>OX637875.1:7631057-8908914 GCA_951802675.2 Boloria euphrosyne | reverse complement strand
TCACTAAAGTGAAATCTAAAATAGTAATATCTAAAAATTTAGACTATATATGTACACATTTTTACTGTGGAATAAAGGTGTAGAGAAATAGATATCTTTTATATATCATGTACTTTTTATATTTAGATTATTGGGATATGATATTAATTATCATAATTACTTCAGGAAATTAAAACGGAAGAGATATGACATTATCACTAAGTTATTTGAATTTTTCAATGATATCACCTATAATAAATAATAAGTACAATAGTACCAACTTGTAGGGTTGCCACTGCTACTATATTTTGGAGTAGTCTACTATAATTGAATCCTAAATACTTTATTTTTCAGAAAAACTTTATAGTAGGCAAAATTACTATATTTTACGAAATAATAAAAAATATACATTTAAATGTAACATAATATGTGTGTAACGAAAACTACTATCATTTCTTTGGATTTTCCCTCATCTCCTTTATCTTTCATTATAGATCGTACATACTCCTATATTCGATCTAAAAAAGTAAGTAAAAACCCTAGTACCAACTTACCTGGCAAGCTATTTTGGACAGCCATCAAAAATACTGTTAGGTTCTGCTTTCCAAATCAATATCAAAAATAAGATGAGTACAGATAGTAAGATAGAATTTCTAAAAATAAAAATGCGGTATTGAATACCACCATTTTCCAAGAAATACTATTGTAATGTATTTGTATAATGACATTATGAAGAATCATACTATGTTTTTTTTTATTTACAGCCATGATGATGAGATATGCAATTCAGAATATACGAGTATATTATGTGTAATAAATAAGTTTCAATGATTATAATACGGTAGACTCAGTATGGAGAAATAAAATACTATATATCAATACAGAACCATTTCTTTAAACTGTGTACCTCACGCCTGCCCTGATTAATTTCGGAACAGGCGACTCGCCATCGAGCGTCGGCGGTTTGTCGCGCCAGGAAGTTCGCCCACGCTTTGATATCGGCTGTTCCACAGTCCACATGTTTATTTGGCAGACTTTTTACATACCGACGTGTCTCGTGTATTCCATTAGAATGTTTGTATCTGTTATTAGCGCTTATGTCCGTCTGTGTTTCATTATAAACATCAATCGTAGAATTATTATTATTAGTCATAGCAAAAACATGGTAATGAAAACATGCATATGTCAAATGGGTGTTTCGTTTATAACAGAAAGATTAAGGTATGCCCACATAGAAACAAACACGTAGGCTCCCTTAAAATAGAATGAGCGTTGAGAAAACCAGTATGTTTACGAATCGTCTTGTAGAGCCGACATTTGCCAAGTCGTAAACTGGTCGACAAAAAGTATGCATATATTTGAATTTAATTTAGCGAACAGGAAATACCGAGACGCCTCAGCACGCGGACAATCAGATGAACAAAAAAGACAAAACATAGCATTACTATTTATACATGAAAATATTAAAGTGTGTATTTTTTTCGTTTTTTTTTTAACTTCATCCTTAACAAGGAAATAGTTAAGTTTACGATACAAAAAACTGTACAAAAAGAATTCAAGATTTTGTAGTAGTGACTCTACTTGAGACAAATTCTATAATGTAATAGAATTATTATTAAGAAGAGAGCAGGTAATCAATAAACGTGCATGTCATTCAAAAACTAACTATTCGTAAATCCCATGGAGTCCATAAAAATGAACAATAGGTAGAGTCAATCATGTCAGACAGCATGGAGCGTGGTCTCGGAGACCAAGAAGCGACGTGACAATGACTTCGGTCAGCTAGGGAAATTATTAATTGGGCTTCAACCTTGACAAAGAAGCGGAAATATAAAACTTCTGCAACGGACCCCCGCAGAGTGAGGCGCTTTACCTGACTCTTGCCCCGCTATTGTGTCCTGATTCAAAAGATGGTATTTATTTTTGATACCCTGTGGGAAATTGCGCAAATAGACGGTTATATTTTTTAAGCGCCGAGAACCATCATTATGAGATGATATATTGAATTCTTCTATACGAGACGAGTAGACGAACATAAAGCCTTTTTACCCTTTTTATTAAAATAAAAAAGATAGCAGAAGTAATCCTAGATAAGAGAACAGTTACACGGGTATCTAAACATCTTTGTTGTCAAGAAAATAATCTTCAGCACCAACGAAGTAAGTGAAAAGATTAGGAGTATTCGTTATAAAAGTTTAAGATAACATTTTTAATCTTTTTAAAACTGATGATTCGTTCTCAAACCTAAAAAGGAATATACGTTCAAAGCTTTTACAAAATCTTAGCGCCAGTTGCATTGATTTCATAAATAATCTATATTTTGAATTTACACTTCTTTGTTCTCACGAAGGTGCAAACTACAGTGGACGTCCGGATTCGTCGAACTCTGCTGTCCACTGCCCGCTCTATATCTCACAGACGAATGTCAAACGAATCCGATGAAATTTCTTAGAAGGGACTGTGCGGTGCTTTGGACCCTTCCTTTTTTGTACCCCTAAAGATAATAAATGATGCACTTGAAAAAAGAATCAGACCTGTTCACGAGATAACGATCGGGAATGATTTTTATGGAAATGTTCTCCGGAATTATAACGATCAAAAATCCTTTGGGATGAGGTGAAGCGAGCAGACAATACGTCGGCAGAAGTAAAGATAAGAGCCCGGCTTTAATATGGTTGAAAAAATATAAATATTAAATATTTTATTGAAATTAGTGTAAATATTGTAAAATATAAAAGTTGATGGCTTATTTGCCGTTTAAATCAGTATTTTCTAATTTTACTTTGTATTGTTCGAAAAAATGTTATTATGTATTATACTAGTAAGCGGAACCCGCGGCTTCGCTCGCGCTAAAAGTACAAAAACTATCTTTTGCTTTATGCTATTACTTATAATATACCAACTAATGTATGTGTAAAAATGTATACATTTTGTCTAAGCCCGAAAGATAAACTGTTTATGAACGCACTATTGTCAATAAATGTATAAGTAATAATATAACTAAAAATGTATGGAAAACGAAAAATAATTAGAACTAGAAGAACATGCAGGATTTAGTAATTCTAAAGATTGTTATAAGCCTCCTTAAATTCACATGAAAGTAGCGCCGGCGCGCGGCGTCTAAATGACAATGCGCGTAAGAGCTCCAAGGTACCACTTCATAGACAAGGCTTTGTGTTTCGAAAATAATGAACACGACAAGCACTTGAGTCCTTTATTTCCTCTTTTCATGGTTCTGAAAAAATGAATGGACATATCCTATTAAAGCTTATTATTCAAGCATTCTTAAAAATTCTTAGAAATTATAGTTAATGGTGGTGTATATTTTATGAGTAAACGAAACATGACAGTTTGTACATATTATATGTATTTAAATCATTCATTTACACAGGGCAAATTTTTAATACCAACTATGAATTATTGAAATAATATTCTAGAGTCTCCTAATAATTATTTATATTGAATGTGTCTCAAAAGTAGTTAGTAATTGTTAGTAAGTAGGTACTTTTTTAACGTTCCCCTGCTGGGCACCGGCCTTCCTGCATACGAAAGGCCAAATTCAGGTTTTCAAGGTTCTGAAAGACATGCAGGTGCTTCACGGTGTCTATTTTCTCGCATATGAATATATCAAAGGCCCATGCCTGCGCGTAATCACGGATCTACCAGCCTACCACTGTCTTAGGTTTTGTTAGAATTTTCGAATAATTATTTTCTTAATTCACTTCATTAAAATAAGTCTAATAAGTATATTATTATTATTCTTTTTCAATTTATCTTTATATTTGTATGTTTGATGTTTTACTTTATCTAGAAGAAAATGATAAACTACAACAGAGTGACTTGCTTTTCTGCATACAGATAGCGGAAACTTATTAGATACTTAATGACTCTAACTGGTTGTCGGTTGTTAAATTAATGATATGCAAATATAAAATATTATATGTTATTTTCATAGTACGTTTCGTTATCATAAAAAAGCAACCTTCAACGAATACACCTCTAACTCAAAAGCCAGTTTCGTAGGGAACAAAGCACAATGGCCACATCGCATCGTACTAGATCTGTAAAGGAACCACTGTTTACCACTTCGTTTCCCATTCAATCTATTGTTCGGAAGTGAAGAACTGCTCCACACTGGATATATAATGTTTCGCTTTGTGCGAAAGTTAATATTTTAGCCCGAATGAAATTTGGTCTATTGTACTCTGCAAACGTTACCTGCGTTCAATAGAATAAGTGTGCGGATTGCACACTTATTATAGGAAGAGCTTTATCAATAGTCGAAAATCCACGAAAGATCATTGCGCCCATGCAAAGTATGCATTGAAGAAGTTTTATAAGTGGGCTGGCCAATGTAATTGATCAAGCAAAAAAGCACCACTCCTACAATAATCTTACAAATGCTTATTCCTTAGAAATAATCCATCAAAAAGGTACAATACAAAAGAAAACTATCAGTATTCGTAAACAAAATTGTGGTAATATAATCATACAAATCTTGCCATTAATAGTACACACTACAAACAAGTAGGTACCTTCTATATGCGTGAAAATGTGGATCCCTATGCGTTTATGTAAATATAAAAATATAAACTTTAATTTTGGCTTCGCTCGCGTCAAGCGTTATAATGTAATGGACAAACAAAAATGAAGCTAAAAGTAATCAGAAATTTATATTTTATACCTACTACTATATTTCTTATCATAGTCATGTTAATTAATTTAAAAAATTATGTGTTAAGCATTATATCTGCACACAGTAAAACAATGGCTACACTTATAATATGAAGCAGCCAATCGCACTTTGTAATGACATACGAAGTGGATGGATGAAGTCGTCGTCGACCTTGAATGACGCTAGAGCGTTTTCCTACTTTACTTCCTGCTCGATGCCGTCTTGTCTTGAATATGCCAATACTTAGGTACACTTCACATTGAACGAGTAGGTAATATATTTACACGATAATATTATAGGAAGTATGATTCCTTCAGTTATTTTAGTAATCATTTTAAATATTTTTCACTATGTACCTACCTATATAATATACATATAGTACAGTCTGCAACTTAATACTATATATAATATATCTGTTTACAAAAATTAAGGTTTCTTGTAAATTATATTATTTTGCTTTAAGTCCAAAAGTCTTATATAAAATAAAAAACCAAAGCACGTAGTGTGAACATAAAAATGAGTGAATATTGTAGAGTTTATAAAGATCTATATCTAAAACATTGTTATCTTTTTCCTCTGAGCACGAGAGATAATTAATTTGACGTAAATAATAATTAATAATTATATTATTACAACAATACTGAAATATTTTGTTTAAATAATAAGAACAAGGCAATGTACTCCAGGTTCAGTATTACACATCTTTACGTAATGAGGAACGCGACAAAAACCACGGAACTTGTCACGCAATCTGTCATTATTCTTATGTATGCCAAATATTAAACTAAACACAAGGTAAAGATTATCACCGTCTATTTTTGTCGATTTACCCAAGTACAATTTATTTGTAATCACATAAATAGAGAATGTAGCCAATATATTTGTAAATCTCTTCTAATTTAATACTGCATTAAACTATACTAGCGACTCACCCTCGCTTTGCTCGGTTTTGTCCCGGGTTTTCAGAGCGTACTACAAACAATAAGTATTATAGGCAAATTTTTTAATTAAGTTTTAATATTACAATTGTTTTTCGTTGGAATCGATTTTTTAACATTAAAATATGGTTCATATTTACTCGCTAATAATGTAGCATAATAATATGATAGGTTAAAGAATTTATAATTGTTCCAGAAGTTGTTTTAATTCATCCATGATCCATTACAAAAATAAAAAAAACACTTTTTCTCTATATGGTCCGTACTACCCGACTACGGCGAGGACAAGAGGGTTATGTCTTTGATCTATAGGTATGATTCTATGTTCCCTTGTAATTAATAAACGGCTTAACCGATGATCATGATACAAACTTCATTCGATTCGTCTTAATAGAGCTTAATAAAACTAAAAATTTATAATTGTTGACATGTCATGAATGAAACAGCACATTACTTTAAAATTCTTTGGATTATAAATATGGAATAAGGTCATTGTATTCAGCCCTTTAAAACGTCCCACAGCTGGGCACGGGCCTTACTTCAATAGGAATATGGAGGGAGATCAGGCCATAGTCCACAACGCTGACCAAAGTTGGCGGACTTTATATGACTTTCAAGAGCTAAGTTTTCCTCCACCTCTGTTTTCCTTCACCGTGAGACGTGACGTGAGAGTGGTACTCTAGTTTTAAATGTTAATAATAGAGGTGCCAGACCCCGATTTGAACCAGCTTCATACAGCTTCCCGAGCCAGCGTGTTTCCGCTGAGCTACCACTGCTTGTAAGGTCATTATGATTAAAGAAACAAGATGCCCCTTTTTATATTACTTTAATTGGTAAATAAGTTACTATAAACGGGTAAAATAGTAGGTAACCTAATACCTTATGGCTAATGTTTTTTTATTTATTAAAGTACAAATATCTAGTAATATATTATGTAGTAGTAAAAAATAAATATGTAAATTATTTGGAATATTATATCATTTGAAAAGATGCAAAGATATAGATATATACATACATTAGAATATGTAGACTGTTGCTTTAAGCTAAAAAAGCTTTTAAACTTCAACGTTATCTGCATGCATTTTCGCTTTGTACATAAAGCCGTGCAAAAATACAAGGGTTACAGAAGGTTCAAATATAATATGGTGTAATCTCGGTAATGGCCGCGTTTATCTTCCATTTCCCGGTTAGACTCTTGTTTAACCCGAATGCATTTGCTTTGTGTTGAGTCTCATATCTTTGCTGGAAAAATGTATACTTCCTGAGCATAAGCAACGGCATAATGTCTACTGGCAACATTGAGGTGGCGGGCAGGAACAATGTGTCAACATTCGTATAGGAATAGACAATGTTCGCAACGCACCGCGCCCTCGCAATCTTCCTAATGAGTGAACCCTTTCACACTTTGGACAAAGCTGGGGTTTCACGGGTGATGTGACATGTATTCACGATGATGCTCTTTGTCACTCTGGACAAAATGAATTTCTTCCTTTACTAAAGCAAAAGTCGTTACAAAGATACTATCAATTTTAAGTAATTACATCCTTAGGTCTTAAATTTTATTTTTCACGGAAGAAATAAGCACTTCAATTATTTATAAATATTAAAAACTAGCGACACAAACACATGATAGAGTACCTAATATATCGGTATGATGTGATGTATTTTAAGTATATCCCTTGCCCTTACGTCCTGGAGAAATGATTTTTTCATTCCTCATATAAATAACCCCCTTTAAGGATGATTTTCTGGAATAAAACCTTCTAATATCTATAATCCTAAGATGAAGATCACAAACTATCTTCGTACCAAATTTTATATAAATCGGTTAAGCGAATCTCCGTTCTTTGAAATATTAGTATAGATTATGCTATTTATTCACATTTTACTTATCTATACAATCATTTTAAAGGTAAGTACTTAATGTCACATGCAAAGCCAAAATTGTTAATTGCTATTAATATAGTGATATTACTCTTATTCTTATGTCCAGCGTAGTAAGATAAATAATATTAAAAGACTATCATCAAAGTCTATAAAAGTACCTTGGTCGCCAACTAAATTACAAATATTACCGGGAAAACGCCACTGATAGCAACCGGAAATAACATTTAAGAGTAATTAAATAATAACAAGCAGTCTGCCTGCTTTACACTATCCTTGAGTTAATAGGTCCTCTTAATCGCCCCTAATACAAATTTAATTGCTTTGTCTATTACCACATAAAAAATGCATTTTCATGACGCTTATATAAAAGCGAGATTTTCAAAGCGTCGTACCTACTCGTATTTACCTATATTACATTAAGAGTTAAATATTTAAAAATAATTGGAATATAAATATATTGTTGAAGGACCGCGATTTCTTTTTGAGTAGCTGAGAATATACATACATAATATGTTTAATACCTAGGAAGTAAATATTTCTTTAGTAGATTTCCGTGAAGTATATGTTTAATTATACATCCTGCTCTCTTCTTTACATTTTTCAGTACAGTAGCCATTGTATATTAATGTATGCTAATTATCTTTGCACATACAGTGAAATTTTATTATAATTAATGTATATTCTACTAGGTATTAGCTTTTTCTATGTTATTACTAGTGCTGACACAACACAACTGAAGTTAAGTAAATAAATCAATCTGATATAACCAAGCATAGCTGTAATAGTAACAAGGTATATGCTTGTAATCGAGTGTATATGTAATAATTATTATAGATCCGAAAACAATACCTAACTTCTTTATTTTTATACTTAACTTCTTTTTTTTTATTGTTTAAATTGCGTGGTTTTGTTTTTTAAATAATTTTCAGTACATTATGTTTATAAAGGCTGTGCGCTTTTGTTCTATAATTTTATTTTGTCACTTTAAAATTATTGATTTTACTTCACTATTTCGTGGCTCTCCGAAGAATTGCAATACTTATAAGTGTTGCAATTATAATATAAAAATTTTAAGGTTCTATCTAGTATCTACCAGATAATTATAACCACTAAAGGATAATTAAACACTAAATCATTTCTTATTTTTTTTAAATATTCTCTAAACATTGTAACTCATTATTAAACTCATTTTATGTTCCATAGATTTTACGTGGAAAAAATCGACATTAATACTTTTAAAAACTTGTTAACCTATAATATACTAATAATACCTACTTAATATTATTTATTTTGTAAGTAAGTCATGCCCAAGGTATCAAATAATAATGTCACCTGACTAAATTATAGGGTAAATGAATTTCTAATAGATAAAATCTTAATATAATGTAGGAGTAAGAAATAAAAGCTTATAACCCTCACAATGATTGAAATGATTTTACACCTGTGTAACTTATAATGAAGGGTTGATCTGTCTTCTCATGGCATTCAATAGACAAGTATATAAAAAACTCAATACCTGGGTGAAATTCTTATTTTTATTTACAATACAATACCATACATTAACCTGGAGCCCTAGAAGTAAATAAAAGATTTAAACTATCATTCCATTAGTTTTTAATTCAAAAATAAACATCTTAAGATCTATAAAATGTATGCTTAGCATTTAGAGGTAAAAATGTTTATTATAACAAACAAATTTATACATCAGTTTAGAAATTAATGCATTTAACTTAATATATTTACTATTACCTAATTATGCTATATAGATGTTACTCAGATTACGTATACGTTACATATTTCGCTAAGTTTATTCAAGGAAGTCTACTGAATCAGTTGCAAAATCCGTACAAGTGCATCTCTGTCCCTTCCAGAACATAAACGTGCGTAACAGCAATAATTGCATTACACAAGCACTGACGTCGGCGCTTATGATGGCTTATTCGCATACTGGCTGAACTTAGTTATTATGACACAGAAATTTAAATCTATACAAATAATGAAATTATAAATAAGTTCAATCATTAAATAAAATATTATTGAAATGTTCATTATTGTCGATATTGAGATCTCTTACGGTACCACTAGAAAACCACTCGACAGATTTTAACGAAATGTGGTATAATCGTTATCTAGTTTAACATATCCTTTTTGCTGCGGAGAAATATCGTATCTCGGAGAAATGTATACCTACGTTATAGGGGAGAGTTGGATAGTACCAAGCCCCTAAGGGCTTTGACCTATAATTCAGGCAAGGTTTGATTTTAAGAAACAAAAAAAGCTGTAAGTAGTAGGAAATTTATTTAGGTACACATATAGTATGATAAAAAAATCCAAAGTTTGAACAGTAAGTAAATATTACAAAATTATAAAAAAATGGGAAAACGCGGTATTGTCAAACTAGTCGGATAATATCGGGCCTAGGTTTGATAAAACCGTGCCCACATTAATTTAGTGCAAATCGGTAAGTAACTATAGTAATAAAGAAACTAACACACTTTTAAGTTTTCACAAACAAGCGCGTGAAAATAAGGAGCCCTGAACCCTTTCTATTTCTACAAATATTCTTCTATATAAAGTATTACGAAATAATTACAAAAACTTAAATTCTTTACATTGAAACAAAATTTCCGCTGCGTTCCTTATGTACCGAATTATAGCATGATCTACAACAATGGAACCAAATTTTTCTGTTACGACCAAACTCTTGACATACGGCGCAAATGTCACGATTCTCCATATCGTCATCTTCACCATCATTGCACAACTGAGTAAGGTACATCATCCTCACGATACATTACTTTGATCTTTTGCTTTATTTTTACCTTTCCGGAGCTTTTTCTATTTGCTTTTCGTACAATCTTCATCCCCACATTTTCGCTGCTGTTTAAAATTTTCCTCTTCATAAACGTTCTTTTAGTTTGTTTCTTATCTTCAATCATCTTTCTTCTCTGCAACGTTCTTGTTTTTTTTATCTTCATTTGCTTTATTTCTTACTTTCGTTATTTTTATTCTAATTATTTTCATAGTTTACAAGTTCCTGCCCTCGTCTGAAAATACCACGCCCCAGGCGCGAAATTGTCAAACTTGATCATTTCATTTTCTAACCTCAAAATAATACAAAAAAGTAAATCGTATGATAAAAATTGTTCTAACAATTATTCTACAGTATATTAGCATTAAAATGTATGGGTTTAATGTATTACAATATAAATACAGTATGGCTTACCTCCTATCGAAAGTGCACACAAAATTATAAGGAGTGAGGAAAAAAACTTCTACAGCACCTTGTCCCTCCCTCGTCGTTCGGGACAAGGTGGTGATGCGCGCGGGGAGGTGTAAGCATGTCGGACTTTGATATTTACACACTGGATCGCACAACGAGTCTATAGTTTTTGAGATATGCCGATGCGCGGAATTATCAGCCGCGCGGTATTATCCAACTCTCCCCTACGTACGTATAGGGACGACCCGAAGGCCTAAGCGGAGCAAGGGTTACTCGATAGTGTAAATTCTGTCAATTTGTAAGTATGTATTCACTATTTCATAAGAAATAAAATGTTATTGCACTGATGACGATCCTATTGCACTGATGTTTTTCAAAGTGATTTTTATTTTTTAAGTACAATCAATAACTATCACCAAAACGACATGTGTATCAGATTTACAAGTAATCTCTAACCCTTCGCATCTGTAAAAATCAATTAATGACGTTTGTATCTAATCCACAGTCGATGGCGACAGATGTGTGCGACAGGAGGGTTTGGCAGTAAAATTCATAGATCTCCCTCTGAGAGTGCAATTGGACCCTTCCAAATTGTGCAAACTGCTGCCTTTGAGTCGCATCTGTCCACTTGCTTCCTATGTCAGTAGTGCTGGATTAAAATCTTATCGACATCGATCTTTATTCAACTACAAATATTCATTCATAACATTGATAATTATGTGTAATGGAAATTTAACTAAACTAAGTATGTCTATATTTGACGATACGATACTTATTGACGTCATAAGTGTGCCATATATAAATATTATAAATAACTTAAACTACGTAAACATGTGTGAAACAATTTGAATCAACATTAAAAAGAATTGGTCACTTCCTGAAATCGGCCGTTTTGCAAACAACAGCGGAACTGGCATTGTTTTATACCAAGAACAGTGTGCTTGATACGTTATACGAAGTTTATGCTTCCTGTTACCAATACGAATGTAAACATAAACTGACAATGAGCTCTAAGTAGATAAATTAAATGCTTAATATTTTCATAAACCTACAAAGTAAAAATGGTTTCGTCACTACATACTCGTATTATAAACCAAAGTCCTCCGCCGCATATGTCTGTCTGTTCGCAATAAACTCGAAAACTACTGCACCGATTTTCATGCTGTTTTCACCAATGGATAGAATGGTCCTCGAGGAAGGTTTAAGTATAATATATTATCTTATAACTACCGGAACCCGCGGTTTCGCTCGCGCTAGATCGAGGGACGAACCCGAACGTAGCGAGGGTGAGTTGCTGGTTAATTATAAAAGTTACACGTGACATATACCTATTATTACTACTTTTATTATCACTTATTTACTATCCTCATTTGCTAACAACTCGGAGTTATCGATGATATAAATAAAAACAAAACATTCCTACCCGACTAATAATGTAATCGGACGCTGCACTATGTCCCTCACTGAGATAAGTCGCCCTAACATTCAAACAAGTGGCTCACTCACACCGACGTATAATCAGGAAGTACAATAGAGATTAAAAAGACTCGACGCACACGCGGCGTTAATGTAATAATATTCGTAGAGAGGTAGACGAATATAAATAATAAAACGTACGCACACAAAGGAACAATTTAAATAAAGCATCTCGCGCATTGTACCAGGAAGTAGCAGCTCTGTAACGCACACATAGAGGCTATGTAGAGTATCTGTGGCGCTGGCGCACACGTATGTGTCAACTACGCGTGGGAGCGCGCGCACATGGCCCGATTGGGACATACCATGCGAGCCCCTTGACGATACACTTTTTACGATGAGCATATAATATGTCACACTGTATTGTACCTACTGACTGAGGATGATATATTGTTTGTATTTCATGTTATAATTATTAGGAATTGATAAATTGTTAAATACGTCCGGGGCTTCGCTAGAACGCGTTAACACTAGAACTTTTCCAGTGCAACTTTTTAATTTACTTAATTTCTGTTGTAAATAGTTATTGGAATATTATATGCTAATATTTAAATTTTTCTCTTAACGTTTAACAAACTTCAGCATAAACGCCTTTAGCTATAAACGATCACGATTCGGTGAATAAGCATGAGCCCCATCCCGGCTCTCCCAGTGCGTTCCCTAACTGATTTTTTTGATCATGTTGATCCCAAATCAACGAAGGGGTCGCTTTGTCATGTGACACTCGAGTACAGAAACTCGGCTGGGGGTTACTTGTTAGAATTGAAGAATAATTATTGTCTATTTTGCGTTCATATAGTTTAAGTTTAAATACGTAGTATCTAAGTAAAATATTTTTTTCTTTTTTTGCAATCTTTGTATGTAATGCTGATAAATAAATTAACCAACGTATCTCAACGACTAATAATAATTATAAATTACAAGTAGGTACTAACAAACCCGCGGATTCGCCCGCGTTTCTTACGAGAAGCTACATTTTTTTACATTTTCCTGAGATAAAATCTGCTTCATCCGGGATATGTAACCTATATCGTGTTCCAGACTATTATCTAACTTTTATCTAATTACTCGTTCTGGCATGATTGAGTATCAAACATCCATCGATTGAGTATGTAAATTAACGGATCACTCAATTCTAATATCAACACAATTTAAGAAAATAAATAAAAAACCTTGCTACAAAACCAAAAATAACTAATTTTTCCAATGAAATCAGAAATGTTTATCTTTACCTAACTCATTTCAGTCGTTAGGTACATAGCTCTAATAATAGGTATTGATAAAATATAAAATGACATTAGGTAATTCGTTTTGATTTTATATAAGCGAAATATTACCTAAGTACATAGGCACCTCACATTATATGTATATAATGAATGATTACCAACATAGACATAATATGATGTTAAGTGATAACGAAAACTACCAATAAACGTCAGTGACTCTACTATACTAAAATTGTATTATATGACTTAGATCCCCATGGAAAAATATGACTTTCAATTTTAAAGTTCATTTAAATATTATTATTTCGGCACGTTGTTATTTCATAATATGTTATAAATATAGTGTGTATAATATATTTACATATACCTAATACAGAATACAGATAAAGTTTTAAATAGTAAATAATATAATTATACGTTTAGATGACTGGCAGAAAACTTCATATTATACAAAACAAATCCTTATCAATACAGCTATCAAACAGAATTTCGCCACAACAACATGAAATTGCTTGCTTGCTGTTCACAGGCAGAAAGTGGCGCAACTTTTCGGTGTGACATCGTTGCCTAGTTTTGAGTGGCGGTAAATTATGTAACGTAGAACAACAGCTGAATCGGGGTCGCGGTCTACTAGCAATCATTCGGAAGTGCGTCTGAGAAGTAAGATATGTTGCCAAATCTATTGCTTAAAATGAACCCCTTAACTTACAAATTAAAATTCATTTTTATTTATGATAGCGTGTTGTTTATTATTTTATGATATAGTCTTTGTAAGAAATTAATTCAAATTAATGTTTATAAAATAAATTTAATACTATTTTTAGCTATTTTATTCAACCACGGAACATATTCGATACTCAAATACGTAATAAATAGTACAAGTAGGTAAGTACATATTTATAGCCCGCGTAGTAGTAGTTCGGGTCAGTAGACAGGAAATGCCTCCATTTCCATATGATTGCAATTTTAAATACCAGGATATCCGGTCTTGATTTCCGCCTTGTGTATGCAGATTTCCTAGCTTTTCTTTTACTTATCATAAAATGAATACTTATATTTCTACACACAATTTTTTGATTGTTTACCAATTAATATTACAAAATTTTAAGTCGAATCTGTACATTGTATTTTTTTTAGGAAAACTCATTAAAATAGATATTATTATAGATACAGAAACCGAATCTATAGTTGTTAGATTTTTATCTGTCTTTTTCTCTGTGACCGCATCACGAGAAAACCACTAGACAGAACTCGCACTCGATCTGCTCGGGATTATCCCTAGCCTAGATGCCATTTAACAGTTAATACCTACAGGATAAACATTTGTCAACATACCATTTTTTTCAAAATCTATTAAGTGGTTTTTTCATGACAGATAGAAAAAAACATAAAACTAGATTCGGCTAATATTGACCAAGTATTTAATATGCTTTTCCAAAAAATATTTCCTTTACCGAATAATTATTGGTAACTAACTTAACATAGATATAATTGAAAAGATCGGAAGGGTCCATGCTTCCGCACAAGTCAGTTCCTTTTTCCGCAGCGTGGAGTATGGACATTACAGGAAGTCGAACAGAGATTCGTTATGACCCTCCTAGTTCCGGCCCCCTTAGCCCCCGTTAATTTCCTTTTCCTTCGTGTATTAATTTCCGTATTAGACTTGTGAATATTTTTTCATTTCCTATTTTTAATTTTTATTTAAAGTAGGTACATACTAGATATGAAAAATACAAATAAATTATTTCTTAATGTGCAAAATAGTAATATCATAGTACGTAGTATTTGATGATCAAAACAACCATCTGTCTCCACATATAAGTTATAACGTATAATTTTTATTGTACCCTTGAAAAATCTAAAAGACAATAACTTGCATTTTCATTAGATCAAATCTGATCTTACTAGTGTAAATAAAGCAAAAATAAAGGATTTTTAACTCGCCACTATTAGTATTGCCGGTAACCAAACATACGTATGCTAACGCAATGAACTTATTTCGGGCACTTCCGCATGTGTTGAGATTCGGCCCCAACCGCCCGACCGCACGAATTCCAACGCCACCTTCTACAAAACGATTAAAATGACTGATAAAGGAAGACACGTAGTAAAAAATAAGGTTCTGAAACTGTTAAAAAAATGTTTATTGAGTTGTCCCTTTATTAGAAAAATATGATAATATGATATACCTATTACATAAGTAGATAAAAAATATTACAGCCGATTAAACCTTTAGTTATACATTTGTATCCCTATTTTTAAAAAGGATTGTTTACGTAACCTTTGACGTATTACGGCGATATTAATTTTATAAAAGAAAGTAGCGCCGAAATCCGCGGTCATGGTCACGATGAGAGCACACGAACGTCCAAAGATCATAATGTTTTATTCTCAAAATTACTACACATGAACCTACTCCATGAATAACAGTCATTTCTATCCCTCTTACACTAATGAAAAAAGTCTTGTGTGTAACAGAGAGCATAATCAGGGCATTCGGCGGGCGAAGGGAGCAACAGGTAAAGATTCCGAGGCTACTTCCGCCTTAGCTGCCGAATATTTCTGTTCAAACCGGTAGTGGGAAAGCAGCCAGGGCTAATGCAAGTTATAAATCTTAACAAACTATACTCTTAATACAAAATATGTATATTATTAATAAATATATAATTATATACTTATAAAATAATATAGGAATGTAGCAGATAATGGAAATCTATAGAGTCAAATAACAAAGTCAAAGGATTGAACAGCGATTGGTCTCATTTACTCAATGTATTGATTTAGATTTCATAGATATACCTAATCTAATACAACACAATTATGCAATTTAATTAATACAGCTAAGAGCCGGTTTACGCTCATATTGTCTCAATCTATATTCTATACCAGGAAACCAAGCAACATTTAAACCGTTTCCTATTTGTATATAATATATGTAATTTCAGACTGAATGCTGCTATATACTTGAAATTTGAAAAGTCATTAATCTTGTATTAATACTATAGTGATAAAGTAAATTGCTGTAATATTGTACAAATAAATTAAAATGGATATTGCTAGGTATTTCATAAATTCTAAACAAATATCAAACGCACCTATCTAGTCTATACTGTATATCTAGTCTATACTGTATACTGAATTTATAATATGGTTTTCGGTTTACCTATAAGTATTAAAGAATTTGTGTCGTCACTTAGTAGGTTTTATGATAAACAAGGAAACATCACATTATTAAAAACTAGCACGCTGACGTAATTCCGCTACACGACTAGCACTTCCGCATGCCCTAGGTAGTAGATGTGCAGTTTCCCCTATCAATAGAACTAGTAATCAAAACACCTCATTGATAATGTTGTAAATTCCATTATTATTCGCTGAAAATAATGTTAGCAAAAAAGCACTGGAAACACATTTAAAAAATAGGACTCTATTCTCAAACGGGTTCCCGAAGTTTATCTCATTCTCCGCTATATAATATGAAGCGAGGCGGTGAGGCGGTGTGAGGGCGACGTGAGGGCGGAGGGGGGACGCGCGTCCGTCCGCCCGCGCCGCCACCGCATCGTCAGTCCGCGTCGGAAAGTTGACCGCGACGCTTGTCTACGAGCTCGATCCCTCAGATACGCTGCTGGTTTACGGCGTGCCGTAACACGACACGTTTGGAGGGACTTGCTGCTACGCGAGTGCCTGGTGCTCTGTGAACATCGGATACTGTGCTTCTAGTGCTGTGACAATGCAAATGTGCTGATATTACAAGTTATCGTATTCACCTTAAAGGATTTTTGACGACACAGCCAGTTCCGGATCAGCTCAGCCGGTGAGTAGCGGTGCTTATCGCGAGTGGCAAGCCGCGCTATCTCGAAACTCACGCATTTCCGACCCCGCCCGATAAGGCCAGCGTTGACTGCCAACACAAATTCCATGTTTGAAAATTTCAACACGTTAATGTTACGAAGTTAGCGCATATGTGCTCTAACTACGTCTGCGCCTACACTAAACACTACCCTACACTAATGTTCTAACAAAAGCCCATCATTAATCCCGATCGTGCACGTGCACCCTTTTATTTTGTTGATGGGCGATCTTCCCCCTATTATTGTATTGACAATAAATATTCCCCCAAAAAAATTTAGCCTTTACAAAACGTGCTCTGAACAGGTGGCAACCCTAACAATGGACACAGAATTAAAATAATAAAAATGTTATCATTATCAATATATTAAATGTTTCACTTTTTGTCCTACCCGCCAATAATTTATATTTGAAATATCTCTTGTATATTCTTTCTACATTATCAGCTTTTCTTTTAAATACAAATAATAATGTATCTATATTACCTTACCAACAAAACTTTATTCTGAATTCATTTAGATTCGTTTTTCTTACATTAAATAATCTTCAATTTTTTGTGAAAAATATCTAATTAAAACAAAACATTATTACCGTTACGTCAAGAATGTCATAATTCTATTTACGTAATCTTAACAAAACGATAAGAGATAAGAATGTGTACTAGTTAACTTAAGTCTAACGTAACGTCACACAGCGTGCAATAGCGCCACCTGTTGCTGAGAAGATGAGATGTAAACAAACTAAAAAATACTAATCTATAAGTATTTTTTTTAATACTTATAGCTTTCTAAGCAAGATATTTCTAATTATTACAGAATATCGTCATGAAAGTTGTTAGTCTTCAGCTGCCTTCGGGACCCAGCATGGAGCGGTTACCGCTGCCATTTAGCCCGACTGAACTTCTGTGGCGATACCCTTTACCTTGGGCACCGCCCCCGCCTTCACCCCTTGGTGACACCAAAGCCCAGCTACCAGCTGGTCTACCACCAGAACCGAGATTATGGACCCGTGAAGACGTTGCCGTTTTCTTGAAATGGTGCGAGAGGGAATTTGATCTACCAAATTTTGATATGGATCTATTCCAAATGAATGGTAAGATTTATTAATAGAAATCACGACATTCCATAATTTAAAATCTCATCAAGCCATAAGGGTTTGATTAACATTATTTTTTCGTTTGTTTACAGGTAAAGCTCTTTGTCTTTTAACGAAAACCGATTTAGGAGAACGTTGTCCTGGTGCTGGAGATGTTTTACACAACGTTCTACAGATGTTAGTGCGGGACGCTGCATTGCTCGGAAGAGTTCCTTCCTCCCCGGTTACGCCAACTGCGCGTGCAGCTCCGTACCCACCATCTCCACATTCTCACCCCCCAACTCCTACATGGGCGGTTGATGGATTCCATCACTTCCACAGCGCTGCTGCTGCAGCGGCGCAACCTAATTCTGTGACTTTAAGTCCAGCCCCTTCAGTTGATAGTTCTGGAAGTCCTCAAAGAGGAGACAATATGTCTTATGCTCCTGCTTATGCTCAACCAGTTCCTGTGACAGCTCAAGCTGTCAGTTCCGGAAGTAACCATTCTGACTCCGATGAGGAAGCTCAATTTTCAGCACCTCGTTCGCCAAAGGAAACGCCGTTGACCAGTCCGGCGCCGCAAACGCACGTTGTCCCTCAACATTCACACTACCGAACCCAACATCGGGAATTCTTCCCCAATGATATGCCCGAATCTAACACAAGTAAGTAATAATAATTATTATTAAATTACTTGATTAAATGAATTAAAATAATTGTTAAAATCAAAAATGTATTGAATTTTAAGTATTTACTCATTTGTTTATTTTTAATTTTAGATGGTAGACTTTTATGGGACTTCTTGCAACAACTCTTAAATGACCCAACACAAAGATATACAAACTACATCGCGTGGAAAAATAGAGAAACTGGTGTCTTTAAAATTGTCGATCCCGCTGGACTCGCTAAGCTTTGGGGTATTCAGAAGAATCATCTTTCAATGAATTATGACAAGATGTCCCGTGCTCTGCGATATTACTATCGAGTAAATATCCTTCGAAAAGTGCAAGGCGAGCGTCATTGTTACCAGTAAGTGTTTTTGAATAAAATATCATCAATATCAACAATTTTCGACTGTATGTTTTCATATTAACAATACCTACTTTTCGTTTTTTGCAGATTTTTAAGAAACCCAACGGAACTCAAAAATATTAAAAACATTTCACTATTACGGCAGCAAATGAGCCCAACGCGTGTGCCTCAACAAGCAGCAGTTAAAAGTGAAATGAAAGAGGAGCGTTGTGATGACGATAACGTAGATGAAGATATGCCGACTGACTTAAGTATGACGGCATCTGAACCCTGGCGGAAGCGCGCGCGGGCCGACCCTGCCCCCGCGCCCCACGACAAACATCGCATCAGTGCGCTCATCGGCGACAGTATAATGCTCAAACGAGAATCCGAGTATAATGAACATTATGCTCTCAATTTAAAAAGTGAAAAATGTGAACAATGATTATAAGGACTTGTGACGCCGAACACTGTTAGTGCGATGTGCTTTAATTTTAGAATGTGCCAACTCCAGCCACTATATGTCTAGTCGAATTCCTCTCAGATATTTCAGTCTTCCTCTAAATAAAAATATATAAATGGAATTGTCCAAAATGTTTATCACTGAGAGTATTTTGACCTACTTAGTATGGTTTTGGAGTTTAACAGGGTATGGACCTAATATAATGCCTTTGTGCCAAGTGATTATTATCTAATAGTGTCAATTAAATAAGTAGTTAGAAAAGGGGGCAAGAGTTTATTTGTGTTAAAATAATAGAGACTATTTTAATATTTTGTGCAATGGACCACTAAAGTGACTGTTGACTGAAACTAACAGTTGCATCGTTGAAAAATGTTGCCAAAATCAACTATTGCGCTGCACCATTGTGCTGTTTGCGTTAAAATTGCATTTTTGTTAATTTAATTAGTTACGTGTATGTTTATATATTTTTTGCTACAGCTGAAACTATAAGAGTTAACAAAGAATATCACACGAAATATGATCGTCTTCCATTGATTTATTGGCAAACATTTCAATTGTAGCATGTGCAGAAAATTATGAAGCTACCACAGAGTTAGTGCACCTTTTATGTATACCATGATTGGCAACTTAAAGTACTAAGATTCAATATATATAAGATACAAGTGTTCTTTATTTATCTGTAATTGATATAAAAAATGTTAAAAAGACAATAATATAACTTACCTAAAACAATGCCTTGAAATCAATCTAAAATCCACTGTGATAAAATGCTTGAAGTGGTAGTCTTGTAGAATATGCTAGGGCTTTTACTCAATGATTTCCAGCTACAATTTTCTGTGATCTCTTTTAACAATATAGGTAAATAATGTCATAGAGTAAAAATATTGTGTTTGTAAATAATAGTTAAATATAAGTTAGAATAAGTGAACCAAAAGAGTGTAAGTATGTATGATTTGTCAAACAAAATGTGGAGCTTTATCAAAGTACCTAGGTATCAGTAAGAATTATAACAACTGGGTTTGTATTTTTACAATAATTTGTATTTGGCATTAGCCACGATTTCCAACTTCTACACAATATAAATAAATATAATATAAAATATTGTGTAGGACTATAACTTAAAATAAATGAAAATAATGTTATTGTACTGAAGTGTCTCATTTAACCCTATAATATGAGTGAAGAGAAGAGTTTGTTTGTTTGTTTGTTTGTTTGAACGCGCAAAGGAACTACTGGTTCGATTTGAAAAATTATTTTTGTGTTGCATAGTCAGTTTATCGAGGAAGGCTATATTACATCACGCTACGGCCATTAGGAGCGGAGCATCAATGAAAAATGTTGCAAAAACAGGAGAAAAATATTCCTTTTGAGAGCTGTTGCGTGTTCAGCGTAAACAAAACGAATAGTTCCCCTTTAAAAGTTCTAAAAAAAAGTCCACGATAGCATATGTCATCTTTTAAAGTTGACTCGCTTTACCGTTAACCTTTTTATCAAATTTGTTTTAAGAAAATGCATTATTTGCGAAGGTGTTTTTATAAACATGATATTAATCCTTACCTAATAATTGTTCTTGGCATCATTTGATTTCAATAAATATCTTACGAAATATCATAGTTTTAACATAAATTTGCAAAAAATTTCGTTTCCAGAAGAGAGCGAAGCCGCGGCAAAGGCTAGTTTATATTATTAGCCAAAATAACATATAAAAACGAATGGTCACTTACTCATCACGAAATATCGAAAACTGCTTGATGTATAAAGATGATATTTGGCATTGGAGGTAGTTTATAATTAGTAGACGTCAGCTAAAAAATTTTTGCGACATGTTGTCCTTTTGGCATGTGGTCCTTTTCGGTAATTTGATCTAAATTCTATCTTCCTTTAATTTTTGATTAGCACTTCTCATATGCTAACTATATCGTATTAAAAGTACATGAACTGACTTAATAACGATGTCTGTAACGTATATGATTACATAATACAAATATAGAACTCAAAACAATAGTAGTAACTTGCTTTAATATATTATTTAAACTACATTATGTTTCACTATTCTAAAAAAACTAAACAAATTAATGTTAATGGAAGTCTTCAAAACGAATTATGAACCCAAACTTCAGTAGCTACTAAAGAGTTCCACCTTCCACTATTTATCTTCAACATCATCACTATACCGTACATACAAAACTTAATTTCGATACAATAACTAGAACTAGGTGAAAAATAATTTCCGAAAATCGATAAGGGACAGTGGGAAGGAACGGGTTAAAAACGCGATATAGTGAGAAAATGAAAATAAAAAATAATAAAACACAATTGAGGAAAAGGTATAGAAATTAATTTAATACTCTTGAATTAGACCAAAAATCTCTGAAATGATGATTTGAGAAGTAGGTAACAGGAACTTTAAATTGAAAAAAAAATTATGTCAAAATTTTAAATTACTCGAGAGCCTTCTGTGCTATTTGTGAAATTAAGAACCATGGTCATATTACTTAAGACCAAAAATAATACCTAGATTAATTTTAAATTATTAAATTAATAATTAAAAAAAAAGATTTAAGAATCATAAATTATTTGATGTGAATGAATGCTCCTGCTTGATTTTAATAGCCAATGCCAGTGTATTCAAATATTATTAGTTGGAGTGAACTTGCTAGCTCAATTTTTGTAGGAATATACCATTGTTTTGACTTTTGAGTAGGGATGAAACAGAGTGGTTTGGCCGGAGCGCCGGATATCCGGCCGTTTATCGCTATCGGCGGTGAATAAGTTCGAAAAATTCGGGCTCGTTTGAGTGTTATCGCACGTGAGCAGAGTCTAGTGCTCAATTTCAATCGATATCTGATAAAATACCGATACATTTATTTGATAATATATCAATTCAATTCTTTTAATTTTAGTTTGCATTTATTATATGATAGAGTTTAACTTTAACTTATTAAAATGGTTAGTCAAAAGTTTTGTAACAAGCTGTTAAATAATTGGAACGAAGTTCCTTATAGCGCGTTTCGAAAGGGGGCTAGACGGAAAAAATTAAGACCAAAAGATGTAACGACACTTTTTATTAGTATTAGCCTGGCGGCGTGCGCGTGTTTCTCTGTCTCTCTTTCTCATAGAAAGCAAGCCAGTTATTTTCGTTTCGTCTTATATATATACATATATATGCACTCTGTCTGTCTATTCTTTCGTACACGACATAGATGATATTATAATATTCTTGTGAATTTAGACCAGAAGTGAGCCTTTTTTTTAAAAAAAACAAGCATACTAAATCTACCTCAATTTATTGTAAGTATCTGAAAACGCTAAAACACAATTTAACTAACTGAAAAGAGAACTAATCTACCAACAATGATATTTTTAGAAACAAACCGGCAGAGTAACAACCTAATAATCCTACCACGATAAGTGTCATGACACAACTACCCCCCGATGCCGGTTATGCATCGACTTTTATTGTTTTCTCCCCACTCTAACATCCTCTTTCCTATTCATCTTCCACACGGCCTTTCCTGACAGAAGACCGTCCTCGGGCTTCTTCACATTCTAACCTTGGAGTTCAGATAGAACCTCGACATCGAAAACCTGAGTGACGCCACGAGCTATAGACATCACACTCTCATCATTGCTGCCGTATAAACAATAAAATCTCCAGACAAAAAAAAACACAAAGTGCATTTCTAAAAACTGCTTGTCTATATTAAGGTTTTAATTTGATTCATTCGTGGTCTAAGCTCACCTAGCATAACCTAAGCACAATGGATGTGAAACAAACAGATATCTGTACCAGTTACCCGGGGCAGGACCCGTCGGGGGAGTGCGCCCTCACGACTCGCCAGAGAACCATGTCATAGCTTTGCGTGTGTAAATCAGTACCTATAAAAGCACGTTTCAACCCAACCTAACCACAAATATACGTTACCTAGCATAACCTAAGCACAGTGGATGTAAAACAAACAGATATCTGTACCAATTACCCGGGGCAGGACCCGTCGGGGGAGTGCACCCTCACGACTCGCCAGAGAACCATGTCATAGCTTTGCGTGTGTAAATCAGTACCTATAAAAGCGTGCTTCAATCCAATCTACCCCCAAATATACGTTTAATGTTTGCTACAAAAACACATGCTACGGTCAACTCATAGTATGATCACAGCTCCAGGACGACATGTCTGAGTAACCTCCAAGACACTGTCCGAGCTCACACACATTAATCTTAAGCTACACAAGGTATGTTCCATATACTAGGATCGCATGTCCGAGCGCACTCCAAGACAGCATCCAATAATATGAAACCGTACCCCACTTGAAGTGCATCTGTCGGCCAGAACAGCATATCCGAGTACAAAGACCTGCGAGACATGCTATCCCCAACCGCAAGATACATCTTCCCTTGAATGTATCAACCCCAATGCGAAAACACAAAATAAGCATCTTTTACATAAACAGTAAAAAAAAAAAAATGTTTACAGTTAACATTTCTATAAAGGCCTGGCATAAAGCACAGCACCTACTATAACACAGATCGCGACTACCGCCACGCTCATGCCGAGGACTACAATCTACATCGGCGACTTTCACTGCGATTTCGCTGGTTGTCTGACAAATTAAAAATATGATCGATCTAAAAATAACCGTTAATTCAAGTAACGTAATTTACTAATTTAAGACTGACCATCAAAACAAAACTAAACTATACACAGCGACCACCACAAAACACGAATCCCCAAAATCAATAAAAATACACCAAAATCGCGGTGCCCTCCGATAAAAACTTTTAAACAAAAACGACAAACAAATATCACACGCTAAGAAAAGTAGTGGGCGAAACAGGGCCTATCCCACTTCTGATCTTGTGAATTTAGACCAGAAGTGAGCCTTTTTTTTAAAAAAAACAAGCATACTAAATCTACCTCAATTTATTGTAGTATCTGAAAACGCTAAAACACAATTTAACTAACTGAAAAGAGAACTAATCTACCAACAATGATATTTTTAGAAACAAACCGGCAGAGTAACAACCTAATAATCCTACCACGATAAGTGTCATGACACAACTACCCCCCGATGCCGGTTATGCATCGACTTTTATTGTTTTCTCCCCACTCTAACATCCTCTTTCCTATTCATCTTCCACAATATATTAATCGAAAGGAACTTCGTTCCATCCAGGTGTCGGTGTCACGCGGAAGCATACCCGGTAGCATACATACAAATGATTATTTCCATTTTTTTTATATTTATGCACATCATTATCACAAAACGTTTTTGTTAAGCTTATACGTATATACGTATTTATATAAAAAATAAAAAAAAGGATTATGATATAAAAAAAAGGAGACGCTTGAGAGAACTGCAAGTCATCTGCATACAGATGGAAAGGAGAAGAAATTACTTTTGATAGGTTATTGATAAAAATAGAAAACAGTAAAGGGGAAAGTACGCTGCCTTGTGGTACACCAGCAGTGAGATCTAACCAATTCGATGATGCATCGTTGGTTTTCACTTTTCACGCACTGCTGACGTCCGTAAAGGTAAGAATGAAACCAGTCAATGATAGTAGGAGAAACGTTAACCGTACGGAGAGCACCAACAAGGATATCAAGGTCAAGAGAGTTGAAGGCACTGCTAAAATCAAGCAGGACCATCGCGTCGAGCTGGATGTTATCCATTGCACCACGAATATCCTCCGTGATATTCAGCAGTACACCAACTGTGCTATAGGAGACTTAAGGCATTAAGATCCACAAGACTTAGCAAGGTTTCTGTGACCTTACCCACACCCAGTGACCTAAGGAATCTCCCAACTTGCGTTTGACAAAGATCCTGAATCGTGGAGTGAATATAGTGACGTTTAGCATCCCTACATATTGTTGCAGATGTTACGTAATTTTTTGTATGCATTAAGATTTTCGGCAGACGGATGCTTTTCGTGTATGGATTTATTTCTAAGGTGTTTAATAAACATATTTTTAATCCTTATCCAAATAAATAAGTTATTCATCAAAGGTATTTAATTTTGAACGAAATTTCTCTTGGCATCCGCTTGACTGGATACTGACTTACTATCCAGTATCCAGCCAGAAAGTGAAAACAAGGCCGGATAGGCTGGATAAATGATAGTAGCCAGATACCCGTTTCAACACTAGTTTTGAGAACTATTGTGTACAATAATATTATTATGTGTATAATAATATTATTAGAGATGATAGGGATAGTGTTATTAAGACATGTTTCATGTACAAACTCTTAGTTTATATTTTACTATATTATGAATAGTATTGAGTATAGTACATTATATACAACACAATGTTAGTTTCGATGGTGTGACAATTTGTTAAGGAAAATAGAATATGAGGGCTTTTTATTATTTTTCCAGAAATTTCTAATTGTAGCATCACTACAAGTTTAATAGTGTATTAACTTTTCTTATGGAAAATAATCAGTAATTCTTTTTAATATAATATTTAAGGTTCTTGTTTCCTCCTTTCTAATCTAACATGTTATTCTTATTTTCATTAAGTCCTGCTATTACAAGTTCTACATTACCATACTTGTTATTTTCTTAAGAATAAATTATGAAGACACTATTCTTAAGAAAATAACTAGAATATAAGGGTAGATTATGATAGCACCATTGTGACCAAAATAAGAAGTCACCATGTTAATTGCCACACAATTACACACTTTGCAAAAAAACATGTTTTGCCAATTTTTTATATTTTGTTGTTGGTTATTTTAGCTTTTTAAAAGTCATGAAAATATTTCTTTATATTTTTTTCTCATTTTATATATCCCTATACTTGCCCATCTTCAATAAATGACCACATTTTGAGAATCAGCTGTTATGTTTCCTTAGGTTTAGAAAAAGGGGATATTTTGTGACAACTATAAATCATTTTCAAATTGTGATTGCAACAAATTCTAAGGTTATGTAAAAAATATTTAGATTTTCAATAATTAGAAATTATTTATTAATGACAACTAATAAAAATCATGATGTAGCATAATGTGAAGTGTTTTTCTTACCATTTAAGTAACACTTATGACTAAATAAATGTGCCTATGTATCTTGAGGCTGACTTTGGAAAAATATTATATCATCTGCTATAACTGTAGAAGCAGTTCTAACTTGTCCATCATCAAGTTTTACTTCTCCATATGATAATTTTCCAGTAACATATACTCTTTGACCTTTTTTAAGGTATTTATATACTGTCTCTCTGAGTCCGGGACGAAATACGCTAACTCTATGCCAATCTGTTCTCTGCAATATGTCACCTGATTCATATTTATAACTAAAATGTGTCGCTAGAGGAAAATTAACCACTGGATGTTCCTCAGATCCACGTTTTTGGGGATCGGCTCCAACCCTTCCTAATAATGTAACTTGATTGATAGCTAAAAGCAACAAAAATAATAAAAATAAACAATTTTACATACTGAATAAATTTTAAAATTACATGAAAATATTATCAAATATTCTTACTTTTTTCTGTATTCTGCGACTCGTAGTGAGCTGAAGTAGTGTGAAAGTTATGAGTTAAGACGGAACTGCGAGCAAAAGACGAAACCTAAAATAATTTGATTGCAAGCATTTAAAAATAATAGTTACACATGTTTAATTTTACAAACGCTTCCGGCATCCCGGCATATTAACAAAAAAGAGGTTATCAAAAATACATATATAAAATAAACCTCAGTTGATCTCACCCTTAAAATTCTCTGCATTTTATTGTTAGGATTTTACGGTATTATAAATGTATCTGTGTGGAATAAATTATAAATAATGAATAATAATATTAAAAAAGAACAATAATAATCGTTACAGTCTACAGATTATTTATTTTTCATAAAGAAAATAGAAATACGGTTTTTTTTTAATTTATTGAGAGCTGGATTCGAGTCATTCGCTCTAAACCTGTACAATAGGGTAATTTCGGTGGTGAAAAATAAATTTTGAAATTTGATAAAAATAAAAGATTATGTAGAAATATACTTAAATATTTTTATTTTGAGTCATAAAAGCTCATTATTGATTTATTATATTAAAATTAAAAGTCGTAATTTTTACCCTTTATATCACGTGACCTAAAACACGAGCTGCTATGGGCGTGACGTCAGTCAGGTAACCACAGACCACTGTCAGCATAGAGCATATTGCTAGTTGCTAGTTGCTACATACATGAACCTAGTATAGTAGGTTCATGGCTACATATAATATTATAATTATTATAATCTGTTAGTTCTCCTGAGTCAGTGTTCTTTGGTACTATAGTTCGTTTCAACGAATAGTACCTATGGCGTTATGTTGGCCTCCCTCTCTGTCAAAGTCTTTGGCACGAGAAGACGCTCCCGCAGATTTTGTTTATTTTCATTTGATTTTCGACTGAAATTATGCCCAAAACATTAAAAAGTGGTGAAAGAATGATGGTGTTAAAGGTGAAGAACTTTTGTGAACGTGAAAAACGTAATAATGCACCATTAATTCCTTTAAGATGTGTTCAGGCTCGTGTTGGCGCCATTACAGGTCAGTCAAATAGGGTTACCAGTAGCAGATAGAGAAATTATAATTTCCACACTTTAACCGCAATTTTTTTTAAACGGTAGTTATTTGTAAGATCTACGCAAGCATGTGTACTGCGACTATTATTGGTTTATATATGACGTTGACAATAGATAAATAAATCAAAATATTTGTTTTAGGTGTGTCCGAAAAAACCGTGTCTAAAATCACCAAAGAAGGTGAGGTCGCTGCCAGCACGTCGACTAAGGTTTCAACACCACGCAAAAGCGGTCCCCGGCCTAAAAAAATCGAACTGGATGACTTCGAACGGTGTGCTATTAGGCATAAAATACATGAATTTTATTCCGTAAAAAAGGAATTACCTACTCTTACAAAGTTATTGCATGAAATGCGAAGCGAGATAGGTTTCAAAGGAAGTCGTACCACTTTGTGGAGAATAATGAAAGATATCGGGTTTTATTTTAAAAAATGTAGATCCAAAAGAAAAGTCCTAATGGAGAGATACGATATTGTCGCCTGGCGTTATCGATACCTGGAAGATGTTGATACCGTTCCAATGAAGATGTTGCAAATTCATTTGAAAGTTATTTTTCGAAAATCCCTGAAAACGTCACATTATCTTTAAAATCTTCTCCTACAGATGCAATAATTTCTTTAAAAAATCATACTCATCACTGTGATCACCAATTTAAATTTTCATATGTAGATACGAATGAAATAATTAAGATATCTAAAACTATTAATCCTAAAAAAACTGGTGATTTATGGGGCATGTCTGTTAAATTACTTAACACAATAATAACAAACATTGCACCACAATTGTCTCTTATTTTCAATAAATGCATAGATAATGGAATATTCCCTGATCTCATGAAAATTAGTAAAATAATACCTCTTTTTAAAAATGGCGAGAAAAATGACCCTGGTGAACAAAATGAACTATAGACCTATTTCTATATTGCCATGTATGAGTAAAGTCTTTGAGAAACTTATTTTAAGCCAACTTGATTCATTTTAACATAAATAATATTTTCCATAGTGAACAGTATGGTTTTACTAAACGTAAGTCTACAGCTGATGCGGGGGTTGCGCTTCTTAGACATATTTATGACGCTTGGGAAAAATCACAGAATGCAATTGGAGTATTCTGTGATTTGTCTAAAGCTTTTGATTGTGTGGAACATGAAACTCTTTTGCTTAAATTAGCTCATTACGGGGTTCGTGGTGTTGCTCTTGATCTCATTGCATCGTATCTTAGTGGTAGGGTTCAGAAGGTCGCGGTAAATAATGTCAATTCTTCAGGGTCTCCTCTTAGAATGGGTGTACCACAGGGATCTATCCTGGGTCCATTTTTGTTCTTAGTTTATATTAATGATCTCCCATTTTATGCCGACAAGTTTTGTGATATTGTACTCTTTGCGGATGACACCTCCTTAATTTTTAAAGTTGATAGAAAGTCAAATAATTACGACGAAGTGAATAGTGCATTATCGCACATACTCCATTGGTTTTATATTAATAATCTGGCTTTAAATGCCAATAAGACAAAATGTATGCAGTTTTCATTACCTAATGTAAAAAGACAGAATTTTAACTTGTTTCTTAATAAAGACATACTAAATGTGGTAGATTCCACGGTTTTCTTGGGATTTACATTAGATTCAGGTCTGCAATGGGGTCCCCATTTCTCGTCTCTTGCGAGTAGACTGAGCTCCGCTGTTTTCGCTGTTAGAAAAATCAGGCAGCTAACTGACGTCGATACTGCCAGACTTGTCTATTTTAGCTACTTTCATAGCATTTTAGCGTATGGTATTCTGTTGTGGGGTAATGCGGCGGACATCAAATCCATATTTATAATTCAAAAAAGGGCCATTCGGGCTATTTATAACGTTAGCGCTCGGGATACTCTCCGCGAATTTTTTAAAGAAATTGGAATACTTACGGTTGCTTCGCAATATATATATTGTAACATTGTATTCGTTCGACAAAACATTAATTGCTACTCAAGACACAGCGACAAACACGGTATAAATACAAGAAATAAGGATAAACTTGTAACACCCAGTTTTCGCCTTCAAAAAGTACATAGAACTTTTATGAGGCAAGGTGTACGCATGTATAATAAAATTCCACAGTCCATATTGAGCTTGCCTTTGAAACAATTCAAATCTAAAGTTAAAAATACATTATTAAATAAGGCTTATTATACTATCGCGGAATACTTAGAAGATGTAAATGTGTGGAATTAATGTCTTGTTGTGTCTCACGTAGGATAAATAGAAAAACATTGTAATGCAATAAATATTGTAATCAAATATTTTTGAAAAGAGCAACAGCTGAGTTTCTCGCCGGCTCTTCTCGGCAGAACAGCATTCCGAGTCGGTGGTAGCTTACTCCCAAGTCCCAGACTTACAGACTGACATTTAATTTAAATTTAAAGTTTAATCATGTAAAAATGACGATTCAAAAGAACTTGTAAAAGTCTATTTGAATAAAGAATATTTTGATTTGATTTGATTTGTCGTCGTATCAAATGAATACAACCGTCCGTCAGTCGCGTTCAGTCTCAAGCGTTGTTTAACATGTAATATAGAGATGGCCATGACATGACATAGACATGTTTTGACCATATTAACTTGAGAAAGAAATCGTTCACAGTGAGTATTAGAAATAGGCAAGGACGTTAAGCATTTAACAAAACTGGCAAAATTTTTATATTTTGGAAAAATAATCGAAACACAAATAGGTACCAAATAAGGCAAAAATCTTCGGTCGGACAGAATGTCTAGCAAATCTAACACTACTACGGGGGAGACCTCTGAAATAAAACTGAACAACATTCATTCAGTGTGGAAAAGAAAAAGATTCCTACAAAGAACTCAGTGCGCGACATAGACAGCGTATTGCGTAATTAAAGAAACTAGTGTCCGACCGATCATTCGGTTTCGGTTTCGGTTTCGGTCGAGTTTCGGCAAAAAACGGGGTTTCGGTTTAGTTTCGGTTTCGGTGGCAAACCTGCCGAAACTACGACCGAAACCGAAACTGCATTCGGGAGTTTTCGCGCTGTGATCTCCATCCAAGTCGGGAGTTGATTTCCATCCAAGCGACTAATCATGTCGTAACTGGCTTGTGTTTGTAGTTCATTTTGTGCGTTGTCAGTTTTTGTGTGTTTTATCACGTGATATGGCATAAGATTAGTCATCAAAAAATAAATCAATATAACAAAAGCCCTTTTTAGCGTTCACTTCTGGGCACGGGCCTCCCTCAGTACGAGGGGGATCAGGCCATAGTCAACCGCGGTGGCCTAGTGCGTGTTTTGCTAGGTTTTCTATGCACGTTTCCTCACGATGTTTTCCTTCACCGTAAGACAAGTAGTAATCATGATAGAAATGATTCGCACATGAAAATATCAGAGGTGCGAGACCCAGATTTGAACCCGCATCACTGGGTTATTCAAGCGAGCGCGTTACCGCTGGGCTACCGCTGTCTTAGATTAACCTAACTATCTAAATATTTTTTGGTTAATTTAACTCTCTCCCTAATGCTATACCTAAACAAAAATTAGTGTACTTGGTACTTACTATAGTGCACTAGTGGTGATAATATTGTGAATTCAGAGTTTCAAAGTTCCCTGTCAATACACAAGATTCCCATATAGGAACCGTCATGTGGCCAATCGAAATACTACTTTAAACGTTTTTTTCACTAGAATAGAGTGCATTTGCTTGGACAACTTGGTTCATTAGGTTGAATATAAAATTTTACAAGCGACAACAACAGATCGATGTGAAACAAAAGATAGTGGCGCTTTCAAAAGCATAATAACGTTTTCTTTATTTTTCTCTCAAAACATGATCCTGGTAAGGAAGTTTCGGTTTCGGTTTCGGTTTCGGCCGAAACTGAGAGCGTTGCGTTGCGTTTCGGTTTCGGTCGTAAAAACCAGTTTCGGTCGGACACTAAAAGAAACGATTTTGACTTATTTATTTTGAATTTTCCTTTTCAGGGTTGCCAGGTAAATAAACCAAAAAATACCATGAAAGTGGAAATTATATCAATATTATACAGATATTTAGTAATATCACTGACCTCTATAATACCACTGGACAGGCTGTTTCAAGCGTTTGACAGCAATTTTTTGTGTCCATTTGAAGCGCCACTAGCGAGAGTCCCGAGAACTAATTTTGACGTATATTGCAAATGACAGCGAGAAGTGTTTGTTTACTGTAAAGTAATTTTGCATTTTGAATCATTTTGGTTCAAATTTATTGAAATATGCATTATATAAAAGTTATCAAGAATGAGGTCATGCGTATATTGTAAGCGTAAGTAAGCTTACATCACTAGTAACTTATACTTACCGCAATTTATTTTTCAAATATGTTTATTCTTTTGAGTATATAAACATACAGTACTATTTTATCTAACCGTTTATCACTTTTATATTTCCAGTATTGAACAATAAGTATATCTCTAAACTAACTGATGATATCATGGAGATTAAAGACCAGGAGGACCATCGCTTCATACTAAAGCATTACCCGCCTGTCTCTGAAAATGTGTAGAATTTACAACGCGCTGCCGTCGGTAAGTAGTATCTGTGAAGTTAGCTATTTATGAGTATTGTCACTATTGTGACAACGTGAAGTTAGGTATTGAGACAACATAGCGATCGCAGCGCCTCCTTGGTTTGACAATATTTCTGAGACACCACATTCTAGGGCCTTGGTCCTCCTGGTCTCTAATCTCCATGGATGATATGTTAACGATTCGTCCTCATTTTCTTTTCTTGAACTATGGGCTTTATAGCCTTCAATTATACAAGACATCTTGTCCAGAGCACTGTACACCTCACGAATGAACTTTCTGGCCACGTTCTCAATTCTCCATCAAAAAAACATAACCTACTAAAAATCAACCTAATGTTGATAGCCGACTTCAAGTCTTTGACGTCTTGGATAGAACATTTGTTAAGCTGCACAATTTTAGCACCCCATCTCATCATCACATTTTTTTTGCAAAATTTAAATAAATATTTATTAAAAAACTATAGGTTACCTAACAAAAATGATAGTGGACCTATACAGACCGAACGTAGACCTATCGATTCAGGTCATTTTGATTTCAAAAATCCTTCGATGGGGTGCTAAAATTGTGCAGCTCATTTGTTAGCATTATATGGTGACCATTTGACATTTCTCATTTTTTGCTTTGTGACACGTTTAAAAATAATATAAGCAAACAGCCATGTTTTGTTTCATTCACACCTAATGAGATGCTAACTGACCTAAATGAGTAAACTATAGATAACTCGATTTTTATTTTAGCCTAACGTCTACTCTTTAATTATTAGTCTGAGGTGTAGACATGAACCTACTATACATAAGTATAGTAGGTTCATGGGTGTAGACCACTGACCTCTATAATACCACTGGACAGGCTGTTCCAAGCGCTTGACAGCAATTTTTTTGTGTCCATTTGATGCGCCACTAGCGAGAGTCCCGAGAACTAATTTTGACGTATATTGCAAATGACAGCAAGAAGTGTTTGTTTACTGTAAAGTAATTTTGCATTTTCGTTGTTAATATAACATAAGTAATGATTATGATGATACGGTTATTGATTAATAAAAATAAAAAAATATATCTTTATTTGAAACAGTTTTATTGATTGTAAAAGCTTATTATTAAAAGTTATCGATATTTGCTCGCTGATATCGATATCACTAGTTTTAGTACCACAAACTATCGCTACGTCCGACAGCGGCGGACAGCGCCAAAATGGCGAATATCAAGCAGCCACAAAAGCACGTTGACAACAGCCAGTCCAGTGGTATTATAGAGGTCAGTGGTGTAGACGCACCATTAGGTTTTGCATTCTCTTTGTCTCTTATGAGTTATCTGTCCCAGTATAAATCATCGTATCTGATTCTGGCGGGAACCTTGAAAAAGCGCGGTTGACTTTAGAAAATTAATTTTAAATTTTTCCTATAAAGTGATTTTTTTTATAGTTAAAGTGAATTTAAATATTGCTATTAGCGGCTGAAAAGCACAATAGCAATGGAGATAAACGAGGGGGGCGGGTCTAACCCGCCCACCTCAAAAAAAACAAAACGGACACAGCCTAGGGATGAAGGACAATCGGACTCCGGCGGTGAGCGAGATGCGTATCTGCCCTATTACAAACCGAATTATAAAAGACTATATCCGGAAAACTCAACCAACACAGACTTTAAAGTGTATGTAGAATCCATAAACGATGATAGATTGGGTAACAAGAGCCCTATATACTTAAATCATCTTTTCTCAATGGACATAAAAGGTGTGACGGGTATTCAGAGGGTGAATGCCAATAAAATAGCAGTTATTTTCAAGCAATATAATACGGCCAATAACTTTATTAATAACACTACTTTCCTCACAAAATATAACATGAAGGCATTCATACCGGCAGCACAAATTGAAAAAACCGGCATCATTAGATTTGTTCCAACGAATATATCTAACAAAGAACTCTATACAAGACTTTCTTCAATTTATGAAATAGTGGCAATAAGAAGGTTTACAAAGAAAATAGGACAAGAGCGCATTCCATTACAGACTGTAAGCGTTACTTTTTTATCTAATGTACTACCTGATAATGTTCAATATGATCTATTCTCGTATAGAGTTTTTGAATACATTCCACCATTATTACAGTGCTATAGGTGTTTTAAATTTAATCATTCAGCAAGGATTTGTAATGGTAAACAAAGATGTAGTATTTGCGGAGGTGAACACATGTATAAGGAATGTGATAAACCAACAGAAATCAGCTGCATAAATTGCAGTGGGCCTCACCTTGCGATATCTAGATTATGTCCTATTAAAGCAAAAAAGATCATTGAAAAGAAAAACAACATATCTTATGCAGGTGTCACCTCTACAAAACAAGTCATCACCAATGAAACAGATTTTCCTCCACTCTCACCACCAAAATCACAACTTGTAAATAGTAATGTTATTGTAAATAAATCTATAAATATTCCTGTAAATAAGTCTGTACAAGATGTAAATAAAGCTAAAATAGTTAATTCTAAAGACCTTAAAACTCAAATAATTTCCAATAACGATGTACTTATGGCCCTAGTGCAGACGTTGGTGGAATTAGGCAATAAAGATGATAGTACACCGACTAATATTAAAACTATTAAAGATACATTATTAAAAAACTTAACATAATGGATTGTGTAGGGCCTAGTTCTACACAATCCAAGTTACGTATTGCGCAGTATAACATTCAAAGTGCAAATAGTAAAAAACCTTTATTAATCCAATTTTTAAAACAACAAAATATTGATATTTGCCTTCTTAATGAGACATGGTTCAAAGATAATAATTTTAAAATACCAGGATATAATATATACAATAAAAATTCAAACAATACACATAATGGAGTTGCAATACTAATAAAACCACACCTTAAGTATAATATATTAAATACCAGATTTTATGAAGACATTCAAACAGTTGCTGTATCTGTATCAACAGGACATAGTAGTTTAACAATTCTCTGTGTATATTGTCCACCTTCAAGTGGACGGGTACGAATTAATAGACTCCGTTACATTATTAATGATCTACCAAAGCCCATATTTATGAGTGGTGACTTTAATGCTCATCATATTGCATTTGGTTGTTTGTCAACGAAAAGTAGAGGTCAGGATTTATTTAATTTAATTGATGACTTAGATTTGTGTATTTTAAATGATGGTAGACCTACAACTATAAATCGCCCTAGACAAACTGCTTCTGCCATAGATGTAAGCTTTATAAGTGGCAGCCTCGCACCACTATGTGAATGGTCTGTACATGATGATACAATGGGAAGTTACCATTATCCAACAATAACAGAGATTTCATTACATATAGATAAATATCATCTCAATTCCCCTGTAGATAAGTTCATATATAAAAAAGCTGACTGGAAAACATATACAGCTCTTTCAAAAACAATGTTTAATGATTTGATACTTCAACCACATGATCCTATTTCAACCTATAATAATTTCTGTTTTCATTTAGATACTCTTAAAGAAATGTCAATTCCAAAGCTCACTAAAACAAACACTTTCATAAGCAGACCACCAGCTCCCTGGTGGAATAGTATATGTGAACAAAGTGTTATTGCTTCATATAATGCACTAAAACTATATAGAAAAGAGTCTACTATTGAAAATTATATTAATTACAAAAGAAAAGATGCCCAGAAAAAGAGAACAATTTCAGAACAGAAAAAAATAGGATGGAATAATTTGTGTAACACTTTTAATAGAAATACTCACATAAGTAAAATTTGGAATTTATTAAAAATGTTCAAAGGCATAAGACCTAAGAATAAATCATATACAAATGAGTTTATATCTCCACTCTTAAATAAATTATCAGATAATAGCAACTTAATTGAAGTAGATCAACTGAACATTCTTTTTGAAACCAACAATGATAACCCAAATTCTAAATTTTTACTGGATCCTTTTTCATGGTCTGAATTTTTAACAAGCTTGCACTCTAGACGAAATACAACTCCTGGCTTAGATGATTATCCTTACATCGTAATTAAAAACTTAGATGTATCTGCCCAAAAGTTGTTTCTTAACATTCTCAATTTGCTTTGGCTTAATAAATGTATTCCACAGTCATGGAAAACACAGTGTGTTGTCCCAATACTTAAGCCCGACAAATCTCCTGAGTTTGCTAGTTCTTATAGACCAATTTCCTTGTCATCATGTCTTGGTAAAATATTCGAAAATATGGTGAAAGTTCGTCTTGACTGGTATGTTGAATCAAAGTGTTTCATTCCACATATACAATATGGCTTCCGTAGAGGGCGTAGTAGTGCAGACAGTTTCACCTCTTTAATCTCTGACCTAAAAAATGCAAAACATAGAAAATTAAACACTGTTTGCGTATTCCTAGATGTCCAAAGTGCTTTTGACAGTGTTGATCCTGGTATACTAGTTCAAATCATGTCTAGGTTAGGTGTGCCTGGGCACTTATGTAAGTGGATTTTTAATTTTTTGAACAATAGAACAATCTATGCTAGACATAACAATATTTTATATGGACCCAAATATGCCTCAAGAGGCACAATGCAGGGTGCCACACTATCTCCATTGCTGTACAATATATACACAAGTGAAATTTGTAAATATGTAAATAATAGGAATGTAAATATCTTACAATTTGCTGATGACATTGTATTATACAGCAGTAATTACAACCTAGAGATTGCAATAGATAACATGAACAAATCCTTATTTCAACTATTACAATATTATAATGATTGTTTGCATTTAAAAATTAACCCCTCTAAAAGTAGTGTTATGTTTTTTGGCAATGAAACCCCAAACTCAAATGTTATTTACAATAATGAAATTACAAATAAAGTCACTTCAAAGAAATTTTTAGGAATAATACTAGATCCAAAATTAACTTTTGAAGAACATATTAAATATATATCCAAAAAAGCTCACACAGGACTAAATGTTATCAGATCACTTTGTGGTGTAACATGGGGTGCAGATCCTAAAATATTGTCAATATTGTATAAAAGTATTGTAAGAAGTCACTTAGATTATAGCTCACTCGCTTATATGAATAGTTCTCATGTAAATAAATTAGACATATTGCAGAATAAGGCTTTAAGAATAATATCTGGTGCTATGTGCTCAACTCCCATAAGGGCCATGGAAGTTGAGACAAAAGTGATGCCTTTGATTTTGAGGCGAATTTTACTTGCTGAAAGATTCTGTCTCAAACTAATAGCATCAAATAACATTCAAATAATAAATAAAATTGTACCTTATATAGATAGATCCCCAAGAAGACCATTAACAACAGCACACGGTCTACTATGTGGTAATTCTCCAACACTGTCTGATATATTTCTGGAAATAGACAATAATTTTTCTAAAATCAGAAAACAGTTTCCATGGCCATGTTACTCTTTCTCTTATCAGTGTATTTCACATCCAATTAATGTAGTTCAACAGACAATAAACAATAATTCGGAAATGCTTCAATTTTTGGAGGAAAATACAATGTACTATGTTATTTACACTGATGGGAGCAAAACAAGTGATTATGTACATGCTGCTCTATATGATCCACAAGCAAAATTTTCTTCAAGTTTTATTCTGCATGAACCCTGCTCTATATTTACGGCAGAGGCATATGCAGTGTATCAGGCATTAATGCGTATTCGCGAAATCAATAACAATAAATGTTTTTTAATAATTTCTGATTCCTTAAGTTTGATAACAGCTTTAACTACCCTCACAGTCAAATACAAGTCTAATTATATCCTTTACTTCATTAAGCAAATAATTCACCAATACCACAGTAAAAATATCCAAATTTTCTTTCTATGGGTGCCTTCCCACAAAGGTATCTCTGGCAATGAAATGGCTGATAAAACTGCATATGAAGGAGTTAATGCTGTTGACGTTAGAAATACAATGAATGTTCCTATGTCCGATTACTTGCAATGTATTGACCAGAATATTCAAAAGTTGTGGTTAGAAATGTGGAAGAAAGATCAAGATACGAAAGGAAAATGGTATGGAAGCATACAAGAAAGCTTACCTGCAAGACCTTGGTATCATCGTATGCCAGATGCTTCTCGAGACTTTATTACTATCATAAATAGACTGCGTTTCGGTCATAATACTACACCGTCACACCTTGCTCGACTCGGCATTATTGCGAATGGAACCTGTTCTCATTGTAATTCAAGTGATGGAACTGTGGAGCATGTTATCTTTGATTGTCAAAAATTTTTGATTGACAGACTAGTGTTGGCCAGTGAACTCAGTGATGTTGAAAATAAGTGTGATTTATTGTCCCGCCCGCCGCCATTAAAACAATTGTTACAAGACGAACTTACTTTTAAGCACATCTACAAATACATAAAGAATACAATTAAAACAATTTAATGGGATGTGCTCATAGACATATTATTACGTATACGAATAAATAAGAGTTGACCTAAAGGTTGTAATTACCAGGTCAAAAAATCCCAAAAAAAAAAAAAAAAAAATCATCGTATCTTTCAAAAATCTAAATCAATATGTCAAAAATCAAAATGTTTTCACCGATCGTTATTGACTAGGTATCTAAAGTATAATATAAATATTGAACTAAAAGATATAAAGTATTTTTATGTATCTTTTTGTTAAATATGAATTCTATGTACAAGCAGTATAAAATTTTGCGAAGATTATATTGTAGAAATTTGTGTATATATGAACCACTTTTTCAAACAAAATGTTCCGAGAACGAAAATCTTAAAGATTTATGTAAACATCTTAATGTAAATGAAATCGAAGCTCGATATTTGCAGTTGAAACATCCAGCTGTCTTAAAATTAGATGGTGAAAAAATTAAGAATTTAATAGATACATTGTACGAGTTAGGTTACCCTAGAGACATACTGCTAGAAGAACCATTAATATGTAGTGTCTTGCCAATAACTTTGAAGAATCGATATTCTGTACTGCAAGAATGTGGATTGTACCATATATCATCACAACATTTAGCCTCATATTTGTATATAGTAAAACGGAAAAAAATTGGAGAACTGAAAGCAAAAGGAATTATTCCAACAACATTAAATATTGAAAATAGACTCGCAAGCTACATGACTCAATGGCCAACATCACTTACAACTTTAGTTTATGGTAATGTTGATGAATTTACTCTTCATTCACTAAGAATTAAAATAATTGAAAGATATTTAGAATTAAAGCTGGATCTAAGTCCAGAAGAATTTGCACGAGGGTTGCAAACATATCCTAATATAAAACATAGGCCTTTGCAAACAATCAATGAAAATTTGAATATTTTACAAAATGATATATTAATGCCTCAAAGTAAAATAAAATCAAACCTATATCTAGTGCATGCTGATCCAGACAACTTAAGGAAAATTATATACAACTTTAAATCTATAGGAGGCATAAATATAAAAGATGTCTTAAGAATGCACCCAAAGTTGGCAATGGTAAAGCATTCCACAATGATAGAAATCAGAAAAGTACTAGAGGAATATGAAATAAGTAAAGAAGCACAAGTGAGATGTTTCCAGATTTATACATTAAGTCCTAACACAATCAGAAAGAGATTGGAAAAAGCTAAAAATATACCTGAATTAAATCCATTTATTAGTCATCCGAGGTTCCTAAAAATGATTCATTACAATAAGACTGTCTTGAAAAGAATATTAAAGTTATATAGCTATAACAAAAAATGTTCAAGTTTAAATATACTTTCTGGAAGTTCTGCTCACTATGAAGTATTTGAAAAAGCACCAGGAGATCGGTTAGGAAAAGGAAATGACCTCATTTTCTGTATAAACAAGTTACTTGGTAATAATTATAGTACTTGTGATATACGTAATATTCTAAAAAGACATCCATTTTGGATAAATATACCACTAGTACAAGTAAAATATGTTTATGAACAATTAAGTTTAAAATATTCAGCAAATGATATTTATGAAAATTGTTTCATTCTGTTGTACCCATGGAATAAAATCAGTGAAATATGTAATATACTAGATAGAAAACAAAATAAAAATTTAACATTATTATTGGACCAAATAGATTTGAGTTCATCCCAAAAATTGAGTTTAATCTTGTATCTTCTAGAAAGAAATCATTATTTTAGTGGTAATGGTGTTTGGTCAGAAGAACCTAAAAAAATAGTTGATTTGTCTAAGAAAAATAATATTTGATAAATTGATAAAATTGTTGTTTTTTTTACTACACAATTACATCTATTCCTTGCAGGGTTTCCTATATTTGTACAAAGAAATATATTATGAATTATATTTATTTGTTTTTACAACTTGATGAAGATTCCCAGAAAGATTTTATTAAAAAAACTAAGGCTAATGTGAAGATTGAGAATTCTGCGCCGAAATATCTGTTAGGCGTAAGTTCAATTTATAACAATGGCGATTACCGATGTAGCAATATACTCTAGTCTCTATGCATAGTTCTTTGATAATCAAAGCCTTAATTAACCAGTATTACAACGTATCGGTTACGTAATCATTGCAACTCGTAACTTGTTCTCTTGGTAGTCTGTGCTCGTAAGTTGAGTTTATATATGTACACTGACCTCTATAATACCACTGGACTAGGACTAGCTATTGTCAACGTGCTTTTGTTGCTGCTTGATATTCGCCATTTTGGCGCTGTCCGCCGCTGTTGGACGTAGCGAGAGTTCGTGGTACTAAAACTAATGATGTCGATATAAAGATTTTATTTTTTTATTTTTATTAAACTAAGTATAATGTATATGCTTGATACAGTTTGGCAAGCTCCAAAAACATGAATGTACGACTGTTTGTAAAATTAATGATTTTTGACTGTAAAATATAATTAATTATGTATTACTTTTCCTCGGACCAATAACATATTTTGTTCCGAGTACTTTTTAAAAATCAAGCATGCCAACCCAAAAATAATTAAAATTAATGCGTCTTTCTCGTTCGTTCGTTTCGTTGACAGCTGCTGTTTATCTATGTAGTTATATATAGATATATAATTATATAGATTTTGCCTCGACTTTAACTACCACCATACCATACCCAATCCAGAAGAAGTTGTTGCCTGTGAAGGATGCCTTCAGCTGCGAATGCAAAGTCTGAAAAACCAGCTTCTTCGGAAGCTGCTGATAATACACCGATACGACAGATTATGACTATTATTGAACACAAAATTCGCAACTTAGAGAAAAGAAAGGTAAGTACAATGAAAACGGCATCAACAAACATTTTCCAATGTTATTTCAATCTATTTATGTTTATATATCGTTTTAGAAGGGCTTTCTATGGTAAGCAATAAATGAAAGTCCTTTAAATCATATTAGCGGGGTCTTTGTATACATTAGTTGTATGTAAATAATGATGCGGTATTCCGTTGACGCCATTTTTATACATGTGCTCCAATATTTCTGCTACCAAGTACTAAACCATGACGCCCAACTCTTTTGTCACGTCGAAACGAATATAATTTTAAATAATGACGATGTTAGCTGTTGTTTTCAGCAGTTTTAATATGTGTATAACGTTAGTTTTTTTAAATTTCGTGTTACTTTATATCGCCGATTATAGCTTAGGTATTTCGATTATCGCCTGTAAATTATATAGTTATAGTTTCAGATATGAAAATGAATATATATTTATCGACATAACGTCATCATCTTTTGTTCTTTATCAATTGTACATTGAAAAATTATTTATACTGTAGTATTTTCTAAAAAGGCCATGAAAACGTTGATGTTTTATATGTATGTATAGGCTTGAGACATGTGTTAGGAAAAAAAATATCAATTAATACTGTTTTACAGAGCAAGCTGACATCATATCGTGACTTGCAAAAAGCTGGTAAGGAACTGAACAGTGATCAAAAAGTTGCTGTCGCTAAGTATGATGAAGTAGCTCAAACCCTGGAGTTTGCTCGTGATCTCTCAAAACAGGTCACTTTAATAGCAACCGCTGCTGAGCGTGATGCTAAGAAGCAAGCTAAAAAGGTATTTGCATTGTTTTGTCCATTCAAATACTCTAAACTTATTATAATACTTGATTTTCTGATAAGTTGTGCTTACTGAGCACAAAAGAAAAAAAAATAACTACAGCATATCTAAAATAACTATTTTAGAAATAGGTAACTATGTAAGATATGCTGTAGCTTAAATTCATTCTTTTCTTTAGATGGACTGTTTTCTACACAGAATAGCAAATTAATGTCTGACACTCATTATAATATATTTTATATTGAAAGTTTGACAGTTATTTTAGAACTGTTATCTTATATAAAACTAATGTATGTGGTAATTTTTAATTTCTACTTTATAATGTTTTAACAACTAATCCATTTATTAAAAAAAACTATTGTATGTACCTATAGCATTGTTTAAAACAATCAGCTAAATTTCTTCTCACTCATACACTCACTTTGTAGTTCCTTTCTTTATGCAAGGTCAAATGTCTTTACAGGATGCATGGGTCCGTTATTCAGTAGAGACTAATAAGATTCGTGAGGTTCTGCTCATTCTGGATTGTCTTATGCAAATGGGAAATAATGAAGCTCGGGAAGATTTTCTCAATGGCACTAATGGTGCAGCAAAGCTGACAGAAGAGGACTTGAAAATATTAGATAACTTGTAAGTGACACATCTCCTAAAGGAACACTTTTTTGTTTTTTGATATATGTATATTATATTGTTATTATCATATATATAACTTTACTTGATCTCTGTTTATAAGCTATCTAATACCTTGTATATGTGCAAGTTTATGTATGTATATTAAAGATGAAACCGATATCCGGCAACTATCTGGTCTCGGGCCTGTCCAGCCTTGTTTTCACTATCCGGCCGGATACCAGATAGTAAAATAAAAAACGCATTATTTTACACAAGGATAATCATACCACAATAGGTTTTGGACACCGTTTATTTTTTAATCGCTAGTCAAAAATTTTTGTTTTTACAATTCGTTTAGTACTCAAAATTAAAAAGTGGCAAATTGTGATGCATGAATACTAAATTTTCGGCATTTGTTGGTAAGAGGCGACTCCGCTTGGCTTCATATACCAGACAAGCTTCTGCAAGTAACCTTTCACTGAAAATAATACTGCCAGGTACTGAAAGATAAATTCTAGCAAACTTTGACAAGTGCGGTTACTGATTTAAATTAATTGACCACCAAATATGTGGGTTGTGATTGCGATTGATTTGAGATGCCTTTAGAAAAAGTCAATCTCGTTAGCAATTGGATTTTGTTTTTCTTGGTCGCGACAAACACTACTATTGTCATTTCCCACTTCATTGAAACAGTTCCAAAAGTGTCATAAGCTTCATGTGGGAAGTTTGATCCAGATTCATCTTCTTACATTCGTTAAGCAGGTGTTGAAGACGGCGATAATGTTGTTACTGTCAGAAGATTCGTCGTAAGAGTATTTTATATACTCTGTGATGATTTTCTGTCGACTTTTTCAGTCTTAAGAACTCCTAAATAGTCTGACTTGAAACTTAGGGTCTAAAAATGTAGCAATCAGGTAGTTTGGTTTCTCTCCTAAGGATTTAAAATGACTTTCCAATTCAGTTTTCAAAGAATTTCTATAATATATTCGGCCGGATATCCGGCGCTCCGGCCTGACCGCTTGCCGGATATCCGGCCAAACCACTATCCGTTTCATCTCTAATGTATATCTGTTATATTCAATATCATTTATGAGGCTATAAAATTTCAATGTGAATTTATAACTGCATTATTTGCAACCAAGAGTAACTAAGAGACTTTTAGAGTTTTCTATTTAATGGATCTTTATTTCTAAAAAAGAGTAGTTGCTTACTTTTAGAATTTCTCTGTCTGTCTTACCGTTTACTGCAAACTACTAGACATATTTTGACATGAGAGTTTTTCCTGTGGGAAAATATTATAAAGTTTCTGAGAAATCTCCTTAAAGCGTTAAAATCACTTTGCTTTGGTTGGTTTAGCTTGTTTTCCATACAATAATACTTTAGCATTGAACCCACTCTCAATAATGACAACAATAGAGTAGTTTTTAAGTTGTCAAAATTAGTAAAAATTCCGCCATGCTTTAAAGAAGCTCTGGAAGCAGCAAAATTATTGAAAAAGTCCTTTCTTCATCATCAAGATGCCTCAATATCGCAAGACATGAATAAAATGAGTAAAAAAATACAACAAAATTACTGGTGGACTAAAAGACGTGAGACGAAAATAACAAACTATACTCAATAGCATTTTAATAAGAATTGTTTTTATGTATGTAATTACTACCACTAGCCTGAAATAAGCATTTTCTTTTTCTAATACAGATTTTTCTTCTTTCTATTTAATGACAACTCTATAACGTCAAAATATATGCAGTTCCTTGAGTGTTGTTACTCGTTATATAGAGTTTACACTGTAATTCAATACTCAATACCACATGGATCAATTGCAAATGTTGTTTGATTCATAACATTTGATTAATTACTTTTTGTGTCCAATCTTCAAGAATTCATCTTTTTTTTATTTGATATTGAATATTCATTAATAAGTAATATTTAATTACAGATACCCTGAAGTTACTCCAAAACATGAAATTAATGAAGAAGGACAAGCTGGATTTCATACTTACACAATGAAGGCTGCTGAGCATCTGTATGCTATCATTGACGGCAAACCAAAAGAAGTTTTGGGGACAACATATGCTCACATTAAAGAAATTGTAAATACAGTTCATGAATGTGGCTACTTTGATAAATCTACTGAAATAGTAGCACCAGAACCAGAAGAGTGCCAGACTGTGGAGGAAGAAGTGGAACAAACTCCAGAGTTAGAGGAGGTTGAACCAGCCCCAGTGTACGCGCCGCCGGTGCCAATGCCCGCTCCGCCCGCGCCCGCCGTCGTGCCTGCCCCTGGTTATCCCCTACGTCCTCTCCCACCTATCACTCTCCAAGAAGTAGAACATGCATACTTCTCACAACAATACCCCCAACAAAGACCTATTTCTGAGGTTATAGGCTCACAAAACTTCTTCTTCCTCCAGGAATCTGAAATCGACAGTCCAGTTGGAACCCCGCAACCCCCTATTCTTAACCAGCCATCTCCACCAGGGCCCATTCCAACTCAAACTTTCACCAATCAACACTATGTCCAAATACCAGGAGGTCGGGTCCCGGAACCTGGCGCTATTCCCATGCCACCTCAGCCGCATTTCCCTCCTCATCCAGAGCATGCCTACCAAGGCGTTCCGATGCCGGCCCCTATGGCTCACCCGCAACCACCGCACTTGACACAACCAGCTCCACCGGCACCCCTCCAACACACACCTCAACCACCCCAAGTCATCCATGTTGAACCCACTCCACCACAAGTGGAAGAGCAAAAGTCGGTTACACCGGTTGAAGATAGAAATGACGAAGAATTTAAAGAGAGCAGAAGTCCCGAGCGCGACGATGATCGCAAAACTCAAGGTCAAGGTGACGGACAGAACAGGTTCAGAAGGTACCGCGGAGGCGGCGGTGGCAGGGGATCGTCTAACGGTTTTCGCGGTCGCGGATCCTACCAAAGTAGGCAAAACAACGACGGCTATCATTCTAGGCACCCCAACGACTACCAAAACAGGTCTAAGGACGGATACCAGAACCGACAGTACGACGGCTACCAAAACAGGCACGGCAAGGACGGCTACCAGAGCAGGAGCGGTAGCGACGCGTACTACGGCAACGGTGACTCTGGCGACGTGCACCACAACGAAAACGGCGGCCGCGACAGATACAACGATAACGCGCAGAGCTTCCAGGGCGGGTTCAAGAGCCGCGGCAGAGGGGGCCCGCGCGGGGGCCGCGGAGCGCCGCGCGGGGCCGGCCCCCGCCCACACCCCGCCCAGTACAACCGCAAACCTGATAACGTCGAATAGTCTACCAACATTATTCATTTAACGGACTAAATCATTCGTGGAAGGCAAATTTCACCGGCAACAACGCGCTGTGGTAACAACAAAACAAGAGATTATGGTATAAAAATTAAAAAAATTAAAAAAAATATAAAAAAAAAGTAAAATAATAAAACTTGAAACAATAAAAAATAAGTTACTTGAATTTAGATGTATGATATATGCGATTATTGTAAGTTACGTAATTCTAGATTCTTGTATAGATTTAGTCACGCATGTCAGTGACATCGGCGACGCGCTGCGGCGCGTGGCTCCGTACCTCGTCCTCGTGATAATTTAAGTACAGGAGATGCACACTAAGATAAATTTCCCTCACTGAAATCTTTCCAAATCTCATTAACCTTGAATATTGTCCATTGAAAATACAAATTATAAGTATTTAATACATTTTTGTGTTTTTTTTTTTGAATAATGAAATACATTTTATAATGTTATGTAACTCTGACATCTGTAAACACTGGACAGATTTTTATAATTGTATGATCATTGGATGGAACTTGCTTTTATAATTTTGCTACTCCACTCAATTATTTTAAATTGTTTTTAAACATTTTTAAATCGGTGACTTCGTTTCGATTAAAAATTACGTACAAATTTTAGCAATGTGTTGCTATAACTTAATAATTAATTAAAGCTTCCTCTCAATTCTATACATTGTTCTGGACAGAGGCTGTGTGCAAACAAATTAAAGTATTCTATGATTACTCTTTGTTTCTTTTTATTAAATAGCAACCAATTTCCCTTATACATTTTCAAGTAAAAATCTGATATGCATTTTAAAGGATATTGTTCTATCTAGTGGCAAGTTTTAGCCGTCTATTGATAAAATTTGCTTTGAAGTATCGTCTATACGTATACATGAACATGACAGACTAACAAATAAACAGTAAGGTCAACAATTAACAATGTTAACTAATTGCAAATAAAACAACATTGGAACAAATGAAGTGAAAAATTTAAACAGTAAGTTAAAGTATCTAAGTAGAGAATGATAAGAAACATTTTCCAGCAAGTAGGCAAACTACGGAAATTGCTATAGTATTGTTAATACCTCGCTGCAGACTCGGCCATAAATCATTCGAATGTTTCGCTCTCTTTCCCACTCACGGGCCTTATGGCACGGCATTGTGCATTACTACGCTGTACATTACTGCAGTCGATGAGTGATATCGATAGTTCTTTTTTTTTTGTATCTTTATAAATGGGTGATAGAAATAAAAACACGTTTATTTGACACGTAATGGTCTAATTTATTTTTGTAGCGATTTAAATATACTTAATAGCACAGCACAACTAAAATAGTTATACAAAATAGGCTAAACATATTTGCTAATTACCCTCTTTAGTTTTTAGTAATTAGTTAGTTAATCACATTAGTACCCATTAGTTACCCTGCATACTTAATGAATGCAGTATGTTTACGTCGTAACCTTGATGATTCCGTTATCGATAGCGGCCTTGCGCGCGCGCAACTAGCGCACATCCCTAGTCCGATTATGATTTATGGCAGAGTCTGCAGCGAGGTATTAACGCTACTATAGTTGCTACTGGTTATTGCTACAACGCATTTTCAAGAACTAAGTTTGAGGTTATTTCTATAATAAGGCTATCATTACAAATTATTATTACATTTCATATGATAGGATATTAAGATTTTTCTGAATTGATTTTGAATGGATAACCACTTTATTAGGTTTGGTATGTCACCGTAGAACTGTAAATACCATTAGATTATAATTTCACAGTTTACAATCTCGCGAGTTAGATTATAATCTGACGGTATTTACAAATTTACTGTAACATATACATAACTCTAAATTCGGATTTTAGCGGTCCGTGAAATAGAAATAGCCCTGGGGGTTGCAAGGTTTATTTAAACATCCATGGTTTCAAGTACCTGATATGCTTACTGGTAAATTTGTCACAAGATGGCGCTCGATCTGATATACATGGAATTTCATAACGAATAAAGAAAAAAGTAGTTCACATAAATGTCAGTAGATGGTATCATATGTATCGACTTGTAAGGAAACTTCAAAATTATCGAATAATTATAAATAGGTAACTCCCAAAAAAGTATATCATCGTCTTTTAAAAACATTAAACAAAAACGCATTTATTGTACTGTTATTAAATGAAATTGAGTAATTTTCAGGTATCATGGATATTGGGCTTGTAAATAGTGTAATTATTTCTGATGATTAGATACAAAATCCTATAAAATTATAATTATATTTGGCATAAATTACATTTCTAGCTAAAGGTTACGAAGTAAATAAAAAGAAATATTAGATAAAATTGCCTTTTAATATGATGTCATAAGAAAATTCTAAAACATGTCTTCAGTTCTGTTTATATGGAACAAAATAAATATCCATTATTTCGTTAAACAGAACCAGTTATTTTACATTTCTAATCTATGGATGCGTATAAACTACATATTTACGGCGTAAACCTACACAACCCAATGCAATTATACAAAATATCCTCTAGTAGTGTACTTAGTTTATAAAATAGAAATATAATATCGCCATTTTTGTTCATTTATAAATTAGGGCATCATTACTTAGAACTAAAGATCAATATTTCTGAAACATTCAAAGGCCGCTTTAGGAATGTGTATATTTTAGTTGCCTATATTGCTTTATAAAGTAGGTACGTAATATATCGTGACTTTTATGTACAATATACTTTGTATAAGGTAGGTCGGTCGTTAGAAATAATATACTGTTCATTATGCAAAATATGTAATTCAAAGTAGAAATGACTGGCTGACTGTAATTCACAACACATGTTTATACGATAAATAAAAATAAAAATTGAATATAAAAAGCAATGAAATTACATCATTTAATTTGACAAACCTGCAAATATCATTCCTTAAAAATTATTCGGGCATTTTATTTCAATGAAAAGTAAAAAAAAAAAAATTTGTTCCCAATCGGCATTGCACGTTATGACAATTTATCTAATTTATTTACAGAAAAATATTTATGGGATTTTATAATAATATTGTTATTTTACAAATGTATTTCGAAATACGTATTTTACAAAGGCCTTGTTAAAAAAGACGGAACTCCCGGCCTTTGGACGTCTTATGTATACAATTCTCACATTTTCATATTTTTTTACTTATTTCACAATTTATTAATATATTTCTGTCATACAATTAACATTTTAACTTATTTAAAAAAATAGTACTTTTGGGATAGTCTAGATGTAGCGATAAGACTTATTCTTGAATTATATTAACAAACTGTGATATCCAAAACCCGCGTTCATACATAAAAAAATAATCTAAAATATAAAATAAACGAGAAAATCACAAACCATACAGAAACCCGACGGCACTACATTGGTATATATTTTTGCGTCATCGTTAAGCAAAAATGGCACCAGTCCTAACAATAAACAACTGATACTAAGTAACAGCCAATAGAAATTCGACGATTATTGTGAACTAAAAGACAACTAATACGATAATAATAAACTACTATGTGATGATCCTCCATAAAAAATATTTAGACCCGTCCAAGCTTGTCCCAAATTAACCCAATGTGAAAATACTTCATAACAAAAAGAGTAGTCATTTGGAGTGCAGTCGTTGGCCTCAGATATTCTTGGATCTAATTTAAACTATCACAATGTATGAGGCCACCCCACTTAATCCCTAATGAAACCAAATGACAATTTAAAATTACAGCAAACAAATTCATTGAGGCTAGCTAATGAACGAGAGTAAAAAAAATCTTAAATTTAACATTGTGTGATAAAAACATAAAAAAATTACATACATACAGCACATATTTCACAGGTATAAAATGTAAACAGTCCTTGTGTTTGTACACTTTTGGTCAATACCAATGTTAAATCATTTGGCGAGACATCGCGTGCCGCATCTTGCGCTCCCACGACTCCGCCTCCGCCCAAGACTGTCGCACGTCGCGGAACAACTGCATACATCAATCAATATTCAGATCAGTATAAACAAGAAATATATTTAGAATATCTGACTACTCGCTTACATTCACGCGAATATTTGATATTTTCGAATAATTTGCGGATTTATTTGGAATTTTGGCTCTCGACGTTTTGCTAATGATTAAAATTAACAATTATCTAAAGGTTATTTTTATTTATTATTAACCACAATATTTACACCTTTGAGGCGACTGAAACCTTAGAGACTTCTCCTATAGTCCTGCGATCATGATTGTTGTCAAAAATTAGAAATTTCAGAAGTCAAAAATCATAATAAATCCGCGACAAAATCCGAAAAGATAGTTTCAATCTGCTTTTGTATTCAATGCTTAAAAAAGTTACGAGGAGGCATATTTATAACAAGTTGTTTTGGCAAATTGATTTTAGAGAACGACACATTTTACAGAAAAATATACTGAATATTATAATTTAAATTAAACTTACCTGAGATAACCACACTTCATCCGCAAGCAATTCGTTGAGAATAACTGTGGTATCTTTACTGGGGTTTTGCATTCTCTTCTCTGCCACTCTTTTACTACATTCAGCGTACATGAGGTATTTTTGATGTGATATTCTTGAAAATAATTGCACCCGACCGCAACACGTACTACACACAAGGAATTCCTAGAAAAAATAAACCATTCTTTATGTTTAAAGGTTAAGCATATGACTTTTATTAATAAAATCTGCAGATGGGATTCTCAACTACATTCGATAATTTACAGGATCTATCTCTTATTATTTTTTGGTTCAGAAAATCATGTATCAGATATGGGCTTATGTCGCGATCAACGGATTCGAATCAAAAGAACTAAAATAGCTTAATATGCCTTACTATTAATACATCTTTCTTATTAAAAGGGTTCAAGCACCATGATTATTATTATCAGGTTATTAATACTACTAGGGTAGGTAGTGTAATATTTATTCCCTTTAACGTGCATTTACCTTGACGTGGTTGTCAAATAAGAAAAACATGGAGGTGAACTACTTTGGTGGATGTTGTCATGCGGGTGGCTCCAGGTACTTCTCTGAACGCAGAGTAAACTATTAGCGGTGTGGTCTGCTTCGGCAGACCTTTCAACGAGGCATCCTGGTTGAATGCCTCAGCTATCTCGCTTCCAATTAAGATAGGGGACGTTTTTTTGGGTTTAAGTGGATAATACTGGCTTTTCTAGCTAGTGGGTCCCACATAACGTGCATTTCCAACCATTAAAAAGAGTTGTGTAGTACAAAAGAAAATACAAATAAATAGATGATGGTGTAGAGCTGGCGTCATCTAAAAAGAACGCTGGCTGTCAAGCTTCGCAGAGACGATTTATCGGCCAATTTGGTGGTATGAGGCGCGGTCGTCATTTCAAAATACCATCGCACGCACAAAAGTTTTTAATTATAATATTTTTGACGTATATTGTTTTATAAAGAGAGAGTCTGATAGTAGTGCAGTTATCAATTTAAAAAATGTATTAAGCAAATTAATTTAATTTTTTGTTAGTAGATGAAACATTCCACACTGAATAAAACATATTTTGGGTTGGCTTTAGAAGTCGGCCACACGATTTTGGTGTTTTGGGGGGGTGGGGGGTGAAGGGGTGGGGGTGTTAGCTACCCGATGGTACCACTCCCGCGGCGCGGAGATCCTTATTTTTTTTTATGAATTTTTTAATTTCGTGTTTTTGTATGCGTATAACGGAACGTTTTTCCAAGTAATAATGGTTTGGTAAGTAAAATGGAACGTAATTATAAGTGAAAAACATTATAAATTTGAAAATAAATAACACACAAAATAAATTTCTACTCAATACAAATAAAATTCAAATTAGAATTAGTTAGTCGAGTACCATAAGCATTACTAGGCCAGATTGGTTAGGTTAGGTTAGAACATGACCACAAACATAACCGACTTTCAGCTAAACACTAGGTCAGATTGGTTAGGTTAGGTTAGAACATGACCACAAACATACCCGACTTTCAGCTAAACACTAGGCCAGATTGGTTAGGTTAGGTTAGAACATGACCACAAACATAACCGACTTTCAGCTAAACACTAGGTCAGATTGGTTAGGTAAGGTTAGAACATGACCACAAACATAACCGACTTTCAGCTAAACACTAGGTCAGATTGGTTAGGTTAGGTTAGAACATGACCACAAACATACCCGACTTTCAGCTAAACACTAGGCCAGATTGGTTAGGTTAGGTTAGAACATGACCACAAACATAACCGACTTTCAGCTAAACACTAGGTCAGATTGGTTAGGTTAGGTTAGAACATGACCACAAACATAACCGACTTTCAGCTAAACACTAGGTCAGATTGGTTAGGTTAGGTTAGAACATGACCACAAACATACACGACTTTCAGCTAAACACTAGGCCAGATTGGTTAGGTTAGGTTAGAACATGACCACAAACATACCCGACTTTCAGCTAAACACTAGGCCAGATTGGTTAGGTTAGGTTAGAACATGACCACAAACATAACCGACTTTCAGCTAAACACTAGGTCAGATTGGTTAGGTTAGGTTAGAACATGACCACAAGAATAACCGACTTTAATATTTTTATTTCTAATTTGAATTTTATTTGTATTGAGTAGAAATTTATTTTGTGTGTTATTTATTTTCAAATTTATAATGTTTTTCACTTATAATTACGTTCCATTTTACTTACCAAACCATTTTTACTTGGAAAAACGTTCCGTTATACGCATACAAAAACACGAAATTAAAAAATTCATAAAAAAAAAATAAGGATCTCCGCGCCGCGGGAGTGGTACCATCGGGTAGCTAGCACCCCCCCCCCTTCACCCCCCACCCCCCCAAAACACCAAAATCGTGTGGCAGACTTCTAAAGCAACCCCCATATTTTATTAATTAATAGTATTCTATTTATTTATATTCTATCTAATATATTTTTCAATGTACCTGCCAATAACCAATATACGTCGCTATATAGGCCTAATACTTTTGTGCGCGAATGTAACCAGGCGCAAAAACACTCCCACCACTATCTTCCAGCGTTCTTTTTACGTGACGCGAATCATACCTTCTCATAGGCGAGCCTCGCGTCCGGCTGGACGGGCTCGAGCGTGGCGGGGTTGTATGGCTGGCCGTAGAGCAGCAGGCGCGCGGCGGCGGGGCGCGCGCACGCGCGGCACGGCCCGGCGCCGGCCGCCACGCTGAGGCCGGGCCACGTGGCCGCCGCCGCGTCCAGCGCGCGCGCCTCGCCCGCGCCCGCCACGCGCGCGCGCATCGCCTCCGTCACCTCGTCCACCGTCTTCACGTTCGATAGGAAGTAGTCGTCTGGAATGCCCGACGTTTTGATGGTTAGTGTTAAATAGACTACAGTTCCCCCTCGTACTGAGGGAAACCCGTGCCCAGCAGTGGGACGTTAAAAGGGATGATGATGAGACTACAGTAGTTACTGGAAAAATGATCAGTCCCAGTACAATCTTACATGTCTTTTCACACCATTTGGACATGTTTCCGGAGCAAGGGCCTCAAAGTTCAAACTATCTGCATACCAAATATCATCAAAATCGCTTCAGCAGATTAAGTGTGAAAAGGTAACAGACACATAATTTCACATTAATAACATTACTATGAATAAAAATATGAAAATTGACTAAAATAATAATTGCATCAATTCTATTAATTTTAACACGTAGCCGCTTGTGCCGTATGCCACTAATGGCGGTTAAGCGCTATAACTCTATTTAATAAGAGAATATCATTTAAATTTATCTAGTATGCAATTTTTGTACGAGTGTAATGTATCCGATAAAAAGAAAATTCGACTTTATCAAAAAAATATGTTGTAAGGGAAAAGGTGTCCCAAATGAAATTATAGTTACTTGAATCAAATAGTAAAAAATACAGTATCAAATATTTCTGTTTTAAGTTATTTTTTAATCATATTCGATATAATTTACAGACAAATTAGGCACAAAAATCTTTTCATACTAATTAGCTATTAAAATCATCATAAAACTATTCTTGGACATACAACAAAAACCTGTACCTTGTTCTTGAAATATTTCAGTTAGAAAATTGGGATCCAAGGCGTGTGATATTAATGTCTGAATATAAACTTCAAAATTTTCTTGATACATTTGCGTTTCTAGCATTCTCTTCTCCATAAAACTACAGTCGTCGAGAGGCAATTCATTTCTTACTAATTCTACTATTGTCTCTAAATGTGATTGTGATCGAACTTTAACTTGTACTTGGCTGTAAAGTTTCTTATTTTGAGGGTTCCATGCCGCATACTGAAAATTTAATTTAAAAAAAAAATATTATTTTTTAATAAATTTTGAATACATTCGCAAATAAAATTAAAATATTCTAGGCCTTAGCCTTTTGAATGTAATGCATCTAAAATTCTATTTTATAACAGTCAATAAGTTAAAAGACCCATAAAATTACTTTGCTAACTTCAAAATATGACGTGCAAAACATCCTTCGAATTTTTTCAATTTTAATTTTATTTAAAAAATATATATAAGATAATAATAACAATAATATTAGAAGCTCGGCCTCGAGCAATGAGTTTTTATCAATGTAATATATTTAATATTTACTATCAGGAAAATTTTAATTTATATAATCAGCTTCATCAAATAGATCCATGCATTTAATGTAATCACTCAGTAATCAATTTTGTAATGAATACACGTCTTCGTTTAGTGATTATGATTGATATCGTCCTTATAGTTTCCATACTCTTTAATAAAACAGTTTTCTTACCGTAGAAATATTTCGATAAAGTACTTTTCCGTTTTCCTCAAAAGGTTCATATTTTTGTAGTAATGTTTTCCCGTCGACTCTCCATATCGCCGGCCACATCTCGCTCAGCTCACTTTTTATCGCAACGAACTCCCCAGACTTTAAAGTAAACATAATTTACAATTAAATAAGATTACCGTGATGACGTCATTGACCGAATTTACATCGTAATTATTTTAAATTATTTACGACAGCAAAAAACATATTACAATGTCTAGTACCTACATACTTCTATAGTAATAATTTACATTATCCTTATAAAATATACTATAATATATTTAAAAACGTCCACTAAAGTCATTTTCTTACGTCATCAAGTTAATTAAAAAATGAATACATTATCGGCAATAGTAATAATATGGTAATTTATGTAGTTATATATTCTTGCAATATTTCGTCTACAAAATATGAAAATGTGTATAAGCTTTGAAGCAATAAATACCTGGTAGGGCATCTCTTCCATCTGGGGTCTATTATTGTCTAAATGTCCTGTGTTCGACAACTGTTGGTGTGATTTTATATGATGTAGTTTCCTATTCGAGTTAGCGTCCTCCGCCGCTCCATAGGGACCATAGGCCAATGCATTCGATAACGCCGCAACTAAAATTTTAAACGTTATTCATAACCACTCATTAAAATAAATAAACAAATAGAAAAAAAATTAGTTCATATTACCTTTTTGTTTATTCAATCGCCGACTATTTCGTAATTTTTTTTTTTGTTTCAGAGTAAAGATAAGAGGTAAGGACGGTCAGGAAAAGGGATAGCCAATGGTTTTCACCATCATGATAACATGTACATTAAAATTGTTTTGATTAAATATATAAACGTTACACTTTGTGTTGGCTGCAATACAATCAAATTACAATGTGAGCATATAAAATGAACATGTTACTATATGGCGAAGTGAGGGGTGCTACCAGGAGTAATTACAAACTAAAATTATTTAACACATATCAGTAATATACTCGCGTTTATTTTATGTTTTCTCCTATTATACAAAATTATTTACATAAAATATTGAGAATTGTGCATAAACAAATAACAATTAAATAGAAATACAAAAACTTATGTTCAGGGCATGGCCTCCTAATACATTACTCGCACTAACTTATAGCTGTCAATGTATTATGCAATTCATCATCTCCTTATAATATAAAATCACTTTCGGCTAACATCAAAATATATGAATACACTATCATAAGTACCAACTAAATTCAATACTGTAAATACAATACATCATTAGGTATGTACAACGGACACCACTGGTATCGATCCCATAAAAAAATATACCACAATTTTGGAATTATTAATGGTAGCACCCCTTCAATAGCGAGTATGACAAGAGTCACAAATCTACAATTTACAATAACATGGCACTAATAATGTGTCATCAACAAATAAAGTCGGTGAAATCTTGTTACAGACTAACCCTAAAACATCGACCTAAGTTAGGTAAATCACATTTTCATCATAGAAATTATTTACAGCGGATAATAATAGATTTCATCTAATAAAAATTTACATATCACAGTTAAAATGTAACAAGTTTTCACTACCGCCTCTGGGGTCGGCTCGCTCCTGTCATACAAGCTTCAGGGCTAGCTCTTCACCATCGCGCTCTACTTCTCAAGTGGAAATCTAGTAAATTGAACGCACCTTCTTCGGGCTGGTGTTGGTAATAGTACTGCTGCTGCGGGGGCGGGGGCGCGGGGGCGGGCGGCGGCGCGCGCGGCTTCTTGGGCGCGGCGGCGGGCGCGGGCGCGGGGTGCGCGGGCGGCGCGGGCGCGGGGGCCGGCTTGCTGGGCGCGCGCTTCTTGCCCTTTTCCGCGCCCAGCGGCGTGCTGGGCACGTTTAGCACGGGCTTGCTCAGCCGCCGCTCCTCCTCCGTCTCCACGCCGTACGACTCCTCCGAGCCGTCATACTTGCGCTTGCGCTCTTTGCTCAGCCCGTAATAGCGCGCGTCCTCCAGCAGGCCCGAGCCCAGCGACATGCCCGGACTCAACGTGTTGGCGGCCGACATCGCGCCATTCGCGCTCTGCTGGCTCGGGTTCGCCTCGCAACTCTTTGTATGCTCGTTAGGAGTGTACGCCTTATTGTTCACGGCATTGTTCGTGTTGGTCCTCGACCACGTGGACTTTCTGGCGCCCCTCCCGGCCGGCGGAGGAGACGTATCGCGCTCCCCTTGTAAAAATTTTAAATAAGAAGCCATGAAGCCCGAGCCCGGGCCCGTGACCGGAACGTTGAACTTTTTTTCCATTACTTTTGAAGTAGCGTCTTGTGAAGTGCTGTTTATGTTCTGCTGCTGAGAAGAGGGTGCTACCGACGATGCAGTATTAGCTCGTTGTTCTGCAAGGAAACCAAGTTCTTCTTCTATATTAGGTACTACCACCTTAGGCTGTTCCTCTTCACGAGTTTCTGGGGTGGAAAATGATGACGAGGAAGCCGAAGGTGGTGTCTCGCTAAACGAAGACAACGGTGTTAACTCCACAGAAGATTGGAAATCGGGATGAGGACCTAGATGGAACGGGGGGAAATAAGTTAGTGCATGTCCATGTTGCATTGCTAAGGCTTGATGTTGGTTAGCAAAATTTGTAGCGTGTAAAGATGCTTGAGAACCAAAGGCAGACGTGCCTGGAAACATTTTTGGGGGTGGTGGTGGTAGATTCCACCTTTCGAAATCAAAATAACCATTCTGTTGTTGATTACTTGTTGAGCTATGGGCTGGGGGAGGGATTCTATTTGCTAAGTAGTCGGCCACAACGGCGGTAGAAATTTCATTCATATTAGTGTGGGGCGCTTTTTCCGTACTTTTTCGTCTCGATATAGACTTAGTGGTAGCAGGTACCGCTGATACTGTAGATTGACTTTTGGAAGTTTTAACTTCCTGCAATTGACAGCTCTGCTGTAACGTTTGTAAATTTTTTACAATACTCATGGGGTCACCACGACAACTAGAAAGATCCTGTAATGCTACGTTATTGCCATCAATATAGTTATGTTGTTTGTCAGATAAACTTAACGTCCTATCAGTAGAATTTTGAGATTGTGACGTAGACTTTTCACTGTGAGTATTGCTTTCTGTTAAACCATTATTATAATTATTACTAGAATTATTACTACTACTATTTCCATTACTGCTATATTTTCTGCTATTTTGTCTTTCATTTTCCCAACAACTTTGATTTGAATTTTGATTACGTTCATATCTATTCTCATTATATGATTTACTTTGTTCTATACCTAATGCTCTGGTTATAACAGAGGGATAAGCCACTTGACTATTCTGTGATGGCGGTCGTGAAATAGATGCATCTAATGGTGACCTTGGAGCAGCATTATTTACTTTACTATAATGATCTGCATGTGGAGAGTTTATAGAATTCATGGGACTATGATACATTGGATATGCCGGACTAGAGCCATGTCCTAATGGAGAAGTTTGAGGAGCTGATTGTAAAGGACTTTGCCTCCTAGAAACAACTACACTGCAATCTGGACCATTTTGAGAGCTACTACTAGAATAACCTGTATCTGTACTAGAACTGCTCTTTGCTCGGACATGATATTCAGATTCCACATTATTACCACTTTGATAATGCCTAAAACTTGAAGACTGAGATGATGAATATTGTGAATTACCAAGTCTGCTAGATTTAGAGGAGCTGCTACTACTACCGTTATAGGTTAGTCTACCAGGGGCATCCATTATAGAGTAACTTATAGGAGAAGATTGTGGTTGAAGTTTATCACTCGATTCACAGCTTTTTCTTGGTTCACTAGCTAATTCTGGATAAATTTTACTTTGTGCTTTTGTCTGTATTTGAGGAGGCTTAGATGTGGGCGAAACAAACCCACTACTGTTAACAGTGGTAGAGCGAGATGTTTTTTCACTACTAGAGCTTTTAGGTGATTGAGAATTATATATTGAAGCTGAAGGTCTAGTGGAGGAGGTTGAGGATGAACGGTAATCTTTACTAGGTGGTGTGGAAGAGGAAGTCACTGATGGAGTTGACACAATACACGATTGCTGAGAGAGAGCAGTGTTACTTGCAGAACTTGAATATGACTTACTTCCAGCATAATCCTGCTGAGTTGATAGTTGACCACTTTTTGAACCACTTGTACTGTATGAATTATCAGTCTGATTTCCAAAATTTGAAGGAGATTGAAAAAATGTTGATGGTGTTGTTGAAGAGGCAGGTTGTTTAGTTGCAGTTGCAGGTGATCCTGACCTATTTGTTTGCTTACTAGTACTTGAAATTTGAGAATTGAGATGATTGTTAATAGTTTGTGCAGCAGCAAAGTGAGCATTAAAATTTTCATATGTTGCTGATGCTTTTGTTGTGGCAGGACTTGGAGATGACGGCACAACACTTTCATGAGGTAGAATTCCAAATGGACTGGGAAGTTGACTATTTCCTTGCCAACTTAAACCACTCGTACTACCAGGGGTTGAAGGTTGATCAAAAAATGATGATCCTTGTGCAGCTAGTGTTTGATGCGAGTAGTTTTCTCTTAGAGAAGATATTTCTGTTTCCACTGAAGATTGTTTTGATGCAACAGCTGCTTGAGCTTGAGCAATCACTTGACGATGTTGTGCTTGAAGTGATGAACTATAATGTGCGGGTTTTGGATTTGCATGATGAAATAAAGGTGAAAACACTGCATCATATCCCACTGCAGGTGGAGACAGAAATCCACCAGGGTTAAACGGGGAAGCTGTTGAAGATCCTAATTGGCCTGCTAATGATGCTGTAGTGTGAGCTGCTTGAAGGAGTAATTGGCTTGTTGTTGAAGGCACAGACTGACTGCCTAGCCCAGTACCGCCACTTGTTAGATGGTGATGAAAGTCTCCACTTGCAGCACCAGCTTGTACCCCTGCTAGCCGATTGTACGAAGCATATGCTGACCATGGTCCTACTGGATCCATTACCACCTCCGGTTTACAATTATTGTGTTAATTTATGTAATTTGTCAACAGAAGTCCACACTTTCATCCATAGTTTGTTATAACACATAAGATATATATTTACTACCACTAAATTGGGGCACTTATAGTCATTCTGAATAACTTAATAACTCTTCATGAAATCCAGATAGTACTCCTGAAAATAAAAAGAACATAAGCATTTATCTTTATCGTTTTTTCCTGAATGTAAGTCTTATTGGAGGCTAATTATTTGTTAGATATTTTTAATTTATATATTTATACTCATAATAAAATATTTATAGAATAATTGAAAAAAAATTAAGAGGTAAAATTGGTTCTAGTATAAACATACACTACAATAAAAATAATGCGCCGCTACGCACGGTAGCGTCAATGTGTTTGAACAATACAGAAAATTACACACTTGAATCATTTCTATCGTTAGGGCAATAAAGGAGAAGAACATACCATTGCAATAATTTGGAATAACTATTTATCAATGTGGTTTCAGAGGACGCTCACTCAACAGATAACATCATAAATATGGCCTCGACTCTTCGAGTGCTGGTTGCGACGGGTTTTGTCTATTGTGAAATTAACGACCACTTATTATATATCTTGTAACATACACAACCGATCACTGGATAATATACACTTTGTAACAAATCTTTCTTTCTTTTAACAATGATAATATTGTTTCAAGGAAGCAATTACTTTATTTACTAGTAGATATACGACAACGTTTCGCCTTTCACATTAATCGCCGCCATCTTACTTGTCGAATGTCGAACGAACGACCGCACAACAAGCGGTGCCTAGCGCCATCTATAAGCTGATTTAGTGACATTTTATGATAAAAAATAAGATTTAAAAAAATATATACATATTTTTATATTTGATGAATCATATAGTAAATATATTAAAATAGTAAAATAATATCTGCGACTGAAGAGTTTAACTTAACGCCCATCTCATCAAAATTTATGTACGACGCCCAAAAATCTTTAAATATTAAACTCAAATTTAATTGACAAAACAAAATTTAACAAAAAATAGGTACCTAATTAATTAATTTAACTTTAATGTCTATGGTAAAATTATTTAATGTCATCGGCATGTCATCGGTATCGGTTTTACGCATAAGGTCGGTTTTACGCAGAACAATAACTAAAGGCATAGTACAAATACAACATTATTTTTCATCTATGATTTGAATGATTTGAAGTGTTCGCCACAGAGTACATTATGTGTCCGCTGTCAAAGACAAAAGAGTATTAGCTAGTGATGTGACTATGCATAAGATAAATACCGATATCGACTTCTTAGTTTATAGTATAAAAATATAACATCCAAAATTCATGCAAGTAAATGTCGAGTTTTTTAATAAAATGACAAAGACGTTATATACAAATATATTGATTGAGAGAAATGGGTATTAATAGTTTGATCAAGTATTACGGACGTAGTCGGATCAAGTATTAGTACCTATATCTTGTGTGTTAAGTGTGTTATGGTATATTTCTTGTGAGCATCAGAAATATAAATGGTCACATTTGCTATCTAACTACAGTGCACTGTATTTTATAATATAACTAATTTCTAAAAATACTAAAGTACCCGCTAGCTTCAATCGTATTTAAGCATATTTTTGATAAATTCTAATTGTTAAATATTCTTTGTTTATCTATAGGGTATTTTTCTCCATATGAAAACCAATCGAAAAATATATTATTAAGATAGCTTAGACAAAAAGCAATCAATCAGAATATTTTGGTTTCAGTTCATAAAATAACAAAATAAATTTTAAATCAAATTTTTTTAGGTCAAATTCAGTGAGCCCTTTTAAACACAGATATCTGAGGTAACCAAATTGACGTTTGCTTTGTGGACAATTTGCATTTTGAACAACCTACATCTATCTCTTTCTAATGCTGTTATGAGTGTACAAGAAAATAGAGACGATCCTATATTAGTTAGATTTAGCCCTCCTTCTTAGCTTGTTATTGTTCTGAGGTATTGGAATACTATTATGAACAGATTATGAAGGTCGAATAAATGTGGGTGAGCACTGAATAAATATTATGTGTTCTCAAACATTTGATTTGAACACACAATATCTCTTTCAACTAAAGAGCTTCTGTCTCTTTTTAATACATTGCTCCTTACATGTTAATTGTTCATAGACTCTTTAAACATAATTTTATATATGGTACTTATTAAGGCAATATTTTTATAATATAAAAGGTAAAGCTAAAAGATTAAAATCTTTGGTAGCTCTTTTAAAGTTCTGGACAGATCAATGGATCTGGAACTATGATGGTCGCCCTGAAGCTCGGGAGAACGGAGACCAAAGAGTATAAAATATGACGGAGACGTCTTCCGTTGCACCAATGTCTTAAATACTGTAAATAATTATTACTCAGCCGAAGGGAAAACAAAAAGGTTACCAAATACAATAAAAATACTCCAATCATACCTTCTTATCTACTCTATTTTTATATGTACAATATCTTTTGCTTTTGCGAGCCGATTGCCTTTTTTTATTGCAATTTTTCTGATTGTCTGCCCTCTTGGCATTCGACTTGCAAGTTGCATGCCCAGTACGTTATTATTTTTGTTTTATTACTGTATTTTTTATACACATTCTTCTATTCCTTAAAAACACTCTTCTTATCATATAACGTCTTTCCTAACACCTTTTCTGCGATGAAAATAGCATAGGTGCGTGACTTAGGATTTAAATGTAATAAATCTATCACTGTTAAAGGCGCATACATTTTGTAAACCTTAGTTTGATGAAAAAATACACAGTATTCAGCCCATTTCAACGTCCCACTGCTGGACACAGGCCACCCTTCAATACGAGGGGATCAAGCCTTCGTCCACCACGCTGGGCAAATGCGGGTTGGCAGACTTCACATGTCTATCCAAAACTTGCTAGGTTCTCTCAGACATGCAGGTTCCCTCGTGTTTTTCATCATCATCATCATCATCATCAACAGCCTTTTGCAGTCCACTGCTGGACATAGGCCTCCACCAAGGCGCGCCACTTCTTCCTGTCAGCTGCCGTTCGCATCCATTCGATGCCGGCATGGCTGCGCAGGTCGTCTTCCCATCTCGCGGGTGGGCGTCCCACGCTACGTTTGCCAGTACGCGGTCTCCACTCAAGGACTTTCTGGCTCCAACGTCCATAAGTCCTTCTGCAGATGTGGCCTGCCCATGTCCACTTCAACGTGCTAATCCGACGCATAATGTCGGTCACTTTGGTTCTCTGACGGATATGCTCATTTCTGAGGTGGTCCATCAGAGAGACTCCAAGCATCCTCCGTTCCATAGCACGCTGAGCGACCTTGAACTTGTGGGCAAGCCCTGCCGTGAGTGTCCACGTTTCAGCACCGTAGGTCATAGCGGGGAGCACGCACTGATTAAAGACCTTGGTCTTTAATGATTGCGGGATAGGCGACGTGAGGACCTGCCTCAGCTTTCCGAATGCTGCCCATCCTAGCTGAATTCTTCTAGTGGACTCCTTTTCGAAGTTGTTTCTGCCAAGCTGAATTATTTGGCCCAGGTAAGTGTACTCAGAAACAACCTCTAGTGGGGAGCCTTCCAGCATCACCGGTCTCGGAAGGGTATATTCATTGAACATGATTTTGGTTTTATCCAAATTCATCCCAAGACCGATGCGCCTAGTAGCAGCGTTCAGATCAGACAGCATACCCTCCAAATCTTCCAGCGATTCTGCCGTGATGACAATATCATCAGCAAACCTGAGATGGGAGATGTGCTCGCCGTTTATATTGATTCCCCGCCCAGTCCAGTCCAGTGTTTTGAAGACGTCTTCCAGTGCATTGGTAAACAGTTTCGGGGATATAACATCCCCCTGTCTAACACCTCTTTGCAACTGGATAGGTCTCGTCTGGTGGTTTTGGAGCTGGACGGTCATCGTCGCGGTCTCATAAAGACATCTCATCACGCTGATGTATCGCCAATCATTTGGCAAGAGAAGAGGGAGGTGTTAAATAGTCTCTGGAGTTCCTTCAAGATTGGCTTTCCGCCAGCCTTTAGGAGCTCCGAGGTAATACCATCTCCTCCTGGAGCTTTTCCGTTTTTAAGTTGCTTCAGGGCCATCTCTATCTCATCCAAGGAGATGTCAGGCAGGTCCTCCGTGAAGTGGCGTGTTCTGTCTGTTCTGTTTCGGTGCGAACGGTACAGTCGGCCATAGAAATCTTCAATCGCGGAGAGAATCTCTGGCTTTGAAGTGACCATGTCTCCACTAGCATTCCTCAACTTCGTGAGGTGGCTGTGTCCGAGGTTTTGGGCAAATACGCGTGCCCCGCGGTTCCGCTCAATCGCCTCCTCGATAAGGAGCGTATTCCAGCGCCGCAGGTGACGCCGTATTGCTTTCCTGATTTTCTTATTTCGCGCCCTTTTTTCCGAAGGAGTAGCCAGTGGAGTTTCTCGTCAAATCCTCACCAGCTCGAGAATCTCGTCCGAGAGTTTTGATTTCTTGGCGGCCGTCCGCTTCCTGCAGAACTTCTTGCCCTCGCTGCAGATAATTTCAGCCACATTATCGAGGTCCTGGTCAATGTCGCAAGCCGTGTCTGTTTTCCATCACTGTAAGACAATTGGTAATTATGTTAGAAATAATTTGCACATGTAAATATCAGCGGCGCGAAACCCGGATTTGAACACGATCACTCGATCGTGTTTACTACTGTCAAAATTTATAAAAAATACATTTTTATCATATTAAGATAGTAAAAATGTATTTTTAAAAACTATTAAATAATCGGACATTTTGGGTTGGTTGCAGGGAATAAAGACACAATTTTTATTTTTTATCACATTTATTATGTGTAAGATACTAAATTTTCTATTATATTCTTTGGTATAGATGAATATTTAAACAAGGAAGACTTTGAAATAGAAAGATAATTTATAAAAAAAACTTGAAAAGATGAAGGAAAAAGTCATCTTCCACATTTTGATCCTTATAATAAACAACATAAGCTTAAAAATTCGGTTTATTAAATAATTAGGTATTTTAGTTGTAAACAAATATGACATACATGTTGTCTATTGGAATTATATAAAATGAAATGAAACTGGTCATACAGATTGTGGTAGTCCAAATTTTTAAGAAAGCATTTTCAAATTTAAAATAAAGTTGATTGTTGCAGTAGGTACAGACATGCCATTTACAGTTTTTTTTCTTTATAACTCATTTGCGGTTATCTGGCTCTGGATATTACGTTACACGCAATTCATATGTCAACATTGTCTTAAGCTTTTAAGTATTTACTCGAGGCATAAGCTCAGCTTTGCATTTGTGTGACTAATAAAGAAAATCTCATAGCCGCGCTTCAAAAACCAGTATAAGCGGGTTTAAACTCACTCCGCCACAAACCGTTCGGAAACTGCACGAGCACAAATGCAAAGCTGAGCTTAATGCACGAGGACTCTACTTATTGCAATAAATATTAAACATCGTTATACTCGTACTCTAAATCAATTTCCGTTCCATATCGTTTGCAATAATATAGGTAATTGAAAGGACAGATACAAAAATACCCATATAGTATTAAATACACAATAATTACGCGCGAAAAATGCGAAGAACATAATTTAATTGTTTTTATAATTTGGCACAAAATTAATGTTTAGGGACAACTAAATAGACGGCACATATAACAACGCACATGTTTACAACCGTGCTGGACGGCTTTCGAACATATGATTATACATATATATTATGGCCTACGATTTTGTGCACAAGCTTACACTATAATGTAGGTTTTAAAGGTTCAAATTTCTTTAAAAATTTTTGCAGCCTAAAAAGAAACACACTGAAATTGGAATTAGAGAAAAAAAACTTATAAATTTTTAATTTAAATTAATGAATGAAATTACTAATATTTCTTTGGATATCCGTACATATATAAATATATCATCTATTTAGTATGTAGTTTAGTAATTTTAAATGTTTTTTTTTAAACATCAGCCATTATTACTTTTAGAGAAGAGATTTAGAGGTACTTGAACTTAAATTACAGAAGTGAAACTTATTACTTAATTTTCAATAATAATATTTAGTACTTTCAGAGATTTCCTGTGAAAGAATTCTTTCAAATTAAACATAACATACAAAAATATTGACATGGTCACAAGGAAGAATAATTATGGAATTTGAAATACAAAGATAAGTTTTTACAGAAGATTACTACATAAAATTAGCTTAAAATTAATTATTTAATAATTTTTACATGTTAATATTGCATGTGCGCATAAAAATAAATATCTACTTCCATTTTCATAGAAATTTTAAGCGTAATCTGTAATGTTCATAATGTTTAATCATAACTCTATAGACGCGATTGAATTAAAATTATCAATTTGTTGAACGTATACTTTCTGATAATAAGCAATAATATTTAGAAGATTCCGTGTCATGTTTTAAAATAGATTTCTCATGGATATAAAATATTCGGTATTTCACATTTGTTTGGAGGTTATTATGACTATTTCTGAATAGATAATACACATTATAATACAATATTCATAGTTATTGAAACTTTTTATATAAGATACTGCTACTAACTGAAGAAGTTTCTATTTCAAAGCATATTAATCGAAAAATATCAACGTTTTGGTCTACAGTCTACGCTAATATTCTATTTTTAAAATTATTTTTAATTTGATTTAATGAGATATTGACAATTAAGAGATTCCAATCAAGCCAAATTCTGTCACCCATAAATGGTTAATCTATTGTTGAAAAAGAAAATATTTTCTTAATCATCACATAAAAAGTATAATATATAAAATATGTAGTCGATAAAATAATTCTAAAAATTAAGCACTTAATGATTTATAAGATAGTGTATTTGTGCACTGCATATCTAAAATTTGTAGTAAAATAAGAGTTTATTATGCTATAAGTGATTTAACATTTCTTTCGAAGCAGATTGTTGGTAAAGTTTAATAATAAATAGGTATATGCTTGTAGTACATATATATACTATCGGTTCTTAAACGAGACAAAAAAGATACTGTTAGAAAAACTGATTTTTTTATGTTTCCTACCGGGATTGCAAATTATTACAACTTGTCAAGGTTATATTTGAATCATAAGACTTAGAGAATGGATTGAGCAGGACCCGTATGAAATTGACCACTCTCTAGAAAGAGAGAAAGCGATCGTGCGGCCAATACCTATCTCTGTCTTGTAGGTCTGTAGTAACAAAAGCCTGGTACCCCACGTGTACGTGGATCAATCAAAATTTTAGACAAAGACAACTATTGGCCGCACGCTCGTTTCATCTCTCTTACACTTTCCTGCCCGTATTTACTTTACAGTTGGATAGAGAACGCTCAGCTCACTCTCTGAGTTTACGATTTCGATTAAAGAATTCGAAGCCAGTTCTATTTTGCGATGTGATTAAAATCCTACTAGGAGATATGATAGGTAAATGTTTGTCCAGATGGGTTTAGAGAAATATATCTTGTATAGTAGGCAGTAGCGTTAATACCTCGCTGCAGACTCGGCCATAAATCATAATCGGACTAGGGATGTGCGCTAGTTGCGCGCGCGCAAGGCCGCTATCGATAACGGAATCATCAAGGTTACGACGTAAACATACTGCATTCATTAGTATGCAGGGTGATTAATGGGTACTAATGTGAAAAAACTAAAGAGGGTAATTAGCAAATATGTTTAGCCTATTTAGTATAACTATTTTAGTTGTGCTGTGCTATTAAGTATATTTAAATCGCTACAAAAATAAATTAGACCATTACGTGTCAAATAAACGTGTTTTTATTTCTATCACCCATTTATAAAGATACAAAAAAAAAAGAACTATCGATATCACTCATCGACTGCAGTAATGCACAGCGTAGTAATGCACAATGCCGTGCCATAAGGCCCGTGAGTGGGAAAGAGAGCGAAACACTCGAATGATTTATGACAGAATCTGCAGCGAGGTATTAGCACTATTATAGGTGATAGTACACGTAAAAGCCACCAATTGCTAACATTCTTTGACAAATATCAATATGATAATAATAATACATGATTTTATAATAGAAAAGGGAATAATCAAATACGGTAATTAATGATGTATGTACTAATAAATTTAACTTTAAATAATCAAATTATATTATGTCACATATTTATTTGGGTTAGTTATACTTGGAGGAATATTTTTAAAGCGTTTTTTAACAGTTAAAACAGTTTCACCTGAACATGAGAGACAACCCTCATCCATATTACTTTTTGACATAATTTGGAAATACATAAACATATATATATTTAATTTATATAGATAATATTAATAGTACATAAGATATAATTTAAAAATAATAATATATATAACTACCACAGATTATAATAACCACTAGACTAGTCTCATATGTCATGGATATTGAAATGCAAGTTTTAAGAATTATGTAGAAATACATCCAATATATTATTTGTTTTACCGTAAATTCGGAAATATTAATGAATGGCAGTTCAATGTAGTGGTACGAGTATTAAAAAGTAAAAAAGTAAGTAAAAATAATTGTCAAAAGAATCGACATCAAAGTAATACTTAATTTTAAAATATCACATAATATATAAAACGCCCGATTTAAAATGTCTCACTGTTTTACAAAATTGGAAATATGTATATGTACTTTGAATTAAGATTATCATAATATAATAAAAATAATTTTGTGCATCATTAAAGTAACATGCGTAATTTATTAATAAATTTCACAAGCAATGCCGACTTTTACAGCAAATATTATAGAAAGTTCATTCGAGTCATTTCGAAAAACAGCAAGCGTTTTAAAGTACTTCTAATATCAAAACAAGAAAAATTTAAAATCAATGAAACACTTAGGACTTTAATTTAACAATCTTTGGATCTGGCAAGTAAAAATACTAAAAAACTATAAAAAAAAAAAAAAAAACAAAAATAATCTCTGAAAATAAACAAATATCATAAGAATGGTAATATAGAGTATTTAAGCTATTCCTATGAGTATTTTGTTCCTCTTACAAACTATATTAAATATTCTTTCTTTTTAACCGATCCCAAAAATATTGCGTGAACAGTTCATCTGCTACTAGAAAATATAAGTATTTAAAGGATTTAAATGCCTTGAGTGAGAGAATTTTCTAGAACTATGTCGAATTCATCTAACGGCTCGAGTATTTGCCTTAGGAAAGTGAGCAGGCCGCGCTTGCGCAGGAAGCTTTGTTCCTCGTACATCTCTGCCGTCACTCGCGTTAACGACATAGGAACTAGCATTCTGTGAAGCCAGTGTTCTCTGGAACAATATAATTGTCTGTAAGCATTTGATTTTAAAAAATCGTCTCAATCAACATATCTGGCAAGGACTAGCTTGATTAGCGGACTTCTCATGTACTGGTTTTGTCACATACAGGTCACAACGTTTTCTTTCACGGTAAGACCAGTGCAAGTGGTAATCATTTAAAAAAAAATTGAGTAAAAAGAAAGTATTAATTAAGCAAGTTTTAATAATGTTGGAAAATATTAATCGGCACAAGAGAATATTCACAAGATAACTCCAAGAGACACACAAAAAATACATCTTTAAATTCAATTTTTCGCGATTTAAACAAAATATAAAAGGAAATTACCTTAAACTTAAACAAATGAAAAGCTGAAACTTCCCATCCTTCCCCAACGAGCGTCCCACAGAGCTGATCTCATCCATGAGATGGCAGTAACACCGCCAGATGGCTCTGTGCTCCTGGTCCTGGCGGCAGTTGTACGCGACACCACAGCCTTTGTTCGTTTGGGGCTCGTCGCATAAACTCATTTTGAATTCGTCTTTTACTCTGGCTGAAATGTTATTGTTTTTAATAAAATACTTTATTCCAACTAGGTGTGAGACAATGTGTGTGTCATTTAAATCATTTATTATTGATAGTAACGAATGAAGAACAATATTAATAACACAAGTCAACACGAATTCGGTGCCTGAGTTCTGTGTACCCGATTTGGATTTCTTATACCTAACTAACAAATAAAATAATATTTTTATTTCATAAAGTTTGCTTTTGTAGCTATGAGAATGAAATTTCAAATTTTTAAGAAAATCGCTAGCTTTTTTCTTTCTTAGTTATATATAAAAAGAAAACAATCATTGGTTTCTTTATTTACATTACTTTTATTCACTAAAGACAGTTATTACGAATTATAAAACAAAAAAAAAAAACAGAATTTAACTTTTAAAAATGAATATTTTTGGTATTTCTTTTGTGTGCATATAAACTTTTTCGAATCAAGAACCTAACGTAATCTCCCATCATTTTTTCATTGTATTGTCCTTGATATCGTGGCTCGAAATTCACCACATCTTGATGAAAGCGCTCCCCTTGCTGTTCTGAAAATGCTCCTAAGTTATTTTTAAAGTCTATCTATCTATCTCAGTGAGCATGCATATGCAGTTTCAGGGACATTCTGCAACATGATTTTAAAGGTATTAGAAATAAGTTCTTTGTAATTGTTAGCTCTTTTATTGCCGAGGAAGCCATGTATCACTAACTTAAGACTGTGCCACGCTTGTTTTTCATATGTGTCCCAACATATTTATATTATATTTATATCTTGAAGTAGAGCCTTGACAAATTGCTTCATTAAACCGAATTTTATATGCAACGGAGGCATTAAAATTAGCTTAGGGTGCACAACAGGTTTATACATAACTGAAACTCAGTCCGTTTAGGCCATGAGTGCTGCTGATAGTGAAGTGCATCGGCTCTACTGTCCTATAAACAAAGATAGCATGGATACCTTGTATATCCTCTTTGCATTCCCTTCTTAGACTAGGACTTTTAAAATAAGGACTTCATAGGACTTTCATAGGCTTCACAAAGTCTTTTATTAGTAGATAAACTAATTTTTTTTGGCTCTTAGTTTAATAAATTCCCCGCAAATGTAGCAAAAGGAGTCCATGTCATTTTTACACATTTTGGAAGACATTTTAACGCTTGGACACACAAAACAAGTCGCTTCTCTAAAAAGTGCATGCGCATACTTTGTGACTGCTTTGTTACTTCCCGTTCAACACCTGATATTCGCCCGTACCCCTCTCTCTTGCTTATTAAGAGTGAAAACCTCTAAGAATTTGGCAAAAATCGAATATTTTTATTTATCATCGTATAAAGTACAAAAGCAAACTTTTTTAAAAAAAATTGAGTTCTTGTATTATTTTTCAATGTAAACAATCAGACAATAGTCATAAAATAACAGACACAGAAAAAAAATTTTTTTTTGTTGACTTGTGTAATGATATAAAAACCAGGAAGAATTACAGTAGTACCTTAGTACCTTTTTCAAAGCAACAATGAAAGTGCTATAAAAATAATTCTTGTTTTAAAAAAAAATGTCATTGTCCTATAAAATAGATTCCGATTATTTTTATTTAGTATTCAACAAAATAACGTGGATAAAGGAAATCTATAGAGCATACGATATATCGAAACGAAAGAAATAATTTCTGAAATTAATGAATAGACCAAAATCAACTGCAATATGAGCAAGACGGCAATATAAAGTATTAATTTAATAAAATATATTTATAAGACTTACCAAAATAGTCCCAAATGAAGAGATTCTTTCCAAAAAGCCTTGCTGACTTGAAGCCACATAGAAATGCTTGTTCTAAGCACTTTACCAAACCATTTTCCCCACAGAGTAAAACGCTTAAGGAATTCGCATCTTTATCACGTTTTGATTGGTAATGCCATTTTACAATTGCATTAACACAGTCGCCTGTAAAATATTAAATATGAGTGTTTACCAAATTTTAACATGCTTACATATTATTATGACGAGGTTTAGTTTTGGGTAATAATTTAGGAAAAATCTTGAACTAATTGGGACGTTGTTGCTCAGTTTTATTTACCATCAAAAATCATGAAAATATTTATTGTAAGTAGGAAAAAAACGATTTTCAACAATTCATAGATGCCTAGCAGCAGCAAACGCATCGGATTGTAAATTTTAAATATGTATCTGTATATCCAGCTGACTTTGCTATCTATCATCCGGTCGGGCATCGGATGGTAGCTTGATATCCATGCCACCAGCAACCACTCGCACCTCTGATATATTCATTTGCGAATCTTTTTTATCATAATTTTATTACCACTTGTCTTACGGTGAAGGGAAGCATCGTAAGGAAACTTTCATGTTTGAGAGAATCTACCAAGTTTTCGAATAGTAGAAGATCTGAGTTTACATCGACCTTCACCGAGCTGATAATAGAATCGACCAGCGCGGTGGACTATGGCCTGATCCCCGTCGTATTGAAGGTAGGCCCGTGCCCAGCAGTGGGACGTTAAAAAAAGGTTGTATACAATCACAGACAATTCAACCCATAGATGACGCTTTACAGGGGATATGCTTTCGCCAAGGTTTGGCAGTAACACTGCATAACAGCCGGCCCCGCCCCTTTACGTCCCTTTCGTTCATAGATAAATTAACATAAGATTATCTCGCTCTGTCATAAGCACGTGTAAATTGTTCGACATGTGTTTGAACGATCCAATGAAAAATAGCCTTCCCCCCTGCACCCCGCCACGTTTTGGCGATTTTGTTTACGTACTAAAATTAATGAAAGCGGAGTCTGTTATGTTGAATTGTCCGTGTATACAATACAGCACTGACCGATCATGTGCTGTATCGTGGAGGTGGAGAGGTGCGTGGTGGGCGAGAGCGCGTGCGCGGGCGCGGGCGTGCGCGGGGAGCGCTCGCGCGCGCGCGCCGCCACCACCACGCGCTCCGTCGACCCGTCGTCCACGCCCGTGCCCAGCCAGCGGTTGCACGGGAACCTGGCGGAATTTCAAATACTATATTGTGGAAGATGAACAGAAAAGAGGATGATGGAGTGGGGAGAAAACTATAAAAGTCGATGCATAACCGGCATCGGCCATCGGGGGTAGTTGTGTCTTGACACATATCGTGGTAGCATCGTTAGGTCGTTACTCTGTTGGTTTATTTTTTAAAATATCATTCTTGGTAGCTTAGTTGTCTTTTTGGTTAGTTTAAATGTGCTTAAGCGTTTTCAGATACTTAAAATAGATTAAGGTCGATTTAGTAAGCTTGTTTCTTTTAAAAAAAGCTCACTTCTGGTCTAAATTCACAAGAATATAATATTATACCTCGTTAAGAATGCAGTGAATGCACATTGTTTACCGGCCTAACAACGCCCCTTGACCAATGAAATCTTCTCAAATTAGAAAGTCACGTCCGCACGCCACAGTGACCAGTTGGAGGCACAGACATTTCGAACGCAACGTTGTGCCTGTCCTTTGATTGTTAATAAATTAAATTTTAAAATGAATACCTCACATATTCGTCAAAATAAAAGTGGTTCGGTAATTCACAGAGAAGAAAGAAAACGAATTTAAGTACTATGTTTTTAAGTAATTTAAACAGTGTCATTTAATTTAGACTGTGGCTGTCCACAATCGATATAGTAAATTACTACTATAATTTCGAGACCACTGTGAATACACCTTTACCCTGTAGTCGTACTACTGACGACTCACTGCACTTTTAACGCGAACGGACTATAATAATTCCTGCGACTTCACCCGCAATTTAATCACTATTAAGAAATAGGGATGGGAGGTAGAAGTCAAATCATAAAAAAAGTTCAAAAAATTAAAAATTAAACGTCTGAAGAGAGCCGCCCTTATCACGTAGGGGAATAAAAAATAGCCTACGACTTATTCTCAGACCTATCCGGTCAAGCCGTTTCGGAGGAGTTCGAAAACATACACTGTGACACGAGATTTTTATATATAAGAAGTTCGCATATATCGCACTCCTCCGAAACGGCTCAGTTGATTTTAATGATTTGAACTCGTTACATTATTGTTATAATAATGGTTTTAGTACCACCGAAATATGCACTAAAATGGATTTAACCGATTAACGAATGAAAAAATCTATTACTGTACGTCACATACGTATTTGTATTTTTTAGAGTCTGTGCGGTAGGATGACCGTCGTGGCATAAAATGGAACTAACATTATGATTTTTATATGGCTATCAAACCTAGACATCTGTCAAATTTGTCGTGTTGTTTCATGGAGATTAGAAACCAGGAGGACCATCGCTTCATACTAAAGCATTACCCGCCTGTCTCTGAAAATGTGTAGAATTTACAACGCGCTGCCGGCGGTAAGTAGTATCTGTGAAGTTAGCTATTTATGAGTACTGTCACTGTTGTGACAACGTGAAGTTAGGCATTGAGACAACATAGCGATCGCAGCGCCTCCTTGGTTTGACAATATTTCTGAGACACTACATTGTAGGGCCTTGGTTCTCCTGGTTTCTAATCTCCATGGTGTTGTTTAATTGTGATTTTTATTGTAAAATTACGTCGAAAAGGGGAAAATCTTTACACCATGCAACAAGAGAAATATTATTTAATATTATACGGTTCTGCCAAAAAGAAAAAGTAGCAAAACACACCATTATTGACCGTATTATAGTTTTATCAACGTAACAAATACGGTAAATAAGCATTGCTACGCCCTCCAATCTTACGACGGTACTTATTCCCCACAGACTCTATTTGTGATATATAAATTCTGTAGAAAAAGAAATAAAAAAAAAATTGGTCTGTAAAGTCGGTTTACGGACGATAGATTAACGTGATAAAGTCATAATCATTATTTTATGTAATACAAAAAAGGAGGTAAAAAAGACAACACTCTACTTACGTGTAAGTGTGACCTGTTACTTCATTCCGAACATAAACTTGGTCAAGGAGCCATCTTGGTGATAGACCGGAATTGTCATGACCAATGCGTAACGTTGATAAAATACCCAAGTTTTTATGCTAAAAGAGAAATGAATGGATAAATGACGACCAAAAATTAGTAGAAAATAAAGAAATATGCTTTTGACTCATTGCACATACAAAGTTTCGGAGGGATAAATCCAAAGCCTAATTACTATTAAATATAGAATCTATTATATAAATATTCGATTACTTACATGAAACACGAACTCGTTAGTATTTCTTGGGATTGGTATTTTTGGTGTAGATTCTCCATTAGCACCAGATATGGAGAGCCAGCAGTTGGCCGTCGTTTGACTCGCTTTACGAGATGGCACGATCAGAACACGATATGGCAACTCTAGAATTAAATATTATAATTATTATTACCCCCAACCCTTCATTACAAATTTCATTGTCCTAAAAGCCATTTTAGAGAACGTGATATTTCAAATGAACGCCAATTTAAAATTTAACTATCAACAAAATCCGAAAAAATAGTTTATTTATATAAAGTAGCCCAGCGGTAACGCGCTCGCTTGTATAACCGAGTGATGCGGGTTCAAATCCGGGTCTCGCGCATATCTGATATTTTCATGTGCGAATCATTTCTACCATGATTACTACTTGCCTTACGGTGAAGGAAAACATCGTGAGGATGCAGGTTGCATGTCTGAGAAAACCTATCAAGTTTTCGAAAGACATGTGAAGTCCGCCAACAGGCACTAGACCAGCGCGGTGGACTATGGCCTGATCGCGTGACCAGCAGTGAGACGTTAAAAGGGCGGAAGACAACATATTCCTTATAACTTATATAACCTATATTTCATTGTTACTTACTAGTAGTGGGATAAGTGTTAGTAAAGCAATAATAGTCCACAGCGTTAAGCGTCAGTAAGTGGTACAGAAATTGCTCCCTCTCCTCCTCACATCGCAGAAAAGCTGTCCTTTTGTACTGAGAACGAAGTAACGTTGTATCCGAGAGTAGTTCTCTCAAATGCTTTGACAGTAGTTTTTTTTCTAGCGAAAGTCTGACCCACGCTCGAGCATAACCGATTTCGGTTTTTATATCGGTCATTGCTTGCACGTTCCTAAAATTGTTAATATAATTAAGGGTTTCGTACAGAACATGTTAATTGATCAAGTTTAAAATACGATTAACATAAAGAAGTATAAAACAAAAATAGATTTTGAAATTGCTACAAAGCTACTTTACAAAACACAATATTATAACAATCTAATTATTAGTGCATAAGATATTAATTATAATCGTCGCAATCTAAGAGGTCCGATTTGACAGCTATCAAAATACTTTGTGTAGTGAAAAAAAAATCGGATGCCTTAACAGCCTCAAGTCTCAAGAAGACATATCGATTTAAAATAATTAGAGTTTGTAATCGACAGTTTTATTACATGCACGAGTTTGTAATATTTAACAGTTATTACATAAAATGTCTTAAATTTGGGCGAGATTCAAAGCCAAACCCAGACATAAACTAAAACCCGATATACTGATTTCTTCTTTCTTGAAGTGGCGTACCTAGACGCAAGATTAGGGCAAGCCGCTGATATCATGTACCCTTGTATGTGTGGTATCATGTGCCGCCTAGGCGGCTGGGTCGCTAGTCTATACATATAATAAAACTGTAGAAAAGTCGTTTTTGTACATCAAAAAAAATTACAAAAAAAAATAGCCAGGGTGTTAAAGGACAACCAATAGAACCCATTTCTAGCATTTTTAGAATTTTTGTCTTTTTGTCTGTTTGTCTGTTTGTCGGTTTGTCTGTTTATTTATCCGGGCATCACGTAAAATGTACGAAAGCAATGTAGATAACTTTTATACACAACGATTGAACGTAACTTGAAGTAACATTTAGTTTTTGTTTCATTGCAATCGGTTCAGTCTATCAAAAGATATTTGAGTTTATAGTGAAGAAGTAGAGAAATTCCAGAGGTAAAATTAGGGTTATGTGAATTTGGTCTCACTCATCTACACACCTGAGTGTAAATATGCGTGCACAGTTAGGAGGCTGCGAAAATGCACAGGAGTTTTCCAATTTATTGTTACAAATAGGCGATGGCACATACCCCGTACAAGAAGATGGAAAAGTTATTTTGATTGATAATTATTTGAATGGATGGTTCCACAGCTAATGTTGTTTATAAAGAAGCACTAGCATAAATAAAAAAAAATGATTTGTATCGGTATCCTCCAACAGCGCTTCGCACTAAAAAATACATTGTTAAGTTCCGACATCCACGCGAACGAAGTCGCGGGCACAGCTAGTCAAGAATAAAATTAATAATAAATAAGTAGGGGGTCAGGTAAATAAATGAATTCACTATATTTTTAACATTTTTATTGTCTTTCGTCACTTGTAAACATATCTTCACTTGAACTGTCTTCGTCGGTTACTCTTATAATGAATTCATTTTCAATCATACTATCAAAATGTATGTCTCTTCTTCTGTTTCTCTTCTGATAAATTATTATTTTTCCAATATCACGGGGTGGCCTGGCTTTTTAACCAAATAATTTATATAAATACTCATTTATTATAATTATCAAAATTAAGCTAAAAATATATGTGATCAGATTTGTTTTTATATGTTTAAATATTAAATAATACAGTAATTACATTTATATTCCTTTTTTTAAATGTTATGTTTGTAAACGATTTTTCAGAAAATTGATTTTATTCGGTCAAAAAACGGCTTTTACAGGTCACAACATTATGGCAACCAACCCAAAGACATGACATTGTAGTAACGTCATGTCGGAATATTAAATAAATTAATAAATATGTTAAATAAATAAAAAAATATGTTTTTGAGTGCATTTTTTCAATATAAAGTTATACTTGATGCTTCCGAATGATATGCGTTGTGATAGTTTATAGGTACCATAGTAAATTAACTAGGATTATGAATTTGATTTTTCAATATATTTATAGACGTTCATACAAAGTTATCGCGGCATGTGAAATGAGAAACGTCAAATCGGACCTCTTAGATTGCGACAATTATAATAATAATGTTTAAGTGCACTAACCTCATATCAAACGTAAGATTTTCAGGTAAAGGACGCAGTGGGTTTGGCTGTGAAGATTTCCTCTCTAGGGTTCCAGAATTACTGAGGCGATCTCGAGAACTATCCCGAGATCCACCTCGGGAACTATCTCGTGATCTATTTGCACTTGTGCTTTGTTGAGCTTCTACTTCTGCGCCCACTGATGATAAATCTAGAAACATTTTTAATGTATGCTTATAACATTATGGTATCAATTACTTTCCCACACTTCGACCATAAGTCGTCATACCCCTTATATTTATTTTGAATCTTCATAGGAGCTTACTTTTTACTTGCAACATTTGAATTACAATGATAACTTAATATTTAAAAATATACAATTTCGCACTGACTTTTACAATACACATTAAAATACATGAAACAGTAATACTTACAATCTAAGCGTTTGCGTAAAACGCACCAAGCCAAGGCTGCATGTTTAAAATAGTACAACATAAAATAAAAATGATGTGTTTTTCATTAAACAAGAACAACGTTAAGAACTTTAACAATAATTATAAATAGAAGAAATAAAAATCAAAGCACATACCAGGCGTTAAATAATTGGGGTCTATAGGTTTAGTAGAGTTGCTACATTGTTCTAATTCTTGATAATTTGTCAAATGCATCCATAAAGCTGATTTTCCCATCTTGTGTTGAAGCCCGTGAGACCAAAGTCGTTCCAAGAGATCACATAGCGAAGCTATCATCGTACTTTCTTCCACACCGGTGATCGACACCTCGCATCCGAGCCCTAAGTCACTCTCTTCTGTGCCCATTTTTTCGAGAAGCATTCGCTTTGTTTTACTTTTGCATTCCTGGATTTTTCATTCAAAAGAAGTCTGTTATTACAATTTAGATTCACTGAATAAAATTTAAACGTATTTAAAATTAAAGAAAAACTAATGACAGTATAAAATCAAAAATAATAGTAACTTTTTTCCGCTCAGTTTCGTCTTAAGATGGTTTATCAGTTAGCTTAGACTTTTCGGAAATATTTGGCTGCAGTAAAAAGTATCCTATATGACCCGGATAACCGGTTATCACCATACAATTTGCGTTCATAGAGACAGGCAGACCGAAAAATTAAATATAAAATATTAAATATATAATATAAAAAATTAAATTTCTGTATCGATAATATCATAATATCGATTTTCCAAAAAAAAATCGACTCAGTAAGAATTCTATTACATGTTAAGAAAAAACACCTACCTTTAAAAGTTTTTCCACAAAAGTCCTATTGTTTTGAGCAATGGCGGCGGGAGTGACTTCAGTTGATAGTCTTCTTCCTATATCTCCAAGCAAGAGTTCTGGCGGGCAATCTTTAACCTGCCACTTCGCATTCTTTATACGCTTCAAACTATTAGTTCTGTAACATTAAAGTATTATGTAAACCATATTTTCTATATTTAGAAATAACTATTAAACAAAATTTTAACCGAGTGTTATAATTTTTTTATTACTTTACCCAAATACAACTGGTTACTGTGAAGTTCACTTTGTTCTAATATATTGTAATAAATATCTTAATATGTATATTAAAATTTTTATATTGTTAAAAAATTAAGTTATTTTAGTTAAGAGAGATGATTTAAAAGAAATATTCAAAATACGTATATTTAATTCAACATCTTTATTCTTTTTCTACATAAACAATAACTATAGAAATGTAGGGATTAATATTAAGCTACCTTATTCTGCTAATGTTACTGAGATTATACTATACGTTTATACATACATGGTATTTATTACATAGTACTACCATATCTAGGTTTAAAAAATTTAATCACCAACAAATTTATCATCGCGCATATAAATAAACAGCTTGCAATATTTGTGACATGCAAAGTTAACAAAACATGCTTTCTATATTATTGTCAAAATATGAATATTAAAAATGTATATAAAATTTTAAACTATGTATAAATTAATAATGCAGTAGATTTATACTCACAACATAAAACAAAACTGAGCTGCAATTGCGAAATGAGCAAAAAAATAATTCATATAATTTAAAACAAGCAAACGCACAGCACGACACAAATGATATGCAATTTGATAAAATTTTAAGACAGCCATGCAAAGTCACATTAGAAGCCTCATAATGATGAAGTCTAAAAGGAATCAATTTTACAAGGAATTATTATGTATTCTCTAATAATAACGTAATTTAAACATTAAAGTTGGTAAATATCCTCATAAAATTGATAATTCGAACTACAGATTAAGCTACTATACTCTAGTATTTATTGGCGTAGTCACATCCTACGTTTTGTTAAAGAAATAAAAGTTCTAAACTATGGGTATAGTTAATACTTATTAGCGCACTACAATTACTACTACTTAATAATTATACTTTTTTTATAATAAACAAGAGTATCAAGGTTAATTGTACTAATTTAGGCAAGGAAAACTTAAATAAGGTACATTCAAAATGCTAATAAATAAAAAAACTAAATAGATATATCTTTTTTGTATACTAAAGCTTTTCATAATTGCATTGCATATTAAAATTTTTAAAGGAAGACATAAGTAGGCCTTACAAAATATTTTTTTCTAAATATTAAAATATAAAAAAATCTGTACATCGTAAAGTTTCACATAACACAACACAAATGATCACTAACATATCTTAGACAAGCACAAATCACAATAATGCATGCTACCACAGTAAGCAAGCAAACCAATAGGTACTCGTATTTTATTTATGTAATAATTATTAGATTCCATTAATTTGCGACAATTTTTCACTAAGACATAGAACATAGACCTCTAAAGAATAACGTTATTAATACTATGCATATAAAGAGCTGCTCTATAATTATACCTTATAATTATTAACAAATTAGTTGCCAGATAATGGAATTTAATATCTTAACAATATAATTCGAGTAATGTTTTAATAATAGGGAATATGCGTGCGATCTAAATAAGAGTAATTTTTAATCTATATGGCTTCTAAATTAAGCCTTTATCAATATGTTTTTGTTAATTCTTTTTCCTTAAAAAGTAATTTATTGAAAATACAAAATTTGGTTATGCAAAGGTTTTAAATATAACGACAATGGTCACACTGATTGATAATGTCCAAGTCTATTATGTAGTTTGATCAACAAGTGCCTTTCAGGTAAAACTGTTTTCACCGCCTCCACAAATATGAACAAGGACCAGACTATATAATGAAGCGCTGTTGTTTAGTGTTTTCGTTTGGCACTAACAATCTGGACCTGTTTATTGCAATTCAATTGCGTTGATAGCAATGTTGTGTAGATTATGATGTTACGTAAGTGTAAGATATTATTAAATTACATCGTATAAAAACGCATATTCCCTATTCAATCTACTTATGAAACTCACACAAGCATGGAGATTAGATATTCTAGGAACAATTCAAAATATTTTCAACTAATTATTTTTATTTATAAATGATATTTAAACGTGTTATCAGTGTATAGTTTTTGTGTGCTTTATTATTGTTACATGCAGGAAATAACTTATTATATGTTTCTACGTGTATATTTTTTTTTATCAACAAGCATATTGTGTTATTAATATTAAAATAGTATTCTTATAAAATATTTATTTTTACTAACAACAGTCAGTTTTAAAAGGTTTCGATCACAAACTACAAAAAGGGCTAACATTCATAATTGTATTTATAATCTACATGTGTATTTAAAATAAAAAGAAACGGTACGGAAAAAACTTTAACTGTGTGTATTTTCCACTACCACGAGCACAACATTTACAAAAAATTTAGATAGTTTTAAAATCCATAAAATCTACATCCTAGAGTTTAGTTTCATTTCAATACAACAACAGTGGCGTGGCTAGCATGGGTGACATTAGGGGTATGAATGGTAATGAGTCCCTTAAAACCTCCCTTTCATCGAAACCATTTGCATTTATAATCGGGCTTATAAACAAAAAGCACGAACACAATCACAAAGTTTAATGGATGTTGAATTCAAACAGATGGCACCCGAAAGCCAATTAAAGTTAACATGCTTAACGGGTGACACCCGTCAGACCGGTACCAGCCACACCCTGACACCACATACAAACATATTACTGCGTGCGCGTATCGCACCTGCGGTCGGACGGCGTGGGCGGCGCAAGCGCATTGGCGTCGAGGCGCGCGGGGAAGGCCCGGTAGTAGGCGGCGCGGTGCGGCAGGCGCTCGCCCGGCGCGCCCACCTCCACCTCGCACGGCCACCCCGCGCCCCCCGCCGCACCCCCCGCGCCCGCCCACACGCTGTAACCCCGCGTCGCGAGACCCCCTTCCCCTAAGCGCCCCCTGAAAAATGCCCCTGCTTTTCATACTGTTATCACCGATATGCTGCTTCGACTAGCTACTGCCTGCGGTTTCGAATATGCGATTGTTGTTTTGTTTAATTGTTGTATGAGATATTTTTGGATTAAATCTACCGTTTACAAAAGGTAAGTGTTCGGTTCAAAACTTTTTATTTCCATTATTAAAAAAATTCTATAAGGTATAACTGTATTCAAAAAAATTCAAGAGAAAGTTAATTACGTTATCGAATATAGAACAATATAATAATATTTGGACTCCTATTCAGTTTTTTCTGTGTTCGCTTTTTAGAACATGCTAAGCTTATCAGATCAAGGTTAGTTGTGATGTTATTAGAGCGAGATTAAGGTGAAGTTTAACTATAAGCAATGGTGGGATCTAGCAAAAATAAAGTTAAAAATAGCAAATTTAGCTGTTTATGTTTAACATTATTTTTTACATATCCAAACGACATAAAGGAATAAATTTCTAGTTTTTTGCCTATTTGACCATTTTGATTTATGAACACACCCCTAATCTTATCTTCTTCTAAAGGAACCATTTGGAAAGAATAAAACCGTTACCCCCATACAGATTAGTTCATAACCATCAAACCACATACTTAGTGCAAACAAACTACATGCAGAACATTCTAGAACTTACCTAACAGCCCGAATCCTGTGTTCAAAAACTTGTAGGTTAGCATCATATTCTCCCCAATTGGCCATTATTTTGTTATCAATAAGTGTAGCGAACATTTGTGTTTCCAGAAAGCGTGATAGGAATGGTCTATGCCGTTGCGGTTGGTCGGAGAGAAACGACGCTTTGTCGAAGTTTACCATTGATTCTCGTGATGACAGCCATGAGTCGCGATCCTGAAACAAATTTTAATTAATGGGCTTCGCTATTATAGAACATTTAATTAATTATAATATATATAAATTAAGTTCTTTACGTTACCTGGTCTGGCATTATAACAAAGTTTTCATACATCAAAAACATGTGAACAAATCTGTTGAGGAATGTTTCTCTTATCGAAATATTAAAACGCACGTCTTCATTATACTGGTCTTCATCGTTGAGTATTTTTTTCTTTGCGGTTGGCATTACTGTTTCTGCGTCCACATCGTCTATATTAACTCCTGCAAAATGTTGATAATATGTTTGGTATAAACACACTGAATTAATTCAAAAATGTTTAGAAAAAGATATATGTATTTAAAAAAATCACTTTCAGCGCTTTTCTTCCCAAGTCAATGACTACGACAATATAATTTACATAATTTAGAAAAATCTAATTATATGTGAATATTAATAAGTGGCATCTGTCTGTAACATTATTAAATAAAAAAAACAAGTGTGCTATAGACCACACGGCATAAGTTAAATTTCTTTAGCTTCATCTATATGTATGATTATTTATATACATCAGAGAAAGAGAGAAAGAAAATGTGTGGTCGCACCTCTCTCTTTTGCCCCTACAATAATATATGAAACGTAACTATCTTTCTATCTTTACTAACTTACATCTCCCTCTCAACGTCCGTTTGCCTCGGCCGATTATACTTTTCGTAACGCTCTCGTCACGCATTCACCAGCTTACTGCCCAAATCAAGCGTGCGTAAAGAAGTTTTACTTCAATAGACACATAAATACACCGCATCTACATTACCAGTGCGCTTGACGATGTCGACAATGCGCTGCAGCGCGTCGAGGCGGCGCGGCGCGCGGCGCGGCGAGCCCGGCGGCGACGCGTTCAGCGGCCGGCTCTCCTCCCACTCCAGCACGTCGTGGAACGAGTGCTTGCGGCGGAGACCGCCTACGGAGTACCAGAGGCTGTTAAGCGGCTTCCACACAATACAATTCTACGACCAATTTGACTAGATTGGCAATCGAATTGTTATGTGTGGATAGAAATATGAAATTGAAGGTCATCGGTGACTCAGTTGATTTATTTTTAACAACCACTGTTTTGTCCATAGTCTTAGTATTTCTTTTTTTAATTTTATTCTAATCAACCTTAATTTTTGCTTCTTGTTAAGAGGCATTACACAAGTCCGTTCAGCAAGGGCAACAAAATAAAACTAAAAAATGGCGATGTTTAATGTACGTGTGGACGGACAATCAGATTGCAGCCAGTTCAATTTGCAAATCTGATTGGCATTCAAATTGTATCGAGAGGAAGCCGCTTTAAGCATCCACTATACTACTAGCGATGCTGGTTCCACGTAAATACTGGTCGAAATTGACCAAAGTACATGACTCTACTCTGCGAATAGTGGACTGATATGCTTTGTACAGACAACCGAGACGCTTTAAGTTATTTGACTCGGGCCAAAAACCGATAACGATCTTAAGTCGATCGAAGCGAACCGAATTCGTTTAACTTTAATTAACTTTGCGAGTGGTGTAATGGTAGCTTTATATAAGCACACATTTCAATACATATTCAGCTAATTTTAACGTCCCTCTGATGGGCAAGGGCGAGGGCCTTCCTTCAATCCCAGAGACATTTAGAGCAGTTTCGGAATAGGGCACAAGAAATGTCCAAATTTTTAATAAATTCATTATAACATTATAAATGAAACTACCTTTTCGGATTTTGTCGCGGATTTATGAGTCCCTCCCGTGACCATGATTGCTGTAAATTAAGCATTCGAAACGTCGAGAACTACAAATCAAAATAAATCCGCGACAAAATCCGAAAAGGTAGTTTCATTTATAATGTTGAATATTTGCGTAAACCTAAGAAAGTATTAAAATCATTTTAAATTAAAAAAATATTAGAGGTTCTCAAATGCGATTTAACTCTGTTTAAATTCTAGTAAGTTTTTTATGTTAACCCCTGAAAAGTAATAAAATTTGCAGTTTACAATTTTTCACGAAATAGTAGTCAGGGCCGGTCGGTAGCTTTTCCTAATACGATACAATTTTTAAAACGCCGACACCAAGGAAATTTTTATTAACGTTCTCTTGCTAAAAGGCTTTATGTACGAGGTTATAACTATAATATATTGTTACTATAAAATACCGCCGCTATTTTTGTCCCCTAAAAGGACTGCATCTTTAAATCACAGCACCACACGGCTCTGACTGTAGTGTAATAGGAATGAAGCTATGAATAAATGCATGAATGTATGTGGCAAAGTAACATGAATGAAATTACAGTATGACAGACAACTTAAGAGTATATCAGACAAAAAGATAACATAGTTACGTTGACGCATTATGTAAGAGTATTTAGATATGCCAAAGATATCGTTATCAATATACTAAAAATATTACAAGATTACACATTTAAAGATTTCCCTGATTTGGACAGATAGAAATTAGTCTCAATTATATTTTATTATACAGCTAACAAATAATACAAAAATACACACGTTATTACATTACATTAAATTAAAACTATTTTTATCTGTGGCTTTGCTTCTATAGGTATCAATTATTATATTAATAATTTAAGTAAAATTCTCAACGTTACGTAAATTTTTTTAGCCATAAATTCGTAAAAAGTAGCAAACATTCTTATTCACTCGTATAAAAAATGCAAAACGAATAAGTTATCGTAGCGCCATCTCGTAGCAAGTTTTAATCAATTTCCCAACTACCAACTTATAGTTTGTAAAATATAGCATGAGTCCTGTGACAGTTGTCAGATTGACATAAATAGGACTGGGGCAATGTTGAAAATCCATCACAATGATATCGATATTATTATTACTAGCTACAAATGTTGATTTTATTGTTACTATATTATTATATTTTCATTGATACTATAATAGGAAAACTATTTGTAACTATAACGAAATCAAACAAAAGAGATAAAGATTATTGTATTCAGTGTTGTTAGCCCTAAAATGTGTTAATATTACTCATATTGTTTTTATAGATGTAGTTTTGCAATTAATAATATTAATAAAATGTAAATAAAAAGATTTTTAATTTAAAAAGTAACAACTTATTCCGATTTAAGGTATATTATGTAGTGCCCGTAAGTTATAGACTTTGGTTACGATAACAAAAGGAACGTCACTATTAATGTGCATAAACCAATGAAGTATGATATTTTTCGCGTATATTCTTCATACATTAAAATACTGGACTTCATAGGCGTCATTTGGATGACATGTCACAGGACTCAAGCTACATTTTACAGACTATAAATATGTTAATTTACACACAAGCACGTATTTCACAAGCCCTCTTCATAATCTTATATCCTTTGCTAGATTATACTTTATAAATTATACTGGTATATTAGTGAGATACCTACCTGATGGCAATGTGCAACTGCTACTCATACCATCATTCATATGCTTGTATGATGTTCCATTTAATGACACGCCGAGTTTAGTTGGTTCAGTTTCAGGTCTTTGGATCTATAAAAGAATGATACACTGAAGAGCTTTACATATAAAAAAAAAATATAACCACACAAATTACAATACAAGCAATACAAATCAATATTTTGACTCGAAAAACAATTCTGCTTAGAAGAGCTGGTAAAAAATTAAACAAACAATTATTATTTTACTTATCCTTATGTGAATGAAGTATATAATAATAATAATCAATGTACAATTTTAACTTTAAGGCTTAGACAAAAAAATGATGTTCCTATGGACCTATATGTTCTATTTCATTCATTTATAACACAATGATCATTACCTGATGCTTATCTAAAACATGGTTAAGTTCTTCTATAAATGGTGTCCTATGTGGAAGTATTGGTAATTCCTCAGGCAATTGTATGTCTGGTTTGTCTATATCTACCAAACAGAGAGCTGCTTCAGAACCTAATGCAATATTACGTGGACCGTTGCAGCCTATTGTAACTGCTGCACTGTCTGCATGTAGACCTACAAACAAAACCAAATGAAAAGGACTATAATTTATGCATAAACCTAATAAAATTCTAATTAAGGTCTGTCAATCTGTACATTGAATATTTTTTGAAATATGTAGTCATTATTTTCAATACATTGTCCAAATTTAATTTTTAGAGATTTCTTCTGTTTGTCTGTAAGCCAATTACAAGAAAATCACTGGAGACATTTTAATGAAATTTGGTATTATAACTGGTTGTTTGAGTCAACATATAGGATACTTTTTACTGTGGGAATGTAGGTATATCATTTCCGAGAAATCTATACTAACTTTTAAAATGTATCTATTTTATGTAAGTTGTATTCACTAGTATCAAAATATCTAAAGTAGTCAGATCTTCAAAATGAATCATGAAACTTCATTTTCATGAAGATTTTAAAATTTCTGTTACTCTGAAATATATAAGTTTTAAGTTTATAGAATCAGCAAATAACATACGTCACATGTTGCTATTGCTATAATAATGAAGGAATCACAATTTGACAGCTCACCAGCTAACCAGTATGCCAATTGATTGGTTGTAACAACAATCTAATTGCAATATTTGTTTTTTCATTTAACAATAAAGTGTAAGTCAGTATATGTGTTAGTTATTATTTATTACAAATACAATAAATTACTATAGAAGTACATAATAACTACTTACCCATAACAAATGGCACAGGAGCATCGAGAAAATGATGAAGAGGTGAAGGCAATATTGGTACATACACATGTGCCCAAGAAAAGGGTAACAGAAGAGACACAATGCACTCCGCCACTAACATGAGCTTGTTAAAATCTGTCAATAACAAAATTCTGATATTGATCCTTTAATAAAAAAAGTTGTTGACAAAACAAAATGGAAGCCCAGAATTGGCAAGAGTGACCTCAATCTCATATATAAATTATTTATCAACAATTATTTTTGATGAATTAACATTTAACCAAAAACAATACAACAAAAACCTGCATTTTAACATCAAAATTACTTCTTCTGTTATTTTTAGTCACCATAATTTTTTTATATTATCAGTTGATTTTATACATAAAAATAAAAATACTAAAACAAAATTTTTATAGTAAAATATAAATCACTTTTACTTCACTGACTTTTACAGACATACGTACCACTAGATCTCAGTAACACTTGATGTTCTAAAAGGACACAAGTGAACAACTGCACTACACACTCCACACCAAGATGGGAAAACATCACACGGAGTGGATAATCTAATAGAGGTAGTTCCTCCGGTGCATTTGGCATTCTTATCACCTGTAAAGTGAATTATTTCAAGTAGGTCAATCTGTAAATTGTTGTATTTCAAGTAGGTCAATCTGTAAATGGATCACAATCAGTATATTTTACCATTTTTCATACTTACAACTGGTATTGGATCTAAATGTGGTTCTGATGGTGGGACATAAAGACGTAAAGCTTGCCCTGGCAATGGCACGGGTACTTCATACAAAAGATTGTAGACATAAGACTCGGGACTAAGTCCTGGTCCTGGTTGTCTGGGTAATGACCTAGAAATTGACATTGACTTATTGTACAATGCATATAGATTAAAATTTGATTATTAGTTTAAAACAAAAATCTTACCTAAATAAATTCTCTAAAAATAATTGTGCAACCCTAACATAAGGGTATTGGCATATAAGTGCTATACTTTTGGCTACATAGAGTTTATCTTTGGTTATATCATAATATGTTAGTGCTGCTCCTGTGTGCGGTGCCAATTTGAAGGATCTAGGTAGAGATCTTGAGCTTTCTTTACCAGATCCCTTTCTATTTCCTGGTGGAGTTTGGCCACTTGATAATTCAGTGATATACATTGCCTGAAAGATAACAAACTTTGTTAATTAAGATTTTGTCATAAAGTTATATATTTATACATTATACTCATTTACATTATTAGATCACTACATAATATGAAGTTGGCATATTATAAGGAAAAAACAAAATATTGTTTGTTGTTTCTAATTAAACAATTTCTTCTACAAAAAAAACTATTCCAATAAGGCAGTTAAAATTATCACTTTCAGATTTTATTATATTATCGATATATACATTATTGATTCTGCTCCCACAATTTTTTCAACTAAGAAATCAATGAATTTAAAAAAATGCTAAAATTGTAAAACATTGGCAAATTTAAATAGTTGAAAATTAGATAGTAAATTTTTTTTACTGAATTAAAATAGATTAGCTCTAACACAATTTTCTAATAGATCTGCCATTTCATTTTATATAGATACCTAGTATTTTGCCTTTATATTATAAAGTTCATTTTCTGTCTGAAATATTTAATTTAAAATTACTGAGTTCACCTGTAATGTATGCATGGCGCTGCATATATTTCTATTTCTAACTTCTTCATAGAACATAAGACTGAATCCATAGTATCTAGATGCATTTTCTCTTGTAACAACAAAACTATGAAACTTTGGTTCTAACGAATGTTTTTGTGTTCTAAATTGTAGACCAGCTGGTAAACAGAGCTGTAAAAATATATTAAAAAGATAATGAAAATAATATATTTTTATCATAAATGCACACATTTGATTAACTTAGTATAGGTATATGTTTTCATATTTATAAATAATTAAATTAAATAAGGAAGATTAGTTTATTATTTTAATACATAACATAATATCAAACTTACCATGCACACAGCATGCTCATCAAACTGATTGCTGTTAACATTGTCTGGATAGTGAGCTAAAACTTTTCCTTTATATGAGCGATCAAGAGGAGATATATGTAGATTATCGCCTAAAATTAGTTCAAGAATATATTATAAGGAAATACGCGTCACTAGAATTATAAATCGAAAACAAAGAAAAACTTAAAATTACCGCTAAGTCTGTCAGTTTCTAATCCCGAATCAAAGTCAAGTCCACATATTACAAAATAATCTGCAAATCGACAACCAACAGAAAGATCAGAGACAGACATATTCATATCGACCCGTTATTTATTATTTGAGACACTTTCTCTTCCAGATACTATTCCTTAGATTTTGCCACACCATTGTTTACTCGTTAGAAAATCACAATTATAAGCGGAAGTTACAATAAACCATAACAGTCAGTAAATATTTACATTATGTAAATATATAATTTAATGCATGGGTAAACATCATATCATACATTTTATAAAAAAATTACAGACTTATCTTCTGACTGTGGCACGAAAATGAAATTGTGCATTTGACAGAGTCTAAAAATAGTGATGTAAAAATCGATACCGAAACGTCAATAAGTATGGCGAGACTTAAGGCTATAGCTGCATTATCAATTTAAGAGTTTATCTCATTTAAAATTATAGTATCTTTATAAAATATATTATCAAGAATAACAAATAATATGCGAGTTAATATAATACCAGTTTTGTGATAGTTTATCAAGAAATTTAAATAGATACCTAATACAAACTAATATTAATTGAGATTTTTTTATATTGAAGCGGAATCTCTTGTATGAAGGGTACAGGCAAAACAATGAATGTTACAAAATATTTTTTTTTCTAATTAACATTGCATTCTATAATACGTTGCAAAATCTTAATGCTCCCATACTTTTTAATTATTTGATTTTTTTGCGACATTCCAGATTCCTTGTTTTACGGGTAGGGTACAGGGACCCTTTCATATGAGTGAATACATAAGCCGAATCTGTTGTTTATAGTTTTTTTCTGACCCTGAGACCGCATCCTGAGAAAACCACTGGACCGATTTTGATAAAATTTGGCACGATGATAGCTGGTTATCCGGGTAAATATAATAGAATACTATTTACTATATAAACATAACTCATCTATGAGAAATGCAATATAATGCTTTATAAATAAGCTTTAAAATGTACACAAGGACCAACCCAAGTGGAGTGAGGTTGAGTTTCTAGTATAATATAAAATTATAAATTATAATATTATTTATCTATGATTAAAATACATATTTTAGTAAAGAAAGAAATTATATATTACTATAAGAGAGAATATAATTAAAAAAGTGACCTTTATGTGAAAAGTATGAACTATGACTTTACATAAAAATAATGATCTACGTTATTTTAAACAAATATTAAAGAAGCTTTTAGTCAATACTGAATATTTATAAACTTTTATTAAACCTCTAAGCTTTCCTTGCCCAATTATATAAAACTAGCAATTCCCACGGCTTTGTCCGCGTTCAAATCTCTAATAAAAAATAGGATTTGGTGGTAGGAGCATGAAAATGTAGGTTTATAAGTACTTTTTGATGCCGAATCATACACAAAATAATAATTTGGTACAAAAATAAAATATTAGGAGAGGGCCACCGTTATCACCTAGGGGAATAAATATACACAAAGAAAGCATAAAACAAACACTGTGAAATGAGATTTTTACACATTATTATTATACCTCGTTCGCTTTAAGAATGCAGTAAATGACACATTGTTTACCGGCCTAGCAACGCCCCTTGAAAGTCGCGTCCACAAATACCAGTTGAAGGCACAGACATTTCGAACGCAACATTGTGCCTGTCCTTTGATTGTTAAGATACCTCACCTATTCGTCAATATAAGTGCTTCGGTAATTAAGCGGAGAAAGAAAAACTAATTTGCAAAGTTTTTAAGTACTTGTAACAGTATGATTTAAATTCGACTGTGGACAGAATAGTAGTAGTAATTTTGAGACCACTGTGAATGTACCTTTACCCTGTAGTTGCACTAACAACTTACTGCATTCTTAACGCGAACAGACTATAGTTCAAAACTTTTATTACAGCTAAGTATGGAGGGTAGAGAGATAAGGAGCGCAATCTTATACAGAAGCAAAGTTGATAAAGTGTCGCCCTGTAAGCGGTAAATAACAGTACAAAAACCCACCAGAATGGCGCTAGTGAAGCTAAAGGTATGATATGAAATAGCAGCGGTAAACTGAGTGAAGTGTGTTTAGCCCACTTGCACCGTGGCGCCCGCGCCACCACGAATAAGATTTTAAAATTTATCCATTAGCAATGTTGCGCCACCCTAATTTACCGCATTTTGACGGATACTTTTTCGTACACGAGATAGTCCTCCTTATCTCTACCCTCCATAAGCTAAAGTTAAAGAGTCTGTGGATCATTGGTTTAATTTTTTTATCTGCTCTAGTTTTAACTTTTAACCAATCCAGGCCCATGGTTTTTAAATTGTATCTGTTTTAATCTTTGTTTGAATGACAGTGGGGTGTGCACTTACGTTTGGTATATTATAATTTAATAGGTGTATCTAATGTATATTTATAAAGAATTTCACTGTTTAACATAAGTTTTTTACATGTATCTTTATGATTTATATTAAATTATAATTCGTAATATCTGTGATACACTTATTTTTAGACTGGATTAACAAAACCCAAGGTAATTTATATTGTGTTTTAAATATAATAATATTGAAATAGTTATTATAAATTTATTTAAATAAAAAGTGGAAATTTTATTCAGTTAAATCAACTAAATGGTTTATCTATGCGTGTTCTTTCTGTTGATACTTATTGTTTTTTCTACATGTAAACCAAATAGTTTTTGAAGATGAAGCAATAATAAAAATGGTAAAAAATAAATATTTCCCTTACTAATACTAAATTGGTCAATTTTACTTAAACTTCGTCGTACGAATGTTATCTAGCGATGCAATCAATGTACCTTTGGTCTTTCGTGATTATCTCTATGATTCATTTATATGATAAGGATTATTTTTGTTTCAGAATGCTTAGAGGAAGAATACAACACATGCTTCACTGCATGTTTTTTATATCTTTTATATATTTATTCCTAGTATTTGCGGGTGCTATCAGTCTAGATAACAAAGAGAAACCCTATATTGATCCTTGGGAATCTTATGGCGTCTATGGAGCACTTTTGTTATATATTTTTAGGCTCTTAATATTGCTTACTATACCTCAAGTTTTATGCAATTTTGGTGGATTGATATTTTTTAATGCATTTCCTGGAAAAGTAAAATTAAAAGGATCTCCATTACTAGCACCTTTCATTTGTATTAGGGTTGTGACTAGAGGTGATTTTCCAAAACTTGTACGGGATAATGTATCAAGAAATCTTAACATGTGTATTGATGTTGGAATGGAGAATTTTATGATTGAAGTAGTGACAGATAAAGCTATTAATTTGTCTAAACATAGAAGAGTTAGAGAAGTAGTAGTGCCAGCTGAATATAAGACAAAAACTGGAGCCTTGTTTAAAGCAAGAGCTCTACAGTACTGCTTAGAAGATAATGTCAATATACTGGCAGAGACTGATTGGATTGTACATTTGGATGAAGAAACTTTGTTAACAGAGAATTCTGTTCGTGGAATATTAAATTTTGTATTAGATGGTCAACATCAATTTGGTCAAGGTCTGATAACTTATGCAAATGAACATATTGTAAATTGGTTGACCACACTTGCTGATAGTTTTCGTGTAGCTGATGATATGGGGAAACTTAGATTTCAGTTCTATTTATTTCACAAACCACTCTTCAGTTGGAAGGGTTCTTATGTAGTAACTCAAGTATGTATTGCTTTTGTTCTAATTTATTGTTTTCATGTTCCAATAAATGACATATATTAAATAATGTAATTGATTGTTTTAGGTAAGTGCAGAGAAAAAAGTGTCGTTTGACAATGGTCTTGATGGTTCAGTAGCTGAAGACTGTTACTTTGCTATGAAGGCATATGTAGAGGGTTACAGTTTCAATTTTATTGAAGGAGAAATGTGGGAAAAGTCACCTTTCACTCTTTGGGATTTTATGCAGCAGAGGAAAAGGTGGATTCAAGGTATACTATTAGTTGTTCATTCTCAGGAAATACCTGTTATTAAGAAAATCTTTTTAGCAATATCTTGTTATTCATGGGTGACACTACCTTTGTCAACTAGCAATATTTTACTAGCTGCCACATGTCCAATACCATGTCCTCACATTTTAGATTTAATATGTGGGTTCACAGGAGCAGTTAATATATACATGTACATATTTGGTGTAATGAAATCTTTTCCGATACATAGATTTGGTCCCCTAAAATTCATTTTGTTCATTGGAGGGGCTTTAGCTACAATTCCTATTAATATAGTCATTGAAAATATTGCTGTTGTTTGGGGAGTTTTAGGCAAGAAGCACAAATTTTATATTGTTAACAAAGAAGTTAAAATACCAGTAACAGTATGATTTATTTCTATAATGAAGATTTTGCAGTATAAATATAGCACAAATTACTTAAGATACATTTTGTTTGGATGTTGGATGAATGTTGAATTAGATAGTGACTTAGTCTTAATATTTATTTATATCAAGAGATTTTGTTTTAAAACATGAACAAGTGATTAGTCACCTATCCTTTGTTACCAAAGACTTAGTAAAAACTTTGTATTATGTTAATATAATGTTTGTACATTTTAAAAACATCTAACTGTTATTTATTTTTAAATTGTATCTTTTGGATAGAAGTTCATTGCCGTTTTTTTTTCATATTGAAGATAACCTTTTGTTTTAAAATTTTTCTATAAGAAATAATTTTTTGACTAGTTTTGTTATTGATGTTTTTCTATTTGCTTGATAATTTATAGGTATTTCTTATTTGTAAGAGTGAATTTATTTTTATATTAATGCTCATTTGCAAATTCCAATTTACTTGACAAATCTAATGTGAGTAAAAATATCTTATAAGACAGCACAAATATAATTCTGTGGTAACCATAATGTTAATAAATAAATAGACTGTCAGTAGAATATAAATGATAATATAAATCAAGTTGGTTAAGAATGCATGTATTTAAAGGTAGGTAAAATATTTTAATAGGCACATACTGTTAAGGTCATGGGCACATACTTAATCAGGCTAAAATATACTACCTTAATAACACATTCGTAATTTTGTCCCATATATAGTGTACTTAATTTTAGAAATGTTATTAAAATCTTAAATTTATAAATTTAATCCAGCCTTTGACATTAATCCAATTTATTAAAAAAAAAAATGTTAGAAATTTCCAAAATAGGTTAAAATATAACAATATTTAATGTTATTTATATAATTACGTTGAACACGTGATTAATGTAAATGCAAGGATAGCAGAACAGTATTAAGGATCAAAAATTAACTAAAAGTATTTACATTCATCTTATTATATAAGATGTAAATTGTAATAGAAGGGAAGTGCACTATGATAAATTACAATTCCTAGTCTCTTGTCATAGATTTTTCTATAAAAATTTGACATTTGTATAAAATAGCAAGAATTTTGTATAAACTTCAGTTTCTTAATGTACACTTTTGAACGCACAATTACCCTTTATTTTTAAAGATTTTGTAGGTAATTGCTGTTAAAGTATTACGATTATTGCTTAAGACTAGCCATGTAAATGGTAGCAAAGACAACACTGTTACCTATTCCTTTCTTAGCAATTACATAATAATTTCAAAAATGCTTTAAAATACACAACACATCATACCCATAAATACAATAATAGAGGGTGAGGCGTTAGTATTTAATATTCCAGCATTTGCTATTGATCTCAATATAAGAAAATTACTAGATATAAATAAGTAATTAAAACACGACAGCAAAAAGACAATTTAAAATAATGCAGTAAAAAGACCGAAACAAGATTGATAATAGTAAAAAAAAAATTAAAATGTAAGTTAAACTATAAACAAACTAAACTCTACTTCAGTTTAACAGACTATATAATTAGTTGAAAGACTTAGGTAAACACCCGCATTTGGCTTAGTACCAGACGGGTCCGATTTATTTTGTTTCGGTTTCTAATTTGCAATTGTGTGGAACGTGTTACTTATATACTTGATACAACCTACTCTATAGGATTGGTATTTTTTTATTAATTTATTACTATTTCCCGGCAAAAATCCGCCGTTTTGTTTTTTTTTGAAACACCTATCAAAGGGCACTTGGGTTTTTAAGGCGAATATAACGATACCTTAACTTTCGAAATCCCTTTAGCCATTAGGAGATATAGATGTTAACAAACAAGTATACATATAGAAGATATGCGTGAAAAACATCTCCCTTCGCCTAACGTTTAGTTAGTATTTTCACTATTTGGTAACATTATGTTACTTAACGTTGTTTAAAATTAAATGTTACTAAGCTAATTAAAGTATTAATTTGGTAAGCACATGCCTATATAAAATATGTTTTTTACAAAGTCAACTGTGTTCTATAAAAATCCTCCTCCATCCTTTCCTTATCGTCTGTCGACGGACTTCCTTTACGTACGTAAATAAAATTATTATCAAGTGACAAATGTTGGTAATAATGATGGGTTTATTCAAAATCATTTGACTAGTCATAAATATAATAATAATATTTGTAATTGTAATATAATTAATATAATAATAGAGATGCTAGACAAGTAAATTTTCATTCATCGTAATAAGATTAATAATTAATATAGGTACATATATACAAAAGAATTTCACTTTAAAATTGTCTCTTAACGTTTCTTATTTAAAAGTATCCGTAGTTGTTAAAAATCTTCTTATGATAAATGTGCCCTAGTTATAATAAGTGGAATTGTGTTTCAAAATTTACTACGCTTATAAACCGAGGTCAATGTAGAGTTAAAAAGGTGTCAATTGGTGCCTTCCTTAAGTTCTTCTTTCATTAGGTACAATTTTAACAATTAACTAACACACTCATGACACGTCCCCAGTTAAATATTTTACAAATGTTTATTCCTTTTAACAAGAATTGGGAAATATCATTTGTGTACAGTATATACGTAGTAGTTAAAATATATGAAATGTAAACCTATTTTTTTGCCATAATCACACTTGGTTATGATAAAATAAAATGTTCACGTAATTGTTCCAAATATAACAATCTAGAAGGGTTCACATTTATTTATTTTTTTATTTTAAGTTCATAGGTATTTTTCACGAAAAGCTTAAGCTTAGTGATTGAATTTGCTTTTCCTGTTCTTAAGACTAAGTGATTTCCAAAAAACTTTAAAGTTAGCTTATAAAATGGTTACGTATTTCGATAAATGACAAAATTTGGTAACTGAATGTTATGTGTTGATTTATAATTTATATACACTTAGTGAGCCTTATGCCGAAATGCGTATTGTGGTTTGATAGCGATGAATGTAGTAATAATTATTGTGTGCATGTTTTTCGAAGTTTGGCACCTCAATATTATGTAATTACTTGTATCGAATAAATATGAATGCAATTTGAATATATTTGTTTTTTTTTTCCAAAAATATAACTATTTAGTTTTGTTATATGTGTGAGTAATGAAAGAACCACGACGTTAAAGAAATAAATAAATACCTCTAATAATAAATACTCAATCATCTTTCAAAACAAGTTAACAAGATATTGACATTTAATATTAATATTTTTTGTAAAGAGATACTCTTTAAATTAAATTATAGAAAATTCTCGTCAAGTGCGAGTCGAACTCGCGCACGATGGTTTCCGTACCATTATGTACAATTAAGCTAGTCCTCTAAATTGTATGAGCGCCCATACAACTCGGAGGACTATATTAATTGGCGTCAACTATGGAATTTTTCCTGTATAAATGCTGTAAGACCTTGCTTTTTGCCAAACGTGATTCTATGTCAACAGGAACTAACCATAATATAGATTTTCGACCTAAAACCTATAGGGTACATCCGGTTGAAGCAAGGTCTTACAGCAAAAGTAAACGGATAATTCCGAAAAATAAAAAAAGTTGAAAATTAAGGTAAATCTTGGTACCTACTTACAAGCTTTCGCCGAAATCTATATTTGCCCATATCTTTTTATCGTGTTCACTCAGGACCTTGATTTTTATACATTTAATAGGGAGTATAGACCTCAGTATGTGGTATAAATTTAAACTTGCTAAATTCACCCGTCCCTGAGAAAATCGGTGGTGACAAGAGAGGGATCTTATAAGGGTTCCTTTTTTTACGTTTTGAGGTACGGAACCCCAAAAATGAAGTCTTAGTAGTATCTGCTTATTATGAAATTACACATTTGACAACACGTTTGGCTCAGTGTGCTAGCGGTGCGGGTTCGAGTCCCGCTGGGGGTATTAATTCGTATGATGAGCACAAATGTTTGTAAACCACCAGTCATGAGTTTATACACCAGTTATATTTATCTCATATACTTAACACAATTCTCATAGCTTAGTACGGCATACAGTTGACCTTGACAATCCAGGCGGGCGTGAAGCCAAGAAAAGGTGTGTCATGTGGATTGCTCCTGGTACTTATAGCAGAGTGGACTGTGGGGAAACCCCTTGGCTGTGTGATCTGCTTTGGCAGACCTGGCGAGCCGTCGGGTCATCAGGGTTGAGTTATATTATTTATGTCCCAACCATCCCAAATATTTATTCATGTAAAAATTCGTTGTGAGGTGTTTGTAACTTTACTTTTAAAGATGATCTTTCTGATGAATACTCCTTCCATCGCCAAAGTTACCAATAAACTACACCTACATTTATGTAGATAATAATAATCATTAAAAGCAATATGTAACATTCACAGCATTGTTTTGCGATGACTAATACCTACCTATAAAATGAACTGGAATGCCGTATCTGTCTGACTTCCATGCTTCCTAAGTAGGTATGCAATGTACTCGTAATAATTATTTACATTTGAATTCAGCTTTAGATATATATTTTTTTGTTAAGCCTATATAACGTAGTTTGTTTTTATTTAAGTGCGTAGTAAGTATAAACGTAAGTACGTCATTAACATTACTCCTTACTCCTCCCTAAAATCTTTAAAATCGATATTGTAAATAAAAATCGCGAGTAAATGCTATAAATAGCCTATGTTATAATTAACTATACCTCTATCAAAGATAAAAGAGTTTAATAGTTAATATATTATTTGGTATTATTCGTATCAGTTTTTTTAGATATTAACCAAATCGAACCAAATGTATAAGAAACATAATTATAATATTGTTAATTTAAAAGGTCTATCAGGAAATAAGGCTTAATAAATCAAATTTCCACAATTTAACAATTTCATCGATGATTGAAAATTTTTCCCTGAGTTAACAGTGTAATTCTGCGTAGGTATTAAGAAAAACGGTTTGCAATATGCTATTTGAATTTTCTACGCATTGAAGAGCACGACTCGTTCTCGCTTCGCTTCGCGTTCGTTTCTAGTCGAGAATATAAACAAATCAATGCCATGGGGGAAAAATGTAATTACGAGATAAAAAGTAACCTATGTGTTGCTCCACACTATAACTTATTTTTGTGACAAATTTAATTAATCCACATTCGTGCAACCGTTCTGGCGTGAAAGAATAACATACATCTGTCTGTCCACGTCATAGTAGTTTGATCAGGGATTTAATATAAGCATCGAACTTTGATTATATACATGTCTAGTATGCGGTAGCATTGACCGTACCGAACGGCCCAAATAAAGTCTACTAAAATTGGTAGACTCGCTTCTCACCTACGCCAGTGTCATTTCAGTCACGAGTGGCTGGCAAGCTCGCGAAAAATAATTAATTATGCCGGTTTTTGCTGTCAAATTGTGTCGTAATTATGTGGGAAAACCGTATAAATAACACCAAGATTAGTTATGTTATTTAACTACATTTTTTTTAAGAAAACACGGATTTTTAATTTGATACTGTTTAGGTAAATCTGATAAGCCAGTGTTGTCACCTTATTACTAGGGAGACTTAGCGAAACTATTGGAGACAAGTTATAAATTTTAGTATTAAAAATTATAATAATATAGCTTTATTTAATTCCATGCAAAGACCAAAAATTACAATACTGCAATTATTTAATGTTGAACATACATAATTAGGACTTAGGAGTAGTTTACTAAGATAATTAGAATTGATTTAAAATAAGTAATTCATTAATTAGAATATGTTCTTACAAAATTAAAATTAGTTATAAACTTTTCTTCTTTTTTATTAAATATATTTATTATTTAATTTAAAAATTCTTAATTATTATAATTACTTTTTCTAATTATTTTTATATAGACCCGTTTGGACAAATGCCTCCTCCAAAGCAAACCACTTATTTTTATCTTTGGCGGCGTTTAAATAAACATCATTACATCTTCGTAAATCATTAAATGATGCAATAGTATTTGTTAGATTAGGTTTGTTATAAAAACTGACTTTAAAAAGAAACACTACAAATAACAACATAATTGATTGGTGTAATATAGTCGATGTGCTTTGATTTGTATTGGTTGGCATTTGGCACAGACTTCGAAAATACGATTAGGCATATACCTATAGGCTATATATAGTACCTAAATGAAAACTACCAATAATTTATTTTTTACGTTTTAGTGTTTATAAAATCAAAGAGAAAACCATTCCGAAAATAAATATAAAGAGATGGGTGTTGATCAATAAATTACTGTATTTTTATTGTATTTCTAGTTTTTTATTAAAAAAACACTAATCAACAAATTAATTAGTTTATTTAACCTTCATCTTATTAAATAATGGGAGAAAGGTTTAGAGCAGGTATCCCTAAATACGCACACCTTGACAGTTACACTACAATAAGTACACGAGCGGTACTCACACATATCACGTAAGTGGGGACGGTTTTTGAGCGTCGTTTGCTTGCATTGCTCTATCTAGACATGTATATAATCAAAGGCATCGAATTATTTAGGTCTTTTAGAATCACAATACGTAGATACGTAATAAGTAGGTAGGTATAACTTGTTATTGCAAACCATTTGCAACTAGATGCAAACATAACGATACATAGTATAAGTAGGTATCTTATAAATATTTGCTTAAGACATCGTTATCTGATAATAACAAGTTCGTGACAACTTCAACGTACGATGAGAAGGTATAGAAAATCCATTTAAAATTATTAAATGTAAATCAATTATACTGGAAATCGGAATGTTATAACGTTTATTCCTTCAAGCTCTCAGTAATTAAATACCTACCTACGTTTCGTTTATTTCAATTGCTAAAAATCCTTGAAAAGGACAGTCTAGTACCTACGATTGTCTAAGCTACGAGTGTGTCTATAAGCTTACTTTTTATGATGTCGTTGCAAGATCTTAAAATTTCGTCATGTCCGTATGTTAAGTATATGGGTTTGTTCTAATCTCACAGCAATTTTACTGAAAGATTATTGGAGTTATATGGCTGCAATTTGGTCGTAATGTCTCATTAACAGTTATTAAAAAAAACGAAAGACGGAAAAAAGTGGTGTCACTTCATATTGTGTAGATAACTAAGGAGAAAAAAATAAAGGATAGGCGTGTCTCTAAATAGGATCTTATCAGATAGATCTTTCTATGGACTATATTATGACTTTTTTATTCTAGCCAATAGTTGCAGGGTTTAACGCAATATGCTTTTAAAAATGTCGAAAACGCAATATGCTTTTAAATATTGCCTCCACAAAAACAAGAAGTAGGTACCAAAATTATCTTAAAGAATACACACACAGAATATTTTTTAATGTATGGGATATATGCGGAATGTAAACGCACGTACATTTTTAAAATCTATTTCTTCTCATAGTAAGATCAAAGCTTATGAAAGATATAGTCGGCCAACGGATGTGACAGCCAGCCCAAACTGCCATACTCTAGCTTGGGAAAATAGTGTATGGCAGTTTGGGCTGCCGCCTCTGTTGCCCAAACATATTATATTTCACTAGCGACTCACAGTCACTTCGCTCGGGTTCGTCCCTAGATTTAGCGCATGCGAAGCCGCAGGTTCCGATAGTTATACATATAATTTATAAACCTTCCTCTTGAATCACTTTATCTATTAAAAAAAACCGCATCTAAATACGTTGCGTACTTTTAAAGATCTAAGCATACATAGGGACAGACAGACAGCGGGAAGCGACTTTGTTGCTGACTGTGTACTATGTAGTGAGAGGCTTTGGTAAGATTATGAAATTCCAGCTTATTTATGCCTCATCTAGCACGCCCTGCACGTTTGCCCTGTTAAGACACAGTATGATGACTGTATGGATTAATAGACTGTAAATACAAATATGTAGGTACTTATAAAGAAAACTAAAGTATCTCTTTCTAATTCAATGATAACTTGATAAATCCGTCTGTTTGTTGAAATTCTCGGTAACTGATTACCTACTCTAGATATCTCAGAAAATATCATTATAAATGAGTGTTTTATTATTATCTACCAATTTTTCAGTATACATAATATGCCTCGTTTTATTTATTATAGACTAGCGACTTATCCTCGCTTCGCTCGCTTAGAATTTGTGTGTAAATGTGGTGTACATACCCAGTTAATAGTTTCAATGTATTTGATTTTGCATTCTCCTTTGTCTATATATTAAAGAAGACGTGTAATTTATATACGGTTAGCAATTTTAATTTTATTAAAAATTTCTTGAAATTGAGACAAGTTCTTAAAATAATTGAGACAATAAAAAAGTTCATTCACATTCGTGTTTAAGAAGATATGAAGCAAAGTGTGACGAAATAGCCAAATCTAGAAAGATACATTTTTTCTAAGCTATAACGTTGTTAGAATTATATATACAAACATTTTCTTGGTTGGCTATATGCTTTTGTTTACATTTGCAACAAAGTTCTTTTTACAGTAACGTTCTGAAATTGGAAATTCCTTTGATCCGACAAAATCACAACAAAGCTCCTGGATATTCACTTCAAAATCAAATAGATAATCCAAGTTATGTTCCGCAATGCCCGATACTTATTGTAAGTAGTAGTCAAGCGGTGTTACGAATGTTTTTTTCTGACATATATAAAAATCACTAAGCCATTACGCTAAGTGGAGGCACTATCGAATCCAATCTATTAAAACTTTGTGGACAAGTATCCGTTTAGATTGATTGAAGAGCTTATTTTATTTGCTCTACGTCTCATAGGGGAATTATAGAGCCATCTTCAATGCCTAAATGTCTTTTCAATGTCCTTGGATTTAAAGTTAGCGTGTGTAGCAGCTAAGTTGCTTTATTACTGACAATCTTTATTAAATTATTTTTAATCTCTATGATAAACTTACTTACGACAAGGCTGCCAAAGATGTTATTAGAAAAGGTGGTGAAATTGGATTATTGTCTTTCCTCATGAATTTTTTTGCTATGTTTTCTTTTACTGCTAAGATACTGTTTTAATGAGAACATTTGCTTCTGTCTATTCGCCAGAATAATAAAACCGTAAAACATATAGGTATGTAGTTTAAAAAGTCAGTAAAGTTTCAAATACCATTTAAGAAAGCTCTGGATAAACTTGAAGCGTACGCATGGCTAATATCCAATAAGTTCTCGATGAATTGAAATGAAATTAGACTCGTTTAGATGTTGATATTTTGTTTCCATTTGTTTCGCGTAACACGATGACTCGACGCTGCCGCTAGTAAAGGCAGCAATTTAAACTTTGTCGGGAACGAGAATTCAACGACGAATTAAACAATTTGCTAGAAGCTAACACCAGAATTCTAGATCCTTATGTTGTACCACGTTAACTAATGTACCTTTCTTTATGAAGTATTGTTATTATATATTTAATTTCTTCTTCTTGTTTGTACTTATTATAAACAAAAACTTTTATGTAATAATATTCAATTTATAGATTTTTAGAGAGTGTATCTGAAGTATGGCTTTGGGTAAAAATAGTATAGATTGAATAATATGTACGTGTCAAGTAAATAAATTAAGATCTAAAAATATTCAAAGCCACGGAAAAAACAAGTTAGTCTTTAAAGGGATTACGCGGAAGCCTTAAGCGTGCGTTCGTGACCTGAGTGTCGTCGATATGGCGCATGCTTCATATTGTCCATAAGTTAACTTTACTTAATTTAATAATATAGCTTGCACTAAAGGTAATCTTTTACCAAGGGCAAGGCATGACAGTATTCGGTATCGCTTCGAAGAGATTCGGACGAGTGTACTGGTCATACCAAGTGTTTTAAAATGAGTGATGCTGAATGTAATGGTGTTGAGAGTGATCAGGACGATGAAGGGTATGGGTATATTTAAATACGCCTACCATGTAGATGCTTAAATACATTTTAGCGTACGTTCCAAAAATACGTTAAAACTGTATCAGTAAATCAGAATGTGGGCAGTGTGTTGTAAATAAATAGTTTTATATAAAGAATTTAATTATATTATAGTCTTAAATAATGTGGCAATATCCTTATTTCAAACATAAAGTGACAGGTGTTTAACCGTTTTTGGGACACATATAGTGAATTTAGTACAAACGTACCAGCTAATCATTTACACAATTATTGTTTTAATCTTATCATGATAAGATACCATGAGAACATCAAAAGTGCGTTCATTTAATTTCGTTCATATTCAGATTGCGTGAATATTCATGTCAATCGTTATCCATTACAATTTTTAAAAGAGCTACAAAAAACATACATAACAAGCTAAAAAATGCCGTAAAATTGATTTCTAATTAAATAATAAGAACGTTCACGAAATATGATTTGAATATTAAAATGACGTTGTTAAATTTGAAGTGCGATTTTAAATTTAAATTGGATCTTTTCTATTTGTAGATTGGCCATTGACCCAAAACTGGGATGCCGGGTTCATTTTCCTAGTGACGTCATACGAGAAACGTGAGTTACGCACCAGTCTCGTCCTCAAGCGTCACAAAACCTGTGAGCAGTATTGCCAGATGTAAAAAATACAAAAACTCCCCGTTCTTTGGAATTTTAAAACTAACATTAGATTTACAGACGAGAAGTTATAACACCTAATACTCTTGTGTAGTATTGTACATAATTTACATATTACTATATTCACTCAAAATAATTTCAATTAAATATTATTATACTGTACTTTACACATATGAAGCAATAATATTAGTAATGTTAATCATATGCTAAATGCATGTAATAAATTATTTATTATCCCAAAATTAATAACACCTGGCAATACTACCCATGACGTCATTGAATGTTTCTTAAAAGCATATTGGCACGATATCGATATAAGTGCATTTGATGCAAATCCTTTGCTTTAGCTTGTTAATGTTTTGTTTATTAAGGCATCCTTTTGTTTTTATCTGACGATATTCGCTCAATGCTATTGCTTGTTTTTCACGATCATTTTAGAGCTATGTTATTCGGTTTTATATTAAGAATACATGGGCGTTTAACTGCTATGTTACTTTCATAGAGAGGGTTTAAAATGAAACAACGTAATCTATGTTATACGTACGTATACACCTACACACCTATAAAACAGCAGCTTATTACCTTGTTGCTATTCCGTTACTGCGTCATGCCTTATATTGTATTATAAAATGTAAATAAAATTACTTTTTATAGCTTGGCTCCTAAAATAAGATTACAGGATACTAAAGTGTAATTTTATCCGTCTTCAGATGGAACCTATCATTGCAACAATGCTTTATCAGCTTGATCTCATTACGTCGTAATCACTCTACGTTATTTAGTTTTTTTCCCCCAATTTGTGTGAAGTTGTTGTAGATAAGTAGATCTTAGGTAATAGTAAGGCGCTCGTTAACACTTTATAGTCGAACGTTTATGTCTTTTGCAACAGTGACGGCGTTTATTGCCCATTCTACGTGAGTGACAATATGCAGAAGTAAATTGAGAGCAACGATTGTTTGTTATAAATAAATGCTAAAAATATCTATTTCAAAAATATGTTAACGTCATTCGTACCTCTAAATACTGCAACAAATTTATAGGGGAACCTGTTGTACCTAGGCCAATTTTTTGCATTTTCGGATATAAAAATTAAATAGTAAAAAAATATACCCTCAAAATATTATACTTCATAAATGAAAATTATGTAACTATTGCTAAGGACTAAAGCTGTAAGTAATAAAATTGTAAACTATTAGAGGTGCAACAAATCCCTTGTACCTTGGACAATAGGTACCAGTTGTGTTTTGGTCTTTGGACATATTAAGAGTTTAGAATTACTTAGATAAAAACTTGCATTGGCTACTATCTTTTTAACCGCCTTCGAAAAAGGAGGAGGTTATGTTTTCCACTGTGTTTATATACATTTTATTTGTACTGTTAAATTACTGATCACATCAATCTACAAACATTATCATCAGTATCGTGAAAGTTCGGACTTGAATTGTCTTTTCTTTTTACTCTATCTTATTTTTATTCATAATCATAACCGATGCGCTGAATGAAAACTAATTTTACCTGGAAATTGGCAAAATATGCTTCGATTACTATAGACTATACTATATTTTAAAGCGTGGGAGTTTAAAAAAAATGCAATTGATCTAGGTACAACACTGTCCAAGGTACGATAGGTTCCTCCATATCGACTACTGAATACAAACATAAGGCATAGCGAAATAAAGTCAAAAGGTTTTTATGGTAATACTTAAATGATTTTTTTTAGTTTTTCGGTAGATTTTGAGAGAATTATCTTTCTTTTTGATAAATTTTAAACGTATATTTAACTTTTTTTAAATGCAATAGAGTAATTCTATTTCAATTATTATCAGTGTAAGTCTAGTAATACGCATCATTTCTTTTTTTTTCAGGTAAGATAATGTATATCTTATAGATGTCATCAATTTTAATGAAGATAACCTATGTCATTACATTATAATACTCATACGACTAGAAACTACAGTAGGTATATTAAGTTTTTTTTAAATATATGAACTATTATGCCAGCAGGTATGTATTTAGACATCTACAAATTCAACAAGAAACAAAGTCGTTCCGTGTACAATTCATGCGTGGTTGTTTAAGAATAGTAAGTAGGTAGTAGGTAGTAACCTATAGTTAGAAATATTTAATGTGTATAAAGTAGGCAAATGTGGAGATATCTGTTTGATATAACATTTACAATACCTACATAGTAACATAGATATATTTATGTTTTTACACTTAATATATGTATACAGTATACAAAGAAATCCACGATCACAAGGAAAATCTATTGAATAAAATACTACGTGTATTTATTTTTCCTATTTGTTATAGCAGCCGGTCCCGTAGAGGGTCCCTCTTTTGTTACCTTTCTGTTAGTCTCTTTGGGGAATAATATAATTGAAAACGAATTTTAAATACGATTTTACTTTTCAACGGGATGTTCAGGCACGTTTAGCTGCTTACAAAAAATTGAAAATACATATAGTATTTACATACGAGTTTATATTATCGTACAAAAACAACTGCTTGACCCTAAAGGCAACGGGGTGTAATAATAAAATTACAAATATATTTAAAACCATCAAGTTTAGGCCTGAAGACAAAGATGGAATAAGTTGTACAAAACAGTCAAAAAAGTTTTTATTAAGTAAAGAACATTCGCAACAATATTCACATAATATACTTTAACATGTTGTTTAAAGCGAATATTCTACGAATACAAATAATTAAATATTACCACTTATACTTATACTTTACTGGTTAGTTTTCGCATGATAAAGTTTTCAAAGGTTACATAATTACCTATTTAAAAGCAAGAGGCTAAATTATAGCATCGCCTCTCATCAGCGCGAAAATTTTAATAAGGGTCAAGTGTAGTAAATGGTTTGCTTGATGTTAAATTCATGTAATATTTATTTTCACTAATGAACAGCTTCATAAAAATTGTGATTTGCTAATAACACGTTGGTGTTGGTGAATAATCGAACAATTTTTTCTGGTAAACTATATGTTTGACGTTTTTGTCAGAAGTTTTAATTGACAGCGTGTTTTGAATAGCGTGGCTACTCTCTATCGTGTTTGTTTCATTGTGTATTTTATGTATGACAAGTGAAAAATTCAACAACAATAAGGAACTACCAGGCGATTTTACTATGATGCTATAGCTATAATAGTGGTATGTTAAAATTACCATATTTGTAGGTTAATACAAGATAAAAAAGAATTTTAAACTTTATTTGCTTGGTAAAAACTAAAGGAAAAAGTATTTTTAAAAACTTGACAACAAAGTTACTAAAATTATCCGATATCTCCAACTCTCTCGACTCCGAGTCTAAACTGTTTCTTTTATATCTACTTTTAATGATGACACTGTTTTGTATGATTATTGTATCCAGAGATTCCATAAAGAAACAGCGATTTCCGTAAGGAATAGAAGTAAAATAAAATATTTCGTACCTCTTAAGCAATAAAACTTCCAGCACTGTAGGGTCAGGGAAGCTTAAATTTAGTAATAGGCAAAATAAAAAAAAACTAGCTATTTGGGTTAGCTAATCGCATTAGCCGACTCGGCAGCTACGACTTGAAATAAGATTCAAATTTTTTTTAATTGCATTTTGACCAACATTAACATTATTATTTACAACACATCTATGCATGAACTTATCGCTCAGTTGGCCACACATTTACGCAGAAAACACATATTTGCGTTGAGTTGTTAAATTTGTCTGTAAAAGCTTTTGGCTCTTTTTCCAATTTAGGCTAAACTGGAAACTATATAAAGATTTAGATCGTGGGCCTGATTTCTCTGCGCCTGTAACTTTTGCCGACGTGAGTGAAAGGTATAGAAATCCACCTGAGTTTACAGCTTGCTTAAAACGTACTTAATTAAATCATACAGTTTAATTGAACAAGTCATTTAGCGCCATATATTTTGCGCCATTCATAAGATGGATCTGTACAAAATTCAATACATAAATCATTAATAAAAAGTTTTACTATTTTGTCTCGGAAATCATTTGTTTTATATATTAAAAACTAATATAAACTAATAAATTAGTTGTCCCAATTTAAAAGGACTCTTTGAATTGTTCGTATAATCGTAACAAAGCAAAATCCTTAAAAGTAATTTGAATTTGTAATTGAGTTTTAATTTATGATAAAATCGTGTTCCAAATAAGGGTTGTTGTTTCAATTGAATTTACGAGTAAATGACGGCCAAATATATTGCCTTTTTCAGTTTTGTATTACGAATTGGTTAAACATTAAGCATTACTGAAAATATTTTAAGAATAAGGTTGAGACGAATAAGAATGAAATTTTATATATCTTTAGTATATTAGCAAGTAGTTTGTACTAGTACAATTCCAGTTAAATGTATTCCTACTTGTTGAATACACTTTATTCTAGCGGGCGATATAAAAAAAGTTTCCCCCACAGCTACGTTGACAGTGATTAAGCAGACAGCGGTAACTGGAGTTTTGCGAGGTCGAAACACTGTTCAAAGTATGTAGTAAAATTTCAAGAATTTTTAAGGCAGTGATAGGTGAGGGGCGAAACGAAGGGGCGCGGCCGCCCGCCCAAAGCTCGCGCCAGTCGGCTGTAGCCTCGTGGGCGATTCACGCGACTCGTACCGCTGTGAAAGCTCACGGAAAACATCGCTGCCCGCGTATCGCGTTTTATTTCATTTATGATTAAATTTATTTTTTTCTAATTTTGAACTATTTTTGTAAGTAGCTACGACATCAAGTGAGTGACTCTGCATCACAAGCAACTGCTTTTTTAAACCATGTACGGCGGTAACCACGTTGCCGCCGCTGCCGGTTAAGTGGTGGTGTATTCACCTACTGTCACCTCTTGCATTGGTAAGTACTTTCACATATATTAAGTATAAGGGTACAATTTAAATTATAGAATATAAATGAATAATTTAGAAAATATTCACTGCCGCTATTATAAAAATATCCAAAGAGAACATGAAAGTTTGAAAAGTTTTCTAACTTATTAAACTTGTGTTAAAGAGAAGAATTATTCGTATATAATGATAAATATTTTTTATTAATAATTAATTATGCGGACTTTTCTTAAACTTGCTGTGTAGATAAATATATTTTTGCCGAAAAGTACCTAATTAAGATAATTAAAAAAAGTAAAATTACACGTGAAAGTGAAAAAATTACGTTTATATGATTATAGTTGAGGTTTTTTGTATAAAATCATATTATGAAAAAAATATTGGTAATACCTTGTGTTCGTACGTAATTTTTCTTTCATTTTTAACATAGTTTAATAAAGACTTACCAAATAGGATTATATAAGTATTATTAAAAAGGTTATATACATTTATGTTATGTGCAGATGATAGTTTTATTGAAATTTTTGGTATAGGTACGATATATTTTAATTACTAAGTTACCCTGATAGTTCAAGTTGACACATTTCATTGTACACGAAAATATTTCAATTCACTTATTTTTCTTAGTAATGTAAAATATTTTCTCTAAAGTAAATAATTACATGAATGAATAAAATGAATTCAGTAATAAATTCGTAAATTGTTACGTAGAATGGAAAATACGTCGGGATTAAATAGAAATAAGATTATAACATGATCTCGATTTATTTAAACATAAATATGAATAAATTTACTGTAAATATCTACAATTAAAGAATCAGCAGTATGTAATATATTAGCTTTTGCGTCTGCATTTTCGTATAACTGGTATATAGTACCAACTGCATATTAATTAGTTTACAAGTTTAGCCCACGCGTCAGATAATATCTTCTAATTCAGTGTACTAATATATTTTTTTGATCACGTGGATCTAATTTACTTATATTTAGGTATATTTATTTAACAGCGTGTATGGGAAGCAAACAAAAATTTACGTTCATTTTGTATTTATAGTATGAAAATTAATAGGACAGAATAGAAACTAAATTATGAGATATTATTAATTATTAATAGGTAATAAAATCCTTCACGAAGATTATACTTTTATATACGATAAGACCGAGATAGGAGCTACGAGCTTTCTTTAACTTAGGTACATTCACATAGCTAGTCCTTGGCCGTGAACTTCGCCAGCTAAACAACAACAAGGTCTTCACTTGTCAATTTACACCGTGCCGTCAATACTGTATATGAAAACTTACTTGAGTTAGTATGTACTTTAAGTAGTGCAAAGTGTTGTGTTACTATAAGAATTCTTACTAGAGTAAAAGTAGTAGTATCGACTTCTGTTAGGTAGTAATGAAATGAACAAAATAAAAACATTCTAAATCATTTTAAATAATAGCCCTGCCGCATTGTTAAATGCATACTTGTGTCACTTTCATAATTAATACGAATCTAACGACACCTTTGAAGCTAAAATCCATAGAGCAGTTCAGGCTGCAGAGCGTGCCAAACATTTGAAATTTGTCAAAAAAAAAACAATTTTATTTATTTTTTATTTTGATTTACCCAGTGTCTTTACTCTCACAGTAAATACGAATCTAACGACACCTCTCAAGCTAAATTCCAACAAGCCGTTCACGCCGTAGAGCTTGCCAAACAATTATACCTACATACATTAATACTCTCGAAAAACATAACCCCCCTTCTGGCGCAGTAGGGTAAAAAGCTGAGCTCAGAGAACCATTCAACATAAATAAAACATAAGTATGGTCAATGGTCACATTCCTCTTGGTTTTCGTAAAAATTATATGCGGAAATTTAGCACACATTTTCTTGCGTTTTCTCAAACTTTTATTTTACTTTGAAAAATGTTTCGAAATAAAAGAATCGTTTGTGTCCCGCTGGTTGCATTGGTATAGCGTCACATATCTCTTGACTTATAAATAAGTTATATCTAATATATAATAAATAGGTTACAATTAATATAAATGTTAAAAGTTTGTATGTATTTCTTTGTTTCTGTTTCAAACTAAAAAGTTTGCATATTTTTTTGGTAAAATTGAATACACATATTATAAACTTGACCTGGAGTAATATTAAAATTTCTGCCAGGCATTCTGCTACACCGCAAAATAAAGCGAAGGGTTTTGTAGATATACCTACTAATAAAATTACTTGATTTTCTATTTGTTAACTTTACCAAGTATGCATTTATGAGGCAACAAATAAAGCATATAAGTAAATACTAAATAGTATGTAGTAAGCATTTTCGTTTTAAATATCCTTGGAGGCGCTTGACTAATTTATGTCCCGTGTTAGGTCAAATGCTATATTTGTTTTATAAATTCAATATTTAAAGGGCGTTTCATATCGTTCACGTGCCGTTATCAATTTAAAGTTGGTACTATCTTACAGCAGGCTGGAATTACAATATTTCGTGTTTAACTTCGTCCACATAGTATAGGTAATAATAAAATTATTAAAATATGTTTAACGAAATATTCAAAGCATTAATAGAATTTAAAACTTTTTTTTTTATTTTACGTTCTAGCATTATGTTCTAACATATAACTACCGATGACAATGAAAAAATAACGTTCCGCTGATTAGGGAATAAAATATTACCAAAAATTAAATTTAAATATCTTTTCTATACTGCTTTTATTTAAGACTATCCAGCTGGTTTTCTATGACTTACAGTTTTCAGTTAAAATATTATAACTTTAAATGAATTGAGAAGACTTTGTGATACACACAAACAAAGTTATATTCTTTCTTTTTAACAAAATTATTATACAAAGCTTTAACTTTAATAATAATTCAGAGTTTTTTACTTTTTCTTCACCAAATGTTTACTGCTCTACAGGGAACCTTTTTTAAGAGATAAAGTGTACTTACATTAAATTGTGATTTGTCTCAGATAAAACTTATAAAAAAGCCTGTCGAGAAATTGCTATAATATAATATCTGTTTTTTTTTCACGATATCTCCCTATCGCATAAAAACTTTATCATAGCATGTTCTATTTTTTAACCTACTAAAAACTTTATGAGTTTCAAACAATCGCTTGAAAAAAGTATATTGGTATATAAAACAAAAATTTAAAACAATATTTAGTTAAAAGCGTACATAAGTCCTAACTGTTAGAATATTCATACAGCCTAATCAACCTGAAGGCAACCAAAAATAATCCTAGCACAGAGCACTTGTTTCTTTTGTTTTATTACCGTCAAATGTATGACAGCTAGAGAGCCAGTTTTAATTTTTTACTCTGTTGTTTGTATGAGAAAAGGAAAGTACATACTTACCTATTGTTTTTACTATTTTCCTCGTCACTTTTACAATTTGCCTCTCTATAAGAATCTTCCTTGTCTCTTTACGAATATATTAAAAAAAAATAGCCGAATTGGTAGAGCCGTTCTCGAGCTTTGCGCTTAGCAACACATTTGGCGGTCGATATTTATTTATATAGATGATGGTTTGAATGTCCTCATTTAATTAATTATTTTTATTTTATTTTTAAAGATGTTTTAATTTAATTTAAATAGATAATTTTAATAAGTTGACAGAGCAAAAATTATCTTACGGGTTGAAGCAAGAGCTGGAACCTGTGCATGTGCTTTTAAAAAGACCTTTGAATAAAATTTTTGACCATTGAATAGTTATGTTTATGTCAGTTATTGATTTTAGAAATCGCAAGTCTTTTGATAGGACGAACACGGCTAAATTTTATGTGTTTTTGGATTTGCTATGGTTACATAAAATAAAACTTATATACAGAATACAGATACATAATTTATATATACAGTCACATTTGTAACTACGTAATTTAAGACTGTAGGTAGTAGGTAGTAGGTACCTCGTAATAAAAGATAACATTGGTGATGCGTGCTGAAAATTCCATGTTTTGTTTCAATATTTTTCAGTATGCCTGAAAAAGAGAAATTCAAAATTCGTATATAAATTCATAAAATGAACATTACAGTTGTTTAATTAAAGTTAAAACTTTATAACCTTAATATCTAAATTAATTTCTATTTGTTGCCTTGTGTGGGTTGACACTGACTCTAAAAATATCTGAGTAGGTAAGTAGGTGTTATCCTGTTGTAAATGAAAAATTTCGTTTCGTTTTACTTCCTTAAAGTTATTTTTATTTTTTTAAATATTTTATTATTATTTTATATATAGTGAAGACATAATATTTAAAATTATATAAGTACCTACTAACGACTCACCCTCGTTTCTCTCTAGGTATGTGTTAACTCTTGGTACGGAATATACACACACATATATATATATATATATATATATATATATATATATATATATATATATATATATATATATATATATATATATATATATATATATATATATATATATATATATATATATATATGTGTGTGTTCTCTAGCTATATTATATATATATATATATATATATATAATATAGCTAGAGAACCAGCTATCTGATGTCCTGCTATACATAATACAAACAATAGTACTGGTTAAGCCCGGCCGCGGTTGGTTTAGGATCTCTCATGGGGGACAGGTATGAATAATTTGGTGAATTTTTAAAGTATTTTACGACTTCTGTTTATATATGTTATTTATCGAATTATTTTGAGCTTATAACATAGCTGCAATTTTTTTCCGGTTGTAAATATCCGGCTGACAATAAAACCTTACCTGCACCCTGTGCGCGCATGATATATGCATAGTTCTAATTTTTACATTCATTTTATGTTAACGTTTACAATACTTCTAATAACGGCATAGTGTGTAGCAAGATTTGTGCCGAAAATCGCATGAAGAAGCAGTCCGTAGAATCATTTTCTGCTTATAGTATTATCGATCAGTTTAATATTGTTATTAGAGATTTAGATACTGTCATTTTAGTAATCATGCTGAGTAATACGGTAAACTTGAAAAATCTTTCGCCTCACATCTGGGTGCTAGCCGGGACAGGTAATAACGAAAGGTTTATTGATGTCACTAAAGTATACAAACCGCTTGACGTATAAAGATAAAAATCGGCAGGGAGATAGTTTATAGTTTGTAGACGTCCTCTAATAACGGATTTTGCGACAGGGCTGGATTTAGAAGGCCTAAGAGCTCTCGCAGGTTTGTATGAAAGCCCTTATTTAGTGCAACACAAACTTAAAATTTGGCAGGGCTCATATGGTGAGCTGCTAGCACTTTATATAAAGATTTTTATTATTTCGTTTTTTTGGTCGTTTCATATAAATTTCTTGAACGTTGTGTGAAACAACGCTAAAATTTATTTGAAACAACCTCTCGATTTTTGCCTTTATAGAATTGAACAAGGCGCTTTTATCTTAATAAACGGGTTACGGCTTTTATTATAAAGTTACGGCTTTTATTATATAAGTAATTAAAATTCATTAAAGTTTATAAGTATAATAATTAATTAATAATGGAATATAAGTATGAAAATTTATAATAATTAATTAATAATGGAGGTATAGATAGTTATAGCATTTGTGTGTGCGTATTTAGCCCATTTGTAAAATCCCGATACTGGGCACGAGCCTCCTTTTAATACGATCGATCGAACGATCGACGGGGGATCAGGCCATTGTTCACCATGCGGGATGGTGGGTTTCACATGTTTTTCCTAGACTTGCGAGTTTCTCTTAGACTTAAGGTTTCCTCACTGTGTTTTTCTGCACCGAATGATAAGTAGTAATATAATTGAAATAAGAGCCGGATTGGAACCCAATTCACTTGATTTGCAGAGCGTGCGCGTTACCACTAGGCTATTAGTGCGCATTTGCATTTGTGTCCTTATAAATAAATAATAATATACTTTTCAAGTAACAAGTCAAATATACCTAAGTAAATACTCATAATATGTATGTCACAAACTTTTAAAGTGAGGAATAAAAATGAAACTAAAACCGTTCTTTATCGTACATTTCTATGTAACAAAGTTGACCTTTTCAAAGCTCGCAGTAGCATAGCATGCATTAAAAATATTTCACTCTAGCCACTTCCTAAAACGCTACAACGACGAAATGCAATAATGCATGCTCTCCGGTTCCAAGAGGGCTAAATCGAAAAGCAATATGCCTCTACACAGAGGCGTATTTACAGATTTGGCGCCCCGGGCCAATTAGCTCTGCCGCCCCATGAAGTACTTGCAAATGTACTTGCTTGAAGCAAATGTTATTTAGGTACTTGTTAGTATGGATGTTATGTTAGTAAACTTCCTCGAGGTACCTGGAAAAAGCCCCTGGATTTTACGATGAACTAATTTTTTCAGAAAAAGCCTCATATGAATTGGTCCTGACTTTTTATGAAGAACAAATTTTTCCAGAAAAGGCCTTATATGAATTGGACCTAATAAACGCCCCGATCATACTACAAACGACGAAATCGACATCATTATATCGAACAATCGCCACATATTCAGAGATGACTCAGTTAACAGGGCTAAAATCGGCAGTGATCACCGACTTGTAAGGGGAGCTCTGATTATGAACATCAAAATTAAACGTGCGTGGCTAATGAAGTCTACTTTTAGACTAACATAGTGATGTAGAAGCAAGCTGGCAGCGAAAGCTTTCAGTTAGGGCTACAGAACACAAATCGAAAACACGATCAAGAGATGGGCAAAAGTTGAAGCTCTCAAGTAAGACTCTGAACGAAAATGGCGAAGGGACGCGCGATAGTAAATACCACACAGTCTAAGCGTCAGGTACTTGACAGGAACGTGAGAAACCTAATAAGGCGTAATTTAAGACAAACGAATACCCAAAGTATTGAGGATGCTATAGAACCCAATATGGACTCGAAAGATTTTTGCCGATTCTCACAGCTGCCATTGTCACCTGACAAAGCTTAGAACCCCACAAGGTACAACAGTCACCTCGAAATCAGACATTCTCGGCGAAAGATTCTATGGGGATCTTTACTCCTGACATATATTTCCACCTGAGTCCCACCACGTGGAGGATCCAGACTGGTCTTCGAGCCAGACTGCGAAGCGAGATTAGGATAGCTCTTGGACACCAAGGAAATAACAAAGCTCCGGGTGAGGACGGAATTACTGCACAGTTCCTCAGAGCGGCAGGAACAAAGGTTCTATCAGAGCTCTCAAAGTTCTTTAATTCTGGCCATTACAATGGCACTACACCGGAGGCATGGAGTAGAGGCAGAGTATTTTTCTTAAAGAAGGGGGATATAACCCTATTGAAGAACTACTGACCTGTGACTCTTATAAACCTTGTTTAGGTATAAGTTGATTTCAAGGATTATGAAGAATCGTCTCGCTCTAAAATTCGATGGCTTTAATAATCAGCATTTATGCCGAGCGTTTATGGACTACGAGAAATATTTTTTTTTAATTTATTAAATAAGGCTTACTAACCTGAATAAATATACACTAACATAGTAACTAAAACTTTAAAAAATATTATTTTAAGTTACGTACATACAATATAAAGTTAGTTACATACATTCGTTCCACTTAAATGATAACTAATGAAAAAAACAAAAAAAAAGAAATATTGTAAAACTAAATGCTTTCCTTAAGATTCTTCAATCCATGCAGAGATATATCCAAGTACTACGGTGCACCAGTCTACAACGATGACCATTCAAGTACAAAGTTAGAACACTAGGCCAATCCGATTACATCGCGGGGTAGAAAGGGGATGTTATCTACCCGAAGCCGTGGCATCAACATTAATGGAGAGTATTACACACCTGCGATTTGCCAATGTCATAGTCATCATGGCAGATACTCTTCTGAATTTGGAAAAAATGCTAAACAGCCTAAGTGATTCTTCAAGACGAGTGGATATCATGGACGACCAAAATCATGTTGAATTATCGTGTATCCCCGAGACCAGTGATCGTGAATGGCATGGTATGGCGCTGTTCTTGAAGTTGTGCAGGAATAAATATACTTGGCCAAACTATACAACTCGGCCGGCACAACTTTGAGAAAGAGACCAACCGAAGAATATGCTTGGGCTGGACAGCTTTTGGGAAGCTACGTCATTTTCTAGAGATCATCTATTCCACAATCCCATAAGACCACAACCAGTGCATGCTACCAGTAATGACATAAGGAGCTGAAACGTAGGGCGGGTCCACAAATTCAAGGTTTAGCGAGCAATGGAACGCACAATGCTTGGTGTTTCTCTGGCAGACGGAATTCGAAATGAAGTTATTCGCCATAGAATTAAAGTAACCGATATCGCGTGCAAAATTAGCTCTCTGTAGTGGAATGTGTGCGCACTGATGGTCGATGGAGCCAAAACATGTTAGAGTGAAGACCTCGTGTAGGCAAGTGTAGTGTAGGAAGCCCTGTAGCACGATGTACTTAAGAAAGGTGGCGGGCAGTGGATGGATGCGGACTGCAAAGACTGGTTGCCGCTCATTGAGGTCCGAGCCCTTTGTTCAGCAGTGCTCTGGTACTTCTCTGAGAGCAGGCTGTCGATCGCCTTTGGCTGGGTGGTCTACTTCGGCAGACCGCTGGGCCGTCGGGGCGTCGTGGTTAAATGCGCAAGCAATCCTGCGCCGCCCCATTATGACGATTGAGGCTTATTGGGTATTAGTGGGTAGTACTGCCTTTTCTGTTTAATGAGTCTCACATAACCACTTGTGTATACGTTAATGCTAAAATCTCAAAAATAAATAAAAAAGGCCTTTGTTCAGGAGTGGACGGCGATAGGCTGATTCATGATTGATAGTATAGATGGTAGTGGACCTATTGTAAACAATTTGTTGGCTTTGAGGCTTTGGTTTTTTTATTTCAATGGTTCAATGTCATTCAAAATAAAAAAAATAGTGTTGGCTACGCCGCCCCTCGGAGCCTGCCGCCCCGGGCCATGGCCCCCTTGGCCCTAGGGTAAATACGCCCCTGCCTCTACACTTCTGAAAGCAAGCTTTTCCTTGATGTTCTCTTAAACTCAATTAATAATATAATTGCATTTAACATTTTTATAGTGTAGTTTTAACTTGTAACGATGCTATATCGATGAAGGAAGTGAATAAACCTAGGAGAAATATATGTACGGTATAGTAGTGGCTTCCGACGTCCCTACGTGTCATTTCACCACTAATCGCTACCTATACCAAACATAAAAATTAGTTTATTGTTTGAGGCGTTAAAACTATAATATTACAAATACTTAATCTACCACTAAGGTTATGTTGCTTTAGTACGTTCCCAATGTTTTTACGTCATTATCACGACTACTAACGATAGAGCTCTAGATCGTCTGAATAGGGTTAATCTAATGTTTTTGGGTCGTATACATACAAATTATACGTCATCAGACATCCAGTGTACTTAGGTAAGCAAACCAGCATCAGCGCTTGATTGCCGTATTCCATTTTCACTATTTGCTTCATCTGAAGCAATTTGCAAATAGGGGATAAAGTCTTTATGTCACTCTGTATGCGGATTTCCCAGCTGTCACTTGACTGTTGTAAACCATTAAATCCCGCCTTTGTCTAAGTTGGACTAGCTCAATCACTTACAACAAACTCTGTTGCATAAATTACACAAAACTAATTAAAATTGTTGCTTTGTTACTAAACTAAAATAATTAGGCCTGCTGATTAATTAAGGTAACGTAATTATAATAATGATTAACGTGCATCACAATTAATGGTAAATGTTACTTTCAACTCGGCCTCGGTCGCGTTGACGAAAGGTCTTCTCGTCGTTGTTGAAAATTAAAGTAAAAAAATGAAACTGTAATACTTTGTTACTCCTACTAACAAATATTACGTTTATACCGTAAATATATTTTTAATAAAATATGTTAATTGAGTCATTATTATCAAAACGGATGACTATTTTGTAGTTTTTAAAATTAATGTTAGTCTGTCTGTCTATATGGAATGTCTGTCTGGGAACGCAACACGAGAAAAGTATTGTACATATTTTGATAAAATTTCCTATGACAGCTGGTAATCCGGGTCAACATATAGCATACTTTTCCTGCTGAAAATATCTTTCAGAACGAATCTAACTTAAAATACGATCAAACGTGTCTAGTTAAAAACCCGAGCGGGACAAGGATGAATCGCTATTTTAAAATAAAGTCAATACACTTTATATTGCCATTGTAAGTACAAAGTTTTATGGGTTAAATTAAATTGCATGTGCCCATTATACACCATGAAATTATTTTGTTATCTTTATGCGGACAGGTAAATATATGTGCATTAATTACGTTTTATTATAGTACTAGCGACTCACCCTAGCTTTGTTTGTGTTCGTCTCTAGGAATGTTTCGACGCTTAGTATGGCATACACAGATTATTTTATACATACTAGCCTTTCCCGTGGCTTCCCTCGCATTCTAAAGGCTGGAAATCAAATTCTTTCGCCCTTCCGCCCGTCTTGCACGTGGTGTAATTATTTTGTTGCGAAGTTATGTTTAAAATTAAATACTTATGATTAATAACTTATTTATTTAGATAAGAATCAATATTATATTTATTTAACACCTTAGCAATTTGCTACAACATTTTTCATTGGTGCTTCGCTCCTATTGATCTTAGCGGGATGTAATATAGCATATAATAATAATAATAACAATAATATTCCTCGATAAATGGACTATCCAACACAAAAAGAATTTTTCAAATCGAATCAGTAGTTCCTAAGATTAGCGCGTTCATATAAACAAACAAACAAGCAAACAAACAAACAAACAAACAAACTCTTCGGCTTTATAAATAGTACAGATGATATGATATGATGAACTTTATGGCCCTTATGAATGATTAATTGATACAAATTTTACAGGTCAAAATTTTCATTATCCAGGGATAAGGGATTTCCGAAATAAAAACAATCATATGTTACAATCTCAGTACGTCCCAGGATATTAAACTATCTCAATACAAAATTTTATCAAAATCGGTTTATTATACAAAGTAAAACTATAAATATTATTTATGCATAGTCACCAAGCACGTAGGTATAACGTGTGTGACTATGTACCTACTAATAAATATAAACTATATTGAGTTTTAGCCACTTAACGTGAACACGAGAACGCTTTTTGGATCTCTTTTTAGATGACCAATAGAGATATATTTCTATTCTTTAACCTTAATATTGTACTTCAAATTATTCTTTCATATGATGAAATCATATGTTAGTGCATAATTTCAATATCTATATTGTCTATATTACTCTATATTACTTACATTTTTTTGTATTTGTCACTGGTTTTAGTAAGTATGCCTATGTCATATTGAGTTAATACTTAAAGTTTACACAATATTTAAAAGTAATAAAAAGTTTTATCTGCTTGTCTACGGTAATGTAAAACGATTGAATCGAGAAATTAATTTTTAGGTTGTATAAATTACTATTTTTTTAGTTTCAAAAAAAGATGTGAGAATAATAATTATAAGAGGATCTCTAATATTAGGCAGAGGATTCCGTAGAAAATACCATCAGTTTTTTATCCCTTGTTTATATTTTTCATCTTTATTTGTCCCTTGCTTAGAAAAAAAAAAATTTAATGTGTTATTATTTTTCACATTTTAAACATGACTAGTACAATAATATCCTTACATGCAGCGGTTATGAAATGTTATAATAATTTAAATTCAAATTTGTATTTAGCAATTCAAAGCTTAGTTAAGCTTAAGCCTTTCTTCGTTTTTTATTCCAGTTCAATTCTTTCTTTTTTGTTGGTCACTCAAGACGCCAGAACGGCTGAATGGATATGGATGAGGAACAAAGATAGATACACCGCCGCTCAATTACTAAACTTGGCCCGAACCGGCACTCAAACAGAGGACCTCTCGATGTGTGGCCGTACATGCTAGCCACTACACCAAGACAGTTCAAGTTTTTATATAACTAGCGGCGTACCATTAGTTCACTAGTGTTTGTTATAACTTGTAACGGTAAATATGGAAAAGAAACACAATATATATTACTATACATACATACGTTGAGTACGCTACACACAGGGAAATGTTATTTGGCGAGATCCGCTGAAAGCCTTTATACTCTGTTTATGTGCGTTTTTTAAAGTAATCGTTTAAATCTCTGTATTCTTTTAACATTATAAATTGTTACGGAAGTTGCTACGCGTACTTCAGTTAACGTTAAAAAGTTATTTCTGTTGTGAAGACATTGCTATAAATGTTAAAAACAAATCTTTAAAACAATGCGAAGTTTGAGTGTTGGTTAGTTATTGCGTGAAGTAATGGAAATTTGAATCTTTAACTATATTTCTTGTGTCAGGTAATACATATAGATTATAGATATACGAGGTATTAGATATAAAATCTTCTATCTTTTATCAACAAAATTGTCTTCTTTATATATCTTTTTACTAAACGCATATACGGTAAAGGTCTAAAGGTATATACGGTACAACATCAAAAGTCAATTTTTAAATTTTTTGTCTGTCCGTTTGTTCCTTCTAATCTCTAAAACAGCTGGACCAATTTTGACGGGACTTTCACTATAAGGTAGCTAATGTTACAAGGAGTAACTTGAGCTATTTTTAATTTATTAGAAAGTTTAAGTTACGCCCAACGAAGCGGGCCAGGTTTGCTAGTAATCAATAAAATTTTACACCGAAAATTCAGTTTCAAAGGAGTATTAGCGTACAAAGTAGGTACCTACTTATTGCTATTCTTTGATTTCGTAATTATTTCACCTTATATTTAATCATTTTAAACATGGACTACAAAGTAAATGTTAAAAACGGAGTCTTTAGTAATATCTAAAATGTGGTATCTTTAAGTGGATTAGTTTGAATGTCTAAGATGAGTTAATTAAATTATTATTTTACTGCAAAGATAGGAACTGAAGGTAAATATTAATAGGGAATTATACAATTTCAACATTAAATTCAGGTTTCTCGTAATTATAAAGTTAAATAATTTAGCCAACGAAACAATAATTCGGTATGCGACATGGGTATAATGTACATATATGAATAATAGCCCTTAAGGATAAAGTTTTTACAAACTTCGAATGTCTTATTTATGTATATCTAATCAAAAGCCTAAAAAATAAGCTAGAAGCTTGAAGCTTTAAAAACGACGTAATTTCCATACAAACTTTCATCCCCTATTTCGACTCCTTAAACTTTACAGCCCTTTTTCGCCTTAAAAAGTAGCCTATGTCCTTTCTCAGTCTATAGACTATCTGTGTACCGAATTTCGTTTAAATCGATTCAGCGTAGAAATATAGGTATAATAACTTTTTACGTTCTTAAGCTACAATTGTCTAAGCGGAACATACCTAAGTATATGAAGTCACATTATGTTATTTACTACATTAAAATATGGTAAGAGAAAAATATGTGGGTGTTGAATGAAGGCGAAACATTTGAGGGTCGCGCTTAAAGTACTTACTATAGAAGTGCATAATAATATGTAATTATACAGTTCATTTGTTACCATATATGTAAAATAACCGTAACAGAAAAAAAGATGATGAATTTTTAAGAGCAATAGAAATTATATGGAGTATTGACTAATCTATACCTACAGACAATTTATTAATAAAGGAATAATAAAAACAAAATTATTTTGTATAAATTAAATTATTATTAAACTGCGCAGCGAGATGATCAATCACTTAAATTTTCAACAGGACACAAAATGGCAATTCTTACCTGAAATGATTTAAAACCTAAGTTTGTCGTAATTATAATTTTCAATCAGATATTGATGAAGTAGTAGTGTAACCGATCACCCGCTTCACTTTGGGATCGTCCCTAGGATACAAAAATAAATCTATCCCACGGGAACCGTACATTTTTCCGGGATAAAAAGTAACCTATATGCTATTTCAGTCTAATTATAATAATCTACCTCCGTGCCGAATTTCATCCGGATTCGTTTAGTTGTTTTGGTGTGAAAGGGTAACAAACAACCATCTATTCATCTATGCATTCACAGAAACTAACACATTTATAATTTAGTAGTAGGATTTGTGTTTAAAAATTTAAATTATTGCTTATACCAAGATTTACTAATTAAATGTTGGTTTACTCACCTTTGTACAATTTTTGACCTATTGACCTACAATTTTCCGCGTATTTCGCTGGAGCGTTGTTCTTCTCCGAGTTTAAATGAGTTTACGTGCATGTATTACGCATGTATTATATGTATGTTAGTAAAACCTTACCTAACCATTGTTATACAATTCCGTGTATCCATATTACACAAAATTGCGCTAGAAATTTTTACCTGATGGTCATGACGCGTCCCGAGTGTCTATTCTATAGTAAGCTAAAAATAAAAGTATTAATAAAGTAAACTACGACGACCTTAGTTAAATTCTCTCTTGTTAAACTAATTCCGTTTTATTTCTTTTAAAATCATATCATACCTATATGTTTTAATATTTCGAACACTTCATGATCTATATACACTTTAACACAAGTTCCAATGTTTAATCCGACTTTTACACTCCAAGGATTTGGAATATTCCGTTGACCGCAGAATTTAAGCCATGTTTCATGCATTAATTTTTAGCTATGTACATGTCCTTTCAGTTTGTAAGATCAACTCAACCAGGTGCAACCAACATTACAGATGACAGCCAAAGTTAATGGCAAGTTTAGGAAGAAAAATATTTTTAAACAAAACCAGTAGAATATATGTACATGAACATGCATACATGACATATATGACTAGAATACCAGAGAATACGTGGTATGTTAACTGAACTAATATTATGTTAAAGACGAGCTACCGCAAGTTATGCTAAGCCGAGATTGCAAGCCTGAGCCTGGTATACTAAGTATATGCAAATAACAATTTGTTACTTTACTTCATGTATTCGTTAATTGTGTTATTTAAAGGTAGGCTGTAAATAACATAATATACCTTTTTAAATAAAGCTGAATATATTATTCAAATACTCAAATAAACCTTTTTTTGGTGATGGTAAAAGTAGGGTACCTACACTGTAATACAATTTATGAAGATTACATAATTTATATGTAGGTCCCTGCTAGATTTTTTAATACTTTATTTACTTTAACTGAAGCCAATTAAGCTATGAGAAAAGTTAAGCGACACCGACACCGACAAGAAAACAAATTTTTATCTTTTATTAAATAAATGAGAAATTAATATTGTTCAAAATATTTTTATTATCTATTGAAAACAACCCGGATGTCCGCCATCTTGAATTTGAAAATGGACCTCATTTTCGCAAACAGCACCCCGAGAAACCTCGAAAATAACACCAATGTCATCATTGAAAAAAACCCGGATATCCGCCATCTTGGATTTGAAAATGGACCTTATTTTCGCAATCGGCACCCCGAGAAAGCTCGAAAATGACACCCATGGCATTATTGAAAAAAAAACCGGATGTCCGCCATCTTGGATTTGAAAATGGACCTCATTTTCGCAATCAGCACCCCCAGAAACCTCGAAAATGTCACCCATGTCATTATTGAAAAAAAATTGTTAAAAAGCGCCATCTATTGAATACAATATGTAATCTGTATACAATACTAGAGGGAGCTGTTTGTAAAATAATATGAAATATCACGTTATTTTCGTTACGGAATTTCTGGATACGGTCTCAACGCTCAAGATATGCGATAGAAGCTATGCAATAGCTTAAAAATAAATTATGTTTTAAATATTAAGCGTATAATATTATACCTAAGTGCAATTAACAAACCTACTACTTATATTTCATGTAGGTATTTAATAAATTAGAGATTAGCGGCTCACTTTCACTTCGCTCGGGTTTGTCCCTAGATATAGCGCAAGCGAAGCAGCGAGTTCCTCTAGTTAAAATAAATAAAATTTCTAAAATAAAAGTTGCCTAAGTTACTTCTTGTAATATTAGCTGTCTGCGAGAGAAAGTCTTGTTAAAATCGGTCCAGCCGTTTCAGAGATTAGGCTGAACAAACAGATAGACATAAATGAGTGTATCAGTACATACTCGTATAAATTTTATTTATATGTACTGATACACTAATTTGGTATTACAATAGATGATCATTAGCTTTTATTTTGCACGATGTTATTAATGGCTAGGTGCTTTTGTTAGCGTCGGATGTTGGACGCGTATCAGATGGAAGTGTATGTAGGTAAAGAGGCAGCACACTGACGTCAGTGTTGCTTTATGATTCATTCCGACGTTAAACCGAGATCGACCAGCTGAGTGCAGCCCGCTCTAAAAATAATATCTTTACAATTTCACATACGTCTTAACAGGGCGCCGTCGTTACGTAAATATGCCGCGGAACTGATACTCTCATTGTAATTTCAAGAATGCTATCTACAACGTCGTATTTCAAATTATTCGTCTGTTATTAATAGTACATTGTACTATATGTTATTTCAAATGTTTACACTTTGAACTTTGAAAGTTAATTGAATACATGTATTCATCTATTATACGTAATGAAGACAAGTGTTTACCACAAATATATGATTTACCCTGAATAATATTGATCTTCGATGATGTATGAATCTTAAGATGATTTAATTTGCTGATCTTTTTCTTGAATACTTAAGTATCGCGTAAAAGAGTCTAATAGACTGTTCGGGTTCTTAATCTTTATATGATGGATGTTATGACGTACAAAATGTTTTTTATTTAATCATGGTAAGATTACCAAGTTTTTTTTTGTTATGTTTAATATTATAATACATTTTTTGTAAGCTTTTGCTTTTTTAAAAATGTTATTGAATATTTTACGTGGACAGGTAGAGGTGAAGTTTAGTATGTAGGTAGGTACTCTAATCTGAGTGTTCTCTTTCGTTTACTTCTACTTACGTATTCTGTTTGTTTATACATGCTCTGTGGGAGGTGCTCTCTCTTAAAATTGACTTGTAATAATAAGGCTACCCTTTTTGCTAACGACTGATCTATAGATAGGTTGATTTGCGACAAGAGAAAGAGAACTTCTTCTCCAAAACTTTGTATTACAACAATTGGATATCTATTAATAGCGCTCCCTGCACTGTACGCGTGTATTATTAAAATAGGTTAGGACATTATTCTCTCATTTCAAATTCCAGAGAGTCTTTTATTTTCCTAAACATAGAATAATCCATTTTGAAATTGACCGATACCTTTCTGGCAGTATATTAAGTTTTGTAGAAATCAATTTAGCCTTTTCGGAGAGCTATCTCCGTCATTCGATACGATCTGATCAGTGGCGTAGCTTGCCTTTAGCGGGCCCTGTATCAAAATTTAGTGAGAGGCCCTTCTTAATGAACGAGGTGTCATATGGAATAGTAAAGTAGATATTAAAAAAAAAAAACTAGTGCAATCAGCCAAAATTTCAAAAGTTACAAAATAATTAACTAAAAAAAAGGTGGTTTAGTTTTTTGCAAATACATATCTCAAAAAGCGAGAAAAAAACATTAGCGTTTGTTATAAAGAACATATTCATACTTAATTTTCAAATATCGTCTGAAAAAATTAATTACAAAAATGCGATCTACTCAGAGACAATAGGATCTAGGAACACTAGAAGGAGATATCAAGTTTTTTAAGTAACAAGCCAAATGCTAAGCTAAATGCAAGTCTCATTATACGAGTACAAGAGGAAACAATGATGATTGGCACTCACCTTTATTTTTTTTAACTGCCTTGATGGTGTAGTGGCTAGCATGTACGGTCGCACACTGGGAGGTCCTGGGTTGGAGTCACCGGTCGGACCATGTTTAGTTATTGAGTCCTTCTCAGTAACAGTCCGGAGTTGGGAAGTTGGCGGTGTGTCACCCCCGTGCTTCGTAGAGCACGTAAAGCCGTCGGTCCGGCGCCTTAACTCTCACTGGTCGTGTCGATCATTCGTTCCACCGGAATACGAAAGTGATAAGGAACAGAGAGTGCACTTGTGTTTGCGCTTACACTTGTGCATTTAATACTTCCCGCGCCGTTGGCTAGTCTCAATGAGATTGGCCGCCGTGGTCGTAATCGGTTGCGAGGACATAATTTTTTTTAACGTTGGAATTTCCCAACGCGTTTTTGCATATACGCATATCAGTAGGTGGTTATGTGGGACTCATAGGTATAAAACCTGTACTGCCCGCAAAAACCCAACAAAACGATCCCTCGCGTCGCAGGATCGCTTACAGCTTTAACCGCGATGCCCTGACGGTATGTCTGCCTATCATTTGATCTGGTCTGCATATCATTGCACCAATTCTCATCAAAACTTAAAATGTACATAACTGGAAAGTTACTTTTTATGGGTCGAGTCGTTTCTGCTTAACTATATCCAATTATTCAAGCTAAACCCCCCTTTTCTGTTTTAGTTATTTGTTTATAGCTTTGCAATTTTTCCAAGTGGAACTTGTTTTTTATTCAAAAATCGTCTACATGCCATTCCACTGAACAAAAGGCACTTGCTGACAAGACTAATAACCAGCTACGCGAATTCAACCGTCAACGAGCTAAACTAGCTATTCAAAATTATTTTTCAAATTTAAGTATTATATTTTCATTCTTTCCCGTAAAATTTAGTATACAGCCTTCGAGTTCAAGTGAGATTTTGGATAGCAGTTTACGAATTTTTGCTTACATGGGTCGGGGCCCCTTTCTCCTCGGGGCCTCGTATCATTGCTACGGTTGATACAGCGGTAGCTACGCCCCTGGATATGATATATCCGTATGATAGGCAAACACATTTTGAAAATTCTTTTTTTTTATATTGGTAGGTACATAACACTTCAATTTTATTTGTATAGGTAATATAGATTACAACTGCTGTTTTCGTTTCACATATTTCTTTTTTAAAATAATAATAACTACAATAGTTTACTATTTTAATAATATTTTATGTCACGTTGTAGATTTGTCCAGAATTTTTTATTAGCTAAAAAAATCATGCTGACTAATTTAATTATGAATAGAATAAAAGGTAAAATTATGAAAGAAAAACAAATCAATGAGTTGAGGCGGTCTTTGTTTCATATTTAATTTCCACCTGTGTAAGCCCGAAATAACTAAGTTAATTATTCCGCATCAGTCTAGTAGGGGGAAACTTACTTAGCTATGCTTTAAATATTTTATGTTTCTTTGGTAAACGTGAACATTTATACTTAATTAAAGGAGAAATGTTTTCTGTTTCATATTAAGTAATAATATAGGTAGAGTGTCATAGAGCTAAGCATGAAGCGAGTAATAATGTATTAAAATGGTACACAAATATTTTAAATATAATACTTATTTCTGTGATCGTTATTTTTGTGTAGTTAACTACACTAAAAATAACATTTAAATGTTATATAAATGAAAATAGGTATATAAATAATTAGGTAAAAAAGATTTTATCATAATATTAGTCTTATAATAAGCTCATAAGTATTATGCTAACTCTCTTTCAAAAGCAAGTTATCTAATGCTTAAAAATAAAAAAGTACAGTATAATTCATAATTCATATTTTCTTTACAACAATTTTCTTACACTTTGAAAAAAGTAAATGATCTGAAGGGCAACAAAAAGTATAAGAAACATAAACAGACAAACTGTCTAACTGACTTTGATGTTTTTTCGGCACACCCCGTTTATATAATTCTGTAACCTTTCATTTTCAGGCTTTAGTCTAAACCAACAGTATTCGCGGCTTCGCCCGCGTCCGTGTTTTCAATCGCTTCAAAACTTCACACGATCACTCGCTGGGCTAATCTATAGATTGCCTGAAAATTTCATCAAATTCACACCAGCCATTTCAGAACTCTATTTTCCCATACAAAATGTTTCTTTTCTTTTATTTATATTTTTTCGTTCCATTTCCAATGTTTTTACAAATACACCATTAATCAAAAACCATGAAAATCGGTCCAGCCCGTTCTCGAGTTTTTTTTATTTACAAATGAACATATCCACAGGCGTTAAGCGCCCGTGCCTTTTGAAATTTTATAACTTTTTTGGTGTTTTCCAGTAATAACTCTATACTAGCGATACTAACATGCTACGAACTTAACTAAGTGGAGCGTCGTGGCCCGACACTGTTTTTTTTTACATTTTAATTACATTTCACTTTTATATTTCTGTTTTTTATTTAATTATATTGTACTATTGCTTATACTGTATTAATTTGTAATTACATAATATACTTCAGTAAGGTTTATATTAGGTTTACTTATATTTGTATAATACTTACTTTCTACGTATAATTTTTCCTAACACACAATATTTATACCCGATGTTTGAGCTTTACGACCCTGCCCCATCCCGCAATTGGGAGAGCACAGCCAATATTGTATTATGTATTGTTTTTGAAAACCATTTGATTTATTATCGTATTTTTCTATCTAATTATATAGGCGAGTGATGACGAAAATTAAAGCAATAACAATAAACAGTTTTTTTCCATTATTTGATACCTTAATGGTGACCTACTCTCGCTTCACTTAGGTTTAGTGTTAACGTTTTCGACGATTCGACGGAACTAGTTATTGTGATTTCCCGTAGGGCTAATATGGAAATTCTTGTTGAAACATTTAAAATTATCTATTCTGTTATAAATCATTGTATGTCTCTAATATAATTTAGACAAATCTGAAAGAAAATAAATAAATTTAATCACATTTTTTAAAAGACGGAGTAAAACAAAGACGTCATTTCCAGTTTGATTAGATAAAAGAGGTCTTACTTTTTATGATTAACTTTGCGTGAATTTGCGAACTATTATAATATTTCATCTTACAACCTGTAACATTCATTGTTCTAGGAGATATTATTTTTATTTTATTACCTTTAAATAATATTATTAATATTTTAAATCATTCAAATATAATTCTAATTACAAAGATAAACTTGTCGAATACCAGTGGTACTACAAAAGAACGCTTAGTGTATTCAAGATTAGAAACCATGTTAAAATTCTAACAAGTCAGAGGGCCCGGGTGTAATTAGGTGTTAAGCCCAACAGTAACGCGTTCACATTTCTGATTTTCGCTTTCGAAAGAGACACTCCAAGCTAAAGTAGAGGCCCATTAACGTCATAATTTGACGACGGTAGTCATTCGCAGTATGTATCCTTAGCGATTCGGGAAATCTAATAATACGTCGCCGCAATATTACCTGTTCTCGGGACACGGAGAGCACATAAATACACTACCTTCTTTTTTCTATCATAATACTAATGAAATATTCTCCCGCAAGATATACCTTTTAATATTTGACTTTATAAATTATACGTAAATTCGTGCTTAATGCCACAGTTTTTATCAATTCTATACTTCGTCTTTTAGTAATGTTGAAATTTATAATATTGATTTTCATTCTTTGGTTAGAAATAGTAATATATTAACTTGTATTAAATATTTTCATAAATATATGTGTAACACTTATTAACTATAGTAAATTCTTTACAAAAGTAATGTTGGCATGTCTCAGTCGGGATGAAATAATTCTAAATGTGTAAAAAATACAATATGATAATAATAAAATAATTTTATTTAGATACATGAACTGCTGAGGAGAAATAGTTTTATTTAAATATTAGTTTATTAAATGAATACGAGTGTGTAACAGGCTTATAAAGCAAACATAATCTTTCATTCTACTGTAAACAGGCAGTTTGTAAGCAGTGAGATTCCTACCTCGAAATTTCGAATAGTTCCAGTCCGACCTAATTAAAATGTATAAGTGTCTAATGAATAACTCGAGGCGGTAATCTGTATTTTGATTATATCTGAGTAGTTTTAGACGAGACAATTAGTCGACAAAGCTTAGTAATTGCTTTCTTACTTCTAAGTAATTATAGTTTATCCTATATATACCTTTATTTTATTTTTAATTTATCGTATGATTAAGAGGTAGATAACAAAAATAAAATATTTATTAATGAAGAAGATTCACAAATATTATTTTTATATTACATTTACTTTTTAGTTTTTTACATTTGTTTAAATTAAGAAATCGCTTTTCTAAATGGTAGATGAAAAAAATACAAAACTCTTTTATATGTAATCGTAGCAAGTTTTCCGTCGTTAGCATTCAGAAAATGTCTCGCCTCAAATCGAGAGACGAACTAATGAGTCGGCAAACTCGACCCGATACAAAAGAGCAAACGACTTGTTTGTATCTCTCTTCGTATCGACAGTACCTGCTACATTTACTCTGTATATATACAAAGCCATGTATTATATATATATATTTGCCTTACATACATTTACGCCTAGGAAGACGCGTAAAAGTATTTCACTTACAGAATACTGCGATTGATTGTGACGTTACTTATCTTTGATCCAGTCAAGTATGAGATGAATAGAATAGATATAATATAAAAAGATATAGGTATATGGTATATACAATTGTATATTAACCAATAAAACCGTAGCTTGATTGTATTTTTCTATAAATTCTTCGTTCCTAATCTTAAGTATTTATAAGCCCTAAAATGATGGCCCTTATCTTTTTTAAAAAGTACTTAATTTGGTATGTCACACTGTAAGTGTGCTTGTAACAAAGGTCAATAAGGGCAAATGAGCGCCGTGCGTATACGTACTTTGAGTCACTTCTTAGTAACACATAATATTATGGTCTCATTGTTTTGTGTATTTTTACTCGTATATATATAGTATAGTGGCTGGCATAAACGGCTGCACCTGACGTCCAGATTTTGAACCCCGGGTCGGGCCAAGCCTAGTTTCTGAGTCTTTCTATTTCGTAAGCCTAAGTAGCGTTGGCTGTGTTTCGCACCCGGGCCGTGCCTCGGAGAGCACGTAAAGTCCTAAAGCCGTCAATTTTGCACCTTACACTCACTGGTCGTGTCGAGTAGTTGACCTACTGGAGTATGAAATTGACAGGACAAGAATGAGACTGCACTTGTGTCTGCGTGTATACTTGTATACGCGGACACACAAGTGCACTATAATATCTCCAGTGTGTGCAACATATCAGTGCCCGATATCAGATATTTATTTATACATTTGTCTAAAAGAAACTTACACTCTGTGAGGGAAGTCTGATGGTAAATTTGACATTCACCAATTAATTTATATATAGGTAATAATAACATCTTGTGTAAGCTATTGGGTACCGAAACTGTCAAAGTTTTAGACGTTGACTGGTTTTGTAAAGTCTGAAGTCGATTAACTTAGTTACTTCCTAAATTATTGTATTTTAATTGTTATATTCGACGGTAGTAGCGATATCAAAATACACCTTTACATTCTAATTTTAATAAGAAATTCTACTTTTTTTAACAGATTTTATATTGTAGAGATAAAAAATATTTAGGTTAGATAAAAATTAAATTATATAAGAGACATGCATCTTAATTATCATTTAAGCTTATTTTAACTCTCATTATTAATTATACGTTCTAATGCAAAATTAGCATTAGAATTTCAATTACATAGAGAGAACTTACTTTGTGAAAAACTAAACGAGCATCGAACGAAAATGCTGTCCATTTCAAACTAGCGCGGTATTGAAAAAACATTTGAGCTACACACACGGTGCTCAGCACTCTACATTTACTGCCAGTGAAACAAAGCGAGATCTTAAATCGAGCGTTAATTTAGTGTTATGTGAGAGTTTTCACTGTTGTACTTGTATCTCTATTATACACATTTTTTTCAGACAAGCATTTAAATACTTACTGTGAAATAGTTTGAATTTATAAAACGATTAGTTTCAAAGTGTATATGCCGTTTCCATATCTCGCAGCACAAGCCAGCTCTACTTACTTACTATTTAATTATTATATAATATTCACTAAGGCCAGGCCAGTATTAACAGAATGCCCCGGGATGACTTTCGCATTCCATCACGTCGCCTTGACGACTTCCCTTAAACTCCATGAAAAGATCCCTCTTTTTACAATAATATTACGCGCAATTTTGCAATAATTTTACGCGCGGCTTTACAATTTCATTATTTTAAATACAAACATTAATGTTTGCTTCCCTCAGTTACCTTCACAGCTTATACCAACATAATTTTGTCGCAACATTATTCCTAGAAATATAATTTTATAACGTACGTGATAAATTCTTGCTTCACAAAGAAACGTATTACTTTCATGTTTATATATTTCTAATTTGTATGTATTATTCTACTTCACTACGCCGTGCTATCTCGGTTAGAATAGGATTGCCACTTATCTTCCCGAGGGTGCCATAAGAGCTAGCTAAGGGACAAAATAGAGAAGTAGATCCTATTGTTACAAGCTTGCGTTCTGAGATAGCAAATTGTAATTGGTGACTTGCAACGCACAGAGATATTTTGCTACTATTACTTATTTATTTATTATTATACTCGTATAAGTTTATTGTAAATTGTAAATTTGTTCTCATGCAAACAAAATGGTGAAAAAATACTTACAACACAACCAAAATTAATAGTATACGGGAAACCGGGATAGTCAAAAGATCAAGTGCTTAATAAATAAGTGAACTAAGTAAAGAAGTAAAGTAAATAATACAGACAAATATTATAATAAGACAAAATATAAATAAAATAAATATTTATGACACACATCGAAACCCTGAACAATGATTGACATAGAAAATAGAAGTACACATTTCCACAAGTCAGTAAACACTGGAGTGGTCGTAGAAGTGTGTATAGAATATAGATACGGCAGAGTAAAGTATAAAAAATAGAGGAAATTGGGCTTTTTAAACCCTAAATACGGAAGTGATTAAAACATTAAATTGATATTTTAGATAACGTTTTATAAGATATGTCAATAAAAGTGAATTATAAATATTTTAGGCATATTTTTAAATAATATTTACTTGACATATAAATCAATAACAGTAATTATTATTAAATGTATTCAATAAATAAAACCTACCAATATTTCTTAAGATAAGTGTTGTAAGGCGCTCGCTCGAGAAGCCAAGTGAAGCGGACATAAATCCTTGTCTCGCACTGTTAATATTTTCGTATTCGAATAACTTAATCATCCTTATAGCTCCGTAACGTTAAAAAGAATTGTCTGATGATTTTCTCAAGAAAATCGTGCTATTTTAAACAAACGTAATGTATTTTTTAAAGAAAATTCTTTTGAAAAATTGAGCATGGTTTTTTAAACTAATTTTATTTTCAGTTGCAGTCCCACTTTTTACTTTGCTGTCAGTAAAATCGTTGCAGTGAACACGTAAGCTTTAGAAAACATGTCAAAATTCTTGTCGGCTCGGCAGAAAATTTGTCGTAAGGCATGTGTACAGCGTTTTCCAACTCACGATATTTCCATTTACATACATGTACCAATATATTATATAATAAAATTATATACTGATAAGAAATGTGTAATTCTCAACAGGTCTTTATGAATAAATCTTTTTTTAATATATCGACGATACTAAAATTGTTGCGAACAAACAGTGGTTAGCTTGAATAAATAGTTTTATAGGTAACTGCCGATCGGTATAATATTGACAATATGATGGTCAGCTTCATCACAATTTCATATCATTGAATTAATTTATGCTTTTATATGATAATGTTTTAAAGTACAAAAAGTCGCAATACTTTCACTTAGTTAACTGTTGACTTAATTTAACAATGCTCAGGTACTGGTACTAGGTACATTCATTAATTACTAGTTGTGTAAATCTCAATTTTAATGAGAATAATATATTTTCAAATGTTTGGCATCGGCATAGTTATTTCTATTTAAATGTATTGCTTTCACTCTCCGTTGTTAACTAAAGAATGCTACTTTTCGGCTGTAAAGAAAAGTAGGGGATTGAAAAAAATCAATATCTATCACTCGACGGCAGTGCATGTAGTCACGGCAGTCTGCATAAAGGGTAGTTTCCACTTTTTTATAATTGAACAAACCATTATTTTTTTGTTATTTTGTGTTTTTGGGGTATATTATTTTTTTCTAAATAAACAATATTTCATTAAATCAACTTATTACGTATTTTTATACGCTATTATTTAACAGGCAATATTTTTCAATAGGTATGTTTGTATGAGCCTAAATTTAAGTAAGCTGAATTAGAACCATTTCCTCTTATCCTAAATAGTTAGAACTCTACATGTTGGTTGTTTTCCGATCAACGATGACAAACATATTTTGATTGAGATATTTCTGGCATAATTCTTGTTGTAAGATGACTATTGACTAAGAAAGTTCTCGACAGTTAACAGTTAGAAAAACAGAGACCGTTCTTAATCTTGGCTGCTGCTACCAGGGATGGCTTCAAATGTATTTACATTTCGTAAATGTATGGAAATATAATAGTCCATTCTAAAGTTCGATATGGCTAGACTGCTGCATTCAAGCTATGACAGATTTTGTATACCTATACAGTCAATTTTGACTCACTTGCATCAAATAATGTAGCAACACTATGACTTGTAAAGTAAGAAAATATTTTGATAAAATGGTAGTAAAAAGTATTATCAACAACTTGTATTTAAAAAATGTTACCTTTTAATATGTTCCAGCAATTGGTAGTCTGAACAAATAAACATTGAGACCACGTAGGGGAAGATCGCACATGTTGATTTTACACTAAGTAAGATTAAAATGGTCAGCGTATTGATTACAATGAATTGCCTGCAAATTATTTCGACTTCTATGTACTAATACTAAATTTATTTATAATTATTCTGATATATAAGTATAACTTAGAACTATGAAATCTAAATGAGTGGAAAATCTATATAATTGAACCGATCAAATACCACAAAAATCCGTCTGCGTAAAAAGTGGACTAAATAGAAGAAATTGACAAAGGAACATGGAACATGGAACATGGAACATGAGATTGATACATAATATGTATTTAGGTATAAGTACACAACGTGTATAATGTAGGTACATGTTTTGTAATGAATGCGTATGCTCCTACTAGTTACTCGAAGTTAGTTCGATCAATTCGACGATGCCGATCTTCTATTATTTTTTACTCTATTAAAACTTTTTATTTTTTTCCAGGATAAAATATAATAAAGTACTCTATTCTTATGTACACTAACATTTCAACTCTTTGGGGACTTAGAGGTAAAGAGACAAATGGACAGATATTGTTTTAATGGTATTTGGATGTCGATCTCTCGCTAAACCTGAAAAGATATATAAGGTTCATGAAGAGATAAACCTCGAAATTGAATAAAATTTACCATAAACTTGTAATTTCGCTTCACTTTTATTTAATGTAATTTTATAAAGCGCTTTATTTCCAAGCACTTCTCATTCTTTACGCGCAGTTGAGCATATGAAATAAGAAATAAGAAATATTGTCATATATTTGTATAAATTCATGATTTAGGTACTACTTTTGTAGTTATAATATTTTTATGCAAGAAAACAAGATCATGATAATTATGATTGTTTAGCTTAAAACGACATAGTGTGTATTTAACCTTTGAACTTTGTTGTCTAATGACGTACCTGTACACGTATATTGAAATCGTAATAATGAAGGTACACGCGTATTTAAGTTAATAATTCCGAGGTTAAATCCTAATGGACTACTAGATATGACCTTAGAATTGTGTATATAACACAAACATATACCTAATTATAAAAATATATTCTTTAGCATTAACTGCTTTGTTTTCATTTAATATTAATTCAGAACGTTCCAAAACATTTTAGTTGTAGATATATGGTATGCGAAATTGGGTTGCTTGAGAAAATCTTTCTTTTATAATAATTAAATAAATATGTTGGACATTATTAAAACAGCGCCATCTAGTTCCGTGGTAAGATACCAGATAGTTGATACACTACACATATAAATTTTAAATACATAGTTTTATAAAAATATTAAAACCCATGAGTGTAGTACAAACATTCGTGCTCACCAAATGAATAACCCCAGCAGGACTCGAACTCGCGACCGCTGGCGTAGAAAGTAGGGTCACTACCAACTGAGCCAAGCATGTCGTCGAATATTTTATATTATAATCATAGTATCGATATTGATAAATAGCGATGTGAAACCTTTATAAGTTGCATAATTAACTTGTTTCGCTACATCGCTCACCTACGCCACCTACTACGGTAAGATGGGCGGTATTACGTAGCAATGTAGCTACGAGACTAACGTTCCATACGTCTAATACCGTGACGGTTTCCATTCGCACTGGTGTGGATCTTAGCTCTGGCTATGATTTATGTGTTATGTGGATCTTCGTTCGTTCTATTTTCATTTATATTGTTTTATGCTCATCACTAGACGCTTGCACGTAATAACGAATACAGAAATAGTACCAACGTCATAATAAAATATTATGATTTTAAATATATTACACCTCTATGATGAACATCGTAACAAAATGTGAATATGAAAGTTGAATAACAAAATGGATGTGCCACACTGTACAATGCATACAATATAACGAAGTTGCTAAATAAGTAATCTCAGTGTTTCGACGCCAGGAGTAAATAATAAATGTGTTGACATGTGAGATCAAGAATATTTTTACATTGATATATTATCTACGTTTTATTGCGCAAGATATTTGAACTTAAGATATAAAAATAAAATAGAAATACATATGTTAACGAAATGACATTAACGATATACATTTAAAAAGATTGCCAATAAAGTTTGTTTGTTATAGAATCCTTGGTTGAAGAAGAAAAACGTATGGGACATTATTATACCTTAATGTTAGATTCGCTTTGCCTCTATTCTTGCACATTGATGTTGAAGTTTTTAATATTATATTACAGTATACGAACAACATTGTGCGGTGTTTAATATCGAAATATATTTTTAGAAACTATCTATCTAATGTTCTGTTATTAGTTACTTTAAGGACAAAATTTGTAGTAGAGATATGCAAATATACCTATATATAATTTCTTTTTGTGATTAACTTATTAAAAAACCTTACAAGTAAAAAGCCAAAAAGCTTACAAGGAAAGCATAAGTTACAATGCTATTTTATTGTTTCTATTTAACAAATTGTTGAAGTTCGTACGAGTTTCTATGTGTTGGTAAATAAAACTATTCATCAAGGATTTACGTAGAATGTACGATTTTAAAAGTCAACGTATATCAGGCTCAACGTAAAGTACCGGTACACGTGTGGAGTTGAAATATGAGTTCAATGTAAACGTTGTTGCACTACTTACTTTGTTTTAAATAGAGCCATTATTAAATAATTATAATAAGCTTATTATACATATTAAAGTTAATACGTGAAGCAAACTTCTTGCTTTACTTAAAATAATATGTATCTAATATCATGCTATAAAATTGAGAAATAATGTAACGTTATTGAAAAAATGTCATTTAGTTTTTGTTGGGTAGCTAATGTGTAGTACTACTTAATATTCTCAATGAGAAGACTGTGATGTGTATAAATATATGCGCATATTGCAGAATGTGACTCAGAGATATATTAACAATAAAACGTTACAAATGTAGAAGAAACACACGTCACATTAAATACCTTTAGCATTAAATAAAGTTTGTACAAATAGAACTTATACAAATAGATCAAAAAACTTACTGGAGACTATTGTCAAAAAAGGTTTCATAATTTAATTTATTTAGTTTAATGCTTGATGTTTTTAACACCAAAGGACAAAATTCTTTTTATCTTTTAATTAAATATCCACAATGCTTGAAAAGAAAGGAAATTAACTTTCAGACTTAATTTTCAGTCAGTCAAAGAAAACCTAACAGCATTATTATTGGATCGTGGAATTAAAAAAAGGGTATTTTTCAATAAAATCCGCTTTTTCGAAGAATCAATTATATGTTACTTTTGTATTTTAATATCTAAAACGTTACATTAATATACATTTTATTATATAAAATATAGAATAAACTAGATCAAAGGCTACTAAGTGATCTCTAATATCAGCCTAAATGACAATACAAAGCATTTGAATATAATATGTTTCATTTTGCTATCAATAAAGTTTGATTAAAATACCTTTACGTCCCAATGATTATATCGAATAATAACGGTAAACGAGTACGTAGTTCGGTAATTGGAATAACGAAGAGTATTTGATGTTAGACATTTATAGGTGGGTATACCAAAATATACCCTTTCTATTATATTTGTTTGTGTTTGTTGTTGTACTCTGCAGCCTTCACCCTTTTTTTAATGTCCCACTGATGGGCACGGGCCTCCCTTCAATACGAGGGGGTTCAGGCTATAGTTCACTACGCTGGCCAAGTGTCTTTCGAGAACTTGCTAGGTTCTCTCAGACACGCAGGTGTTCAAAAAAATATTAATTCCTTTAAAAACTAGTCCTAATTTTTTGTTTTTATTGAACGTCTGCCTAGCAGTTCACATACAAGTCTTTTAAACATAAACTTATGAATCGTCATTCTAATTAGTACATCAGTAAATAATAATAATACATGTAAATAAAATTGAAGTGTCTGTTTTTAGTTTCAATTTACCAGCTTTTCACAAAATGCATATGAAAGTATACACGGTACTTACATAAAAAATATCATCTTTTTAATTTGCATCTGTCTGTCTGTCTATTTGTCTGTCTTTCTAGTTGTCCATCTCTGAAACTGCTGAACTAATTTTAATATAATTTTCACTCCCAAGTAACTATAAGAGTAACTTAAGCTACTTTTATTTTGTAAAAAAAAATTGAAACCGTTTAATTTACTTTAACTTACGCCCAGCAAGTAGGGTCATTACAAAATACGCCAAAGATGTCGCCAAGTAAGGAATATTAATACCTACATACTGTAAATCTCGATTTAGACAGGCACATTATTTATAGAATTTCTGTTAATGTACGGTATCTCCTCAAAGGATTCAAGAAAGTTTAAACTTTGAAGCTTCAAGGCAACTATGTGATAAAATGAACACGTCAATAGCAGTTTGATGTACCGTCACGTCAATAGCAGTTTGTTGAAATACAATATACTGAAATTGCTTTTGTTAAATTATACCTAAGTATTAAAATAATTATTGTATAACCCTATAAGGACTACTCTTTTGACGATAAGGCCGCCTCTTTTACGTTTTTCAATCTTTTTTATTTCATTTTTTCTCAATCTTACTAATAATAAAGAATATAATTATTAATATAGTAGGAATAGCATGCAATTTTTTTCCTTTATTATTTATTGACATTACGTCAAAATGTAATTTAATTAAAATTATAATTTGATATCAAGACATACATATATTTCTTATTAAATAAAAACAGATTTAATTAAAGTCGTTTCCAACATAAGGACATAACCAAATATGTATGAATAAGCAACTTATATAACTTTTTAAGTGAATTAAGTTTTCTTACACCAATGACGTAAAACTGATCCGGAGTATAAATATTCAAGGAGATCTTATTCCGGATTTATATTGACGTTTAAACACTAAACTTATCTCAGAAGTATTTTTTTCCTTGGATTAAAAATTATTACTTGGTACAAAAGGTCTGATTATTATTAATGAAGGACGGAAACTCGCTTACAAATCTTTGTTTAAATTATATTTATTTAGTGAGCTTCGCTTCGATCGGTTGCGTCAGTCTCGAGGTGCTTTTGTATTTATAGTACAGTATAAATTATAATGTACAGGCGGCCTATTGTTTTTTTAACCGACTTCAAAAAAAGGAAGGTTTTCATTACGACGGTATTTGAAGTTATACTTCGTTTGGCGCGTTAGGGAAAAATTATGAGAGTAAATTTTTACGATGCGCGCGCACACCGTCACGCAAAACCGATACCCTGAAGTTAGCTATAGTCAACATTTTAGTTTTTTAAGGATTGTCTTTTTTAATTTATAAATGTTAAAAGTGCTTGTGAATAACGACTTAGTATGCTTTATGATTATCCTTTAACTCTTGTTTATTTATATTTTTATATATGCCGTTAGTTTTATTTTATCGCGTGTGTCTGTCTGTTTTAAACTTATTTCTTCAACACCACACAAATGATTTTGATACGATTTTAGTAGACCAATAGAAAGAGCGATAAACGGGGAATATTTTTGTTCATAATTTGTATGTATTTGGCTCAAAATGTGAGCTCACAAAACTGTTTTATCAATGTAAGTATATATATATTAAACGCACCCGAGCGTAGCGAGGGTAAGCCACAGTCACAGTCAGTAAGGTAAGTCAGAGAGTCAAATTCTGAATCGAATCTGAACTTTAAATAAATATTTTTTGGTAAGTCTATAGTTTTTAGAACTTTCTGTTCTCACCTTATTATGTCTGTCTGTATATACCTATGTCTGGTCGTGTCCAAGTAATTAAAAAAAAAACTTAAGTAGTTAATGTATAATTTAGTAAAAAAGGTAATACATTTTGTAACACTGCAGTATTCGGTTAAGTATCTTCGAATTAAAAATAGAAATAGAGCTAACTTTTATCGATACCAAATATATCTATGGTTAGTTTCGGAAACATGTTAAGCTATTTTGGCTGTTATGTTCCTCTTATAGACAGGTTCATCTGACAGCGACAGATACCTACTGTACTTTGTATTCGGATGTGTTAAAATTGAAATACTACTAGCGAATCGCCGTCATAGGTTTGACCCTTTTACCGGTCAGTATCATATATATTATAGGTACATATATTGTAATCTACATTATATTAAAATGATAGTTACGAGTATATATAATCGAAAGAGAACTTTTGAAATCAGATTAGTTCCTGAGATAAGCGCGTAACCATTTTTTAATAGCAAATTACAGCAAATAATTTGATACGCATTTGAAGATTAACGTAAAAAAAAATTTCGCTATAATCTTCTAAGTAGACATATGCTGTAGCTGGCCAGTAGTTCTTGAGATTAGCCCGTTTAACCAAACAAACTAACAAAGAAACCCTTAAATATAGTAATATAATCTTTTTAACATCTCTGGTTAAATGAACTAAATTTTATGAATAATATTTACGGGTGCATTAATTCTAATCTGTAATTTTTTTCTACTCATAAATTAATAACGTTTTAAAGATAAATTAATTGGAATATTTTCTGACATTAATATTTAGAAGTACTAGTGAAGGCGGCATCTGAAACATGTAGTCGCTACTAGACAAATTTAGCGTAACGTACAAAGGCATACCGGTTTGACCGGTTTGGTACGAAGGTTTAATGATTATAGGAGCAACGTCGATTTGTGAGTATAAAGATAATCTGTTTCTTGTTATATTTATTATAGATTAGCGGGACCCACGGTTTCGCTCATGTACGGCTTCGCTCGCTTTAAAAGAAAAAAAAATATCTATCTTTGGCTTTATGCCATTACTTATAATAATAGTAATAATTTCTATACAATATTACTTATAATTTACTAACGAATGTACGATTTTTTCTAAGCTACTGCTTTATTACATGTATAGATCATGCCAGTATTATAATAACATCACTATTATAATGCCACTTTTGCTTTAAGATTTAACAAAAAAAAAATCATATTACCCTCATTTAATACTTGATATTTCTTATTCATAAGTAAAAGCAATTGGTTTTCATAACGAATTAGGTACCTATTTAATTTTTCTTTACCTTTCCCATAATATACCTGTCGTGGATAACGATCGAAAATTAGTAGAGATACAAAATATGAATAGAGAATGCATTGAGAAGATCACTGAGCCTTCGTCTTTAGTCTTCTTTAACGCTGCTGGACACGGATCAAGCCATAGTTCACCACGCTTGTGCGTGTTGGCGGACTTCACATGTCTTTCGTAAACTTGCTAGGTTTTCACAGACATGCAGGTTTCCTCACGATGTTTTCCTTCACCGTAAGACAAGTTTTAATCATGACAGAAATTATTCTCACAATTACTGCTGTATTTAACGTATACTAAAAAGTTAAAAGGATAGTTAAAGGCTAATGAAAATGACCCACTCATTGCTGTATTGTTTGCTTAAATATAGATCATGCTATACTCAGTGCATCATCTAAAAGCGAGCTTCATCATTGGTATAAAAATACAAACATAGGTTTAATTTGCCCGCGTTCAACATATAACCTTTGTATTTGAAAGAAAAGATACAGATGGACAAAAGAAAAATAATAATAGTAAAATTTGAGTGAAAACTAAAACATGCGTATGAAATAGTGGGCTAATATATCGAAGTATCTACTAGTATTAAATCTTAATTAGTAACGTTTTTGAAAACAGTGTTGTTATATTAAGTTAATACTAATTTTATAAATGCATCAAATTTAGAGCTGGCGTGAGAAATTGATTGTTTTATGATTCTCAATGACCACCAATAAGAATTAAGTGTACGTTTGCTGTTTAGAACAATTTGTTAAAACAATTTCATAAGTAACCCTATAATTTTATACAGACAGACAAACTAAGAGTATAAGAAACTATGCTTTAAGCTTTATTTTATAACTGTGTGCGTCACTTAACTATTCGTTTTACCATGTAAGATAGAAACACATTTAAACACAATTTTAACGATCACTTTATATCACTTTCATGTTAAAAACCATCTCAAACTAACTATATAACGAATATAAGAAAATAATGCATTAAGCATTATTTTATCACCTTTTCAGATATCAATTTTAAAGCGTCACTATACTTTCAGTATTTTCTATATAAAATGGAAACAACACAGCTTACCACGATTTCAACGATCACTTCACAATTCACATCACTATTATTTAATTTATTTATTTAATTTAACTTTTAACTTTAACTTCACTATAACACACTGTATCCGTATTTACTACTATTTCTTTTTATTAACAAATTAGATTACTGACAAATAAACTAAAGTTTCACGCGTAACGAAAGCTAATCCAAAACTGCCCTGTTTGACAGTTACCATCAGCTTTTATATCAATCCGCCGGAAGTTATATTTTAGTTATTTTTATTATTAAAAACATCTAAAGAATCAAACCAAGTCTTTTTTATTCCAGACTCGGCTACAACACATAAATAATATTTTCGAATTATTGATCTAGTAATAAGCTGTAAAATTGTACTATTCTTATTAATTTATAGAATAATAATATTTCTTAATTATTATTCAGTAATAACTGTAAAACTGTTCCATTCTTACAAAATTATTAGGTTTTCAACGCAAGTAGAAAACTCAATAGACATTCAGTATTCATTAATTTGAAATAATAAATTAACTTCCTATTATTTATTTTAAATTAAATTGTTATTATTCACGATTTCTTATTATGAATATTATTTTATTACATACAATTTTAGGTTCATACGAAAGCTAGTTTAACAGTTCGTCCATCCTGACGATAATTTGCGTCCACGCAAATGATAAGCAAAATATTATCGCACCTCCAATTATCTTTAATGCACCAGATTCTAGTAATAAGAGGTTCAAAGTAACTAAAAAGATTATTATAATGAGACTATTGATTGGTAACAGATGGACGGTAACCAAGATCTTCACTGACCCCTACTACATCAGTCCAACCGACACACGCCCAAAATGTACAGCGGCCAATTGGCAGTACCCCATGTAGTTTGTTAACTGAAAAAGGAAACCCATTATCAGATTTTTCCATCCAATGCTAGAACTCTACAACGAGCAAAGTACAACCAACAACCACTGTAGTAAAAGACTAGTAAGAATACACAACTATCCGCAGTATACTGTCATCAACGCACACAACTGATACCATGGAGGGACTCTATATTCACTGAAGTAAATAACACTAGGCATTTGAGCCGTAACGAAACAATGCCCACCAGTGATCTAGAATATCACAACAGCTGACGGTAAAAATCTCGCTTCAATATCTATGGTTAATTCGATGTATTGGTCAACATTGCCGAAAAGAGGCCAGACTTTCTAGATTTCGATGTAATAAAGCTATCTATCCAGCTACTGTCTCTAAAGTAGAATTCTGTACGACTATACTCTCGTCTTACCATAGGTACAACATAATATAAGCTATGACGCGATATACTTTCTATACAACAACAATAAGGACTGGGATGTCTTTAAGGATTTAATTGAAAATAAATATTTACGTCTCTTTAAAAACCCCTCAAGAGCCTGTTTGGGAAAACTTATAGAAATATCTTGGTTGAAACGATACTTTCTAGAAATTTACAAAATCAATGAACGGACCACAAAAACCAAAGGTGACAGTAGGGCTCCAGTTAGATGGGCAAGAATAGGTAAGGACATAGCTAATGCAATTGCTATACTTTTAACTGATGTATATAAAAGCAATGAAACAAATAACGCTAACCTCGACAAGACATTGATGATGTACTACAGCAATGTTTCATGAAAAGCAAAAGTATTTGAGATGATCCTTTTACAAAGACCCGTGTTACTTTAAAACTATGTAATATGTAGCGAGTCACCAATTTGGATTTTTGACAGCGACATTTCACTATGAAACAGCTGCATCGAATCCATGAACATATAAGTATATTAAGTAGAACATAAAAAGGAGTACTACTCAAAGATCTTTCACGACATCCAGCAAGTAATTTACAAGGTATAGCGCAAGGGACCCATATACAAAATAAAAGTGTTCCTGAACAACTCTTGAAATGAAATCTTACTTCACCGATCGTTCAAACCAACTTTGGGTAAGAAAGAAAACTATCCAAAATCTGTAAAATAACAGCTGTTCCTTTAGAAGTGCTAAATTTTGCAATACAACCACGTCTGCTGATGACACCGCACTACTAGTTAGTAATAAGAATCTTACAACAAGGCCAGGACCAAATGGACGACTGGATTCAAGAGTGGCAGATCAAAACAAATGTAGATGCATTTACCTGCTTATATTATTTACATTCGTATTCAACGAAGAAAGATGTCCAAAAATCAAATTAAGAACTTTTCATAGAGAAGTGACACAGTAAGATATCTTGGGATAATCACATCAAGAGAAAGTGAGACAAATTTATATGTTACAAGACGACTGGTTGACGGCACGAAATTTTAAATTCGTCTACAGACAATAAACTTTCCATTTACAAAACTATACTCATATCTAATGTTGATGTACGGAAAACAACTATAGGAAAGTTGTATCTTCCTCTATCTTTATCATACCCATTATATAAAGACTAAATTGTATCTTAAGCACCAAAACTTGTACCTAGGCTTGTAATCAACGCAACAAAACACAACACCTGGCATACAACAACTGTCAAAGAAGAAATTAAGCCGTTAGAGGCCAAAAATAAGGATCGGCTTAAGGATGAGCCGAATAGACCTGCAACAAAACTACTTAATATCGACTATTGCGAACGTACAAGGCGACACGACATTGGTACAAAGCTTAGATGTCTCATTATAAGGAGGGTTAGATTACATCACTTGTTTTTGACAAACAACAAATTTGTTGGTAGACTATCCACACTAAACCCATTGATATCAAAACCATTGGTATTCCGACAACATAAGTTGAGGTTCAACACCAAATTTATCGGTGGTTCACCAAACCAAAAACTATTGATAACATTTAACAATTAACAACCAAACAAATAATAATAAATACGTTGAGATATTTATACACAGTATCATCCAGTTTTACATAACTTTCAAATGTATACATACATACATACATACATACATAGCATATTGAACCAAAACAAGTGGTTTAACAAATAATAAATAAATAATCCTTTTAAAACATATACACATACGTAGGAACGCCAAAACAATTCGTGGTCCATCAACGCCAAAATGTTCATGGACCCATTTAGAAGAAAAAATAAACTTTTAAACATATTATACAATTTACAAACATACAAAGTGACCCCAAATTTTTTTTTATTTTCAACCAATACATATATAATAATAATATTTGATGTATACATACTATAAACACACATAGTAACACTAAATTTTTAATGGCAAAACAACACCAAATCTTTTGGTGGCCCATCAACACCAAATTATTGGTGGCCAAATAACACCAAATTTCGGTGACCAAACAACACCAAATCTTGGTAACCAAACAACACCAAATCTTGGTGACCAAACAACAACAAATCTCTTCATGGCCAAACAACACCAAATCCATTGGTGGCCAAACAACACCAGAATATTGGTGGTCTCTTTTAATTATGATTTCTTTTAAAACTATATGTTTTCTAATATGTTTTCATGAACTGTAATACACTCTGTATGCCGATGACAAAAAAATTCGCGCACAAAACTGCGCACGCGCACTGACGCAACAAAATAATTGACTGTTTACTATTGGAGAAAGACTTCATGGAAATAAATGAAAATGTTCGTTACACATTGCCATGTAAATTTAACGTACCATATTATAAAAATTACCACTTCAATATAAAACTTATATTAAACGAGTAACTGGAGTTTATGATCTAAACGTTTTCATTAACCTGCCATTTAAAACATATTATTTAAAACATTTATTACAGCGAAGGCTTATCTTATGCTTGACTTTATACTGAAAACAAGTAGAGACTAAAAATATTAAGACACCTATTCTACCTTTTAATTCTCTTCTAAAATCTATCTTAAGAACCGGTTCAATAATTTGGAATCTATTTTATACAGCACATGTGAAAGGTCTTGAAAAATACAAAGTAAATCCATAAACTCGCACTTGATTTTAGTACTCTAAACTATTGTTACCAACAAGAACTAAATATGATCAAAATAATTTTATATTTCGGGCTTGTAAAAAGTATAAAGACAAAATTACTACTGCTCGAACATTCAGTTTAGAGAACACATGCGTAGCAACACAAAAATAATTGGTACTTTAACATTTATCGGCTCTGAAGTGGCGTGGGCTGGCTAATCCCACTTCTGAAATTGTTAAAACAATTTCATAAGTAACCCTATAATTTTATACAGACAGACAAACTAAGAGTATAAGAAACTATGCTTTAAGCTTTATTTTATAACTGTGTGCGTCACTTAACTATTCGTTTTACCATGTAAGATAGAAACACATTTAAACACAATTTTAACGATCACTTTATATCACTTTCATGTTAAAAACCATCTCAAACTAACTATATAACGAATATAAGAAAATAATGCATTAAGCATTATTTTATCACCTTTTCAGATATCAATTTTAAAGCGTCACTATACTTTCAGTATTTTCTATATAAAATGGAAACAACACAGCTTACCACGATTTCAACGATCACTTCACAATTCACATCACTATTATTTAATTTATTTATTTAATTTAACTTTTAACTTTAACTTCACTATAACACACTGTATCCGTATCACTTTTAACGCACATAAATTTACTACTATTTCTTTTTATTAACAAATTAGATTACTGACAAATAAACTAAAGTTTCACGCGTAACGAAAGCTAATCCAAAACTGCCCTGTTTGACAGTTACCATCAGCTTTTATATCAATCCGCCGGAAGTTATATTTTAGTTATTTTTATTATTAAAAACATCTAAAGAATCAAACCAAGTCTTTTTTATTCCAGACTCGGCTACAACACATAAATAATATTTTCGAATTATTGATCTAGTAATAAGCTGTAAAATTGTACTATTCTTATTAATTTATAGAATAATAATATTTCTTAATTATTATTCAGTAATAACTGTAAAACTGTTCCATTCTTACAAAATTATTAGGTTTTCAACGCAAGTAGAAAACTCAATAGACATTCAGTATTCATTAATTTGAAATAATAAATTAACTTCCTATTATTTATTTTAAATTAAATTGTTATTATTCACGATTTCTTATTATGAATATTATTTTATTACATACAATTTTAGGTTCATACGAAAGCTAGTTTAACAAATTTGTTATAATATCCTCTCAGACCGTAAAGCAAAGGCGTGAGAGCACGTAGTTGTAATAATCACTCCAGGTACAAGTAGCTATCGTACTTCTGTGAACAGCTTAAGGTCTACTCCGGGTCATTGTTTATTTGTTTGAAAAGGAACAACCATACATATATATACTTTCGTATTTATATAGCAGTCCGTTTAAGGGGTTGCCAGACTCATAAGTAAGCTCTCGTACTTATTGCTCCCGGCGACCTTTTCCGGTCATGTATTATCCGAAGCTTTGAAGCTTTAAGTTTATGGACAATCCTATTAATTTAAAACTTTGCTTGTAACCTAAAGATGATAAGGCATAATATAATTTTGTTAAATTGATTCATTTTCATAAAATTATAAGGATAGAAATAAATTCACTAAAGGCAAGTACAGACTTACACTGTGAAAGAACCCGCAAACAATGTATATGAGAAGGCTTTAATAAGTCGCTGATGTCAAGACGAGTAAAGAACGGGAACTGCGATTTTATGGTTCACACGTTTATCACTCTTTATCACCTCCTCTCGTTTATCGTCTCCTGAATCATAAGTTGCATTACATTCTGACATTTTTCTAAAAACAAAACACTAAAGTTTCTTATCTTTAAAATATTATCAGTACATCAGTACATCTATACATATAAATAAAATTGAAGTGTTTGTTTTTAATTTCAAATTAACAGCTTTGCACTAAATGCACATATGAAAGTATGTATATACGGAACATACGTCAAAAAATCATTTTTAAAAATTTTTGTGCGTCAGTCTGTCTGTCCGTTTGTTCCGGCTGATATCTGATGATCTAATGTTATAAGATGTAACTAAGGCTACTTTTATTTTACTAGAAACCGTTTAATTTATTTTTACTTACGCTTAGCAAAGCGGGTCGGGTTTGCTAGTGTTATAATACTTAAACTCAGAAACTCCATAATCTAAATATCTTATCTACTATAAAGTCTTACAAAAATAATTTAAATCGCTCAGATAAAATTATCTCCAAGCAAATACAAATTTTATTGGAATATAAAGTTACAAAAAAGATTTAAGATTATTCAATGAACCATGACGTACAAATAAAGTTGCTTAACTTGTTAAATAGTACAGCCGAAGTGTTATTTTAAAACGCTTCTATTGGATTTCTGTACTTCTAAATCTAACTCAGTATATAATGAAATCTTTGGAGGCGATTTTAACCTACTTCTGATTACCATTAAATCGATTTGAACCTTTGTAAACGATATGAAATTCGGAGAGCACTGTAATAATTTGATAATATTGAATGATCTGATACCTAATGAAGCCATGAATAGTGGAAACCTTCAATGGCAGCGATAAAATCAAAGATTTGGGTTAATTCGATTGATTTTGGCGACTTAACAGTTATTTTAAAACGACACGGGACGTAAAAAGGGCTGAAAATGATACACATTATATACATACGAGTATAGTAAAACAGTAGATTAGAAAAAATCTGTGCATAATTAAAAAATAATGACTGTAGCGTATTGTGTATTGAATATAGACCCCAAAACAATTTTAGCAATTAAAATTTTTGTTTGTTTGTCTGTATGTCTGTTTTTATGTTATCGTTTAACTCAAAAAGTACGGCACGTATTTTAATCAAATTTTGCATAGTGATTTCTTATTACTCGGGTGACTTTGGATACTTTTAATTGCAGAAAAGTATTTCATTTCCACAGGAAAACAAAATAAAAGCTGGCGGTGGCTTAATCTTAAGAGATACATCAAAACTATGTATTAGTAAATTGTAAGTAATAAAAAGCCCTATAGAAAAGTCTAAAACATCAAATAACTAGCTCCTAAATTACATACGTATTATAAAACAGTAACATAGCGAATCGATGTACGCGTTGTACGCAAAAAGCACTATACCGATTTGAACTATATTTTTTTAGTAATATTACATGAAACATAATTTAAAATACATTTTATTGAAGTGGTTTTTAAATTCCTACGGGAAAACACAATAACTGTTTCTACAAAATATGGCTAATTATAACTAAAACTCAAGACATAATATGCAATAGTATATGTGTGTATCCTAAGTATACTCGTAAAACATATGTTTATCTTAGCTAATCGATTTGCACGTTCACACAAAGAGTACTGAACCGATTTTAACTAAGCCTTGTGTAGTCTTAGATTATGACTAGGGTCAACGTTCAGACTACCTTAAAGATATAAGTACAGGTAGGTACTAAGTACAATAAAATATTTTATTCTCACAGGAAAACGCAATAGCTGGTTCTTTAGAATAGTCCTCATAAAAGAGAGTGGACCTTTAAATGAGGAATTAAAGTAAAGATATTTTTTGAACAAAGCCAAAGATATTTTTTGTACTTTTAGCGCGAGTGAAGCCGCGGATCCCGCTAGTCGTGATCGTGCTTACAGATGCATCTAAGATAATAATGTGGAAATCCAATCAATCTCCATCTATTTCAGAATTTAAGTGCAAACTTTTAAACTTAGAATCAAACCAAATCTAACCACCTAAAACTATCCAAGTACAAGAGAAACTCGTTAAGATTAACTTGTTTTTCAGTTTATGTTTATGGCTAAAAAATAGAATCGTTTTATGTTAGATCAACTATCAGAAGAATCCTGAAACGTTCTCGTGACAAGATCCTATTAAAGTTATGTTTTTTGTATTATTGTATCTATAACGTAATAAAAAAGGATGTGGTAGCCCATTGCTAACATGCTCATTTCGGTGATTGGTTGGAGTAAAGCGCGTTAGAATTCCGGGTCTTACATTTCTAATATAGGTATGATTTAATAACATGCTTATCATTTGTCTTACGGTGAATAAAAATAAACAAGCTTAGAAAGACATTTTGATATCCGTCAACGCGCCAGATTCCCCTAGTATTGGATGAAGGTTCGTGCCTTGTAGTAGAGCAGAGTTAGAAAGAGTACTTAGACTATAAAGAGTTCGATAGAGTACTTAGTTGCACGAAAATGAAGTTACATAATAAATAGAATGTATTACAACTTGTTAAATAATAATAATTTCCCCTAAAAAGCACATAGATATTATAATATTTGTTAACAGACTATTTTTATTAGATAGCCAGTTTAGTTTAGCAGCCAGACGAGTAACAAAGTCAAAATAAATCTTGATTTAAAGGCAGAAAATATTATGAGTGGTTTAGTAAGTTATTAAAGTTTCGAGTTTTGGTTTAGGAAAGTAATAGTTTGATCGGAGGTGAATTGTTAATTCCGGGTATTCTATAATTTTACACTTCACTAAAATTCATGAAATTTATTGAAATTGCAACTTTAAGATAAAGCCGCTTAATTGCAAAATAGAAATTAGTCATTCTCTTGTTTAATAATTGTTATTATAAATAATCAGAAAAAATATCTCTTAACCCTATTACAAGACCCTTTTCATAGTACCAACATAACAATATTACCTATTATACACTACATACATAACTACAGCTGTTGTTTTAAGTCACGCAGTGTAGCATGCAGCAATTTAAGACCTTTTTGAAGGTAAAAAAATGTGAATGATATTTTCTTTGGTTTATGCAAATATTTGGCATTTTGAATAAAACTAGTTAATCTTGATTGAAGAGGTTAAGGTTTTATATCGTTTAGAATTTCGAATAAAGTAAATCCCTTTATTCAGTAATAAAATCTTAATTTTATCTTTAAAAAGGTTTAAGAGTGTTTGCAGATTTTTTTATACATTACGTATACTCAGCCCCATGAAGAATTTATTTTTATTTATTTGTACTTTTTGAAGACACTAAAATAACTCATTTTTGGAAAGCGGCGCGCAATCACACAAAAAAAAATATAATTTGTAGAATAAAAATGTAATAATCTGGAAAAAAGTATTGGCATTATCAAAACAAATAAACATCTTTTTAGCCCAAGTACGAATAGTATAAGAGATAATTCGGTTAAGAGATTTGATTTCCGGAACTTTAGAAAATAATTGTGTTTTGGAGATAACATGGTCAAAGGGATTAAAGCTAGTATGTTTTTTATTATTTAAACTATAAATGTAAAGTGAGGGTGGAACGCTAGTAGATCTATAACATCGTAATTACTCCAGGGTAAATATATTAAAGTCGTTTAAGGATATAAGTATAAATATAGAGCACAATTCTGTAAATTCAATTGTAATTCAGATTAAAAAACGAACTAAAAGAATAGTATTTTCTAATATAAGAGTCAGGTCGCTGCGGAATTGCAGAGAAAGTTAAATGCTTACGTATTTCACAAGTAGGTATGTAAACATAAAACAACAGTACACTTTAGTTTTCTTCTTGTTATAATAATTTATTACAGTAATAATATCAAGGTAATTACTACATTAAGAAGACTTTTCTCTGAATTCAGAGTTATACATAATAAAACGAATGACAAATAAAATTATAGAAATGAACATTCAAAGCCAGCGTCATTTTAGGGCGTTTTCGCGACATTTTTTATTCATTAGTTAAAAATGTTAAAGGATGTTAAATTATAAAGGAGCTCTGTTAATTCGTTATAATTGTCTGTTATTGTCGTTTGTGTGACTGAAGAAAATAACAATTCACATTTTAACAAATGGATTGATTTCCAGAAATATCGATTAAGGTTGATAATGATCAATTAAAATAATGATACAATATTATTTTAACCGATTTCGATTTCACCACTCGTCCACCACTCGTCATCGTTTTAAATTGATACTGTGAAAAAATTAATGAACTCAATTCAACTTAAAGTTACATCGTAAAAGCGCTTATTATATTTCACTTTTTACAGATAAAATGAAAATGAAGTCTATTTTATGAAGTTATTTTTTCAGAAGTTTGTAGGTACCTACTAGTTGGTATTTTGGAAAAGTTACTTAAAGATTCTATTTTTGATGTCGTTATTTCAATAGATATTTTAGGAGTAGACCTTTTCTTTAAATAAAATACTTTTCTATTTGTTTGGTGGTGTTAGCTGGTGTTTAGAATAACTTTAATGTAATGTTAAGAATACGATGGTATATTAAAACTAATATAACGATTTTAAGAATGAGAATTAATAACACATAATACATACAGAATGAAACATATAAAATGAGAATTAATAACACATGATTCCTAAGCAATAAGAATTGATGTAAGTACAAGTTATATTTTAGTAGTGACTTTGTTTTCATATAACTTTATTAGTTAACGCAGCGCACGCCAACAAAGCTCCATGTCAGCATCATTTTACGAACTAGGTATTCAAGAAACATCTTCATATTTCAACGAATTAAGACAAAAACCTTGATAAATTATATATGTAATATGTATAACTCAATATTCCTCATGATTCACTCCATATATGGATGACAATCACAGGAAAACCGTTAAGTACCACTGTTACTAGTTAATGCACTACTAATGGCTGATTCGACGCCGAATTGAAGAAATAACGTCTCCACTTGGCGAAGAAGAAGGTGCTCTTTCACCATGATAACGCACCGACCCACACCTCCGACCTCGCCACTGCTAAATTGGTCGAATTGGGCTACGAACTGCTGCCCGTATTCGCCAGATTTGGCCCCGTGCGATTTCTTTTTATTTCACTCGCCGGACAGAAATTTCAGTTGAATGAGGAGGTCATCACCGCCACGGAGGCCTACTTTGCAGGCCTCGAGAAAACATATTTTCCAGACGGGTTATAGAAGTTGGAGCATCGCTGGGTCTAGTGTATAGAGATAAAAGGATACTATGTTAAAAAATAAATCGCCACTTTTCGAAAATTTTTATTTTCCTTTTGTAGGCTAAGTACTTATCGGACCACCCTCGTATATATATACAAACATTCGTGTGTATCACACAAATGTATTCCTTCAGCGGGGCCCGAACCCGCGATTACTAATACAGCAAGTAGGTAGGTAGTAAAACTGAGCTAAACATGTCGTCACTAGCTAAAATATATCAGTACGGTCTAAAATAATCAATAACTTAAATAATATTTATAACATTTCCTTACATCGTACATGATTAGGTTATGAGTAAGTGGTTTAAATAGGATAGAAAGCCTGAAAAGGCTTTCAGAATATGTGTCAACGATTATGATATGTCATCAATTATAATATAAGATCAATTATAATATAACATAAAGATATTCCTTAATATGAATGTTAAAACTTATTTTTGTTAACAAGGCCTGACTCTTACAGAATGAAACACATTATAAATACGAAAACTTTTTTATGTAAGTTTGTTTGTTACTTCTTTACGTTATAACGGTTCAACAGATTTGAGTAAAGTTGGAACGGATAAAAGTTGGCGTTAATAAACACATTGGAACTTTTTACATACATAATATAATATTTACTAGTCCCTTTTATTGAATAAATAGAGTTTATTAAAATAATATAGATTGTTAATTTTCTATGTTAATAAATAATGATCTATTAAAAGTTTCGCTTATAGGGAAACCCATAAATTATGATAACGACTAAGAAGTTGAAGTACAAAGTAAACGTTCTATTTAAAATTATTTTCTTATTAATCGTGTTAAGCAAATTAAAAATTATATATCTATTACTTTCCGTGAAAAAAGCAATATTGACTAGTATCGTTTCTTATTAAGATTTTATAACTTCTTTTTTATTTTTCCTTTAGAAACAATTGTATGAAAGTGATTGATTATATCTCATATATTATCATGATTTCCAACATTAACACGCAGAAATCCACAGAAGAGTTTGACATTATTATTTCTACTACAACTCTTTCTCCATCTGTGAGATGAATCTCTGATTTTTCCATCTGTGAGACTCGAACGAATAGCTACCATAATATTAGCTTAGTTTTTAATAAATCTGTTATTACAAAAATATAATCGAAATTCTATTATCTTTTCAGACCTGTAGATATCAGATCTCCGCTCCGAAACTTTAAATATTAAAAGGTCTCTTTGTATATTTTACCCAACTTATCTACGTATGTTATCCTCTGAGCTTGACATACGCATACGTTGGTTTCGAAAGTCAAAAGGATTCTGTGAAATCCTTACGAATACATTGTGTTATCGGGAATTGTAATCTGAGATACGTTAATAATATAATAAGCTGTATTTTATGATATTTATGTATTATGTAGATATGTATATATTTAAATATTGGACAGTAGTCCAATATCTAAATATTGGACAGAGAAATAATTTTACACATTGTGTTAAACTATTACATTAGTCAAATCATAGACGTAATAATAGTGAATCATTTTACTTTGCTTCATTACTTGTACTGCCTTTTTCTTGTAAACCTGCATGTCTCAGAGAACCTAGCAAGTTTTCGAAAGACATGTGAAGTGCGCAAACCTGCATTAGGTCAGCGTGATGGACTATGCCTGATCACCTCGTGACGAAGGGAGGACGTGCCCAGTGGGACGTTAATACAATTTGTCTACAATCATAGACGTAATAATAGTGAATCATTTTACTTTATTTCATTACTTGTACTGCCTTTTTCTTGTAAACCTGCATGTCTGAGAGAACCTAGCAAGTTTTCGAACGACATGTGAAGTGCGCAAACCTGCATTAGGTCAGCGTGATGGACTATGCCTGATCACCTCGTGACGAAGGGAGGACCTGCCCAGTGGGACGTTAATACAATTTGTCTACAATATATAAGTGTAATGATTTTGTACATAGCATGAATGTCATGTATAACTATAATATCTATTAATTGATTAGGAAAAATAATAAGTACATAATATAATTGTTTCGTTCACCGTTTTATAGGGTATTAAGTTTGACATATTTTTCACATGGGTACGTGTATTATACTCTAGGTACGTTTAATAAATAAAATAGAAATTGCGTTACTAATGATATAGACACATGCTATTGCGGCATTTTATGAAGGCTTTTTTAACGCCTACAATTTTCTTGTAAGTGTATTGTTTTAATGTAGGTATCTCTTATGATTTATCCAGCGTTCTGTGTTACCTTTGTGAGCACTACACCATCTTAGTTTAACCACTTTGTACAAAAAATGTACAAATTAATAGTCTATATAATATATTCATGTATTTTTAGTTAGGCAAACCTTTCTCGCATATAGTTTTTTTGTATTCGTGAAAACAGTATCAAAATTCGTTGCGTGCGAGAGAAATAGTACACGAACTTATTTATTCGGTTGGTAAAATGTGTATAGTATACTTTTAAATATTTTATTTTAACGTGAACCTATCAAAAAACCTAAGAATAATACAATATTGGGCGGTACGACGCGACGTGACAATCTCGAACGTGCGAATACGACAAGCGTGTTGCCCGAATGTTAATGATTTAGGCAAATGTTAACAAAAATGTTTATTAGAAAATAGCTTTTTTTTAATCAACAAAATATAAAGAAAAGGAAAGTTGCAAATTTGGTTGTTTGTATGCTAGCTATTCTAATAGTCATGTCTGTATATTTTTTGTTTTTATACAAATGTGGCCGCATAAGGCTTAGCACCGCCATTTTCAAACCGCAGTCAAAACGTCGCAAGTTGCGTTTTTAGAATCAGTCACTGAAAAAAGTCGCTAATGCGTGCGATTGTGTAGAAAGCTATGTGTTACATTTTTAGCGGTTTCAGGCCCGCGGTAAAACATGCATTTAATCGCAGCGCGTGCTAATTCTATCGATTAAACTGAACGTTACATTCTAATGGCTATTTGAAAAAAAAAATTTAAACAAGCCTTGTATGCTGTATTTGTAGTGGTTAATAATATGGCACACTATAACATATTATTTTATATTTAACTAGGGGCTTACCCTCGCTTCACTCGGGTTCGTCCCTAGGTACGTGTTGTATATATTATTCACTTCGTACCGCCCGGTATATATATTTGAATTGATTATATGAATTAAGTATCATTGCACGCACCATGGCAACGGTCATAACATGATACGTCAAACGCCGTTAATTTTGTTAAGTTTTTTAAATATTAAAATCTTTTTTCGTTATAGTATGATATCCTTAAGAGATAGGCATATGCCATCGCGGACTTTTTTGTAGACCTATATAAGATACACAATTCTACCATACATCATTTAGTTGTATCTCAAAGGGTATAGGCAGCGTTTTCGTTGAAAGCTCCCAGACGGCTTATTTATTTCCGACACCTCCAACATATATCATTATATTTTAGCCAATGTTAACAAATCCTTGACAAATTATATACTAAAACCTTCCTGGAAAACCATTCTATCCATTGGTGAAACCTGCATGAAAATCGGTGCAGTAGATTTTGAATTTATCGCGAACAGACAGAAAGACAGACAGACAGACGCGGCGGAGGACTTTGTTTTATAATATGTATAGAAGTAAGTTACAAATTAGTCTATATCTGAATAAGCCAAAAGTATAACCTGTTCATCAAAATATTATATTCATAAGAATACTTACCTATTTATCATAAACTGTTTATTAGCTTTACATAAAAGAGCAACATAAATTACAATACATATTGTTTTAATTGCCATTCGTGCCTATCTTTTTATGCTTTTTTTTAATATTTTATATGATGAAAATACTGCATCTTACTCATATTTTTAAATTACTTTATTAAGGTAACATATTACTGTGATTGTACTCGTATATTGTATTCTATATAGAAGTATATAAATGCGACTATTTGACTAGTTCTAGTGGGCCTTTTAGTAAATATCAAGGGTCCGTACGTATGAAATTGGCGGTTTACCGAACTGGCAACTTTGATCTTAAATATTTGGCACTGAGTTAAGGATTTCAAATTAACTATTTGAAATTTAGGCTTATGTATACATTGATTTTTATGACAAAATGGTAAATTTATTAACCGACTTAAAAAAGAGGGAGTTTAAAGGAATGATGTGAAATGATAAAAGCTACAGTAAAAGAAAACTCGGTATGTATTTAGTTCAATCCTTTTCGTTTTGGAAATTCAAATCTACGCAACAAAGCCTGTGGACGGCTGGACAGGCTACACAGGCAAGCTTTATATGAACAGACTTCGCAAACGTTACACATGCTCATAAAATGTCATGCTTATTAGCATGCTTAAAACAAGCATGCTCTTCAAACTGACGCATTTGCTTTTGTTTAGCAAGCTTTTATTAAGCATGCTTCTAAATAAGCGTGCTTAAAGCAATAAATTGAACACACATGCTATTTAAGCACGGGCTGGTTCTTTGGTATTCGACATTCTAGCAAGTTCTCTGCCAGTGTATAAGTGAAAAATAGAAAACCAAGTGACTTTTCTTGTCTTGAGTGTCCAGTAGACTTTGACAGTAGCATGCCCAAAAATCGCACGGCTGTCGAAATTTGAGCATGCTCGAAATAAGCATGCTCATTATTAGCAATGTTTCGACACACATGCTACTAAGTAGCAATTGCTCAATAGTGGCATGCTTTCGTGCTAGTTATGAGCATGTGTAACTGTACCCTAAACTCATTACTATCCGTTATGACATCTAAATTATTATAGAAATTTTTGGTCAGTCACGCTAGAGTTTCATTCGTATCATCTCCATTCAACGTGACATGGGCGTAGTAATCTGTGTGAACTGGCACTCTTTGAAGCCAGTAACAAGAAAATTTTATTAATTTGGTACAAGGTAAAATAATAAATTTTGTGATAAATTCTGATGAAAAACAATGAGTTCCCAGTATTTTCTAATACCTTATCTCTTACAAAATAAAGAACTACTCAATGGAATTACCCAAAATCTCAGAAATTATAATATAAACCTATAAATACTCCTCGAAAAGCTGCCTTATTGGCTAGGGAAAAAATGAGTACTGTTGAGTTGACGGCTGGTGTTGTGTATTATTTTAAAGTTACAGTAAAATGGTAAAATATTTTTGGACAAATTCAGGACCTACCTTAATACAATACAATTTTAAATAGCAAAATATGTCAAGCCTCCTCTAAAAAATCTGTAAACATATTATCTGTATAAAATCTAAATGTAACTTATTAAATCAAACCACATACTCCTTAACTCAAACTATACTATCATGGGAGTTGACACAGCTGTAATGTTACAAGTCGATATGTACGTTATTTACTTGGACTTAACAATTTACATACGTACTACGTTTAACGTTTACGTATTTTATAAAATACAAAATATTATATTATAAACAGAGGTGTGGCGGGTTTATGAGAATGGATAAGAAAATATTGGTGATGGTACCGCTCGCCTCGCGTACAAATATTTTGCTTCTTAAATTATTTGTTAAAAAACCCTCCATCAATCCTGAAATAGGTAGATAGACTTCACCCTCCTCACTACTGTTGATATAGTGTTCTCGGATGGTAACGTCATTTTATGAAAAAACCACTTAACTTTAATATTTTAAAAGACTTGTGAAATCCGCCGCGCATTTATTCAGCGTGGTGGACTTTGGACTGATCCCCTTTGTAACAGTAGACCCGGACTCAGCAGTGGGCTGAAAAAAATGTTTTTTAAATATTGAGTAGCTTATACACAATTAGTAGTTAGGGTTTTCCTTTTTTATTGTTAGGAAAGAAAATATTTATTTAGTTTCTTTCACTGAAAGAAAAAGTTTTGATTGGTAACTTAAAGCATTCGCGATTTAAAGTAGGTATGGTACTATATATTTGACGAACGTAAAGATTGATTTATAAGGCAACTATTGACATAACACCTTTTCTGCTAATAAAACATTGTGATGTGATTTTAAGAAAAATAATTTAGCGTGTCTGTTTCGTTTTAAGTGAACACATATATATTTGAAAGTAATTTTACGTTACATACTCGTACATGTAAGTAAATAGGGTAGGACCAGAGAGTTACGGTTCTTAATTATTTCATGTCATGCATAAAATGGCTTTTACCTACAGTACAACATTAGCGATGTATCAACACGCAAGTTTCATTATAATTATAATATTAATAAACTGCTAGGTACTATATTATGACTTGGTATGTAAACGAATTTGTACAAATAAAAAGTTTTACGATCAATATGTATTAAATTTACAGTCATTGCGACAGTGACGCTAATATAATTTAAAATATTGATCATCGTTTTAAAGCTTGCTAAGTGACTTTGGAAACGCCGATTTAATGCCCATTAGAAATATCTTAAGTAAAATATAAGTCTACTAAATACCTTTAATTATCAACTATTTGCGTGAAATGCCTAAAAGTATTTTGATTTTATTATTTTGAGCGGGCAAAAAGATTAACTTTATATTTGAAAGTATTCTATAAATGTAATAAAGATTGAAAATTAATGCGAAATTATTCCCGACGGTACCGGAGTGACCAGGTCGTTGACTTTTGAAAAATTTCAGGAATTTCAAGAACGGTTTATATATTTTTTAATCCATTTATGTTATTATTAATAAAATATCTTAGCTATCGAAACAATTAGATATTTGGAATGAAATGTTATTTTTCAAAATTTTTTACCAACACTTAAACGTAAATTATATCGGGTTTTTATAACCACCCATGCTTTTAATTAACAAAAATAATGTAGGTATAGTGCTTGTCTGTACGAAAATGTATATTATTAAGCACAAAAAGGAAATAAAACCCGTCAAATTTTTTATTTTTCGATGACCATTGATCATTTAATGTTTTTATACGAGTATCTTTAAACAAACTTACATTTTAGTTGATCAACAGTAGTGTAATATTTCTTAAAAATACTTAATTTTAGTTTACCAAATACCAAGCCTCAATTTTTACGCTATGTTAAAATGTTATCTTTATTAATTTTTGAATATTAGAAAATATATTTACGTATACCACATAACAGACTATGAGGGCTTGAAAAGCCAGTACCTACTTCTCACTAAAACACGACAAAACAGGGGAGGGTCTTAATGAAGCGACGTTGGATCACTTACGCACTCAATTACGAAACCTGGACGGCCGGTCTTTTGAAGCAGACCACAACAGCTTCATGGTCGCTGCTACGGTGCCACTCTGCTATCAGATACCTGGAGCAACTCTCATCGCGTTCCATCAACCGAGCTGGGCTACCTTCCATTGCGTGTCTTGGCTTCGCGCCACGCTAATTAGACCTCTTTTTTTTTTTTTTATGGGACAAAGGGGGCAAACGGGCAGGAGGCTCACCTGATGGTAAGTGATCACCTCCGCCCATGGACATCTGCAACACCACAGGGCTTGCAGATGCGTTGCCGGCCTTTCAGGAAAGGGAGAGAGGGAGGAGTGATAAGGACGGGAGGAGGGATGGGGAGTGGGCCTCCCGGACTCTCACTCACCGGACGAAACGCGACAGCATAGCTGCCACATCACGCCGGTCTCCTGTGAGAGAGTGGTACTATACGGGGCGTGCCGGCCCATTCGGCTGCTACCCGAAGGTAACAAGCATGGCACTACCACTTGAAACTACAGTTTACACCTCGCAAAGGACAAGACGAAGGCACGTTGGGAGGATATATATATATATATATATATATATATATATATATATATATATATATATATATATATATATATATATATATATATATATATATATATATATATATATATATATATATATATATATATTAAAAGTACTTATTAAAAGTATCGCCTTTTATAGCATATTTTGATGATGAATAATAATGAGTAAATCTGGGAAATAACATATTCGAGCCTCAAAGGAACGAATATTCTTAAGGCAATCAATATAATAAAAAGTATAATTTGGACGGAAGCATACTCTATTGAATAATTTAACATTAACCGAATTTGCATGAAAAAATTATGTTTCTTCAAAGAAAAAAACATTTATATGAATAACTTATCCACTTTATTTCTATTTTATACTCCTTAATCATACAATATTCAGGTGAGTCCTTGTATTGGAAAAAGAAAACTTTTGAATATATTACGTAGCTATCGTCTCCTCTCGGTGGGTGACTTATAGACCTCTTAGTTCGCCATTCATCATATTATTGTACACATAAAATGTATGACAGTTTTATAACAGGAAGAAAAATTGTTTACTTGGTGAAAATTTTATTACGCCGGGGATATTGCGCTGACTTATACACGTAGACCTATTTATTACATGAGAAAAAACCACGCAACACAAGTTGCTTTACAATATTCGAAGTAATATTTTATAATAGAGGCAGTGATTAGTAGCACGACATTACTTTTATGTTTTGTTGTGCTAATAGATCATTAAGCTAGATTTTATGGTAGATATAAGCACTATTAAGTATTTAAATGCTTTGTCTTTTGGAAAAGTGACTTTTTAAAATTTAATTTGTATAAAATGCACAATTTATACAATGTTTGTATGACAAGTGTAAAAGAAGTTACAGTCAAAAGATAGATTTATGTATTTAGTCTAGTATGTATGTATTTTGTATGTTCTATCGTAGTGACTAAACTAATTATAGAAGCATTTAGACTTAATATTATTAATCCTTCAGTTAGTTTATATTTATTTTCAGATGTTTTTTTATCTTATTACTTGTGTATTAGTGTTGTTGAGGGTGGCGAGCGGAGCGGGCGGCGGGGCGGGCCCGCGAGATGAGCGGCACAGCTGCCCGCCCCGCCTGCCATGCAGCGACTGCGCACCACCTTCAAACGATCCAAGACTCCAACGCCGCAGGACATGAAGACGCAAAGCAGCCTCGAAGTGCCCAAGCAGGTACATATCCAAGTCACTAATATAAAATTAAAATAAATCTCTTCAATATTATAATATTATACTTTCTTTACATTATATATTTAATAGGTAATAGCTATACAATTCTTACTAACTCGGGTTAATACCGCACTTTTCCCGGAAAGTTTTGTGAATAGAGCAAGTTTTCAATAAAATTCTATTATTGATAAGACTCAATGCATTTATATTAATACCCATAATGTATAAAAATTAATCCCTATTCCCTTGGTCATGACATCACGCGTGAACGGCTGGACCGATTTCGCTAATTCCTTTTTGTTGTGTTGGTATTGTCAGGAGAAGGACAGCAAAAACATACCGGGCGGTGCGAAGTAAATAATAAATATGTATATAAAACTCATACGATAAAGTGTAGGTGGGTATAACTGTAGTGTTACAATTGTTTTTTTTTATCAATTTAGTATGTTAAATATCATGCCTATTACCTACAGATTCCATAACATCACGTTTCAATAACAATAAGATAGTTAAAAGGGTTGTTCTATTAATAATAACTAATTCATGAACAAGTTATTAAATGCCATCATGATATTTAAAAATTTAACTAGAATAGAATTGTTACTTTTTTTCTAGAAGATTAAGAATTTCGCATTCATAAAGTTCAATATCTGATTGTAAATCTCCGTTACCAGCAGGAAAATTGTGTAAATACCCTACTAAAACCTTAAAATGAGGCTGCTGAGCATCAAAAATAATCTAACATTCGGTATCATGGTACTTAAGCAATAAGCATACAAATATTTTTGCACTTTTATTCATATATCGTAATGGTTATGTAAAGGTTGTGTTTTTGATTTTCTGACTTTCGAAGAATTCCACCATGTTTTATGAATATTTAATAACACGTACTTACAAAGTTTAACAATATTTTAGAGCGATTACTACGTTCATAAAAGTCTGCTATTATATTGTATTATTTTAAAATTTGCAGCAGATTTTATTAGATTTTACAATTTCACCTACCTTAATAATCTTCGTTCCCGTAGTTCGAAGGATTTATACGGCTAATTGTAAAGATATCTTTGCAATTAGTCGTTAGTGAGAAATATTTATTTTATGAAGATAACAAAACTTGATTAATAAAATTAAAAACAAACACATAAATTATAATTTATCGTCAATTAAATATAATTAAAAATTAAATCATTTTCTGCAAGAGATTTCTTGGAGTACCTACATAGCAAGCCTCTTTTCCGCACGGATATCTGTGTTCAATTCTTATCCAGCTTACTTAGCTTTATACAAAATACAGAGGCCGAATATAAGCTGTTAGTTTAATAGAATAAGCTCATTCAATATCTAGAATATTAAACGAGTACCTACAAGTGTAAGGCAAAGCGATGTCAGTTTATTATATTGTCTCTAGATAATTAAGGGACGCTTTCATAAAATGTACAATATAACAATGCATTTAGGGTGCTAATGGGGCTGCCACGATATTGTAGTGCATCAGGCATGTTCGCTGAAGCTTATACTGACAGCTTCAGTACAATCATGCGAAAGCGATGTGCGTCCATGATGCAGCGCTTGCGTGACAGTACCAATGGCATCCTAAATACATTGTCCGACCATTGGGACTCGCCGATTTTTGAGAGGTGGATGCGATTGCACACTGTGAAGTGAACGCTCTCAAATATCGGGGAGACTAATTATAATTTAGTATATTAATTTTATTAAGTTTTTAGTTTTTAATTTAACTGTCTAATTTTTATCAACACAAAACATTATGGAACATTGTTCTGAAATAAAAATTATTATTATTATTATTATTATAAAAGTTTACATGGATATCTGTTGCTCAATCACGTCAATATTGCTGAAGGGATCAGGGCTGTAATCTGGATTAGCACATAGGTTACTTTTTATCCCGAAAAACGGTACGGTCCCCGAGGGATAGATTTGTTTAGTTTTCCCATTAGGACAAACTCGAGCGAAGTAAGGGTGAGTCGCTACTAAATAATATGTTTTAAATTACATAAATCAATTAAGCTGCCGAGCTTGAGAATACTATTGTTCAATAGCTGTCACTAATGAAACCCTAAGTAATGACATATCTATTACCTACGTTTCGTCATCTGAATGTGATTCAAAATGATATAATATTATGTACATAATATACTTATATTTTAGAAAATACACTCATGTGAGAGAGCAGATGTTACAATATGACGACGAGTTTTGACAATTATGCTGTGAGATTATACGCTTCACGTATTGAAGCGTATTATGCCTTTTTTGGATTATTTCTTTGATATACAATATTCCTTGGAATTATTCTTAATTCTTATTTCTCATCACATCTCATATGAATACTAAAAAGTGACACTAGGTAATTCCATAAATTTTTATCTCATATCTCGCGGAAGCTCTAGAGATAGAATTAATTTATATTGAAATTGTGCCTAGATATAGCGACACAATTTTCATCTGAAAAGGTGATGATTTATTTTTTGTGATATATTAGTACTTTTTTGTCTATATTATCTGCTTTTTCCACTCACATACAATATATAAATATTGGTTTATCTTTTAATGAAAAGATAACTGTAAATCTTTTTGGTTTTTGCCTATTTTTTATTATTTTGCACAGATTTACGGCCCTTTGTTTTACACGTACCTACATTTGGTCTTGCATGTTGTTTTAATAATACCAAAAAAAAACTACGATTTTCTACAAATCCTGCAACAACCAACGTTGTAACTTAGTATTGGTAATTTAAAAATCGAAAATATTTCTTCATGTATTCCAAATTGCAATGTAGGTACAGTTACACATGCTCATGAAATGTCATGCTTATTGGCATGCTTAAAACAAGCATGCTCTTCAAACTGACGCATTTGCTTTTGTTTAGCATGCTTTTATTAAGCATGCTTCTAAATAAGCGTGCTTAAAGCAATAATTTGAACACACATGCTATTTAAGCACGGGCTAGTTCTTTGGTATTCGACATTCTAGCAAGTTCTCTGCCCGTGTACAAGTGAAAAATAGAAAACCAAGTGACTTTTTCCAGTAGACTTTGACAGTAGCATGCCTAAAAATCGCACGGCTGTCGAAATTTGAGCATGCTCGAAATAAGCATGCTCATTATTAGCAATGTTTCGACACACATGCTACTAAGTAGCAATTGCTCAATAGTGGCATGCTTTCGTGCTAGTTATGAGCATGTGTAACTGTACCCTACTGTGTTATATATTAAACAATACTGAGTAACATCGTTTTCTTATATATCTTTCTAACCCCCGGCCCCGACGCAAAAACGACGGGGGTGTTATAAGTTTGACGTGTATATATGTGTGTATTGTCAGTCTGTGGCATCGTAGCGCTCGAGAGAAAATCGGTCCAGGATGGCCGCCGCTACAAAATGTAGGATTACAATTTTTTGACAGCTCCCTCAATATGGGTATCAAATTAAAGGGCTTTACTAATAGAATTCTATACACACCGGCATATTTAGCGGAACATAAATAAAGATTTGATATCAGTATCATATAAGGTTGCTGGCTGGTTTATACGTCATTTAATTTAAAAAAAAATATTTTCAAATTAAGATAACAACTGAACATATCATTTTATGCAATTGTTTTAATTTTATTCAAATACACCTTATCTGGAGCAAACTTCGAGTAAGTATTTCTTCCTTCTGAGTTTGGTTTAAAATTTCATTGAAATACTGTTTTTGGTTAGTTTTTTTTAATCGCGTATCTTTTTGGAGTTGAGGACTGAATTATGCCTGACTTAGTCCCAACGGTGATTGCCAGGGCACTCGAAATGCGAAGAAATGGTCAAACCTACAGAGTGATATCCGGAGATCTTCGTCGACCAGTTTCAACGATCTATCGCAGTATCCAACGGTTCAGGGAGACCGGTACTTATGTGAGAAGAGCAGTACAAGGCAGAAAAAGACGCACTTCGAGTAGGGATGATCGTTTCATTCGGCTTCGTGTACGTAGGAACCCCCGTTTGACAGCCGTCTAAGCCCGACATGAGTTAGAAGCAGTGCGGGGTGTAACCGTAAGTGAGCGTACGGTACGAAGAAGTTTCGAAGAAGCTGGTTTGGGTTCATTTGTGCCCGCCAAGGCTCCAAGGCTCGAGGTAAATCATCGTAGAAACAGGTTAACTTTTGCTCAGGAACATCGACTTTTGAACGCGGACCAATGGAGTAAGGTATTGTTAAGTGATGAGTGCAGAATTCTCTTTAATCAAATTGACGGCAGGCAAAGAATATACAGACGCAAAGGAGAATGATACATTCAGACAAACTTTGAAACTACAGTTGCATACGGTGGTGGATCAGTAATGGTTTGGGCGGGCATTTGTTTGGGAGCTCGCACAGACTTGGTAGTGATTGACAGAGGGAGTCTGACTGTAGACCGCTACACAGAGAAGTTTTAGAAGAAAATGTACCGTTTGCCCCATATATCGGTGACGATATTGTTTTTATACAGGAATTTGCTCGGCCGCATACCGCTCGGGTAACTCAAGCTTATCTTAATGATATGAATATCACTCTTATGGAGTGGCCGGCGAGATCACCAGATATGAACCCAATAGAGCACGTTTGGGACTTGCTGAAAAGAAAAGTTAAGTCCAGAATTCCAGCTCCTGCCAACGTGGGTGAACTGCGAATCGCCGTAGTTGAGGAATGGCGGAGACTATCCCAGGAGACCATCGATATCATCATTCTCAGTATGCCTAGACGGGTAGAAACTTTAATAAGAGCACGTGGACGAAATACGCGATATTAATCACCATTTTTATAATTTAATTAATTGTTATTTTAATATTAATTTTCACTTTTCCCGGTTACATGAAAATTTCAAAAATGTACCATTTTTCACAAAAAGCCTTTACTCGCAAAATCTGTTCTTAATGTGATCTCATTTTAAGTAAAACAAATGAAACTTTAAATAACAAGAGAAGTGTAGTAGGTAGATTTTGAAATAAAACCATATTTTTTTTAATTATGGACCTTTTTTGTGTTCCGCTAAATATGCCGGCCGCCGTATATTGATTATTATTTTATGTTGGTTTTTTTTAATTTTTTATACACAAATAGTTCACTTCAATATCATTAAAAATAAATCATAATTTTCACCAGTAATTATTAAGCTAGACCTTCTAACTTACCTACTTTTCAATTATAAATAAAAGTGAATAAAAACTGTTTTTCTTTATAAGAGGAAACTTCAATGGGAGTAGTTTAGAGAGCTGGTGAGAGGAGTACTCCAGAAGGGATGCTTGACCTTGCTCTTTTGGAGCAACTTGCGAAGAAGTCATCGCTATTAAACGGGTTTTATTTATAATTCCCTACTTATTTTCGAACAAAATAACTTGTTTTAATTTAAAATTATAATTATTTTTCTCAATTATATTATAATCAGTATTTATTTATATAAATTCTTAACCCACCCATGAAAAACATGCGGCACTTTAAGTACTCGTTGGTGTGACTTGTGACTTGTTTGAGTCATTGTAACGCCCAAAGAAATTGACCGATTTGACCTGAACTTTTATCTATTTTACATCTTTCCTAATTATAATTTGTTTAAAACTGTTCATTTATTTAAAAGCTTTTCGTTACTTCGACTATCCCCGGGAAGTAGTAACTGATAGCAGCTGCCATCACAATATAAATATATTGTTAAAAATTTAGTTTGTAGATTTGGTATTGATACCGTTCGGAAGATAGATGAAACTTCGAATAACAAGAAGTTGGGTGGACAAAACTCGAACTACACTATATCACTATCGGTCGGATCGTATGGAGGAAAAGATTTTTATCAGGTTTCAGTATCTACTTAAATTTTATTAATAATCATCGAAAGGATTGGGACAAGTATTGCTCATCGTTTCTACTATCTATTATAAAAGCTGTATGTAAAAGCAAAGCAATTAGAACTGTATTTGTAATTTTGGAAGAGCACCGCGTTTACCGGGAATAAGTGATTGCTTGTTGGATACTTCGTAGCAGCAACACTTAACATACTAGAAACTTTTGAGCTAAAATTATTGATCTTTCATGAAAAGACACGACCTATAAGGTTATAAAGAAATCAATGTACATCAATGTACGTTACTTTTCGAATACAACGTACTTACGTTGAGAAGACCGACTAACGTGGTGGTGGACGGAATGTTTAAATAATAAATATCATTGCAACAACGATGCGCGAAAATTTGTAATGTTTTTATACCAAAAATAATAATTTAGTATGACATGTCTGAAGTTTGCTTTAAAGACCTAATGCATTTTACAATTTGATTAGAACCTAAAACATTTTCCAGAAAAAAAATCAAATTTCTAAAAAAGTATCAATTTTTCGAATTGAAGAATGCTCTTGCAATGAAAAAATGAAATTAGAGCTAAGGGAAGTGGAGTTAATTTATAGAGCACGTGGAAAATATCAAACACAGACTAAACTGTGTATTTTTATGTTGTGAATCACTATAAGTGTCTTTTCTAAGTCAAAAGAAATAGTGTTAGTTCAAGAAACGTCCTTTAATTTCCTATCCTAGAATCCATAGAACGTTACAATATATCGGCTCAATAATACACGTTCATTTCTAGGAAACAGCTTAATTAACCTTACTAGTACGAATTGTATGAGTTCCTTAAACGCGTAACATATTATTTTTTTAAGAAAAACTAAATTATGTAGGTATAATAATATATATAAGCCGATATATATCAAGTTCAACCTTCTTAAATATATGTAGGTACTTAATTGTTTTTAAACTTAGGTAGCTAGTTCTTTTTTCACATTCGTTAATATTACTTACACGTTCATTTATTGTAACAAAACATAAATAAAACCTATTTATCCAATTAGTGTGAAGCCCAAAAGTAGAGTACTATGTGCTTGTCCAGTACGTGCCCTCGTAACTACTAATGGATATGGATATGAAGCGTAACATTTAAATTATGTCTGGATTTCACTAATTTAGGGTACCTAAAATTTTTTGAATTGGATTTCTATTGATGGAGAAAATTGAAACAGCGAATTTCTCAAATTACAATATATTTCGTTTAATTCTTATTACTTAATTCTTAGAATCAATTTCGTAAATCTTTCCGCTATAGCCGAAAAAGCCAAGATAAAAAGATAATCACCAAAGACATTTTCATGTAAAATGTTACCAAAACAAGCCCATATGGCTCGCAGTGTCAAAAAGTTATGAGATCTCATGTAGAGCCAAGCTTCTAACTCTACACGCCTTAACTCTACAAGGCCTAATTTTATAAATGAAACTACCTTTTCGGATTTTGTCGCGGATTTATTTTGATTTTTAGTTCCCGACGTTTCGAATGCTTTACAGCAATCATGGTCACGGGAGAGACCCTCCAGGTCTAAAATCCGCGACAAAATCCGAAAAGGTAGTTTCATTTATAATGTCGAATATTCGCGTAAATCTAAGAAAGTATTAAGCCCTAATTTCACAAACTCTATACCTTAGTTAGAATATGTGGCTTGGCAGATTATCTACAAATAAAATTCTTTTGTGTATCTTTTTACAAACAATAAATCCAGTCAATTAAAAGATAATACGATAATTTTATTATTTGCATTATGTATTATTTGAAATCCAGACCGGTTACTTACCTTCCTTCTACAATGAAATATAATACCACAGATAAATGATTCGATAAAAGGAAATAAGATAAATAGCTAGTAAACTGTAAATAGGTCATCCACTTCGACCGATTTACTTGGCCCCTATTGATACTTTTGAAGATGCCTTTTGAACAATTTTATCTAATTTAGTCTACTGTACTGCTAAAGTATAGGTACCTCTACTAAAATATATTAGTGAATACTATTACGATCGAGAAAAAAATACAGTGAAAAGTACATTAAAATAGTCTCTACGTAATCACAAATCTTACGATTGCCACTTATTGAGCAAGAAAAAAAAGTTAGCTAATGAATAATTTAGGTATAATGGGAAGTATATTCTATTTACAATATTATACATAATATGTATCATGAAAATTTAAGTACATTTATGAAAATTTGTAATAATGGTAATAAGCTTAAGTTATTTAATTACATTATAAGGTACTCTGGTGCCGTTTAGAATTTTTGTAAATTGTCGTAGGCACTACCTGTAACAAGTATATAAACCTCTCGTCAAAAACCTTAGTCTCTCCCGTGAGCGTGACCATGATTGCTGCAGAGCATAAGAAACGTCGGGGCCCGAACATGAACATAAAACAAAACCGTGACAAAATCCGAATAGATAGTTTCACTTATAATGTCAAGTATTCGCGTAAACCTAAAAAAGTATTATGGAATTATTTTTTTAAATCTTTGGTTACACATGCTGCCATGGTACTGTTTTTTTTTTAAATGGATAATAATCAGATACTTACCTATTTGTGTTTGAGTAAAATTACTGTGAAATAAAGACAGATGGATATGACAATTATAAAGGTTCTGTTCTCATCTTCTAGTAACCTCGACCTCAAGAATGCAACTGTATATAATGGTTATCTTAAACTCTAATAACGATATTATGGTTCCTTTACACATCCCATGTTTTTATAGATCTATTTAGACGATATTCTAAAGTGTTTATGAAATTAGTAATAATAAATATAAAATCAAGTGAGACATATATTATGTACTCGTAATCTATTTCATTGTTTTAATTGTATAGGTCCGGTCAGCGTCATTCGATGAGATACAACTCGAAGCGGCGCGCGGGGCTGGCGCTAGTACTCTGCTGGCAGTACCGCAGCAGGGCGCACGCAGCCGCTCCTTTGACTCTGCCGGATCTGATGACTCGGGCACTTATTTAGAGGTAGGCATTCAATAATAACGACCATGCATTAATATTTGTTTTAAAGCTTTAATAACTTTTTAGTATCCTATAGCTATAACTTAATATGAAGTTTATTATCCTCATTGTAAAAATAATTGACGCATTTAAATTATTTCCTTAAATTACACAAATATTTATATTTTATGAAATGAATCACTTATTTAACCTTTTGAAAAAATGTGGTTCTCCTGAACTCAAGACAAATATTGTACATGATATACCTAATCTTTCTCTCGAATGTAATAAATAATTTATTAAACTATGAAATTTCATAAAACAGGTACCTCGTCTGTGGTCTCGACGCCGATCTGGTAAAGGTACACCGCCACCATGTGTTCATTGTCGTCATATGGAAACTTGGTTGGCGCGTCGCAGCGAAGAACGATCGCCTGAAAGACCACCTGCATCATCCTCAGCTGAGGATGACGATGATGAGGATGATGAAAGTGATGCAGATATACCGAGAGTTCTTCTTGCACCAGCCCCTAAAACGTTATTACCGCCACCGCCGCAGTCTCCACCGCCTTCACCAGGCGCACCATCCTTTGAATTACAGCCACCGGTCGATGAACCTCCTATATTGCCTCAAAGGCGAAGATCTATTTCAAGACAAGAAGCATTTTTTGTTGAGCCTACGGGTAGTTCATTAGAAAATGTTAGAGCATCAGACCAAGCAAACAATGCAAAAGACAGCTTGGTTCACGATATTTATTTAGCCGTACCTGAATTAAAACGTGATCGTGCCGCATCTGTAGATTCGTGTTTTTCAAAAGTTTCTGGCGGGGCACGAGCAGAAGAATTAAGTGAGGGCGGTGATTGTTTAACGGTTCCGGGAACGAGTCTTCGATCGCGATCAGTGGATATTGTCCTGCCAACAGCTGAACAATCACGTTACAAAGCACTTGCATTGACATCCTCTCAAGTTCCACCGCAAATTAATTATCAGGTGCCCGAGGAGGAGCCTGTTCCTGTGGTATTACAAACATTCGACAGCAGGTCAGTAAATTAAATTTTATGAAACTGTCGTTAAATAAAAGCGTTTTATAGGTATGTTTTGCTTTTCTTTTCTCTCTTTTGTTTACTTACATTTTTTGTTTGTAGGTATATTACTTATACTACACTCAATTTAGCTCCTCCCGCGTTCTAAACAATATTAAGAAATAAGGATTGGTGGTAGAAGGATGAAAATTTAGGATTATAAGTATTTTTGATGCTAAATCATAAAAAAAAATATCTGGATAGTGCCTAACTTATCACCTAGCGGAATAAAATACTAAATAGACCTATTCACAGACGTACCAAATATACACAAAAAATGTCATAAAAGTCGGTCAAGCTCTTTCGGAAGAGTTCGGTAACAAACACTGTGACACGAGATTTTTATATTATATTAGATTAGATGTAACTGTGAATTAGGTAGGTTGGTTAGATATAGGAAGACAAACAATATCATAAACTTGATAATATTTTCTTTCAAATAAACATTGATAGGAAATATAATATGTAGGTACAATATGACATAAGATATACTTGTTACTATCTGACGAAAGTTCTTGTGGCTTGTCCACAGTATCTGTTAATTAACTGTCATAATACTTATATAACTTATTGTTTATTTAATAACTAAGCTAATGTATATTTTTCATATGTTTAGAAACATAAGTTTTTTCATAAGTTTAAACATAAATCATCGTACCTATTACGTTTTTAAAATTATTTGAGTAAATACCTAACAAGCGGTAAAGTAATAACAAAGTGTCAAACTCAAATGTAAAGTGGCTGTTGTAATTCGAGAGGTAAAGACATAATTATTTTTTAGTTCGATTCAAATATTTATTAATTATTTCTTTGTATTACTATTAAGCATCAATCTGTGTCCATAGGATGCATCATTTTTTTATTTTTATACACGAAATCCGGAACGTACTCGTACCTAGTTTATGGATTACGACTATACGGAACTCTGTCTGTATGGATAATATAATCGTGAGTTGTAGAAACACCTACATCGGTTACATAAAAACAAGAATAGGAACTTAGTATACTTAGACAAATAAGCCACTGGACTCGACATAAAATACAAATGTATGAAAACTCGTTCAACCAAGTAAAGCATAACACACACAAAGATCTTATGACATTATTATAAACTCAGATACACACTACATAAAAATTCACTCTATTTCTAGTGCTTGAACGTAATCGATAAAATACATATATCGATGAACGAATTAATGGCATTTTAGACATTATTGTTTGATTTTGCGCCGACAATCAAACCCAAAACCTTCGAATGGAAAAGAAAAGGCGTATCATAAATAAGCTGTAAGACAAAGGAAATAAAGAAAGAGTAAAGTTGAGGTAAGCTCTCGGTACTATATTTTAATTAAACTAAAATAAGCAGGACATTGTTATGAATTTTTTATTCAACTATAGACATCACATTTTTTGTTAAGTTTAAATTATGTAAATAGGTTTCCTCATCGTTAAATATCGATATATTTTTCGACATTATCAAGCACTAGTCGATGTCAAATGGACTCACTCGACAGTTTTGTCATTGGTTCTGAATGGTATAATCCAGTCAGTTTATGATGGTTTTCAGATGTCTATAATATATAGAAATATCGATTATATTTAACATAGTTGGATAATACGATATTTTATTTTACATTTAATTATTTTTTTTGATAAATAGCAATAAATGTAATAAAATAATGTACTTACAAGTGAAAAGAAATATTGCTGCTTCCGCCGCTATAGTTTTTACAACATTTAACAGCAGATTTAGTCATTTTTGGGAGATGTTTTGTTGACAGTGGTTGAGACTGACGCAAAAGCAAACGACCAAGAATTCTTTTCGCTAGAATTTCCTGGTTACTGACAAGACCAGTAAGGTACGTCCGCTAATATGTCTAGTCCTGTGGCTTATTTGTCTAAGTTAGTGTAGAATGTTTATTTTATACGGTTTGCTAAGCACAGATCACTATTGTTTAGTTAAAAAGCTTGTAAGCAGGTGATTAAATTTGAATTGAAATAATAATTCATTATAAATACTTACTACTTACTGTTAAGTAAAATTATACTTTGATAGTATTTTATAATCGAATTTTATTGTAAACTCGTTCCATGTATATTTTTACCTGACTGCGACGAAACCTTAAAGAGGCTTAAATATAAAAGCTTTTAAAAAAATTACAAAAAAAATTATTTACTGCGACTGCATCAAAAGCTATAAAAATGGGAAGACGCACTATGTTCCTAGTACTATGAAGTCGGAGTCATTATTCACATGTTTCATGATTACTTACTATGGGTGCTTATATAGGTATACCTAAAAATTCTTAAATCTTTTTAAATCACTATCAAATCAATTCATATACAAAAACAACAAAATGTTAAAGCCTATGCCTACATATTGCTCGTATGCGCGGCATTATTAAGTACCTTTTTGGCTGTTATTATATTTCTTTAAATTGTTTCATTTTCAAGCTTGGTCAATCCAAAAAACAAATTTCCACTATCGTAATGTTTACAAAATAAGAAAAACAAAAAAGTTTGCAAGAACTTAAAGCCGGAGGCTTACAGTGCAATTGTTGTGTTCATGAAAACTGAGTTAGTTTAGGCTCTCTCGTTGTTATTGTTGCAAAAGTCACATAAAATATTAACCGGCGAGCCGTTGTTATTTTGATACTTTGTTCTTTCGTGAATATTTAATGCGAGTTAAAAAATGTACCTATTTTATTATGAATATTCTTCAAATACTGGATGTCCTTTGATGAAAATATTATTTATGTATACAATTAACTATACTATATACCCACTAAACTGATGCATAAAAACACATTTTTAAAATACTGAACTTTGAGGATTTGAATATATTATAATAATAATGTTCCCCGACCGATTCCGGCCACGGCGGCCGATCTCATTTAGACTTGCCAACTACTAAGCCAGAGCTAAGGCGTAGGACTGACGGCTTTACGTGCTCTCCGAGGCACGGGGGTGACACACCGTCAACTTCCCAACTCCGGGCTGTTACTGAGGCTTCCTAAATAGTAAGACTCAATAACTAAAGTTGGCCTGACCCGGGACTCGAACCCAGGAGCTCTTGGTGTGTGACCGTACATGCTAGACACTACACCACTGAGGAAGTTGAATAGATTATCTCTTTACTAGCAATAGCGATTTATCCTTGCTTTTCTCCGGCTTGTTCCTTGATACATTTTAACAGTAAATATGTATAATATATAGATGACATTAAATATGCACATAGGTAGGATAAGCTGTTGTGGTTGTAAGACGTGTTTTCCAGTGGGAATCAGATTATCTCCCGCGGCAAAAAGTTGCTTATGCCACTCACTCGACGTGAAAAAAAGACAAAAAACAAACACATTTACTATATTATTTATAATTAAAAAAAAAGTGTATAATAAATAAAGTATGGATTTTGTACATACATTCTATTTATCGCATTAAATATGAAATAGATGACGTAAGTTTTTGTTGATGTTACCTATTACAGGAAATTAAAAATAAGTTACATCTACTTTTTATTTTTTTACCTTTCGTATCATCCGTTTCCAACAATTGCAAAACTAATTTCTTTTATTTTATTCCATAGCTCGTTCAGTACTTTGTACCAAATTCTCTGTAAAAATATGTTTTGTTTGTTCAAAACGTTTCATGAAACGTTTGGTCCAGTTTGTAGAGCTTGCCTGCTTTGAGTACTTGCTGTGCTAGCATTCGCGGGTTCGATCCCCGCTACTAGTCATTCATGCGATCATCAAATTAAATCATGGGTTTATATTTATCAAATTTATATTATATACGAGTATGTGTAGAGTGTCAAAGCTTACCAGGAAGCTAGATTGTGCCGAGTGTTAATTCCCCAATATGCACCTATTTAAAAATAATTTTTTTTTCTAATTCCTATTAATCAAAATAAGTTTCTTATAGTTTACATTTAAGTTATTGAGTAATAAAATGAATTGTAGGTCTAATATTGTTTAGAAAAAAAAGATTTCTCAGATACAAATCAATAGCCTGTAATTAGCTTACACACACAATATGTACTTAATAATTAAATAGTAGTGTTCACGGCCGATTTAGTAAATTATAAATACCTATGTTTAAATATATTTCGTAATTAATTTAACAATAGTGATTAATGATTAATTTAACAATATGAAATTTAATCCATCTCACCCATCACTTAACTACATCTACCCTAAAGTCTGCTTATTAATATTTCATTGTATTATTTGATGTAGGTACATTGTACATAATATTAAAATACTTCATAGTTCAAACTTATAAAATATGCATGTATTATGCGATTTAATAAAAAAAAACATTTAAGTAGTAATCAATGAATACAGCAACAACTTTTAATAGGTATAACGAAGGAATCGTTAACGCTTGTACACCAAAATATCCGTTAAATACATACACTTACTGTGTTAATCGATAGGAATTTAAAAGATAGGCGATAGTAATGTTTTTTTGATGACTTCCATAGAACATCTCTGATAATTATTTCTCAAAACTTTTATTTATACTCATACATACCTACAAAAAAGTTTTTATTGTCGGTGACCTCTTATTCGTTGTTGAGCTAAATATTCATTGTCATTTTTATGTAAAGAAAATATTTTAACTCTGTAATAAGTCATACTTCTTTGACGAGGGTTCTTATAAGTACAGCTTGTGTACTATTGGTGGGTCTAATATAGGTAGGGTTGCCACCCCTACTATATTTTAGAGTAGTCTACTATAATTGAATCCCAAATACTTTATTTTTGGGTAAAGCATAAAGTAGGCAAAACTACTATATTTTACGAAACAATAAAACTAAATATTTGTGTAACGAAAACTATTACTATTTCTTTGGATTTTCCCTCATCTACTTTATTTTTCATTAAGGATCCTACATACTCCTATATTCGAACTAAAAAAAGGTGGCAACCCTAAATATAGGTGTACCTTTGATTATTTATATTAAAAAAAAAACAAAAAAAACGACCGATAAATAGTTTTTTAAATAGTTATATAATTTTTCAATATATAAAATGAAATGTTAAAACCTTAAAGTATTTTCTTAAAACTTTTTCTTATGCATTTGCATTTAGCATTATCTCTCTCTCTCTAAATAATTGCAAATTTTAGAAATACTATACAGTTAACATTTTTTTATAACTAACTAACCAAAACAGAAATGTTATATAATATTTATGATTAACAATTCAGTGTTATTTTCCTATGGACCAATTTAGTACTTTTTCCTGTTTTAATCAACGGAAGTGTCCCGCACTTTAAAGTTTACATGTAGGTATGTTGGTATCTGCATTCGTTACCTATCTATTGCGTCTAGACTGTCAAAACTTTCCACATAATATGTATGTACCTATGTAGGTATTTAAATTTTGCCAAAATAAAGTGGCTTAAAATCATAGAGGCTTAAACAAAAATAGACTTGTTGTAATTCATTATACAATGTTTGTATATTACATAATATACAATTCGAATACAATTTATCGTTAAATTATTTAAGTGTACCTATAAGAAATATTTTTAGAATTATATTTCTAACTAGCAAACCCGCCCCGCTTCGCTGGGCGTAACTTAAATAAAAATGAAACTGTTTTTTATAATTTTTATGTAAAGTAATAGAAGCCTAAGTTACTCCTTATAACATTAGCTATCGGTGTGTGACAGTCCCGTCAAAATCGGTCCAGACGTTTCAAAGTTTAGCCGGAACGAACAGACTGACAAAAAATTTCAAAATTGTATGTTTTATTTAACTTCCGTGTTTTTTTTTTTTTTTTTATTAATGAAATGTTCCACATGCATTAAGCGCCCGTGCCTTTTGTTATTTTTTAATCATTAACAGTTTGGCGTTTTACAATTTTTTGATACTTAAAACTAGCGATACAAGCTAGCGATACATATAGACTATTCGGACGTGGTCCGACACCGACTTTATTATAATATGTTTTTTTTTTTTTTTTCTTTTTATATGTGATAGTATGTTATAACATGCTTATGAAATATGTACATATTTTCCTATTGTAAAATTATACCTACTTATGTTAACATTTTAATACTTAACATTATGTTTATTCTAATTATAACACATTTTATCTTTATCTTACGTACTAGTCCTTAATTCTGTATTCATTTATGTTTGTGTCTTAAATTCACACTATGACATTAGGACCCTGTCCCCTCATGCAGTTGGGAAAGCACAGCCTCGGAGATGTTTGTGTCACGTTTTAAGATGGAAATTTTGAGGCTGTGCTCCAGAATGGCTTTCGCTGAGGCCCCTTCCGCTCGACGAACAAACCTGCCGATCGCGTCGTCACCGTCATCTGAGTAGTAGACACAGGTGTTGGTGTGCCTAGTTACCGCTACAACCGCATGTGGTACACTGTCGTGAATGCGGAGCCTCTTGCACTTTGTCCGAACGATAATGACCTCTCTGCAGATCTGACCCTGCGCTTCATGTATAGTCATAACGCGCGACCCTTCACCGGATCCATATCCTTGGTCCATCAGGAGTTTCTTTTCATCCTGAGTGTGGACCAAGTATAGAGTTCCTTGTTGGGTCGATGGAAGTCGCGCGCCAGTAAATTTCTTCATGCTCAAGGAATGGATAATTTTGCTGGATGAGTATATATTTCCGTAGACCTCGCTGATGGCATATGCAACGTCCATGGGGTTTCTATGCGTGCAAGACAACTCACGTGTGATGTTAGTCACCAGAGTTGGCCAGCAATATCTCAGCTCGAACAGGTTTTCCCTGTCGATATAAGTCAGCTGGTTTATGTCTCCGATAAGTGCCACTTCTTCTGCGCCTGACAGTCGGGCTGCCATGATTATGGCTCCGAAATGGTTAATGAGGGCTTCGTCGACCGTTAGGCGGTTGCACCTAGTGCCCTCTTTGAAACCGTTGGCCAGTATGGAGGCCATGGTACGCACCTTGGATTTGACTCTGTCACCAAACCGTTCCACGAGCTTCTCCCTTAGATCCTTTGCTGCCTCGACTGTGGCGGTGGCTACTACTTCGTTATCCTTATCGAAGTGCCTGATGATGTAAGTTGTTTTGCCGCATCCGGGTACCCCGTTTGTCCACGTTATTTTTGGCAGTTTCCAGTTCGCAAGGATAATGCCGGTATCGACTTCGTTCGATATGGTTTTAACCATTTTGAGCATCCTGTCGTCCAGCATTATCCTCGTGCACTTGGCTACCACAACTAGTGGGTCTCCTGGAGGTGTTTGGAATTTTGGGGGTTCATCTTTACACCCCTCAGCTTCGACCAGTCCCACGAAGCCATTCGTGGTATTATAAGCGGTCATATACGACCCATACATTTCTCCATGTATTACCTGGGAAGTGTCGTTGTCGTATATGGCCGCTTCGGCTTTGTTGAGTTCCACTTCCAGCAGCTTCTCACTTCCTCGCTGGTAGGCCTGCATGATCTTTTGACAGGTGGCTAGGTTAACCTCTCGGGTTCCTTTTATTATTGCCAGGAATTCAACGAATGCGTTAATGGCATGGTCCTGTGGGTTTGATGCTGGTCTTAGCTTCGGTGGTGTTACTTGTCCCATATCAGCTCTAGTGCGGCTGGTGCGCGGCGATTCAGGTTTCTCCAAGCTTTTGACTTTAAAGAATTCCCTTATCGCCATGGCCTACCTATCCTCGTTTGTTCGCTGTTTAAGAGAGACCACTTGGTGGATGGCTTTATCTACTGCCCTTAGTCGGGGGTCCTGGCTAGGCCATTCCCCCCGACAGGTCTTTGCGCTGGAGGCTTCATTTTGTGCCTCTGTCCGTTTTTGAAGGCGTTCAGATCCACTCAGCGGGGGCCCCATGGGGGGTTGCTCCATAGAGGGGGGGTTTGTTTTACCTCTCCTTTCATAAAGGTCAGGTCTTCCCCTCTGTCTTCGTAGACAATGACCTCATGATTTGATGAGGCCAATAGGCAACCGTAGCGATCAGCCACATCGCCTCTTATAGAGCCTACCCTCATGGCGTCCACACTGAGCTTTTGTGAGGGTGTGCGGTCGCTCCCCCCACTGAGTCTTGAGAGAGCCGAGCATGCAAGTGTGAAGGCTGATTCCCTTCCCCATTCGAAGAGTGCGATCGCTTTATTTTGCACCCACACCAGCCGGTAGGGTTGGTTATCCTCCCTCTGCACTGTGAGTGCGTCGATTTTCGTGCACTTAATGCTCGTTTTAGTTGTGCTCCCCTTTATCAGTAGGGCGAGCCCCGGCGACACCGTCACTTTGCCCGGGCCTTCTGAGCGACAGAAGCTTATACCCACTCTTTCTTTATCACAGCTCATAAAGAGTGCCACACCCTTTAGCCTTATGTAACTTCCGTGTTTACTTTCATATGCATTTAGTCAAAAGCTGTTAATTTGAAATTAAAAACAGACACTTCAATTTTATTAACATGTTCTCATGGCTCAAGGCTAACGTTATATAATAGATACATACATGATACAATATACATGTGCAAGTGTGCAATGTGCATGTACTCGTATGTATGCATTAATAATGAAACTATAGATAAATATACTTGGAAATATCCTGGGGCTCATAACAGTTGGATAATAACAGTCGGGTTTTCTCGTTTTGGCGCACTCAAACCTTTTGATGAAACGTAAATTTTCTTGTTACTGTCACAAATATCCAATTTAAAAAAGTAATTATTTATGTTAACGTTGTTTACTAGCCATTTAATTTCAGAAGAATAAATAAATATAATATAATACTACGATTGACGTGAAATAAAGATAATTAATTTATAATGGAATGATCTGATAGTAAGCAATGAGTTATGAGGATGTGCCTAGTCACTTAGTGCTAATGCAGTTTGTCCGTTGACCTTAGCCTTAAGGGAAGAGAACACTTGAGTGCCTTATAAATGTAATTAAAATCTTAAATCATTAACTAAGTATTCGTCTTCTGATATCTAAAATTTTATTATTCTAAAGTGCGTTAATGATTTCACATACATCTATACTAATGTTATAAAGAGGAAAGATTCGTATTTTTGTATGTAACGAATAAACTCAAAAACTACTGAACCGATTTTAATAAAATTTACACATGTAGTCTAGAGCCTGAGAAAGGACATAGGCTACTTTTAAAGGCGAAAAAAGGGCTGTAAGGTGTTGAAATGGGGGATGAAAATTTGTATGGAAATTATGTCATTTTTATAGCTAGAAGCTTGAAACTTATTATTTAAGTGTTTAATTTTTAATTAGATATAAATAAGTAAAACATTTAAAGTTTGTAAAAATTGTATGCTAAAGGGGGGCTAGTTTTTAATATTCCCACGGCGATGTACCTACCTATGGAGTCATATAGAATTGATAAAGATCTTGGATTTCATTATGACACAAAGTAAATATTTTGAACTTCCTGGTATGTATGAATTCAACGGAAATTACTCGTAGATATTGTAGTAGCATATAGTAGTACGCCACTGCGTGCCGTTGAACTACTTCGTTGGTCTATGATCCCTGCCTTTGAAAGAGTAAACAGGATGTATGTATTTATAGATTTCCTTAGTCAATTTTATCACTTAAATATGTTTTTCTTCCTACCATTTAAAACTATGGCGTCATATCAGTAAAACAAAATTAATTTTAATTAAGTTCAATAGATGGAGTATAAAGAATATATTATAATAGGTATATATAGAATGTCTCGATTTCCGATCAATAGGTAGGTATTTGTTGAAAACTAGTTGACCCAATTTCAATATATAAGTATGTTTGTGATCTTAGAGGTCATACAAAAATATACTTATAAAGAAAAACTCTTTCAATTTTTAGCGATTTTCACAATTTTAAGAATAACTTTTTCGAGTTTTTCCGTCAAAACTTTCTTCGTATTTTTACGAACAAAATCAAAATTAGCCAAATTGGTCCAGCTTTCTTAAATGATTCGCTTACTAGGGAACAGCATTTTAATTTTAATAAAGAGAGAAGCATAGTATAATAGAAGAATAATGAAATAACTGGTTTTCGTTATAATTTTAATAAAGATTTTAGAAACTTTAAATTAAAATACTTTCAGACAATAGGCAAAGTATATTGAGGATAAAGTTAAATAGAAAAAAAGTAATTTTCTTATAAAAAACTCGAATTAGAGCGTTCCAATTTCTTAACTAGTAATCATAGGTATTAGGTAGTAATAAGTAGAAATACATAGGCATGTACCTAATCCGTGCAATAGCTATGATATCTGTGGAAATTCTTTTGTGGGTTTCGTTTTTCTCTCAAAACTTTGAGAATGGTTTATAATCATTATTTACTTAGTAAAAATGTCAAACACAAAAAGTGACCTCAAATTTAAACCCGTCAACACGAACAAACGAGACATAATAGATTTTCAGTTGTTATAAATCTATATTGACCGCGCGCCCGTTGATATGTTAACTAATGCATTTAACTTAATTTTTAATTTTAAAAAATCCGCCTTTTTACATAATATAATTTAAGTACATATTTGAAATATAATTTTTGTTGTGGTTTAAGAAAATGTCGTGAGGAAACTTACATTCCTAAGAGAACCTAGCAAGTTTTTGAAAGAACATGCAAAGGCTAGGACGAAAGGCTATGATCCCAATCATAATTATTGAAACTCAGGGTTTGGACCACCACGCTGGTCAAATGCGAGTTGGCGGACTTTACCGCGCATAACTAACTGACTCACGCTAAAAAGGGCAGAATATATTCAGTTGTGTAGTTAATCTAAATAATTTATAGTTGTCTTAGATATCTACATTCATCCATTACAATAAATCAATTTATTTTTATTTTTTTTAATCTTCTATCTATCTTCTATCTATATCTATATTCTATCTTTTTATTCCTTGCCAACATTTTTGACATCATGATTGAATTAAATTCCTATATGACTTGTAGATGTTGAAATCCCAATGATCTATGAATTGCATTAATTGAAACCTTGATCTTTCAATTGATAATAATTAATTATATGAAAGACCAGCAAACAAGTAAAAAAAGGAAGTCAAAATAAATTAAACGGTTTTTATAATTTTCTAATAAAATAAAAGTAACCTAAGTTGATCCTTATAATATTAGCTATATGCGAATAAAATTCAAATTTCCTGTCAAAATCGATCCAGCCTTTTAAGAGATATTAGAAACAAAAAATTTTAAAATAGATTTTTTATGTATAGTAAGCCGTATATATGTACTTTTATATGCATTTAGTAATAAGTTATTCATTTGAAATTAAAAATAGGCATTTTATTTTCATTTATATGTACCTACTTACTGATCATCATTTTTTTGCTTTATGTTCATTAAAATAAAAAAAAAGTTTGTCATTTTATTCAAAAATGTTAGCAAATACTTAATGACACTAAAATATACTTTTTTTATATAGTGTATACACAACCCATTATAATATCACTTAGTTACACATAAAACACATTTTATGACGCATCTAATGTTCGTTAATTACATTATAGCTAGGTCTATTATTTTAGGTAATAAATATTATTCGGTGATAAAGAGTCTGCTAATACAAACACTAAAGTCTAAACAACTGATGTACTTATTAATTCCGACCCGCTGTCAGAGTCTCTGTTTGTTTTATTATTTTTTTTCAATTAACATTTTCTTCAGTTACGTAGAGAATGCAAACTCTATTTTTCATTTTAGTACATTTGGCTACACTCTGATGTAGTCAGTAGTGATTTATGAGGCTTTTATCATTTAAATAATTTTGTGTTACCAAGAATTTTTTTGAGCCTCAAAAGCAGTGAAAACTTAACTAACAATGCTTAAAATGCAAAAACTTAATCTATGACTATTTTATATGAGGATCTTAGTGAGGCACAAAAACATCACAATTTCAAGAAGTACCTATTTACCGCTAACTAAACTTATTGTACAAGATTATAACGGTATTCTTTGATGTTAAGGCTATTTAAACTGTGTATTCAGCGTTTTTTACAGCAGTTACAGGCCTCCCTTCAGTACAAGGGCTTCATTTCAACGCGGATTGGCGACGTTCTGTCAGACAAGCAGATTTCCTCACGATGTTTTCATCATCATAAGACAAGTGATAATCAAATTGAAAATATTACATTTGCGAGACCCGGTATTTCAATTCGGTGCATTCGGTTTCTTCTCACTCTCACTACAATCGGTATTACTATAATACCATATTTAAACTGATAGACTTACATTAAAAATATTTTCGATATAAAGGGTTTCCCTAAAAGGAACATCTTAACATTGAGTGTAATAAGGCAATGTAATTGAAAAATGTAGACGAAAGTGAAAACGATAGTGTTGAGCAATACGTGCGATGTGCATATACCTATTTTAATAAATGCCCCATATTGATGGGGTATTTGTCAATATATGCGTGTGTACGAATAATGTCTAATATTATCAGTCAGCTATTTTTCGTTTGGTTAAAAATTGTCATTACTAGACTTACTATCGACGTCAATAAATATCAGCCAACACCAAACTTGCCATTGCATCGGTTAAACATGTCTGTTGAAAACACCGTAGCCTGGAGTTTAACTTTGTTTAATTTCTGACTTTACGGCTATGATAAATCACAAAATGCGTAAATATATTATGGTGCTGATTCCTTAAAAGTCAACCTCACCAATGCTGCCTTATATTAAATAAAATTCATATGGTCTAATTCCCAAACACTGAACTTGTGATTGAAGACATGGAAATCTTTATTCAAAAAGTATATTTTTAGACATTTAATTTGGTAATTATGACCAATTAATTTCAAAGTATCATTGAAATCAATGCGGCTTTTTTTTTAATTCTATACGTGGAACAACAGACTCGCGAAATTTCATCAAGAAAATAATTGGGAGTGGTAAAGTGTAAAGAATTTTAATCGAGCTATTTAAGCTGCCAAACTGGCGAGAAAAATGTTGGTGGCGAAATTCTTGACTTGTGTAGACTTAAATTTCTAACTTTTCTAGAACAACTTTGAAAATGCTGTATAAAATTAGAAGTTTAGTTAAATAATAGCTCATCTCGGTATTATATGGTCGAATTAAGCGCTTAGCTACTATCACGATGTCATGTTGAAAAGACAATGGCAGTATTGTCTCGACTTGCACTATTCAAATTGACGCCGCGTTATCACATTTTATTAATGAATATTGTCTGTAAGAGCGAGGTTTCTGCATTTCAATGCTCATCGGATTTATTATATCACCAATATTGTTAACTGCTTTTACTTTTGATACATACCTACTAACTCTATTGTACTACATATTATGCAAAACGAATGCGCAGGCAATGATGGCACGTATACATTGTATGGCGTGCTTTAAGTAAATAATAAAAACTGTCGTAAGAGTGGAAATCTTGCATATTAGCCAAGGGAATATAATGAATATAATGTGTGATAATGAAGAAAAAATGATTTCATTACAAAGAATAAGGAATATATAAAATAAAATGTCTCAACTGCGCACAAATTAGGGTTCGTGATTAATTTTTCCAGTAGGGATGCTGCCGAGGCATTAATTAAAACTCAGCCAGGCCGATCTTGTTAATGAGAGTATCGTGTTTGGGACGACTTTAGGTATATTTATCACCTTAATAAATCGCTCAGTATTCCAGACGTACTCGCTGTTTCTTGTATTTTGTACCGCATTTTATTCGATCCCATCTCGCTTAATTGATATGTATATTATGTGAAATTTAATAATTATCCTAAAAATGTTTGTAATGTTAAAATTCATTAAAATAAGAATGACGTGATCACCCACATTGTATGCAAATGAGACGATTTTATTAACGCGAAATAAAACAAGCGCAGACGATAGTTTTTGACGCCACGTAACGCATGGTTATAATGGATATTAGATAAGTGAAACAAATATATGTATTATTTATTGACATTCGCATAGGTTATGGGGTTGTAAATCGATACATATTAATAAGAAGTTAATAATATTTAATAAAATATGCAAAAAACACCTACAAACTCAATTTATTTCTCTTTGTTACCACGTGACCGAAAATGGTTTGGATTGACTGATACGCAATGACTTGACTTGACTAGTTTAATGGCTTTCAGTTGTGCCAGTGAGGCACGATTGATTCCGCCAATGTCGCGTAGGGATATGCAATGACATCACAGGGTCGTAAACTGTCATAAAATGTGCCTGTTAATGAGTATTGACATACTGCATTAGTTCAACATGGCGTTAAACAAAATATAAAGATAATATACTCGTATTAGCAACAATAATAACTGCTACTTCACTTGTGTACGACGCTAGTTTGTTTATGACTGTGCAAAATATGTTTTGTATGTCCTGATCAAAAATACAGTAATTCTTAACTAGAAGATTCGGCCTCTGTGTCAAGAATAATGACTACTTCTTCCAAGATTTCCCAAAAAATATTTTATGTAGGTACATATTTGGTTTAATTAAAATTTTATTACTTATATGTTTTGGGCCGGCACGCCCCGTATAGTACCACTCTCTCACAGAAGACCGGCGTGAAGTTGCAGCTATGCTGTCGCGTTTCGTCCGGTGAGTGAGAGTCCGGGAGGCCCACTTCCCATCCCTTCCCCCATCCTTATCCCTCCTCCCTCCCTTCCTTTCCTGAAAGGCCGGCAACGCATCTGCAAGCCCTGTGGTGTTGCAGATGTCCATGGGCGGAGGTGATCACTTACCATCAGGTGAGCCTCCTGCCCGTTTGCCCCCTTAGTCCCATAAAAAAAAAAAAAAAAAAAATATTATATTTATATATATTATATTTCATATTTTATAATGTAATATAGATTGAAGCCAAGACTGGGCTTCTACGAAGTTATTTTCTTCTGTGTTTATCTTTAATCGTTTTTATTGTGATTAAAATAGCCCATCGTCCCAAAGCGGTCGATCACGCGCTTACTACTGTTTATAAATAGTTTTATCACTTGGCAGATCTTTTGGCAAATTGGTACTTCTCTCAACGAACGAAAATGTCGCGTGTGTGTACCTTAGTTCACGTCTTGAGACTTTATTTTTAGTTAAGACCTGTTACAGTCAATCGCAGACTGATGTTTACAAATGCTCACTCCTTTGAACAATTGCAATAAAATTGGAAAAATAATCAAACATCTCATTAACTTTTCTTAGTTTGTTGAAACGTGTTCCATGTGTTTTAACAATCGCATCGCACTGGCCTATGAAAAGTACATGAATAAAAATAACTGTTCGATTTTATTTATTTTGTGGACTAGAATCATCTATTATGTAAACTAGTATTTTCCACAGCTCTGCCTGCGTGCTTAAAACGGGAAACCAAATTTTGTGATTTTACCTAGGTACTATTTATCCCATAGCTTTGTCTAATAGGCTATCTAAAATTAAAACAATTTTTCAAGTCGAGTAATTCCTCAGGTTAGCGCATTCATAAAACAATTAAAATCGAGATGACGACTAGAGCTACTTTTTATACGTACGACCAAAATCTATAAAAAAGAAAGAATTAGATACCTACGTGTTGAATAATTTAAATTTAATATTACGGTCATACTTTATCACAGAACTTCTAATGTATAGGAATATATTAGAAGTTCCGTGGTTGTAATAAATGACAGATATAATAAGTAGGTAGGTACCAATGATATTTTAACTATAGATATGTTATACGCTCACTAAACAACCGAAAAAAGTGTTCCGCGCTGCACACATACACACTTTTCATTCAAGGTACATGTCAAAATGATAGAAAGGGGATAGTCGATAAAATCAATAAGAAAAAAAGAGACAGCTAATGTTGTCAATTGCGCGTCAATGTAAACAAACATTAGTCTAGCGACCGATGACATATCAGAATATTAGGCAAATAATTGAAATATATTAATAAATCGAAGTATTCTGCGTTCTTACATGTGGTATGAGATCCCTTGTGTTTTATTAACTTTGGTATCATAATTGGTGCATTTCCTGAATACACAGGATGGCATTTTTTTTAATTTTGTAGCAGCGTACCACTCGTCGCCATGCGGTGACACTGACTAAAGGCAATACGTCCTAATTAGGATGTTTTCGAGTTTTCACGATTGCGCGCTCATAACATATCTATAGTTAAAATATCATTGGTAGGTACGTATTATTTTGCATAGGCCAGAAAAAATGCGTCTAAAGTAAAAATACTTTTTCTCAAAATGAAATAAAAATAATTAATTAACTAAGTATACAACGGTAATAAAAACAATAGGTAGATTATTACCTAATATAAACGTATAATCTAATCCTAATCATATTAAAAATTTCCAATAATACAGAATAAAACAACATTTACTTATAGTAGGTGCGGTCTAATTACTATCTATTAAAAAGAAGGAAGGTTAAAAATTTTAGGGTTAAAAGTATTTTTTTATGTCAAATCATAAAAAATAGAAAATCTGGCGAGGGCAACCCCTATCACCCAGTGGAATAAAAAATAGCCTACACTATTCTCAGATCTATCAAATATACACAAAAAAAATCACAAAAGTCGGTCTAGCCATTTCGGAGGAATTCGATAACAAATACTGTGACACACGATTTTTATATACTTAATACTGATAGAACAATAAATCTTATTGTTCTATATACCGAATCTGTGATTTGTATTCCACCTCTAAAAGCTTAACTATTTCCATGAATAGAATAGGAGCTTAATATATTCAAAAACGTATTTTATACAACAGCTTCCATTTTAAACACAACTGGAAATTGAATATTGTGATTAAAATTCTTGAGTTTCTTTGATATTAGTCTGCTTTGACGTGTTATTATGAAAATAGCTTATTCATTGGTCGCCCAAATCCACGATTCACCAGTGACCTGTCTTAAATCGGTTGAACGCGGAATCCGTCGAATGGCGTTCGAGACATTTTGTACAAAAAGATTGACAACATTATTTAATTAATAGAAGTTTTTCTTTTGTTATAAATAATGTGCAAATAATTATTTACAAGGTTTTTCAACCGGCAGAATCTTGAAAGTTTTTTGTAGTGATCGGATCGGACAGATCGATAGGAATAATAGCTGCTCTCTACCGTAGTGAGACTACTTAAATATTGGCACATAGAGCCTAGAGGTAAAAATTACTCTTATTGGATTCTATTGCAGACTTCTTTTCAACCGACTTCCAAAAAGGAGGAGGTTCTCAATTCGTCTGTATGTTTTTTTATGTTTTTTACTTCATAATTTTGAACTGGGTGAACCGATTTTGATGATTATTTTTTATTTGAAAGGTAGTGCTTCCCGTGTACGTGTCAGGTTAAAATGGGACCAACTTTAATTTAGTCCAGTACTGACAGTGGCATCCATGAGAAATCCATAAAGCCTTAAATTTGCATTAAGTATGTGCGCGTCAAGTCATAGATTATACACTTATACCTACTGCGTCAAGTGGACGAATAACTCAATATCACGCCAACCCATTTCGATGATTCTTTTTTATTGGAAAGTATGTACTTCAAGGGTACTTTGATGAGAGTTTGGTAAGGTTCTGATTATGAGATTCATGACAAAGTAACGGAACTCTTCAATTATTAATAGCAAATTAACGATACTCGGTCGAATCTTTTATAGGCTATCCGGAAATTTGAGTCACGTACCATAACTGATGATTGAAGGTACAACTCCTCAACGGTTAGGAGTTTAAAGAACACTCTTTCAATATAATACGCACTTATGGACCGATAGTTGTATACCTACTTTTAGGCTATTAGTTTGCCTAATAGATAGATAATAAAAGTTGGCCTACCCTATATCCATTTTATATTTAAATAAACAAAATACGTTGCTACTTTCCGCTAAAAATTTATATATATATATATATATATATATATATATATATATATATATATATATATATATATATATATATATATATATATATATATATATATATATATATATATATATATAATTAACAAAAACCTAAACAAATCAAAACTTTACAAAATTTGTAAAATAATTTCTACTTATTAGTGTAGATTTGTTTAGTTTTGAAGTGGGTTTTTGTTTTTTTTTTGTTAAAAATAATTTATTTGTTGGTCTACAGTAAGCAGACAGCTCTACACAATATAATATCATATATCTTATTTACATCTATATACAAATGTTTTTATGATCCATCAACTAGATATTATAAAGAACTAGTTCTCGAGATTTACTTAAAAATGGGGGTCCCCTACTTAAAAAGTTATTGTCCAAGGAATTCAAAATTGAAAGGAATTCTATTTCGGCGCTAACGCCGCGGGACGTGCAACGTGAGCGCTGCGCGCGCGCTTGCTGTGACAGACCCTCGATACTTTAGTCAGCGTGGTCGTTCCCACAACCCAACACGTTTCGAGCATTCTCAAGGATATTACACTATACTCGACAACGAATAAACTTTTGTAGTGTCGTGAATCGTGACAGTAACGTGTAAACAAAAACGATTAAGTAACTTAAACGTGTCCACAAACATAGTTTCGTTAGAAAAAGCGGCTTGTGATATATGTACATATACATATGTGTTTTAATTACTTGAAAGGTTATTTCAATTTTACTTACGGAGTACATGCTAATCAGCCTATACACCCACTATTTTAAGGAATTTGTTAAATTATGATAGTGCAATGTACCGCTTTATAAATAAACAACAAAAATAAAGCAATTCCTTAAATAAATACATCATTGTACAGTAACATGAAAGTATTCTATTTAAATACATTCCAGTGTGAAGGTCGCGGTGTGTTGACTCGGGCAATGTCAACTAAATGTGTCCCAAACCTGCCCACATTAAGATTTTAAAGTTATCAAAAATATTTAATTATTTTTCATGGTAATTTTTGACCTTTTGCCTAAAGTCTGCCTGAAAGAACTGAGCTATTTTATTACTCATTTTAATTTATAGGTAGCGGAAAAATAGTTTTGTGAGTGATATAATATATAACACAATCCGTAAGTAAAATTGTGTATGATGATTTATTATGTTTATTTGCGAAATAATAACACCTACTGCGTCATAACAACATAGTTTCTTATAATTTTTCCTGATTTATTTGACAATAATAAAGTGTTTTAAGGCAGTTGCTATATTATAACATTGAGGTGGTGATAACACCATATAATAGGCGCATTCACGACCAAACATTTGAGTTTAGTATGCCGCTAATGATTGCGCGAGATACCACGGTGTTTGTTTTGAGATAATGATGAAGAGAATTTGCGCGCGCACAGTGCTCTAATAAGAACCGGCAGCCACGTGCTCTTGTTACGATTCACGATTCGTGGACAATAGAAAATTCAGTGACAAAAGTGTATGCGTCAATCCAGAAATTTGCGTCATAATTTAAACAGGTTAAATAGTGAATATTGTGCGACAGTGGAATATACCGAACGACGTCGGTGTATTGGTGTAGCGATATGTTGTTGTATGGTAGCGAAGGAACGAGAGGGCCTATACAACGGAGGCGCTCAGATCCCTTAAAAGTTCTATGCTGGCGTGGAGTACAGGGCGAAGTGGCGCGGGCAGTTCCCGATGCGTGCCCGCAAACCTGCCACCGCCGATTCGGGAACTGTCCAGCGAAGAAGACAGTGAAAATGATGCCCATGGCGCGTTGCTCGCGGGCGCCACCGCTCGAGCCCGAAGACGGCACGCCATAAAAATTAGAAGGCAGTCCAAAATAGCCTTCAGAGCCCCGAGGTATTGAACCACTATTAAGTATATCTACTCACAATTTAAATAAATGTTTCTTTTCTTATGTAAATAAAATTATTCTATTTTCGCTGAACTAGGAAAGCGATGCTATTATAGTAAGTAGATAGTTTTAGCCAACGACAAAGCTGGTCGGCCGTTATTGTTAGACAATTTAGGTCAATCAATGAATAACCAATGTATCCATTATATACGATCAAGGTATTACAAAAATGGGGACGTTGGTATCATGACAAAATCTTGTTTATGTGTGAAATAGGTTAAATGGCACTTTTTAAAGAATATTAACAACAACTATGTATATTTTTTCGTTTCAGAGATTCGTCAAAATGAACAAATTAAACAAATATTTAATTTCGACCTATTTAAAAAGATATTTTGTAGGTACCAAACGTCTTCTACTGACTTCCCGTTACCGACCAGCTAATTAGTATCGTTTGGAACGTCTTTATCAATTGAAACTATAACTTGTGGATAAATAATTTTTAGATCGAGAAAATCACTAATCACTTTACTACGTGCTGAAAAAATTACAAAAGTTAAAAAAATAGCCTAATTATGTGTATGTACCTATCCCGGTACACTGCACTGCATTTTCCTTCCTTCGTTAACTTGTTCGCTTCTTTTTTTAGTACACTTTCTACATAGTCAGATTTTGTATTTGTATATGTTTTTTATTCTTTTAAGCCAGTTACAGTTTGAGTTTTATTCAGAATTGTTACCTTTTTGTTTAACATTCTTTTTATATCTTCTTAAACACTTAAGTTGTACCTATAATATAACTGTAGTGTAAAGGAAAGTTACGGATGGTTGTACCTCGATGGATAACCATGGATGTCTTGAAAAATAAAAAGACAAGAACGTTAGAAACTAACGCACCAGTGCAGTATTTTTGAGATGTATCTGACTAACTAGTAACTAGACTAAAGCAAAATTTGTATTAAGTACATAGTACTTAAGTCTAATAAATAAGAAAAAATCTAAATCTTATTTTGATAAAAAAATCGTGAATGTCCACAGGTACAACTAGGGTTGCCAACTATACTGTTATAAAACAATATTATACCGTTTTTCACTACATTATACTGTTTATTGTTGAACAAAAACAAACTATACAAAATACTGTTTTCAGTATCAAAATTAACACTATAAGTTAGATGCTCATACATTTCTTATTATCTAGTCAGATACGGCTATTTTTATGGAAATGTATCAAAAGACAAAAAAATTCTTGAAATGAGTACAGGTTAAAAGTGGAGCCATTTATTATAACACCTCAGAAGGATTTAAAAAATATTACTAATATTGTCTCATATCTACTTTCCGTTCCCGCCACCTCAGCATTTACCTACTGAAATATTTTTTTCAGTAATGAATGCAAAGTGGCGGGAGTAGAAACAGAGTCACTATTAATTTAATAAAAAATGAGCTCCTTATTTATTTTAATTTTAGTTAGAATTGTGATGAGCCATATGAAAAAAAGTTTAAAAAAAAGAATGTAATAAATTATTAAGTTGTATGAGAAGCTCTAAAAATATGTTTTTAAAACATTATATTATATAAAATACTGTTCATTATTGTAAAATACTGTTTAATACTCTTCTCAGAACTAAATATGCTTTATTTCTTGTAAAAAAAGTTGGCAACCCTAGGTACAGCCTAACCTTCCCATAACTATCATGATTACGTTGTACATTAGGTATGATTAAACGTGTGATATTACTGTTCATTAAAATATTACTAAGGTTTTTGTCTCTGTAGCGTGGACGTCAGAATACAAAAAACGTACCTACATAATATTATAATTGAAATTTAAATCTTTTAGATAATACAAAAAAATTAATATTTACTGCTTACTTAATGAAAACTGTGTATGTGCCAGATTTAATTACCGTATTACATTATTATATTCGTATTATTATATATAAGTAATACTCGTTATTTGGAATCAATATTCAGAATATAGGTATTATTTGTATTTCCTATACCCCTGACAAGAATTAGGTTACACAGCATACGCAAATCTTGTCAAAAATTACGAGAGTACACAGTACACTCATGCGAAAAGTAAGTTATGGTTAACTAGGTAAATATTTTAGGATTTTTGGGATAATACCTGTAAATCAGTTTCACGCAAATATATAAATGCAAAATTACTCAATAGGTACATAAAGTGTGTAAATGCCGATGTGATTTTACATCATATGCAAAAGTGATTATGGTCATTTAATCCAGCAAGTAAAAGTTATTAACAAGTTACGGGACAAAATGACTATGATGTCGCCAAATACCCTGGGCGCCGGGTACCCAGTTCGTTGGTATTAGACGAATATCTCGAATATAACGACGTATCGTAATTATAATGTAACTGATGGACGTAAGTACACATGATTTGCTGGTAATAAAAAAAAACTGATTTATGAGGGTCTGGTACCCTCGCTAGTGGCCTCCAACCTCCCCTATAGCCACCCCGAGCCTCGCTAAACTGATTTACGAGCGACTGAACTCACGATACTGAATTCAACACTCTAGGATCTAATTTATGAGCAACAACGGCTCCCACGCAACTCTACTAGTTGCACTGCTGATAATTTATGAGCAACGGCTCCCACGCAACTCCACTAGTTGCACTGCTGATAATTTATGAGCAACGGCTCCCACGCAACTCCACTAGTTGCACTGCTGATAATTTATGAGCAACGGCTCCCACGCAACTCCACTAGTTGCACTGCTGATAATTTATGAGCAACAACGGCTCCCACGCAACTCCACTAGTTGCACTGCTGATAATTTATGAGCAACGGCTCCCACGCAACTCCATTAGTTGCACTGCTGATAATTTATGAGCAACGGCTCCCACGCAACTCCACTAGTTGCACTGCTGATAATTTATGAGCAACAACGGCTCTCACGCAACTCCACCGAGTTGCTGCTGATAATTTATGAGCAACAACGGCTCCCACGCAACTCCACTAGTTGCACTGCTGATAATTTATGAGCAACGGCTCCCACGCAACTCCATTAGTTGCACTGCTGATAATTTATGAGCAACGGCTCCCACGCAACTCCACTAGTTGCACTGCTGATAATTTATGAGCAACAACGGCTCTCACGCAACTCCACCGAGTTGCTGCTGATAATTTATGAGCAACAACGGCTCTCACGCAACTCCACTAGTTGCACTGAAACTCTAAATATAATTTATGAGCAACCACGGCTCCCACGCAACACCACTGCATTATCACACGCTGGTAAAATAAATCCACTTACTTGGCAAACACGGTGTTGCGCCTGATCTGCCTCGCACCCACAGAATACTTTCACTTGGGAGCTCGCACCTCATCAGGTCAGCGTCCCGTACACGACCGCGTTTCAAACACGTCTGTTTCAAATCTCAATCTATTCTATTTAGCTGTCATCGTTCTACCCTCACGTTTATGACAAATAATATTTAAATATTTAAACACTTATTTCGCGACTACCCTACGGTATTCGCGACATATGATTCTAGTTTCTACAACTCAAGCAAATTCAAATGAACCGTCTTCACGCAAATGTGTTTCGTTCGTAAGAATGGCATCCAATGGGCTAGTTAGCATTCCCACCACGTTCCTGCAACAGGTAGAGCGGACAATTTAAGACTCCACAGACCGTACATCCGATTATTCAATCTGTATTATTATTTCTGTACAAAGGTTGAATCGTTATTACACAATAGTTCACCTACATTTATTTTTATAGTTTTGGTCCATAGTAGGGCGCCGAAATATTTTTTTTATTTATTTCACATAAGTAGTTAACTAGTTATATACTAATTTAGGATATGACGAGTGACCTACTGAAAAACAGAGCTTAATTTATCAACTGAAATTTAAAAAACATCTTTTTTTACTTTTTCTTGTAAATTTCGGTGTGTAAGTACTGTGTACATACTTTCTTATTGTTAGAAAAACCATTTAAAACACGAAAAAACTAATTAACATTTACGGTAAAGTGTACACTCGTATTTTAAAAGAAAAAGAATTAATTAATTTATTGAATGTGAAATAACTTCGAAACGTAAAGCTTACTAAAAGTGAAATTTAAAAATTTTATTAGTTCAATTCAGCAATCTTTTGCGAAAATCAATTTATTATTGAGGGGCAGTCTTAAATAGCTTATCAAATGTAAATTCATTAACAGATATCAAAGGTTCAGCTATATATAGATAGAATAGAAGCCTTTGAATCAATAAATTCTATTTATTATTTAATATTTCAAGAGAAATATTATATGATCGCGAATTTAAGGTAAAAGCTTAAAGCTTTGAAGTAATATGTTTTTAATAGAAAATGCCTTTACACCGTTAAATAGGATTACCGGCTTAAATATTATTTATATTTAGGTAAATTGAATTGAACAGATGCTGAAATCTTTAAACAAAAAACATTATACAAAATTCAAATTCCAAAGTAGACAAAATAAAATGAAATCAAACGAAAAAACTCAACTAATTACTAATGGAAGAATACCATACATAATAGAAGAAAGTTGGCTTGGATTTTTATGGTACAGCTGCTATAATAAAGTTGTAACTTAATTTTGTCGAATCTGTAAATGTTGATTATTATTTTTTCGAAAACATTATTGAAATAGTAATTATTATCGATAAATTAAAATCTATAATTTTTAGATTTTTTGTCCGTCTGTCTGTAACCGCATCACGAGAAAACCACTGGACAGATTTGGATGAAATTTTGTATGATGATAGCTGGTTATCCGAGTAAACATAAAGGATACTTTTTACTGCTGGAAAATATCTAATATCTGAGAATTCTCAACTAACAGTCACAAACTGGCTATAAAACTTCACACGGTATCTAATCTAAAAATCTAAGAACTTGGTTACCGGTCTTTAGAGCGCGGGCGGAGCCTCGGGAAATGCTAGTCTTATTATATATCATCAGAGACATTAATTATGAGAATTAAACTGAAGTGAACTTTAATCAAAGTGAATAACGGTGGTCCTCTTGTACGTCATTCAGCGTTATTGGAAGTTAAATTGTACCGCCAATCAAGTGCGCGTGTTATTGAGCTGTGCGCTACGGTTATTCAAATTTCGGTATATCAAATTACTACCTGTCTTTAATAGCCATATTTATTAAGTCGAAGGTTTCATTACCCGAATTTAAGAGGGTATTAATTAGAAGTTGTGAAAAGCGTGTTTTCGCTTTCATTAAGATTTTAGATCATTTATCATTAATATTATTTTTTTGTTTATTTATATCTATGTAATTAAATAATATAACTTAGTATGTAGGTAATGTTTTCTTGTCTTTGCCCACATAATCTTAGAACAAGATGCTTTTTATTATAAAGGTATTATTTTTTATTATTATAACTGTATGTTTGAAGTTACATATTAATAAATTACATGATTTTTTTAATTACACTTGAGTAGGAATTGCTGAAGAAATTCCATAACAGTACAGAGCTGAAGGAATGTGTATTACTTCTATATCCATAATATACTTACATACATATTTGATAAATTAATTATTAAGTATACATTTTAAAAATAATATTATATTTCAATAAAGATGTATTTTATAGATTTGTATCCCGCATCCCACTTGACGTATCTTAGATAGTCGTCTGACCTGATTTGACAGTGTAACGATTTTTATGATCAATAAAATTTTATATATATGTGTTCTTTTCGTCAAACTTAATATAATGTGGATGGAGACAACTGAAGCGATCTCTATTCGGTGACCTTAATACCTACGCTTGAAGCGATTTGGGGATTTTTAACGTCCATATATATAGAAGTTATAGTAAGTACATATTGATGGACGATGGTGACTTTGTTATCAATTCATTATTCAATGCGCTATGAATTTTATAGCGGTAAATATACGTTAAAAAGGATTTTCAGTTAGATTTTAATAGACTATAAAAATTATTATTAATAGAATACAACAAACTCTCCGTCTTTGTCCACGTGAGTAAAAGAAAAATTAGGTAGGTCTTCAAAGTTCTAGATGCCTAGTTGTTCTAGTATTTAGTAACTTAAATGGTAAAATTCATCTGGATAAGACTACAGTATACCTGTAGTATATAGTAGAATTTGTACCCATTGCAATTATTCATGTAGGATATTCAAAGAGAATATTAAATAGAATTGGCACAGAATATAAGTTGATTTTCAAGGCAGTGGTAGCCCAGCGGTAACGCGTCGCTTGTAAACCCGAGCAATGCGGGTTCAAATCCGGGTCTCGCACCTCTGATATTTTCATGTGCGAATCATTTCTATCCTGATTACCACTTGTCTTACGGTGAAGGAAAACATCGTGAGGAAACCTGCATGTCTGAGAAAACCTAGCAAGTTTTCGAAAGACATGTGAAGTCCGCCAACACGCACTAGGCCAGCGCGGTGGACTATGGCCTTATCCCCCTTGTACTGAGGGAGGCCCGTGCCCAGCAGTGGGACATTAAAAAGGGCTGATGATGATGATAAGTTGATTTTAAGGAAAACTTTATTTGATTTGTTAATTTTAGTCGCAGTTACTTTTTCCTGTTTTAAATCTTAGTCCATTGTATTTTATGGTCAGAAGGTATAACCAAATGTTATAAATTTAAAATTTAAGTTGCGAATTAATTATTTTGACCTCCATGTCTATACCAAGGTTAATTATTGACCTTGTTAATTTAGATTTACAATTATTAGATAATATTCGATATTGTTAGGCTAAAAAATGGGCGTTTCACTGTCATACGAGTATCATCATCTGATGCCTACTTGAGCTAGGTTTATGGTACGTAGTACAGACAATGTATGTTGCACATTAGTGTATGAGATTTAGATCTTAAAACATTTTATCAAGAGCAATTAAGTATGTGGTTACTAGATTACATTTTTAAAAAAATATTGCTTTAATTCGGAGTGATTTATTTCGGACAATATAAAAGTTACAGAACAAGTCAGTGTAATTTAAAAAACAATTATAAGTCCATACATACAAATACTCTCGATAGACATCACCCTCCTTCTGGCACAATCGGGTAAAAACCCAGTAAAAACAAATAAAGCATAGGTATTTTGTGTTAGAAAATATTGTTTTTTATCCTTTGGAAGACGTCCAAATCGTCCTGTCTATAAAGCGATACGACAATAGCTACCCCATGTCGTAAATTAAGTGGTTCTTCGCATTCTTGTATATCCCCTTAAAGCATTGGACGTGCCTAAACTACGTCTATAAAACAATGTCCGGACTATGCCAACTCAATATTTTTTAAAGGTTTTATTTTCACGCTTTATGGTAGGGCAGGTATAAGTATAGGTACTTGTAAGTTCATCAAAACTTAATCTTTGTGATTTACAATTTAAAAATCGTCATTATTATAAATTTATATTTTTCCACGTGCACATAAAACTTGAGATTTCATAAATTAATTTTAAATGTGTATTAAAGAAAAGTAGTGGATTAATTCTTAAAAATTATAATTATTAATTTTAATAATATTGTTATTTAAACCACAGTAATTTATTAATTTATGCAAACCGTAAAAACTACTGAACTTTGGACGTAATTAAAACCACTAATGTATTATGTAACTTCGCATGCAATTAAGTAACCGCTTCTATTTTCATGGACAAGAATTTAGGTGACCTGACAAGAGATAGAGAAGAGAGCTTAGTTGGAATCGGTAAAAAGAGAGCGAATATGTAACCTACATTCTTCACTATTTATTTTGTCATTTATCCGAAATTTTATTCATGCATTTCATATTAGTTTTAATTAATAGGTACCATATTTTGATCTTTATTACAAAAATAAAACGAGTATGACTTTTCTAGCGTACGAAATTGTGAAAACAATAGTAGCCTAAGTTACGCCTTATAACATAAGTCCATAGAGTATATTGCTACATATATAAACATAAGTCTAGTGAAAGTCCCGTCAAAATCGGTCCAGCCGTTTCAGAGATTAGCCGAAACAAACAGATAGACGGACAAAAAAAAATTAAAATTGATTTTTAATGTTACTACCATATAAACTTTCACAAGCATTTAGTGAAAAGTTTTTAATTTGAAATTAAAAACAGACAGTAGACACTTCAATTTTATTTATATGTAAGTACTGAAGTTATTAGAATTAGGTACCTTTGACGCCTCTCTAAATTTAAAATAAACTTAATAATTGAAATTGGTTCTTCTATTTGTGTGATGCCACAGAATCACAGATACACACTTTAAAGGATCTCTCTTTTCCTTCGGCGATTAAAAGAGGTCAATTAATGTAGGAATCTGAGCTACTTTGACTCATTTACAAAAAGAAACCAAGAATAAATACGACCCCTTGAAAATTCAACGAATTTCCGTTTAATAGCAACCAAAGAAAACGAAGTGTTCATTACCTCTATTATTGAAATAATATACGTCGGAGTTTAAATAATACTTATACGAAGTTTATATAACTAACTGCTCCGTTTATTTTTATGTCATGGGTTTTTTACATATTTATTTTAAGATGTGAAAAATCGAAATGCTTCCATTGATTATTATCGAATATTTGTATGTAGCTGTTATAACTGATTACAGTATAATATATAGATCTAGATATACATACAAAAACAAAATATATAATATAAAAAGTATTAAAAATAACAAAATAACAAATATTATTATTTTTACAAATAATAAATATTTTCTTTACCTATCTTGCCATTAGACTTGAAAGTTTAGAGTTCAAGAGCTTTCTTATTCTTTCGTTTTATGTATATCCACAGTTTTCAACCGACTTCCAAAAGGAGGAGGTTATCAATTCGTCTGTATGTATTTTTTTTTATGTTTGTTAGCTCAGAACTTTGAACTGGGTGAACCGATTTTGATGATTATTTTCTTATTTGAAAGGTAGTGCTTCTCATGTGGTCCCATTTTAATATTTTCCAGTTCTGACAGTGGCATCCATGAGAAAACCATAAAAGTCATAAATTTGCATTAAGTGTGTGCGCGACAAATGGACGAATATTCGATGATTCTTTTTTTATTGGAAAGGATGTACTTCAAGGGTAGTTTGATGAAAGTAAGGTAAGGTTCTGATAATAGGATCCACGACAAAGTAACGGAACTCTTCAATTCTTAGGAGCAAATTAACGATGCTTGGCCGAATCTTTTATTGGCTATTCGGATACTTGAGTCACGTACCGTAACTGATGATGGAAGGTACAACTCCTCAACGGTTAGCAGTTTAAAGAAAATTCTTTCAATATAATACGCACTTATGGACCAATAGTTGTATACTTTCAGGCTATTAGGTGTACCTCATAATAGAAGGTAAATTTTTATAATCACTAGCACTATAAAGCCAAAGCAAAATAACCCTAATACATACACGATTAATCTATTAATTTGTAAAAATAATCAAAATACCTAGCTGGCACCGACTCCAAAATTAACAAAGTTCTTAAAAGTATTATTTTCTACTTTTTAGTTTGGAAGTCGGTTTTTGTTTTTTTTTGTTAAAAATAATTTATTTTTATTATAATTTGTCGTCTTCATTATTTTTAAAATAAAAACAGATAACTACTTACTGTATACGTATTTTGAATGAATGCTGGTATTCTATGTTGGTATCGAACTTATGAAATAAAAGAGACAAGATATTTTTATACATTTATATTTTTGCTAAGAAAAAATAATAGGCGCTACAAAAATACAAATTTACAATTTATAAAAATAATTAAACTTTTAAACCATTTCAATTTTAATACTTAATTAAAAAGAAATATTAAACAAAAATAGAGTAATATTAGAAATATTAAAAAAAAATAGAGGAAATCTTATTGATTATTTCGAATTTAGATTTTATGTTCTTGTTGTTGTTTTATGTGTGTCTGTCTGTAACCGCACCACGAGAAACCTAATAGATAGATTTTGATGAAATTATGATAATAACTGGTTATCCTGATCAAAATATAGGACACTCTTTAGTGCGGGAAAATATCTCATCTCTGAAAAAATACGCATGTATTTTCTTAGGTACGTAGGGACGCGGAACGAGGGTGATTCGCTAGTATTTTATAACTTCCATAATTTGTCAAGAATCAAGATGTTATTGCTATCACAAAGTTAAATAGATATAGCTTTTTATTAGGACATCCTTCAAGACACTTTGACACATTATAAAACCTACAATATGTCAAAAATCACTATTAAATAATGTAGAACTGGAGAAAATAAATAAATTTACGATCCAGTAATTCTTCTTTTATGTTTAAGTGATCCAATGGCCTCTGCCCTTTCATATTCTATAAAATACACTCAACGTCGTCGTAAATAAATTAGGCGCGCAGCTTTAATGCTTAATGTCTTCATAAAGTGTTTCATTTTGCTATCTTATTAATTTTACTCTTGCTTTATTTTGTAAATAATTTCTCTAATTTTTCAGCAATTTATGAGTCAATATTATAATGAAAGTCGATACGTTATGATAAACGTTTTAGTCTCCCTAGTATATTTTTTTTATTTTGTATGTAACTTAAAATTAAACAGAGAAAAGAGACGTAATTTAAAGCTTATTTCTATTGCAAGATTACAAGAAATATTACTTTAATAAAGGTTGTTTAAAACTTTCCTATCTAATAAATAATTTAAAATACATCATAATAGTTCATTAACATAGTATGTTAATTTCTTTTTTAATAAAAGTTAAGGCCCATAGCCATGAAAACTACTAAATAGATGAGAAGTTGACGAAGACGTACAGTATTGTGCGGTCGATGATATGTCGAGTAAAAATGATTCCTAAATGTAGAAATTAATGTATAATGTATGCTGATGCTGTTTATTACTGTTTCGTAATATTTTTCTCTGAAACGAAGCTGCCAGAGAAGTGTTTAATAACTGTCCAATTCATAGTACCTACCTATATACGCTCACTTTATATAAAGCTGAAAACTTCCCAGTAAAGTTGATTATTTTGAATATCTATTATACTATTCCTAGATCATATTTTGTTGTAAATAAATAATTTCTTTATTCTAAAAGTATTATATCGTAACTATTGTTACATTAGATTGATGAAAAAGCTGATTTTGGATAACAATTAGGCACCTCTATAATGCTCTTCGATACATTAATTAATTCAATATGCAAGCTATATGTAGCTATTTACGTGATGTACATAATGAAAAAATCCTCTTAAGTATTAAAATTCGATCAATTTAAGTAGATGAAACAAAAAATTCTTATTCATTCTAGCAATTTGTATCAAAAGTTCCGTCATTAGCTTATTAACCGACTTCCAAAAAGGAGGAGGTTATATGTTCTTTTACGTATATTTTACACTGTTGGAGTTTTAAATTGGTTTTAACATGCATTCTTTTCTGAGAGTTCTAGCCTCCAGGTGCTTAGTCATAAAAGAAAAATGAAAAAATAATTTTCTATGCAGAAATTATTCGCTTTCACATTTCAATTAAACGGTTGAAACTATGTTGTATAATTACGTTACTAAGATATTTTTTAATTATTAAAAATTCTGAAAAGATTCTTTACAATAAGGATCTTTATTGGGGTGATAGTGAAATATTTCGAATTCGTTGGTCCACTATGACTTTGCTTATAAATAATTAGCGAATTTATTAAATTAACAAGCAACGCTCTATGCGATTTCTTACTTGATTCACTCAGACAGCGAAAAATAGCATCGTAGTGCTGCTGCTGCCATAAAGAGGTAATCATTAAAGAAATTTAAACAAATCTTGGACATAGAGGTTGAATATAAACTATTACTAACCACACTCCAAATAACGTTGAACACCTTTACACTAAAAATACTTATAAATGAAAAATTAAATATGATCAAAATTCTGAAGTATTGTAGAGTATGTTCTTCTTCTTCTTCTTCTTCGCACGGCTGGTTTCCGCACTTAGGCAGTAGATGCCCGTTGTGCGTGAGCTTGTGCTGAATGCGTTAGTCTGTCCACCCCAGGGCGTCCCAGTAGTCAAGCAGGCTGCCGGTGTCCTGAATGATTTCCTGAAGAGTCCTTCTGGGGCCTAGTTTTTCTTTACGCAGGCGTTCGAGCATTCTAGTAGAATGTGGGCCGGTGTTTCTTCCCCTTTTAGACATGCTCTACACAGGGGACTGTCGGTGATACCTATGTTAAACAAATGTTTATTGAGTTGGCAGTGTCCTGTTATTAGTCCCACCACCGTTTTGAGTTTTGTTCTATTTAGGCGTATTAGTTTTGCTGTTAGTTGTTTGTTTGTTTTAGGGAAGGCTAGTTTGCACTGACGACAGTCGCTATTAGCTTCCCATAGTGAGTTCATTGTTTTAATTGTTAGTTCGTGTAACCATGTTTTGTATTCACTAAATGGTATTGTTGTTAGTGGAGTAGGGCCTTGTATGGTTAGTTTTGAGCCTTTCTTGGCTAGTTCGTCTGCCATTGTGTTGCCTTTATTGTTAGCATGACCCTTAACCCAGGATAGGGTTAGTTTGTTATTCTTCGAGAGATGTTCAAGTGTTTTGTGACATTCCAGAGTGTATTTGGATTTTGTCGTGTTTTTGGTTAGTGCCTGTAAGAGTGTCTCACTGTCTGTTTTAATGTGTATGGTTGTGTTTTTGAGGTTATTGGTTAGGAGTTCTTGGGCATTTACTATAACCCCTGCACATTCTGCCTGAAACACAGAGTTGTGCGCTCCTAGATGGTGACTGATTTCGATGTTTAATGTATGACTGAAGATACCTACTCCAGCTCCGTTTTTGTTCTTAGATCCGTCCGTGTATACGGTGTGTGTGGAACTTGTACTTGGTTTATCCGAGTTATCCTCTTCGTTATCGTTGAGTATAATTTTGTAGTTTTTATCTATCATGTGTGTTTTGTTGGTCTTGTCGTTAGGCCAATTTAGTTTTGGGCAATCTGCTGCGTAAAGTTCGATGATCTTTGTGTGTCTGCCTTGGTTTCCGCTCCATTGATTTGTAGATCGAAGTCGTAGAGCGGCCATGGCAGCTTCCTGTTTTATGAAAATGTGAAGTGGAGGTATTCCCAGGATTATCTCCAGTGCTGCTGAGGGAGTCGTTCTCATGCTACTTGTGATGGCAAGTGTGGCGGTTCTTTGGAACTTCTGAAGTTCTTTTTGAGTTGTGCTCAGGTCCGTTCTGGGCCACCAGACGAGACATGCGTAAGTGAATGCTGTTCTTACAACTGCGGTGTATAGCCATAGCATTATCTTTGGTTTGATACCCCATTGTTTCCCAACCATGCGTCGGCACTGATTTAGGATTTTATGGGATGAGGTTAGTATCTTGTTTATGTGTTTGTTCCAGCTCAGTTTGTTATCTAGTATTATTCCCAGGTATTTCACCTTGCTTGATAGTTTTAGCGGTTCATTAAATAATAATGGCATTCTTGTTAATGAGATTTTGCGTTTGTCTGTAAACAGCATTAGTTCTGTTTTAGCGGGATTTATCGATAGGTCATTCCTTATGCACCATTCTTCTGCTATGAGAAGTGCACTTTGCATAAGTTCCCCTAAGGTTGATTCGAATTTACTACTGATTAGGATGGTAATGTCATCTGCATATCCAATGGCGTGTATGTCATTCGTTTTGAATTCTTCTAAGAGGCTGTTGACCACAAGGCTCCATAATAATGGTGATAGGACTCCTCCTTGTGGGCAGCCTCTTGAGACTACCCCTGTTATGCAGTCATTGTTACCTGTTGTTATTGATCTCCTGCTTAACATTTCATTTATCCAGTTAATGAGGAGGTTTGGGGTGTTGTGTTTTTGTAAAGCTATATTAATGCTTTTATAGGTTGTTTTGTCAAAAGCTCCTTCTATGTCAATGAAGGCCCCTAGTGTGCTGGTTTTGTGGATCAGATTGTTTTCTATGGTGCTGATTACCTGATGTAGGGCTGTCTCTGTTGATTTACCTACGGTGTATGCGTGTTGGTTGTCATTTAGTGGCGCGACAGTCAGGATTCTGTCCCGTATGTAGCGTTCACATAACCTTTCTAAGGATTTTAGTAAAAATGATGTGAGGCTGATTGGTCTAAAGTCTTTGGTATGTGAGTAATCGTCTTTACCTGGTTTAGGGAGAAAGACGACTTTCACTGTTCTCCAAAGTTCTGGTATGTAGCTTAGCATTAGGCTGTTTTTAAAAATGTTCAGTAGCCATGGTTCTATTATCTCATAGCTTATCTGTAATAGGTGTGGTGTGATTTTGTCCACGCCTGGTGATTTGTGTGGTTTGAAGCTGAATATAGCCCATTTAAGTTTATCTGCCGTGATTATTTGATCTACTAGTAAGTCGTTATCCTGTACTTGGGATTTGGTGTGTTGTGTTTGTGTTACATTGTTTTTAACATGTCCTCCGAGTTTACATCCCGGGAAATGTGTTTCTAATAGGATCATATTGGTTTCTTTTTCAGAGTTTGTGTAGGTGCCATCCGGTTGTTTGATAGTGCCTAGTGCACAGTGTTTGTCTTTTGAGATTATTTTTCTTACCTTGTTCGCGGTACTGTCTGATTCAATGTTACTGCAGAAGTTCTGCCAAGATTGATTTTCTTTTCGTCTTATCGTCTTTTTGTAGTTTGACTGGGTTTCTTTAAATTTAGCCCAGTCTTCGTCTTTCCTGGTGTTTTTTGCTCTGTTAAAGCGGTGTCTTAGTTGTTGTCTTATTCTCTCTAGTTCCCTGTCCCACCATGTGTTAATGGGGGTATGTTTTGTGTTACGCTTACGAGTACAAGCAGTTTCGTAACTGGATGTAATTGCTGTGGTTAGATTGTAGACATTTGTTTCTATGTCGGTATTATTTCTTACCATTAGAAGCGCGTCTTCTGGTAGGTTTTTTCGTAGTGTTTTTAGAAACTTATCTTAGTTTAGTTTTTTGGTGTTTATGAAGTTTGATTCTGTTGGTTTTGATTTTGCTATATCTATGTTGAATTTTATGTGTCTGTGATCTGATAGTGTAGGTTCGTCAGAGACCTTCCAGTCATATATGCGGTCAGAAAGGTCTAGGTTTGATATTGTAAGGTCTATAATTGTTTGAAATCTACTTGTTATGAATGTTGGTTCAGTACCTTTGTTTATAATTGTTAAGTTTGTGGTGTTAAGAAAGGATAGTAGATTCTCACCTCTCTTATTGTTGGATGAGTTTCCCCATAGGGTGTGGTGGGCGTTTGTATCCGCGCCAATTATGATGTCTAGTTTATTTGTGTCGCAGTAATCTATGAGGTCTGCCGTGATAGTATGTGGTATTTCGTCTTCGATTGGTAGGTACAGTGACACCATGATCAGCGGTGCCAATGGCGCATCGTTATGACTGTTTCCGTCATTTTGTATTCTTATTGCAGTTTGATCTCTGGAACAGAATTGTGTTAAAAGTGTCGCATTAATGGTATTGGGGCAGTAGATGCCTGTTCTGGGTTTTTCGTTTGGTGCATGATAGAATATCTTACCGTCACTGAGTGTCAGACCACAGATGTTAAAGCCTCTAATCCACGGCTCTTGGATTAGGGCTATGGTCTCCTTCCCTTCAACCTCCAGTTGCCTGCGTAGTACAGCCGTGGCTTGATGACTGTGCTGGAGGTTGGCTTGAGTGACGGCTATGGACCGTCGGTTGGGTGTCATTTTGTTAAAAATCTGCTTCGGCCAGTGCTTCCCAGGACACCGGCGATGTGGACTCCTGCGAGGCAGGCGTCAGCAGCTCATTGAGGTCTTGGGGCACTGGGGACCGTTCAGTGTCGGTTTCCATAAGGAGGTCCGAGTTGTCCGCCGGTCCGTCTGGTCGGTCAGTCGAAGTCTGGGGATCGTTTGTTGCGCTTGGGGAGAGTAGAGCTCTATCAAGTCTCTCTGTGTCGGGGGGGATCTGGAAGTCAGTCGGAGAGAGCTTCTGTTTGTCCGTCTGTCCGTCTGTCTGTCCGTCTGTCTGTCTGTCTGTCTGTCCGTCTGTCTGTCCGTGCGTGGCCATGCTAGAGCTAGGGGTGAGTCTGTCGTTTGGGCGGCTCACGGGGGCCTCCTGGTTTCCAACACTGGGTGGTACATCACTCAGTCCTTCAGGAGTGAAGAACCGGATGTAAATGTTTCCGTGGGAAAAGTTAATGCGGCGGCCTTCCTTTAGAATTTTGGGGATCTCGTCGCTGGGTATTCCTAGATACAGGAACATCCCAGGACGATCTCCCTTACTGATGTCGTAATGTGTGAGCTGCCAAGAGCCAATGTTGAAGTATTTCCTGTTCTGCCATATTAAGAGTTTATGCAGGAAATCGGCGTCACCTTGATAGTCAGGGACGTATAGTGCAGCTTTGATCTTGGGCCTGATCTGTCGTTGTTCGATGAGGGATAGACTGTAGCCTTCCCTCGGAGCCTTCATCGTGGCTACGACTCCTTTCAGCCAGGCCAGTGTTTCGTCGTCCGCAACCCTCAGCTTTACCACTCCATCTTGCAGGAAGGTTCGGCCTCGGAATTCCGGAGCGAAGTGTGATTCGGTGGGTGAGGCAAGAGCCGTCTTCATTGCCTCGAAGATAGCCTTTTGCAGTTGGTCCTTTATGGCGGTGGATTCGATTTCCGTAAGGTCTATCCTAGGGTTGGTTACAATAGCTAAGTTCAGGCGCGAGTTAAGCGCCTGTGCGTAGCTAGTTTCACCTTCCCTTACTGGGCGGTCTGTTCGGGGGCGTTTTGACGCCATCTTTGGGGAGATAGAGTCATCAAGCCTGTCCCTTTTGGTTTGTTTCGGGCGGCCTTCTTCCAGGGCTTCACCCTCACTTGTGCCGCTGTTCACACGCGGGCGTGTGAGCCTCGACTGGCTTGGGTTAGCCCTGGAAGTGGTCGCCTTCGTATGGTGTGGTTTACGGGGGTCTAGAGGGCCCGATGTGCTTTTTCCGCTCGAGCTCGTTGGGCGGGCAGTCCCGTGGCTGGAACCACTTGGACCGCCCTTAGCTCCCTGGGCTGTGCGTACTCCAGGCAACCTCTTGCCCTTAGACCCCTCCGTCTGTTTTTTGTTGTTGGTAAGGGTAGCAGAACGCCCTCCCACCTTGGAGTGTCCACTACCATGGCCGCTCGAGGAGCCCGCGAGTCCCGTGCTGGATTTCGCCGGCGCAGTGTCACCTTGTTCAGGCTTCACCGCGCGCTGGTTTCCTCCAGTCGGTGACCCGGTACCTCCAGGAACAGCCGTGGATGAACTCCCCTCAGTGGTGTACCGTCTGCCACCCTGAGTCTCAGGTTCACTGTCATCAGTTCCCCTTGCGTTTAGTCTGTCTATGGTCCTTGACCTGCGTTGTCTTTCTCTCCTGTTTTTGCGGTTCTTCTTTTTGCGTGGAACCGCTAGGCTCCAGGAGCTCGTGGTTGTTGTTGGTTGTGGCATTGCTGTGAACAAAGAGGTCATATTAATAGAGGCGGTTTGAGCCGCTTCTGTGTTGGTGGTGATTTGCTTGTTGGTGTGTAGAGTATGTTACAGTATTTGAAATGGTAGGCGACGCGCAAAAATTTTCTATTGCTTTTCGTTATTATCGAGACTGTTAATTACTGGGTATTGTATAAAAAAACATTAGGTTTAATCTCAAGTAAACCTAAACAATTATATGGTTAATAATAAAGGAAATATAATGACCTACAGGGAATTCAAGGTAATACCAATCAAACACGGCTACGGTTCGACGGTCGTCACTGCCTGATTAATTCATGAACGCGTATACCAAAGTGCCTAACTCTAGGCCGATGACTAACAATTTCTTAGAGTATTCCAATACTTATAAAAAATAGCACTAAGGATAGATTCAGTTGACTAGTTAAAGAATCAAAAGTACGAGAAAGTGTAATCAAAATACATAATTAAATGCGTAAGACCTACACTAAAGTCATTCCCCATATATTTATTAATATTTGTATATTAGGTATGTCTATTTTATATATTGTAAATAGTTAATCTTATAACTAGTAAAAATTAATGAATTATAAAATCATTTTAGACGAAGTTAATGGACTTAGAAGAATCTACCCATTATTGTAATAATGAGTTTCAGATTTTATATTAATATTTATTATGTAATTAAAAAGTAATTAAGATTGACCTTGTTGAACATTATTATTAAAAGCTTGTTATTACTTGCTCCTTATTGATCTGACTAAGAAAACAAATACGTATAGAAGTAAAGCCAATATAAAATATTTTTTTATTTTTTTGTCAGTTAGGTATCTACGACTAGAATTTAACCTCTAACGCTAATTTTAAACTTTTCGCAATGGTCTGTAATAAACATTGGCACAATCACTTTGTTTACTTTGCTACTTATTGTACCTACTTTAAAAAACGACGGCGGTAATAGTATTGTTATAATGCCATTTCGGCTTTCAATCACTGTATTCCGCACGATCTGAATACCGGTGTTATTGTTAGGTGCAAATTTTATTCTACTGTGGCAAATCAATGGCAATCTACTTGAATGGTGATATTTGATTAGTGCAAGTAATGGAATTGAAGTTGAAGTATGTATGTATGTTACATGTATGTATGTATGTATGTATGTAAATTTGTATGTGTGTGTGTGTCTGTATTCAGCCCTTTTTAACATCTCACTGTTGGGCACGGGCCTCCCTTCCAAGTCACAAATGCACATGTTTATCGAAAACTTGCTTGATGTTCTCAGATATGCAGGAATGCTTATAATGTTTTCTTCACCGTCAGTACTAATATTACATGTTCGAAATTATTCGCACATAAAAATATCGGTGATGAGACCCGAATACGAACCCGCATCACTCGGTTACCCTAATGAGATCGTTACTTCTGAGCTACCACTGCCTTACAGAATTGATAAGTAAACTTAATTCTTCCATAAATATGTTGCCATCTATCTTGAGTGTGAATTAGTAACAAGTGTTATTTGTTTGACAGTCGTAGCTCGACATTTCGTTGTTGCTAAAATAAATGTTACAAGGGATAACCGCGCTTTCATTCCATTTTATTTGTTGTCGTAAAATTACTTCAGATCCTATTACATTGATGGATGAAATGATGTAATCTTAATGCGCTTTTTAAAAGGTTGTTTTTGTAGGGGACTGTTAATACTCTTATTTGTAATTGATACTTTTAATAGCATTTTATTGCTTTTTCGTATTTTCTAATACCCATATAGGAATATTGTTTTCGTTTTATGTGACTGATAGCTGTATTTTTACTTATATTACCAAATAACGATCAACAACAAAATATATAAGTAATTAGACAATATATACATATCCATTCTAAATATAATAATATACATGCGAAAGTTGAAGACCATACTCGTATGTGATGAATAAAATGATCTATACCTATTGGATATTTAACATCTGAGGGAGAGAAGCACTTTTAAATAAATTAACCAGGGTTGAAAAAATAATAAACTCATTGACATTTTTACAGTATTAGGTAAGTATGTAATTATAGAAGGGGAGCCCATGAATGTGGATTTACTCGAGCGTCGCGATACCAATAAGATTTTGCAAATTAGATCGTTAAAAGAGTAAATGGTCCTATAATTTGTCACTTTCAGCGGTGGGGGAAACGTCTACAGACTTTCAAAGTTGTAAAATAAAAAACAATGACATGGAAATACTCAAGCGTGTTTCTGATATGAAATATTTTTAGTCAATATGGCTGGGACATCATGATGAAACTTCATATGCTAATCTGACGCGGTTGAGTATATCAAGTCAGTCAGTTTAAGAAATTGGAGCATCTGTCAATTATTAACATCCCCTCTAAAAATCTGACGCGCTCGAGTAAATAACGAAGTCCCCTCTTGGGCTCCCCTACCGTTAAGACAGGGATAGCCCAGTGGCATCGCGCTTGATTGGAAATTCTAGGGAAGGAATTCTAATCCCAGGTCTTGAGACGACAATATTTTGACGTGATCATTTTTTCAACATGGTTACCACTTGCCTTACTTCGGAGTCACCAATAGACTATAGCGTCATCCATGGGCGTACCCAGGTAGGGGCAGGGGGGGGCAGCTGCCCCCCCCTGGATTTAGAGTAATACTAATATTCACCGGTGAACCGAAACAAAAATATTTTATTATTATTTTATTTATTTATTTATTTATTTATTTAGTACCTCATCTAGATCATGTTAATCACAATTCACATACCAAAAGACATAATGTTTATGTTCTAACAATATTTGTCGTTAGAAAATGCACTATCACATAGTATAAAACAAAGTCGCTTCCCGCTGTCTGTCTGTCCCTATATATGCTTAGATCTTTAAAACTACGCAACAGATTTTGATACGGTTTTTTTATAGATAGAGTGATTCAAGAGGAAGGTTTATATGTATAATACATGCATAATAATATAGTAGAGAAACACTGATAATTTCAGAGGTTTCTAATGTGATGTCGTAAATAAACACATTTTTTGCGCTTACATCGCAAACGCTAGCTGAACCTTACGAGATAGATCCAAATAATATACTACAGTATTGTACACATTAAAAAGGTCTATAAAAAATTTCGCGATGGCATATGTCTATCTCTTAAGGATAACATACGATATTCATTTTAATACTTTAAAAAATTGGCAATTATAAGGCGGTAATGTAGAAGCTATTTACACAAATACGGTATTAATTTCTAATAAAAAAACAATGAAATGGAAATACTTAATAAAACTATAGATAGTTGTAATATTTTTATGAAACGAAAAATAGCCAAATTACAGTAATGCCAGTAACTGACAGGCGTTATTTGAACATTACTGTTATTTAATGCCAATAAATAACTATTTTAAAAAATCTGGTTGATCATTGGTGCATTCTGTTGAACAATAACAAAAAGCGTCCGTTAAATAAAAATGGACATACGAAATTTTTTTTGTGAGTATTTTCTATGATTAATTTAATCAATCAGCCTATCATCGTCCACTGCTGAACAAAGGCCTCCCCCAATGAGCGAGATCCATCCCGGTCTTGGGCAGTCCGCATCCATCCACTGCCCGCTACCTTTCTTAAGTCATCGGTCCATCGTGCTGCAGGGCGTCCTACACTACGCTTGCCTAAACGCGGTCTCCACTCTAGCACTTTTCGGCTCCATCGACCTGAAGACATGACCAGCCCACTTCCACTTCAGCGAGCTAATTTTGCACGGTGATTTTGATGTCGGTTACTTTAGTTCTCTGGCGAATAACTTCATTTCGAATTCTGTCCTTGAATTTGTGGACCAGTCTTACGGTGAGTGTCCACGTTTCGGCTCCGTATGTCATTACTGGTAGGACGCACTGGTTAAATACTCTGGTCTTAAGGGATTGTGGGATCGACGACTGTAGAATATGACGTAGCTTTCCACTCGTCTTGAAGAATCACTAAGGCCGTTTACCATTTCTTCCAAATCCATCAGAGTCTCTACTATGACGAATATGTCATCGGCAAATCGCAGGTGTGTTATATACTCTCCATTGATGTTGATGCCTCGTCCGTTCCAATCGAGTGTTTTAAAGACGTCCTCCAATGCAAAGGTAAACAGTTTCGGGGAGATAACATCCCCCTGTCTTACCCCGCGGTGCAATCGGATTAGTCTTGTGCTCTGCCTTTGTACTTGGATGGTCATCGTTGCAGACTGGTATAAACACCGTAGTTTTTGGATATACCGATAGTCAATAAGGCATCTCTGCATGGATTGTAGAACAGCCCAGGTTTCGATGGTGTCGAAGGTTTTCTCATAGTCCACAAACGCTAGGCATAGAGGCTGATTCCTCGGTCTTTTGAATAATTTGCCTTAGTGTGTGTATGTGGTCTACAGTACTGAAGCCTTTTCGAAACCCAGCCTGCTCCAAAGGCTGGAAGTCATCGAATTTTTGGGCGAGACGGTTCGTGATAACTCTTGAAAACAACTTATACACATGGCTCAGAAGAGACACAGGTTGGTAGTTCCTTAAAAGGGCTTTATCCCCCTTCTTAAAAAACAATACCACTAAGCTCCTGCTCCATGCCTCCGGTGTAGTGCCATTGTGAAGGACAGAATTAAAGAGATTTGAGAGCTCTGATAGAACCTGTGTTCCTGCCGCTCTGAGGAGCTCTGCGGTAATTCCATCCTCAGCCGGAGCTTTGTTGTTTCCTAGTTGTCCAAGAGCTATCCTAATCTCGCCAACGTCGATGTCGGGAAGCTCATCTGTTTGGTGGCGTACAAGTCTGGCTTGTGGATCCTCCACGTGGTGGGACTCAGGTGGAAGTGTATGTGAGGAGTAAAGATCGCCGTAGAATCTTTCGACATCAGCGAGAATCTCTGGTGTGGAGGAGACGGTTGTACCTTGTGCGGTTCTAAGCTTTGTCAGGTGACAACGGGAATTGTGAGAGTTGGCAAAGATTTTCGAGCCCCTATTGAGTGCAATAGCATCTTCAATACTTCGGGATTCGCTCGTCTTAGATCACGCCTTATTAGGTTTCTCACATTCCTGTCTAGTACCTGACGCTTAGACTGAGTGGTATTTACAGCCTCGCGTGGCTTCGCCATCTCGTTCAGAGTCTCGGTTGAGAGTTTCGACTTTTGTCTATCTCTCTTAGGTCGAAAATGTTTTTGTCCCACCTCACGGATCACACGCATCAGACTATTGGTGGTGTCATCGATATCCTGAGTGGTTTCCAACATGGCGAATCGGTTCTGTAGTTCTAGCTGAAGCTTTCGCAACCAGCTTTCATCTGGAGTGGTGTAGGCCTAAGAGTCGACTAGCCGCGCACGTTCAATTTTGATGTTCATATTCAGGGTTCTTCTTACAAGTCGGTGATCATTGCCGGTTTTAACCTGGTTAATCACTGAGACATCCCTGAATATGAAGCGCTTGTTGGATATAATGAAGTCGATCTCGTTCTTTGTAGTATTATCGGGGCTTTGCCAGGTCCACTTCCTTTGAGGCTTTTTCTGGAAAAATGAATTCATCAGAAAAGCCCCTGGGCCTCGGGGAAGTTTACTAACATTTGCCCTCGATGGTTCCTCAGTCCATAACCAAATGATCCAACCATCGATTCGCCATCTTCTTGTACTCCCACTTTGGCATTGAAGTCACTCATAACAACAGTGTAGTAGGTGTTGGTACGAGACATAGCCTATGTCTTCGTACATGGCTTCGACTTCGTTGTCAGAATGTATAGACGTAGGAGCATACACTTGTATAAACCTTCAAGAAGTATCTTTCGGTTATTTTCAACCTCGCCGACACACTGCCAACCTCTACGACGTTGTTTTTGAGTGACTTATGGATTAAAAATCCAACACCACCTTGGGATGGTTGGTGACCTTCTCGGAAGAAGAATAAGTGACCAGCATAATAATAATAATATATACACCTAATGTTGCGTGTAGTGTTTTTGTGTAGTATGTAGAGTAAAACAAGAGCGGGGGCCGGTTTAAAAAATTTCAGATTTGCCCCCCCCTAGGCCAAAAGCTGGGTACGCCCATGGCGTCATCCCCTCGTATAAAATGGGTGCCCATTATTAGGACATGAAATGGAATTGCAGATAGATGTAATAAAAATTGCGTGTTTAGTATAAAATTTATTTTGTTCTTACTATTTTTGTATTAAATAAAAGAAAGCAAAATAAAATGAATAGCTATAGTAGTACCTAAAATTGTACGTACCTACTACCTCAGTAATTCGCACCCTCATAATTTAAGCCCCTTCAGGAATAATTTATTAAAGCGTTTATATTTCCTCAAACAGTCCGCATTGTTAAATTTGCTCAAACTTTATAAATTTTTTATTCTACATTGCGTATTTTTAAAGCTGTATTTCTGAATAAAATATTTAAAAATGCGAAGAGAGACACAGACTTATTTTACATATTTTTTTTAAATGAAGCCGTAAAGTTTGTAAAGTTTGATCTGCTTTTTTATGATTATTTGAAGAGGGATTAAAAGAGATTATTTAATTTTCTAAAAGGTAAATTAAAGGAGTCTAAATCACAAGTATTCTCGTAGGTAAGTACATATCTAATAATTGGTAATTACAAATTTTAAGATACAAATTGATAAGCTAATAGACCATAATAAATAGTATTATTTTATTCGAAACACAAAACATGGTTAGTTTTTTCCTCTTCATTATATTACATTTGTTTTGCCCCTGTACTGTACAGGGGCAAAACAAGGAATGTCACATATAATTAAAAAGAGTTGAAAAGTATTGGAACAAAAGATTTGCCACGTATTATAGATTGCAATGTAAATTAAAAAAATATTAATTTTGTGACATTACTTGTTTTACCCCTGTTCATTTGAAATATTTTTGCAGTAGGTAAATAAAGTATTTAGGAATAATAGTGAAGAATCACCTTTGTTTGCTCGGCTTAATCCCTTGGTAAGTTAGTTATGGATAACCCACGGGAACCGTACAGTTTTCGTAGGATAAAAAGTAACCCAATCGAGGCAACCCTATAACCCAGTGCCAAATATTCAAGATATTTAGCACTGGATTAGGTATATCATATATGTATATGATTATCTGGAATAAGTCAATATCCAAATCTTTTCTATAGTGACTGACAAATAGATACCTATTTATTCATTTTCGTATTTTAATTTTTGTTTTATAACTAGCGACTCTTCCACGCTCCGCTCGAGTCTCTAGATACGTTTAAGTATAAGTATAGATTTTTCAGAAATTATGTAATTTCTACTATAATATATGCTTCGGCTTTTTTAAACTACAATACGCATGTTTTATACATATAAGCCTTCCTCTTGAATTACAATCTATTGATGAAAACTGCATTAAAATCTGTTGCGTAGTTTACAAGATTTAAGCGTAGGTACAGATGACGGAAAGCGACTTCGTCTTCTACGAGTAGGTACCTGCTATTTAGAGATATTTATGGAATCTACTAAAATTCATGTCAAAGTTAAAAAATGGTAACGTGATTTAGATCTTCAATACATTTTATAAAACGAAGTCCTCCTCTGTTTGTCTGTCTATCTGTTCGACAAAACTTAAAAACTACTGCAACGATTTTCATGCTGTTTTCACCAATGGAAAGAGTGATTCTCGAGAAAGGTTTTAGTATATAATTTGTCAAGTATTTTAATTTATTTTGACGAATATCTTACGAGTAATCTCAAAAGAATAGCTTTGATTTGACATCATAAACATTCAATTTTCAAAGCTCTACCAACAATTCCTATTTTTTTAACAATGATTAGAACGCGGGCGAAGCCCCGGGTATTGCTAGTTTATAATAAAAACAATAAAATTACACACACTATCTGTCCACATTAAGAATGCTATTAGATTAGGTAATATATTATTATGATCTAATTTCTAAATGTTCTACGTGACATTGGCAAAGTAATCTGTGTTCAACTGGCATTTGAAGAATTGAATGATCTAAATGTAAACCATTTACAATTAAATTAATCGTAATATTCTTAAAAAAATAAAAATGAAATGGCTCCTTATAGGAAACATAACTTTTTACTTATCTGTTCCGGATAACGTCTGCCTTTGTTACACGATCTATCCGGCTGTCAATTTCCACGTCTTGCATTTGAAACGATAAGAAGTGAAAAGGTTCTATAAAATCATTCCCTTTAAATAATAAACAATTTAAAGTTAAAATTAGATTTTTCATTTGACAATAAGCAATAAGCAAGTCGGAAGCACATAACAGCTCATGTAAATATTTTGTAAGATATGCTGGTACTATTTTTAATAGCCGTAATTTTAGTAATTTTATCAATTAGGTATTTCGTTTATTATTGAATGGTATAATGATTTAAATAATAAGCTGAATCTCTTATATACTTAGATACTTATATCTACCTATATATGTATATATATTTCATACGTTACCCTTAACAAGATGAAAGAGCTTCAAAAGGCATACTGATCATTTATCGGCCTTTAAGTTGCAAACATATTTGTTCACTTTTGAAGTTAAAGAATACTTCACTCGAGATTTCAACCCTTTTCACTCTTGAACGCCCAACCCTTTTCGTAATAAATATAAGGCGAGCACTGAGCATATTTCATAATAATTAAAAGTTATCTATTAGTTAGGGCGACATCTATGCATAATACAATAATATTGGTCTGAGACACTTTAATGTTTTTTTATAATAGTACCTAACTTACAGAGATTAACTCAACTTTTCTTTTTCCCGATTTAAATCTGTTTATAAAAAAATCTTTTTAAAATAGTCATTATTATTGACACAGAAAAACACTGAGCAGATTTTGATGAAATTTCGTATGATGATAGCTAGTTATCCGGATCAAGATATAGGATACATTCTACTGCGGGAAAATATCTAATTTTGGAGTTTATACTCATTTTTATGTGTACCTAGGGCAGTTAAAAAAGCTCATGTGACAGGTTATCCCTCCTGAGAGTTTTTATTAATATAAATTGAAACAAAAATTCGTATAATAGAGCTACTAGTAGCTGCTTTAAAAGAAATATGCGTTTGTTTATCCTTCTAAAAGACTGTAAAAATAAATTAACATTAAATATACAAACAGGTAAATAAAACTGACGAAGAAAATTAATTTTATAAACAGTCTACTTATATTAAACTAAAATAAATAATACATATATGTTAATGGAAAATAGTGGATTTTATTAAAAATTAAGACTATAGAAAAAAAAATAATATCGGATCAGAGGGCCTAGACAAAGTAACAATCGATTAGCGAAAGCGATAGTAGAAAAGTCCAAAATGTATGGGTTTGACTTATGACTTAGATATGTCACGTGATCTGTTGTCAACGAATAGATGATGCTAGACAATGTACATTCATTTCAATTATTAGTGATTTAAAGTTCAAAATGCATACGCTGCGTTTAAGCGATGACGATTGTAGAAATCGAATCGCTTCATAACGAATGCCGGTTGGCTATAGGCCCAGATCTAATTCAATATGTACTTTTATTATGAGGAAGTTTTTACATATTAGTACTACGATAAGTATACTAATAATAACCTTGAAAGATTTGGTCATACTCTAGCTATTAGGTCACTAACGGGAGTATGTACTATGTAGCCGCATAGTACGTAATTGTGTTTGTCGGTACGTGGGTACCTCACGTTTCCGCGAGGGTATAAGTTGAGATGCGGATGCGAGTATCTATTTAATATATTATCTTGTACTTGACAGCTGTAGACTAGCGCTTATCTAGGACTTTTAAACTTATTGTATATTTATTTCTTACCGCTTGCTTTTAAATATATGTTATTAAATTATGGTTATAGGTACCTATAATATCTACTTTCCAGTGGAATCTTGGAAATATTTACTCGAAAGAAGAGTTGAATTTCTTACTAATTTCCTCAACTGTGTGATGTTCACTTCTAAAATGCCAGAGGCAGATTCAGCACTATCGCTCCAATTCACGGAACAGAACAAAAGTTTTTTTTTTGTTCCGTGCTCCAATTTATAAGGGAAAAATAAGCAAGTATAAGTGTAAAAGCTATCACTGAGTCGAGCTTTTAAGTCATACGAGTGAGTGCGATCACTCTCACGCAGTCGCCTGTGTGATCCTTCTTAAAAAATCACTATGACGTCATATCAACCATCGATCCTAAATTCGCTCTCAATATAATTGCTAACTTGATTTTAATCTTAATCATCAATCAATTTAGTAAGTGTGACTATGGAAATAGAAAATAAAATAAAAAACTTTGTCTCGCAAAACTACAAAAAATAAAACATTTGAATTTAAACTTTAATGTTTGAAATGTGTAGTTACAAATAAATAACCATTTCCAGCGTAGTGGATGTAGTTTCCAGAGTTGTCAAAGGGAGAAACATTTTACCTAACCAGAAATATTTAATATTAGGTAGAATATTAAATTCAATGAGCTTTTAGGAAAATGCAATGAGGGATTTTACCGCACTATACTGTGAAATAATAAGTTTTTACTCTGCTACTAAAAGTATTAAATATAAAATCTTAAAAAAATATAAAGGGCAACTCGGCCGAACCAGTTATTGAATTTCCTGTACTGTAGGAATGAAAGATTTCTTGTCAAAAAGGTGTCTTAAGAATATTGTTGACCTATATATGAACTTTAACTTTACATTTATAATAGAACAGATTCGTTCGACATATAAAACATTGATTTACCATTATTAATAAGGATTTCTAACGAAGTCATGACTTATGAGTTCACATCATTCATACACATTGTTTTCCGTGAACTGATTTTAATGTAAAATTCATTAATAATAATCGCTTCTCAGCATACAGTAGTAGTGACCTACTAAAATTCTCGTCATAAAATAGTATTAACATAATACTTAGGTATTATATCCTTTAATGCCTGATTAGTGTATGTACAGTAAACACGTTTGACTTAAATAAGTAGTTTAACGTTCAGAATCAAGTTCATAGATCTTAAAATGGTATAACTTTTCTGACTCACCTTACGAGTATGGCATTTTGATGTAGGTTTCAAGGCAATTTACTTTATCTTATTCTTTTTATTATCTATATCTTTTAATAATAAATATTTTATTGTATGTAAATAATTTATAACAGTGAAAAGTAATTGTCTTTTTTATTAAAAATGTAGGTATTTAGATAGTATATTATTAATATCATAGATACTCATAGTTATTAATATTATATATCCATACTAATATTATAAATGCGAAAGTAACTCTGTCTGTCTGTCTGTCTGTTACCTTTTCACGCCTAAACCACCCAACCGATTTTGCTGAAATTTGGTATGTAGATAGTTTGCATTCATGAGAAGAAAATAGGCATATTATTTTTTGGAAATTCAACCCCTAAAAGGGTTAAAAGGGGTGGCAAAGTTTGTATGAGAAAAATATTTTTATTGCACATTTTTGCTTGAAACTTTGAATTAATGCTTTTTAGTACAAATGATGAAACACGTATTTCAGGGTTTTTCGAAATTCACCCCCATTGGGGGTTAAAGGGGGTGGCTAAGTTTGTATGGGAAATTTAATTCTATTGAAATATTTTGCGTGACACTGAAATAATGCTCTGCAATACAAATTATGAGATACATATCTAAGCGTTTTTTGAAAATCAACCCCTATGGGGGTTAACGGGGGTGGCACAATTTGCGTAGGAAAAATATTTAACAGTAATCCATACTAATATTATAAATGCGAAAGTAACTCTGTCTGTCTGTCTGTCTGTTACCTTTTCACGCCTAAACCACCCAACCGATTTTGCTGAAATTTGGTATGTAGATAGTTTGCATTCATGAGAAGAAAATAGGCATATTATTTTTTGGAAATTCAACCCCTAAAATGGTTAAAAGGGGTGGCAAAGTTTGTATGAGAAAAATATTTTTATTGCACATTTTTGCTTGAAACTTTGAATTAATGCTTTTTAGTACAAATGATGAAACACGTATTTCAGGGTTTTTCGAAATTCACCCCCATTGGGGGTTAAAGGGGGTGGCTAAGTTTGTATGGGAAATTTAATTCTATTGAAATATTTTGCGTGACGCTGAAATAATGCTCTGCAATACAAATTATGAGATACATATCTAAGCGTTTTTTGAAAATCAACCCCTATGGGGGTTAACGGGGGTGGCACAATTTGCGTAGGAAAAATATTTAACAGTAATTTTTACCATAAGTCCATAACAATGAACCACGTACATCAGTTTATCATTAACGAAAAACACACAAAGAAATTATGATACACATAGTAGCAAAATTGGTTAAAAATAGGAAATAAGTTTTAGAAAGCGCAGCAGTGGCGGCACGGCAGGATGCTACACAGTAGTTTTCAGAAAAGAGGGCCAGAACTTTAAATGGGGAATCAGTCCTTGATACTTTATAAGTAACAGTATATAAGCAAAAATGTTTATTTTATTCACTCTTAGCGCGAGCGAAGCCGCGGGCACCGCTAGTTTCTATATATATGCTATAAATATTTTGATGAATCCAGTTCAACCAGTCACTGACTAAGGTCAGTGACTAAGAACTTAGTAGGTACGCACTGTCTAATAATCATAATTAGTTCCATTAAGCATTCGAATAATCTATATTGATGCTTTATATGTTTTATTTATAATGCAATGAACCATGTAATTAGTAAAACGATTGAAGCAATTTTACAATTCAACGCCCGAACAATTAACAAATGTAGATATGTAACATTTATACATAAAAACAATATTGTACATTTTATTAAAGATTATATGCAAAAATATTTTCAGTAATACAAGTATATCTTGTTGCTTGAAGACAAAACGTTATAACAATAAGTTACGAGGAGTAATGCCGGTATGCGGTTAGAATGTGCCGTGATGTGCATCATGTGGAGCACGTGGCGACGCACTAACCGGCAGCTCAGACTCAGCACAGACTCCCAGCTCTCAGTGAATACTGTACACTACACTACAGTATAGAATACTCGTCGCGTTCGCCGCTAACGGCTAACCGCTTAGTCACGCCGCACGCGCACTCCACTGCACCTGTCATATACGCGCTACTGTGACAAACATCTGTGATATAAATATTGTGATAATGGGATTCTTGGGTGTATCTTTTTCCGTTTTTAAAAAGTGTCCAAACCTTAAACTGAGAAGGAAATGCAAGTCTAGACACAGGTATTTGTGGTATTCACGTTCTTACGCGCCGCCACCGATGCATAGTAAGATAATGTCTTTATCAAATGTTAGCTGCACGTGGGGGTGATATCAGTGATAAGTGAGAATGATTTAGCATTGCGAAGAGCATTTGCCCTAACTTCTATGGATAAACCAGAGCTGTGAGACGGTTATTAATGTAATTACAAAAACAGCTTTGTACGGTGCAAAGCTTCAATTTAAACGACATTTAACGTTTAGTAGTAATTGTTTAACATATTATATTATTGTATTTTTTAGTTTCTTATGCAAAATAACTACCCACGTTAGTATAAATTTCATTAAATTACATATATCAATTGATTTAATTATATTTTTGGCCAACTTCAAATACAAGTACGTATAAAATTTTCTTGGTATTTTTTTTGATTAGGTACGTAATATTTTCACCAGTTGTGGACTGATTTTTACTAGTTTTTAATAAACATACTTTAGAGGTATTCAAATAAATAAAGGAAAACTTCCTAAGGTCAGATTAAATTAAATTTTAAATACCTACATAATTTAAAATCAATTTACATTTCAGGTTGAAAATTAACTTTTTGTAATACATTGGTACTATTAAAAATTTCCATAATGTTTTGCTTTGCTTTTGACATGCCTTACATATTAGTACCCTATGTATTGTCATTTATCTGCACATTCAAATTAGGTCAAAAGCATTAATTCACGTATCTCTATCTTACCTATTTAGTATCTACAATAATGTTCGAATAAGTAGGTAGGTACCTGGTACCTACGCACAGCTTCAAAATTATGGAATTAAGAATTTCAAGGAACTTTATTAAAGTATACATGCCGTAAAAGTACTAGTATAAAGTATACTTGATCTCTACTACATTATTGCATACTTAATATAATTAAATTAAATTTACATAGTCTGTAGTTTCTATTTACTTACCTAATACATAAATCTATAACGTAATCTAGAAAAATAGAACAAAGCTATAATAAAGAACACAATACAGATGTTTTTCATTTTTATAGTTAGTTATTTTCTATTATATCTCTTTCTCTATATATGTAGTATAGGTTTATTTTTTACCCTCTATTTAATAGGTACATGTATAATTAACCTTTATTTATTTCGAATTAATTGACTATTCATAGTTCCGAATACATGAATATAAAAATTCTTCTTATATAAATATTTATCGATAAACATATTATAGCCTTTAAGTGGTTATTATGAATTATTTATTAGCAATTAAGTACTTTAAGTTTATATTGCACGGTTAAAATTAGTAAAACAATATGTTTCCGCTTCTGAAAAGCAAACTCTATTTAAGCTAGATACTTACTGTGCAGTGTGCAGGTTACACGTAAATCTAAAATTTGATGCAAGGAACACATGCTACTGTGTTTACTTATTTTATTGTTTCGTTTATAAATATAAAATAGAAGATTGAGCGTTTTTGTATAGATAGTACTAAAAAACTATTTCATGTTCTTCAAGCCTCTGTATACCTAATATAATATACGGGTTGCTTTTCAAAATAACATAATCAAATATACTTCGATCAATAATAAGTATTAAAATTTATTTAAATATTAATCATAATTTTTTTATTTTAAATTAAATTATAATTTTTTATATTTAATTACTAATTTTTTAACTAATAACTTGTAGTCTGAGGTTGTTTTCAATTAATTATTTTTTCATGTGTACGTTTGGAAAATTAAAAAGCCCTACATTTACTAGTGAATGACCTTAGCTTCAGTCGGGTTCGTGTCTACAAACTTACACTTTAACAATTTGTATACACACATTTCTCAGAGATGAGATATGACCTGGATGGACCCAGCTGTCATCATACCATAATTCCATCAAAAACTGTCCAGTGGTTTTCTCGTGATGTGATCACAGAAAGGCAGACAGATATATTTACACGTTAATATTTTCGTGTATATATATACTTGAATATACCTAGTTATATTCACGTTATTGTTTCGTTTTAACAATCCACTACAATTATAACAGGTATATGATTTTTGTATGCTTAAAAAACTACCTATCGCGACGACCATATTGTATTGTTGGTACAAGGGTACAACGTCCTTTGTTGCAACGTTAGCTTTGCGTTACGCGTACCAACCGTACCTGTGACAACGATATGGATCAGTAACTTCTTAATTTTATGCAATATAAGCTCTAATATCGTTTACATAAGTGGCATATTATTTAGAACATTCGTTGAACCGTTACTTGTTGCAATTTGGTACTCAATTCGTTACATGGTATTTTGATAAAATACCTTGGCTATTCGTTAGATTCTCTGCGTGTCGAAATCATTGATCAATCAAAAAAATTGTCATTTTTTAGGTAGTGATTGTTTCTATAAAAAGTCGGTACCTGATGACGCAATTTTATAGAACTCCAATACCTTAATAGCCTTGAATTAACAATACAACAGCTACATCAGATAGAAATAAATAGGTACAATAGCACAGATCACACAATATTTACTATAGTAAATAGTAAAAAATTAATTATATTTTTATATCAATATAAAATATAAAAATATATGACAGTTTGAGTTTCAAGGCTCTTTTTCTAGTTGGTATTTTCGATGTACAGGTGAAGCGCACATTTTATAGGATAATTTTTGTTTTAGGTCTGAATACTATAATATCTTTGCACCTGGATAAATAATGAGGAGATTTTAATTTAAATTTTATTTTGTTGTACGTAAACGGTATTTAATTTCGGTATGGCAGGATGTGTATATATTCTTTATTTGAGATGGATCTTATATCTTTTTGGATAAAAAGTACACTAAATATTGATATATCTCATTATGTCGTTCAATTTAAGTATTACTGGCATGAAAAGGCATTTCATACAAACGTATTACCTATTTCTATAAAGAAAAATGATATCATCTAAACAAGAGAATATATAAATATAGTATTTTATTGCGTTTTAACTCCATTTTTTCACAAGAAAAAAAGGATCCAATATGTTGAATCGGATGTCATCAGAATCAGCTGTCATCATACCAAATTTCATCAAAATCACATCAGATTCAGCTTCTGTATTGATAACATTTACCAAAAATTATTTAGTGTAACAGATTTGACACAGTTATATAAACCTATATACAACAATATAGGTTACCTCAAAAGCTCTCGACCTATCAGAATTGTTTAAGCTATACTTGTACATATTCAGATATTGTGGAATCTTTGAAGAATTTTAGTGAGGATTCGATAGAACGTGACTCGACATCGTAGAGTGCGGTAGAGTTAGTGGTCTCGTTTACAAAGGAATTAGTACGAAGCCAGGCTGTTGTACATATCGTACGAGTAGGTATTTCAAGCGCAAACATTAGTCTATTAAATTTAAACTTCGTTTTAGTTCTGTTAAAATAAAATGGCGTTGCACATAAATTCTAGTCTTACATTAACTGCTCTTTAAGTGCATTATCAATTTAAATATGATTAACTATATTTATAGCTATAGTTACTATAGTTAGCGAACAAAAAGATTTAATTACACTTACTTTTCCACATTCCACCTTAACAAGATAAACTGGTGTACATACAGATTTGTCTAAATGATACTTCTGCATGATAAAACATTTACTCGCCGTTTGGAAACAAACCGCAATTGCTTGGGAATAATTTTCCGTTATAAGGCCTGTCAATATCAATTAAATTAGTGCGTAATCCTTTCATTTATTAAATCTGATCACGCCACATAAATGATTTAATTGATGTTGTTTCCCATAATTGATAAACATAATTCAATTCACATTATGCCTTTTCAATTGTAGTAACTTTTAACCATTTTTTTCTTTATAGTTTATAGCATATCTGATGTGCGGGTTGTAAAATATAAATATGCCTTTAATATTAATTTAGGAAACATAACAAATAAAACTGTATTTATATTTTATTTTTTTCCCACAACTGGGCACGGGCCTCCCAGCTATACGAGGGTATCTGGCCATAGTACGCTACCCTGGCCAAGTGCGGGTTTGCGGACTACACAACCGTTTCAAAAACTTTTAAAGTTATCTAATATATGCAGGTGACCTAATACTTACCGAAATCTTCGCCTAGCTTAGATATAATTTAATAAATTATGTCATCATTTATGATTTATTATGGTAAAAACTTGTTTTATGTTCCAATTAACATTAAATAAGCTTTTATATTAATTTTAAATGATAATAAGAAATGTCTTTCTAAATTAATTATTACAATGCAGTTGTTAAAAATGAATAAAATTTCCTGTTTAGAATTGCAATTTTAAAAAAATATAAGAAGATATCAAGTGGAAAATAATGTTGTGTTTTGATAGACCTACTTAGTACATACAGTTATATAGTTTGGCTGATTCCTTTTCACAATTCTATTTTCCACTCCTTGATCAATTTCCTAATACTTGATATAGTTATTGGAGGGTGAACTGTACCAATAAAATAATAGAGTTTATATAAAAAATAGTTTTTAATATAATAACATAACTTAAATTACATATTTAATAATATTATTAATTGTAATACAATTGTTGTATATGAAAAAGACAGGTTGCACTTTATAGAACATTTTTTTGAAAAATAATAAGTAGTAAAATTTCTGCATACAAACATTTTTTTTAATTGCGCGTCTTGTGGCTATTGCCAAAAAATCACTCTATAAATGTTTATTCCTAACCTTGTAAAAATATCGTGACAGGGAAAGAGAGAAAGTATGTAGCAGTCCAACCGAATATTTTTATAACTTTTATTTAAACTTAACAGACAAAATAATAAAAACCGCTTTCAAAAAAAAACTTTAAAAAATAGCGAATTGGTAGTTTTCATTAACTACATATACCTAATCAAATAGCTTCATAGTCGTTGCCAGGAATTTATTTTCTAATTTAAAGTGAACGAAATAGGAAGTATACGCTTTCAAACATAAAAAAAGAACTATCCAAATCGTTTTACAAAAAGGGACATTTTTCTTTGAATTTTCTATGAATTATAATAATATATAATACATACGCACATTTATATCGAGTACTTACTAATATTTTTTATTATAATTATTGTTATTCCTAATGCGTACATACAGACTTACAAGTTACAGCTATTACCCATATTTAATCTAAATTCTATAAATTCATAATGTAAAAAGTGACGACTCAAAAGTCAAAAGTGCTTGTAAAATTATTTTTAAATGAAGTCTAATATTTACCCGACTGCGCCAGAAGGAGGGTTATGTTGTTCGAGAGTATTTATCTGTATAAATGTTTGGCATGCTTTGTGGCCTGAACAGCTCAATGGATTTTAGCAAGGGAGGTGTCGTTAGATTCGTATTTACTGTGAGTGCTACTGGGTAGGTAGGTATATCAAAATAAAAAAAAACAAAACTTTCAAATTAATCGAGTGGGGTATCGAAATAAATGTTTTTAAGAGATGATCACAAAAATATATGAAACTTATACGTTTAAAAGTAATTTAGCCTAAAAAATTACTAAATATTACTTCAAATGTCTCATTGGCAAAAACTAAAAAGCTGTAAATAAAAAATTATGTATTACAAAAATAAAAACCCGACTGCAACTAAAAAGATGAAAACAAGTTGACAAAGTCGTAGACATCCTTGTCGCGAGATGTAGGTACATATGTATCGTGTATGTTTCCGACTACATACTTTTAATAATACTATATTCCTTTGTCAACTTATTTTCATATTCTTAGTTAGCTTTTCTGCAGTCGGGTTTTTTGTTTTTATAATACATTTTTTTATTTGATTTGTATATTAATAGCTACAGTCTTGTCACCTCATTTAACATAAAATTAGCTATATTCGTAAATCCTGTTTCCTCAATGAAAATATTTTTGTATGTTACTTGTTGTTATATAAAATCGTCCTTGTTCTCGATAGCTTGGTCGTAATATAAATTATTTTTAACAAAAAAACAAAAACCGACTTCCAAACTTTAATAAATCTAAACTAAAAAGTATAAAATAATACTTTTAAGGACTTTGTTAATTTTGGAGTCGGTGCCAGCCAGGTATTTTGATTATGTTTACAAATTGATAGATTAATCAAATATGTATCTATTTAGGGTTATTTTGCTTTGGCTGGCACCGACTTCAAAATTAACAAAGTCCTTAAAAGTATTATTTTCTACTTTTTAGTTTAGATTTATTAAGTTTGGAAGTCGGTTTTTGTTTTTTTGTTAAAAATAATTTATTTTTAAATTTTTAGCGGAAAGTAGATACGTATTGTGTTAATGACTATAAAAATTTACCTTCTATTAAGAGTTAAACCTAATAGCCTACAAGTATACAACTATCGGTTCATAATTGCGTATTATTTTGAAAGAACTTTCTTTAAACTGCTAACCGTTGAGGAGTTGTAACTTCCATCATCAGTTACGGTACATGACTCAAATATCCATATAGCCTATAAAAGATTCGGCCGAGCATCGTTAGTTTGCTCTTAAGAATTGAAGAGTTCCGATACTTTGTCATGGATCCCATCATCAGAACCTTACCAAACTCTCATCAAACTACCCTTGAAGTATACCCTTTCCATTAAAAAAAAATCATCGAAATCGGTTCGCGTGATATTGAGTTATTCGTCCATTTGTCGCGCAAATACTTAATGCAAATTTAAGACTTTTATGGTTTTCTCATGGATTCCATTATCAGAACTGGAAAATATTAAAATGGGACCACATGGGAAGCACTACCTTTCAAATAAAAAAAGAATCATCAAAATCGGTTCACCCAGCTCAAAGTTATGAGCTAACAAACATAAAAAAAAAAAAATTAAAGACGAATTGATAACCTCCTCCTTTTGGAAGTCGGTTGAAAATTACCTGATGATCACGCTACGTCGGAACCGGTTACGCTTTATCTCTCCATTAAGACGAAATATACAATTTTTACCGAATTGGACCCAAGTTAAGCTTTTTTTTTGTAAGACGAAATAGTCAAGACGCATTGATCTGTAAAAAGTTTTAAAAATGACATGTTGATTCAACGTTAATTAAATATGCTAATACAAAATCTATATTAGTACATATAAATAAAAAAAGAAGTGTCTGTTTTAAATTTCAAATTAACCTCTTTTTACTAAATGCACATGAAATAAAATACAGTACTTACATCCAAAAAATCATTTTTTTAAATGTTTGTCTGTCCGTCTGTGCCTGTTTGTTCAGGCTAATCTCTGAAACGGCTGGACCGATTTTGACTGGACTTTCACTCGCAGATAGCTAATATTATAAGGAGTAACTTAGACTATTTTTATTTTATTAGAAAATTATAAAAACCATTTAATTTATTTTAACTTACGGCCAGCGAAGCGGGCCGGGTTAGCTAATAGCTAGTAAGCCTAGTATACTATAAAAATGTGTAATACCTACTATATCAATGCCAGTTCGTTACGTTCGTTAAGTTGTACCTATGTAAATGTTGATTTTGTTTTTGTTTTTATTATATCTTCATCCTGTTGACGTCACAATCTTTCTTATGAATATCACCTATACCTTCTTTGTTTATTTTCCTGTACCTGTACGGTACATGCTATCTTGCATGAAGAATATTAGTGACACATATTATTATTTATACATACTTATTTTTATTACTAACATCATTTATGTATTTGAACAATCTTAATAAATAATAATCAATCAGGTAGATCCTAAAAGAACGAATTAAAAAAATATATTTATATATTACCTATACCTCATTGGTGTAGTGGCTAGCAAGTACGGCCACTCAACGAGAGGTCCTGGGTTCGAGTCCCGGGTCGGGCCAAGTTTAGTTATTGTGCCTTGCTGTTTAGTAAGCCTCAGTAACAGCCCGGAGTTAGGAAGTTGGCGGTGTGTCAACCCCGTGCCTCGGAGAGCACGTAAAGCCGTCGGTCCTGCGCCTAACTCTCACTGGTCGTGTCGAGTAGTCGTCCGACGGAGTATGAAAGTGACAGGAAAAGAGAGTGCACTTGTGTCTGCGCGTACACTCGTGTACTATAATATCTCCTGCGCATTTGGCTTGGCTCAATGAGACCATTGAGATTGGCCGCCATGGACGAAGTCGGTCGGAGATCATTATATTATAATTTTTGTTTTAATTTGCGTTATGGCTTTAAGTTATTTAGTATAAAAAATGTAAGGAACAACGTAAAATCAAAGCCTATGAAACTTATTACGCTGTGGTAAAATTATGTTTGATGCTAGTAATTTTATATAATTGCATCGACCACCCTTCTTTTGATATTTGCTACATTTATACTTAAATTGTGTATTGAAATTCGATCCGAAAATAAATAGAAGTTGCATAAATGCTCAATGAAAGTTTAAACAAAGCTTTCCAGAACACTTTGTATACACTATACGGTGAACTTGTGCACATGACTAGGCTAGGGACATTCAAAGTTATAGTTAAGTTTACTCGTAACTTCCCTGTGCTTGCGAGATTGATCCCTGTAATTGTATAATTTGATCGTAACTAAGGTGGGTGGACCATGGAAGGCCATGTTCCTTTGAAGGCCAATTATCAAAAAATCATAGTTACTGCCACGTTTTTTTTAAAAATACAGTTTTACTTTTTAGTAAAAAATAACTTTATGAAAAAATAAAAAAATATATGTGTTCCTTGAAATTAAATAAATGTAATTTCTATTAGTACGTACGTACTTAATATTGTAATCATTTTCAAATTAAAGTCAAAGCTTTAAGAATTTATGGATAAATATTAAATAGATAAAATGACGTTTTTTCATATTATCGACGTGACGTGATGTCCTTTAACTGAAAGTGCAATTAATGTTATTATTATGCTATTTGTAAGTACTGTTATAGCTTCGGTTGGATACAACTGGACAAATAAAATTAATTTATTAACAACTTGCTTATTTATTTGTATAATATTGCTTTCTCTTAATTTAACAAAAATCAGAAAGATAGCTTATAATAATTAATGTTAATAAAATGAGAATAATAACTTAGAGGTGAATTTTTAATTCAACTTAAATTATTATACTTTATTTCATTTTGAATTTCAGCATAAAGTTGAATAATATAAAAAAAGTTTTACGGTAAACGGTATAGGTTAAGTAGGTTGATACTCATTTTGGTTTAAAATAGCTATTTTACGACATTTTAGACCACTATTAGAAATTTTGCTATAACTATATTATAATATTATCATATTTTAATAATAAGTAAAATTGAGGTTGTAACTTGAATACATACTTAAGTATGTTTGATAACTTATTACTTATAATTGAATAAAATATATTTTATAATACATAATATGTAACATGTGACAAATAATCTCTGAAAATAGAGCATCGAATAATGTCGTGTCAATAAAGTCTGCAAATATTCTTACAACACCTTTATAAATTCTTCTTTGTAAAAGATGAAATGAAATCTCAGTCGTACACTCTGATCTATAAGACATAAAATATATTAAAATAACAATGTTGGGTGAATAAAGGCATATGATAGTTTTTTTATTATAAAAATAAAAGAATAGGCAAGTCGTAGATCCTTAGCAAAAGGGTTAATAGAAAGAATTATCCTTCTATATCTGCTATGTTTACGGATTACTCTCAATAAAATTATAAACTTGATTTCTTTTTTTTTTAAATAGTAATATTTATTTTAAAATATGGTATATTACTAACTGTTAATGTAATAGGTACTATCACCATAATATCGCTTAATTGTTCATACAACTTGTTATTTCAAAAACTAAAGAAATAGATACCTACTTATCAAGAAACAAACTTTTTTAAAGTAAAATAGGTACTTAATATCAATACACTGACATTAAAAACTTAAAAAAAGTAGAATAAATTCACTGTTGAAAATTCATTTACTAAATTGGTAATTTGAACAACGAACCATTTAAGTATGTGTACCACAGTCCACAAAGATACAATGTAGGATATTATCCGTTTACGCTATAGCTCACAAATTATTATCGTACCATAAATGTTGCCTACGACCCACGTACGTACTCGTACCTACGTCCTACATCAATTAATAAACTGTTCTGTGACTCACTGAAAGCTATCGACCGGGTTAAACCTTTAAAGATACATAAAAACATGAATTTTCAATTTATCCTTTGAAAGCATGTTAATGAGAACTTAGAAAAGATTTGCTGGAAATAGGCAGATACGAGAATAATACAACAAAATAATATTAACATAAAATTGTTCTTGTACTTGTTAAGAATACTCTACGAATTTAAATGTAAGTATGTATAAATATATATAAATATAACTAATAATATTACATTTGCTTCAAAAACTATCAATATTAAGCATTTGTTGTTTAATTAACCTTTAAGATGCAGTAAAATATAATGTAGTAGGTAGGTATATGACTACAATAAACGTCGCCAAACTTCAGGAGGAGATATTAATATGTAAATAGCAGGTTTAAAGCTCGCCCAATATCAAGTCAACTATAGTAGGAGCTCGAAACTTTTGAACGCTAGGGAATTAATATTAGTTCAAAGACGGCGAATGATTATTGTAAAGTAAAAAAATTATTTTTAACAAAAAACAAAAACCGACTTCAAAACTAAACAAATCTAAACTAAAAAGTAGAAAATAATACTTTTAAGAACTTCGTTAATTTCGAAGTCGGTGCCAGCCAAGACGGATAGACCTATCTTGCCTTTGCAAGGAACTTTCGAACGGTATTTTGATTATGTTTACAAATATTATAGATATAGATTAATCGAATGTGTCTATTTAAGGTTATTTTGCTTTGGCTGGCACCGACTTCTAAATTAACGAAGTTCTTAAAAGTATTATTTTCTACTTTTTAGTTTAGATTTGTTTAGGTTTGAAGTCGGTTTTTGTTTTTTGTTAAAAATAATTTATTTTCAATTTTTTAGCGGAAAGTAGATACTTATTTTGTTTATGTACAAAAAAGAATTTTCCAAATCGGTCCGGGGATGTAAGGGAGTACAAATAACAACTTAGTACTCTTAGTCAACCTCACCTGCACGCGGTACATCCTGCTGAACAACGAACGAGGCTCTGACGACCGATAGATGGCGGTATAACCTCTCTAAACAGCGTAGCTAAATGTCACAGACCGGTGACGGGCAGCAGCGTTACCGGTATAAGAAGCTACGCCCTGCGATCGCCAACCCGCCTGCCCAGCGTGGCGATTATGGGCATTTCCATCTATGGCAAGCGCACGAACGAAACGGCCCCCAGTTCCCGGTCGCCCCGCTATTCCTGGCCAAGGCGGCAGCCATGGTAACGGCGGGGTAGGGGGTGCTAAGAATCCCCGGGCTACGGTAGGCCGCCAACAACAACTGACACTGGCTACGTTTAACGGACGCACGCTAAGGCTCGACGAACATCTGGCACAATTAGAGGAAGAACTCAGGAACATAAGGTGGCATATTCTAGGGTTGTGTGAAGTCCGAAGAAAGGGAGAGGATACCGTGACTTTGGAATCAGGCCACCTTATGTATTTCAGAGAGGGAATCCAAACGTCTCAAGGCGGTGTCGGGTTTTTGATTCACAAGAGTCTATCTGGCAATGTTATAGAGCTCTCCAGTGTGTCAGCAAGAGTTGCATATCTTGCGATTAAGTTAACCGAGAGGTATAGCCTCAAGGTTATCCAAGTGTACGCGCCGACCTCGACACACTCGGATGACGAAGTGGAAGAGATGTACGAAGATATCTCAAAAGCCTTACATACCACCTATAAGGCCCACTTTAATGTTGTCATGGGAGACCTCAACGCAAAAGTGGGAGTACAAGCAAGCGGTGAATCGGTAGTAGGACCACATGGATTTGGAAGCAGGAATCACAGGGGGCAAATGCTCGTCAATTTTTTGGAAAGAGAGGGGCTTTTCTTGATGAATTCCTTCTTTAAGAAACAGACCCACCGAAAGTGGACATGGCGAAGTCCTGATACTGTGATAAAAAATGAGATAGATTTTATCATGACGGATAAAAAGCGTATATTTAGAGACGTCTCCGTGATCGCTAGGTCCAACACCGGAAGCGATCACCGACTCGTCCGAGGCACTCTAGATATAGATTATAAGCTTGAGCGGGACCGTCTGATAAAATCTACGCTCCGGCCCAATATGCTCCAAACTCCAGCTGTGTCGGAAACGTTCCAACTAAAATTGGAGAACCGATTTGCTGCCCTGGAAACCACAATGGACGTCGACCAAGAACTCGACCAAGTGGTGAGTATTCTCCGGGAAGAAGGGACAAAAATGTGTAAATTGCAACGTATCGGTAGAAAGTCTAAACTCTCTGAGGAATCTCTGCAGCTAATAAATAAGCGACGTGAAGATACCGGAATCACACCATCAAACCAGCGGGCGTTGAACAAAAGAATATCGAAGCTGGTAAGACGAGACCTCCGAAACTCTAGTACGTGCTCCATCAAGGAAGCCATTGAGCAAAATCGGGGGTCCAAAGTCTTTGTTCAAAAGCTGGGGCGAAGCCATCTTACTAAGCTGACCACAACTAGCGGAAAAGTCGTCGTTTCTAAGCCGGAGATTCTGAATGAAGTTCAGGACTTCTATGGACGCCTATACACATCACGAGCGACCTGTCCCACGTCCAATAACGAGAATCCCAGAGCCACACTTACCCGCCACTACACAGAAGACCTGCCAGAAGTCAGCGTAGACGAAATTGTGATGGCTCTAAAACAACTGAAGAATGGAAAAGCCCCCGGAGAGGATGGAATTACAACGGAGCTTCTAAAAGCAGGAGGAACTCCGACGCTAAAACAACTCCAGCGTTTATTTAATTCCGTCCTTTTTTCGGGGAGAACTCCTAAGGCATGGAGCACAAGTTTGGTGATCTTGTTTTTCAAAAAGGGTGACAAAACCCTGCTGAAAAACTATCGACCGATCTCCCTCTTAAGCCATATTTACAAGTTGTTTTCTAGAGTCATCACAAATCGTCTCACGCGTAGACTCGACGATTACCAACCTCCAGAACAGGCCGGTTTTCGAAGTGGATATGGCACCATAGACCACATTCACACAGTGCGGCAAATTATACAGAAGCAGGAAGAGTATAATCAGCCCTTATGTCTAGCATTTGTGGATTATGAAAAAGCCTTTGACACTATCGAAACCTGGTCTGTTTTAGAGTCTTTACAACGGTGCCAAGTCGATTGGCGATATATCCAAGTGTTGAAATGTCTGTATGACACCGCAACAATGACCGTCCAAGTCCAGAATCGGCAGTCTGAACCTATCTTCCTGCACCGGGGAGTGAGACAAGGGGACGTAATTTCCCCCAAATTATTCACAACTGCATTGGAGGATATGTTCAAGACTCTCGACTGGAGTGGACGAGGAATAAATATAAACGGTGAGTACATTTCGCATTTGAGATTCGCAGACGACATCGTCATCATGGCTGAAACCGTACAAGACCTACAATATATGCTGCAAAGCCTAGCTAGTTCTTCAGAACACATCGGTCTCCGGATGAATCTTGATAAAACCAAGATCATGTTTAACTCACATGTGACACCGGAACCGATCGCTCTTAATGGAACAACTCTCGAAGTAGTTCAAGACTACATCTATCTTGGACAGTTACTGCAAGTCGGTAAAAACTACTTCGAGAAAGAAGCTCAAAGAAGAATACAGCTGGGCTGGGCAGCATTCAATAAGCTTCGTCGAGTCTTTTCGTCGCCAATACCACAAAGCTTAAAGACAAAAGTCTTTAATGAGTGCGTCCTACCTGTTATGTCATACGGAGCCGAGACGTGGACACTGACGGTGCGATTAGTGCACCAGCTTAAGGTTGCTCAGCGTGCTATGGAGAGGGCTATGCTCGGAGTTTCTTTGAAGGATCGGATCCAGAATGAAGTGATCCGACAGAGAACCAAAGTTATCGACATAGCCCAAAGAATTAGCAAGCTGAAGTGGCAATGGGCTGGTCACATTTGTCGCAGAACCGATAACCGGTGGAGCAAAAGGGTTCTTGAGTGGAGACCACGGCTCGGCAAACGTAGTGTAGGACGTCCTCCTGCTAGGTGGAGCGACGATATTCGTAGAGTGGCTGGCAGCGGTTGGATGCGTAGAGCTGAAGATCGAGCTCAGTGGCGTGCCATAGGAGAGGCCTATGTTCAGCAGTGGACGAATACAGGCTGAATATGATGATGATGATGATGAAAGAATTTAACTATCGGTCTATAATTACGTATAATATTGAAAGAATTTTCTTTTAACTCCTAACCGTTGAGGAGTTGTACCTTCCATCATTAGCTCAACCACAGGAGATGATGATAATCAGATGCAAATACTTAAACAGCTTTAGGAAATATATGAAAAACGTGATAAGTGCCTATAAAATTTGAGAGTTGCCGTCGATTTCCCTGGGATCCCATCATCAGATCGTAACTTGGTGACTATGGGACCAACTAGAAACTATACCCTTTCAAACAAAAAAAGAATTTTCCAAATCGGTCCAGCCATCGTCGAGTAATCGGGGAACATACATAGAAAAAAAAAAAAAAAAAAAAAGTCCCCGACGAATTGAGAACCTCCTCCTTTTTTTGAAGTCGGTTAATTATGCTAATAGAAATGTTTCGTGCAAGACCGCGTAGACTAGTGTGATTAAGAAATAATACTCTAAAATGCTATTGTAAAATAAAATTAGCCATGAAGTACGTACAAGTCGACCACATATTGAGTAGGACTTTACCAGTTTTCGTTTCAGCTTTATTTTAGAGTTTAATTTTTTATTCTAGTATCTCAACCCACACTGGTTTATATAAGTACATACAAAAGAACCTATTACTGGTTCTCTATAAAACAAAACAAAATAAAATAATACGAAATAGGTACAATAAAGTTTTGCTAAACTAAACAAAACTAAACATAAAAAACTTTTCTTTTTACTAAGTTCTTTACATATTGTTTTCTCAAACATACTTAATAGAACTGTTAAAGTTTTACTAGCTCAAATTTTTTAAATCTTCTACCCTACACTAAAGTTTGAATAGAGATAACACAAAGTTCTTTAGAAATTTACATCTCTGTAAGTTTCAACTTTGATATATACCTACTACATCTATACATATATAATAAAACTAAAATAAAATTAAATAAAATTCTGAGTCAAATCTGTACATTAAATATTTTCTGGAAAACCTTATTGGAATGGTCATTATTATCGATACAGAGACTGAATTTACTCTTCGATTTTTCTTTGTGTCTGTTCGTCAGTGACCGCATCACGAGAAAACAATGTATAGATTTTGATAAATTTTGTATGGATAGTATGATGATACCTGATTTTGATTTGAGTCGGGTAGGCTTAAATAAAAAACAGTTTAAAATATCTAACCCTTTTATCTATCCCTCAAATATTTTCACTTGTCATTTCTTTGGGTTACCCCGAACTTGTGTTAATTACTCAACAAAATGCCGCATCCTTATATACTTCGATTAAAAAGAATATTTTATAATTTTCGATTTAAAAAAATGACAATGTTTCTAATAAGTGTTGTGTCCCTTTTCTATTTCCAATTTTTATTTACTGTTATTATCACGATTTGACATTTGATTTTAATCATGGTTCAGGCGCACTAGCTATTTTGATATAAGGACGTTCTAAACTCGCATCTATGCAACAATATTGATCAGAACAAGTAACAACATATCTTCAGGCAGATTTGAGTTGCAGTGGCTATGTCAGTGAGACTAGACAGTTTTAATAGAAATATTATTGACACAAGCACCTACACATAGAGGCACTATTTTACTATTATGCGCATTCACTACTTTATTATTATGTGAATCTGATTAGATTGCTTAACACGCCCTCCGAGTGAGGATGTAAATACTACCGAAAAAGCTCCTCGACCTTTTCGATCCGACCAGTTGAACCCATGACGCCTTTCATCCAATCATAAACATTAACTTATAAAGTGTTAGTTTCAAGTACTAATTAAAAATTATTAGTAATATATTATTTGTTAAAAAATCGAGTTTGAAAGTAAATTTTAAGTCTTATTGTACAAAGTTAACTGTTAACTTATTAACTGTTGATTATTCATTAAAATACTTTTCGAATTGTATTATTTTCTAACGTTACAACGTTCTCCATATTTAGGTAGTAGGTACAAGACCCACCCAGACCCAGACTTTCTTTGTTCTTTACTAATTTAAAACAAAAATATTTTCCACTTGGTATATGTAAAAAGAAGAAAGAGTCGGTGAGAGTATTATATAAGCTACATTTTTACATAGCTACGTGAGTTTTTTTGTCTGTCGTAATAGGCAAGTGGAGTTGTAACGAAATTTTAGGTTTAAATACACGTACGTCGTACCTATTATATATTACAAACTTGAATCTTGTCAATTCGTAATAAAATATAATAATTCGTTCTACCATTGGGATCATTGCCGGGATCGAAATATCACAGAAGATTAGTTTCGTAGTAAATACACAGCTTAAACTGTCGTTAGTTGGGAACTTATTGAGATCCCGACTAACGACAACGAGTTCTTATTGAGTGAGCCGTAACTAATGGGTAAATTAAGTAAATATTGCATATGGTAGCATTGTAAATATTTCTTCAATGACATTAACATATCTTTTAGTTCAATTAAGTATTATGGAGAATCACTTAAATATTTTCCATGCCATAAATAATTATATAAAATAAACTATGTAAGGTGCTCTATGTATTCATTCGTTCCATCGTCCGGCTGCTGAGTACGGGCCTTTCTTCAATTTGAGGGGATCAGGCCATATTCCTACATGTTGGCCAAATGTTGTTCTTTCGTTTCTAAAACTTCTCTAAGAAGTGCACGTCTTCTGACAATGTTTTCTTTCACCGTGAGAAATGTAGCGAGACTCAGGATTCGAACCAGCTTCCCAAGCGAACGCTTTAGCATTGATTGAGCTACCATTTCCTTTTTTTCTACAATTAAAATACACAAAAATACTTTGTACCATGAACCTCTACATACACAATACAAATACATATTTTTTAATGTTGTACAAAGAAAATCTATAGCGAAATAAAACAAATATATGATTAATGCTACTAAATTACTACAGAAATAACGTGAGTTATTCACTATTCAAAACATTTAATTCGAAATTTTACTTTTAAGTTTTTAAGGCCATCTATTGTCCTCTAACGTTTGTACAATTCATCTTCTTTATAAAAAAATATTGTTGTATTAAAATCACTTTTTTCAAAGTAAAGCTTATTAAAATATTGCCATTTTTTATACAATTTAGTATTAAGTTTTATTATTTTAATTACGATTACGATTCGATTTTTAATGAAGTTTTTGAGAATATTTGCTGCCAGATATTTTTATCCAATTATTCGGGTTAACTGGGTCAACGTTAAGATAGTTATTACATGGAGAAAATATCTAATTTCTGAGAAATCTATACTAACTATAACAATCTTCGGACGAACAAATTTGATAAACAAATGTTTTGTTTTAAAATAACTTTAATGCTTTAGCAATATTTTAATATTGCTTGGCTTAACTACATATAAAAACAAATTAGCTTGCCTAAATATCGATATTTTATGGTTTAATTTGCGTATATTAAAGTTATATTTATCATGCATATCGTGTATTATTTCATAGAAAAGTTAATAGTAATTTTTATAGTTATGTCTGTATTTCCACTATACGTCGGCCTATTTATTTAGGTATTAGTGGTCGCCCTGTGGACATTCGACCATAATTAATATACATTATGGTTATTTATGCTTGACATTCAGTGAGTCAAATACATGGTAGTGTGTGTAATATTTATATTTATTAATGTATTTTTATGCATAATAAAAAAAAATACCAGCATTCTGCACAAATGCATAAAAATAGATGATTGCATTATTTAAAAGCAGAATTAATGTAAAAACAAAACAAAATTGATCATAGATTAGTGAAGTTTGTGTACGACAGCTATGGTAACGTCAGACACAAGTCAAATATCTTTCAAGAAAACAAAGAATGAAAGTGAATAAAATAAGTATTATATATTATTAAATATTCATTAATTTTCATTCACATTTTAGATTTTCACTAAACTGGATCTAAAATATTAAATTGTTTACAAAATGTATGGTATGAAAGTCATATTCTATAAAAGGTAGATACTAACGCCTTACATAAAGGGATCAATACAAAAAATTCCATTCAAACACTTAAAATAATGTGTTATCTATGTTAGATAACATAATTTTCTCATACAAATTACTTATTCAGTGCAATAAAAGCTTTTTGATTATGATTATGGTTGTATGATAGATAATGTTGGTCGCCATTTGAAATAATCAATATTAGTAAATTGAGTCAATGTGTACACAAACAGTTGACGGCTTTCTTAATATTTCTTTATTGTTTGTTTTAGTAGCTATGATGCAAAATTCGGTCAAATCCTGATTATAGTATAAAAAAGCAATGACTAGACTTTGCCTTATTCTTATTAAGTACACGTTGCAAAACAGAGGATTTTTATAAAAGTTATATCTTAGTAAAGAATTATAACCGAGCCTAATTATTCTTTTATAAATAATTAAAGACTACCTGCTTCTTGAATGTTCGTGTCTCGATACGTTCTGACAGTTACTATTGATTTTTTAGAAAAGATAATTTTCAACAGGAAAAAGTATCCTTTATATTGACCCGAATAACCAGCTATCTATCATTTTACCAAATTTCATCAAAATGTGTTAGTTGTTTTCTCGTGATGCGGGCACGGACAGACAGACGGAAAAAAAATCAAAAAATTTTAGATTCAGCCTTTAGATCCATACCAATGACTATTCCAATAAGATTTTTGAAAGAACTTAGAATTTTATTTTTAGTATATTTAATATGTATGTTACATCGTAATAATAACGCTTCCTATTTTGGCAACTGGTAACTATTACAATTTAAAACACATATGGACAAGCGTGGAATTCTCATTGGATAGCGCGTGTTAAGAAATAATTACAAACTTACAAAACCCACCCAAGGAATAGGAATATATAACCCTAAAAACTAGTTACTGCCTCTATTTTCACTCTAATAACGGTTATGTATTATGTATGATAACATAGATTAAAAATATGCAAACGATTTCCCAGAACACAACATAATGAAATCAATGAAACTATTGGCAAGATCACGACCGTGAATTATAAAAATGTTCTAGTTTTAAATAATATGTATCACTTTAGTAATAATTCGTCTATCATAAAACTATATCATAAATGTATGTATTCAACCCATACCAAAGTAAATATTACATTTACTAATTGAATGTTGTGTTCTTGAACTATTGTTTCTACAAGTATTATCAATTATCATATATTGTTCACAGACGCACAAGCGAGAGTACAGGCGGAGGGGCACGGGTCTTGCGCTCGACACCAGACTGGAGCGATGCCGCCATTAGTGGCGAACACCTTTGGGCACCTACATCCGTGTCCGGAGATTGCTGCTATGTAGGCGAATCTGAATGCCAGGTACAAACGAATACCAATTATTTCTTTTTTAGTTGTGGATATGAAACCTTTGTGGCATCGCAAATTGTCGAGATTTTTATTTTTTTCCTAAATGTGGTGTACAATGGATCTTTCTTGAAAAGTATACCTAGGGGGATGCGAGTGGCTAACGCCAATTTTTGCGTTATGCGTGTGTATGCGTTAAATTTTATGCAGAAATGTTCAATACCTAAAATGAACTAAAGTAAAAAAAATCTTCTACGACAGTGAAATATTCGAAACCCTCGAACTGCAAAAAGTACTTGTCCAGTGTCCTAATCTTTCCCTCTTACCGTTCTTCAAGACGTATATTTATAATATTTAGTCATGGTAATCTGAATATATTTAAAATTCCAATGACTGTCATAAAAGTGTTCTTAAAACTTTGCGTTGTCTTGTAAAAAATAGCCACCGTAGCACAAGATAAGACTCATTACTGGAGTAGCCACTCGAAACATCAAGACTCAATACAGTCTTTCTTCATACACTATACAGTTTTATCGTAAAACTTCCCACATGTTTCCACTTTACCTGCAAAGTAATGCACAACAGTTACACAACAACTTACAACAGTAAGGCTATTTATATAATGTGAAATACGCAAATAGTAGATAATATTTAGTTTTTGCCTCTTTTTTACATGGAATTTATTTATCCGAAATAATAAAGATAATCGGAACATGTGCGATTTATTTTTGGTTCACGTAAATTCGATCACTTCTCCGATTATGGTAATATGCAATTAAATGGCTTTCAATTAGATATGGCAATTTATACGGTATGGTATGATATTTCCTCTCTATGTGTATATTTTTATCAAAACAAAAGCTATCTCTAAACGAAGTTTATCATTCTTGTATATGTAAGTATATCTATTTATTATTAATTGCACGGTCATAGCAAAAAATCGCCTTTGCATGCCTTTTTGTTTGTTTGTTTGTTTGTTGTTCATCTATTGTACTCAGACTTTTGCGTTTGCAATAAAGTATTTACCTATCTATATCTATCTTTTTTACAAAGTAAAATAAGTTGTAAATGAAAATGAATGTGTACTCAACTCTTATTGATTTATAATAAATAAATAAGCAAAAGTTGAGTACAGATCTATTGAAAATGTAATTAAAGCCGAATCGAATGAATGTCGAGTTTTAGAATAAAAAGAACAACACTATGTACACAAAAATCTTATGCGATCCTAACGATGTTAGACTATGTATACTCGTAGTTATTTATAATCAATCATCGGGGCAATTAAGTGGAAAGGATTGTTTTTATTTCTGACATTCAGAGATTATTTACATTAATTACCTTCTAACAATAAACAAAGTCTTTTTTTATAGTAGTTTAGAATTTATATGCAATTCAATATAGTCCTTAAACTTTATAACCCATCTTGACTATATCGGTCTGCAGCAGGCTTTCAAGCAACAGGGTAAGAAGTATAATTTATTCGGTAACTATTACCGACTTTCCTATCTATTGTGTGTTCGCGGTCGTTAGTTGAATGTAAGATTAATGAGCTATTTCTACCATTAACGCCGCAATGACCTGTCACTGTCGATACAACAAAAGACTGCCACAGGGCGAATAGCGACAATCATTTACTAATTGCGGTAGCTTGTTCTATTTACGTTAAATAAATTAAATGAAGGCACGAGATCGTCAGAATATGTGCAAAATGTAGGATAAGCTTTGGATTTTAATGATAGCAAAGATATTAAAAAAGATTCTATTCCATTGAAAAATAAGATTGGCTGTCGTAAAGTGGATCCCGACTGTTCAGTTGTTATGTTCAGTTCTACAGACTGTTCAGTTGGTCCATTATTAGAATATATTTTATTTTCTTCAATAGTATCCATTCAATAATATATTATAGAATTCTAGACCACCGGACATCTAAGTGTTTTTTTTTTTCAGTTTTTTTATAATTACGCAGTCGGGTTTTTGATTTTTATTTTTTTTTTATTTTATACTTTTTAGTTTCAAATAAAAAGTTGACCACAGTTTTTTCTTCATTTAATTTTTTTATATAACCTAAACGGTCAGTCAAATCGAAATATGTTGAGAGAAAACTAAAAATGATTTTTATTCTATTCGACAACGATACCCCACTTGACATAGTTGGTTGACTTTCATTTTTTTCATTTTTACAATATGGCGTCCAGAAGTCGCCATATTGAATTTACACTAACGTCATGTCTTTAGTGACACTCGCCGGACTAGAGGAATCGATTGACGTGTGAACATACAAATCGGCCCAGGCGTTTGGTCTGTATAGTGCTTCAAAGGAACATACAAACATACATAGGGTGATGAACACATTACCACTTCTTTGCGTCGCGCAGTCGGGTGAAAAAGCAAGAAACTAATCTCTTCTCCTTTTTACAAACATTTACATACTTACTTATTACATATACATTATACATAATATATAATCGGTGCTTGAGTATTTACCATTAAATATAAACATACTATTTACATATAATATATGTATCTCCATATTACTTGAAACTGAACCAATATAGGTTAGGAATACTGTCATTTAGTGTAAAATAATGAAAAATTTCTACGAATTATACAAAGATTATGAAATTTTATTATATTGTTGTTGTATATACAATTTAATTTCCAGCATATTATAGTGCATCAAAATCTTTAATCCTCATGATAAGTTATTATTTGCCCAGGCCATAACATTCTAAAACCGCACAAAAATTCGGAAAAACCTATCATAAAATTATGAAAAAAAAATAACTTCAAAAGAAAGAAAATTCCTTCATGGAATTGAGGGCACTTGTATTTTTGTTTTAAATTATTATTATAAATGAACACTAAACACCTAAGTACAGTAGATTTTATATCGATTTTGGAATCAAACAAAATAATAGTGTTGTAAATGTTGTGTTATATTCTTTAAGTTAATTCTAGAGTTTCTTGCTTATTATCAGTATTACATATTTCTTAGAAAATCTTTCCTTTTTTCGAAAGATATAATCATTAGTGAATCCAACACCGAATCACCCATTAACACACCGTAATCACTTTTGTTCCTTGTTAGTCCCGAAAGTTGTATGTTCGAGTTGTAATGAAATAAGGGAAACTGATTTTGTTTAACTTAGACATTAAACAAAGAAGTCGTAACAGAAAGCTTTTTAATTTTGCTACGAGTGTTTATTTTATTAACATAATAAAACGTTAATAGGGACTTAGAAGTTAGAACCATGTGTATATTCGAGTATAATAGGCAACTTTTTACGCGTAATGCGTTTAGTAATTTTCTTAATATATTGCGATCGGTCTTCCTCCCTAATCACTACTAGCACATTGATACATACCAATACATCTAGCTATAATTACCTCCTAATACAGACATTTGATACGTTCTATATCTAAACTATTATAATATACTAGCGACTCACCCCCGCTTCGCTGGGGTTCGTCCCTAAGTACCCCTTTTAGAATATTTTTTGCAAACTTTGAATGTCTTTTTTATTTATGTATCTAATCAAAAGCCTTAAAATATAAGTTTCAAGCTTCTAGCTTTAAAAATAAAACAGACCTTTTTTTTCTTTAAAAGTCGATGTCCTTTCTCAGGCTCTAGACTATCTGTGTACCAAATTTCATTTAAATCGGTTCAGTACATACAGACAGACAGACAAAGTTACTTTCGCATTTATAATATTGGTAAGTACTACTTACTAATATCATAAATAAATAAAACTACATATTTTTGTAAATATATAAGTATATCTACTCGTAAGTTTATAAAGTAATAAATAAATTACTAAGCTTATTTTTAAAAAAGGAGGACCCGTTTTCCTGTCGGAATGAAAGATTTTTTCTTCCATAAAAATTATTTTTAACAAAAAAACAAAAACCGACTTCCAAACTTAATAAATCTAAACTAAAAAGTAGAAAATAATACTTTTAAGGACTTTGTTAATTTTGGAGTCGGTGCCAGCCAGGTATTTAATCAAATATGTATCTATTTAGGGTTATTTTGCTTTGGCTGGCACCGACTTCAAAATTAACAAAGTCCTTAAAAGTATTATTTTCTACTTTTTAGTTTAGATTTATTAAGTTTGGAAGTCGGTTTTTGTTTTTTTGTTAAAAATAATTTATTTTAAAATTTTTTGCGGAAAGTAGATACGTATTGTGTTAATGACTATAAAAATTTACCTTCTATTATGAGGTAAACCTAATAGCCTGAAAGTATACAACTATCGGTCCATAATTGCGTATTATATTGAAAAAAATTTCTTTAAACTGCTAACCGTTGAGGAGTTGTACCTTCCATCATCAGTTACGGTACGTGACTCAAATATCCATATAGCCTATAAAAGATTCGGCCGAGCATCGTTAATTTGCTTCTAAAAATTGAAGAGTTCCGATACTTTGTCATGGATCCCATCATCAGAACCTTACCAAATTCTCATCAAACTACCCTTGAAGTATATCCTTTCCATCAAAAAAAGAATCATCGAAATCAGTTGGCGTTATATTGAGTTATTCGTCCATTTGTCGCGCAAATACTTAATGCAAATTTAAGACTTTTATGGTTTTCTCATGGATGCCATTGTCAGAACTGGAAAATATTAAAATGGGACCACATGGGAAGCACTACCTTTCAAATAAAAAAAGAATCATCAAAATCGGTTCACCCAGTTCAAAGTTATGAGCTAACAAACATAAAAAAAAAAAAAATACAGACGAATTGATAACCTCCTCCTTTTGGAAGTCGGTTGAAAAGTATTTTAAATGTTGCCTCGTAACGTATCACTACACAAAATTTAGTTCAAAATGGTTTAATACTTTTTGTGTGAAACGTACACATCGATTCGCTAAGTTACTGTTTTTATACGTACTGATTAAAATAGTTACTTAAAAAATAGGCCTTTTTAAGAGCTACAATTTCCTTCTGCATCATTTTGATCTCTTAAGGTTTAGCCACCGCTAGCTTTTCAAGGATGACTCAACAAAACCAATTATTTTGTTTACCTGTGGAAATGGAATATTGTTCTCCAATAAAATGTAACCTAAGTCATGAAACCCGAGAATTAAGTTATCACTACACAAAATTTGGTAAAAATCGTTTACATAAAAGCTAAATGCAATGCTAATATAATGCCCGTAAAAATTGAAATGTTAAATCAATGATATTTTAACTACAGATATGTTATACGCTCACTAAACAACCGAAAAAAGTGTTCCGCGCTAGGAAGATTGACAAAGCATGGAACCCACGCTAAAATAAGAAATGAAATGCATATATTTATCCATGGGCGTACCCAGGTAGGGGCAGGGGGGGGGCAGCTGCCCCCCCTGGATTTAGTGTAATATTCACCGGTGAACCGAAACAAAAATATTTTATTATTATTTTATTTATTTATTTATTTAGTACCTCATCTAGATCATGTTAATCACATACCAAAAGACATAATGTTTATGTTCTAACGAATATTTGTCGTTAGAGAATGCACTATCACTACATAGTATAAAACAAAGTCGCTTCCCGCTGTCTGTCTGTCACTATGTATGCTTAGATCTTTAAAACTACGCAACGGATTTTGATACGGTTTTTATAATAGAGTGATTCAAGAGGAAAGTTTATTATAGTAGAGAAACACTGATAATTTTAGAGGTTTCTAATGTGATGTCGTAAATAAACACATTTTTTTGCGCTTACATTGCAAACGCTCGCTGAACCTTACGAGATAGATCAAAATAATATACTACAGTATTGTAGGCAGTGGTGGCCCAGTGGTAACGCGCTCGCTTGGATAACCGAGTGATGCGGGTTCAAATCCGTGTCTCGCACTGATATTTTCATGTGCGAATCATTTTCTAACATGATCACCACTTGCCTTACGGTGAAGGAAAACGTTGTGAGGAAACCTGCATGTCTGAGAAAAACCTAACAAGTTTTCGAAAGACATGTGAAGTTCGCCAACACGCACTAGGCCAGCGCGGTGGACTATGGCCTGATCCCCCTCGTGTTAGAGGGAGGCCTGTGCCCAGCAGTGGGACGTCAAAAAAAAAAGGCTGATTATTATTATACAGTATTGTACACATTAAAAAGGTCTATAAAAATTTCGCGATGGCATATGTCTATCTCTCAAGGATAACATACGATATCCATTTTAATACTTTAAAAAATTGGCAATTATAAGGCGGTAATGTAAAAGCTATTTACACAAATACGGTATTAATTTCTAATAAAAAAACAATGAAATGGAAATACTTAATAAAACTATAGATAGTTGTAATATTTTTATGAAACGAAAAATAGCCAAATTACAGTAATGCCAGTAACTGACCAGGCGTTCTTTGAACATTACTGTTATTTAATGCCAATAAATAACTATTTTAAAAAATATGGTTGATCATTGGTGCATTCTGTTGAACAATAACAAATAGCGTCCGTTAAATAAAAATGGACATACGAAATTTTTTTGTGAGTATTTTCTATGATTAATTCAATCAATCAGCCTATCATCGTCCACTGCTGAACAAAGGCCTCCCCCAATGAGCGCCGACCATCCTGGTCTTGGGCAGTCCGCATCCATCCACTGCCCGCTACCTTTCTTAAGTCATCGGTCCATCGTGCTGCAGGACGTCCTACACTACGCTTGCCTAAACGCGGTCTCCACTCTAGCACTTTTCGGCTCCATCGACCATCAGTTCGCCTGGAGACATGACCGGCCCACTTCCACTTCAGCGAGCTAATTTTGCACGCGATGTCGGTTACTTTAGTTCTCTGGTGAATAACTTCATTTCGAATTCTGTCCTTGAATTTGCGGACCAGTCTTACGGCGAGTGTCCACGTTTCGGCTCCGTATGTCATTACTGGTAGGACGCACTGGTTAAATACAAATGCATACATACAATGCAAATGGTCTTAAGGGATTGTGGGATCGATGACTGTAGAATATGACGTAGCTTCCCACTCGTCTTGAAGAATCACTAAGGCCGTTTAGCATTTCTTCCAAATCCATCAGAGTCTCCGCTATGACGACTATGTCATCGGCAAATCGCAGGTGTGTTATATACTCTCCATTGATGTTGATGCCTCGTCCGTTCCAATCGAGCATTTTAAAGACGTCCTCCAATGCACAGGTAAACAGTTTCGGGCAGATAACATCCCCCTGTCTTACCCCGCGGTGCAATCGGATTGGTCTTGTGCTCTGCCTTTGTACTTAGATGGTCATCGTTGCAGACTGGTATAAACACCGTAGTATTTGGATATACCGATAGTCAATAAGGCATCTCTGCATGGATTGTAGAACAGCCCAGGTTTCGATGGTGTCGAAGGCTTTCTCATAGTCCACAAACGCTAGGCATAGAGGCTGATTATATTCCTCGGTCTTTTGAATAATTTGCCTCAGTGTGTGTATGTGGTCTAAAGTACTGAAACCTTTTCGAAACCCAGCCTGCTCCACAAACTGGAAGTCATCGAATTTTTGGGCAAGACGGTTCGTGATAACTCTTGAAAACAACTTATACACATGGCTCAGAAGAGACACAGGTTGGTAGTTCCTTAAAAGAGCTTTATCCCCCTTTTTAAAGAACAATATCACTAAGCTCCTACTCCATGCCTCCGGTGTAGTGCCATTGTGAAGGACAGAATTAAAGAGATTTGAGAGCTCTGATAGAACCTGTGTTCCTGCCGCTCTAAGGAGCTCTGCGGTAATTCCATCCTCACCCGGAGCTTTGTTGTTTCCTAGTTGTCCAAGAGCTATCCTAATCTCGCCAACGTCGATGTCGGGAAGCTCATCTGTTTGGTGGCGTACAAGTCTGGCTCGTGGATCTTCCACGTGGTGGGACTCAAGTGGAAGTGTATGTGAGGAGTAAAGATCACCGTAGAATCTTTCGACATCAGCGAGAATCTCTGGTTTGGAGGAAACGATTGTACCTTGTGCGGTTCTAAGCTTTGCAATAACATCTTCAATACTTCGAGATTCGCTCGTCTTAGATCACGCCTTATTAGGTTTCTCACATTCCTGTCTAGTACCTGACGCTTAGACTGAGTGGTATTTACAGCCTCGCGTTGCTTCGTTTTCTCGTTCAGAGTCTCACTTGAGAGTTTCGACTTTTGTCTATCTCTCTTAGGTCGAAAATGTTTTTGTCCCACCTCACGGATCACACGCATCAGACTATTGGTGATGTCATCGATATCCTGAGTGGTTTCCAACATGGCGAATCGGTTCTGTAGTTCTAGCTGGAAGCTTTCGCAGCCAGCTTTCATCTGGAGTGGTGTAGGTCTAAGAGTCGAGCATTAGCCGCGCACGTTCAATTTTGATGTTCATATTCAGGGTTCCCCTTACAAGTCGGTGATCACTGCCGGTTTTAACCCTGTTAATCATTGAGACATCCCTGAATATGTAGCGCTTGTTGGATATAATGAAGTCGATCTCGTTCTATGTAGTATTATCGGGGCTTTGCCAGGTCCACTTCCTTTGAGGCTTTTTCTGGAAAAATGAGTTCATCAGAAAAAGCCCCTGGGCCTCGAGGAAGTTTACTAACATTTGCCCTCGATGGTTCCTCAGTCCATAACCAAATGATTAGCCATCTTCTTGTACTCTCACTTTGGCATTGAAGTCACCCATAACGACAGTGTAGTAGGTGTTGGTACGAGACGGCGGAGACATAGCCTTAGCTATGTCTTCGTACATGGCTTCGACTTCGTCGTCAGAATGTGTGGACGTAGGAGCATACACTTGTATAAACCTTCAAGAAGTATCTTTCGGTTATTTTCAATACAAGGTACGCTACCCTCGCCGACACACTGCCTACCTTTACGACGTTGTTTTTGAGTGACTTATGCATTAAAAATCCAACACCACCTTGGGATGGTTGGTGCCCTTCTCGGAAGAAGAATAAGTGACCAGCATAATAATAATAATATATACACCTAATGTTGCGTATAGTGTTTTTGTGTAGTATGTAGAGTAAAACAAGTGCGGGGGCCGGTTTAATAAATTTCAGATTTGCCCCCCCCCTAGGCCAAAAGCTGGGTACGCCCATGTATTTATCTTTTTTTTTACTTACGATGTTAATAGTGCGTAGGAAAGAGACATATAATGCCGTTCTTTTTCGTTATTATGCAGGTTGTCACAAGCTAATTTTTGGATAGTGATGAGCTTATCATCGACATTGTTGTGTCGACGTCGATGAAAAACATGCATTAAATTATAATAAAAAATACAAATACCCGGCTGTTCATTAAATGAGTTGTATTATATCGTAGAAAGATTGACAAACCATTTTCTTTGCAAAACAAAAAACTAAAAAACTAATTTAATCAATCTTATTGAAAAAAGTTTGCTTAGATTTAGTGTTTTAATCATAAAACTCCTAGTTTTTATTTGCGAAAAATTATAATATGAAGTAAATTATAATATAATATGAAATATTCACATGTATACGTTACAGTTAAGACCCGTTTTAGTTGGAACTAGTTTTTATTAGGTAAAACTAGTTTTTCCCAAGGGGCTTAGTAAAGACTAGGTTTTCTCGATCCGTAGGTTAGGTTAAATCAGGCCCGAAGGGCCAAACTAAGGCAGAAATAGGAGCTCCGTCAACACAGTTAATCGCACCGCGCACCTTGGAAGGGTTAAGTTTTGCTAACGAGCTCTAAGAACTGAAAACTGTCGGCGGAGCTCCTACCTTGATTACAAAAATTAATGCAGCCAATTCACCAATACGTGGTAATAAACAACATTTGAAAAGGATTACTTTCATTGCAGTCGGGTAAAAAAACCATGTTTATTCTACAACTTTTACTTAACCATAGACATAACACCAGTTTAAATAAAACTATATTCATTTATTTTAATGTCTTTATTAATAATAATTAAAATAATAATGTAATAACAAGCACTCATTGACCTTTAAATATAATTGTTTTAGTTAAATATGTGCGAATTATCCATTTAGTTTTCATTTTATCATTTTTAGGAAATCTGCAACAGTTTTGAAATGATTATCGACAACCATTTTTACATCACTAGTTACGTATAGTTGCCGCAATTTATTTTTGAGAAAAATCATAAAAAAAAACAAATATGTGTATTCTTTTGAGTAGATAGACATACAGTACTATTTTATTTTACCGTTTATCACTTTTATATTTCCAATATTGAACAATATATCTCTAAACTTATTATATTTAGTTAAATTATGTAAAAATACCACATTTATATTTATATACATATAACCTGATTGGCTCAACACTTCATTTTATTCTTTAGAAATCTTTGTATAAAATAATAATTTATTTACAGTAAAGGAAATTACAAGTAAACTTAACTATATATACAAAGCAAATGTACACTTAATTATTACTGTACAAGTCGTGTCCGCGTGGAATAGTGGCAAGAATGCTAGCTGCATTCCCCCGTTGAATGGCAATGCCGATTCTTTGGGCGAAAAATGAGCCAGCTCTCCTGTCACCAGTGGAGGCGATAAGACGAGGTGTTATGTCTTTTAAAAAGTGCTTAGCACTTTGACTCCATGGGCCAAGGGTTTCTACAGCAAAGGGTACAAAAATATAATTTTGAATAAGGGAGGTATATTTACGTATCTTGAGAAGCTCAGCCTTCTCCGCCGCAGCCCCCACTTTAGACGCCGTCTCCTTGACATGGGACGGGGCCAATGTGTCAACACATGTAGCGTCCCACATTAACGCCCGTCCCCTTTCCCAAGGAACCAGCGACAGACCATCAGGTCTCTTGCCATCATCTCGACTTATTCCAGAAGGCTCAATGAGAGCAGGAATGTCAATGGTGGCAAGAGCCCTTTTGATGGTATCATTTAGGGAACCGTGACGAAAAAGTCTACCTGAACTTCTTCGGCAAGAGAGTCCATGGAGTCCATTAAAGTCGACCTCTTTTCCACACGGGCACCTGTGCTGAGTGCACAGCGGTGTTCCCAGCCGGAGACCTAGAGCGATACGAAAACTATCATTATCTAAAAGTGTACCGAGATTTGTCGAGGGTAGGGCGTGCAGCCAGTGCCCCGATTCTTTCGCCGTTGACGCTAAAAGTCTGGCACGATTCACTTCACTTGTAAGATTTTGAGCCAAATTTTGGTATGTAGAATGAACCAATGGTGCATCCCAAAGTTTTTGAATGGAAACTTCCTTTGGGATGTCAACATTTGGACATTTCGACTTCCAGTTTTCTAATGCTTCTGCAGCACCAGTAATGTTTTGGTTTGATTTTAAAATTTGAGAACAGAGTTCTCGAACACTGTGCTCAGAAGCGAGAAATGCTGGAAGGGCTATACTTGAAATTTGCCTCACGCCGATGCCACCGTTTCTAATTGGTAGAGAAGCTTGGGTCCATGAAAAATCGTCAAAAGATAAATTTAGAATTTTTTCTAAACATTGTTTTAAGGTGACATCCATTTTGTCGGTTAGGCCAGGAAATTTCCAAATTGGGCTTGAACGAAGAATATAAGTCAATTTTGGAACGAAAAGGCAATATTTAAGGATAGTATAGGCAATGTGAGAATTGAGGGAGCCCAGTTTGTCAGAGTTGGCTAAAAATGTTTTAATTTTTTCCTCCAATACTAATGGAATACTTTCGTCAAGTAATGGAGCACCGAGGAGGCAAAGGGAATTCTTATCGACAATTTTAATGTTAGGGGCAATTTTTTGCAAAATATCTCTTGTTAGAGAAACCTTTTCCATGGAAATGTTATCCGTAAAAAAAATTTCACATTTAGAAAAATTTAGTTCCAAACCAATTTTTTTAAAATTTTCTTTCAAAAGAAGAAAATCTTTAAGGACATCATTCACTTTGCCGCCTAAAGTTCCATCATCTAGGTACCAAATGTTTAATTTAGACTGCAGTTTTGAAATGTATTTATGGATACCTAGACTAAAGAGAGCTGGGCCTAGTGGGTCCCCCTGCTGAACACCAACATTCGATATAATAGTTTTATCACCAAATAGTAATTTAGAAGGTGTATTGTAACATTGCCAAATGTATGGGTAAATTTCAGGCAAGTACGAATGAGCCTCATTCAGCAGAGCTGCTCGATCCAAAGAATTAAAAGCATTCTTCACGTCAACTTTAAGCAATACCTCCTCCTCACCCTTTGCGAGAAAGGTACGAGTGGCGTGTACTGCTGCTTCGCAACCTCCTTTGCTACCGAACCCAAGTTGCACTGGTTGAAATTTGGCCTTCAAGTTGCATACTATGCGCCTACATGCTAATTTAGAAACCAAACGGCGAAAAGTAGACCCAACAGCTATTGGACGGATTCCCCCGTCCTTTTTATTGAAGGCACATAGTCTTGCACCATAAAGGTATTGTGTGAATGATGGAATTACCTTTCCAGATAACATAAAATTACACAAATTGGTAATATCACCCAAGAGAACCCTGCCGGCGTCACCTGCTGACGCACTCACAAGATCTTTAAGATGTTGTGGTGTGATTCCGTCAATGCCACCAGCAGAGCCACTTGTAAATGACATAATAGCTGCAAAGGTATCTTCATCTTTAATCTGTAAAGATTGGGAAAAATCAGGAAGGGGGATCGGAAGCAAAGGATCTAAATTAGGTGAAGGATGCTTATCATGCAAGACTTGTAGCGTATCGTTGTCGAAGGGCGCAAGAGTATCGCTAGAAAAGAGTATGCGAGCTGCATTTTTAAGATCTCCATCCATGGCTTTATTTTCAACAATTTTTTTAAGATCAAAATTTCGGGGTCGAGCACTGTAATTTTGAGTTTGAATTTCGCTTAAAACAGTTGAACTGTTTTGTTTTAATTTGGAACATAAAGAGCCATTTTGATTTTTGTCCACGTGTAAGAAAGTGTATGCAAATAGAAATAAATTTTGCCAACTCGAAATAGAATTAAACGAAATGCATTTTTGAATAACGCTGGAGAGAGATCTGGCTAGCGAGATTCTTGCTCCTCTAGGAATTCTTTTTAAAAGTGGGATATTTTGATGACATTTCGGAATTAGAGTCTCGAAAGGGTCTTTATAATTATTTTGAACAGTCGAATCACTTACCAAAGAGTTTGAAGGGACTGTCTGCACTGATGGAGGAAGGCCGTGACTTCGTGAAACGTGAATTTTTAATCCCTTTTGACCTTTAAACAGCCTTCCATTTGCACATTGCGGACATTCTAGTAAAACCGGCTGGGAAACATCGGACAGAACACTATTACTATTACATGACATAATACACTATACAATTATAATGTCCATAAACTGATGCGTAGCGTCCTGGGTGGCTCCGGAGACTCCCGGCTGCCAAGCGCCCGGCGCCCGGCGCCCAACACCTCGATGTCGCCACCTAAAACATACACAGGAATTAATTTAAACTGCAAATATTATCTCGAATTATATGCATTATATGAACCAATTTGATGTCAATTTTATAAAGAAATAATGCGGATAATTTATAATATGGAATAAAATAATAGAGAGAAAAATTTTGACAGCGACATCAAATTGACATTCCAAAAACATTGACACACTTTCTCTAAACTAATCGATGATATGTTAAGGATTCGTCCTCATTTCCTTTTCTCGAACTATGGGCTTTACACCCTTCAATTACGCAAGACATCTTTTCCAGAGCACTGTACACCTCACGAAAAAACTTTCTGGCCACGTTTTTAGGCAGAAAGTAATATTAATATCCCTTTTTTCAACCAATAAATTCGACAAACTCCCGACATATGTCAACAAAACATAATACTAAAAAAAGAGGTTGATAGCCGACTTCAAAGTTTTTGACGTCTTGGATAGAACATTTTTATTTGTTAGTATTAAATGGTGACCAAAGGTGACCATTTGACATTTCTCATTTTTTGCTTTGTGACACGTTTAAAAATAATATAAACAAACAGCCATGTTTTGTTTCACTCACACCTAATGATATGTTAACTGACCTAAATGAGTAAACTATAGACTACTCGGTTTTTATTTTAGCCTTCCGTCTACTCTCTTTAATTAGTCTGAGGTTCCGCGCTGCACACATACACACTTTTCATTTCACTACAAGTCAAAATGATAGAAAGGGGATAGTCGATAAAATCAATAAGAAAAAAAGAGACAGCTAGTGTTGTCAATTGCGCGTCAATGTAAACAAACATTAGTCTAGCGACCGATGACATATCAGAATATTAGGCAAATAATTGAAATATATTAATAAATCGAAGACTGCGTTCTTACATGTGGTATGAGATCCCTTGTGTTTTATTAACTTTGGTATCATAATTGGTACATTTTCTAAATACACAGGATGGCATTTTTTAAAATTTTGTAGCAGCGTACCACTCGTCGCCATGCGGTGACACAGACTAAAGGCAATACGTCCTAATTAGGACGTTTTCGAGTTTTCACGATTGCGCGCTCATAACATATCTATAGTTAAAATATCATTGTGTTAAATATTTTAATCAGAGTTTTGAAACATGTGTCAAAATAAAATGTCATTAAAATCAAATTCACTAAGGAGTATTAATATCAACTAATCCCCAAAATAACTTTATACCCCTTTTTAACCCCATTAGGCGATGAGTTTCAATAAAATATGAATCACGTCTTCCAACAATTCTGTTAAAGAATGTTTATGCAAAATTTTAAGTAAATTGGACCAAGGAATCACGTTGTCCCATACAAACTTTGCCCCCCTTTTTCAGCCCCTTAGGGGTAGAATTTCAGACAATCCGTTCTTATCGGATGCCTACGTCATACAAAGAACACACCCTCCAAGTTTCAGATTTACGATCTGCCGTTTAGGCTGTGCGTTGATCCATCAATCATTCAGGACAAAGCCTTTTATATATATAGAATAGATATAGATAACCAAGTGTTGTAAATTACAAATATAGAATTAGTATTTTGTTAGAAAATTATTGCTGAGTTTCTCTTGTTACGATGGAGGTTTAATCTACACATATGTTGAAGATCCACATTCATTTGCAACTTACGTACCTATTTGTATATCCAAATGATCGTTTTCAACTAGATAAAATATACACGTAATATTAATCCGTTATCGCAGTCGCTTGGAAAACCAAATAAAGGCTTGAATCAGGGTCTCGCACATCTGATATTTTGATGTGCGAATCATTTCTAGCATGATTACCATTTGTTTTAAGGTGAAGGAATAAAAACGTGTGGTGTCGTGAGACACCGGATAGGAACGAAGTTGCTTATTATAAAAATGTTAATTTTAAGTTCTATTCGAGGTATAAAGAAAATAATTATTTGGGTATACATTTTTAATTATGATTTTTTATTGATAAAAAAAAAACTACTTTACAAAGTTATCAACTTTATTTTATTTACAAACCAGACGGTGTAATTATCGAATGATATAATAATAATAACCGTCATCATGTAGACTATACATTAGACACTGTATAGCCATCATACAAAGACTATACATAATAAAAATCTTACGATACGGACGTTTTTTCCCGGTAACCCCTCCGCATCGTCCCATAAGGAACTTCGTTACAATAGTGCGAAAACCGTCATGCCTACAAGAATCCAGCAAGGTTTTGAAAGTCACGTGCACGTGCAGTTCGCTAACTCGCACTTAGCCAGTGTGTTAGACTTTGGGATGATCCCTGGCAGGCATGCCTAGCAGTGGGACGTTAATAAGGGGCTTAATACATACCTATATTAATCAGTTACTATTTCGTTATCAGGGTTAGAGATAAACGTAAAGATTATCAGGTTACCCTTCGTAATGTTATTTGAGACCTTACATTATTTCGAATCCTGACATACTCGTACGAAGTTAATACAACGGTATCTGACGTCAGTGTAAGATAACGCTACAGATGTCATTAAGGTGGCAAGTCACGAATACAAATAATACTCTGTTTTGCTTGTTATTGTGTTATGAGTATCAAATACAGCAAAAGTTTTTCATACTTTAGGTAATATTGTAAGGACAACAACAAGGACATTGAATATTGATAATACGATTTATTGTTTACATTTTTCTTGTTTTTATAGGTTTCCTGAAGGTTTTATTTACTTTGCAAGGTAAATGTTTTGTCACTGTTATTTCTCTTCTTAACGTCGATGTAGATACAAGCAAGTGGTCAATGCGGATGCCTAGTCTTTCCTAAACCAAACTAAAACATCTCGCGGCGTTCTATCAAACATCTACTTCGACTTCCAACAAACACGCCTACGCCTTTATGAAAAATCATCAAAATAACTTTTATTTTGTAATATTTTCGGTTAAGAGGTAGATGACTCAGTCTTTAACACGTCAACATTTTCAGGTCTGAGGGATGAAATTATTCTACTTGAGTTGCCTTCCATTTACTTACTTATTCAATTGCGGTTATAACACGGGCATGATTTATTGTATAAAAATATATTCATATTTGTGCTTGGTTCAAGATTTGGAAAAAAATAGCATCAAAAATCCCATATTGTTTTGTCAAAGAAAATATGTACCAAAACTATTGTTCATATGAGTCTATAATTGACATATTATATGTATTGGACGTAGTATCTGCTCTATGTTTATAATATGACCACTTCAAAGTAATAATAAATAATTAATTAATAATTATGTAATTATTTACATAACATTTCACATGTCGTTTTACGTCTGTGTTTCTGACTGAAATTACTCTTAACTAATCCTGTAGAAATTTCGAATTCCTGCATACCTCGTTCTGGTTGACAATGAGACTTTGAAACCTACCAAATGCGCATTAGTTCATTGTTGACGTATATAGAGAAAATATTATAGCGAATAAACGCCAAATAAATTTTACAATGAATTATAACATTAAGCTATGTTTTTTTAAGCTACACATGTTTAATAATATTATTAACTAATTAGCATTTCCCGCGGCTCTGCCCGTGTTCTGCGAAAGAGCGAAAACCAAATTCTTAGATTTCACAAACCGTGTGATGTTTTATAGCCGGCTTGGAACGGTTATTTGAGATTTCTCAGAAATGAGATATTTCCCGACATTTATAAAGTATCCAATATCCTGACCCGGATAACCAGCTATCATCATACCAAATTTCATCAAAATCTATCGTGTGGTTTTCTCGTGATGCGATCACAGACAGACAGACAAAAATTCTAAGCACTATAGATTCGATCCCTTTATCGATAATAATTATATTTAATTATAGTATATTATATAATTATTAATTATATTTCAATAAGATTTTCCAAAAAGTATTCAGCGTACAAATTCGACTAAGTTAGAATTTTATTACAGCCCCCGCAAACTACGGTCTTTCGATCGGCCGATAGTTTAGTTGGTTGCTTAATCAGTATTGAGATGTATGGAGGTGCGCACATTAGAACGACTTGGTACGGCGGACTAAAAAGTTTGATGTGGTATACGATTGCCTGCAAACTAAACAGTCGGCCGACTGCTTAATAAGTACGGCGGGCTTCCATTCGCGCACACTACGTAATGTTCAGCCGGACCGACTTTCAGTTTTTTCGAGTTTTGACACCGGAATGTCAAGTTTATAGTCAGGGATGTAGCGTTGCAAACCACATAATCATTTCAGGTCGATTAATTAATATTGAAATCAAATGTTTATTAACAGTCATATAGTGTTACGAAAGTCAGCAGGCCCAAAAGGATGGATGGGCGGGATAAAAACTTTCGGTGATGTAAAAACTAGAAAATCCAAAAACGTGTTCATGTCGCTTAAAAAATTGTCGAGTGATTGTTTGCATAATAGAAAAAATTACAAAAATAGCACTGCACATAACACCTTTAGATAATGGACAAGGAAATAGGAATAAATATCTGGCAATAAATCGAAATATGCTAAGGTGAAATAAAGAACAGATTTTTGTCTGTTCAACTCATTTATTTATAAACACAGGATAAATTATTAACAAATTGAAATAAATAATTTTAAAAGTGCGGTTAGCCCCGAAACGAGCAACAAAAAAATAAAATCACTGTCCTTTAAAAATTATAGTTTTCGTAGGGAATGTCCTTACTTTTTCTATGGGATATGATAATAATTCTTTTGCGATATAGTAAATTCTAATTGTTAAATATTCTTTGCTTATCAATTTAATCGATAAATTTCTATGATCATCCAATACATCATTACCGAATGGGCCCATAGTATTGAACGACAAAAATGCGATGAACTAAGTCATAAACAAAAACCTGAGACGTTAGGCAGCTTTTAAACTTAGTATCATACAGATATCCAAGGTAATCAAATTGACGTTAGCTTCGTGACGATTTGCATTTTTCTTCTATGCTTTAGTTACTGTTCTGAGACTTTGTAATATTAATCGTCTTGTGTCTTTTATTTCAATAAACTATACTCCATTTCACAGATATATATCTAGAGGTATATTATTCTAATATTATTTTTATTAAATTAAATAAAAATAATATTATTAATATAAAATTAAATTAATGTCTGGACTGCGCACCCAACGACCCGATCAGTTTAGTCGGGCCAGTTTACAGTATATATAATGTACTCTGTGGGGCCAGTGTGCGCGCTAATCCGACCAAACTATCGGCCGATCGTTGTTCGATGTTTGCGGGGGCTCTTATATGTACAGATAATATGTATAAAAGTGTATATCTGTCTATTTTCCAACAGAAACACGGAGCTCGAATGAAATGCTCAGCGTGCAAAATCGTCGCGCATACCGCCTGCATCGACATCTTGATAGATCGAGTGCAGTTCACCTGCAAGCCCACATTCCGAGATGTTGGAGTTCGTCAGTACAGGGAACAAACTCTCACTCATCATCACTGGGCCCATCGTCGCTCTGAGAAGGGCAAGTGCAAAGCTTGCGGGAAGGTAACGCCTTAACAGTATTCACTCCGATTCACCTTTGTTGTGCGTTATGTATGTATTTGTTAAACACAGTGAATGTTTTAGAATTTTGCACGTTGTGTTGTTTGTTATTAACTCTGTTGAAGAAACATTGACCTACATTTGAGCTTCGCGTTTTACGAAGCTTTTATGCCTAATAATCTTTTAAACTAGAACATAAGGAGCTTGAACAATATTTATAAAGACGAGAGAATTTGAATGCGTTGTAAGTACACCGATTTTATTAGACGTATGTAATTAATTTTAAAATAAATAGGGATACTTATGTTTATATGTATATTGTATGATGTATATAAATAAATATGTTGGGACATTATTACAATAGCGCCATCTTGTTCCGTGGTAAGCTACGAGGCTTGTGCGACGGATACCAGATAGTTGATATACTACACATAAATTTTAAATACATATATATACTATAAATATAAATATTAAATACCCATGACTGGAGTATAAACATGATGAGAGTGCTCAGCAAATGAATGTCCTCAGCGGGACTCGACCTTGCGACCGCTGGCGCAGAAAGTAGGGTCACTACCGTGTCGTCGTCTACGAGTAAACATAATAATAGAATATATTATATTATTTTGTTATGTAGTCTTATATTAACTACATAATAAATATTTAACAAATTCTTTTGATTACGCCCTTTTTATTTTTAATGAGTGTCTACATATTATATATACCTTCTTACATGAACTAATGTTAACTGTTTATTTAAATCATTTTCAATCATTATTTCAATTCAGAATTGTTATTGTTCTAAATTTAGATACACAAAGATAAAGTACTTTTAAATTATATATTAATGATAAGGACATTTAGTTTTTAATTAAAGAACTTTGTGAGAATGTAGAATCTCCTCTTAATTAAAGCGACATTGTAAAGACTAACTAGGTAATGGATATTATTATATTATAGTTACCTACCCTAACTAGAATGGACGTCCATGGACAATTCATAAATAATATTCAAGCGCGAGTCACATCTACGATAATCTAAATATTATAAAATTTAAATTGCTTATACTTTGCGTTTTTCGATATTTGTGAATCTACTCGTATCGGTATTGGTTCAAAAAGGGTAAGTACGAATTGTCACAATTCCGTTTTATATTTTGAGGCACGGATAGTATTTAAATTTCAAAGTACTTCTTTTCACTAATAATGTCCACTTTGTATACACATATAAGTATAAAACCATCAGTACAATATTAGTTTCTGTGTAAATTTTTATTTGTTTTTTATATATGGGCCATTCTATCACAAACGCTACCGACGCGAGGGTGAAAAGATAAATATTAAATATACTCGTTTCGCAATAAATTTGATGGACATAGAAAGAAAACATTCCAAATTTTAATGTGTGATGGAAAAAAACTAGACGAAACACGTAAATTTTAAGTTAATTGGCCTTCAAAATCTGTACTGAAGTGAACTGGCTAAATGAGCGTTATGTTACCGGCTATTAGAAATTTGAAAAGAAAAAAGCTATCAATCTGTTAACCGTTTTGCCATGTTATTATTTGAGGTTATTTATCGTAGTATTTGTAGAATGCATCACAAATCCGAAAAAAAATATACTTATCACGTTATAAGTGTATTTTCTTGTTATTTTGGCAATATAACGCCCGAAACGAAAAATCAGGTTATTGTTTTATTACGCTACAGATTGATTACTTTATTAATATTTAGTAGAAGTAAGGTAATAGTTGTAATGATATTTTATAATAACTAATATCTGAGAAAGAGACTAATTTGATACGTATTTTACTTGATTAAAAATTTTAAGACCCGAAACGTTTCGGGTGTTACGACTTTTCATATGTCGATATATGTGTGTGTATTGCTAGAAGAATGCAATAAGTATTATTTTCACAGCTTTTTCGACGGCCCACGAGCGCCGCTATCGGAAAAGCAGCACATGTTACTTTATTTAGCACATTTATTGAAATGTCAAACATCAAAAACTTTACTAATATTAAGGTATTGCGGTAAAATCTAAATAATCGAGATAGTGATTACCAAGAAGGTCTGAATTTGGCTTAAATAATTTCTGCAATCACTAGCTGCTGACCTTGCTAATTACCAAAAGTGCAAACATTGATATTGGGATGAAAACAGCGCATAACGGTAACGATAACTTTACTGTGAACCAGCTTAGTTTGACCTTTCATACAGTTGAAAATGTTAAGAAAAAGCTTTACTACATCGAATTATAACCAGACTCTGAGCAAGAGCGCCCTCCAAAATTAATAAGGGGGAAATCTATCTATTATTACGTAGAGATTTCATCGTAGTAAAATTTTATTCCATAAATCGGAAAAATTAATATCAATAACAGATAATAGGCAGCAATATGTTAAGGAGGTGTAGATAAAGATGGCCAAATTCGAGTAATATGCCTGAAAGTTTATGAAGATAGAGTTAAAATCTTTATTCCAGATGTACTAAATGTGTCCGATGATTAGAAAGTATTTTTGGTATGCCGCCAGATCCTAAAAATTAAGGGGGGTCATACGTGTAACAAGTTTCCAAGTGAGTTCGATTTTTACGAAAAATAAGTAAAAGGAAAGGAAAAAGTGTCTGTTACATTGAAGAAGATTTCATTTAATATTTGTTTGGTTACTGCTTAGTTTCATTTGAAAGAAGTATAAATATTTAGGACAAATTCCGAAAAGATAGTTTCCATTATAATTACTAATATTCGCGTAACATATGGTGTTACGACCCGATGAGTAAGACCCGAAACGAAGTAAAAAATTTTTAAAAAATTGTAAAACATATGGTGGCGGTGATTATGTGGTAGATGGTTAGTAAATATTCCACTTTAGGAGACCTGTCATTTTCAGACATGTTTCTCTAAGACAATTCGCTGAATTTTAAATTAATGTAAATATAGTCTGAACATAGCGGCAGAATCGTGTACCCGAAACGCACACTTTTCGACTTATAAAATCATTATCTTTTATGGAAAAGGTACGAATTTTATAATGTACATAAAACAACTAAAACGAGGTGAATAAGATACTTTAGTTACTAAAATATTGTTTTAAAATGCATAAATAGGTTTTGGTTGAACAAATTTAGCACCCGAAACGATGGAATGGCCCATATATTTATTTAATATTATAAATATTACACTATGATCCTATCTAATTTCTGATCTTTATTCATAAAGCGTCTGGAAACCTCATTTTCTTGTACAACGTCATGCAGTAAGCCCAACACGGCCCAATCTAATTTAATTCTTTTGCTGTATTGTACTGAGACTTCATTATTAAATGCGTTAAGAATTTTCCATTAGAGTTAATAAAACTTTAATTATTTTTTAAAGAAAATACAAATACAATAATATTTATTAAAGTCCGCCGTAGAGACACATGATTATATAATGTTACATACATTTTACATATTATATTATTAAATCGTAATTACGTACTTATCTAGTTTTTATAAATCTGTTTTCATCCTTGATGTAATACGCTTGTTTCGACTGTATAGTTTAGTGAAGTTATTCACTTTGTGGTCAGATTTACTCAAGTCCGTAACTTCAAAGTTCAAGAGCTTAATAATTTAAGATAACGTAGGTATTTTATAATGTAATAAAATATTGTTCCATGTTATTGAAAAAGGTTAAGGTCATCTTTTCTGATAAATGACGTGTAACTGCTGCATATATTGCTGTATAAATAGTTATAAGCTCAGCTTTGCATTTGTGCGAGTGCAGTGTACGGATATGTACGGCTTGTGTCCTTGGTTACACTACAATATACTGGTTTTTGAAGCGCGGCTATCGACTTTTGGCTATCATTCACACAAATGCAAAGCTGAGCTTACGCCTTAAGAACTATAACTATACTTTATTTTATTTACTAGCGGGGCCCGCGGCTTCGCTCGCCCTAAGAGTGAATAAAATAAACATTTTTGCTTATATACTGTTACTTATAATGTACCAAGGACTGATTCCCCATTTAAATTTCTGGCCCTCTTTTCTGAAAACTACTGTGTAGCATCCTGCCGCGGCCGTGCCGCCACTGCTGCGCTTTCTAAAACTTATTTCCTATTTTTAACCAATTTTGCTACTATGTGTATCATAATTTCTTTGTGTGTTTTTCGTTAATGATAAACTGATGTACGTGGTTCATTGTAATGGACTTATGGTAAAAATTACTGTTAAATATTTTTCCTACGCAAATTGTGCCACCCCCGTTAACCCCCATAGGGGTTGATTTTCAAAAAACGCTTAGATATGTATCTCATAATTTGTATTGCAGAGCATTATTTCAGTGTCACGCAAAATATTTCAATAGAATTAAATTTCCCATACAAACTTAGCCACCCCCTTTAACCCCCAATGGGGGTGAATTTCGAAAAACCCTGAAATACGTGGTTCATCATTTGTACTAAAAAGCATTGATTCAAAGTTTCATGCAAAAATGTGCAATAAAAATATTTTTCTCATACAAACTTTGCCACCCCTTTTAACCCTTTTAGGGGTTGAATTTCCAAAAAATAATATGCCTTTGTCCTTCTCATGAATGCAAACTATCTACATACCAAATTTCAGCAAAATCGGTTGGGTGGTTTAGGCGTGAAAAGGTAACAGACAGACAGACAAACAGACAGAAAGACAGAGTTACTTTCGCATTTATAATATTAGTATGGATATAAAACACAATGAAATTGTACATGAAATATTTTAAAAAATTTATGTTTGAGATGCTTTATAAGCCAAATAAATAAATTTTATAATATTTTCGGCTTGTTTTTTTTTCTGGCAGGATATCTTACAGAACTTTTGTTATTATACTGATAAAAAATATTCAAAATTAGACTGTTTATCAAATTCACTAGAAATACACACGATACAATTCTAAGTATGTAGGTATACTTATTAGGTACATTATTAATTAACATTAACAGTACCTTTAAAAAATATGGGTTCTTGAAAAATAAACAAGTTTCATGTATCATAAAACATGAATCACGTTCATAGCTAGTGTTAAAATTAACCTGAACAACTTAGTTTCTTATATTTAATTTCACAATACAATTAAACTAGCTCGCCCTCTTGTTGGGTTCAAATGATTTGCATTTCCCTCGCATGCGACACGAAAAACACCACAATCGGTCCCAAGGCGCGGACGTTAAACTTTGTGAATGATATATGTATTTTAATAACACCTACATAATTGCCGGTTAGAGACGTTCAGATGTTGATGTCAATGTTTCATTCAAGTAGTTTTTAATTTTTTAATTTTTCATCAATCAACAAGTTAATAAAATATGTGGAACTATTAACTTTTGTTTGCAAAGTGTAGGGTTGCGTTAATTGTATAATTCATGTATGTCTCGCTTTGTTATCGATATTAAAATAAGGGCAACACCAGAATATTTTTAATATTTCCATATGAAAAATAATGATAACAAAATTTCCTAAATTATGTAATAGGTATTCTAATTCAATATTTCAAACACTATGAGTACTAATTTCACATTCTGGTATTGTTCTAAGCAAATATTTTGTTTTTTAATACTTTAATTTGTTTTTAACCACAGCGCTTGTTTGCATGTTTGTTGCATGATTGTTTTGTTGTCAGTCATTCCGGCGCAGCTGCTGCTATTGGTGCATACCACCACAACGATCCGTAGACAAGAATATCGAAATACACGATGAAGTAGGTGATCGTGTGCGTATCATGCTACAACGCTAGCTTTAAAGCTATTTTCTATTATTTGTCTCGAAATATTGCTTATTGTTGATAAATGTTTTTAAATAATCGACTTAGCATAAAATATTATTTTTATAATATTAACTTTATTTTCAGTCCCTCCAAGGAAAATTATCTTTTAGCTCTAAAGAAATCGTGGCATTAAGTTGTTCTTGGTGTAAAGACGCCTATCATAACAAAGAAAGTTGTTTCAATTTACAAAGGATAGGAGAAGAATGTTCTTTGGGTACGTTTTTCTTTTGAATGATTTTAATTAATATAGTTTAAAATAATAACGTATAAATTTGTTTAAATTAACAATAAATAAGCTTCTACAATATTCTTTAGGCATTCAGTCCAACATAATAGTACCACCGTCATGGATAGTAAAATTGCCAAGGAGAGGTAGCTTTAAATCTTCGTTAAGAAAATCTCCTAAAAAGAAGAATACAGCAAAGAAAAAAGGAAAAGACTCTAAAGGAGAACAAAAGACTTTTGTAATTAAACCTATTCCAACTGCCAGCGTTAAACCAGTGCTGGTTTTTATTAATCCTAAAAGTGGAGGTAATCAAGGAGCTAAGTTGTTGCAAAAATTTCAATGGCTGCTTAATCCACGACAAGTCTTCGATCTTACTCAGGGTGGACCTGGACCAGGGTAATTTTTGTTACAATTAAGATTTAAGATAGTATATTTTACTAACAAACGTTAAAATATTTTTCTACATTATCTTATAATAATTAAGGATAGTGTTATTAATCTAAACAGTATACAGGACTCACGCCATCGTAATGAAAACTCCTTGTATTAAATTTTGTAATTTTAATTAAATTAGTTATAAAAATATTAAGTTTTAAATTAGAATACAAGAAATAAATGTACAAGTAGATACATCCTAACTCCTTAATGCATTACGACATATTTGGTTTCTTCTAGTATCTTAAGATTTGACAGACTAAAATACAAGACGAGAAAAATTGGAATGAAATATATTTCATTTTTTATATATTTCTTACGCATAATATATTGCATTAGGCACATAAACGTAATAAAAGAATTTAAAAAAAGTTTCACCTGCCTGTGACAATTAATGTATTCGCAATACATTCCCAGTTCGCACGTAAGGTACAGTTTAATTGAACAGATACCCTCGGGAAAATGTAGTAAGGAATTGATGTCACGAAAATTCTGTCTTATGCGGAAATTACGGAATTTTGATATAAATTGGATTAACCGTTGTCACTGTAAGCTCTGTGTAAATAATGAAATTTCAATTACTAAGCGATATTTGAATTTATATTATTGTGTTTTAACACAACACTATTTATTACTTGATAAGTCTTTTAAAAAGTTATCTTCGGAAAGCGTTTCTTACTAAGAAATTCCAAAACGAACTTATATTTATGCGAGCGTTAATAGAAGTACTTAGCATGTGGTAATTAGCATACTTTATACTCGTATTATACTAATCAAATACAAATAGTAGGTACATTTCGTTGATTAAACACCATTGTAGAGCCTTCGTTGAATTAATTAATGATACCTCAGTATTACCTTAAGGCTGTATACATCTTATATATTATAACATATTTGTATTTGTAAATTTCAATTAACCAACAAAATGTTTTTATATATTTGATGTATTCTATACATAAAGTAAAATTGTAACTGCAACAGTCATTATTAACGATAAAAATGCCGCATCACGAGAAAATCACACGCAGATTTTGATAAAATTTGAGTGAGAATTCTATACTAACTGTAAAAAAATTTAGGGACCAACCGAACGGACCGAGGCCAGGGTGAGTCGCTAGTTCATTAATATTCGAGAACGTAGTATCAGGGGCTCTTTTATAATCTTTTACTTATACGTTCCTTTATGTTTATCAAATATCTAAGAATATTTTCATAATGTTAAAAGGACCGCAGTGTTTGTACAAAACGAAATACTATACCTAATACATTGAAAAAATAATAATAAAATAAATAAAGCAGAAGCTCGCGTTTCTACAATTAATATGAACATACACGTGTCCGCCCTCAGTATACCTATAACCTACTTATAAAATATGAATACGTGGATATGTCATGATGTTAGCTGTGCATTGTACAAGCATCTAATTACACCTGAATACCTTTTGACGCGTTTTCCTTCCCCCTGTTTTACTATATTATATAGTTAAGTATTCGATTTTTTGTGTTTATGAGTGAATTTTTTCGTGATTAAAATATTTTTATATTCGTGTGTATATATAATTAAAAAACGGTCTAGGTCACTTTTAACATTTTTCGCCTAATAGGTTTGAAGAAAACAAGAAACAGGATGTGACAATAAAAAAAACACGGTATTATTCTTCAATATACCTACTTACTCATAAAGCAGGTGTCAACAATCAACAATCAACATTTCAGGCAATAATTAAATATTTAATATATTTTTAACATACCAAAATTTTATCCAGTTTTTTCATTCCTAAACATTAATTCACCCATAGTAGGAATATGTATGTATGTATACCTACTTCTGGAACTACCAAAACCTTCATAGTCATATTTAAGTTAGGTACCTACCTAAATAATTAATACGTTAACCGTTAAGTAATATACTCGTATAATGAAATTTAAATATCAAAACGTCGCCTGGTCCATATAGTATGTACAATGTACATTTACGTACCTATTCAGAATGTAGAGAATATAGAAAATAAATACAGTGTAAGCTTTCACTATGTTTACTCAAAGTTTATAAGTTCCTTAAGCTATGTATTTCTAACAATACTACCTACGCACGAAATATGTCTCAAAGAAACTGTGTTGTTAAACATACCTATTTACTTACTTTATCATATTACAAATATTACCTGATGCTTTTACATTATAAGAAATATTTATTTCATAGTATTCCTCTACTACTAACTTAGAAGAATCATTACATTAGTTAATATGTTATTCGAAAACCTTATTGAAATAGTTTTTATTGTCGATACTAAGACGGAATTCATATTTTTGCATATTTTTCTGTCTATATCTGTATGTCTGTTTTTGACCGTATCACTGATTTTGATAAAATGTGGCATGATAATCGCTGGTTATCCGGGTCAACATTTAAGATATCTTTTACTGGAAAAATATCAGAACTCTGAGAAATATATCATCATGAGTTAAAGTAGAAAATACAAAATACCTAGAAAAATAGTAGGTATGCGAGCTCACAGATTTTGTGATAAAAATTTGAAAGAAAATTCTTAATAATTCCATTTCAAAGTTCTTAACAATAACATTGTTGGAATGATTTAACAATTTCAAAGTACTTTCGTATTCTAGATTGGAGATGTTTCGCAAAGTGCCCAACTTGCGAGTATTAGCGTGCGGTGGAGATGGTACAGTCGGATGGGTGTTAAGCGTACTCGACCGGATCGGTTCGAGGCCAGCCGTTGGAGTGCTCCCACTAGGAACTGGGAACGATCTCGCAAGAGCACTCGGCTGGGGTGGTGTAAGTACATGAATTTCATATTAAATCCATACTTTACCCTCCCAAGTCAGTATATATAAATGACTTCAAACAAAAAGAAGTTAGATAGGTAGTTAATCCACGCGTGTGAACATTTGCGATATTGGATTTATATAATAGTGTTCGTTTTTTTTAACCTGTTAGGTATTTTACATAAATGTACCATATGTATATAATATTATGTACAAACATTTTATTTTTTTGTTTATATTTATATTAATCTTGTCTTTTTTATATCTTAAATAACTTTTAATTTAGGAGAAACTTATCAAAAAATTATCTCAATAGAATTTACCTATACATATAATATAATAAATAAACGGTCAAGTACCTATGTTTAAATTTTCAACAGAGTTTTCTAAGGATAGTACGTACCTATGGGTGGATCGCAAATAAATCATATAGTTATATAATAATAAATCATAGAGTTCTATGATTAGTTTCTTTATAGCAGCCGAGATCATATTATGTGACCTTTAAAAAGGACATATTGGAAATATAACTAATTATGTTAAGCTTATATGTTAGCCATACATACTAATATTTCATATGAATAATATTTCTTAACATGTTATCCTACTCACAATATAATAAGCAAACCTTTTCCATGATTAGATTTCATTTTGGCTTGGTTCATATTATCATCCTACGGCAATCTTTTTTGTAATATTGAATGTGTACCTACAAACGTGTGACATAGCTTAAATTGAATAAAACACTCAAGTCAATCATGTCCGTTAACTGTCTGTTATAATACAACTAAAAGTTTGATTGAAGTGTAATGTGTATTATATAACATGTACGTGTGCACTCCATTCGTTTGGTTATATAAGTGCCACAAACTTATCTGTGTACAAGTACAACAGCGATGTTTATTGCTGAAAGTGTCAATGGCTCTTATTAACCGGTTGCATCACTATTGAAAAAATAGTTTAGTAATTAAAAGATCTTAATTATATATGTATAATTATTATTTTTTTTCTATTAAAAAGAACATATTTCAGTGAAATGAAAGCTCTAATAAAATCTTTAATATTAAAAATGTTAATTATTGCGCCCAAAGCTAATTTGAAATATTTTCAAACACAGTTTTAATATTAAAATTGCTGTCAAATAATGGACTGGACGGATGGACGACGACGTATTTGATACAAGTGAAATTAAAGACCATTGAAATAATATTGTTCATAATATTTATTTAAATTCCCTGAGGAGGTCACGTTTTGCATATTATTAATACTAATTACTGATAATTTGTAATTCCACTATTTATTAATTTCTTAAATAATTGTAAAAAGTTTTAAATACTAGACGTTTGCCGTGGTTAAATCCGTACGATAATAATTGTTAATAGTATTAGGATGTTTTTCTATGTAATATTGTAAATGTCCCATCTCCTAGTGCCAAGCATTATAAGCCTTTAAAAGGCATAACCTTACCAGCATAAAACTATACACTAGGTAGCTGATAGGAACAGTATCTCCACCCATGAAATATCCTAATTACATACCATTCTACCAAGCAAACCTGAAAAAATATTTGATTTCAAATGATGTAATAAATTAGTAAAAATTTATAATATTTTTTATAAATTTTTCCTTTTAAATGTGACGTAGATAAAGAACACGATAAAATTACTTCTACTAAAAACTGAAATTCTTGCTTTGATTTCCGAGGCTTGCCAAGAATGTCACATACCTCTCTAAATAGTATTAAACAAAATTGCTTTCCGTGTCTACCTAAAATATTTGATGCATTTTGATAATTTTAAACAGTCGTATATGTTCAAAGGACATATTAAAATGCTATTCTATTACAATCCCATTAATAATATTATAAATTCGAAAGTTTGCGTGGATGAATGCTTCTTACTATATCTGAATTTAAATAGCAAAGATAGATTATAGTCAAGAGTAACATATTACTTTTTACCCCGGAAAAATATATGGTCCACATGAGAAAGATTTGTTTCTATTTTTCTCTAGGAACGACCCTAAGCGAAGTAAGTATATGTAATTAAATGCATTGCAGAAATGCCGAACTTGTATTTTACTCTTAAAAAGGTCCGATTACATAAATGCATTAATTAAGTTAATATACCTACTAAATACTTCATACATAGAATGTAGGTAACGTATGTAGGTTTCAAAAAAAGCTTATCGAAAAGTCCACGATCGGGAGGACTATCAGGATCTTCTTAAACTTCTTTAATAAACGTAAGGTATACCTATATGAAAGAAAATATATAAAAAGTTTACATTTATCTTTTTCTTTATAGGGCTATGAAGATGAGCCTATATCCAAGATCTTAGCTCATATAGGCGAAAGTGATACTGTGCTGCTAGATCGATGGCAATTAAAAGTTGAACCGAATGAAGCTGCATCTGGTGAAGATACGAGCAATGCGAAGCCGGAACTGCCACTTAACGTGGTGAATAATTACTTCTCCTTTGGCGTCGATGCGCACATTGCCCTTGAATTTCATGAAGCTAGAGGTAAGTTTATTGTATTTCATATCTGCAGTGCTGTTCAAACATTGCAATTTGCATGCAAGCTAGGTTTTAGGGCCCGACTTCAAAAAACGTGATCACGTATAACTTAACACCATAAGCCCACGTAAAAAAATTCTTTATTATGAATATTAAGCATGTTTAGCTAATAATTTGATCATTTTATATAGGATTTTTAGGATTTTTTCGCAGTTTTATTTAACGATTTTTATTCCCAGCGGTTTCGTATGCTTTACAAAAACTAAGGTTATGATAAATTTTCTAAACCTTTTTCTATGTTGGAATGAAACACCTACCAACCCTAAAATATAAATGTTGTCGATTTATTCCTTCCTTAAAAAATAAGCTACATTTCATAGAAAAATTATACTCATCTGACCGAATTCCTTTATTCTAGTTTGGTAATATTTTAAGCAAAGTGGACAACAACCTTTCATCACACTTTTACATAAAAGGTGTATTAAGTAGAAACCTAAGTAGTTAGTCTGAAAAAAATACTTTCCTTCTTCTTCTCTACTCTTCAATGATATTATTATCTTCTTTATCAGTATCTGAACTATAATTATTATGAATATTGCTTAAGAATAAGGTGAGATGTGGCAAAAAAAGGAATTGAAAATGATGTTTAAAAACTATTCCTAAATCTACAGGTACGGCTACCTACTAATTAGGGTCACATAGTTTTAGCTAAAATTTATGAAAAATTACATTTTTTATTTCATAATACTCACAAAAATATTATTTGTCACTTTTGCCTAAACTCAATGGTTTCTGTACAGGAAGAGTGTTATTATGCAATAATGAATATTTATTTAAATTGCTTATGTTGTTGTATAGGTACATGCATCAAAGTCGCAATAATCTAGTAGGTACTTAGAAAATCTATCCCAGAAAAAAGGCATCTTTTACTCGCTGCTTAGCTTTCGCGTTAGAATACTTAAGTAGCATAAGTCATTGCCATTTATTAAAATCTGGTAAATAGTTCTCGAAATTCAATGACCTACTTACTTGTACTGACCGACAAATTTTTTAGAGAAAAAAATAATGTTTTGTTCTGCTATCAGGAACTTGATATGAATAAACATTTATACTTGATATTGGATGATGATGTACCTTAATATATAATTATAGATTTAACAATAGCGATTTAGGTACGTAAATTTTGCGCGAGCGTGCGGTGCAATTACAAAAGCTTATATTGAATGATGACCTATAAACTTTAAAACACACTAGGTATAATATTAATTTATGAATTGCTTCTGAACAACATTGTTTAACATTAAAAGTAAATTATTGATGGTATAAATAATTACATTCGAAGTTATAGGCTAAAAATTTCTGTCAATAACATACATAAAATAAAATAAAATTAGTATTTTTAACATTAACTTTTTAAGGTACTGTGGTACTATTTTTTAATATTCCTATAGGTAGGCTATGTCTACAGACATACCTATAGACTACAGACAAGTACCTATATAATAACCTCTAGTACATATAAAATCTAAGTCTCTCTAGTTACCTGTAAAGTTGCTGTAAAGCGTTCATTCAAAACGTCGGGAACTAAAAATTAAAATAAAATCCGTGACTAAATTCAAAAAGATTGTTCCCGTGTGTTGCCTTTTTATATTTGAATGTGATATTATGCTTTTTCAACCGACTTCCAAAAGGAGGAGGTTATCAATTCGTCTGTATTTTTTTTTTTTTTTATGTTTGTTAGCTCATAACTTCGAACTGGGTGAACCGATTTTGATGATTCTTTTTTCATTTGAAAGGTAGTGGTTCCCATGTGGTCCCATTTTAATATTTTCCAGTTCTGACAGTGGCATCCATGAGAAAACCAAGGGCGTAGCTAGGATTTTGTTTAGGGGGGGGCAGGCTAGACAAATCAAGAATATAATCTAAGGTACATCTATATACTATTTATAAGGAGGAAAAGTTTGTTTGTTTGTTTGAACGCACTAATCTCAGGAAATACTGGTCCAAATTGAATTTTTCTTTTTGTGTTGGATAGTCCGTTTATCTAGGAAGGCTATAGGCTATATTACATCGCGTTACGACCAATAGGAGCGGTGCATCAATGAAAAATGTTGCAAAACGGGAGAAAAATATTCCGTTTGAACAGCTTCCTATGCGTGCGCCGCATAAACGGTGAATGTTATGCAAAAATCATGTATGACGGAAATGTTCCACTTTAAAACTTTAAAAAAAAAGCTGCGATAGCATATGTCTAACTTTTAAGGTTGACTCGCTGTAACCATTTTAATTGTTATTAAATTTGTTTTAAGACAATGCATTTTTTGCGAAGGTGTTTTTATAAAATAAATAAGTTACTCATCACAAGTATTTAATTTTGAACAAACTTGCTCTTGGCATCATTTGATTTCAATGAATACCTTACAAGATATCATAGTTTTAACAACTCCGCAAAATAATGATGACTGCGTGAAAAATTTAACAAACCCCTGACACAAAATAATAATAATATATTAAAAGCTAAATAAAAAAAAATCGTTCGATTCTATGTACCAGTCTTCCATGTGGAGTGATAATTTCCTCATCAATCTAGGGCATTGATCAAACAAAGAAAAATTACAAGTTTAGTTTAGTTTTCATTTCTTAGTTGAAGTAATTGAAAATTAATATACCTACTTCATTATCTTTTAATATAGTGTACAATATTCTTCTAATCAAGACCTTTCATTTGATACTCATATTGAGGGAGTTGTGAAAAAAATATGTAATTCGCCATTTTGTGGTGCCGGCCATCTTGAACCGATTTTTATCAGACATAGCTAAAAATAATCCCGACTTATTCACCTTTCAAATGAAAAAAATAAAACAAAATGAAAATCGGCTTATCCGTTCGGGAGCTACGATACCACAGACAGACACAAACACAGACAATGTCGAACTTATAACAAGATGTTTTTTCTTCGGGCTTGCTTTCGGTCACGTCCAAAGTGTTCTAAAAAATCAGTTTAGATAGGCTCTCGAAGGCTGTCGACCCCCTCATACGCAGAGAACAAGCAGGATTTCGGTCCAATCGATCGTGTACAAATCAGATCAACACCCTCCGTATCATACTAGAACAGGCAACAGAATAGAGAAGAGAGATAGTATCTCACTTTTCTAGATTTCGGAAAGGCCTTTGATACAAACGGGTCAGCATCTGGCCTCGATTACGCAAAATTGGCTTCCCAGAAAAAAGAATTAATATCACAAGAATTATTCTTGTACGGTGACTCATAAAATGCTCATTTCGGAGAACATAGAGGTACTCGCAGGCGTAAGACAGGGCTGTCTTCTTTCACCACTTCTCTTTCTAGTCGTTCTGGATGGAATTGTTTATAATACCACGAAGAACAAGCGCCGCGGCATTGATGGGGCATACCCAACACCTTAAAAGACCTGGACTGCAGATGAAATATGGCTCTTGAGCCGCACTCGCGCAGACATGCAGGCCAAACTGAACGACTAACGAAAGGAGGCAGCTAGGAAAGGGCTCAAAGTTAAAATAAGGAAGACACGAGAAATGAGAAGCAGAACAACGAGTACACTCCCGTTGGTCATCGGCACAGAGGCAGTGGAGAGCGTTCATAAATTCACACACCTCAGTAGCTGCGTGTCAGTAACAGGAAGAACCGAAGAGGACATCACTTCTAGAGTCGCCAAAGTACGAGCAACCTTCGCACAACTTAGACCCGCATGGCAATCACGCAATACTATGTATTGAAAAAAAGTAGTCGACGTTGAGAGTCATCGTTGATCTCAGCCATGTTTTTCGCGCGTATAAAAGCAAATCTAGATTCAACCATTCATAGTACAATCTTATAAAATTCGCCTGTCAATAGAATCAACTTTGTTTTTGTTTATTAATATGCAATGTACGTAATATTACTTTATGGCTTGTGAGCCTTCCCGGCTCCTGCATCGTCTAGGGGGGGGCAGCTGCCCCCCCCTGCCCGTACCTCGCTACGCCCATGGAGAAAACCATAAAAGTCTTAAATTTGCATTAAGTATTTGCGCGACAAATGGACGAATAACTCAATATCACGCCAACCGATTTCGATGATTCTTTTTTTAATGGAAAGGATATTCTTCAAGGGTAGTTTGATGAGAGTTTGGTAAGGTTCTGATGATGGGAACTATGACAAAATATCGGAACTCTTCAATTCTTAGGAGCAAATTAACGATGCTCGGCCGATTCTTTTATAGGCTATATGGATATTTGAGTCACGTACCGTAACTGATGATGAAAGGTACAACACCTCAACGGTTAGCAGTTTAAAGAAAATTCTTTCAATATAATACGCAATTATGGACCGATAATTGTATACTTTCAGGCTATTAGGTTTACCTCATAATAGAAGGTAAATTTTTATAGTCATTAACACAATACGTATCTACTTTCTGCTAAAAATTTAAAAATAAATTATTTTTAACAAAAAAACAAAAACCGACTTCCAAACTTAATAAATCTAAACTAAAAAGTAGAAAATAATACTTTTAAGGACTTTGTTAATTTTGAAGTCGGTGCCAGCCAAAGCAAAATAACCCTAAACAGATACATATTTGATTAATCTATCAATTTGTAAACATAATCAAAATACCTGGCTGACACCGACTCCAAAATTAACAAAGTCCTTAAAAGTATTATTTTCTACTTTTTAGTTTAGATTTATTAAGTTTGGAAGTCGGTTTTTGTTTTTTTGTTAAAAATAATTTATTTATGTGTTTATTATTACTCATTTCATTTTCATACCTTATGTTACTTTTAAATAGAATTGAATAGGTAGTCAATACTCGACTTAATTTGTAACTTTATTTCAACAGTTTTAAGTAATTATAAAATTAAAAGAAATGAACAATTTGTTATAAAAAATATGTTCGTATAGATTTAAATTACTAAATTAAAAGAATGACATTTTAGTCATCCACAATTCATTTATTTTAGAGGCGCATCCGGAAAAATTCAACTCTCGTATACGAAATAAGTTATTTTACGGAACTGCGGGTGGCAAGGACTTAATGCAAAGGAAATGGAAAGGTCTGGCTGAATTCGTCACTATGGAGTGCGATGGGAAAGACTTCACACCTGTGCTACGAGAGCATAAAGTCCATGCTATTGTATTCTTAAACATTCCAAGGTAAGTAATGACATTTTATATGTAATATTTTCTATTGACCGATATCAAGCAGTAAGAGGTACTCAATTCAACATATTGTTTAGAAGTGGTAGTGCCATGCTTGTTAACTTCGGGTAACAGCCGAATGGGCCGGCACGCCCCGTATCTCCCGTATCCCACTCTCTCACAGAAGACCGGCGTGAAGTGGCAGCTATGCTGTCGCGTTTCGTCCGGTAAGTGAGAGTCCGGGAGGCCCACTCCCCATCCCTCCTCATGTCCTTCTCCCACCTCCCTCTCTCCCTTTCCTGAAAGGCCGGCAACGCGTCTGCAAGCTCTGCTGTGTTGCAGGGCTTGCAGATGTCCATGGATGGAGGTGATCACTTCCCGTCAGGTATGCCTCCCGCCCGTTTGCCCCCTTTGTCACATAAAAAAAAATATTGTATTTTTGTATACTTCCCTCGTGAATCGTTTTTATTAAACAATAGGCTTGGTAATCTTTAAGATTTAGTTATACCTCATATTTAAATAAAAGTTATATAATACCTTCAATTTGGTTATTGGAACAACAACAACAAAAGTAGTTGCCAACAACACATTTTTTACAATAAGCATAGACCTATACAAATATTCCAATTCCCGATCACCTTATTTGTAATACTCGTAGATTCAATATTATTATAATATTTTTGATGTACATACTTCATATTTGATTTTGTATAACGGAAAATAATTTGCCAATCATTTTTTCTATGCCATTTCGCAAACACTAACGTTACATAATAATGGAATAAACAATGCTTGTGTACCTATCTGTAGGTATACGTTAGCAATCAAATAATTTCATGATGCTATCATACATATATGATAGGAAGTAGGTAGTTCAAGCGATCGAGGTAAATGAGATTTTAATTATTACAAAATTGATCCGGTTCAAAATTTAAATGAACATAAATTATGCAACAATTCTGTTTAAATAATAATATAATATAGGTTAACATATTTAATTTTAATTTTTTTGTTTTATTAGTATTAGTTACATTTTTACCCTTCCCTATTGTAACGTAGTTTGTAATTATCGCACAAATAAAATATTATACAATTGTATTTTTATTGTTTCATTAGCTACGGGGGTGGAACACACCCTTGGAACAAGTCGATGGGAGCTACCGAGCCATCGACTGAAGATGGCCTCATAGAAGTAGTAGGATTAACCACATATCAGTTGGTGAGTATCATCAAAAATAATGTTAAATGTAACCCACCTATTTTTATTTTAAAGAATAGGAAAGTAAACATAAAGTATGTTCACCTGATATTTATATTATGTACGCGTTACCCCTAGGCCACTACTGCTTTAATGGCAGTGGTAGCCCAGTGGTAACGTGCTCTCTGAGATAATTGAGTAAAGCAGGTTCAAATCCGGGTCTCGAACTTCTAATATTGTCATGTGCGAATAATTTCTAGCATGACTACCACTTGTTTAACGGTGAAAGAAAACATCGTGAGGAAACCTGCATATCTGAGAGAACCTAGCAAGTTTTAGAAATACATATTATTAAGTCCGCCAATCCGCACTTGCCTAGTGTCGTAGACCTGATCCCCTCGTACTGAAGGGAGGCCTGTGTCCAGCAGTGCGACGTTAAAAGGGGCTGAATCCATGAATACGCCTAAAACTAAAAAAGTGATTACGAATAACATCACTCTTAAATACATATACAATCCTTAATTTAATTACAAAAATATTAGAATATTCAGTTTTATTTGAAAAGTACAGCTTAAATACATAACCATATAGAGAGAAACATATTCAATCATTTAAAGTCTAATACAAAGTACGAACACATCAATACAAACTTTCTTGCAATTTATGTTGTTATAGCATTGCAGTCGATTCGCGCGAATTGCAATAATATCTTACTGAACTACCGTTTTGCATTCCATAATGTATTTGCGATATCTTTACGTCTATTGAAATTCGTTTACGTCGATGCAGCTATTTGTGTGCCTTCCACCTAGATTGTTTTTTCTTTGACGGATCGTTTACATAGGGATCTAAAAGGGCATATTTTTCTCTGATTCTTTTTATATCTTTATATATATAATTCTTCTGTGAGTGTGTATGTCACTGAACTTCTCTCAAACGACTGGACCGATTTTAATGAAATTTTTTGTGTGTTCAAGGGGATCTGGGAATGGTTTAGATTCACAATTTTGTCCGCTGGACAATGTTTTTTTAATTAATTTTTAATTTATTAGTAGTTGTTGATTTTGGAATGTTTTACATTGGATCCGACAGACGGCGCTACCATCGCATCTCGCTTCGCTCGGGTTCGTTCCTAGATTCAGCGCGAGCGAAGCCGCGGGTTCCGCTAGTAAAGTATATAAGCTTGACATACGAGATCCATGGATCGAGTCTCGCGTCAGGGTTAAAGAGTTATTGGAGCTTTTGCCAAAAATAAATTCTACGTACATATTATTTAAAGCATTTTCATCAGGCCTAGGTTTTGAGTTTACCTCTCTCAAAACGTATCAACTTGCCGTCCCATTGGCTTATTAGTTATAGAGAGAGAAATAAAGAGAGATTGGCTTAAGCATATAGAGAGTATATAATATTTTGTGTATGTGTAACATTCCTTGTGCATTATATAATATCTTCATCATATTATATTGACATGGATAGTCCCTGTTAGACATTGGTGACAGGTAGTGAAGGCCGATACGAGAATACGAGAATCTAATATATAAAAACCTCGTGTCCCAGTGTTTGTTAACGAACTCCTCCAAAACGGCTTGACCGATTTTTTTTTTGTATACATTTGGTAGGTCTGAGAATAGGTCGTAAGCTATTTTTTATTCCCCTAGGTAGCCCTTTCCAGATTTTTTATTTTTTTTATGATTTGGCAAAATACTTATAACCCTAAATTTTTTAATAGTGACTAGAACGCGGGCGGAGGCGCGGGAATTGGTAGTATTATAGTTTTTCTATCTATGTAGTATCTATGTGGATAGTACGTATCTATGTGCATGAATCGGACAAACTTATATTAATGCATTTTAAAATCTACTTACATAATACTTATAACTTACCTACACTTGTTATTAAACGTAATATGAAACTTTTAGCCATTACTGCAAGCGGGTGGTCACGGAACTTGTATCACACAGTGTAAGACGGCCAAAATAGTCACCACAAAGGTGATTCCAATGCAAGTGGACGGTGAAGCTTGTAGACTGGCGCCCTCTGTTATCACTCTGTGTAGACTGAATCAGGCAATTATGCTCGCTAAAAAGAAACCCGGAAGAGTACTAGTGCCGTGAGTATACAATAATTAATAGGTAATGAGCAAAAAATCATACTAAAACCAGAGCGTACCTCAGTACTCTGTTGTCAAAACTTTAAACTTTGTTTCTCATTTATATATTAGGTTATGTACTATTTGTAAGGCATGATTTGTAGCCTAAATGACTTTTATCTTGAACGTATCGAATACAATATACCTGGTTCGTTCGAGAGTTAATTTTTAAAAGCATATAAGATAAAATTAGATATCTTTAAATATGTCGTCAACATAGAAAAAATAGAAACTCTAGATTTCCTTTGTATTCATAATGGTATGTAAAGCTAACGAAACAATATCCGCTTTATTGCCTTAAAAATCTTCAATGTTTGTTTTTGTGAGCCTTCAACGTTTTAATTGATGAATAACGTAATAAAAATAATTTTAGCCAAACAACGCTGGATAAACTTTCCCTCACTGTGAATCTCATAACAATGGTCGACTACGAGCGTCATCATTATGACAAGGAATTGTTGGCTAAAACAGGTAAAATATACAACACAATATTGACTCCCCGATACCTAAAACTTTCCTTCATTTATTTTTTGTTATGGGTTGAATTGACAATTTTGTTTGCTTTCTATTGAAACGTAAATAAGAATAAATAAGAAACGTAAATAAGAAAAATGCCTTAAATAAGTGTAAATATAGATAAATATGGAGTTAGCACATCAGTAAAACAACTTCATACGCATTAAGTAGGTAGGTACCTACCTACCATAAAGGTATTATTTAACTGACAGATACGTTCCATTTAGCGACTTGGAATATTTTACACAAATAGAGTTGACGACTTACACAAATGAATCGTGTCTAACGATGTTTACCCTTACTGTTAATATTGTGAACGCTAAAATGATCGTTTGCTGAATAATTATAATTACAAGTGAAATTACTCATATAGTATGTAATTGATATAATAGTAATTTAAGGCTTTTAACTCTGTTGGTCTGGCTGTTGTAAGTAATGTCCGTTTATTAGTCCTAGGCAAATGCAGAAGAGCTCAATTTGTACGACAAAAGCAAGGAGTAGTTTAATGTGATCACTAGCTCTAGTCTATCGCTTCGCGCACACACTATATTATGTAGTTTGCAAACCAAAAAGTTCCATTATTTTTCGAATTTGACGTAATCATGCAAACTAACAGATTAACATTCCCTATTGTTAATACTTATTTGTATATGCCATTGAATTTTTTATTATGTACTTACAAATGTATGAAATTTTCATAAAATACACATTTTATTCGCACAGGAAAAGGCGTTGCCAACTCTACTAACAACATTTTTTTCATATTTTATTATCTTTTTTCCCCAACTAGCGTCTAAGTAACATTTTTGCTCACCTGAGACGCTACAAATGTCCATAAAGTACTCATATGAGGTAATTTCATTTACACATGTAATATGTAGGTGGAAGCCATCTATATATTATAATATTAAAAATGTTCAATATTAACCCCGTCTATAAAAATACGAAATAATTTACGAGTAGAACAATTTTAGGATATTAATAGAAACTTGAATACATCATTGATGTATCACTTAATTTTTATTTAAATAAGTAAAATGAACGAAGAATATAAGAGAGTAGGTACATACATATTGATAAAGCTTGCAAAGTACGCTCGTTAATATTGTACCCGTTCTAGCGGAACGGATCGGCACTTTGGAAGTGAATCCGGCGGCCGACTTAGAACAAATGCGAACTCTCATTCAAAACATGATCAAAGAATCTCAAACACACTCAAACCTCGTCGACTGGTGGTTCGTCGATTGTAAGTACCTACCCCAATATTTTGTGTTACATTTAAATTTCATATTAGGGAAATTTCGTTTTGGTTAAAAATTCTGTACAAAGGTAGAATTTAAGTTAATTAAGAATCATTTCTTCCTTTGGTTTGTTTTATTTTTGAGACGTAGCCTTTATAAAGACTCGGTTTAACTTTGGAATAAAGAATGTAGAAAAATAAAAATAGTTTTAGAACAAAGAACAAACAAAATATTTGCAAGTCAATATTCATTTCAGCGGTGACAGCAGAACGTTTCTTTCGAATCGACAAAGCTCAAGAAAACCTCCATTATCCGACGGATATCGGGCATGAGAATATTTATATTCTCGATGCAGCTCCTTTGACACCGGATACTGAATCAACGGCTCATCCAGAAACAACAGCCACGGCGTCCTTAGACCGGACCGGGCCTTCTGTGTCGCTAGACACCACCACCGGTCTATCGGTGTCTTTAGACATATCTCAAAGCGTAGACACACCCAGTGCTGGTGTATCTTTGGATGTGCCTGAATCGCATGCTAGGTAAGGATACTCTTTTAATAAGTACATTATATTACTTTAATAAAAACTGTTGACGAATAAAATATAATTATTAACATTAATTATACTACTATAATTAAAAGTAAGGTGATACACCTATGTTTAATATACGTCCATTCGATTTTTTTAAAGTTATATGTACTTCTTTTGGCGCGTTAGGGAAAAAATGATGAAAGTAAATTTTTACGATGCGCGCGCACACCGTCAAGAAAAACCGACACCCTGAAGTTAGCTATTGTCAACATTTTAGTTTTTTCTACAAACGCAGAATAAGGCGAAAGATATAATTTTTGAAAAGATTTTTATCTTGTTACGCCAAAGAAGTATAACTTCTAACGCGTGTACATAAGTACCTACACACACACGTTTACACGTTTTTTTTACTTCAATTATTATGAGATATATAAAAAGATGCTGATTAGTTTATTATCTAGGTATTTATACATGAGCTCTAAAATGAATACGATGTATTATATGTATACGGTTTTTATTAATATCGCAATTTTAAGATCATAACACCATTGTAATGACAACCATTATTTACTCAAAAATTTAAATTTAATATTAGTACTAGTTACATAGTTTACGTATTAAATAATAATGTTTACCATGTTCCGATTTATCAGTAGAGCTCGGATACACAATTAGGTAGAGATTAGATTACCGCAATGATTCGATCACGGGCGACGTCAAGTCAATTGAACATCTCTTTGTTGTTTTATTTGAAAATGTTAAATTCATCAACTTTTAAATATATATTGCGAGTCATGATAAATTATTTATAGAACATTATATCATGCAGTTGTGAATGCGTTGTAAATAATTGCATAAACTACGTACATATTTCTCACAACACTATGCATTATTTATATTGTGTTTTACGCTATTTCGTCGTTTTATATAAAGTTTGCAACAGTGCTCTGCACGAGTAATGAGAAAATGAGAAATTCTCATATGAAAACTATTCATAAATTATTTTGTCCAACAGTGAATCTGGATTCGGAAGTCCCGCGCGAACCTCAGAGGACTTACTCACACCTCAAACGCCGCCTTCTGGGCTGCCTCCCTCCGCGTCTAAAATGTCCCTCCTGCCCTCCAAAACGTCCCCTCAACCATCGAAAGTTTCATCCATCCAAGACAGTAATTCTCCACCACTTTGCACCAGTCCACCCGTAGGAAGAGATCAAACAAATCGAGATTCCGTTGCGAGATTCAGAACGTAAGTATTAAGTCGCACTTTGACCTTAATGATTTATATACACGCAATAATCTTACGATATCTTTCCTATCTTCTAGGCTCGATCGCAAAACAAGGACTGTATATTTGATAAATTTATGAATAGAAAGCTAAGATATGCTGTATAGTTTTAAGTCACAAGTATAGGCTACATTTATAATTTATGATTTGAATCGTAAAGCGTGATCTCACTTAGATGCGACGCTTAGGTATATTCTGGCGCCACTTTCATCATACAGTAACGTTCTGGCATGAATTATTTAGATGATAGTGCCGAATCTGTATACATTAAATATTATTTGTTTCTGTACTTTCTGTAGTATTGAAAGTAAATAAATGTTGTTTTTCTGAAACGCTACGAAATGCTATTTGTCAACATGTAGGGATACGTAGGCACTTAAATATAAAATAGAAAGTATAATGACTATTAATTGTAAATGAGTAGATTCAGGTTTGTTTAGCGCACTTGTGTTAAAGCTCTGAGCACTCTTACGGAACTATAATCTGCACTCTATGTCTTCTTTCTTCTATTGCATGCAGCGTTCATGAAAAACTATTTGGATTTGATCAAGAAGTGTTTGGCTGTAGGTGAGATGTACTTCTGTAGTAATCTTGTAGATTTCTTATTTTTTAGGTCTAGTCACAAAATAAAAATGCCTAGATTTATTTAGCAGCCATGAAATAAAGTGAATTAATATTACAATACACAATAGAACGATATTTTAACTTTAATATTGTTTCAGAAAATTATTGGAGAAAACAACGGACGCGCTTCTAAAAGCGGCTAAAGTCGGTGACTTGAAAATGGTACGCCTGAACAATACCCTTTTACTTTATTCTACAAATCCTTTATTATCCGATTAGAAACTAACAACGGGGGTCATAATTATAAACATCAGTATTCACAACTTTATTTAGACGTTAGACATTTTGTTTATTACTTATTTGTTGTTTTATTTATTTGTTGTAGTTATTTTTTTATATAATTTATTTAACGTGCCCACGCATAGCAATAAATCACACAATAGAAATTTCTAGGCGTTCTAAATTGGTTTTGGTGTGAAATTAATGAAACCATTTTATAAAAGAGGCTAAGAATTTCTTTAATTTCTTTCCAATATTATTAAAGGCGCGCCCCCACACTTTTAAATCCGAGCTTGGGGGCTTAGACAAGATGTCAGTCTACAATCGTTGAATAATACAAAGGAGAATAAAAATATATGTACCATTAGCATTGTGATTTAAATTTTTTAAATATAAAATGAGCGGTTTTTGTATACAAAATACAAACACTATACTATCAAACCCGGCCCGCTTCGCTGGGCCTAAGTTTGAATAAATTAAGCGGTTTTTACTTTTTATATTTTTTCTAATAAAATTAACGTAGCCAAAGTTACTCCTTACAACATTAGCTATTTGCGAGTGAAAGTCCCGTCAAAATTAGTTGAGCCGTTTCAGGGATTAACCGGAACAAACAGACAGACAGATAGACAAAATTTTACAAAAATTGATTTTTGATGTAAGTATCGTATACACTTTCATATACATTTAGTGAGCTGTTAATAAGAAATTACAAACAGACACTACAATTTTATTTATATATACCTACTGATAGTAGGTAGGTATTTTTAATTTTAGTGGTAGTTTCCTCACAGGCTTACATACTAACATTTAATTTAAATTCTATATTTTCATAATATAAAAAGTGACGGTTCAAAACTGTTTGTTTGCTGAAAGTTTTGTGAAAAGAATATTTGAATTTATTTAAATTTATTTTTGAATTTCGATTTGTATCGAATTTTGTAATTATAATAAACATTTTTTATCTCATCTGATAATTACCGAGCAAAAATCAGTCACTCAAGTACCTACTAACGATGACATGACATAATGTAGAAAACCAGTACGTACTACATAAATAAATGCATATAACATAAACATGAGCAAGTAAACACACGTAGCATCGATCGACAAACAATTGTATTGTCATAAGTACATATATGAAATTACTTAATAGGAAATAGACATACTGCAGTATTTGTAAAGTAAATGTTGTATGAGGGTGATGAAATGTTATAATCGGAATAATAGTAATTTTATGCGCTACCGAAAAGCTAATATTTCTTCGAATTCCACATCATAGCACCCTAACTAGGCACATATATTTACCATCCATCCTCTTTCAGATGAAAGAGCTGCACACAGCCGGGTACTCGCTGCTGTCGATAGACGCGACAGGTCAGACCGCTTTACACATAGCCGCCAGGTACGGCAACAAGGAGATAGTGAAGTACCTGATCGCGAGCGCGCCCTCGGCGCTGCTGAACATGCGGGACAACGAGCGCGGCCAGACCGCGCTGCACAAGGCCGCGGCCAACAAGCGCCGCGCCATCTGCTGCATGCTGGTGGCCGGCGGCGCCGCGCTCGCGCGCCAGGACCACAACGGCCACACCGCGCGCCACCTGGCGCTCAGGGCCGACGATCACGACTTAGCTGCCTATTTGGAAAGTAAGCGAGATTGTACAATTGTATTTATTTTGACGACACGTTTGGCTCATATGGTAGTGACCTTACTTTCTGCGCCAGCGGTCGCGGGTTCGAGTCCCGCTGGGGGCATTCAACACGAATGCTTGTACTCCAGTCATGGGTGTTTATATTTATAATATGTATGTATTTTTAATTTATATGTGTAGTACATCAACTATCTGGTATTCGTAACTCAAGCGTCATAGCTTACCACGGAACTAGATGGTGCTGTGTGTGATAATGTCCCAACATATTTATTTATTATTTATATTGCGTGTTACTCCAGCCACTAGTGATACATTAGCGGTTGTTTCTGTTGATTTGGTGATAAAATTTTGTGTACGGTTATAGCCTATGGTCGATGGAGCCGTTAAGGAAGGTGGCGGGGCAGATGCATGCGAACTGCCCAGGACCGGGATAGTTGAAGCTTATTAGGGGAGGCATTAGTTCAGCTGTGGACGGCAATAAGCTGATGATAATGATAGCCTATGAATTAGAGTAAAATATAGTTACTGTTAGGCACAAAAGCACTCGAGTGAAAGAACTTGTGAATCGCTAGTTGTAAAAGTAATAGATATGAAATTAATAGGTTTTTATCGTATCGCTACAAAAAAACTAAATGAATAAAAACTTATGAATGATAAATGATTGATGAGGGCTAAAGAAAAATGCTTTGTTTTAGATTAGATAATAAAAATCACGCAATAAAAGAAAAACAATTTAGCATTAAAATATTACCTATATTTACATATCATTATGATTTTGCTGCTTATTATCAATCAAATTCACTCTACTTTAAACTAATCGCTAACGTGTACGATTATAAATATCCTGGGTTCGAATCCCAGGTTGAGCCAAATTAGTTCCTGGTATTAAATGCATATATTGTAGCAAGGAAAGAGAACTAAAATATGAAAGACTACATAAAGATTATATTTTTATATTCCCATACATAACCAGCCCACCAAAGTGGGCCGCTTGTCAGTGCGTTTATTGGCTTCACTCCTGGCTGGATTGCCAGAGCTAATGACCAATATAATGATAAATCTGTAAATCAAATTATTATTCCTAGGTTTCTAATTAGTTTCTAATATATTTTTCATAAATAACGTCGCACAATACAACGGTGACATTTAATCATTGAAGATAATTACGATAATATTTATTTTTCAGGTCAAGAACACTTTCAACTAGCAGCAGAAGATCAGGAGACAGCTGTGTGAATTTGAAGTATTTATTAATTATTATAGTTGATAACAGGTATAATACAAATTATATGAGCCAGGCTTGCTTATTTCTGATAATAATTAATAGGAATATCTTTTCGAGTCTACTTGAAAAATTCAATACTGCTTTACTATACATTTTTATAACACGAAAAATCTAAAGTTTATATGAAATACCTTTAAATTATAACTATAAAGATAACTTTCATATTTTACATGATAATATATTAAATCATAATTTACTCAAACACCAAATGATATTTCAATTTTTGTCATTTTTAATCACTATTTTCAGACTATTTCGATTTAGAATATTCACATGGAAATGATCTATATTTACAACGTAATTAAATTAGTTAGAAATTATCAAACTCATTAGAATTAGTATTTCATTCAGATAATATAATGTTATAGAAATATTACATATTTGATTAATTATCCGTTTTGAACAGAACCAGCTATATTTTATAGAATATAATATTTTTCTAAGAAAACTCAACAAATATTAACTTTATAATTGTTATGTTTTTTTCTTAATGATAACCGAATTCAATTACAAAATACAATTCAAAAATATCTATAAGAAAATAACTAAATCTTATCGTAACTCAATTACACTCAGTACAGGTGCAATTCGAGAAATTGGAATTTAAAAATGTAATTTGTCGTCATCCTCATTAAATATTTTTAGAAAGTTCTAATGCTTGATTTGAATTTCGTAGGCAGCTCTCGCAAAGTTTTTGAAAAATAAAAAACAGCGTGGGGTTGTGTATATTGTGTGTAAATCATTTAAATTAACATAAGAAACACGACGACTATATCACGAAATCTTTAGTGAATTAGTGTAATTTAAACTGGCCTCATTACTTAATTGTTCACTGTTGTAAGATAGCTTAGTTTGGATATTCGGCAATAATAATGCAAAAGCTTTATCTGTTTATAATATTGACTCGCTTATCGTTGTTATGATCTCAAGTTTCATATTTAGACGTATGAATTAGTATCGCCGTGTCAAAGTATCATTTGTTGTAATATTTATTTATTTTTTGTGTAGGTTCTTTTATATACCACATTATAATGTTGCAATAAAGGTGATCAAGGTTGGCGACAGCAATTTAATTTAATATTTAATTTCTATACATACGTAATAAAACCGCGATCCTACATTAATGATACATTCGAATATTTAGTTAGAATTATAAAATAATCAAATATATACTTTACAAACTTTTACTGGCCTTTACTTGTTTAATAAGTTCAAGTGTTTCAAGTTAAAAATACAAAGTTAATTTAACAAAATAAACTAAGGACATTATGTCATTACACTACGTATTAGCAATAAATATATTATGTAGGCTAACAAATATAATGGTGTACTGTATAATATAAATATATATTATACTTACAGTAGACTATTTTATAGTAGATACTATAGTGTACTTATTATCACGTTTTTTTCTTAATAACAAGCTGAAACTTCACGAGTAGCGTTGTTTTGATGAGACACACAACTCTTCTCTACGAATATTTGATAGTGGTAGAGTCGAAAGTATTACCTTTCGGAAGATAGATTTGATTGTAAGCCCGAAAAATCTAATTTATTTATAGGTCTCGTGAAAACTAATATTATTCACTTGTTAGTAATCCATCAAAGTAGAACTATTTGTTTCATATACACGCCTACATATTATATTCTCTTTCTCGTCGCCTTAACAGTATTCGTTATTGTATCAGACCTGCAGAGCAATTACGGTTAAGCTCTAGAAATCTTAATAACGCGAGATCAAAACGTGATGTGAGAGAACCACCTTTCCTAATACCGTTTGCAACAATAGTATACCTACCGGTTAGATTGTGCTCCGCATTGAATACGCCTGAAATGTGTTGAATGAAAAGGGTCTGTGTTATATGTAGATGTGAATACATGAGGGCTTACAAAAGATGTTATTTCAGAAATGTTGAAAATTTAATTATAAATATTGTATTGAAATTACGAATGTAATTGTTACGTTATTCGGTTTATATTATTATAATTGTGAGAGTCTGTATGTGTGTTTGTGCATGTAAGGATTACTCCTTTATCCTGAAACGACTTGATGAATTGGGATGAAAAGTAACGCGCGAGTAAACCATCCAGCCGTTTAGAGTGAGATAATATCAATCACACATAAAATCTTCGGTTTTGTTTTCTTCAGTTGATTCCCATACACTTTTAAAGATTTCTTCAACGCTTATGGAGTGACGTCTTGTCTAAGCCCCTTAGTTGTATTATCATAATCGCTCGGTAGACGCTTGTGTTGCCCTACTTTTCCATGGTTAGTTTCGCGTGTATCATCCCTACGATCTCTCTAAAAATCAGTTGTGCGAGTAGTGTCATTATCGTTTTTATTATTGTGACTGTCGCAAATACCTCTACGTATGTTCTAGATGTACCTAATAGTTTTAATGTTTAACGAATTTACTCGTACTCGCTAGTAAGCGATCAATGAAAGACAAAGCTGTGAGAATTTTGATCTAATGTAAAAAGTAAGTTCATTTTTATGATAAGCACGATTGTGCACTGTAATATAATTTATGTTATAATTTGTAGTTTATGTCATTGTTATATACTTAGATATTTTTCTCGACGTCACAAGTCTCATCTCATATAATATAATAAGTGAGGTAAGTACACGTGTTTGGTAATCGTTTACCATATCACAATTGCGTCAACGACTTTTCACTTACATTTTCATAACTCACATAGAAATATTTGTAATGCTTAAGTTTTAATCTTAGCATGCGGTGTTGTCGTCGTGGGAGAAATATACCTAACCTTAAAAAAGCATTGTATGCAAACTCTTTGAAAATATTGTTTAAAGTAAACCTACTCTACTTAAAATATTTTTAAAATTTAAAAAACAACTATTAACACTTACCATGTATATATGAATTTCATTGAGCCTTTATATACACAAAATTCTTATAAAACAGTATAACAGCAAGTTAGGTAATAAGTATGGATTTTGGGGAATCCCACTAAATAAAAAGTATTTTCCTATTTCTACACCTCTACGACATATGTATATGAAGACAATTACTAAATAACTTTAGTAGTAGGAATACTTGTATAGTATATATACGCTAATCTATACGAATACATACTTACATAATAATACCAAAGCCTATGAAATATAATATAGTCTGCCAACGGACGTGACAGCCAGCCCAAGCTCCATACACTAATGTCCCAAGCTTGGGGTGGCTGTCACATCCGGTGGCCGACTATATGTTTCATAGGCTTTGATAATACTTTCCTACTAGATATTACTAGTCTATGTAAATATTATATTGGAGGCCTTCATTGTGTATCAAGATTTAATATCTACTTTAAAATATATTATAGTATTAATACTTCTCGACCAAATTCTAACTATTATTATGAACTTTAAGGAGAGTGAATATCACTAGTTACTAGTTATAAAACATTATCGAATACATCACCATTTGTTTGTATAATTTTATATGATAATGAATGATGATACAATACACAACATACAATAAGGCAATACCTTAGATTTTTATCAAATTGTAACCATACTAATATATATCCAAAAATGAACACTTAATTAAATCTAATTCATATTAAGTTTATACAGGCTGCCACAATTTTTTTCTATTTCTTAAGTTAGTCATGGTATTTAATAATCATTAACATCATTATTTTATTTATTTATTATTTTTGAAAATAAGTCACAGTTTTTATTTAAATAAAGAAATACCTTATATTTTAATTCACTGCTGTTGACATTTACGTAGCATTCCATTCAATCATTTTATAACATTGTTTTGTATCATAATATTGATAGAATTATTATTAAGTGGATTGTGTTTAGACAAACATGAAAATATTAATTACTGTACACACGATATAAAAGTGCAAACAACGTCAATGTTTATATTGTACTCGTATTCCAATATCTTCTAATTTAAAAAGTACAAGAGTGTTTTGTCAGGAGGGTTGGGAGTGGAATCAGGGGAGCAAATCTTGCATTTGTAGAAGATTTGATGTTTAAACTCTGAAAATGTATTTACCTTTTAATATTTCGAGTTGTTTAATTTATTGTTTTATTTATTGTAGCGAAATATTAAATGATGTTATTGTTATTCAAAAAAGTGTTTCTTACTTATATTTAGGTAACGTTTAATACAATGCAATTGATTAATAGATTTGTTAAACATCGCGTACCAAATTGCTTCTGTATGAGCTCTTTGTTGAGTATTCACGTCTTATTGTGCATAAAATAATGAAAATTTACATAAGCTTTTTTCCTAGTTTTCTTAAATTAAAGAAATGTAGCACATGAATTTTCGTATGCATCTTATTAATTAAGACGTGGATATTGTAGAGTATGTGTAGATTATTCTTTATTAGTATCCATTTCCTTTATATTTGAAAATACGCAAGAGATGTAAAAAACCTAATTAATAATGTTTTGAGAGCACTACATTTCTCTGTAACGTACCTATTTTTGCACTCGATATCACTATTTTAAATAAATTAATTCGATGAAGTACACTACGAAAAATAAATGAATCAAAAAAGAAAACTGAGTTTCACTTACTTACACTTACAATTAACAACAATCTATTTATTTTTGAAAATGTTAATAATGTGACTTCCTAGAATATTCAATAATTTACCCCTGTCTTTTAGTTTCCATATAAAACAAAAACAAAAAGTTCTTTATGTTCATACCATAATAGGTACCTATTATCCTGCAAGTTGGTTGATTTTCAAACGCTTATAATATCGACAAACAGTGGGTATTCTGACAAATGTAAGGATCCTTGACAAAGCAGAGGAAAGGTTATTTCCCAGGTATGGCCTTATTGGTTTGTGAAATTTCCGTCTGTCTGAATATATGATTGATTAACCTACTCAATAGCGAAAAAAGAAAACTGATTTAAAAAAGAAACAACCTACCCTATCTACCCTAAAATTTTCTACTTTTATACTCACCCTCGTGACTGCGTAGTGACACACAAAAAAATATCCCATGGAATGTAACCCACGGAAATCGTACATTTTTTCGGCTTTATACCGGAAAAATGTGCTATTACAGGTCAAAACCTATGCCTGTGCCAAAATATAAATATATAATAATCATTTCAGAGGCGTTTCGGAATGATTAACAAACATCCATCCAACTTTGATAGTGAATTGCAGCCAGATACCTAATAGCTTTCTGTAAATATCTAATAATTATTAACATCCATAGTATAAAAGCAATGAATACATCTATGTAAAATGTCTTTTCAAGCCTCTGTTTAGCTAAAGCCTTAAACTTATCGGCTTTGTCAGGAGTTAAAATTAGTTCAATATAAACTATTTCTAATTTCTGGGAAATGATGGATAGATTATCGGGATCCGTTAAAAATCAATTACTACCAGAAAATTAAAATTCTATATTTGTGTAGATATCATGCCAAAGCAATCATTATACATAGAATGATTAATTAAACCGATTAAGATTAGGTATGAAGACGGCGTGGAACACTTATGGTTCATACGTGGTGGGTATTTAATTGATTACAATGTACATTTTACATAGTTTAAAATAAGCTGCCTGACTGTTCGTCCGCTGTTAGTATATGTCTGTTTGTAGGTACACACTAAAACACAATAACTGATCCCGTTGAGTGTTTATTAACTGGCTATCCTTGGCTAAAACTTAAAGATACATACAAGAACAATCTACTAGAAAATTGTACATTGAGACAGAAAATTCCTAATATTCCCTATATGTTTGTCTTCTGTGTTGTCTATATAAAACGTACCTACTACCTGCCGAAGTAGACACGTAGCGATGCCAATACTCGTATGCGAGACGACGCTGCTGTCAAACATTATATTATCTCCATTGAGATTAATCTTCCTATAAAAATAAAAATAAATAAAATATGTTATGTGCAATTTTAATGGCGTTCTAACATTTTGCTTACTAGGAAATTGAATCTGAAAGTAGTACAACCAATCATACAAAGTTAATTCATCAACATGTCAGTTAAATCCTGACGAAGGTAAAAAGCTATAATTTATTCAGTGAACCTTTATCCACGTTTTGATAGCTAAATTAAGTAATATGCTGCGAGATAGCCTTGTTTGGCTAATGGAGTCTGACCTCCGCCTGATAAAGTGATCTCCCTCATTCACACAATTCCTCGCCAAAGTTTTTAAACGCCCTAACTTATTAGTACGCCTTAACAAAATAAATAAATATGTTGGGACAATATTACAACAGTGCCATCTAGTTCCGTGGTAAGCTACGTTACGTGCTTGTGTTACTAATACCAGATAGTTCATATACTACACATATAAATTTTAAATACATACATATTATAAATATTAACACCCATGACTGTAGTACAAGTAGGGTCACTATCAACTGAGCCAAACGTAAATAACAGTAGTGAAGTTTCTGATAGGAAACAATTTATCTCTACAAGCGGTAAATAATTGATGAATGGTGATAATCTTAGAACAATGACGTTTATGTTTTTCACATACCTACTTTAAAAAGAGTTATCAGTTTCATTTCTAATCAGCATTCAGGATTAAGAGCGTTTTGAGTCTTTTGACGCTCTTATCAATATATTAAAAATAAGAAAGGAAAGTGGGTCTGTGATTTCAAAATATATTAAAAACGCGATATAAATGATATTATGAGCACTTCCTAAGTGTATCTTGTTTATAAATCTGCTAAGCATATGTATCCCTAACACTAACTTAGAAACAGTAACTTAGAGAAATCTATACATTAAATATTTTATAAAAACAATGACAGAAGTGAACAGAATAAAGACCCCAAAGCAATAGTTGTTAGAATTTGGTGTGTTTCACGCAAAAAATACTGAACCGATTTAAACAAAAAATGTACTTGATACCTTATTACGCGAAGCATATAGTATACCTTTTATTTCAGGGAAATCTATCGAGTCCTCCTTATTTTATGGTATGTAGCAGAGTACCTTACTCTATGCTTAATTCTTGCTAAAATTAAAGATACACACCAAAACTATGTACTAGAAAATTATAGGTCAAGGTCTTCAGAAAAGTAAGATACACTCGCATTACTTTTTATATCCATATGCATATCAAAAACAATTACTTAGCTTACCGATTTGCGCGTTCACACAAAAAGTACTAAACTAAACGCGAGAAAAGTCGCTGGTTCAGCTAGTATTAAAGAAATACCATGTATGTTATAAATAAAATTACATAATTTAATTAAATTGATAACTATTATAAATCTAACTCAACTTACCTATTTAAGCATGAGATAAATATAATATTTACCGTTGTTAATTTTTTTATTGATAAATTTAAGTAGGTAGGTACATTTGAATATCACGTTCGTTACTGCGTGTATCTAATGATAAAAGTTTGTAGACTAATTAATCATTAGCTAGAATTTATCTTAAGTCTTTCTTGAATAAGTACTTACTCTATGCGCTACTTTTTCTTATGTTAATCTAAATCTGCTGCATCTGGCATGAATCATTAAGTTGATGAATGAATGATTATATGAATGAAGGATATAATAGGTGCAATGAAACTGGATAGAAGTTGAACGAAGTTGCACCTACTCGTATATATCTAGTTTGAAAATTAAGGTATCCTACAAATTGTATACTTATATAGGTAATATTGTCTTTAGCCTTTTTAAACGTCCCACGCTAAGCACGGGCCTCCCTCAGTACGAGGGGGATCAGGCTATAGTCCATGCTGGCCTAGAGCGTGTTGGCGGACTTTACATGTGTTTGGAAAACTTGCTAGGTTTTCTCAGAGATGCAGGTTTTCTCACGATGTTTTCCTTCACCCTAAGTCAAGTGGCAATCATGATAGAAATGATTCGCACATGAAAATACAGACATACAGAGGTGCGAGACCCGGACTTGAACCCACATCACTCGGCACAAGTGAGCGCATTACCGCCGGATATCATATCCATACTCCATAGAGATATTACCTATATAGAACCTAGCAGCTATCCTAGTATATCTTCATAAGCTAAGATAAGACTAAGTATATGTATACGGTGTAGGTACCTATATAAAAATAAACCTACTTACAGTATGTTATTTTATGCTCCGGATATCGACCAATAAGAATTTACTCTGACATGTACTGGGGGCGTGTATGTCTTTTTAGACAAGGTATCTATATTTATGAGCACCCATATGACGCAAAGTGACGGTTTCACCGCTTAGCGGGTGAAGATAACGCGATTAAATGATAATATATACAATAAAACTTACAAATATATAATACGATATATTTTCAACCGACTTAAAAAAAGTAGGAGGTTATCATCAATTCGTCTGTATTTTTTTTTATTTTTTTTTTATGTTTGTTACCTCAGAACTTTGGACTGGGTGAACCGATTTTGATAATTCTTTTTTTTATTTGAAAGCTGGTGCTTCCCGTGTAGTCCCATTAATTTAGTTGAGCTCTGACAATGGCATCAATGAGAAATCCATAAAAGTCTTAAATTTGCATTAAGTGTGTGCGCGACAAATGGACGAAAAACTCAATATCACGCCAACCGATTTCGATGATTCTTTTTTTATTGGAAAGGATATACCTACTTCAAGGGTAGTTTGATGAGAGTTTGGTAAGGTTCTGATGATGGGATCCATGACAAAGTAACGGAACTCTTGAATTCTTAGGAGCAAATTAACGATACTCGGCCGAATCTTTTATAGGCTATCCGTATATTTGCGTCACGTACCGTAACTGATGATGGAAGGTACAACTCCTCAACGGTTAAAAGTTTAAAGAAAATTTCTTTCAATACAATACGCACTTATGGACCGATAGCTGTATACTTTCAGGCTATTAGGTTTACCTGATAATAGTAGGTAAATTCTTATAATCATTAACGTCTGGGAGTTAACTGGAAAACTCGACATGGACAAATCTCGATTGCCTAATAACGTTTATTCCAAAACCTCGTTGACTTATGAGCGCAGTGGTTTAGTTGGCCTACCCTATACCCATTTTATATTTAAATAAACAAAATACGTATCTACTTTCCGCTAAAAATGTTAAAATAAATTATTTTTAACAAAAAAACAAAAACCGACTTCCAAACTAAATAAATTTAAACTAAAAAGTATTATTTACTTTTAAGAACTTAGTTAATTTTGAAGTCGGTGCCAGCCAAAGCAAAATAACCTTAAATTGATACCTACACATTCGATTAATCTATCAATTTGTAAGCATAATCATAATCCCGTTCGGAAAATCATAAGTCCATTGCAAAGGTAAGATAAATCTGTCCTGGCTGGCACCGACTTCAAAATTACCTAAGTTTTTAAAAGTATTATTTTCTACTTTTTAGTTTAAATTTGTTTAGTTTGGAAGTCGGTTTTTGTTTTTTTTTTTTTTTGTTAAATATGATTAACTATTAAATATTTATAATATGAAACATAAAAGTATATTGCCAAATGTCAAAATTACCATCAGATAGTTTTATATTTTTTATAAAGTTTTGCTTTTTTATTATCATATTTTTTATAAAGCTATGAACGGTTGATTGGATTTATAACTTTAATTAAAATACAACAGTTAAATTGAAATTTTGTTTTATTGCTTTATTCAGCAACACTTCTCATTTAGTCAGGTATAAGTACCGTAGACGGAAAAAATGCATGGTCAATCAATGCAAAGCAACTTTTAAGGAGGAATAATAATATTAGACTAAATTCAAAGATTATTATCAATGGTTTTTGAGGTATGAATACTGATTCCCCTTTACTATGCTAAAACACTTAACACGTATTTATTTAATTGTATTGAAGATTATTGCCACGAAGTTTAACCCGTGAACGCGAACAAACGAGACACAATAGATTTTCAATTGTTATAAATCTATATTGACCGCGCGCCCGTTGATAGGTTAAACTTATTCTGATCATAAATATTTTTTTCGGTTGCATAATAGCGTGCTTTCGAAAATGCCACTCTTTAGCCCTCTAACTCCACACAAAAAATATGCCAATCCTATGTCTCTGTTTCAATCTAAGAGACAAACAAACAAACTAACACACTTTACATAGTTTTTTAATTCATATAGATTAGTAGTCTTTAATCGCTTTATCAATATTAATTAGAAAGATTTCTTGAAGTTCGCCAAACAGATACTGATAGATACGTATATAAATATGATATCCAAATATATTTTCTTCGACACTGTTCCACATTACCTAGGATTAGGTAATTGTAAATAAAACGGAATTACAATGTTCCGTCTCATCTTATCGATTTTTGCGGTAACTTTAGCGGTTTCAGCTATCCCTACTGGGTTACTAGATCCCGATGAAGTTCCATTCTTACTTGGTGAAGAGGAATTTGAGGATTATTTAGACGAATGGCTCGCAAAAGAAGAACGCACGTGGGTTAATACTACGACATTAGAAGATAGGAGTGCACGTAGTGGTAATTAATCATATAATTAGTAAATAATTTTTGTTTTCTATGAATTCTATTAGCGTAAAAAGTGAATCAAATTAAAAACTTTTAAGCGTACTTTAAATAAATGATGTATATTTAGTTTTGTATTTACTTTATGTTAGGTTGTACCTTCCGTGTTAACGGCGATCTTGGTCAGCCTCAGCCAATTTATATTCATAGAGCAAGGAACACTTACCTCTCACCAAATGGAAACACTGGACTCATCCGGCTTAACGCGAACGAAGAAGTCATAATCTCATGCCCAGGAACTAATCGACTGATTCGTCACCCTAATATTGTCGCGAACGTTCAAACTGCGGTAAGAATATATTATACTTATTCAAATTCTTTGCAACAAATAAGATTATTGTATAATAATTATTAAACTGACTAAATGGCTATTTGTATTTCGTAGATTGCCCGATGTGCAAGCAATGATTTAGTATCAGGACCCAATTGGTTGAATGGAAACAGAGCTTTTAGATTATTAACTTGTTCTGACCACCCATTTTATGAAGCACAACAAACTACTCAAAGATGTTTCAACAACCATTTTGTAATCCGGTGAGGAAAATAACATTGAATAGGACAATATTATCCAAGCGAACTTTAAAAATACTTACTACTTGTTTTTTAGTCATGGATTTATCGTAAACAACGTCTTCCATCCACTTTACTGGTCCTGTTTCGACCGCAACCGAATGGAAGTTTTATATGTGTGGTACAATCAAAACCCTACTAATGCTGTTCATCAAACTGGTGTTGATCGTCCCAGCTGGTTAGGTAAGTTTAAATTTATAAATAGTTTACTTAAATGGAGTCGGGGAATACGAATTTCAATGGGTAGTTTAAATGGTTTTGTTTAACAACTAACTCATATTTTTTCAATATATTCTTCACATTTCAAAGATTGATTTCTAAGTTAACACATAAAAGAGATACAAATTTAAATTAAGAGAAAAATGTCTCAACATGTTTATTTAATTATAATGAATATATATTTATTATTTTATGATTTTCTTTATATTTTCATAATTTTCAGCGGGTGCCCATTTCCCCGGCGTTAACATCAATAACATTTATACTCAAGCTAACCAAAGAACTGTCTTCGCAAGACTTCTTGGAAGCAATATGGTCGACAGATATCTTACTAGTACTCAGTTTTTGGCTCGCGGTCATCTTGCTGCTAAGAGCGACTACGTGTTTGCGTCCGGACAACGTGCCACATTCTTCTTTACAAATGCAGCGCCACAATGGCAACCCTTCAACGCTGGTAACTGGAACAATCTAGAACAGGTATTTTTTTATCTTTATTTTTTTAAACTATTTGTTAAAAATAATAATAATATTAAAAAGTAAGATAAATTACATTATTAACGACAAAGCTTGTAACTGTTACAGAATCTTCGTAGACGTATTGCAGCAGCTGGATACAACACCGTAGTGTACACCGGTACATTTGGTATCACCCAACTACGTGACTCTTCTGGCCGCTTCGTAAATATTTTCTTAGAACCCAACAACCGAGTACCCGTACCTCTTTACTTCTACAAAGTAAGTATATTAATATGTATAATTAAAAATATTATGTTGAGACTTTAACACACAACATCATCTAGTTCCATGATAAGTTACTAGGCTTGAAGCAGATATTGGTACAAAGAGATTTATTTATTTGTAAAGAGAGTGAGTACAGACGAGAAATCACAACAAGAAATTCAATCTTTAACGGGCCAGACAAAAGCATGATAAATATTGATTTTATAGTGGTTTTTTTATTGCCTATGGACAGGGAAATGAGAACATTTCTTAGTCTTCAGCCCTTTTAACGTCCCACTGCTTGGCACGGGCCTCCCTCAGTACGAGGGGGATCAGGCCATAGTCCACCGCGCTGGCCTAGTGCGTGTTGGCGGACTTCACATGTCTTTCGAAAACTTGCTAGGTTTTCTCAGACATGCAGGTTTACTCACGATGTTTTGCTTTACCGTAAGACAAGTGGTAATCATGATAGAAACGATTTGCACATGAAAATATCAGAGGTGCGAGACCCGGATTTGAACCCACATCACTTGGTTATCCAAGCGAGCGCCGAGTGCGTTACCGCTGGGCTACCACTGTCTGTGAACATGTACTTACAGGGTAATGAAAATTAAACTGAAAGTTTTATTTGCGTTAATATTCTTTTGTGTTAAGGGTTCTTTATTCTTTAATATTTTAAAGGGAGCTGTAAAATATCTATTGTATATGCATATATTTTATAACTTTTATACCTTCCCATACTTGATACTTAACAGTCATCAAAGTTACAAAAGCATAAGTTTTTCATAGCAACTTGCAGGTCACAGTTTACTGTGACTATAACTGCACTTTAGTGCAGTCAATAACTTTTGACAACTTTACACTTCAAGAACTTTAGCCTTATTTAGAGCCGTTGTAAGTGACTGTATCGTTACTATCGGTCACTTTAGGAGGAACAATACAGAATGGCATCAGTCGAGTAAACATCGAATTACTGATAACTGTGTTTGTGATCTTCAAAAATTCCTTGCGCAAATTTCTGTAGGGTATCTTATCTATGAAGCTTTTGTTTTTTTATCTTTTTTCTTTTAATAAATTCTTTTTTTCCTGCTTCATTCGGCTGTACTTATCGTCTTCTGCAAATTCTTGAACTAATCTTCTTTGGCATCGTAAAATCTTAAGAATGGAAAGATTTTACGAAATATGTTACCTTAAATTTAATGTTATTTTTTAATAATTATTTTTTTACAATTTTTATTGTATTGCATAATTATTATTTTTTTAGTTTTAATTTTTTTTTAAGTTTATCTTTTTAATTATTTATTCTCAGCATAATTATTATGTACGTGTCTAGGTCGTGTATGATGCATCTAGACGACGTGGTACTGCTTTTGTTTCTATTAACAATCCCTACTACACATTGGCGGAGGCTCGAGGATTGCAGTTCTGCACCGACAGGTGTCGTAACAATGCTGCCTTTAACTGGATCGGATGGCGTCCTGACCGTATTGACCTCGGTTACAGTTTCTGCTGCACTATTCCAAACTTTAGAAGTCGCATTGGTCACATCCCTAACTTCGATGTGTCAAATGGCCTTCTATCTTAAAAAATAAGGTGAAGTTAATGAATAAGAAGATATGTATTTTAATATGAATTAAATCAAAGAGATTAATTGTAATATTTGTCTATTTTATTTACACTTGTGACTGTATTTCTTATAGCTTAAAATATAATATTCAGTATTGTGAACAAATGTGAAGGAATTAATATAAATAAGGTTTATATTTATTGTTTGATCAGTATAAAACTAAATAGCTTATTATGTGTCAATTCCTAAATTAGTACCTAACTAAAATAAACAACTATGCTAAGACACATAGAGCCATCTATGTATGTATGCACGTATTTGAGGACACGCTTGGCCCAGTTGGTAGTGACCCTACGGGCCCTACAAATTCAAATTCAAATTCAAAATATTTTATTCAGCATAAAACTATTACAATTTTTTACTGAACGTCATGAGTCTACTACCAGTTCGGAAAGAAGAAGCCGCTGACCTGAGAAGAACTGGCGAAAGAAACTCAGCGAGACTAATATATTTTTTTTTTGTCTGTTTTAATCTTTTTTAATTAAAATTGAAATGAACAATAATTCTGTGGGTTGACTATTGGAATAGCCTGGAGGCGATCACATCATTCCCAAGGCGTACTGTCTTCTAAAAAATCGTTAATCGAATAATATCCTTTACTACACAAACGTTCTTTCACAATTTTTTTAAATTTGGCAATAGGAGCTTTTTGAACGTTTTCTGAGATCCTGTTGTATAAGCGTATACAATTTCCATAAAAGGACAGGAAAACCCTACTGTCAGCGCCAGCGGTCGCGGCGCATTTCTTAAAATTTTATTAAAATTAATTTATTATAATTCAATTATTGAGTACGAATGTTTGTGTTAATATTTATAATATGTATGTATTAAAAATTTATGTGTAGTATATCAACTAACTGGTATCCGTAACACAAGCACGTAACGTAGCTTACCACGGAACTAGATAGCGCTGATGTAATAATGTCCCAACCTATTTATTTATTTCATAGTTCCGTAGTAACCTATGACGCTTGTGTTAAGGATTAACTAAGTCAAATCCTTAAAAATCCTTATTGAAATATTCGTTTTTATCGATGTAGAGACTTTAGAGTTTTATTCTGTCTATGACGCATCACGTGGAAAATACTAAACAGATTTTGATGGGTATGATAATACCTCATTATCCAGATCAATATATAGAGTAATTTTAACTGCGGGAAAATATATTAGCTCTGAAATATCTATGTTAACTCTTAAAGCATACTGAAAAGAAGAACCTGAGAGCAGTAGTCAGAAGAGCAATATAGTAAGTCGCTAGTGTGGGAGTCCTCATTGAAACCACCTTCAGCTTCCAATAATATGTGTATTAAATATTTATTACTATTATAAGCATGACAATATCCTTCTCTATGACAATATCGAGGTTACATTCCTCTATAGAACTCTTACTTAAATAATTTAATAAAAGATATACTCTTCAACTACTATCAACATCCACCCATCTAAACTCCTCGCAGATCCATCCCTTGCAGCAAAATCCTCTGTCCTATCATTCGTTTTTTTATTCATTTTAATATTCTTTATTTTTATAACAATTTTCATAATTTTGACTGCCAAATTTACAAAAATGGCTAGTTTAACAAATTAAAAACTATTTTATTTTACATTAAACCTTCACTAGTTAATTGTAGGTATAATTTGTAAAATGACAGTAACTAATTAATGGAAATAATACAAATCTTGGGATTACATAAAACACGACGATAATAACAATTATTAATTAATGTATCCTTAGTAGTTGTGCACTATATTAATAATTATTATATGTATGCTAAAAAAAGATGTTTTCTTTATTAAAAAAACATAGTATTTATATTGAAGTAGTTAATGTTAGATATCGCACTGACAAAGAGTATAACGGGTTCAAGTCCGAGTGTTACACTAATGAAAACGTTGTGAGGAAACCTTTATGTCTAAGAGAAGCTAGCAAGTTTTAAAAGAAATGTGAAATGTCCGCCTACCCACACTGGAGCAGTGTGGTGGACTACAGTGTGATTCCCTTCGTATTGAAGGGAAGCCCTTGCTGGCTCAGTACCAACTTAATGTTTACAATAATAATTGTTAACCAACTATACCTTTGGAATTACCTACAATACTAAGCATTACCAGATTTTTGGGTACTTTTCACTATAATCAGTCAAGATAAAACTAATCGATATACGTATTGGGAAATTACGCATAAGCCTAATCTTATTGTAAATACACTTTTATTATTGTATCATACCTAATTTACTTTTTGATAGCCATAAATCAATCGAAATAAGAGAAATCCCTTGAAATTAGGTGCATTTTATACTGATTACGCTTGAATGTGACATAAATATTAACTGTACGAAATAAATGACATACTTATATATTTTGATGAAAATTGGAAACTACGAGTTTAGTTATGAATACAAACGACATCAATAGATAGTTGTATGATGTATCCCAAATGGACAAGATAAATTACTGAAGTGTGATTCTATAACAAATAATTTACTTAGTAATATTCACGTAATAAATCTCGCATTTCCGTATTTATTTATTTTTTAATCTACTGTAGTTAAAAATGTTAAATCATATTATAGGATACTAGGGGCTTCGACAGATATTATCATTATACATATTTTAGCCAATGTATACAAAAACTTGAAGAATTATATACTAAAACCATCCTGGAGAACCATTCTATCCATTGGTGACACCTGCATGAAAATGGGTGCAGTAGTTTTTGAGTTTATCACGAACAGACAGACGCGGCGGAGGACTTTGTTTTATAATATAAATATAAATAAATATATAAATATATGTTGGGACATTATTACAACAGCGCCATCTAGATCCGTGCTAAGCTAAGCTTGTGCTACGGATACCAGATAGTTGATATACTACACATATATTTTAAATTTTAAATACATACATATTATAGATATAAACACCCATGACTGGAGTACAAACATTCGTGCTTAACAAATGCATGCCCCCAGCGGGACTCGAACCCGCGACCGCTGGCGCAGAAAGTCGATATGTCGATGTATAGAAGCATCGACCATCTAATATGATATTTTCTTACTTTGTATAATCCTTTTATCAGTAATAAATGATTCTTTATTTTCTAGTATAAGATATATTAAAAGATATGAATTTTATATAAATTTGAAATCCTACATTATTACTGCGGACACTGTTCGTAGTAACTGAATCGCAATTCTATTGTAGTTGGTTATAATGGAATATTCTTCCACAATGTTCCGTTTGATCTTAGTGATTATGGCTTTAGCGTGTCCCTTATCAGCGGTCCCCCCTAAAATGCCTAACCCGGCTAAATTAGCCCTTTTGTTAGGTGAAGAGGAGTTCGAAGATTATTTGGACAAATGGCTTGAAATTGAAGAACGCAATTGGTTCAACGTAACAACAGCAAAGTCAATGGGAGCTCGAAGCGGTAACTATATTTTGTGTATTGTTTTTTTGGTTTGATTGGCCGATATAATATCTCAGATCAAATAAATAGGATTATTCTATTCTATTCTTTAATATGAATACAATATCATGTAAGCAACCAATTGACTAGAGCACTAACTACCAAAGCTAAAATTATAATAGCTCCTCATCTTACTCGTGCCATAACGCGCCCGCTTTCACTGACCGTTATGGTTACATTTAATTTATTTTGGAATGTAATTATTAACACGATATCTTTTCGAGAAGTTCGTTCAATAAATTCCGTCCCTTATTGAATGGGACGAAAGTAAAGTCAGTCACGCGAATGATGGTGCGTTAAAACTTAAAACTAATGACTATAGGCAAAACTGACATTTTGCCAATAGTCTTCAATAGCCATACATTTCCACTTTGCTTTGTTGAGTTTACTTATTAGTTATCAATTAAAGTCTGTTTCAATTTTATTTATAGTATTAAGTTAAAATACAGGCTTATATATCATATGCTGGCTTCGAAAAAAAGTTGAATTTAGCAGGCTATTCATATCAAATCGGTAGAATCGCTATGCTTTCCTAGTACTAAAATAAAAGCATAACACAAATCCTATACAATATCTAATAAGTGGGTGACAAAAGCTACGAAAAAAATATTTATTTGTTATTTTACTATTGTTTTATTATTTATATATAGCATGCTCCATACGTGTGAATGGTGATCTCGGGCAACCTCAACCTGTATATATTCGGAGAGCGAGCAATACTTTCCTAGAAGCAACAGGAAACACTGGTATTATTAATCTTAATTCAAATGAAGAGGTCATAATCTCTTGCCCTGGGACTAGCCGATTGATACAACATCCAAACATAGCAACGAATGTACAAACAGCTGTAAGATTTTTATTTTTATTATTACAATTATATAATATGGCTGATGAGTTGTTTATTATTATTTGTGAAATTTAATCATAGAGGTCAGATAAGTTTTAATCTTGACTCGTAAGTCGTAACTTACCTTCTCAAATTATTAAAAATATCTTTTTAAGGAACAAGTGGTTGAACAAAATATGTCTTTATAAAAATCATCTCTTTTTCTTTATTTAAATTACTCTAATGACTTAAAATCGGAAAGGTGAGTTCAAGATTCAAAATCCAAACTCGAAAACTAATTTGAGCCAGAAATTACTCATGAATCCCTATTTTTCTGAGTCTCGCTACCGGTATTATGAAGTTTTACGAAATGGAGGAGGCACTTCAACAGCTGAAAAATATCAAATTCAGATATAATTATTATGGTGTTGAAATACCTTACATTAATTGGTTGTAATAGTTCTATGATTAAATAAGATTAACTAACTGAACAATATATTTTTAACTTTTAGACTGCAAGATGTGCTAACAATGCATTTGTATCGGGATCAGGTTGGTTGAATGGAAATGGAGCTTTTGGGCTATTAACGTGTTCTGGTCATGCGTTTCACGAATCACAACAAACAACTCAAAGATGTTTTAACAATAACATTGTTATTCGGTAAATATACTTATTGAAGTATGAATTTTGTTCTAACTTACCTGCATAAATAATAAGATGTTAACTGAGTCGAACATTTACATAAAAATATTTTTTCCAATTTTAATTTTTTTTTATTGACATAGACATTATTATTAGAATCTGAATTGCTTGTGTATGTGTATAATATGAACTCGAAAATTTCAGATATTTTTTTTATTTATTTTTAGCCATGGATTCATAGTTAACAATGTCTTTTACCCTTTATACTGGTCCTGCTTCAACCCTACACGATTAGAAGTGTTGTACGTTTGGTACAATCAAAATGCTGCAAATGCAATTCATCAAACAGGTGTTGACCGACCTAGCTGGTTAGGTATGAATGAAAATTTTAATCTGATGATAAGTAAATTTTTTTTCCATGAAACAAAAGAAAATCAACATATTTTCTTTCCTCAGCGGGTGCCCACTTTCCCGGTGTAGCAATTAATACAGTTTACACGCAAGTCAACCAAAGAAACGTTATCTCTGGATTGGTGGGAAGTAGTATGGTAGATCATTATATTACTAGCACAAATTTTTTGGCTCGCGGTCACCTCGCTGCAAAAAGTGATTTCGTCTTTGCCACTGGTCAGCGTGCTACCTTCTACTTTAGTAATGCAGCACCACAGTGGCAACCTTTCAATGCTGGTAATTGGAACAGTCTTGAACAGGTATTCACCAAAACCATTTTGCTATGAATGAACCTCATTGTAGTGTCAATTTAATTACACATTATTACAATTTACTTGGACACTTACAGAATCTTAGAGCGCGTATTGGGGTTGCTGGATACAATACGGTGATTTACACTGGCACGTTTGGTGTTACTCAACTTCGTGACTCTTCTGGTCGTCTTGTAGATATCTATTTAGAATCTAATAATCGGGTACCTGTACCTCTCTACTTCTACAAGGTAATCTTTGAGCATATTTTACATCACATGCTTCATTGGTTTATCATTTATAATGTGCTTTGCTCGGTATAGTTTCTTTTCATAGCCATGACGGATGTATTAAATTTGTAACCTTACAATACATTTTAGGTCGTATATGATGAGTCCAGACGTCGTGGTACCGCCTTTATTTCTATAAACAACCCTTACTACTCTTTGGCGGAGGCTCGAGCACTACAATTTTGTACTGACAGATGTCGTAACAACAGTGCCTTTAGTTGGCTCGGCTGGCAGCCTGACAACGTTGCTATCGGTTACAGTTTTTGTTGCACAATTTCAGACTTCAGAAGTCGCATAGAACACATTCCTATTTTCGATGTTTCTAATGGTCTCCTGTTCTAAAGCTAAGTTTAAATATGTATTTGTCAGGAAAATAATTATGTATAATATTATAATTTAAAGTAGGTAATAATGAATTAATAAAACTATACGTATAATAAGTAATGAGTACTTATATTTAACATTAGAGTATTCCTGATAGTGATAATTATTTAATATTTTGTTAGCAAAATAAAGAAATATAATAAGGTAGCAGTAAAATGATTACCAGGAACCAGGCTGTATTTTTGCCACAAGCTATAGACTTGTTAAAAATTATATTTGACAAAAAAATATTTATTCTCAATTAAATACGTACCTAATACTAATAAGCTTCTTAAGGGATTCCCATTTAATAAATAATTAGTATATCGATGACTGTTTATTAGAGATAAGAAGGTAATTGGATAGTGTTATCAGTTAAATTAACGTTGAATTTTATTTCTGTTGTACTTTTAAAAATTGTTCTGATTTCATCACAGATTTGCCAATTTGCCACTCCACCGTGGCTCTTGGCTGATGTAGAACATCTATATATATATATATATATATATATATATATATATATATATATATATATATATATATATATATATATATATATATATATATATATATATATATATATATATATATATATATATATATATATATATATATATATATATATATATATATATATATATATATATATATATATATATATATAATAATTCACAATTAATAACAATTGACAACCTGTAACGAAATATAGAGTAAAATAAAGAAAACTAGAGTTTAATTTATAAAATATATTATATACAAAATAATGATATTATTTTATTTTTATTTAATTTATTTTTGATTATTTTAATATGATATAATAATAAATATATATATTATAGCTATACTATAGCTAATCATATACATACCTACCTTGAGACTGGCGTAGACGGGACATGATGATGATGATGGCATGACAGACAAAGAGGCGTCATGCTCTTTGCCATCACGCCTCACGGTACTTATTTAAGTAAATTTTACTGACAAAGTTTTACAATAATTATAATAAGTTTTATCTTTTATCCGAATCATTCTTTTGTAATACATAAAAGACTTCCACACCGCTATAACATTATAATTAACAAAATTACATTACAATTTACATTTATGTATCTAAGACCGTTTAAATTCATATAAAATATATAACATTTTGTATGTATTTACGATTTACCTATATAACACATACATACATGCATACTACTTATAACATTTTAGATATTAAAATATATGATCGTTGTTTCAGTGACTGACGTTATTTATTTTTGAAAACTTTACTTCATTGTAATGAAATATGTACGTATGTTCCCTTCGCGGGGTATCTAAGTACAATAAAGTAATTTATACAAGCACAATCGATGTAGCTCAACTGCGTAATTATGAAGATTGGGTGGACATTTATTTGCATACAAATAACAGTCTACGTGGACCCCTTTACTACTACAAATAACAAAGTAAATATTTTGATAACGGTATAACGTAGTTTTCAATGTAGTCCTTTAGGTTAAAAGATATTTATTTTCCCACAAAGAACAATAGTTCACTTAAATCAAGGAAAATAATATAATAAAAACATATGTAACTAATCATACAGCAATTCAAACAGATCTTTAGACAGTACTAATGTGCTTCTTTAATTTTTTCTTAAATTTTATTAGTAGATGTCGCATCTTCTACATTTTTAGGCTTCAATCCTTTATGTATTATAATTTATAAATGCAAAAGTTGGATGAGTGTGTGTGTGTGCTCAATTACGCTAAAACAGTTGAACGCATGAAAATTGACATAGAAAATAAGTTATCGTCTAGAATAGCACATAGGTTATTTTTAACCAGGAAAATGTAACTGTACTCGTAACTCGAGGAATAGATTTGGTAATGTTTAAAGTGCTAATTATTGGTAAGTCACCCTAGTAGTGCCTTTTTTTATAGTTGGGAAATGCATTAACGAATTAAGTATACCACCTGTAGAAGACAGGTAGTTATGTGGGACTCACTAGCCTAAAGCCAGTACTACCCACTAAAACCCAACTTACCTTACCCGTCTTAATGGGGCGTCACAGGATCGCTGGCACATCCAACAACGACGCCCCGACCATGGGTTGGAAGCTTAGAACATCGACCACAGGAAAACAATGTACAGTGTCATCTATTTACCTTACACCCGAAACTTTTGCTTAAATTTATTAGCGATTATAAATCGTATTAGGAGATGACGCTACGGTTGTATCATCAACCCAGCAGTCCAAAGGGCCTAGACAATGTAACAATCGATTAGCGAAAGCGATAGTAGAAAAGTCCAAAATGTATGGGTTTGACATATTATGCCTTAGATATGTCACGTGATCAACGAATAGATGATGGTAGGCAATGTACATTCATTTCAATTATTAGTGATTTAAAGTTCAAGTTTTTATTATTGAAGTGAAAACTTCTTTAGCGGCGTTGAGCACTTTTGTGGGATGGGTAAAAACTGTGAAACTCGCGTCAGGACACGTGGGCTGATCGAAAATTCGTAAGACTCGTAAGACCATGGACCTACTATACTAGGTTCATGCGTAAGACTCAAAAGATCGAAATCGATTAATCGAACAATCGATTGTTTTCTTTCGATTGTCGATATTTTTTCAATAATGACATGGGTGTCATTTTCGAGGTTTCTCGGGGTGCTGATTGCGAAAATGAGGTCCATTTTCAAATCCAAGATGGCGGACATCCGGTTTTTTTTTTTCAATAATGACATGGGTATCATTTTCGAGGTTTCTCGGGGTGCTGATTGCGAAAATGAGATCCATTTTCAAATCCAAGATGGTGGACATCCGGTTTTTTTTCAATAATGACATGGGTGTCATTTTCGAGGTCTCTCGGGGTGCTGATTGCGAAAATGAGGTCCATTTTCAAATCCAAGATGGCGGACATCCGGTTTTTTTTTCAATAATGACATGGGTGTCATTTTCGAGGTTTCTCTGGGTGCTGATTGCGAAAATGAGGTCCATTTTCAAATCCAAGATGGCGAACATCCAGATTTTTTTTCATTAAATTTTTTTGGAGACACCACATTCAGTCCAAACGAGTCCAAGTCAACTTAAGAAAGAGAAAACTACAGTGGCTCACGGGGAGGAACTCTGTACTCAGTACTGACAACAAATTACTGGTGTATAAGACAATTTTAATGCCGATATGGACCTACGGCATACAACTGTGGGGCTATAGTGCCACCTCTAACATAAACATCCTGCAGAGAATGCAAAATGCCATCCTAAAAAGCATCTTTAATGCACCTTGGTTCATTAAAACATCTGAAAATCAATACAGTTAAAGAGGAAGTGGGCTCATTTGCAGGGCGTTATAAACAAAGACTGGATATGGATATGGATATCGTAAAAATCACCTGAAAAGACCAGCTATATTGGACCTAGGTCCAAGGTCCAGTTCAATAACGAACTAAAAGAACCAGATCTACTTTAAAATTTAAATCTACTTTTTATGATATCAGAAAGCATAGTTAGTATAGGGTCCAGACTTACAGATGGCGTTAATGTCGTGTTGGCAAAAAAATGTAGTATATAATGGTAGAGTAGTCAGTAGGCTCTCTATATCAGGTATATATTACTTTACTCTATGGCCCCGACGACCTGGCATGTCTGCCGAAGCAGACCACACAGCCAAAAGGGTTGCTCCACAATCCAATCTGCTATTCAAAGAAGTACCAGGAGTATTGGCTTGCCAGTTATCAATGAAATAAAATATAAGTACTGAGTCCCCTATAAATGTTATCGCAAGGTTTGACAATACTCGTACAACAGAAACCAAAAAAGTGTATAATAATTTAATAACGTATTGACATATAAATAATAGACTTAAAAATGTTGACTTTACAGTTTACCTGTAAGCTTTAAGTAACTGATATCAAAAAATAAAAATTAATAACACAATTTTATACCAGTTGATCAAGTTGCTTTCATTTATTTATTTCATGGATTTGAAGATCAACAGCTATACTTTTACAGTCTGAAAACTACTTAGCAGAAAAGAAATTAAAGAATTGAGTTATATGAAGACTTTGGTATCATTTTGGGTAGGTATTTTAAAATAACAGAAATCAACTTATTGTAACCCAAAGAATTTTGCAAACATGCCATTGTTTTATAGATAACTCAATACATATTCGTATCGGAGCAAAGGAATCGAAGTTAATAATTAATTAGTAAAAATTCCCGCGCGATTCTTAATTGTTGTTGTTTTTAAAATTTATCCCCAACCACTGACCTCTATAATACCACTGGACTGGCTGTTGTCAACGTGCTTTTGTGGCTGCTTGATATTCGCCATTTTGGCGCTGTCCGCCGCTGTCGGACGTAGCGAGAGTTCGTGGTACTAAAACTAATGATGTCGATATAAAGATTTTTATTTTTTTATTTTTATTAATCAATAACCGTATCATCATAATTACTACTTATGTTATATTAACAACGAAAATACAAAATTACTTTACAGTAAACCATTGAGTTATAAAAGACTAGAGTAGCAATGTCTAACAAAAATATTGCAATAAAACGTGTCAACTTACGAGTTTAAAGTCGTAGCTTTGAAACTGATACATAAATATGTCCATACGATCAAATAATGTATGCTTGTCTCATTTTTTTCTAACGTCAAGCTATTACGTTGGAAAGAGACAAGACATTGTCATTGACAAACGGTCGGATGTTGTCATTAATCAACATAATTTCCCCAGAATGAATGAAGGTTTGATATTTTTTCTTGCTGCACAAGGCTTGAATTAATTACTATGAAATATTGTTCGATGGATCTTTCAATAGATTTAAAGAATTAGAAAAGTTAATAAGGATGACTAGGTAGATTAGGATGATTAAAAAAATGCGTAAATGTATATTAAATTTATATTATGTATTTCAAAACTGTAAAATCAAGGTGAAATAAGTAATAACTATTGTTACGTACGGGTTCGGGATCCGAAATTATAAGCGTTTTTGCAACAAAGCTGTTTTAATATTATTGTTTTATATTATAAAAATTTATTTATTATTATTATAAAAATTTATTTATATTATAAAAATATATCTATCTATATTAAGGTAAAGTAAACTGTGAACGTGAGTGTGTTATTTTTTCGTTCAATGAGTGAGTATGATACTACAGTGCGTTTAACACAACAGACTTTAATAATAAATTTACACTTACACTAACATACATACGAGTACATACGTTATTCACTAAACTCCCAACAATCCGGGAAATTCAAAATCGAATATTCTGGTCACATTAATGTGTCATCAATGACAAAACGATGTTTGAAAAATTTATTTCGTCTTATAATGTTTTTATGGATAATCTGAAGAAAATTTAACAAACTTACTTGTGAAAAGTAACACCACTTGCTTTATTTATCTTTTCAGACCGTGATTGGCACCTTTATTTTTCATCTATGATTGGCACACTTTAACAACACATTTCACCATTTTGTATTTTTTTGTTGCCAAGCAATCACTGTTATGACATCATGCTGTCAACTGAGGTCTAATATGTCAGCGGACATATTAGACCTTTTCAAGTACCGACGCCGTACATTGCGTATCTAGTCCTGTATAACATCATTGCAGTAAACAAACACTTCTCGCTGTCATTTGCAATATACGTCAAAATTAGTTCTCGAGACTCTCGCTAGTGGCGCTTCAAATGGACACAAAAAATTGCTGTCAAACGCTTGGAACAGCCAGTCCAGTGGTATTATAGAGGTCAGTGTCCCCAACCCAAAGAGTAAAGTAATTAAATATGCCCCAACCCAATAAGGAAAGGCAAAGGACTATAGTCCATACAGCCTAGTCTAAATTTATAAATTTCATTTCGATATGACGAAAGGCCGAGGCCAAGACAGCCAAGTCTGAAGAAACTTCATTTATCTTGCGCGATTCTTAAATTTTTGTTGTTAGTGAGTAGTGGGGGCCATAGATGAATAATAGAAATGGTAGTAGATAACATAACAATCAATATTAATTTTGAATCTGCACATTAAATAATTAATAGATTTTCTTTTTGAAATAGTCTTTATTATTTATACAGAAGCCGAATGTATATTTTCTGTTTGTGACCGCATCGCGATAAAATCACTACACAGTACACACTAGACAGAGTCAACCTACAGGATACTTGTTACTGCGTCAACTTAAAACGTACCTAAGCGGAGCTACAGTAAATCGCTGGTGAAAATATATTTTGAAAGTTACTATAATTTAAGTATATTATTGTAATTTCTAATGTTAATTTCTTCGCTTTTACATGAACCACAGAAATAAAATATTAGCGCTTCATATAATACGTCAAAATCATGACACGAATGTCATTTATCAAATCCATGTCAAAATTGTCAATGTGTGACGACTGACATCTTATTTGATCGTTGAATTTCATAAATTTTGCTATTATTTTTATAATTATATTATTTTGTTGGTTAATATTCGTTTATCGTGCCATTTATTATATAATAAACAACGTACAAGTACAGTATTTGACATTTGTGGTATTAAAGTTTCATTGAACAACAAATTTTACGATGGCAGATGAACTTAAACCTGTTAATGAAGAAGATTTAAAGCAATTAAAGGAAAGAATGAAATTAATCGCTGATGCAGATCCTGCTCAGTACCATAATGAATATTCATTAAAGCGATATTTACGAGCTTTTAAAACTGTTGACGCTGCTTTTCAGGTAATGTATTGTTTTTAAAACATATTATTGAATTTGTACATGTTTAGTTTACAAAATCCAATTATAAGAATTAAGAATCCTTGATTCCGAGTTCACTGACTATGTATTATTTATATATTGCCCCAAAAGAAAATCGTGAATTTGACTTGTCTTTAAATTATGTAGTAAAATTGCAAAAAAAATTATTTTAATACCTACACTAATTATAGGCAATTTTAAAAACAAATAAATGGAGGGTTGAATATGGTGTTGCTAATTTGCAAGAAGATAAGGAAATGATAGAGAAATACTCTGACAAAGCCAGAGTGTTGAGACATAGAGACATTGTTGGTAGACCTATTGTATATATTCCAGCCAAAAATCATAGCTCAAGCGATAGAAGCATTGATGACCTTACAAAATTTATTGTTTACTGCTTAGTAAGTAAAGTTTATTATTTGTTTTAGAATTATCAAAATGTGCTTATAAACATTGAATGCCAAACCTTCTTTAAACTCATCCATTTAATTATTTTTTAATTTGTTTTTTATACTTAGGAAGATGCAAGCAAGAAGTGTTTTGAAGAAGTAGTGGATAATTTGTGTATTGTTTTCGACCTTAACAACTTTACACTCTCTTGTATGGATTATCAAGTACTAAAGAACTTGATATGGCTTCTTAGTAGACATTATCCGGAAAGGCTTGGTGTTTGCCTCATCATAAATGCACCAGCTTTCTTTTCAGGGTGTTGGGCTGTTATTAAAGGATGGTAATATATTTTTTTACTTATGTATTTTTAATTAATTTAATTTTTTCCACAACTAATAAAAAAATCATATATAATATTGCTTTATAGGCTTGATGAAAATACAGCTGGAAAGGTGACCTTTGTTAATTCTGAAATGGATTTATGCCGATATTTGATACCTGATATTCTACCCACCGATATGTAACTAAGGTATTCACTTGTAAATCCTTTGACTTATGGTAACTAGTCCAAATAATATGCAAAAAAATAGTAGTTTATGACTCATTGTGTTTTAAACATATACAAATTTCCGCTAACCTATATATTTAATATTTATTATTAAGTTTTCTGTTATTATTAAGAAATATTGCTTTAGTAGACTAATATTAATGATCATATTTAAATACTTCATGATATAAATTTGAAGTATAATTAATGTTTTCAAACAATTTAAATGTAGTGTAGTTATGTAATTTGAAAATCACATCGTGTCATAAAAAATAAAACTTAATAGCTAGATAATAAGGAATTTGTTTTTAATATTTATAGTTGTACTTATTCTAGTTATAATTATTAAAATAAAGTCATGTAGTCTATTGATGTTCATAAACTGAAGTAACTTCTTGCCATTTTATAATGCCAGTGAATTACTTTTATTTTTTTTAATAATATTGTACAACTAATATACCAAAATGACTTACTTGTTACTAAAATAAGTATAGATATAATAAGTAATAAGCAATAATGTTAGTGGGCAATTTGATTTTGTTGTCTATATGTTATGGACCAAGTAATTAATAGGACATTATTTACAATGCCCTAGAATTTGAAATAATTCCCAGAGTAAAAAATAACATGATAAAATCTATTAAAATTAAATTATCCGTCTTTATGAAAGATGTTCTTCAGCTATTGAGTAGATAGTAAAAAAGTACTTACTAAAATATACACACACAATATTAATAATGGCCTGAGATAAATAATTATTTATCACTTGTCATTATTTATTCAGACCGGGTGTTTTAAATAGTGCCCTAATTAATATCTGAGCGTATAAAATATCCTCAACAATCAATATCCCAATACCATTTAAAAATTTTATTGAGATTAATATTGTTTACAAATATTATTTACATCCAAGTAAAAGCAGCAATTCATTATAGCAATGCCTAGTCAGCTTCCTAGGACTAGTGTCTAGACCAATCAATCTTCTCTCCCAAAAATACAGAGTAATTTTAAAAGTAATAAAAATGTTGCCATGTATGGGAAGTTTAAACTATGTTTTTTATATATTACATAGAGCTTAACTTTTATTTTGTATTTAGATTTTACATTTTAGACATGTATCAATTTCAAAATTATTGGAATAATTTCATTCATACTTTCACCATCTTAGATGGAATTATTAAATTTTATCATAATGAAACAGGGTATTGCATTTCACAATTAATACTTTTACTTGTATTTATTTTTATAACAAATACCTAGTTCAGTTAAACTATAGGATAAAAAAGGATAACTAATATTTGAAATTAAGTTTTTAATGAATATCAACATTCCTATTGTTCCATAATTTACTCTCAAAAATTATATTTTAGTCATAATCAAAAGTAGGATTCTTTTTCTTTGTAATTTAGTTGGTTTATATCAAAACTAAGGTACAGTTACACATGCTCATAACTAGCACGAAAGCATGCAACTATTGAGCAATTGCTACTTAGTAGCATGTGTGTCGAAACATTGCTAATAATGAGCATGCTCAAATTTCGACGGTCGTGCGATTTTTGGACATGCTACTGTCAAAGTCTACTGTTACTGTAGTCTAAAATTCACTTGGTTTTCTATTTTTCACTTGCACACTGGCAGAGAACTTGCTAGAATGTCGAATACCAAAGAACCAGCCCGTGCTTAAATAGCATGTGTGTTCAATTTATTGTGTCAGCGTTTTTAATTTATAATGTGTCAGTCAATTTCATTTATAATATATCAGTTTGAAGAGCATGCTTGTTTTAAGCATGCTAATAAGCATGACATTTTATGAGCATGTGTAACTGTACCCTAATGCATTTCGTCATTTCATTTTGCTTACTATTTAACGGTGTCTATTAGGGTATTTATTTTTATTATTTATTAGGTGCTTCATTTGGGACGACTATTTTTTTTCTCACTCCATTGACGAAATATTGTTCTAAACATAGCAGAAACAATTCCCAATAAATTGGAAATGAGCTGTAAGAGCTTTTATATGGGAAAACTTTAAATTTATTCAGCGAGTACTTAAAATTGAAATTAAGAGCTATCCTTTGGTGTTTTTTTTTATGTAAAATAAAGCAAAGGTATACATTTAAAGATCCTACTATCTCAAACTAACTTATTCATATACGATTGATTTAAGATTATGCTACAATATCGCCACAACGTGACGACACATTTGGCTCAGTTGGTAGTATTGGCGCAGCAAGTAGGGTCCTACTTGCTGCGCCAGCGGTCGGGTTCGAGTCCTGCTGGAGGCATTCATTTGTTGAACATGAATGTTTGTACTCAAGTCATGGGTGTTTATATGTATAATATGTAGGTATGTACTTAAAATTATATATGTGGAGTATATCAACTATCTGGTATCCGTAACACAAGTCTCATAGCTTACCACGGAACTAGATGGTGCTGTCAACTGTGTGTTATAATGTACCAACATATTTATTATTTATTTATTGATAGTATACTTATATCGCTAGTCCGTAAATTTCCAGATCGTCATATTTATCGTATTTGTTATTTTAAGATAATGTCACGACAGATATTATTAAGGATTATAGTTCTTAAAATTCATGTTTGAACATGTGTCATTGAGATTTTATTGTTAGATATAAGATATATTTATAAGCGAACGATGTACGACGGAAATGCATTAGCGAATAACAAAATAAATATTGCAAGTTAAAGTTTGTTTTATTTGCTAAAATCAACAAATATATCACTTATAGGACGTTAAATAAACAACACAATACATATTTTCTATAATATATTTACTTATAAAACAGTTATGTATAGAAATTAATCGCTGTACAATTTCAAAGCAAACTTTTTAAAAACTTAAATTTCTATTACACTGCTTTATTTGATCTATATTGTACTGATAAATGACGTCGACACATTAACATAATAGTCATTGGATCTAATTCAATATTCATGTAATATCGTAAACTTAGGTAAGTATACCTAATTACAAGCATCGTAAAATTCAAAAACGAAAAAAATAGCATGTGCGAGGAAATTACCTATATATAAACATTACACAATAAATATATGAGAAATGAGTGATATTACATTATTTTTACAATATGAGCCATCGCGATAAAAAAATATTCGATTGGAAATTAAAATAACATTATTCAGTCGCAATTACTTAAAATTATATCTACATAAATTCATACGAGTACCTACACAAATAATTGGCACATTTGTGTCGCTACTATGTGAAGGATCACAATTCCAATTATACTCAATGAAAGACATAGGCGTAGCTATAGGGGAATATTAAAATACAAAATGCCGGAAATAAGTTCTAGTTTTACATATCTAACATCTATACCTCCCCTTCATTACAAAATATACACTTAGCTACGTCTATGATGAAAAGCTTTTCGTAGTGGAGTAAACCGCGACCCAACACATACAATAATTTACAATATTCTTTCTATCACAAACATTATTCATCTCATTGCCTTATTGGGACGGTTTTTACTTACCCACATTGAAATAAGCTAAAGCTGTAGACCTAACGAACATTGTACGATTTGAAGAGTAAAATTAAATATAACAATGCTCGATAAGCCTACAGTTTCTTAAATATGATTACTACATTGGATGCCACTTTAATGATATGCAAGATGATTATTATTTTTTAAAATATATTAATTATCCACTATGGATAGTGAGTATTGAAGTAACGGTAAACCGATCGAGAGTGCACTAATAATTTATGGCTACATTCAGTATCTGTATCTTTAATATTTTTCAGCGACAATTGATCGCTTTTACTAAGAGAATAAAACGGCATCTAATTCCATCATCTTAAATATGACTAGGTTTTAATCACTTAAATTTGCTTATGAGAAGGAAAATTTGATATTTTAAGAAAAAGTTGTCACTGTAATTATGATAAACAAAGATTATATTTTTCAGTTCTGATTTTTACACTTTAATGTTGATGTTTCAATTTTCAAATTGAATTTATTGTAAGGGTAAATTTTTCTCAAAAACTGGCGTTGTTTACCTTATTTTGTTGAATTGCATATTATAATACCGCCAAATATTCAATCTATTATTATAAATTTTATAAGCTTATGTCTTACTTCAGTCGCAGCTGTTTGTGTTATTACAACAAATTGAAATTCCCAATTATAAATAACAATAATAACAGCAATTTTGCGTTCCTTTCAGACTATTTTTGAATTTTTACTGTAAATGTGAACGTAAAATAAAACAATATCAAATTAAACACGACTTTCTTAAAACGACTGAAAGTAGTTTTCCCTACGAATAGTGAATTTCATGATATTAGCTATCATCATTTGAGTGAAGGAATGTGAAATGAGCGACTAGATATAAAACACATTCTGCATAATAATCCTAGCTATGTATTTCATAGTATGATATTTGTGATGTTTGACTGAATCTGGCAGTGGACGGTTATACTGGTTGCCTAAATATCTGCTTCAATATTTACCTCGATTCAATCAATTTTAAGTTCATGAGTTTTGTTACTTTTGATTTGAAGTAAATGGAATGTACAGACTTAGTTCAGTTACGTTTTAATCAAAAATAATACTGAATAGTATCTCTAAATAAAGGAAAGGCCTAATTAAAACAATTATTAACATTGTTTTGAATTTAAATCATTCAAATACCACTAAAAATGTGACGCTTAATACCTAATTGTTTTGTTTTTAAATAAAATGTATATAGTGTTAAAAGTCAAACCGTCTGTTTAAGTAAAACTTAAAATACATTTAGAATTAGTTAAATTTCTTATTCCATTTAGGAATCACTATCGAACTATAGTTTTCTAAAAATCTTATAATAGTATTCAAATATATCGAATCAAGATAAGGTTTTGAACCTATTAATACCACAAGTGCCATCTTGGATCAACTTACGCCATATTCAATTCATAGACAAACTACTTCTATCCTGCACATCCATAGACAAGATCTACTTCTTGTATCAACTATTTTGAATACTACTAAAATTACTGTGTTTGCTAAAATATCTCATTTACAATGTACTTTACAGTCATTTTGTATATACACTATGCTGCTGTTGTCATCTATGATGGAGCCAGGTTACAATAAGTTTTTTTTTAATTAGGGAATATATATATTTTTAAATATTGTACAAGAATTTAATGAAAATTAATAATTTAATAGGTATAATGAATTTTTACTACTTTTGGAACACTTCCGATTCAATGGTGAAAATAAAAATGTCAAATTTATATTTCACGGTGATCAGTAGTTTTGTAAAAATTTTAATAGCAAAATCATTCTTATGCTCTATTGTAGCACTTTGTTTATCTTGTATATATAATACCAAGATTTCTTTTAGACAATTGTCTCTCTTTATTTTTGTCTGAATTTAATGTAATGAAAAAATATTCCAAGAAATAAATATGATTTCCAATAATATAAGCAGACAAACAATATGACGTTGATATGAACAATTGTTTTTGTTGTCATATTGTTTTCAAACATGAGTATCAATTACTTTTATCAAATCATTATTAAATATTTGATTACCAATTACTAGTCTTAGTATAACTTTAAAGCGTTCTTTTAATATATAAATTCTGCTCACATTTTTCTATAAACCAAAAGGTGTTAAATCGAAAATTAGTTCAGTTAATATTAAGTGATTTACTATTTCAATTTTTGTATTATTTAAACTAAACGCTTTGCACCTAATAAAGTAAACGGCTTATTTTGCAGAAACTCAGTACTATTCGCGTTACGGTATAGAAACCTCTAACGATCCTATAATTGACTTATGCTCAGTGCCATCTCAGTTATCCGTAGACAGTTCAACAAAAAGCTAGTCTAAAATGTATAAAAGGGGCTCACCTTAATTTGACCTTCAGTGAAAAGAGATTAATCTGAGTACGATATTTTTTACCTTTAATAGAATGTAAAAATCAAGTTAATTGAAGATACCAAGCAATTAGTACAAGTTTGAATGACATTTGAAATCAAAAATAATAGTTAAAATAAATTATTCCATACTAGCGATCTATCCTCACCTCGCCGTTTTTTACTTTTGCATCTCTTGGATAATATTATCGTCTAATAGCACAGATCCTATTCTTATTAAATCTTTCCAAGAACATGAAAACATTCGGCTAGTGTGGAATAATTTATTCTTGTTTTCGATGGTGTTTTTAAAATAAAAAAAAAACGTACGCGAAATACGCATTATATGAAGATTTCATATAAGCTAGGCGTGGCGGAAAAACGCCATGGTGACAGAAGTTAGGCAAAACATTTGGGTAGTTGACACCAATAAATATTGAAAACTCGATCAATTTTCAATTAACTGTAAAATGTTATTATTAGTCGCTTTCAAATCATTAAATTATAATATGTCAATCGAGTTTCCAAATATGTCAGACTATTATTGAGACAAAAGACGAGGAAATCACCATTTGATAGCTCATAAAACGTATGTCAATTGACTAAGTGTGTCGACTACCCTATTTCCGTTTCCGAATGTCAACCATACACCAGCAAACCTTTCATTTAAAAAAATAAAAAAAAGTATTAAAAGCTCATATCACGTGATGCAGAAGGAGGAATGTACCGGGAGATCATAACGTATGAGGAGTGTTTCATACGGGCGAGGCGGCGTGCACGCGGCGGGCGCGCGGGAGGGTCGCCGTGGCGGAGGAGGGGGAGGGCGAGAGCGCGGGGGAGGGGGAGGGGTGTAACAGCAGCAGCAGGAGGCGCAGTCAATCAGCCAGCACGCTCTGCGCGACGCCCGCCAGCTCCTCCTTCAGGAGGCGGAAGGAAGGTCGCTCCTCGGGCGCGTGTCGCCAGCAAGCTTTCATTACCTGGAATTAGGGATTGTTATTTGTAATAAATTGTATTTTTTTTAATATTGAATATATAAATAACTCAACGGAATTAAAATATAATATATTTCTATCATTAATTGTTATGGCGCCAACCTAACCAATAGTAGGCAACTGTAAGAGACATAACAGTGCATAAATATATAATATGCGCACATAAGTAATTCTCTTGAACAATGGATAGGACAACTTTTTTACATTATTAGAGAGACATGCAACACTTCAAGACCTGACTTGGGACTTGTTTACAGTTGCTTGTCATTCTATTATATGTAAAAGAACAATTAAATTATTTGATATCATAAGTCATAACTCATGAGATGAATAATAAATAATAATAACGGCAGCTTACATTATAAATTTCGTTCAAACATCCCTTAGGTTTTTCAAGCACCTGTCCTCTCTGAACCATTTCTACTACCTCAGAATTCTTCATTCGACCATATGGCACTTTCCCACATGTAAATACTTCCCACATTAAAACACCTGAAACAAAAACAAACATTAACTTTTTAAAAGGTAAGAGTTACTTGTATTTTATGATATTCCTCTTTAACATTTTATTTCCTCGCTTATTATCACACAATTATCTTTAAATATTTTACCAATCAACATCGGATGCCATACAGCCTTTGATATTTACATGTGTGACTCATAACTTAATTACTACTATTACTGATATTAGCTAATTTAAAGAAGAAAACCTGCATGTCTAAGTAAAACATAACATGATTTCGAAAATGTGGGAATTTCGACAATCCTCCTCGTATTGAGGGCGGGTCTTGCCCAACAGGGGGCACTAAAAAACTAAATCAACATAACTACTCTAACAAAAAAATATTTAGTCATCACTGTTCTTTTAAAACTCACCAAAAGCCCAAACATCAGATTTAGATGAAAACCGTGTGTAGTTCAGCACTTCAGGGGGCGCCCATTTAATAGGGAACTTTGTACCACCAGAACTCGTATACTGATCATCTAGAACATATCGCGCCAAACCAAAGTCTGCAACCTGTAAAGGAAAACAAAATTTATTAACAACGATTACATAAGGATTACAAAATTTTAATTATAATATAGATTTAAAGCGAGCGAAACCGCGGATTCCACTAGTAAATGTATAGTAAATCTTGACAAATTTTACTTATACTAAAACGTCCCACGAGAAACACTCTTTCCATTGGTGAAAATAGCATAAAAATAGGTGCAGTAGTTTTTGAGTTGATCGCAAATAGACAGACAGACAGAAGCGGCGGAGGAGTTTGTTTTATAATATGTAGTGATTAAATTTGTAAAGAAGAAAGTGTAATACCTTCACAACATTTTCATCCCCAACTAAACAATTTCTTGCAGCTAAATCTCGATGAATGTAGTTATGCCTTTCTAAATATGCCATTCCTTTACAAACCTGGAAAAACGGAAATAAAAAATATGTAGACATTACTATCTATCTATCACACATTATAAATCTGTATCTATACTAATATTATAAATAAGAAAGTATTTGTATTTTTGTATAATAACTACTTTTCAAGGCGAAAAAAGGGCTGTAATGGGAATGTTTGTATGGAAGTTAGGTCATTTTTAAAGCTAGAAACTGGAAACTTATTTTTTAGGCTTTTGATTAGATATAAATAAGTAAGACATTCAAAGTTTATAAAAATTGTATGCTAAAGGAGGTACTCGTAAGGTAGGGCGAACCCGAGCGAAGCGAGGGTGAGTCTCTAGTAAAATATAAATTAGAGATGAAGAATAATAAGAATTTCTATGAATTAAGAACATGAGAGTAACGTTAAAAATTAAAATTTCAATATACACAATATTGTGGATAGATGGAATGGGTCTTTTATTTGTATTTAGAATTTGATATGTATTTATTTATGGTTCTTAATCAGTAAACAATTAATATAGTAGGAGAGCCCAAGAGAGGATTTTTGGATATAGTAAAGCGCGTCAAATTAACATAAGGGTGGATACCTTGCACTCTACATAACTGTTAAGTTTCTACCACATATTAGGGCGATCGGCGATAGTGGATGAAAATTTAAAAAAAAACGAGTATGCTTTAGACCACACGACTGAAATAAAAGTTTTACTTCAAAAATATTAAATATTTTGACAAGTAACAGACCTGTATACACATGTCCAGCAGCATGGCGGGCCCGAGCTGGTCGGGCGCGGTGCGGCGCAGGTAGTTGAACAGCGAGCCGTGCCGCATGTACTCCGTCACTATGTAGATGGGCCGGTGCTTGCTGCACACGCCGTACAGCTGTACTAAGTTCTGATGCTGGAGCTTGCTGGAACAGGTGTAGATTTACATTGATTAAGAATTATAATATGAAGGATTATATCATTGAAACTTTATGACTTAATGAAGCTATCAAATTTTGAAAAGAAATGTGAAGTCTACTATTCTTGAAAACTATAACAGAACTTGGACTATGGACTGATATCCCCCTTCGAATAAAATCCACTAAATCATTGTATTCTGCAGTATTTTTTAATTTCGGTACTTTATCAGTGACTAGCAAACTCGACCAGCTTCGCTGGGCATAAGTTAAAATAAATTAAACGGTTTTTATAATTTTCTAATAAAATAAAGAAGCCCAAGTTACTCATCATAATATTAGCTATCTGCGAGTGAAAGTGACGTTAAAATTGGTTTAGCCGTTTCAGAGACTAGCCGGAACAGCAGACAGACAAAAATTAAAAAAAAATGTTTTTTTGATGTAAGTACTGTTATATACTTTCATTTGCATTTAGTGAAAAGCTGTTAATTTGAAATTACAAACAGACACTTCAATTACATTTACATGTACTAATAAAGACCATCACCTCAAAATCAACAACATTGAAAGATAATAAAAAAACGAACAACGCAAACTACAAGCAAACTTTGACTCTCATACACTGTACAAACAAGTACTTACGTCATAACCTTAGCCTCTTCTATGAAGTCGTCCTCCGACATGGTGCCCTCCTTCATCATCTTGACGGCGGTGTCGATACGGCCTCGCCACCGCCCGCGCCGAACCACGCCGAACTGCCCCGCGCCCAACTCCTCAAGCAGCACCAGCTCGCTAGGGTCTATCTCCCATTTGTCTGCAAATAGATTGTATATTGTAACTAGCATTTCCCGTGGCTTCGCCCGCGTTAGCTCTGTTCACTATTAAAAAATAGGGATTGGTGGTAGAAAATTATTTAAGTTTTTTTTTATGGGACAAACGGGCAGGAGGCTCACCTTAACTTTCTTAATTACTTCATTAATTACTTATTAATTAACGGTTCTGGCGTGATGAAATTAGCGGCCGGAATCAGTCCAAACAATTTCTCAACAGGGAAGTTGTATGATTTTCCACGAGACTGGCGAGATGACCAGTTGTGTCAGATCATATTATGCTAATGCGAAATCGTGAAAAGAACTCCCCGCATAATCGGTGGTGCGTGAACTAAGCCATTTGGCAAGATGGGCGTTAAAGTCGCCGAGATTCACAATCTCTGCGGATGTGATTTGCAGCAGCACGGAATCTGTAGCCATTTGTATGTGCTCAACGATCAGTGTGGGCATTATCACTATGAGACCTATAACGTAGATTCGCGGATGATCATCGCAGTCTACACGTAACCAAAGGATAGATAGGTGCCGCCCTTAAGACTGCCGAGACAACGAGAGCAGATTTCTTCTCTGACGTACACGCTCACCCCAGCCCGTGGTACAAAGGAATCTCCAGTTTACACCCCAGGTAAGAGAGGCAAGAGTTGTCAGCTGAAGATATCTAAAGAAGATATCATCGCCGTCTTAAGGTGGAAGTGGACGGCGTTCAAGTTAGAATTCAGCCCCCTTATGTTGCAGAAGTTCACGCCAAGCGTGAAAGGCTTTATATTGCCTGCTCCGATAGCCCCGAACAGTGGACGAGAGCGCAAAATTGCCAATTTTTATGATTTTTTTTGTGTATATTTGGTAGGTGTGAGAATACTTCGTAGGCTATTTTTGATTTCCCTGGGTGATAAAAGGCTAGCCTTCCCCAGATATTATATTTTTTATATTTTATAGACCAAGTTTTTATTTTTTTATGATTTGGCATCAAAATATACTTCTCCCACCAAACCCTATTTTTTTATTTTGTTTAGAGCGCGGCCGGTGCCGCGAAAATTGCTAATTACTATATACTAGCTTGAATTTAAAGAAATTTATTACACCAAAAAAGTGAAAGATACAATTCACTAACAATACATTATATAAAAATAAAAATTTTAGTGTAAGGGCCGGCCTTATCACTTAAGAGTGATATTAGTAGTAGTTTTGAGAAAATAATACGATATATTAAGTTCTAATGAATAATGATATTATTATTTACATTAAATTATTAAGAATTCCTTATTATCTACTTCCACTTTCATAAGTCTCATAAAATTATGTAGTAATTATAAAATTCTATTTCTTTATAATGACAAAATTTTTAGCTCTTCCGAGGGTTTAATTATTTTTATGTAAAAAGAAACCCTGAAAGTAAGGCTATTCACATTACAACTTATAACATATTCAATACACAAGTAAAGATGATCATACCATGTGAAAGCCCCGCAGTGGGCGGGGCGGGGCGGTCGCAAGGGGTAGTCTTCAGTCGTGAACAAAGTCCACCGCTGTTGTGCTTATGATAGTTTATTAGTTCGGGAATACTCGCACAACAATGCTTATCCGATAAGTAGAATTCACCACGCGAGTTCTGCTTTATATGGTAATGCTTAGTTTGGGGATGGTTTCTGGAAAAAAGATTTAGAATTGCTATTGTTTTTAAAATCATCGAATATAAATAAACAGCCTTAAACCCCAAAATTTAATTACAAAAATGAGGTATAAAAACAAAAGAAAAAGTACTAAAAAGTGAAATATACGATAATTAATGTTAGCACTCAAAGTATACTCACACTTTGGTATATAAAGAGAGCGTGTACATTCCCTTTGTGGAAGAATTCCGGACCACAAAGCAGCCCTCTTTGTCTTCTTGTTTGAGCACTGACTCAGCCCGTTGGCGTGACATTTCGCCCACGTACCATCTGCAAAGTAAGTCAGTCGGTCAATTCGATACAAGAAGCTATAATACTGATGATATTTGGAAAAATCTCCTTTACTTAAAAAAACTTAGTATGATCTCGCCAAACTTTAAACATAAAGAATGTATATACATGTAATAATCTTTTGATCCTACTAACGTAACGGTTATGAACAATTAAAATCGTTAAGATAAGCTTTAACGAACGTTTTAGTGGTTAACATACTATCAAACAAAAAATATAGACTGTTATATGCATATTAGTATCCTTTACATGAAAAATTACAGATTCCCCATACAAAACTTCATCCCACTTTTTACCCTTTCCGTTTTCCGGGATAAAAACTCTCCTATGACCTTCTAGTGTCTCAATGTACCTTCTCATCTATCATATAAATTGGTATTTGTAGTTTTTTAGTTTACCCTTTATCCTTTACAATAAACTTACAAACTGTACCTCTTCATAATATTTTTAAGAATAGATTAAAAATTGATGTTTTATTAAGAAAAATATTCCTATTATAAAATATACGATTTAACATAAATGTATAGAACAATATTACATGATGTGTTTCTTATGTAACTCGTAGTCGTGCAATGATTACTCATAAAGCAAATGACCGCTATGATATAAATTATTTAAAATATTGCTGTAATATGATTAATTATTTAAAGAATTTCTTTTAAGAGCTAATTAGCTTCTTGTTATTAATTAAGTAAAAAGTTAATTTTGAATGTTTGTGTTTTAAAAGTTTTAATCACACTACATTTTCTATAACAATATCTAACGTTCCTGTACCTAACACATAGAGGTACATAATACAATTTACACCTACAGAAAATATGATATTAAGTTAAAATCAGGACGTCCTCCTCATAATGAATGAATAAAATCATTAATTCAATCATAAATTTCGAAATATGTACAATGTACATGAATATGTAATTAATTTGATTCTTTAAAAAATATTGTATTCAGCGAGAATTTTGACAGAATAAGTAAATACTCCTTGTTTCAATTTTTAACTACTACGACCAATCCTACATCTCGACAGTTTGTAGTAACACTGCTTGCGCAGCGGGGGGTGTTTATTTGTGATAAACACGTATGTTTGTACTCAGTCATGTATAGTTTATAATATGTAAGTATTTAAAGTTATATACGTGTATAGTATCGACTATTTACCGTCGCACTCATAGTCACTAAATGAACCATTAAGACGAGTATCTCCATACTAAAGGCTTAAGGGCTCGTCATAAGTCCATAACCTGTGTGTTAACGTCCATACATATTTATTAATTTATATATTAACCATGTTGACATTAAAAGAGCTTCTGGTATTCTATTTTCAATCCAATTTTAAGTTACAAAAATTGTAAAACAATATAGCCTGTATATCTGCGATATTATTTTTTAATAAGTGCTAAATATATACTTAGCGTTCATTCTTAAATACACTGGTGTAACAATAATAGACCAAGGTCTCTTAATTCCACTGAACTGTGGCCTTCTAAAACCACAATACACTTTTTGTATACTAATTTTGTATAATAAGTAATGAGTGTCACTCACATTTTCGATAAAAATTCGAGATCTGATGAAATTCAACGATAATAATAGTATTGAAAAAGAAAAATGAACTATTCAAAACGAGGTGCATTGGTTGCCCTTGATTTTTAAATTTTTAAAAATAACATCTGCACATATGAAACTAAGAAGATATGTTAAGACAACTTTCAAATATTTTAACATACCTTCTCTTTGATAAATTTTAAATACATATTTTGATTTTAGCCCATATTTCGAATAAAAATTTATAAGTTGTAACCTTATAAAAAAATCATTAAAATTAGAATTAAAATTCACTAATTGCAAATAATATGACCTTAAAAGTATCTATTGCACATACATATTATTATGTACTTATCAATATATAAACAATTAGTAGGAATTAATTAAAATTATATTATCATTAACATAATCACAATTAAATGTATTATAATAAACAAATTCTACTCCGAATAAGAGAATTTATAATCAGTTCGGAAATTACTAGAACAGCGCCGCCTAATTCCGTGGTAAGTGTTACGGATACTAGATAGTTGATACATACACATATTATATAAATTTTAAATACATACATATTATAAATATAAACACCCATGACTGGAGTACAAAGATTTGTGCTCAACATATAATTGGCCCCAGCGGGACTCGAACCCGCGACCGCTGGCGCAGAAAGTAGGGTCACTACCAACTGAGCCAAACGCGTCGTCATAATAAAGTTTATAATATATTAGTACCTAGTAGTAGGTACTATATTATTTCAATAAGTATTTTAAAAAAATATCAGTTTCGACTCACTATTTTAATATATTTATAGACAAAGTGTCCTTGTGTCATGTCACTAAAATATCTAATTACCTATTTGTCATGAGTAACGAAATAAAACTTCTTATAATATAGTAAAAAAGTATTTTTTTTATATAAAAAAGGTTATTACTTATTTGCATGACCAGTATGATAAATATTTAATTTAATTAAATATGTATTTTTTATTAAATTTAATTTAATTCAAAAACGATTGCGCAAACATAATAAAAAAACAACTTACTCATATTTCTGTAATCCTATAGTTTCCTTTTCTTTGACATAGTTACTTGGAATGTATCCAACAGATCTGAAAAAAAATGTATAAGGTCAAGCACTGAGATAATGATAGCTAATTAAATATTTTTAAATGAAACAGCTAAGACTCAGCTGCTTTATTATATGACTAATTTAGACAATTTTAGGACTATTGTAGTTTTTAGGGTTTTGTTGCCGAAAATCTATATGAGCTTTTTTGTTATTTGAGCTTACTCGTAGAACGGTCTCACGGTAATTCATCAGACGATAACCTTCCGTAATATCAGTTTTATTACGAATATTGCCCGAGCAAAATGGCTCTATACAGACAGATGGATATTACGATATTATAATAAAATATAATTGTCGTGTTTCGTTTTTTCCTTTTGTCTACAAAATCTTTAATATTAATAAAACACGTGACAACTATGTTTAAACATATTAATTGTAAGCACTATACACACATACATTAGACTTAACAGTAAATAAACAGACCAATAGTGTGAGTCGAATTCACGCTAGATGTTTTAACAGCCATTCAATAGTACACATTTTATTTCATTTGTTGTAAAATGGGAAGTTCCCAAATTCAATCAATTCTATAGAAAATGCTTTAAAATATCTACTGTATTGTTTTTTAGTTTTCATCGACGCACTAAGATTTTAAAAATATAAAAAATAAATTACCTACCCATTTTCATCCTTTACTTTCCACCAATGTTCTTGAGAATCATCTATAACCTCGTATTCTGCGCCCTGAAATATTATGATTTTAAATATTTGTGTACTGAAATAATTTAACAGTAACCTTAACACAGTATACAGATTTTTATAATAACTGTTAATACTTATTCATAATAATCAAGGCTATGTGCATACAATATTCGTATATAAACGAACAGAACGCATAACGAACGCCTAAACAGCAGTGAATTTATGTGTGAAAGATTCTTTACTTTATTTTATTTCATCATAGTTCTTATTTATTCTGAACTACACAAATATCAATACAGATAATTATAATTGAAATGTCTGTTTGTAAAGCCGTTATTTAAATATAATGGTTTTTTATTAAATACATATTATATAATATTCGGTATTTATAAAAATTGGGTAATATAAACATTTTTGTCTGTTTGTCTGTCCGTCTGTTCGTTCCTGCTAATCTCTAAGACGGTTGGACAGAATATGAAAAGACTGGACTTTCACTGGTGTTATAAGGAAAAATAAGTAAGGGATATTTTTATTTTAGAAAAAGAATTAGGGTTCCGCTCTAAAAAATTAAAAATGAGAATCCAAGCGAATCGAGGTTGATTCGCTAGTATTCATTTGTAACTAATATTACTTAATTATCAATAACATGTATAGATAATATATTATTATTAGAAAAAAGACACTCGTTTACAAACAGTAAAATGAATAAAAATATTGAAATTTATTATAAGGAAATATTTATAATACCTTTTCCAATGATAGGTCGCCGCTTTCTATGGCTTTGAAAGGATATAAAGCTACTACGACTTTGGTCCTTTGTTTCTCCTAAAAAATGTAAACGATTAAGTAAACTGAATATAATAAAAAATAAACATAAGTTTTTAATAACTAAAAGTAGACATATGGGTGATTCTATTCTAACTTTGATTGTTTAAGTCTTGTAATTATTTGTTCTCGCTGGTCATTAATTGGCAATCTATTCATAACATTTTTGTGTTAATTAGATATTTACGAACATATTTCATCGCTTGTTTAGTATAATACCTAAAACTTGTTATTCAGAGATTATATCAATTAAATGCCGCCGTATCATGTCCATTTCTGGCATTTTCGTCGCAATCAAGTGTTTAATAATAAATATAAAAGAGTTTAAAAGTATTATAATACAATGAATAAATAAATTAGATAATTTTTCTAAAGATTTACTACCAAATTTATTTTGTTAGTATCGTGAAATTTAAAATTTGATTTAAAAATTAGAAATTTGATTCTCATTCTCGGCGCTTTAAAGTTGTAGCAAAATCCTCTCAGGCTGCCATTTTAACATTAAAATAGAGCAATAATATGAGTCATAAACTTGAAAAAAAAATAGAATTTTTCTATCTCGACATTTTTAATATAAATAGTAACAGTTAGAACAGAATCACCCATATACAAAATTTTCAGTTTTTAAGAGTCCTACATTATGTTTGTAGTTTTATTGATAATGTCAAATACCTATTTGCGTAAACCAAAGTATTAAAAAGATACACCATAACAAACAATATATTATGTAGGTACTAGGTATCATAAATAATTTTTTTACCTTAGGTTTAGCAGAAGGTGTTCCTGGCGGTGCGCCTCCTCCCCCCGGCATTGTGACTGCCGCAGTGACCGCTGCCAAGAGAATTACAATTAAAAAAAAGTAAGTATTGTTTTCATCCTTTACTTATGTAAAAATATTGATGTTTATCCGTAATGTCGCTTAATAAATCGCGTATTTAGATTTACACGCTCGCGACAGATGTTACTACTTACAAGTTTAAATCGACATAAATAGGTACCAATAAAATATATTATTAAAAACTCATAAGCAATATATAAGAACGTGAATATAATAAGTGAATATGAATCATCCATTGAAAATTAACTTAATTAATTTTACCACGCCGAACAGCTCAAACTCATTACATGTTGTAACGAAGATAAAGATTAAAGAAAAACTTCGAATAAAAATCAAGAAAATATTATCACTTGTTTCTGCTATTTATGTGACGGCTCTAAAACAGCTTTTAAGTTTTAATATTATACATATTTAAGAAAATAGTAATTAGTACACAGAGCGAGAATAAGTGGACATTATGACTACATAATATTATAAAACAAAGTCCTCCGCCGCGTCTATCTGTCTGTTCGCGATAATCTCAAAAACTACTGCACCGATTTTCAGGCTATTTTCACCAAGCGGAACCCGCGGCTTCGCTCGTACTAAATCTAGGGACGAACCCGAGCGAAGCGGGGGTACATCACTAGTAATGTTATAAGACAATATATTATGTATTGATTACAAGTAAAATTGAAATTCAACATGAGTAACTGAGCTGTCAGTTATAGCTGTTTCCTGTCAACATGCTAATATAAAAAGGAAGGTGCATTACGTCACATCCCATTGACATGATAATAAAAAACGGTGTTATGTCAATATTACAAAAACATGAAGCCTTAACTCCTTAACTATAGAACTGTTTCAGATCAGACGATTAAAAAAATTAATAAAAATAATTTATGCTTAAAAATGCCTTATTTCTATTTTAAATAAGTCATTTCTAAGCATACATTATTTTTATTAAATTTATATTTTTAAAATTTTCAATATATGTATTTCTTTGAACTTTGTGTTGTTGTTAATTTTTGTTATATGTATTACAATACACAAATGTATCAACAATAGGGAATATGCATGGTTTTTTTTTATGACTTAAATCCATCCTTTACATCATTATAAAGTAGAAAAATATATAAATAGTCTTGAAAATATATAATTTTTTATGCAAAGTGAAATTTAAAACATTGACTAAATTTAAGCCGTTCAAACGCCACCAGTAGCGCCGCCACGTCGATGACGTCATTTGTCACACGAATGTCTTTTTTACTTTAAGCTTTTCAGTTACTTCTTATATATCTTCCGTTTTAATTGCTATACACAACATCGAGGAAATTAAAAAACCTTCTTACAAGTATTGTAAGTACAAAAACATTATTAGAAATACACCCGATAAAGTGTTTTTTCGTATTCCAAGCGATGCGAAAGTAAAAGAAAGAAAGATGAAAAGATTTTTTCGTTCGTTCAAAGCTTTGATAAAACCAGTTTAAGTCACCGTCCTTGATTCACTATTAATATTGATTCACTAGAAAACACCACAGGAACACGGTTTTAAATTTTTTCTAACATTAACTACTTTTTAGTAGTATAATAGACCAGTGTCGATAATTTTTGAAACCAAAAAAATAATAGTAGAATAAAACCCACTAGAAAAGAATAAAACCCACTAATATTATAAAAATGAAAGGAAAAATAAATTACGGGCGATCTGAGGTCGGGAAGGGGGAAGGGGTGGTGTTTTAAGGGTAAAAAACTGTTTATCTCGATTTCAAAACTACAAGTCCTATGGAAAAAAGTTAAATGGCAATGTTGTAGGTAATAAAAAGATCTAAAACTTTTGTGTTCACACTTTTTTTCACATAACCTCAAAATTTATGTAAAAAATTAAAAAAAAACAAGTTTTTGGTTTTTTATTTTTATCTTTTACAAAAAGAAAATATTTTTCACGAAATTTTGTGAAAACTTGCCATTTTATGTTCTAAATACACTGTATTTTTATTGATTTAAAATATTTATTTTTTTCACCTTATTTTGACTTAATATCAAAAAAGCACCCTAGTTTTCCATCGAAAGTCCTCACGTCAAAATATTTGCTTTCTTAAAAAAAATTGTGGGCTTTTTGTTTGTTAAAATCTCTACTTTGTGATGGTGTAAAAATATATACACATATCATAGTAAATTTTCTCAGAAAAGCTGCCTAAACCTGGTCTAGTATGAATATCGACGCCGATAAACCCAATGTTTTGACAACTGACGTCATTTTGCTTTCAACCAATGGTGGCGCGTTTAGGAAGTTTCGATTTCCCGCCGTTAATATTCACTTTTTATACAATATTTTAAGGGTTTAAATAATAACTAAATAAAAAAAATACCTTTTAATCATAATGTGACGATAATAAAGATTGGAAAAAAAGATATTTGAAGCAAAAATAAATTTTATGCATATTCCCTATTATATAAATTATTTGCGTTGAAACATGCAGGTACAATATGTTTGGTTTATGCCTATGTAGAGTCAAACTGAAAATGTTATTGAAAATGTGTCAGCACCAACTCGTACTCATACTCATAAATGGTAATATCGTAATTACTATTGCGTCACAATACCCATATTAAACTGATTTTAGTACACATACACGTTTTATTTTACGTCACAAAACATCTTTTTATATTCAAAATGTGTGTAAGTTTTAACAATAATTGTTTAAAATTAAACAACGTCGTTAGTTTACTATCTTATGAATTAGGTAATGTTTTTATTAACTATATAACTTATTAAGTCTTAGCCCGATATAATTAGTAATGTACAGTTAAAACCAATTAGGTAGGTAATTGAAAGTGATAAGAAGTGATATTGCTATAAGAACAAGCAGAGAAAGTAATTTAACTTTAATGTGTGGGCATTGAGCCAGGTAGAACTTTCATTGAATATAGGTGTAATACCTTGTGTTTATTAATTAACATATCATAGAGGCGAGAGTATTATCTTATATTCTGTTATTTAAAAAATACAGAAAAAAAACAAAAAAATAATTAATAATTGATATTTATAGATAATGGAACTGACATTTGTAAATATTTATACGTTAAAAGGATATAACCTTTGCGAAGCATCGATTATTTAGAATCTTACATTGCAAAAACATGATTGAGCTGCAAATCGTAGCGCACTGCCGCAAAAAATAAGGAAGTTTGGAAGTTTCGCATAGCTGTCAATGCAATTTTTCCATATCAAAAAGTTGAGCACTGTTTACCACATAACTGAAATCCGAATCACTGTGGGTTACACAAACGCATTACATTACACCTGACCAAGACAAGAAAGTGAGTGCAACGAGTGAACGCAAACGCAACCGGTGGCTGCGAGGCCACAAAAAAGGTCATACCAAATGTACCGTACCCTCTAAGGCTGGTAGAAAGGACGACAGCGAGAGACATGGTATTTTCGACTTCTTCTTAGTAACCATCGGTTCGTTTTCGGACTTAGTTTGTAACATGAGAATAAATAAAACGGCCGGACGTCCGCACACGACACCTCCGATTGCCGACTGGCGTGTCAATGTACCGTGTCGAAGCTAAAGCAAGATACACAGTAGAGATATTCGTACTGCGGTCATTTTATGATTGGTTTTTAGTGATTCAAAGAAATAATTAAAGTTAATTAATCAAATAAAACTTGTTTGATACCGATATCGACATTTCACTTGGTATTCCCTAAATTTCCAAATAAAATAATAATTGTTCATTTGAAAACTTCCTTTATTAAAATGCAATAAAACTATAAAACAATTATTATAATTAAAATGTTCGATGATGTATTATGTAAGTTTCATTTAATAGCGCACTAACCTAAGTTAACCACGCACTAAACCTCTTACTAATAAGGAATATGTTCCATGGTAAACATGGATTTACGACGGCAAGACGAGTGAGAGCAGAAAAGATGATCGTAGTCGGCCTACATACAGGTTTCGAGGCGTGAGTGTAATCACATGCTTTCTCGTTTAGCCTTATGGTAAGCTCCATAAGATCGAAATGAACAAAAAACTTCGTATCACAACAAACCCGACCGCTGGAAATGTTAAAATATACTCAAATATACTCTACCACAGACTCTATTCTATTGTATATGGCACAAAGTCCTATTTTAAAACTACTATTTAAACATGGATTAATTAGCAGTTTTTTTTAATATTTATTATAAACAACAATAATTCACAGCAGAATAATTTTAAGTAATTAATAGTCAAAATAATAAAGTAAAGTCATACTAGTTAATATCATAATATGGATATTTTAATATGAAAGATAATTAGCAGGTACATTATTCAGATTCGAAAACGATGCTCATTTCACTTTCAAATATGAAAGTGAAGGATAAAAAATGGGACCATATGTCAATCAGGTTTTGAGGTGAGTAGGTACTGCTTACAGCTATTACTCATCATGGATTACTTTTCCTTAATGTATCCAGAGGATGTGCAACAATATCGTTAAAGTACAGCTTTCCTTAACTTAACGGTACCACTTTACTTTATTGGTACTTCGAAAATATCTAATTAGGTATCAATGCTAAGTTAATTAAAACGATTAATCAATTTTTTTTACAGTTTAGTGGTCATTTTTATGAAGTTGTTTTTTTTTAGTTTTTATTTTTCCAGTTTTAGTCATAATACTAGCATCGCAAGAAGAAAATATTTAAAAAAATCATTCACATAAACTCAATAGTTCCCTAATTTCTACACTCAATTACATACAATTTTTCTTTCTGACCAAACTTTATTTAACTTTTACAGAGTTATAAACAAAAAAAAAAGGAATTAAGGGGGTTCTCTCTCTCCTTTTTAAAGTCGGTTGAAAAAGACAAGCTTAGTCCACAAACCCTTATTAATTAACATAATGTAATTTTCGGATCTAAATAGGAGATCAAACACATAATCGTAGGAACAGAATACTAAATTTAATAGAAAATTGACTTAAAGAACTCTTTGTAAAAAGATATTCACGATAAAGTAAAACCTACTTTTCTAAGAAATTATTTTCCCGAGCGCTTTATTCGTTTCAATAAGTTCTTTGGAACGATAGAAAAATGTTATTTTAAACGAATAGTATTTCTCTTGAAAGGTACTTTTACTTTGTATATTGCTTGCTTAAATTGCTTTGTAAGATACCTGACTTGTTAAATTTATTTCTTACACTTGAAAAAGTTTCTGTAGAGTATAATAATTATAAATTTTCTACATCTTCTACGAATAAGTTACATTGAAATTTGAAACGTGAAATAGTACTAGGTACGTATATCATTATTTTAACAACATTGACTAATGAAATCTAAATGATATCGGTAAGCGCCTACTGTTACCTTATGGGTATTTTTAGCAATTCACTAGAATACCACATTGCACTAACAAATACTCACCGGAAGCTTTGAATTCTTGCTTACGAGAGAAGGTTAGTTTCTGCCCAATGATTTCACCCAATCGGGCCATACTAAGGAAAAATATAAGTTTAAATTTATGGGCCTATAGGTCATATTTATTATGCGAAGGGTTATAACCTATATTTTTTCTGTGCAATCAGCGTCGAAACCTTTCGTTTGTAAGTTAAAATAATAGATCGCTATTCACATCTTATTTTCCTTATTTGCATTTGGCTTATGATTAAATTAAAAGTAAGAAAAATATATGATAATTCTATTAAATATCCCAAGTTTTAAACTATACATAGGTAAAGCATCAACTTAATTAATATTTTGCTCGTTCGGTTTAAGCACGGCTTTGGAAAGATTAAACACAACTTTTTGACTGCGATACTCGCACATTAAAAAGTTACGCAAGTCTTTATCGCAACACAAGCGTAACCTGTATTGATTGCGCTCATTAAGCGGTACGATATAGTGTACGAAATATATTAATTATGTCAATAAAGGGAATATTAAGTAGTTGCTTAGTCATTTATTAGTTACAGAACAGCCGGGCAGTTCCGAGCTGGTGATAGCTTCTTTACGAATTTTTCACCTGATCATCTCCAAATTGAAGATTCGAAAGTACTTGTACATGTAGTTACAGCTAAAAAGCAACCTTTCTTTTGCAATAGCTATAAATTCACATCCTTTCTTTCTATCTATAATTAAAATTACTCGTTCTTAAAAGTACAAAAAAAAGTCTCAAGTCTAAAATGTCTATAAAGGTCCAAAGAAAAGGAGGTATTACTCACGTAAGATGTCGTTGGTCTTATGCTCGTGGAGTATGAGCTCTAGGTCGGGCTCCGGCAACGGCCAGACGGCGGCTAGCGCGCAGCCCGGTGCAGAACGGCGCTCCGCGTCGCAACACGCCCAACGACGCGACGACCACACCGCCGGGTGGTATCGACCGCGACGTGTATTTGATATACACACTAGATAATAACATTCCCCCTGTTTAACTGCTTTAACTAAGGCTTCGTACTTAAAAATAGTAATTTTAATTCACGACTTAACTCTATTTTTTAAATAATGATTTAAATTACGTGCTACAAAGCGTGCCAGCGTACAAAGACGTGCTGAAATATGAACGGATAAGTGTTGAACATTTAAATTAGGTGATAAAAATTCAAAATTGCGACGTTGTGTATGTCATGTCAACTCGCAAGAGTTTTAAATAAAAATAGAGGGTTTTTTTAAATATTTAACTGACACACATAGATATTACCATATTCGTAAATATCTTTAATTTTTACATATATCTATGAATTATTAGTCAATGCAGGAAAATAAGGAACGTGATTAGCGTAGGACATATAAGGTAGAGATGAGTAGTTAAATTAAAGCGGAAAAAGTAAAATAAAGTTTTATAAAAATAACTTGTTCAAACTTGCTTGTTTGAATATATTCCGATTTTAACTGTTAGTTGTGATAAAAAAATGACAACAATCTAACTTCAAAAGATACTAATTGGAAGGTAAAAATTAAAAAAGGGGAAAGTTTCACTAATTATAACTATTAACACTAATATCACCGCTGAGTTCAATAAATAATAAAACAAAACGAGAACTAATTTAATTTAAAAAACTCACTACCACCGGAGGATTTGACGTTGTACATGTCAATAGTGTGCAGCTAATTTACAGGGTGCGCTCAAGCGACAACTGCGGTCTATTGCAATATTTCGAAACCGCAATGTGTTATGAATGATAGAACACAGTGACACATTCGAAAGGGATTTTATTAAAATATTTACTTGAAATTATAAGTAAAGTATACTGTATCAGACTTACCAGTTCTTATTTCATGAATCCAGTTCAATCGATCACTATGCTCCCGCGCTACTAGGTATAGAGTGTAGTCTGTATTTTGCTCTGTGTAGCCCACCTGAGTACAATCTGTACTATTTAGTATTAAGCGGCTTAATCGATTAAAAAATAACTATACAAAACATTAACTTTATAACAAAATAATTTAGAATTTTCCTCCTCCGACTGACGACCGACTGGATATCATTAATAAAATAATACAATTTTAAAGCTTTTTCAGCCGAATATAAATTGAAGTGTTTGCAAGTGGTAATAAAATTATTTATCCTGTACCGATTAAATATAATGAAAAGCACCGCTAGCATTACATCAGACCATAAAATGCTAAGTATATAATAAAGATCCATCGGTCGCCATTTCCAAGTGATAACGGCTCAAATGCAAAAAAAAACATATTTTTTTCTTCTACTCTACATCGCTAAGCATTGTTTTGTATTATAATATATTAAATCATTTAGAAGCGAAAGTAAAATCTGTCCCTATTATTAAGAATTTAGACATTCATACTAATTGCTCATGCTTGATTCTACGTCCCTAGCAATATACCTATGTATACATATTATGTAAATGTAAAACAGAGATAAGAGTCGTTTCATTTTAAAGAAATTCCAGGTTAAAATAACGACCCGACGCGACGCACAGTTAGGTAGACATCCTGCATAACTGCATTCTCCGGAAATAACACAAAACAAAAAGCGTTGCTGTATTTTTAGCTATGTGTCACAGTATTTTAAATGCGTTACCTGGAAGGGATACCTGTAGGCAGGACTCTTCTCGTTGTCGTCTAGTATTTGCTTACTTAGCTCTCCTAGCTGAGCTTGCTCTACTGTATGAATAGCATCTGTCGGTATTCGTCCGCGCTCTTTACGTTTCTGAAACAAAAATGAAATTTTCAAAAGGAAAGTTCTATACGTTCTGAAATAGTTTAAAAATATGTCTTTTTATTTGCATATTGTAAATATTTTGTTAATATTTTAGTAAACAATTATTAAATTTCAATTTATTATCAAATAATTATTGTTTATGATAAAAAGCATTTAATCCAATGTTTATTATGTTAATATACAACATTAAAAAAACTAATATACAAAACTGATTTATTTAGCAAAAAAAATAATCTTATAAGCAAAATCACATTTATCATTAAGTAGATTTTATAACCATTGCTTCTGCTTCTTATTGTCAACCGACTTCCAAAAGGAGGAGGTTATCAATTAGTCTGTATTTTTTTATGTTTGTTAGCTCATAACTTTGAACTGGGTGAACCGATTTTGATTTGATGATTGATGATGATGATGATTCTTTTTTTATGTGAAAGGTAGTGCTTCCCATGTGGTCCCGTTTTAATATTTTCCAGTTCTGACAATGGCATCCATGAGAAAACCATAAAAGTCTTAAATTTGCATTAAGTATTTGCGCGACAAATGGACGAATAACTCAATATCACGCCAACCGATTTCGATGATTCTTTTTTTAATGGAAAGGATATACTTCAAGGGTTCTGATGATGGGATCCATGACAAAGTATCGGAACTCTTCAATTCTTAGGAGCAAATTAACGATGCTCGGCCGAATCTTTTATAGGCTATATGGATATTTGAGTCACGTACCGTAGCTGATGATGGAAGGTACAACTCCTCAACGGTTAGCAGTTTAAAGAAAATTCTTTCAATATAATACACAATTATGGACCGATAGTTGTTTACTTTTAGGCTATTAGGTTTACCTCATAATAGAAGTTAAATTTTATAGTCATTAACACAATACGTATTCTACTTTCCGCTAAAAATTTAAAAATAAATTATTTTTAACAAATAAACAAAAACCGACTTCCAAACTTAATAAATCTAAACTAAAAAGTAGAAAATAATACTTTTAAGGACTTTGTTAATTTTGAAGTTGGTGCCAACCAAAGCAAAATAACCCTAAATAGATACATATTTGATTAATCTATCAATTTGTAAACATAATCAAAATACCTGGCTGGCACCGACTCCAAAATTAACAAAGTCCTTAAAAGTATTATTTTCTACTTTTTAGTTTAGATTTATTAAGTTTGGAAGTCGGTTTTTGCTTATTTGTTAAAAATAATTTGAGATTCAACTTTGGTACTCAATAACGCTTTTTATGACTAACACACATAGTTACCAGTTAGAGTTTACCATGAAACTACTTAATTTTAAGTCTGGACTACATAATGCTGAGCACGGGCCTCCCTTCAATATAAGGGGAATCAGTCAGTCCACAACGGGTTGGCTAAACTTCACATGTACATATTTCGAAAACTTGTTAGGTTCTCTCAGACATGTAGATTACCTCATTATACTTTAAACGGTAATCATGTTGGAAATAATTCACACATTAAAATATCAAAGGTGCGAGACACGCATTTGGACCTGCATCGCTCGGTTATCCAAGCTAGCGCGTTACCAATGACCATGGACCCACCATAGGTAATACCTATTAATATCTACGAGTATATCTAATATTATAAATCTGAAATTGGGCTGAAGAGTGACATAGGCTACCACGAGTGATCATATTATCATTCCAACGGGAAAAGAAGTTACTATAATACAATTTACAAGCCACAAATGTATTCCACTAATTTCTTAAATTTATTGAATAAGGAAATAATTATGAAGCTTTTAATTAATCATTTTTATTTTAAATGAATGTGTGGTCCACTTCGAGGATTGGTAGCCAGAGTCAATGACTTGAGAACCAGTTTTATTCTGTCAGTAGTCAGTTCCTAGCATATGAGATAATGATATATTGAAAAACTAAAATTACTTAAATATCAAGATAAGAACGAGTTTAGGTTGGGTAAGAACGTAATATTGTCAAAAAACTAATAATTACGTATGTCACAAATTCCACTAGAGAATATTACTTCTTTATGTTACATAAAACCGAACATGTGAGTTGACCGAGACTCAATCAAACGGTGTAACAAACTGATCTCTCCTACCGCAGCTCGATACGTAATAAAGCCTAAGAGGATTTCCTATTGGGACGACGATCGACTCAACAACAGGAAACTGCTCTGATTGCGGCACTCGATTGCTATGCGATAGTTCGCAGTTTAATCATTTTAAAAAACCTTTTAAATGTGTCTACTTTCCTAAACAACTCTAAATTATTATCTACACATAGTTCAATAACTACTATAAAAACATAATATGTATAGTATTGTACCCGTACATAATAGAATTTAGATTAGGGAGTTATGAAGAGATTTAGATTTTTTTACCGCTATTACTAAAATTGTTAGTTAAGGTAATTTTAAGGTTTTCTATTGAATACTGTATAATATGTTTAAAACAAAGCAACTTAATTTTATTTTTATTTTATTCAATAAATACTATAAAAAAATCATTCCCTTATAAAACAGTCTGCACAACTAATATGCAGTAGTAGTTCCAAGTCGCTGTATAGAATACTAGCGACATACCCTCGCTTTGCTCGGGTTCGTCCCTAGTAGTCCCTAGTACCCCCTTTAGTACATTCTACCCATTTTTCTACAATTTGATGTGTACTCTACCTCACTTGATGCAATACTAGATGCTTACTATGTCTAAAGTCGTAACATTTTTCAAATCTCACAGACTCTACATAAATAAAGTACGGTTATTTTATATAACATGATATTTTACTCAACATGCAGAACTTTATTTTTGACATTTTCGACTTTTCGATTTCAAATAAAATATAGCCTATGTTTCGTATGTTATTTAGTTTGTCCAGTTAGTGTTTCAGTTATTAAAAAAGAGCAATCACGATATACTTCTCAAAAGCCACAAGTTATTTAGTTTAGTTAGTGAGAAGAATAGTGTCACTATGAAGGGAGCTTTTTACAAACAATTATAACGCCGAGGAGGGCTCTCATTTTAACCGCTCAGTGAGAGTCCATAGGAGCCGCGGCGTGACTACACATACATTAAAGAAAGAGGGTTGCACACCCTTTATTGTTACGAGTGATCCAAGTGTGCAATAATATTTAACAACTTTATTTATTCAAAAGAATACATTTTCTAAAATGAATGTGATGAATTCTGTTGTCACTAATGAAAAATTCAGATCATCGTAATATTATAACCGTTAAACTTAATATGAACAAGTTAAAACTTATAGGTATACGGTATACCTATTGATAAATATGTTGTTCTAATATTTTTAAGTTCATAAATAGCAAAAAGAGATAAAACGATGATAAAAAGTTATACCACCCTGCACCAGTATGATTAAAAAAAATGCAAAATGCAAAAACTAAGAAAAATAACATTTAAAAACAAAAATAAAACCCGCCTACTGAAATTGCTTATTACCTTGCCAATAATAAAAATAATTCAAGTATACCAAATTAATGTTCAATGCTAGAAGCGACAAACAATCTATAGAATGCCATCGAAAAATTGGTAATTAGTATACCAAAGCATCGTGTCATGAATAGGGAATATGCATAAAATTTAATTTTGCTTCAAATATCTTTTTTTCCAATCTTTATTATCGTCACATTATGATTAAAAGGTATTTTTTTTATTTAGTTATTATTTAAACCCTTAAAATATTGTATAAAAAGTGAATATTAACGGCGGGAAATCGAAACTTCCTAAACGCGCCACCATTGGTTGAAAGCAAAATGACGTCAGATGTCAAAACATTGGGTTTATCGGCGCCGATATTCATACTAGACCAGGTTTAGGCAGCTTTTCTGAGAAAACTTACTATGATAATGTATATATATTTTTACACCATCACAAAGTAGAGATTTTAACAAACAAAAAGCCCACTAATTTTTTTAAGAAAGCAAATATTTTGACGAGAGAACTTTCGATGGAAAACTAGGGTGCTTTTTCGATATTAAGTCAAAATAAGGTGAAAAAAATAAATATTTTAAATTAATAAAAATACAGTGTATTTAGAACATAAAAAGGTAAGTTTTCACAAAATTTCGTGAAAAATATTTTCTTTTTGTAAAAGATAAAAATAAAAAACCAAAAACTTGTTTTTCTTAATTTTTTACATAAATTTTGAGGTTATGTGAAAAAAGTGTGAATACAAAAGTTTTAGATCTTTTTATTACCTACAACATTGCCATTTAACTTTTTTCCATCGGACTTGTAGTTTTGCCGGAAATCGAGATAAACAGTTTTTTACCCTTAAAACACCCCCCTTCCCCCTTCCCGACCTCAGATCGCCCGTAATTTATTTTTCCTTTCATTTTTATAATATTAATGGGTTTTATTATTTTCTAGTGGGTTTTATTCTACTATTATTTTTTTGTTTTCAAAAATTATCGACACTGGTCTATACTACTAAAAAGTAGTATATGTTAGAAAAATTTTAAAACTGTGTTCCTGTGGTGTTTTCTAGTGAATCAATATTAATAGTGAATCAAGGACGGTGACTTAAAACTGGTTTTATCAAAGCTTTGAACGAACGAAAAACATCGTTTCATCTTTCTTTCTTTTACTTTCGCATCGCTTGGGATACGAAAAAACACTTTATCGGGTGTATTTCTAATAATGTTTTTGTACTTACAATACTTGTAAGAAGGTTTTTTAATTTCCTCAATGTTGTGTATAGCAATTAAAACGGAAGATATATAAGAAGTAACTGAAAAGCTTAAAGTAAAAAAGACATTCGTGCGACAAATGACGTCATCGACGTGGCGGCGCTACTGGTGGCGTTTGAACGGCTTAAATTTAGTCAATGTTTTAAATTTCACTTTGCATAAAAAATTATATGTTTTCAAGACTATTTATATATTTTTCTACTTTATAATGATGTAAAGGATGGATTTAAGTCATAAAAAAAAATCATGCATATTCCCTATTGCCTACGCTCATATGTCTGAATAAGGACGAGAATAATAAGCTAATGGCTCTAAATCGCAGATGCGTATTAATTTAACACTGTCTTATGAATAGCAATAAACCTAAAATGATAAAAGGAGAAATAACTTCAGAATAACGTTCAGCATGATCAATTAACTTAGAACTTAAAAATATCAGGATCATTTTTGGAATTGTATCTATAGGAGTCGTTTTGCGTGGGTTCAATGGAATTATGGATACGTTATAGCATGTCAATAAAGTATTTTAAACGTATTTTAGGTAATGATTGATATAATATTTAACATAGGAAACATAAATAAAAGCGCGTAATATTTTATAAGCATATTGAAAAGTAATTAAATAATATTACCGGGTAGAGTGAGAGTCAGATGAGCGAACGGGCGGCGGTGCAAGACTGCCGGGTGCCTCTCCAGGCGGCAGACACGCCCAAATCGCGCATGCGTGTACTTACCCTCTTTCAGAATATTAGAAACTCATTGTAGGGTCCCTAAGATATATCTCAAAATTACACTTTCACAGATAAATGGTTTTCGGAAAGTTCTGCTTTTTATCATTCTTAAGTAGGTACGTTTAGATAGAATACCTTATTGTAATAACTACATAGGTATATATACGAATACATTCTTTTATATATAAAATATATAAGATTATCATCGGTTTCATTCATACACATATTGTCCACTTATTAGTTATTGCCACTTTGACCGTGTTAGTAAAGCACAATTAAGTAAAAATCATAACCCGCGTTTAAAATATGTCAAATTCTTTAGCTTCTATTAAGCAGATACATAAGTAGTAAGTACCTACTGAGAGTAGATATTTATTCATAGCGATAAATATAAAGGTATGGGAAGTTTTTCGATCGTTAAAATGAAAAAAATCCATAAGGATTTTAATTTCGGCTGGCACCCTTACGACTAACTAAGCAGGCCCGATCCCAGTTCCGAAACCAGTACTAAGCGATTTGTAGCCGTACATTCTAGTAACTAGACGAATGAGGCAGGTTGACTAAATATAATAAACAGCAGCATTCTTAATAGTTTCAATGGGACCATTTATCTTTACCAGAGTAGCAAAAGCGTCTCGATATTGACAGGTATAAAACTCGTGATTTATTTAAATCGAAATCCTGACCGGTGGCGTAGCAAGCACCAACAGTTGGCCTTACATTAACAAGACATTACTTTAGAAGATGGCGTTTTTCGAACCCTATTAAATATATGACATTATATGATTATGGAAAATATCTTAACAATTCAATTAAATATTTAAATCACCTTTAAGAAATTAATAAAAATTACATAAGTTAACGCTTTTTAAAACATTTTAGGAGTAAAAAAGAAAGTGCTTAAAACATTAAAGAATCCTATTGCTTTTAAAAACTGATTCGATCACTGATTAGAAACTAAAGAATATTATATCCTAGGTATTATTTTAATATTGAAACTTTAATAAATGTACGCAACTCCTTTACGCGAGTTTAACTTGCAGTTGACCAATTTATTCACTCATAAGGACAATGATACACTCACTAATCAATTTTGGTGTGATTTTAGTAAATACAGATTTTAGTAAATACAATAACATACTGGCAACACGTTAAGCTTAGTTTGTAGTGCTTGCTGCGCCAGCGGTCGCATGTTCGATTCCCGCTGGGGGCATTCATTGATTGAGCAAGAATGTTTGTACTCCAGTCAAGAGTGTTTATATTTAAATATGTATGTACTTATTTAAAGTTTTATATGTGTAGGTATCTACTATCTGGTATACATAACACAGCCTCATAGCTAACCATGGAACTAGATGGTGCTGTGTGTAATAATGTCCTAACACATTTAAAAAATATATGATAAAGAAATATTAATACAATAATAACATAAAAACTAGATAAAACTTGTTAGACTTACCTAACTTTTCCCCCTGGTCTATTTGTATAAATATTTATTGTAATTACTTTACTGCTATGATAAATAGGCAATAAAAAGTAAAAATTATTAGTACTCTCATTTTCTGACAATCTTTAGGACATTTAAAAAAAATAACCTGTTCTGCTTTATAACATTAGTTAAATATGCAAAGATAAAAAAGAAAGAATCAATTCTTATAGAACTTATGAGAATCAATTGCCAAAATTATGATTCCTTACCTCTGCTAATTTTAAAGTCTTTCTGTCCATTGCAGCAAAAAAGAATAATAAATAAATTATTTTTCAAGTTACAATTAATTATTAAGAATTGCATATGGCTATTAATAAAATAAATATGATACAAAATTGTCTGCTAACTCCCATTGATCTATTTGACAGAAATACAAATAAAAAGTTATGAAACATTATTTAAAATCATAATGACAAGAAAAATGCAATATCTAAATTCCAGTTAAAAGGTATAGTACCTATTATAACATCTATTTTTTCTCTTTTGTTTGATACCAAAAAGTCAGTTTAGTCAAAAATGGAGTTAGCAGCTTAGAACACTTAGCTGACTAGGTAGTTCATACATTTTTTTATTTGACAGATATTCAATGTAACTCTTGGTTAAGTCTTTCACTTATGAAACTAGTGCTATTTAAAAGCTAAATTAATAAATTCACTGGCGACTTAACCTCTCCTCCTCCTCTCTCTTTACTTGTGGTTTATTTGTATTGAACAATTTAAACAAATCAGCCCACAAGAACTATACATTTACCGAGATAAATACCTAATTGTATTTATTGAATTTACACATAGGTATGTGTACCTATGTGTAAATTCAATAAATAAAAATATGTATAATCTCTCTGGCTCACAGCCAAACATCCATTTAGCAGTTTTGATGTGAAAGAGGAACAAGCATCCAACTATCATCACAAACTTTCATTTTGATTTGTGTTTGTTCCCAGTTAAAAAAATCAAATCAATCAATATGGGAACCATATGTATTTCTGAGATAAAAAGTAACCTACCTGATCTGTTTGCCAAATTTCATCTTGCTCCATTTAGCATTATCTGCATTTTTATATAATAATAGAATAGAAAGGCTTCTATTATTACTTTATTATATTATAATAAGAGACAGCTTCCTCATTATAAGGACAGTTCCCTCTTATCAATAAAACATTTCCAACAAATTTGATAAGGGTTTATTGTATCAAGCCAATCCAAATATCATGTATATTTCACACAATAAAAAACCTTGTAGCTGTTTTCTCACTTATAATGTTAGTAGGATTTTATTAGATACTAAAACATTTAGCGCATCAGAATGCTTAGTAATATTTAAATATTTTTCAGCATCAATAAACTTAAAAATATAATAATAATGCTAATAAATTGCATAATTTATATTATAAACTATATTATACATCATTTATAAAATTCATGAACTAAACTTTTATCTGTAGCATTTCATATGTTTATGACCTGTATTGTGCAGTGCAATGTTTTTACTGTTTACAAAACACATAAAAATTTAATTTATTCAACAACATAAATGACAAACAGTTTAAGGATAACAATATATTTTTATCAATATATTTTTTTTATTTATGTAGGTATTGCATAATTAAAACAGGTCTAAACATATGTAGGTCTACTTATACTAATACATATAATATGTAGTATAATAATCACAAAATATTTGATTATTTATATACTGATTATTAAAGATGACATATCTAAGAGATTTTAAAAAATAATTATTCTTACTTGGCCATCAGAGTCATAGTATGTAAGTGCTTTCCTTGTAAGCACAAACCATCGTTCCTTATAATTTACTGGAGTAAATATTTTCTTATTTTGAGACCTCTTTATCATAAAAGCCTCTCGCACAACTTCATCTTCTTCATTACCAGCCATTTTCCCTAAAATATTATTAGGGTTAAATAATGACCATAATAAACATTTCAATTAGTAAATATTACATTTTTATAAATTCTCTTTTTTAGTTAAATACAGAACACAATATATTTAATAGGAGATAAGGGCCGGCTACATAGCAACGTAAATGTTATAACTACATAGAAATTAGAAACAATATAGTACCTGCTTAGATTATATTGTGATTTTCATAATAGAATCGGCACACGAACTTAATTAGTTTAGTGAAAACTTTAATATGTTTTTATGTTATCACTTATCACTGTGTAATATTAAACGTTAGTTACAATAAGTTTCAAAACTTCTAAACTTTATTCTAAAGTTATTCACAAATCACAATACAAGTATAGACAACATGTTTAAAAAGCTACTTATTCACGAACTGTCACTGTTACAGCTGTCTTAATTGATGTTTGTAATTTGTTCGAAATTGTTCACACTTTAGTCCGCAATAATAATGTATTATTGCGTTCCTCATTACATTTGTTTTTACTAATTTAAATTATTTCTGAATTAAAGATTACTAAGAATAAATATTCTTGAGCACTATAGAAATTGTTGTAAAGAGATAAAAACCATAATAGTTTACAATAATGTATCTATATAACTCTGATAAGTAATCTGTGCTCAACTGGCACGCTTGAAGCCATTACCTAACAAGAGAATTAAATTGAATAGATATTTTACTTTCAAACAATGATATTCTAACAATCACTGACCTCTATAATACCACTGGACTGGCTGTTCCAAGCGTTTGACAGCAATTTTTTGTGGCCATTTGAAGCGCCACTAGCGAGAGTCCCGAGAACTAATTTTTACGTATATTGCAAATGACAGCGAGAAGTGTTTGTTTACTGTAAGGTAATTTTGCATTTTCGTTGTTAATATAACATAAGTAGTAATTATGATGATACGGTTATTGATTAATAAAAATAAAAAAATAAAAATCTTTATATCGACATCATTAGTTTTAGTACCACGAACTCTCGCTACGTCCGACAGCGGCGGACAGCGCCAAAATGGCGAATATCAAGCAGCCACAAAGCACGTTGACAACAGCCAGTCCAGTGGTATGGTATTATAGAGGTCAGTGGTGATTAGCGCAGGGTATTATTGTTCTGTGGTGATTAGTGAATATCATAGAGTATATTGCTACATATATAGTGAATCAGTATATTATCTATACCAAGTATATTATCTATACTCTTTGATCTATACGCCAAATATACTCTATGCTATACGCCTTTGTAGTTTGTAGAGAATACTGAACACAGAGTTGAGAGTACATTATACCAATATTATCTATACTCTTTATATATGTAGCAATATACTCTATGCTATACTCTTTGCATTATACTGAATAGCGCGTCCGTCGGCGTCATATAATATTGTTTTCTTTGAATTGTGGTGTAATCGCCACGAGATACTCTAGGATAGATTTGTATGCGAGCTTAAAGTGGAATAATTATAAAATGTCCTCTGATAATATAGAAAAATTATATCAAAACTACGGTATTCTAGCTGATGCTAAGGATGACATTTCTAAGGTAACCTAAACGCAATGAATAATGTGATTTTTATTGTCCCATAGTAAATCATGTTATTTATATATTTTATATTTTAATTAACTAAAATAATTATTATTTTACAGCATGAAAAGGAGTATATGGAAATCCTAGCTGCAGTTAAAGGTTCTGATAAAGAAAAACGTTTAGCATCACAGTTCATTGCAAAATTCTTCAACAGTTTTCCAAATTTATCTGATCAAGCTATAGAAGCGCAATTTGATCTGTGTGAGGATGATGACGTGGCGGTAAATAATGCCTATTTTATAGAAAATTTGTAGGGTAGTTAAGGGCTTTACCCGATGAGTTTGTTCTTATATTGTGTAGTACCCTTGAAGCCCTTGTAGCTATTTATTAAATATTTGATGTCCCAAAGAAGTCTTGAAACTCCATTGAGTTGAGTTGTAAAATTTTATTTTTTATTATATTGTTTCAGATTCGAAAGCAAGCTATTAAAGACTTACCTTCAATGTGTAAAAACAATAAAGAACATACAACAAGAATTGCTGATATATTAGCACAACTCCTACAGTCTGAAGATGTAACAGAAATTAATGTTGTTACCAATTCGTTGGTTGCAATTTTAAAGAATGATCCTAAAGGCACTTTAACTGGTTTATTCTCACAAATTCATCAGAGTACAGATAGTGAAGTTCCCAATGAAGTTGTAAGGGAAAGGTGTATAAAATTTTTAGCTACAAAAGTAAAACTATTAGGAAGAGAAATTATAGATAAAGAAGCTGAAGATCTTATTATAGCAGAAGGAAAGAAAATCTTGCAGGTAAATAAATGTTGATTACTGAGTAGATTTACTCTGAGCCTTAAAGTTTTGGGTTGGGTTTACAATCGTTTGGCAGGAGTTGGTGGTTGAAACTTATGTATAAGATAAAGGTTTTTCACTGATCACAATAATAACACTCACAACACAAGGTAATTCATATTTTTGGAGAAAATTATAAAAATGTAGTGACCATTTGAACCTCTTAAACGTAATATAATAACTGTTAGAGTAGGACAAAAATACGATTTTGTATATGTGAGACGAGGACATACAACTATTATGTCAAGAAATATTTTAACTATGTTAAATGCTGCCATATTTAGTTCCGCTTTTCTCTCGATTGGTGTGAATGTGTTTTTATTAGAGATGAAACAGATATCCGGCCAGGCTGGATACTGGATAGTAAAATTAAAAACTCATTATTTTACACAAGGATAATCATACCACAATAGTAATCGGACATCAAATATGTTTGTTTTATTAACTACTTTAGTACTCAAAATTAACAAGTGACAAATTGTGATGAATTTATACTCAATTGTTGGTAAGAGGCGACTCCGCTTGGTTTCTTATACCAGACCAGCTTCTGAAAATAACCTGTAAATAACTGCCAGGTGCTCAAAGATAAATTCTAGCAAACCTTGACAAGGGTGGGTACTGTATTTAAATTAATTGACCACCAATGTATGGGTCGTGACAGCGATTGATTCGAGATGCCTTTAAAAAAAGTCATTCTCGTTAGCAATTAGATTTTGTTTTTCTTGGTCGCCACAATCACTACTATTGTGCTTTGCCACTTCATTGAAACAGTTCCAAAAATGTCATGGGCTTCACATGTGAAGTTGGTTACAAAATAATTTATGCCAAAATATAATATCGCTAATAAGTGAATGCAGCATCTGTAGCTGAACTAGGAAACCTGTATTCCAGCTAGCAGCGCCAATTCCCTCCATTAAAAATATAGTTGACATGCAGGAGTATAGTGTTTCGAACAATATATATATAACGTATATATATACACGTTTCGAACAATATATAGTATAACGAACACCGATTTATTCCAAAACGAAAATTTGTTAGCGGACGGTGAGTGCCATAGTCAAAGATTATTTTCTTTCAATTTGGATAACAGGTTCAGAAGGTTAATCCTAAGAATTTCTTATTCTTTTTAGGTACTAAGGTTAGGTTAGGTTAGATATATGACCACGTCGCACGAGCCTAGCGAGCGAAGTGAACGTGCCGCGGCAGCGGCAGGCGAGTGCTATTTTCAAAGTCTATTTTCTTAGGAACTATGTATTGCCTTGTAATGAGAGTAGTATAGGGATAATAGGGAGCATCCCCCCTCACCCCCTCACCTTACCATCACCATCATCCTGCCAAACGATTGTAAACCCCAACCAAAGTTTCAGTTTAAACATATTTGGAGTAGAATTAATACATTAAAGATTATTTTAAATAACATTATTATAGACATACATGATTATGTATGTTAAATGGTAGTAGACTCATGACGTTCAGTAAAAAATTGTAATAATTTCATGCTGAATAAAATATTTTGAATTTGAATTTGAAATGCTTGCGTAGGATATTCTTACTGGTTGTGAACTATTTAGTCATCAAATTACATAATATTATTCTTTTGAATATTAGAATTTTTGAGTTTTTAGTTTTTACCTTGCACAAGCTCAAGCAAAAAATGAAAACCAAGATAGTTATTTAAAATATTAATAGCTTTTATTTTGTTTGGATATAGGTATATAGTTATTATTTTGCATCAAAAATATATATGTAGTAGTTTAAGACTTCCTTATATTTAATTTTTTACTGTGAGCGTAAGAATATCACAATATGTTGAACTTGCATATAAAATTATAGGACTCGGTTGCTGAAGAATTTGAACATATTATGGATTTATTGACTTGGTCAAGATTAGGGAAAACTCCAGCAGGGAAGAAAGAACTGACTCAACTGATAGCAGCTCTCGCTTTCACACCTGATGATTGGCATCCTGAAGATCCTGAATATGTTGATAGATTAATTCAATGCACACAACATGCTTTGCCATTATTTACGGTGAGAATAAATTTATTTTAATTTGCAACACGATTCATGATAGGAATAGGAATAACTTTTTTCATGCAATAAAAATAAGCCTATTAGATAAGTACTAGTGGTAGCCCTGTGGTTGAAATTCAACAATATTTAATAACTAATATATTTTGTAATAAATGAACTTATTATGGTTGTGTTTGATATTCAGTGTATCAAATACATGGTAGTGTGTGTAATGTTTTGTTTTATTGATTTGATGTATTTCTTTGCATAAATTTACAAAAATACTAGCATTCTGCACTCCTCCTCTGTATTAAACTATAAGTATGCGAAATTTCATACTCCGCTGCACAATTTTTGTAAATAAGGGTGCAAAGTAGGTAGGTAAAGTAGTAAGGTAATAAGTAGGTTAAAAGTGAATATCACTTATTATTTATGTGTTATAAACAAAGAATATTACAATTCACTGTGCTTTTCAACATGTTGAAAATATTATTTTACCATGACAGGCTCAAGTGGATTCAACACAATTTGTGAATATATTCTGTGACCATGTCCTACAAAAATGGAATGATATTGCTACATCAGGGGGAGAAAATGATTTAAAGCTAGAACTTTTAAAGACCTTTGCTGAAATTACCGAACATTGTGGAGAAATTGAAAAAGTTGAAGATAAAATAAAAATTGTTTATGATGTACTGATGGTAAGTGATACATTTATAGTTCATATGTGTGAACAATACTTATGGTTAAATAATTAAAAGCAAAATAGAAGTTGTCTTGTGTAAATAAATGACATTCAGTTTAAATTAATTTAAATTTACTATGATTATTATCAATATGGCTAATGTTGCAACTGTAATTGATTGTGACACTTATGTACCAACAATATTTTTCTAGAACTACCTACCAGAAGCACCAGTAGAAGAAGAAAATGTAACCAAAGAAGAAAGTGAAAGTAAGGCTGAAGATGCAAAAGCAGCTCCATCATTACAATTCTCACATGTTGAGTGTGCACTCTTTGCTCTTCACTCACTGTGTAGGAAAGCTCCTGATGCACTAGGTGCAGATGCGATAAGACTCAAATCATTGCGCCTTAGATTACAATATACTGCTAGGCTCACTCAAGGATATATCAAAAAGCTTAAAGAAGTTACTCAGGTACTTAATTTCATCAATTTAATATGAATACTATTCGTTTTTTTGCTCTTAAGACTATTGCAGCCATATTTTATACCACTAGACAAATCAGATACCATGCTTCTTTAGTTGTAAATATTGCATACCCATTATAGCTATGATCTAAATTAAAAAGTTACAAGGTAAATGTATAATTTTTTTAAAAGATATGTATATCTTTCTCATCTAGTATTATCACCATCATATTAAGTAAACATTACTCAGCTTAATACTTGATTGCAATGAAATATTCAGGTGCAGCTTCATTCTCCGTGTTATTCCATAATTGTTTACTTACAATATCCAGTGTTGGAATTAAACTTGCTATGTTACCTTTTATAACACAAACTATTCATTTGTAATTAAATAATTATTTCTTATAGGGAAAGAAAGGTGAAGATGCTAATACAGAAGAGAACAAATTGAAGATAGCAGCTCTAAAAACAACATCAAATATCAACACTTTAATAAGAGATATATTCCGCACACCTCCCAGCTTCAAGAGCAAAGTGCAACTCTCATTCCAGTCTAAAAAGACTGAAAAAGAAGTACGTATTTATTCATTATATTATATTTAATACCTACCCAAAGGGTTCTGTCATGTTCTTTAATTTAAATATTAATATTTAAACAAGTTACTGTGTGCAATGTACTTTATTAATTTGTTTTATACATTTCAGATTGAACCATCCAATGAAACACAGGAAAAAGAAAAACAAACGCCAGGATCAAAACGTCACCGACCCATTACATTTGGCAACAGTGAACAAAAATCACCTGAAAAGCGCTCTCGTAGTGGCGACAGAAATCTTAAAATGTATACGCCACCTTCAGGCAAATACAGCTCACGATTAAACAATTCAAGACCAAATTCTGGTCGTTTTTCGGGATCTAACTCTGGAAGGGGTAGGGGTTATGGTAGAAGGGAATATCGGAACAGTGGGACTCCTTTTAAAAGGCGCTACTAATACAAATAATGAATATGTAATCAGTACTCGGACTTTAAATATTCATGCAATAGCCAAATAACAAACCAGCATGAACATTTTTTTAATGGAAAAAGTTTATGGAATTTTTACATTATACTTCATACGAGGGATCTTTAGTTATCAAAGAAAATAAATTATGAATATGACATTAATCTTATTAAGATGGCGTTATATATAACTACCTCGTTCATTTGGATTTTTCCATTTGTTCCATGGGTTTTCTTTCAGCTGATCCCGAGGCGATTATTGTATAACTATTTTTATAGTAGTATTAGACATTTTGGAGAAGTGGATCTCCACATATGTGTGGGACATCAAAAATTTATTATTTTTATTTAGTATAATGCATGCAATAGGTACATACCTTCGTTAGTGTTAACTCTTCTTTGGTAAGGTAAATATACATTTAAGACATACTTGCAGTATCGAAACTAGAACGCACCCTTCTTCTGAAGAAATTGTAAGTATAATTTATGACTCATAACAATGACATTAAATATTCTCATTAAAATAAAAAGATAGATAATGAATGATGCGAAGCAGCTACCTTCACAATATGATGGTAAGTATTGTTAATTTTATTTTGTACATAGTCTTAATTGATCCAGTCAACAAACAGACAGGCGGTATCGGCAAAATCGCGGCCTCCACGGATTTTTCTTTCAGGTTTTATTTGTCAGTCTTTTTTTTTAATTATAGGAGTTTCTTCCCTGTGGATTAGACTTCAAGAGTTGTCTTCAGCATTAATAATAATAAATGATTTTTGGACACATGTTTTTTTTTCTCAAGGCACCTAAATATACCTAAACGGAGCTAGACTTCTTCAACAGTGAGTGACTTATTTAAGCAACAAAAACCAAAATGCAAAAAGATGTAAATATTTTTACCAATTTATAAATTATAGCAATTCTGAGCCGCCCATGCTGCTATATAGTATAACATTATCAACAATAGGTCATGTAGCATGAAATGTAAATAATAAGAGTTAAAAAAAGCGGTTAAGTAACAATTTTAAGTGGAAATGTATGAAAAATCCTGGCAAGGTAGCCTTACAGCATGCACAAGCACAGCCCATTTTCAAATATTTTGTAAATTTCTTTAATCCCAATGGTTTTAACTTATTTGCCAAAACTAGACATATATTTTTATAATCTTTATTTATAGCTTTTTTAATTGCACATTTTGCATAATTAATCTTAACAGTGCAGTAGTTAAAGGGTCCTTTTACAAAAAGGGCTAAACCGTACTGTAAAACATATCCCCATTACAATCACAACAGGCTGGTTCTCGAAGTCGATACGGCACCATTTATGTTCACCCACTGAGGCAGATTATACTAAAGATTTAATTATACTGATTATAATCAGTCCTTGTTTCTAGTATTTATGGACCATGAAAAAGCCTTGGACACTATTGAAACTACAAACATGAAAAAGCCTTGTCTATTTTAGTCTTTGCAATGTTTCCAAGTCGATAGGCAATAATGGTTGAAATGTCTGTACATAAAACCTAGACAATGCCTATCCAAGTCCAGAACCAGCAAACCTATTTACCTATATCTGAGGAGTGAGATTAGGGGATGTATTTCCCTTAATTTGGTCACAAATAGTACTTATAAAACATATTACTTTGATACTCAAATGAATTTTATTAAAAAAAAATTATCTCATGTTATCTACAATATTACACATGATTCTGTCGAGTTCATAACAAGGATCTGAGTTGGCACTATCGCTAGGACTGCAATCCATTTGTTCAAGAATCTCAATAGGCACTTTGAAATTAGTTTCTAAATCATCTTGATCTGGTAAGCTTTGTAATGCATTCTGCAATATATCCTGAACCTTATCCAAATGTTTTTGAAATCTGGAAATCATAAAAAAAATTACATGAATTTCAACATCTCTAAAGACTTGATATGAAGGTTTAAGCTTTAGTTCTACACAAATATATTGTGTCACATAGCACAGTCTTTATTAAAGTGATAAGAACTGAAATATACTTAAATATTATTTGTTAATAGCTTTAATTTAATATAAACAATCCTTGTCTTAAACAATACTTACCTCATAGCTGTTTCCACTCTTTGACGTTTTTGCAATTCCATCATTACTCTTAATGTTTCTCTAGCTTGATGGGGTCTAAATTCATTAAGCAGATGATGAATATGAATAAACAACAAGCTAAGATCTTCTACCTTTTCTGCTCTTTTGGGAGAATCGGGACAATGTACCAATAAATCTAACAGATCTAAAAAGTTTGCTAGTAAAGAATGATTCAATTTCTTCAGTTCTCGTCTTCTTTCAAAATGCATTGGATACAGTCTGCGGAAACCCTGATAAAAGAAATTATTGTGTATATAATATTATTGCACTAAATATTGGGAGATGTTAATGTAAAAGTAAACAATTCACTATACCTGGCTCTCAAGGGATCGAATTATGGTATCATCAGCATTAAATGTATGGCCAAACATTTGATAAGAGTCATGTATAGGTCTTGGAGGTAAAGGAGCCCTATTTCTCCGTACATTTTCGTCAGTATAAAAGTTTATGTATTGTAGGGGCGGCAGTGGCAATGAGCTAACTTGTGCAGTTTCTGAAGACATTGTTATGTTTTATTAGATTCTATACTAATGTAACACAATTCTTGTACACTTAATTAAAATGAAATATTAAATGTTTTTTAAATTCTTTATCTTAAATAACTCAAAAGTATACAAATAAATAATAATCCATTCTCTATCTACGCAAATTATAAATGACAATTGACATTTGACAAATAAACATTAAACATGCACATTGCACAGATTTTTTTTTTTTTTTTTGGGATTTTTTGACCTGGTAATTACAACCTTTAGGTCAACTCTTATTTATTCGTATACGTAATAATATGTCTATGAGCACATCCCATTAAATTGTTTTAATTGTATTCTTTATGTATTTGTAGATGTGCTTATAAGTAAGTTCGTCTTGTAACAATTGTTTTAATGGCGGCGGGCGGGACAATAAATCACACTTATTTTCAACATCACTGAGTTCACTGGCCAACACTAGTCTGTCAATCAAAAATTTTTGACAATCAAAGATAACATGCTCCACAGTTCCATCACTTGAATTACAATGAGAACAGGTTCCATTCGCAATAATGCCGAGTCGAGCAAGGTGTGACGGTGTAGTATTATGACCGAAACGCAGTCTATTTATGATAGTAATAAAGTCTCGAGAAGCATCTGGCATACGATGATACCAAGGTCTTGCAGGTAAGCTTTCTTGTATGCTTCCATACCATTTTCCTTTCGTATCTTGATCTTTCTTCCACATTTCTAACCACAACTTTTGAATATTTTGGTCAATACATTGCAAGTAATCGGACATAGGAACATTCATTGTATTTCTAACGTCAACAGCATTAACTCCTTCATATGCAGTTTTATCAGCCATTTCATTGCCAGAGATACCTTTGTGGGAAGGCACCCATAGAAAGAAAATTTGGATATTTTTACTGTGGTATTGGTGAATTATTTGCTTAATGAAGTAAAGGATATAATTAGACTTGTATTTGACTGTGAGGGTAGTTAAAGCTGTTATCAAACTTAAGGAATCAGAAATTATTAAAAAACATTTATTGTTATTGATTTCGCGAATACGCATTAATGCCTGATACACTGCATATGCCTCTGCCGTAAATATAGAGCAGGGTTCATGCAGAATAAAACTTGAAGAAAATTTTGCTTGTGGATCATATAGAGCAGCATGTACATAATCACTTGTTTTGCTCCCATCAGTGTAGATAACATAGTACATTGTATTTTCCTCCAAAAATTGAAGCATTTCCCAATTATTGTTTATTGTCTGTTGAACTACATTAATTGGATGTGAAATACACTGATAAGAGAAAGAGTAACATGGCCATGGAAACTGTTTTCTGATTTTAGAAAAATTATTGTCTATTTCCAGAAATATATCAGACAGTGTTGGAGAATTACCACATAGTAGACCGTGTGCTGTTGTTAATGGTCTTCTTGGGGATCTATCTATATAAGGTACAATTTTATTTATTATTTGAATGTTATTTGATGCTATTAGTTTGAGACAGAATCTTTCAGCAAGTAAAATTCGCCTCAAAATCAAAGGCATCACTTTTGTCTCAACTTCCATGGCCCTTATGGGAGTTGAGCACATAGCACCAGATATAATTCTTAAAGCCTTATTCTGCAATATGTCTAATTTATTTACATGAGAACTATTCATATAAGCGAGTGAGCTATAATCTAAGTGACTTCTTACAATACTTTTATACAATATTGACAATATTTTAGGATCTGCACCCCACGTTACACCACAAAGTGATCTGATAACATTTAGTCCTGTGTGAGCTTTTTTGGATATATATTTAATATGTTCTTCAAAAGTTAATTTTGGATCTAGTATTATTCCTAAAAATTTCTTTGAAGTGACTTTATTTATAATTTCATTATTGTAAATAACATTTGAGTTTGGGGTTTCATTGCCAAAAAACATAACACTACTTTTAGAGGGGTTAATTTTTAAATGTAAACAAGCATTATAATATTGTAATAGTTGAAATAAGGATTTGTTCATGTTATCTATTGCAATCTCTAGGTTGTAATTACTGCTGTATAATACAATGTCATCAGCAAATTGTAAGATATTTACATTCCTATTATTTACATATTTACAAATTTCACTTGTGTATATATTGTACAGCAATGGAGATAGTGTGGCACCCTGCATTGTGCCTCTTGAGGCATATTTGGGTCCATATAAAATATTGTTATGTCTAGCATAGATTGTTCTATTGTTCAAAAAATTAAAAATCCACTTACATAAGTGCCCGGGCACACCTAACCTAGACATGATTTGAACTAGTATACCAGGATCAACACTGTCAAAAGCACTTTGGACATCTAGGAATACGCAAACAGTGTTTAATTTTCTATGTTTTGCATTTTTTAGGTCAGAGATTAAAGAGGTGAAACTGTCTGCACTACTACGCCCTCTACGGAAGCCATATTGTATATGTGGAATGAAACACTTTGATTCAACATACCAGTCAAGACGAACCTTCACCATATTTTCGAATATTTTACCAAGACATGATGACAAGGAAATTGGTCTATAAGAACTAGCAAACTCAGGAGATTTGTCGGGCTTAAGTATTGGGACAACACACTGTGTTTTCCATGACTGTGGAATACATTTATTAAGCCAAAGCAAATTGAGAATGTTAAGAAACAACTTTTGGGCAGATACATCTAAGTTTTTAATTACGATGTAAGGATAATCATCTAAGCCAGGAGTTGTATTTCGTCTAGAGTGCAAGCTTGTTAAAAATTCAGACCATGAAAAAGGATCCAGTAAAAATTTAGAATTTGGGTTATCATTGTTGGTTTCAAAAAGAATGTTCAGTTGATCTACTTCAATTAAGTTGCTATTATCTGATAATTTATTTAAGAGTGGAGATATAAACTCATTTGTATATGATTTATTCTTAGGTCTTATGCCTTTGAACATTTTTAATAAATTCCAAATTTTACTTATGTGAGTATTTCTATTAAAAGTGTTACACAAATTATTCCATCCTATTTTTTTCTGTTCTGAAATTGTTCTCTTTTTCTGGGCATCTTTTCTTTTGTAATTAATATAATTTTCAATAGTAGACTCTTTTCTATATAGTTTTAGTGCATTATATGAAGCAATAACACTTTGTTCACATATACTATTCCACCAGGGAGCTGGTGGTCTGCTTATGAAAGTGTTTGTTTTAGTGAGCTTTGGAATTGACATTTCTTTAAGAGTATCTAAATGAAAACAGAAATTATTATAGGTTGAAATAGGATCATGTGGTTGAAGTATCAAATCATTAAACATTGTTTTTGAAAGAGCTGTATATGTTTTCCAGTCAGCTTTTTTATATATGAACTTATCTACAGGGGAATTGAGATGATATTTATCTATATGTAATGAAATCTCTGTTATTGTTGGATAATGGTAACTTCCCATTGTATCATCATGTACAGACCATTCACATAGTGGTGCGAGGCTGCCACTTATAAAGCTTACATCTATGGCAGAAGCAGTTTGTCTAGGGCGATTTATAGTTGTAGGTCTACCATCATTTAAAATACACAAATCTAAGTCATCAATTAAATTAAATAAATCCTGACCTCTACTTTTCGTTGACAAACAACCAAATGCAATATGATGAGCATTAAAGTCACCACTCATAAATATGGGCTTTGGTAGATCATTAATAATGTAACGGAGTCTATTAATTCGTATCCGTCCACTTGAAGGTGGACAGTATACACAGAGAATTGTTAAACTACTATGTCCTGTTGATACAGATACAGCAACTGTTTGAATGTCTTCATAAAATCTGGTATTTAATATATTATATTTAAGGTGTGGTTTTATTAGTATTGCAACTCCATTATGTGTATTGTTTGAATTTTTATTGTATATATTATATCCTGGTATTTTAAAATTATTATCTTTGAAGCATGTCTCATTAAGAAGGCAAATATCAATATTTTGTTGTTTTAAAAATTGGATTAATAAAGGTTTTTTACTATTTGCACTTTGAATGTTATACTGCGCAATACGTAACTTGGATTGTGTAGAACTAGGCCCTACACAATCCATTATGTTAAGTTTTTTAATAATGTATCTTTAATAGTTTTAATATTAGTCGGTGTACTATCATCTTTATTGCCTAATTCCACCAACGTCTGCACTAGGGCCATAAGTACATCGTTATTGGAAATTATTTGAGTTTTAAGGTCTTTAGAATTAACTATTTTAGCTTTATTTACATCTTGTACAGACTTATTTACAGGAATATTTATAGATTTATTTACAATAACATTACTATTTACAAGTTGTGATTTTGGTGGTGAGAGTGGAGGAAAATCTGTTTCATTGGTGATGACTTGTTTTGTAGAGGTGACACCTGCATAAGATATGTTGTTTTTCTTTTCAATGATCTTTTTTGCTTTAATAGGACATAATCTAGATATCGCAAGGTGAGGCCCACTGCAATTTATGCAGCTGATTTCTGTTGGTTTATCACATTCCTTATACATGTGTTCACCTCCGCAAATACTACATCTTTGTTTACCATTACAAATCCTTGCTGAATGATTAAATTTAAAACACCTATAGCACTGTAATAATGGTGGAATGTATTCAAAAACTCTATACGAGAATAGATCATATTGAACATTATCAGGTAGTACATTAGATAAAAAAGTAACGCTTACAGTCTGTAATGGAATGCGCTCTTGTCCTATTTTCTTTGTAAACCTTCTTATTGCCACTATTTCATAAATTGAAGAAAGTCTTGTATAGAGTTCTTTGTTAGATATATTCGTTGGAACAAATCTAATGATGCCGGTTTTTTCAATTTGCGCTGCCGGTATGAATGCCTTCATGTTATATTTTGTGAGGAAAGTAGTGTTATTAATAAAGTTATTGGCCGTATTATATTGCTTGAAAATAACTGCTATTTTATTGGCATTCACCCTCTGAATACCCGTCACACCTTTTATGTCCATTGAGAAAAGATGATTTAAGTATATAGGGCTCTTGTTACCCAATCTATCATCGTTTATGGATTCTACATACACTTTAAAGTCTGTGTTGGTTGAGTTTTCCGGATATAGTCTTTTATAATTCGGTTTGTAATAGGGCAGATACGCATCTCGCTCACCGCCGGAGTCCGATTGTCCTTCATCCCTAGGCTGTGTCCGTTTTATTTTTTTTGAGGTGGGCGGGTTAGACCCGCCCCCCTCGTTTATCTCCATTGCTATTGTGCTTTTCAGCCGCTAATAGCAATATTTAAAATCACTTTAACTATAAAAAAATCACTTAATAGGAAAAATTTAAAATTAATTTTCTAAAGTCAACCGCGCTTTTTCAAGGTTCCCGCCAGAATCACATTGCACAGACTATAATGAGCACAGAGTACATGGAGATTAGAAATATTCTAATCTCCATGATCGAGTGTATTGCTACATAAGGAAGTGACCCAAATATTTGCACTTTAAGACATGGCTATTAATCAAATGAATGTAGAATTGTCTTTAAACTATTTATGTCGATGTTTATTATGTTCTAGTATTTCCAATATAATCTACTTTTAAGATCATACGCTAAAACAAATCTATTTTGTCGTATAAAATAAAAAATAAGATTGTGTATTTTTTTTGGAAAAACCAATTATTGGCACCTATAATCCTAATCATTGACACAGTTAATGCTAATTATTGGCACTTCTAATTCGTTTACTAATTCTACTTTGTCTTTAAATATAACTATCGGTATTTTCGTAAATTATAATTTAATTTGTAAGTAGGTTTTATACAAGGAATAGTTCTCTTAAAACAGCTAAAAAATAGGTTCTTTCTCAAAGCTCAGCTCATCCATCTCTAACAGATTTTTACATTTCATCATCGTTTGAATCTGCAAGCATTTTAAAAATTTCTGATGCACTGTAGGCTTTTCTAACTACCCTTCTTAAAGTAGAAGGCACAACATTATCATCCTGTTTCGTACACATTTTCTTCTTCATTTGATTCTAGCTCTACTACTTTTTCGACATTTTCAAAAACATTATCTTTTTCCGCTTCTGAATATTTAGTAAGTTTCTCTTTACATCATGTGCATTACTTCTTTTTCTCTTCCCTTTGCCCTTACCAGCTGTGTTTTGTGTTTTGTTTGTATTTTTAGTGTAAGTATTTTTTTCTTCTCATTCTAATTTTCTTTTTTTAACACCTTCTTCTTTTAACTCTTTTGCCTTTTTCTTTTCTGTGTTGGATCTGGGTACCTAAAACTCTCTTGCAGCTTGTTTCTTGCTCATTCCAAATTTGACTGCATTTAAGGCCTTTTTTTAAATTCTCATCATCATATTTCATTCTCTTTTCTTTAGGCTTCGCTTTACTTTTGCTCTTCATTTTCGTCTTTATTCGTATATATGTAATAAACCATTTATTGGCATATTATCGACCCAATTATTGGCGTGGTGTCCATAATGGGTATTAGACTCATTGGCACTGTGCCAATTATAGGATAACCAAATAATTTATTGTTATTCATTCAGAGGAAAATATGTAAAGTTAATAATGTTAAAAGGTAATGAATAAAAAAGAACGGGAATAGAATATTTATAAAACGACTAATTATTGGCATAGTGTGCCAAGAATGGGACTATGAGCTATTTGGCATCCAGTAATTGGCACCCCCGATTAATAGCGAAAACATAACTTTTTATCACTTAAAATCGTTACCATACTATGCTTTAAGCATCATACAATATTAAGCAAGTACACTCATTTGGTCTCTAATTAAACGAGCATAATTAGAAATGTATAATCAAATTGACTTACCTTATGAAAACAATAACAAAATCGGTTTTCATTCACAGCGACATTTTTACTTTTGAATGAAGTACAACGGCATCAAAGATTCAGTGTTGGCAATTTAATAATGCAATATTACTACTAAAATATTGTTGTTGCTAACATTATCTTGGGCCAAAAGGAACCTTATTATTATAGTTTAAATGCATAAGTGCCAATAATTGGGTGAATGCCAACATTTGGGTCGTTTACCCTATATTGAGCAACCAAGGTATTTTTCAAGTCACAGATATTAAGAGACTGAAACAAATGCGGGTCGTGTAAATGTAACATTTATTACTTTATGTCGGGAAATGCACCTTTATGTCACCTACATGCCATACATACATGCCGGTAGTTGGTATAGAAACAAGAACATTCCCTCCAACCAGTGCCAGATTTAACACTACCAGCGAGATTTCTACAGCGCCCCAAAAAAGTCTAACATTGCAATTTTACTGTCCATTAACAATGTTCAACTCAACTTTTTAGACTTTATTTTCACTAAATTTAATAAATTTACGAGTAAGTAGGCCTCCTTGATCCTTCAATGAGCGAGGATATATACCTAAAGAAACACCAACGGCCCCTGGCGTCTTTTTGTATCCGGCGCACTGGGCAGTCATCCTACCCTATCCTAAACGGAGGCAAAGACGCTGCCTCAAACGTGCTCAGTGGTGTCCGGCAATCCGGCTCGGCGCGAAGCTAAAAAGCGCTCTAGGAGATAGCTCGCTTCGGTACTAGGTACTAGCAATTCCTTGGCTATCATGGTATGCTTCGGCAGACCTGATGGGCCGTCGGGGTGTCGTAATTACATGCGTAATGTGAAGTAATTTTTTGTTAAGTTTTAAGTTATTTTTTTTAGTATTATCTTTACATTCTTAGTGTAGTGTGTAGACCTCTACCTACCTACCTACCTAGACCTACTTCATCTACTATTTTAAAAATTCAGTCATCCCCTATTCACTTCCACTTTACTTTACTTTAACATCTCTACAGCTAAGGAATGTATTTTTATTTTAAAATCTAAATGGTCAAAAAATTTTTTATTTTTAATTAAAAAAAAACGTAAAAAAAGTTAAAGTTGACCCACCGACAGTGCCGGTTTTAGCACTACCAGCGCCCTGGGCGAGGTTGTACTTTTAGGTTGTACTTTTGTAAACCTATCTATCGACTAACACTTTTAACACGTTACACTTTTCATTGACAAAGTTCAACTCAACACCTGCGGCGCCCGGCGCCCTTTCCTATCCGAATATGCCCGGCGCCCTATTGTATCCGGCGCCCTGGGCGGTCGCCCTACCTTAATACCTATGTATGATTTAAAGATTTAATACGAAGGTTCTAATCTATACATATTATAAAATCTAACTTATTTGAATCTGTATTCTGTACATTGTAAATTTTTTGGAGTATCTTATTGAAATAGATTACTGTCAATACAGAGGCAACCTATTATAGTTTTTGGCAGTCCGTCTGTCTGTCGCAATCAGCAAAAAAGCACTGGAGAGATTTTGATGAAATTTGGTATGATAATAGCTGGTTATCCGTGTCAGGATATAGGATACTTTGTACTGTTGGAAGATATCTAATTTCTGAGAAATCTCAAGTAACCGTTACATATCGGCTATAAAACATTACACGGTAATCGGTATAGGTATGAAATCTGAGAATTTGGTTTTCTATGTTTAGAACGCTTGTGGAGTCGCGGTAAATGTTAGTATTCCTATAAATATGATTATTGATTAATAACTATTAATTATTAGGTAGTAGACACTTTATACATATCCTATCTATAAATATGTAGGTACTTATTAAGAGTTTCCGCATACTTCCGCACTTAATACCTAAAGAGATCTTAGATTCCTACATACCTATACCACAGATAAGTGATAATATAATACTATTCTAATACTATAAGTTCAGTTCAGTACTTATAAGTTCAGATATTTCATATTAACTCATACTCACGTAACATATTATGCGGTAACCAGTGGGTAGAACCAAGGGCGTAGCCAGGATTTTGTTTAGGGGGGGGCAGGCAAGACAAACCAAGAATATAATCTAAGGTAAATGCTTATAATAAATCAGTAGCTCAGAAGAGAATCTGTAAATAAAATATTTTTTTAAAACAGTGACCGTAACATAATATTTTGTATTGAATATAGACCTCGAAACAGTAGTTTTAAAAATTATGTATTATTGCCTATATCTCTGTCTGTTTGAATTTTATCGTTTAACTCAAAAAGTACTGCACGGATTTTAACAAAATTTTGTGACATGATTACTTATTATTGGGGTCGTGACTTAGGATACTTTTTATTGCAGAATAATATTTCATTTCCACTGAAAAACAAAATAATTAGTCTTATTGAGTCGTCTTAAGATACCTAGCGCTGGCTAAATATTGAGAGATAGTTATATCAAAATTATATAGTAGAAAATTGTACCTGTATTAAAAAAACTATCTAAAACTGTCTAAAACATCAAATATCTTTCTCCTCTCCTCAATACCTATTTTTATCAGTAGAATATAAAAAACAGTAACTTAGCATATAGATGTACGCGTTTCAAGCAAAAAGTTCTGTACTGATTTGAACTAAATTTTATACAGTTGATACGTATATACACGAAAAAACATTTAAAACAATATTTTATTGAAGTAAAATTTTTAATTCATATGTTAAAAGTTAAAACACAATAACTGGTTCTATGGAACAATAAGGATAATGGCATCAAAATATGGCTAATTCTTACTAAAACTTAAAAGATTATTTTATCAAAATTATATTATTTTAGAATATTGTAGGTCTTACAACTTACAAGGCCTACCGAAAAGTTTGAAATAGTTAGTAGGTCTGTCTCTACAGGAAAACACAACAGCTTGTCTGTTATAGTCTTCATAAATGAGGGTGGTCCCTTAAATAGGGAATTATTCGTTGTTACATCATAAGTAATAGCATAAAGCCAAAAATATTTTTTGTACTTTTAGCGCGAGCGAAACCGCGGGTCACGCTAGTAATAAGTATATAGGATAAAACCAAATAAAAAATTTTAAAAACCCCTGACACAAAATAATAATAATGTACTAAAAGCTAAATAAAAATATATTCGTTAGATTCTATGAACCAGTCATCACTCCACTTTCCTCATAAATCTAGGGCATTGATCAGACAAAAAAAATCATGTTTAGTTTAGTTTTCATTTCTTAGTTAATATTCCTCTTTCTTTTTTAATATAGGGTAAATTATTCTTTTAGTCAAGCCCTTTCATTTGATACTCATATTGAGGGAGTTGTGAGAAAAAATGTAATTCGCCATTTTGTGGTGGCGTCCAGCTTGGACCGTTTTTTATCAAAAATCAAAATCGGTTTATCCCTTCAGGAGCTACGATGCCACAGACAGACACAAACACAGACATGTCCAACTTATAACAACGTGTCGTTTTTGCGTCGGGGGTTAGTGAAAAACAAAATATCCATCAGTGAATTTATTATACACTAGCGACTCTTCCTCGCTTCGCTCGGGCCCTATATTCCCTACGGGATAAGATTCCCTAAGAAGAACGAAGACGGCACCTGAGAACATGGCGTGGGACTTCTCATATCGGATGTGGCGAAAAGAGGCCTTCTGGACTGGAAACCGATCTCAGGAACCGAAATCGACATCATCGAAGAAATCGACAAGAAGAAGATTTACCAGGCGATTGGAACAAAGTTCTTTTTATCACTGTACCAAAAAAGGGGGAACTTAGTCAATGCTGTAACTGGAAAGTTATTTTTTTCTCAGGCTTTGCTTTTTGTCGATGCCAGCATCAACAGGATTTCGGCCCAATCGATCGTATACAAATCAGATCAACAACCTCCGTATCATACTAGAACAGGCAACATGGCAAAGGGAGATAGTATCTCACTTTAGTAGATTTCGAAAATGCCTTTCATACATACGGTGAGGTGGGCCAGCATCTGGCATCGATTGCGCAAAATTGGCTTCCCACAGAAAATAATTAATATCACAAGAATTATTGTTGTCATAAAAGGCTCATTTCGGAGGAAATAGAGGTAGACGCAGGCGTAAGACAGGGCTGTCTCCTTTCACTTCTCTTTCTAGTCGTGATGGTATTCTGAATAATACCACGAAGAACAAGCGCCGCGGCATTGAATGGGGCATAACCTATTCCTTAGAAGACCTGGACTATGCAGATGATATATTATGTCTCTTGAGCGACACTCGCGCAGACATGCTGGCCAAATTGAACGACTTACGAAAGGAGGCAACTAGAACGGGGCTCAAAGTTTATACAAGGAAGACACTGAAAATGAGGAGCAGAGCAACGAGTATACTCCCGTTGGTCATCGGCACAGAGGCAGTGGAACACGTCCATAAATTCATATATCTCGGAAGCTGCGTGTCAGAAACAGGATGAACCGAAGAGGACATCACTTCGAAAGTCGCCAAAGCACGAGCAACCTTCGCACAGCTTAGACCCGTATGGCAATCACGCAATACTACTAGACTGTATTGGAAAAAGTAATCGACGTTGAATATCAGTGGTAGCCCAGCGGTAACGCGCTCGCTTGGATAACCAAGTGATGCGGGTTCAAATCCGGGTCTCGCATCTCTGATATATTCACGTGCGAATCATTTCTATCATTATTACCACTACTGTGAAGGAAAGGTGTCTTAAGGTGAAGGAAAGCATCGTGAGGAAATGTGCATGTCTGAGAAAACCTAGCAAGTTTTCGAAAGACTTATGAAGTCCACCAGGCACCAACACGCACTAGGCCAGCGCGGTGGACTATGGTCTGATCCCCCTCGTACTGAGGGAGGCCCGTGCCCAGCAGTCGGACGTTAAAAGGGCTGAAGACAATCGACGTTGAGAGTCATCGTTGATCTCAGCCATGTTTTAAAAGTTAAAACGACGTAACGACGTTTCGCGCGTATAAAAGCAAATCTAGATTCAATCATTCATAGTACAATCTTATAGAAAACGCCCATCAATAGAATCAACTTTGTTTTTGTTTATTAATATGCAACTTACACGTAATATTTCTTTATGGTTTGTGAGCCTTCCTAGGCTAGGGGGGGGCAGCTGCCCCCCCCTGCCCGTACCTCGCTACGCCCATGGGTAGAACTATCGTAACATTTCTAAGTAGATACATTTCGGTTAGTATAGGTATAGATTCTCAGAAAAGGTTTCTCACGATAAAAATATCCTATAGGTACTTATTATGTTGACCTGAATAACCAGCTATATTCATACTAAACACCAAAATCTGTCAACTGGTTTGCTCGTAATGCGGTTACAGACAGAGAGACAAAAATTATAGATATAGCCTTTGTGTTTATTATTCATCTATGGTGTCAATAATGACTGTTTCATTTAGGTTATTCAAAAAATAATTACTTACAACTTGTAGTACCTACAGATTCGAATAAGTTAGAATTTTACCATGTGTACCTAGACTAAATAACTTTAAGTAGGTACCTACCTACTATTGGAAACTTGTATGTTAACCTGCAGACGATAGATAGGCAAAATAATAAGTGTATCAAAGAAGGTAGTAAAGTAGTAGGTACCTATGTACCTACTTGTTGTTATTAAAGCCCTTGTTGTTATGCCGTCTGGTGTAAAGATGATCTGGTAATTTTATAGCCCGCCATAAAATCAGCAACGGATTTTAAACTTTTGCCGGCTCACTTTCGGATAGATAACACAGTTTTTAAATCCATTCATATATTTTATACAAAGGTTTTGTTTAAAGGTTTAACTGCACTTTCTTCGCAGGTAAGATGACCTATCTTTGTACCTATATTTTTATTTCTTACCATACCTAACAATTACTGTAAGGAAGATGCTATATGTATAACATTTTCTCAAATAATTCCATATTATACTAGATTTGAGAAGTATCTAGGTAGTAGACAGGCGCGAAGTTAAGTTTAGGTATCAATCTTTTTCTTATTTCTATCAAAAAACTTATTAATGAAAATTAATGAGCTCTAAGTTAATAAATTATTTAGGTACCTACCTAAGCAGTTTGAAGCCTACATAGAATATCATTATAGGTAGGTATTATTACCTCTATAAATGTTATTTTTTAAATAAAAAGTAGGTAACATTTGTATCTACAAAAATACTTGAGATGATCAACGATCGACATCCTACCTACCTAGATGTATTATTTAGGTAGGTATATGGTCAATATTTTCACTTTCTTTTTTAAAACCAAGCGTTTTCCAGATTTTTTTAATATAGGTAGTTTCCTAGTACCTACCCACCTACATAGCTAATAAGTACCTACATAGATATAACTGTAATTTTGAACTGGTTATTTTTGATTAGGCACTTACCTATATAGGTATTACGCGCAATTTGGGACTACCCTTAAGTTTTTAAAGGCTCCAATAGGTTGTACTTGTAATCCAGATCACCTAAACCTAGTAGTTATAAATATAAATATTAAGTAGGTTAATAATACCTACCTAATACGGAGACATTCGTTTAAAATTATCTTGTAGAATACGTAGGTAGTCTCCTTATAAAAGTAACACTCTTAAAAATAGGTAAATAGAATAGTTTTCTTAAAGTACATAAAATATAACTTATACATACCTATTTAGTTACCCACATAATATTTTTAAAGACAACTAACTAAATTAATGAGGATAAAATATCTTTGAACATGTAGGGAGATCTAAATGAAAATTGTTTAAAAAATAAAATAAGTATACAAAATGAAAATACATAGCTATTTACTGAGTAGGTAAAGTAGGTACTCACGCGGACATTCATCAACATTGTTCTATATTCATTTTATAAGTAGTTGATCCTGTGAGCTTTTATTTTACCTGTTAAAGAATAAAAATATTTTAGTCATGTTTAGTCCGAACTCGGGGTTCATAACCGCGGCGGTGTCCATTATTTTTGTTTTAATTAGGCAAATTAAATGATAGCATGGGGCGCGGTGGGAGAATTTATGTGGGGCGGGGTCGAGCTAGTGTAATGTGATTGGCTGTACAGCTACCGCCCTCCGCCTCTCTCGCATCCCGCGCCTCTAAGCTGGCCCAGCGCGACTCACCTCGCTTGTCGCTCTCAGTCGAGTCAGATCCCGCGTCGTGTGTTGCACGTTACAGAGCCAGCCGGTACACGGAACGGTAGTGTTGTGACAGCGAGTGTATGTGCGATGCTCGGACGGTGATTGAAGCATGGTGAATTACGTCAATCCGCTCGCCATGTACCAGGGCAAGGGCGGTCAATACGGTGCGGGAGGGTGGTACGGCTGGCAGCACCAAAACTTTGAAGAGCAACAATGGTGCGCCTGGAACGGTGCTCCAGCCGGAGAATGGCCTTCAGATCCTCATCATTTCAAAAGGGAGCCAGGGGAAAGAGATATAGCGGAAATGCCGTCCCCGGCACGAGGAGACCTAGCGAGTCCTGGGGAAGGTTCGCCCGGCTCAAGACCGTCGCAACCGCCGGCGCCGCCGCGCTCGCCGTATGAATGGATGAAAAAACCAAGCTACCAATCTCAGCCAAACCCAGGTTTTTATTTTTATCTACCTTCTAGTTTATATTATTATGTAAAGGCAATCAAAAAATTACCTATCAAAATTATAACACCTATCAATAACCAGCAATTGAAATTATATAATGTAAAGTTTTTAGTATAGTAGATACCTACTAAATATTAAATTGTAATTTTATTATTATTAGATAATACTTTCAGAAATAATTACCTATCTTAAATTTTCTTCATTGTCATACCTACTCTGAACTACTGATTTTTTTTCATCATAAGTATTTGAGATACATTATCAATATATAGATCTACCTATAACTCAAACAATCGTCATCTTTAGAATACAATTATATTTTGGTCAATATTATTCATTACTATTATCATTCATTATCAAAAATTACCTAACCTGTAGTACATACATCAGTAGGTATATACAATAATTCACCAGTAGGTAGGTTATACCCTGTATAGGTAAGCTAGCTATATTTCATAGATTAGTTTAAATTAATGAGAAGCCGGTACCTAGGTAGGTATTTAAATTAGACAATAACAGGTAGGTAAATATAACCTACGAGATAGCAGATTGAACCTACATACCTAGGTATATGCTATTCAAGACTATAATAATATACCTATGTCTGTGACAAATGCTATCCCTATAGGAAGGTACATACATTCTGGCAGTTCTGTCGTGATTAAGTTACATCCATACTTGCAAACTGTAAATAATTTACTTGAGAAGTACCTATTACATGTACCTACTACCTATTTATATTAAAATATAATATCTTAATTGTTATAAAATACTATTGGTTGCTAACATAAAAGGAATTCTGCCCCTCAAAATGTACTTTAATAGATAGTTAATAACCTTATAAGTTAATAAAATTCCTACTTATGAGTTACACGAACACTATTTCTAGCAAGATGAAAAAAAACAATAGTCTGTAGTATACAATGTACTCGTACATAAGTATTAAGTACTATTGTTTAATGCATATTAAGTATACTAGGTACTCCCTGGCTCCTACCTCAAGTACCTACCCCTAATTCAACAGCTTATGAATAAACAAGTACCTAGTAGTAATAGTTATTAAAAAAATATTTGTTATATTAGCACAATATAACTACAGAGCTTGGTGAGCTTTTTAACTTTCTTACAAATCATCAGTATTTTCTGTTTCTGATCAAAATAGTCAATATTTTATTTAAAGCTACGATAGCAAAAAAAGAGTCAATAGAACGCGGAACTCTAAAATAGTAATTATTATTTAGGTATAACTTGTGGTTATTCTATTACGTATACAGGTACTTCCACCTATGTTAGAGTTGTTCAAGAAAACATGTAGGTATAGTACTATACAATATAGAAAATCTTATTGGCTAAAATGTTAGATTACATAAAATATAAACAGAGAGAGAGAGAGAGAGAGAGTTAATATCAGTCCTAACCTAAATAACCTAACCCAGGTTACTCCTATAATTTTTTGATTTTTTGACACTTTTATTTTATTAGAAAATTATAAAAACCGTTTAAATTACATACATTAGGTATACCTATGTGGTACGTTTTGGGTTCATATTGTGCAAAAGATATAAGTAAAATTGTTTTGTTTCCTTATTATTTTGTAATTTTAATATAACTAGGTAACCATAAACACCTATAAATTAAAATCTGTATTGAGACTAAACGAAATATAAGTTGTTAAGTATAATATAATAGTATTTATTAATGTACTAGCGACTCACCCTCGCTTCGCTGGGGTTCGTCCCCAGGTGTAACCTCTTTAGTATAGTTTAAAAGATTTTCCCGCTTTGTTGTTGAAATTTTTCCTGAATTTTCTTTGCTATAAACCTCACGATAGCCCGAGACCTTTCCAACGAATGCAAAACCGTGGAAATCGGTTCGTGCGTTCTGGAGTTATAGCATCAGGAAGGAAAACCCGACTTATTTTTATATAGTAGATTAATATAACACATAGATACTAAATTTAATTTCCCTGCAAAATAAAAAAAAATTGACGTTTACTTCAAAAAAGTATAAGGAAAGTATCTGAATATATATAGACAGTTTATTATTTTAATTATTCACGTTTTAAAAAGATGAGCAAATTCAAAAGAGCAGACGAGACAAACTTTGCGGATCAAATTGCAATTTTTCCGGGCTTTGTGTTCGACGGCCAGATTTCTTTTGTTTAACGATTGTTAGCTGAATTGGCTATCTTACTTTTATTATATTTGAATAAATAACATTAACGAGGCATGGCTATATTTATACCAATCATAGCAACTGTCTCTCATTGAGTGCAATTATAAACTTCTTTTTTGAATTTGTTATTGTCTATACCTAACTGTATAAGCAAATATTTTATGAACTCGTATCAGGCATCCATTGCATTTTCAGTGAGAGCAGATCTTTATTTACATAAAATTATTATTATAATAAGCAATTAACTCATTATTAATTATCAAAACTTTCTAAGAATTCCGCGTAGTAAGCTATTTCTAATATAACTTTATGATTTATATTCCTCGCTGATAGTAGGTGTTCATACTTATTTAGATACTTATAAATATCCGTAATAAACCATGGCATTCTTTGTATTTTGAGTATCTTATGATCCCCGAAACTTCAAAAGTTGAAAGCCATACCTATAACGGTCAGTGCTGTCTAAGGATACCTAACAGTTTTAAGAACTTAATGAACAAAGAAATTATCCATAGATTTTATACAGACTTTATTTAAATAACGGTAAATTTTTCAAAAAGCTTGAAAATCTAAGATAGGATCCCAAGAAAACTAGAGATTTGTTTTGAAATTTAAATAAATACGCATAGGTAGGTATATTATTAAAATATATTTATACAATGTTATAAGTAATATTTTGCAAGTAAACGTGATAGAAAATATTGTTATAAAAGGTATACATAAGAGGTCTGGTGTTCCATTAAAATAAATTAAAAGCTGTGGTCTGATCTACCCAAGGTAACCTGAGCTCTTCGCAAAATTTGCATTTTAATAGGCATGAATAATTTATAATTTTGACGTTGATTTGATTTAAACATTGTAAATGTAATCACTATTTTAAGTTTAAAGAATAATTTAAATAATTTTAAGTAAAAAAAAACGGGATATCAGAGATTTATCTACATGAAAAATACATATTTAAATAGACTTGCGATATGTGACGGAACAAAACTCATTCTAAGCGTTTAAAAAATATTTTTACAACCTACCTATTATGCATACGGTAGTTCATACGCACTTTATTGTAGGTAACGTTCAACAATAACATTTAAAAAATTATCTCTTTTCCTTATAACTCATATGCAAATAAATTATTTTGAACAAAAAACAAAAACCGACTTTAAAACTAAACAAATCTAAACTAAAAAGTAGAAAATAATACTTTTAAGAACTTCGTTAATTTAGAAGTCGGTGCCAGCCAGGACGGATAGACTTATCTTGCCTTTGCAAGGAACTTTCGAACGGTATTTTGATTATGTTTACATATATTATAGATATAGATTAATCGAATACGTATGTGTCTATTTAAGGTTATTTTGCTTTGACTGGCACCGACTTCTAAATTAACGAAGTTCTTAAAAGTATTATTTTCTACTTTTTAGTTTAGATTTGTTTAGTTTTGAAGTCGGTTTTTGTTTTTTGTTAAAAATAATTTATTTTCAAATTTTTTGCGGAAAGTAGATACTTATTTTGTTTATGTACAAAAAAGAATTTTCCAAATCGGTCCAGCCATCTTCGAGTAATGGGGAACATACATAAAAAAAGTCCCCAACGAATTGAGAACCTCCTCCTTTTTTTAGAGTCGGTTAATAAGAGCCTGAAAGAATTTAACTATCGGTCTATAATTACGTATAATATTGAAAGAATTTTCTTTTAACTCCTAACCGTTGAGGAGTTGTACCTTCCATCATTAGCTCAACCACAGGAGATGTTGATTATCAGACGCAAATACTTGAACAGCTTTAGAAAATATATGAAAAACGTAATAAGTGCCTATAAAATTTGAGAGTTGTCTTCGATTTCCCTGGGATCCCATCATCAGATCGTGACTTGGTGACTATGGGACCAACTAGAAACTATACCCTTTCAAACAAAAAAAGAATTTTCCAAATCGGTCCAGCCATCGTCGAGTAATCGGGGAACATACATAGAAAAAAAAAAATAAGTCCCCGACGAATTGATAACCTCCTCCTTTTTTTGAAGTCGGTTAATAAATACAACGGTGTGATTTATTATACTTTTGAATAAGTATAAACCACAAATACCTACTTATGAATTATAATGTAATTTACAAAATTCTTTATAGGCCTTTGAAGCTTCGTCTAACGCTAATTTGTACCTACGTATGACATTTCAGTAAAACATTATTAGGCAAAATTGTGCGTGAATAATTTCTATTCTTTAAAATTGTTTTATAAGAGTAATTCTACTGACAATTTGTGGATATATCTTAAAATAACACGAAACAATGTTAATAACTACTTATAAGGTAATATTTAATAAATAAAATATTAATAAGGTTTGCAAGCCCAATTAGCTACTACTTAAATCTGCAGATAACATATTTTATAATAATTATGTTAATTAATAAATGTAATAACAATTTCTTTAGGAATATTTACATACATATGGTACTAGGTAGTAGGTTAAGTACCTAACCAACAGATCACTAATTGTTGCTATTTATCAATAAATTAAGCTACACTTTAAGCTTACCTATAAAATGAATAGACTTTTGTTAGTAAGTATCATAAAAACGCGTTTTGAAATATTTGCAGAAGTCCAAGAAATTTTTAAGGGGTGAGAAAATATAATGAAATTTACTGAAAGAAGTATTGTTTAAGTGTACGTAGGGACGAACCCAAGCGGAGCGAATTCGAGTTCTAATATTATACTTAGTATAAGTAATATTTTTCAGTATAAATAAGAAACACCTCATAGCAAAAAAGACACGATAAGTAATAAAACCTTTACCAACATTATAAAATTTAAAAAAGCATTTAAGGCAATAGTATAAAATATAAATGGTAAGCCTCTTACGTCAAATATCCCGATGGGGTCATTGTCATGCACCGCAATTATCATTGAACATAACATTACTTAGATGTTATTTTGCGCTTACTGGAACATTTCGTTTTAACGCGAGCCGAGGGAGCGAGTGCATGGTGAGAGCAATTAATCCCGCAATCCCGGGGCCGGGGTTCGGGCAGCTCCCGGCGACAATCACCGCCAACGGCGCCCCCGGGACCGCAAACTTAAATCTTTGCCAACAGATATTCACTCCATAGCCGTTGTACTTACCTTGGTCTTTATGTGCACCATTGCAAACTATATTTACAACATTCTTTAACAATTCATTTAAGTTTTTTAGGCTATTGAAGCCTAAAAAGCTCATTGAAAAAATAAAATAAAAACTATATTGTAAAATAATTCAATGTAAAATACATTGCCTTGCTTGGGTACTTAACAATAGCCTGTTGTTAATTCATATCACTACACAATCTATGTAATATGCTTAATTTCATTTCCTACCTAATTTAATAAAATTTTCGTTTAGCTGTTTCTGCGTAAAGAATGAAAAATATAAAAAACACATTTCTCACAAACAATATTTTATTTATGATGTCATTCCGTAATCCGTATACATTTTAATACCTAGGTACCAATTCATAATACATATGTACATATCTATGCATAGTTCAAGCATCGATTGAATGTTTGATTTGAAAGCTTTTATCTATATTTAAGCAATCAATACACATTATCTTTAACATAAAACCCATACAATATACACACGTAGATTACATAGGTGCTTGGTTAATACGCATGTGCATACTGCATAGTTCTACTTTTCAATATCTCTTCTAAACAATGCATTATGTTATGTATATCAATAGCATTTAGCAATGTATTGTTTGCGCGTGCATTTATATACGGAATAGACCCAACAGTCTCTATGTATACAAAATACTTCTGTCTCTATCACTCAAACGTTTTGTTTGCACAAGTTGGATCGTCCATGGAAATAATTGACTATTTGTCAATATTCATTCACCAATCCTACGGGGCGACACGCTCTGTTGGATATATCAATATTTCACTCACCGAACTGTCCTATTGTTATCTTTTCATCAACATTTTTAAAATATTGTTTTGAAAGATAATTGTAGCGAGTGCTCTGTGCTCAGATCTTTCTTTATCTCGCGGTGTAAGCACCGCGGGAGGCTGGAGGCTCGCAAAAAATTCAGAAGTAAACAGTAGGAGACGATTATTGTTTGTTATTATTTGGTCTCGTAACTAATTGATGTTTTAACGCCTCGTTATTCTTCGCCCGACAGCACACTGGCAGCTATTTCTAATTTACCAACTTACAAAATTAATAAGCGGTCTTAAGCCATCAATCTTTAAATGTATTTGCTGTGTACCGACAATGTTATGTTATCGTAACGTATCGGCAAAAAGATGACGCTTTTACTAATTACATGGTCAATATTTAAGTAAGAACACATATAGGGATTCAGTATAGATTATATTACTTATTACGATTTATAGGACATCATATCGTAAATTAAATGGATTTTAGGTATTCATTAAATATCTATGCGTACTGATAAGTATTAGTTAATAGTATATGATCTAGGTAATCGTTCACGGTCTTTTCGACGCCGTCGGGTCGAATTGAAGCCCTAAATGGACGTAAAGAAGTACATAAAGTGAGCGAGACGCCGCTTTACGACCCGCCCTATTTCTATCCAACCCTTCGGAACAAGCTTGCCTCTCTTGGGAATATAAGAGTACAACTTATCCCTTTATCCCCTTCTGATTTTGATTCGCTCAAATAACTCGGCACCTGCAATCACATTTTCACTGATTCTGTCAAAATAAGATCAGCGTCACTTAAATACATATTACGATAGTCGTCTCCATCGAATTTATCGCCGTGATAGTTGATAGCGGCCGCGCCCTCGTCCATCAAAAACACATTACATGCGCTTACAAGAAGGTAACTGGGCGATAGGCCGCTTTGTTGAATCAACGCAGTCAAAGGCGCCGCTATCAAGAGCTAGTCGCGATTATCGCGCATTAATCTAAGCGGGATTTCGGCCGACAACGCGTAAAGCGTAACCGATACCTGGTAGATTAATTGTTTTCTTTATATAAATCTAGTTCAACATGATGTTCGACAGCAATTGCAGGGCTTCATATCAGCTACGTTTACACGTGTAATCTCGGATCCGATACGTGTATGAGCGATGTTCATTATTCACCAATATTGGGCTTACAATATTAGTGTATTCGTCAACACGAGTAAATAACCGCTTTTTGATCGTGCTTTTGTTTTTATAGCTCTTTATTTAAATCAAGTAGCCACCGGCCACGTATACTTAGATAATCTCAATATTATTTGGCTTTTTTAAGTTTAACTTAAGTATTTATTATCGACTAAAATTCACCATCATCTAAGCACACTCATAGTGATTATTTTTGATATTATGGTGATGAATTTTTATCTTTTATTGTGTATTGTATATAGATTTATTATTTAAGTCAGATCATATTTTTAATGTTTAATGCACAAATTTAGAGGAGTACTATAAAAATCGTGCATAATGGCGGTTACAATGCACCCCGTTCCGAGACGGTTTATCTTGTACGGTATTTGTCTATGATAGCAGCTGACTAAAAGTCCTATCCGCCCTCGGCCGCCGCGCCCGCCCGCGCTGTTTGCTCGCCACAAACACCTATTTTTTCTTGAACCCCAGCATGATAACACTGATTCCTACGATGCTTTGCTATTTAGTTTACTTATTATCGTGTAGCTTATATATCATTAATGACCTGTAAGTTTATGCATTGGCAACACAGGCCATCTGCAATTTCGCACAATTTTATCAACCATAAATATCAAATATACAATCGTCATAATATAATACTGAAGGTATATATTTTATATTTCAGAAAATGAATGCATAACTATCATTCTTTTTCTTTGGTCGGTATTATAAGTTTATATACATAATTATTAATGTAACAAGTTAGCAACTAGTTTTGCGAGTAATGTAATAGCTGTTATCTGCCTGAGATTACAAAAGCACACCGCAATGTGTGAGGGCAGGAGATATAAGGTGCCCGGCCGGCCCCTGTTTGCCTCGAAAATTAACGACTCGTATCAAACACTGCATCGCCTATAGATAGAGCATATTTGTTTACCTTACTAGTTCTACTTTTGTTTACTTGTATAACAGGAAATTTATTTAAGTTATAATTTTCTGTCATTCGAGCTCTGTAAAGAGTTTATCTTCGTACATCTATATGAACAATATAGTTATAGTTTTTTTGAACTAGCATAAGAAAACTTCTCACGATGTTGACTTTTGACCCGCTTTCATGTTGGTGTAGCATGAATTATTTCGTGCTCAATGAATTATATAAAATAATATTCTAAAGATCACAACAAACATTAAATCATCATCTTTTATTTGCTGTAATAAAATTTTATTGGATGGTGTAAAATGACGTTAGTTACCTACAACTTATACCTACTTAATATATTTAAGTAACAGGCCAAGTTCGTTAAAGATATGATTCTGTTCTAATAAGCAAAATAAATTATTATCAGTAGTCTTAATATAAATGCATCACCCTTATGCATTTTTGGGCGCCATGTGAAATACAGTTTTACTCGCTAAAATAGTGAATATTTAACTACATATTACGTAATGTTCCTTGGTAATTGTAATTTGAATCTTATTCTCCCGCATGTGACAAACATAATTTATGAAGTCTCTAATACCGAGATAAGGGATATTTACACACTCTTGAGTATACAAGCAGACTCTACTCTGTCTTAGTGTTGTGTCAACAGATCTACGTATCTTAGTAATTTCACTGTTGAGAAATCTACGATGCAGATAAAAAACGCAAATAAAAATTACCATTTTTGACGGAATAACAAAAGTATCCTTGGTATTTCCCTTTTTAAGTAAGTATGTCATACACGTTGGATTAAAAATAGGTTGTAAAGTTTAGAAAATATGATCTGTAGATTATTTTAAGATACCTACTCATTAATGCCAGTCATCATTAGTCTACCTAAATATCTGCAGAGTTGCGAACACGCCAATTGTCATACGTCGCACATCGTCCACCTATGAATGCAACCATTAAAATTACATAAAGGAACAGTAAATTATTACTGCATCTAGGTAATTTTTCAGGAAATGTCTTATTACAAGATACACAGTACTAGGTAGGTAGGTATATAACAGGTCCTTCCGTGTCTCAGTAATCTCTACGTAGGTAGTAGGTACTAGGTACAAGTTACCTATTTAACATGCTTAGGTCCGATTTCACCAAAGTAGAATAAATTTTATTCCTAGGATAAAGCTGTTATTTACTCTCAGATAACCATACTTTCATTTCACCAACTACTTATCCTAAGCAAAACAAATTTATACGAGAGTAACTCTTATACCACCAATTTTGAAGGAATAATCGGCTTATTCCTCAGATAAAATCAAAATGGTGTCAAAATTATGTCACATGAGCGCTTAGAGTACATTATTACTGAGCGACATAAATAAATAAATATAAATAAGATAAGTTAGCACTTCGTTTCCTTTAAGATATTTTTTTTAAAACAGTAAACACAAGACAAAGCAAACTAAATGAAATTTAAACACCGGCAGCGTGACTTTACAGATAGTTTGTTTGAAAAATAGCACTGACACATTGACACAAGTTCAAAGTGACGACTAAATTAGAAATGTCCTGTTATGCTATACTGTACTGAGACCATGACAAGCCTATTTAATTTGTCTGCATTCACTTATCTAAGAATAGTAATACTAGGAGTAACTTTTTATCCTTACAAAGTGGTGAAACGTACTATAAGTTATTCTGAGAATAAATGCAGCGAATAATTTTATACCTGGCATAGCTATTCTTCGATAACGACACCATTGGTGAAATCGGACCTTAGGGTACTTATGTTGTACATATTGTCAAACTGCTATTTAGCATAAAAATTACACTTTAGTGTAATTATAGTACTAATTAAAGACTAATATCTAATATATAAAAATCTCGTGTCACAGTACCTATTTGTTATCGAACTCCTCCGAAACGGCTTGACCGATTTTTATGTTTTTTTTTGCGTATATGTGGTAGGTCTGAGAATAGGTCGTAGGCAATTTTTTTTCCTTGGTGACAAGGGTGGCTCTTTCTAGGATTTTCATTTTTTATTTTAGACCAAATTTTTATTATTTATTTTTTTATGATTTGGCATCAAAAAAATACTTACGAAACTAAAATAATGAATATTCGACAGCTACATACTTATGATACATGTATCTCCATCAAAAATGTCCTCAACAGAACTATCCACACTAATACATATTAGTTTTACCTAGTATAGTATTATGTTATCTGTGGTTTTACCAAAATAAAAGAACACAAAACGAAGCACCCGCCGATCTAGCTATATTGTCTTACCCAAAACTAGAACCTCAGACTACATTAAATAATGTAGTCTGAGACTAGAACATCTTATGGTAAAAAAAACCGTAACATTTGAAGGAGCACTACTTTACAATAAAATACCTGCACACATAAGAAATGTACTCATTTAATGCATTCAAAACCAACTTGCTGAGCATATACTCGTAATATAATACCTACTCACTTTAAAAATAAGCCCATGTGTTAAATGGGCTTATTTTTAAACGAACCTACCTACTACCGACGTGTAGTTAACGACGAATATCTTTTATGACTACTTATATGTATTCTCATGTAAGCGACTTATGTTTATGTTTTTTTGAGAATAAATGTCTATAAACCTAAAATACTTATAACCCTAAATTTTCATCCTTCTACCAACAAACCTTTTTTTAATAGTGATTAGAACGCGGACGGAGCCGCGGGAATTCCTAGTTATAAGTATATTATATTAATATTAAGTACTAGGTGACCCGGCAGATTTAGTACTGCCTTAATCGATAAATAAAAGACCAAAACTTTTTTCTTATTCATATTTATTCACCTTTTAAACCTTCTCTGGACTTCCACAAATAATTCAAGACCAAAATTAGCCAAATCGGTCCAGCCGTTCTCGAATTTTAGCGAGACTAACAAACAGCAATTCATTTTTATAATATATAGATAGGTACAAATATATTACCCATATAGGTAGGTAAGTTGCTATTGTGCGTAATAACTGATAAGGATTTAGTGGTGCAAGAGCCCGTGTGCGCCAAAGGACTTTTCTTTTAAAATATGAGCTTCGTATTATTCATGATATTTGACCGACTTCAAAAAAAAAGAGTTTAGTTCGATGCGTATGTTATAGGTACTACTTATCATAGGAATTATTAGCGCGAGTAAAGCGAGTTAAAATTTGTGCTTTAACAAAGTAATTTAAATATATAATTTTATTACCAATAAAAAATTAACACTAACAATTTTATGTTCATTGTAAAGAATGTTATTGTACCTACTAGTAGCACCATCTGTTAGAAATACTACGCAAGCCATCACAAAGCTCAGCTTTTTGCTAGTAATAGGTAAAATTTAACTTAAACATACAGAATTTTGTAGGTGTATGTTTGTCGATGTTTACAGCCTAAAGAAGTAGGTACCTAATCGGATCGTAATGAATTTTCAGGAGTATTTATGAAAGATACTAAACGTAACAGCTTCACTTATTGATACCAACTACCTACGGGTATTGCGTTAAAGGGAAAACAGCTCAAAATGCCCAACATCTTGGGCCTTACAAATACGCGGCGGGTAGGTACTAGTACCTACTATAAATTATAAACCATATATTTTAAACATTAATACTTAGATACTGCTTATTACAAAAACTGTTTAAGGCTGTACTCAAAACTAAAAATCACGAATTAAAAGAGCAATAAAAAAATTACCCCAAAAAACGACCATCAGATATTATGTACTTAAAAATAAATAACAATAATTGAACTGGAGGGAGGATACGTTTACTATATAGATACGATTTGTATTGGAAGACACCGACAAAAATAATATCTATACTGAATAAAAATCCCCGTATAGTTATTTTTATTCAGCGTCATCCAGATCACAACAGACTTCTTGCTTGCCCCTCTAATAATAATTACATGCTGAGAGAAAACATTATTACAATACCTACAATCTACATGACTAAAAGAACCTAAATAAATTAAATAGGTACATGATATTGTGTCAATTAGTAAATGGTTGGGTAATTGACTTTGACGAATAAAAAACTACAGTATATAAGAATTTAATCTCTAATATATAATCAATAGGTTGTTGTTCAATATATTTCATACGATTTTAAAAGTAATCCGAGTAATTGTTATAATTAAGTCCTGGGACTTTGAACCTTTGGATTTATGAAGTTGATTTATCTAATATGAACCTGCTACTTCTAAATACCACTATTTGTTAAAATTATCCACCCCTAAGTAAAATAAGAGATGATTCAGTTTTCAACTACTGCATTTTTCTTAAACCACACATAACTATAACATAACTTACAGTTACAACGTCTGATTTCAATGATTCCTTTTTTGTGAGATACGGTATACCCAAAATTGGTCTCATTTATGTGGGATGGAAATAAAATACTGATTTTGCTAATGAAAACTTATACCTACTAATATTTTAATTTTACAATGCTGCACAGCTTACACTTTCGCACGTATCCACCATATTTTTTACAACATTCCCATTCAAAAAACAACCAATCACACTCGTTCTCGCTACCCAATCCATTTAACGCTTATTTAATTCCTACATTAGAAAAAAAAATACACAAATACACCCAGTGCAATAATACACGTCTTCTCCTTCTTACTTTGCTACCACGAAGTTTACTATGAAACTGGAAAAATAAAAACTTTAAAAAATAAATTAAAAACGACTCCAAAACCCCTAAAAATTGAAAAATAACTGATTGGTTGTTTCATTTACATATCTAATCAGATATTTTCGGAGTCGATACAAGTCAAAGCTTGTATCTCAAGTTGATATAGTTACTTTACATATTGTAATATTTTAAACAATATTAATTTTCGACTGGCACCCGAAAATATTTGATTAGGTATCTGTAGGAAAAGATAACGACAAATTAGTTTTTTTTATTTTAAGTGTAGTGCTTTTTAAAAGTGCTATATTAGTAACCTCAGTTACGTGACGCGAGAGGCTATGGAGTTTAGGCTACCGAGCATGCTATAAATAATAGTCCATTGAAATGTTACAATTTAAGGACCTAATATTGCATTTTTTAAAGGACGCAATTTTATTTTTAGGACATGTGATGATGCCCCACGTTAATAGAAGCTTAACCTCAAGTTTGTGGGTTTGCCGCACTTGTCCCCCGGCCGCCATCTCGGAAAAAGGGTGCAAACACCTTTTTCGCGATATCTCGGAAACTATGCGCCCTACAAAAAATTCGTAAAGACATAATTTTTAGCAAATCGCTTTGCCTTAATATGTTCATATAACTTTTTGCCCTTAATTTAAAATTAAAGGAGTTATCAGCAGAAAAGTGAGAAAGTTTAAATAAACAATTTCTTTTTTGTTCTATAACTTTTTTTATACACTTTACAAAAAAATTACCTCAGACTTATCTTATAGACGGTCTTTTGAGGAAAATTTTTCTCTATAATTTTTTTAAATTTCATTCATTTAAAACGCTGTTACAACGCTCCACAGTTGACCGGGTTCGTCAATTCTCATGAGAATTCGGTCAAAACGAAATGTTTAACTTATTTTATGTTCTTTTTTTATTGTAAATACATTCTTAAAAAAATTTGTTACCCGTACCGTACAACTTATGAGGCAGAGTCTGTGGGCGCGATGGCGGCCGGGGGACAAGGGCGGCAACCCCACAAACTTGGCGTTAAGCCTCTATTGAAAAAAAGCAAAGCTCATGTAATATTTCAATGGACTATAAATGATTACATGGGTATTATTTAATAATACACATACTTGTCTTCAGCCTTGTTAAGGCCCCACTGCTGGGCACGGGCTTCTCTCCTAAAAGAGGGGTATTAGGCCTTAGTCCACCACGCAGGCCTAGTACGGGTTGGCGGACTTCACATATCTTTCGAAAACTCGCTAGGTTCTCTCAAACATGCAGATTTCCTCACGATGTTTTCTTTCACCGTAAGACAAGTGGTAATCATATTAGAAATGATTCGCAAATGAAAATATCCAGAGGTGCGAGACTCGGATTTGAATCCGCATGGCTCGATTATAGAAGTGAGCGCGTTGCCACTGGGCTACTACTGTCTCACGATACACATACTTATTCAATTCAATTCTTTTATTTGAGGATATAAGGCTTCTAGGAGTGCCAGTTGAACTCAATTTTCTTCGCCAATATAACGTACAACGTATACTTATTTATTATTTACCAACAACAAAATTTACACCATCTCTGCCTACGTGACAGTCGCTTTGAAATAATCTGATCTGAGGGCCTAGACAATGTAACAATCGATTAGCGAAAGCGATAGTAGAAAAGTCCAAAATGTATGGGTTTGACATATGACTTAGTTATGTCACGTGATCTGTTGTCAACGAATAGATGATGGTAGACAATCTACATTCATTTCAATTATCAGTGATTTAAAGTTCAAGATGCATACGCTGCGTTTAAGCGATGACGATTGTAGAAATCGAATCGCTTCATAACGAATGCCGGTTGTCTATAGGCCCTGATCCACACTTATTTTTTAATAATTTATTAAATAAATATTGTTATTAATGAATTATGTGTAAATCATGAGAGAGTGATGCAAAGAAATATAAAAATTTTAACGCTAACTTGGCGTCCCAAAACTTTGTGCAAACGTCTATCTAGTAAATTTTTTACGGTGTTAGAAATATAAAAGAAATCAACCTAACAATATTATAAATTTTTACGTTTAAGCGATCCTAAATCTTAATTGCTTCTATATAAATATTATTTACCTTGAATTCTTAAAATTTACTGTCTACTAATAAAATGGTGGACACAAGGTGTGGTCCGCTGATAATCCCGCAGTTAAGCCAAAGCGTGCGCCCTCTCAGTACCATGCCGCCTGGATTAACCTTATCGAGTCAGCCGGAGAGGGCCCTCTCCCGTAAGAACGCTAACCGTTTTTACCGCCTTCATGGCTTCATAGAGTATGTCACTGAAATTGTAGTGATTTTTATTGATTTAAATTAACTTACAGTGAACCTCTTACTTATAATGTACCTACCTATAAGTCTTTAGATTAGATTAATTTTTTATTTGTAAAAATTGATTGCACAAGGTACTTCAATATATTAATTCAAATATAATTGAACTTATATAGATAGTAATATAATGACATAACTCATGAAACTATGCAGATGTATGAATAATTATGATATTATATTTGACTTAAAAACAGAGAACGCGATATTTATTGAAATTTTCTATTACTGCAGGGAAAACTCGCACGAAAGATAAATACCGGGTGGTATATAGCGACCACCAGCGGCTGGAGTTAGAAAAGGAGTTTCACTACAGTCGGTATATAACTATACGAAGGAAGGCTGAATTAGCCGTTAGTCTTGGACTCTCCGAAAGGCAGGTAAGACAAAAGCATAATAATTATATAAAGAAATTATAATTTTTGAAGCAGAATTTTCTCATCATCCACAAACCCTAATTAATTATTATTATAGTAGCGACTCACTCTCGCACATTGGGTTCCTAGATGCGTTTTCAGAGATGTGATTTTTTTCCGCACTGAAAAGTATCCTCTTTAATATGTTGTAAAAATCACCAAAAAGAAATATTTCTAGTGGTTTTCTTTTTATGCGGTCACCGATAGACAAATAAAACAGGCAAAAATTCAAGTCCAATAAGATTTTCCAAAAAATATTTGACGTACAGATTCAATTCTTTTTATATGTAGGTATAGATTAAAGTTTTTTTATACGTTTTTACGTTGTGAAGAATAAGTGAAATAGACCAATATATTCAATTAAAGTGTTTTTACATTTAGAGAGTTAGCTGAAATATATTATGGATACAATTTGGATAGAGCGGCTCGCGGCTCGAGGAAAATAAAATAGATTTGGTTGGATTTGTTGTGAAATAATATAACAGAGCTAATTGGCTTGCTTTGTTGGTTCGTTGCTAGCCATTGTTTTACTAATGAAACCTATTTTCGTTTTTTTAAGTACAGTACTAATTATGTAAAACTTTTTTACAGTATAATTTTCAGCGTACAAACTTTCAAGAGTTCATTGTTTTTATTTTGTTAACAGGTAAAAATTTGGTTTCAAAACCGCCGCGCAAAAGAGAGGAAACAAGTAAAGAAGCGCGAGGAAGTGGTGATGAAAGAGAAAGGCGATCACGCATCTTTACAACACGCGCAATTACATCACGCGACGATGTTACACCACCAACAGATGATGAACGGGATGATGCATCATCACCATTACCACCAAGGGGTACTTCAAGGAGTCCCGGAACCGTTAGTTCCAGGGGTTCCACCAGTTCCTCTCCTGTGACCTCAACAAGACTTTTGTGGTAACAGTGACACCTATAGTGAAACCCAGTGATTAAATAAACGACTGACTCGTGTGCTTTTGCAGTGAATTTTCATCATTTATGGACTTGTGATAAACTGTGCAATATTCTTACGAGAATATTTCGTGGATAATTGTAATAAAATATACCTATATCTATAGTTAAAAAAATCGTGTACTGAAATTTAGTCCAACTATTGTGGATATGAATTCACGGAGAATTTTTAAAGTAAATTTGATGTTAAAGCATTTTTTAGGTAGGTACCGTATTGTAATAGTCGTAAACATCTTACTCCTTTAGGAGTCCACATTGGGCTCTAGGCTTTTTCATTAAAGACGTTCATACGTTCTTAAAAATACCAAATCATTCATTACGTCTTAATAGGACAAGTCTCGACCCAATTCGTGAAAGTTCTTCATTGCCTTTTTAGCGCTATTTACCTATAGAATCGTACCCTCCGTAGCATAAAACCACATCTAAAAAATGTATTCCTTATAAACCATTTAAAATTTAAAATAGGAACTTTAATGTTTGTTATTCGAAAATAAAAAAATCATTAAGCTATTAACATTTCTTTAAAACCATCTTCAATAGTAGGTACAATTTTGTGGTACGAAAGATAAGGTATACGAATGCCATCAGACTATCCGGGCCTTTTAATGCAAGTTAGAAATAGTTATTATTTTAACTTAAAATGATTTTTGTGACTGTAAATATAGATAACTATATTTTTATATTATAATACTTAAGTATTATTAATTTGTTTTGAAATTTATTGATATTTCTCAACGTTTCGTATGCTGTTGATGAGATTATTATAGTACTATCAAAATTATTAAGCCGTAATTGCCCTTTAATGTATGTACGTATGTCTTGTTGTTTGCTTAAGAATGGGTCTGATTAAAGTGATCGGCAAATCAATGAAGATACATATTCGTAAAATTATATAAATGCTTTTAAGAATCTCATATAACTATATGGTTCATATACCATAGCCATATAAGTTTATGGTACAATTATTGCATCGGTAGCGTTGAGAAATAAGTACTTATATATTTTTTTTACTTTGAATGAGATTATTTCTAGTTTTAATGGTTCTGTAAATACAATATAGGTGTAATTGCTTAAAATAGGTATTTTATTTTGGTTTAAATGTTTCTAATGCTGAAAATAAATGTATTAATAATAATTATTACTATAGTTCCATAGAGCGCGTTTTCATCGCGCCGTATTATGAGATTTGATTTTTACTACGACTTAGCCTTTCATTATGTTGATAATGTAATGTAACGATATATTATTTATTGACCAATATTTGCAATAATGAAAGAATTGTTTATCTTTTTGTTTTGTGTGATGCTAATTCGATATTCTGGTGCTAGTAATATTCCATTTGGTCCTTTTATGTAAGTACTTCTATTAGTAAAGTAGAGAATTAAACTGTTATTAAATATTTTGTCACATAATGTTTGTATTCCTGTTTGTTGTATATTGTGTTGAAAATTGGGAATTGTTTGTGAACACCGTGTTATTAGTATTTTCGCACCACCACGAAACATTGATAAACTAAATAAATTCATGTTAATCGACAATCTCTTTTTATTTTCTTTCCTTAATTTTTTCGCTTTTCGAATGCTTTCATAGGAGAAATTAAAACTAGTTTTTTTTATTGATTTTTTCTTAGGTTTTAGACAACTCAGTCATTAAGTATATAGTACAGTATAATATAAACTGAAAGTAAGTAGATACATACTTACTCATTTGAAACATTGTTATTATTCAAAATCATACTCTATGCCTAGTCATTGTTTAAAAAATAATTTTGAAAGTTTTCAATTTATTCTAAAAAGGGTGTAAGTTGAATACCTATCTAGACATACTTATATTTTTTTTGAAATCTCATTCATTTTTTTTATAGGTAGGTACGTAGGATATAGATTGCGGGTACCTAACTTCGCAAAATTTTAAATTCATGATTAATTGCTTTAGATTCACTATTAGAATAAAAAAATGTTCAAATGTAATTCATATTATTAGTATATTGTAAAATCAAGGTTATTTCAGTGCTCATGTAATTGCTGCCGTGCAAAAGTACCTACCTACTACCTAGTATTATAGGAAGTATACAATTATATAGTATAAAAATCGACTGACTTGGCTTAATGCACCTACGCTCTGCAGCGCAATTTATGTCGATAAAATTGATTGTAAAAATTTATTACAAATTAATTATAGTAGGTATACATTATTACGAATTACTTTTATGTAGAAGAAAAAATATTATTTTAAACAATTTTATTTGTAACATTTGTTCAAATTGTTTATTTAATATTCGAGCTATTATTAGGTACCTATAGTTAGGTACCTACCTGGTAATCGTTTACGTACGTAAACGAAAACACCGTAGTGGAATTCATTTAGTCGCTTATAGGAGAGTCAGTTGGCACAATTTACATTACTTCGCCAATGTCGCATAGAATGGAGGATACTCATTACCCGTTGTAAATAAAACTAATGACCTTCCCTTGCTTTGTGCTGTTATAACTATAGGTATTCCTAAATTCTTGATTTCTTAAAGATGAGATATTTTCTCGCAGTACAAAGTATCCTATACGTTGGCCCTCAAAACCAGCTATTATCATACGAAACTTCATCAATATCAATAATGCAGAGACAAACAGACAGACAGATAAATAGAATTTCTACAAACTAGATTCGGTCTCTGTATAGATATAGATGAATATTTCAATAAGATTTCCCAAAATATAAGTAGGTATTTAATGTGCAGATTTGACTCATAATTTTATCATCGGCAGGATAGATGATCCGTGAAAGAGAAAAAGAACTCTAGATCTGACATCATACAAGTAGGTATAACCCGGTGCAATACAAACCTTATCTAAAACTAATATTTTTGCCGGGATAAAATGTGTAAAGGTAGAAGCGATTTACTGTGCTAGACGTTCTTTGGGTCATGTAGGTCATACCTACAAATATAAACCATGCGACAGTTTGTACCTACTTTGTATTAATTTAAGTGCGATTCGAAACTTTAACTATACACACTCAGTCTGTTTTATTCTTCTGAAGAAAAAGTTACCTTAAATGTAGAAAATTATTACAGGTAAATATTTTTTTTTACTTTTTAAATTTTAGGTAGGTACTTACCTATGTATTTGCATATTTTACAAGATCCTTTCAATAGTAATAATCCTACGCGATATAGGTATACTGAGGTACTTGTCTGCTTTCGTTTATACTTGTGAGTCCGCCGGCAGCTAGATACGAATTGAAGATTCTTTTTCCAATTAGTCTACGATTAAGACGTATTAGTATGTTTTTAAGTATTAGTGTACTAAAAGCGGCAAGCATGTTGTTGGCATCTCTTATTTTCGATTTTTATTAATTCTATTTTCCGACAATTTTTTTATCTTTGCCACCTATATGCCGACGACTTATGCAACCTCAACTCTACTAGACTTACCTTACACTGTTATTTTATTAATAATCGCGTCTAGATCTCAACTTAGAGCAAATCCTATGGTCTTGATATTAACCCTATTAAGTCGAAAGCATTATTAATGCTAAACCATTAACCATGTTCAATTATATTCACTTAAACTATGTTCAATTATATTCATTGATACAGTAAAAAGTTTGGGAATCATTTTTGACCAGCATCAACATTTTATGCTTACTAAAGTTGCACTGGCAAATTCACTTCTATTAGTACCATTCCTTTATTATGCTGTTAAGGAGGAGCACCTAAATCGAATTGAATTTAATTTTAATATTCGGTCTCCGTAAATAGGACTACATTTCTGACTTCTGCAAAAAGATCAAGTGGCTCCCAATAGGCTTTCACAGAATTACTCACATACTTCATCTCCTCTACCGCGTGTTGTTTAATATTTCTAACCCCTCCTATCTCAATGAGGGTTTCGAGTTTCTAGAGGTACAAAACCAATTGTCATTGGCATAACAAATTATTCATATTGTACATAAAAAGCTTTTTAGCTCTAATCAATTCATTAATAAACGTTTAATTTTTAATACTTACTTAATAAAATTAGGTATTATGTTTACAGTTTTTGCATAAAATTAGTTCTTTCATTTGTTTGTGCTAGTCCTTAAATAGTAGGAAGTAAGGTACTACGGAATGTTGCTAAGTGTTATGTAAACCAATGCTTATTGAGGGCATTTTGAAGAGAGCGGCTTCAAAAGCGCCGCCGTCTCACGCCTCGCCGCCTACAATTCTCAATGAATCTGATCATAGCAAGATTTTCGATTTAAAATAAAAAATGTAAATTTATATTGTTTTATTCAAGTTATGTTATAAATGCATATGTATTTATGTAACGGTAGTCATGCGTAGGTAGTTCTACATTAAGAAATATACGTAGGTATACTTACAGATAAAGTTTAAATTAAGAATGAACCAAACGCTTTTTAGAATTTTCTGTTTAAGCCATCGATTGGAGGCAGCTAAAGGCAAGATTATTTTAAAAATAGGAGCTGACTACAAATTTAAACAGTTGAGGGCCTTTAAGCGAATTACCTATAATATACACGTTGACGATAGTAACGGATTCCTAAATAATACGAGATACCTTAATACCAAAATAAAAGTCCGCAACTCTTCTAATATGTTCCTGATATGTGATGGATAATTTGCTTTAGCATTTTTTTTCAATTTAAGAAAAGTCGTCTATAACCAATAAGTTTCTTGTAGTAATATGAAAATTTATTGATCACGATTACTAATGTTGCTATTGCGCGAGGTATAGGAAGCAAAATTTTGTACGTAAGTATGTAATACGTTCAATAATCTCCATATATTTATTATTTACTAGATAGGTATGACTGTATTACCTATAACAGATATAAATATTTACTAAGAATTACCAAAGCTTACTTAATAATATTTCAGCATCGCTTATCCTTTGTAAAGTTATTAATGTAAACGGATTTAATACACTTATACAAATAACAGGGCGACATTTATGGTGACAGTAAGTATAAATCAAAATTACGGCTTAAGTAATATTCTCTTTTATATATCCATTATTAATTATTATTTACCTTTATTACATCGCCATGTTTTTCAATTTAATCGGTTTTGTTTCCATTTATAATCGGGATTTTAAATTACTAGTTAATATTTATTTAAGATTTAGATCTTTTCATACATTAGAATCCCTTGGAGGCAACAGAGCAGCTGCTCAGTTTGACTTGCTCTTCAAAGATTACTAAAAAAACTAAACCCTAGTATCCAATGATAATATATAATATCCTTGCTAGTGTCTAGTTCGCTTAACATGAATCTTGTGTCTTTGTAAAATTCTTGACCGTGCTGTTAACTAAAGTCGAGGTTCAATGCCAAGTCCAATTATGCCTTCCTTTCATAACCATAATATCATATGACCAATGCGTAGGTTTTCTATGGAAGGTTGGTACAATGCGACCACCGCGAAGTTCACTGACGATCACACGGCGGCCCGACTCTCCGCAAACACGACCACGTGTTTACTCTCTGTTGTTTGCTGTTTGACAGCAGTCTTACAGGTCGTTAACACGTCACGCCTAACTGGCAGACAATGTCAACATAATGTTACAGAAACCCTATAATTAAATCACGAGAGTCATCATTAGTCAGTACCTACTGCAAATAGAAGAGTATGAAACATGGATGCACCGGATATTTGTACTATGAAACATCCTTTACTGAAAAAGGTAGGTAGTTTCTGGAATTATGATGATTTTTGTGATTACTAATAAGCCAAGTTTATTACGTATATAAAGCATATTTACTTACCTACCGTGTAAAATAAAATTAGGTATGCAATGTGTTTTATTATGGCATATTTATCTAATTGGCCTACTACTCCATCAGTTTTGACGATAGAGTTCGTCTCGGTCTAGAATTGTTTTCCGTCGTTACCATCGGTATGCTTATGAAAATAATTATCTCACCCCTATTTTTAAGAACGCGGGCGGCGCTGCGGAAATCGGAATCGCTCCGCTCGGGTCCGTCCTGACTCTAGATGTACTATTTTATTGTCAGTATTATTTTTCAAACATGAGATATTTTTCCGAAGTAAAAATATCCTAAAATTATGTTGTTATGACTCTTTCAAAAAGATTTTGTTTGATTTCAATAAATATTGAATGTACAGATGCGACTCAAATTTTATTGTATGTATAGACAAGAAGGCTTTATAACTTATAAATTATTATGAGTCACGCGTAAGCAAATAAATAATAACCATTACAACGTAGGCGTAGACGAATTCAAATTCAAAATATTTTATTCAGCATAAAATTATTACAATTTTTTACTGAACGTCATGAGTCTACTACCACTTCGGTAAGAAGAAGCCGCTGACCTGAGAAGAACTGGTGAAAGAAACTCAGTGGACATCATAGTCATTAGTCATGTTAGGTCTCGTCGATTGCAGAAAAAGCCAATAATAAGTGACTAGCGTGGTGTATAGCCCGTTTTAGTAGCTGGAGAGATTTGTAAAAAGTAATTTCTTTCTAAGTAATATAAAAATCTCGATGTCTCATTGTCGGCTTGACCGATTTTAATAATTGTTTTTGTGCACTTTTGTTAGGTCTAAGTATAGATCGTAGGCTATTATTCATTCCGCTAGGTGATAAGCGTGGCCCTCTCCAGATGTTCAACCTTCTACCACAAATCCCTATTTTTTAAGAACACGGGCGGAGCTGCGGAATTGCTAGTTGTATATAAAAAATTAAAAAATAATATAAATATTTTTACGTTTTCTTATTATTTTAGTATTTATATACCTAAACATGTGATATCATAGATATCTATGTAGTAGAATATACTTTTATGTACCTAATATAACGAAGCTTGCCTGTCAATATTTTTAGGTAGGTACATTACTTTTCATAACTGATGTGACGTTCTTAAAACCATTTTAATACATTTCAAACAAATGTTGATAACTTTTCCTGAAATGAATTATAATTTTGGCTACAAGTACATATCAACACAAGATAATTAGCTCTTATCGTGTAGATTTTATTTAACTAGCCGGGCTTAATCCTTTTGAATTGATATCTTGATGATAAAGTCCGGATTATCGGCGTACATGAAAGAGGTTAAATTAATTTTTAATCCTCGTTCCCCTTCGTCATACCATATCTTGGTTACGTAGTCCCAAGGCGTAGTCAATTCTACACTATATTATGCATTTGTAGTCAAATTGCAGAACTCAAAGACGCTTTTATAGTTAAATAGAACGGTAAATAAACTGGCTTATATAAGAATATTAAACCTTTATGAGGTATAATAACAGATAAACTATATTGTATAATTAAACGTTAGGTACCTGTCTATGGAGCACCTAGTACTCGTTTGCATCGATTGCAATTAAGTAGCATAGCAATAAGCAAAATATTTGAATAATATGCAAGTAGGTATATGCGTAAGACAAATGACGAATGTTGAATGAATGACGAAACATTATACATTTATCTTTACACTAGCGACTCACCCTCGCTTCGCTAGGGTTCGTCCCTAGATTTAGCGCAAGTGACGCAGCGGATTCCGCTAGTTATGTACTAAAACCGTCCTCGAGAACCACTTTATCATTGGTGAAAAAAGCATGAAAATTGGTGCAGTAGTTTTTACGTTTATCGCGAAGAGACAGTCAGACGCGGCGGAGGACTTTGTTTTATAATATACAAGATGCTCACCCTCACTTCGCTCGGGTTTGTCCTTAGGTACGTGTTGTATATAGTTACTTCGCACCGCCCGGTATATATTTGACTTGATTATATGAATTACCATTGCATGCACATGGTGCTGGGTGCAACGGTCATCTATACTCATATCTATACTATCTATACTAATATTATAAAGAAGTAAAGTTTGTGTGTTTGTATATTTGTTAAATTGTAAGAGGTAATCTCGGGATCTACTGAACCGATTTTAAAAATTCTTTCACCAATAGAAAGCCACATTATTGCTGAGTGTCATAGGTGATATAAAAAACCGAAAAATAAAAAGGCTTTTACGTGGTAGTCCGTTTTGCAAAGTGAATCGGAGAAAAAACGGTCGAATGAAAGCGTTTCTTACGCGATTATATATGGAAATTACGTTATTTTTAAACTATACTAAAGAGGTTACACCTGTGGACGAACCCGAGCGAAGCGAGTGTGAGTCGCTAGTAACTCATAACATGATACTTTGACGTATATTTTATAAAGTTTTTAAAAATTTCCTAACTTTTTTCGATATAGTATGTTATCCTTAAGAGATAGACCTATGCCATCGCGGACTTTTAGTAGACCTATTATAAGATACACAATTTCACCATACATCATTTTGTTATATTTTAAAGGGTTTAGGTAGCGTTTTCGTTGAAAGCTCCTAGACGGCTTATTTTTTCCGACACCTCCAACAGATATCATTATATTCGAAGGGTACAGGGGCAAAACAAGGAATGTCACATGAAATTAAAAAAGTTGAAAAATATGGGAACATAAAGATTTTGCCATGTATTATTGATTTCAATGTTAATTAAAAAATATATATTTTGTTATACATTTTATCCAATGTACCTATACAAAAATTTTACAAATTACATACTAAAACCTTCCTGGAAAACCATTCTATCTATTGGTGAAAACTGCATGAAAATCGATGCAGTAGTTTCTGAGTTTATCGTGAACAGACAGACAGACAGACAAACGCGGCGGAGGACTTTGTTTTATAATAATATGTATAGATATAGATAATAGGACAGTTATTTAATACTAGCTACTTCCTATTGTATAGTTTTAAAAACCATTTCAATGACGTAGATGTCAACTTCAAATAAGGAAGCGGAGTTCTTTTTATTCTTCAGGAGTAATAACTTTTAAAGATCCTATAGCTCTTAAAGATCCTATAACGCCAAATAAACTCCTAAGGTATGTAGGATGAAAGGGCATGATGATGTTTGAGGGGTCTTCATGACGTTGCAGGGTGTTGCCGCGTTAGGTTTAGGGCGCAAGCTTGTTTCCCGCCAACGTGCGTTGGTTACCTTGTCGTGGTGATGGGCTCAGTAGCGTCCCGCAATCCGGCTGAGCTTGAAGCCAAGAGACGCTCATGGACGTGACCCACTTCGGTGGGTCTAGGCGGTGTGCCACGCGGGTTGTTCCAAGTACTTCGCCGATAGCAGAGTGGACTGTGAAGCATCCCATCTGCTTCGGCAGACCTGTCGTCAGGGCGTCTGGTTGAATGCGTAAGCGACACCCTATTCAGACGACGAAGACGAGGTCTTTTGGGTTGTAGTGGGTAGCGGCTTTTATAGCCCGTTAGTCCTAATTAACCACTGGTGGTATGTGTACATGCATTTTCCAACAATAAAAAAAGGATGCAAGCTATTCGATCGTCTCCTCATCTGTATTCTTATTTCTTATATAAGATATTTGCATCTTCAGATTGTATTTGTGTTGAATTAAATGTAACATTAATTATCTGTGCTATCAGAAAATGTTATCACTGTATGTACCTAATGTTCGTGACTACGTACGTACGTACTTTGATATTATTCATTATTTTAATCTTTTACTTCCTCCGTGAACAAGTAATACTTTGTTTTTATGAAATAAAATATATAAAGGGCAAATAACTGATCTAACTAAATATTATTATAAGCCATTTTTCGTCTCGATTATAATATATATTTACGTATAGGTAAATGCAAGAGTTATATTATTTAAAGATATGTTATGTAAGTGTATGTTAATGTAAATTGTGGTATACTTATAAGGAGATATAGAAATGACATCAACGGTACGGCAAGAATTATCTATTATCAAAACCGGACTACTATTATAAATACGTAAGTTTTTACGTGTGTCTATTTGTATCTCCTTCACGCTGATATAGGCTAGAGATGCAACTCAGCGTAGTGAGAGCAAGGCACAAGTTTATAATATACGTACCTATTATTAGAAATGACTGTAATAAAAGAATATAATGCATTGAATTACATAAGATTAACGATTGTTGAATAAAAAAATACCCAAGCATAAATTACGTATCACTTATAGTAATGTTTGACTAGAAAAGGCACAATGCAAATTAAAACCAAGTAGAGCAAGTAGAGTCCTTCTTTATAACGCAAACTTTCAAGGAAGACTATTAATGAATTACCTGAATACTGTAAATTGTGATTCAGTGATTCAAAGTAGAATAATACCTTCGATCTTCATATTTCTACTAAAACGTAATAAACCTGTTCTACATACTGTAGATTTTTTTGGTTTTAATTTAAGTTAATTAAAAACCTAGTAACTAGTACCTATTTCATATTATCGCTAAGTATGTGTCGATCTATTGTTTAAACTTTAAAGTATCTTAATGTTTTAACTCACTTTTAAACGTTTTTTTTACTTTTTGTTCGATGTTTTATCTTTTTATTTGTTGGTTTATTCGTACTAATATTGCAATCGATATCTCTTCTCTATTCTTGTTTCTCCATTGATGTTTAACGATATACTCGTAGTTTAACCTACAAAACTTTTAAGTATGCAAAAATGCACATTGCATGTGATACAATTATGTTTCAATAGCTTATATTGTATGTAATAGATACCATTCAGGACAATCTGTATTGAGTTATAAAGCTGTATGGAGTATGGAGGAGGGTAATTATTATAGATTTAATAACTATATTAAATCTATGGTTATTACATATTTAATATCATATACAAAATTATATCAGTTATTATATACAAAATTATATCAGTAAGTGTTTGTTATCGAACTCCTCCGAAACGTCTATATGATTTTTTTGTGCATATTTGGTAGGTTTGACAATGGTTCGTAGGCTATTTTTTATTCCCATAAGTGATAAAGGTTGCCCTCTACAGATTGTTTATTTTTTATTTCTTACCCAATTTTTTTTCTGATTTGGTATCAAAAAGTACTTATAACCGTAAATTTACATCCTTCTACCATTGATCTTTATTATTTATTAGTGATTAGAACGCTGGCGGAGCTGCGGGAATTGCTAGTTTCTTTATAATTTTTTTTTTTATGGGACAAAGGGGGCAAACGGGCAGGAGGCTCACCTGATGGTAAGTGATCACCTCCGCCCATGGACATCTGCAACACCACAGGGCTTGCAGATGCGTTGTCGGCCTTTCAGGAAAGGGAGGGAGGGAGGAGGGAGAAGGACGGGAGGAGGGATGGGGAGTGGGCCTCCCGGACTCTCACTCACCGGACGAAACGCGACAGCATAGCTGCCACTTCACGCCGGTCTGCTGTGAGAGAGTGGTACTATACGGGGCGTGCCGGCCCATTCGGCTGCTACCCGAAGGTAACAAGCATGGCACTACCACTTGAAATATTTTTAAATTAAAATTTAAATGGTTAGAATTAAAACATATAGTAGTTATGTTTTTTTTTTGTAAATTTTGCGTAGGCACTGTCTGTAACAAGTACCTATATATAAGTCTATGAGACGAAAAACCTTAGTTTCTACTGTGACCATGATTGCTATAAAGCATTCGAAACGTACGCGTCGGGAAACAAAAATCAAAATAAATTCGCGACAAAATTCGAAAAGATAGTATCATTTATAATGTGAAATATTCGCGTAAACCTAAGAAAATATTATAAAAATAGCTCAAATGCTAAAGAGTAAAGCACAACGAAATAACAAACAAACTCACATACCTACATGGTTTTGAATTTAATTAAACCCAGTATTAATGTAATTAGCTTCGTAGCATGTCAAATAATTTTGCAAGTTGAAAAAGAGTAGGTACAGATTACGTTTTTGTATTTTATGACTGTAGATTAGGATAGCATATTATAAAGTGAATACTTATGAGCTTCAGCATTAACAGCCCGTTATCACGAAACTCTACACGAAATCCTGAAATAATGGGTGGTTTATTAATTTAGGTTCTAAAGGGACTTTAATGTATCTAGGTCACATTAACTACCATTTATTACACGTACTCGTAACAGTTGGAAACGGGATTGCAATTTCAGTTTTTTATAAACGGTTTTCGTTTATCAGTAGTATTGAGGAGCAATGATTTGCAGTTTTTATAGGACGATCCTTTATTTATTATCCTTTATCTTGGTCTTTTTCTTAAAACAAAAGTAATTTAACCTCGTTCATCTAAAACTCTTTTCTTAACTTTAGTCATTATGTTATTCTGATGTTTTAATTAGATTTTTTAATACATATAAGTATATATTATGTAAGAACGTATTTTTTATATAATAACATGTACAAATTTCAATCAATTTTTGGGGTACTAAACTAACATTGCCTTGAACAAGATTTTTTAGAGATCGAAATTTATCCTGAGCTGTTAGAGTTAAAGCTTTGCCATGAGAAGCTTTGGTTATACATATAGCTTTCATTTATATTCTAGCTATTGTCCAAGGCTCGGAACTTAACTCGCTACAGAAATTAAGATGTTGGTAAATACAGAATGTTTGTGGTCGTGATTAAATAAGTGTCTAACAGTGAATTTTAGTTCGGTGGTGTCTAAGCATAAAAGCAGGGTCTTTACCAATTTTTTATAAAAATTGCATTTCGTTGACCTGATATAGGTCAAATAAAGTTTTCAAAAACTTATTTATCATAAGTATTATTGTTTACGCATTATAATGAAATATTATCCTGTATTAAACTATTAGCTATATCTACCTAGTAGGTACAGGCTTATAAATTTTACCAAATGTTTTTCTTGTTACAAAAATCTACAAAATTATTTATATTTATGAAAACGACGAGTACAAGAATCTTTATACATAATTTATATAAATTTACATTAAAACAACAAGCATCTTTATACATAATTATATATGTACTTAATTATTACAGAAAATTTGTTAAGATTATATGAAAAAATCATGAAATTTGTTTATCACATAAAATAAAATTTCTAAAGGATTCCTAGTACGTTCCTACGGCCTGCCTATGTTTTGGATTAAGTTTATACCTTCCAGACTTTGTGTAATTTTAATAGTTAGGTATAACTTCAGAAAAAATAAAATAAGAACACTTTTTGGGAAAAATATAGTTACATGTATAACACAATACAATGAACATAAATCTAAAAGGCTTTATATAATCTTTTAATTGATTCACGAATCACAATCCGGTATTCACATCCTCCCGGAATCATCAGAACAACTCCGATTAAAGTATTAAAGTATGATATAACAATAGATATAGGTAGGTACTTTACATATTATATATACTAAATTAGAAATAGATACGCATCAATCGAAATTTGATGAGATACGAGTAATTATGAAAAATAAGTAGTGAGTGAATTAAGGTAAAAAGCTATGTTTTTAAATAGAACACATAATATGATTTGATAATGACTTGTGTTTAAGTTTATAAAGTTCATAAATTAATAATTATTAATACATTTATTAATAAAAGCGATTAATTTATGAACTTTTTAAACTTAACACTCATTATAAATGAAACTACCTTTTCGGATTTTGTCGCGGATTTATTTTGATTTTTAGGTCCCGACGTTTCGAATGCTTTACAGCAATCATGGTCACGGGCGAGACTAAGGTATTTGACGTCTCAGAGGTTTATATAATACTTGTTACAGACAGTGCCTACCCATAATTTACAAACAAATCAAAATGGCACCAAAGTACCTTGTAAAATTTTAATTCTAAACATTTTAATTTAAAATTAAGAAATTTTAAAAATATTTTATAAATATGGCAATATTATTAACTTATTTTTAGCTAATGTTGTTATAATTATTACAATTTTTTATAATAATATTTGTAAGCACATTTATTCTCTCTTAAAAAATATTGTGAAATGCCTCCCGCGACGCGGTGCGGATCGCTAGATATAGTGATCGTACTCGCACGTAGGGAGGAACCAATTAAATATAATGTTATGTTTATGTACAGAATGCCTTTGGCATTGGAGTTGAAAATTTGCTTTCAATCATTCAACCAAATTTCAATAAATTATTGTCGAAAGATCAGAAGATACCTAAGAAGGATAAAGTATGTAATATACTACTACTGACAGTATTTTTAGGATTACTACAATACTTTTATAGTATGAACTATGAAGTATCTATACAATATATATTTTATATTATGGTATGCAATATTTTAGTCGAAATGTGTAAATTATTACGATCGACACGTACTGTGTTTTAGTAACCCCACCGGATTGTTTTTATATCGAAGGTGAAGCAAGTTTAGTGATGCGATTTGACGTGTGTTAAGATTTATGTTTATGGCATTTCTAATTTACAGCACGCTATAAACTACGTCTCAAGACCTCGATTTAAGCTCGTACACGTAAGAGTACGTCTACAATGTGTTCCTAAATATGTTAAAAATACCCTTAGTATTTTTATATTTAATACGACTTAACGAAATTCATTTGAGTTATTTAGAAAATTCATATAATGTTTTTATACACCGACTAATTCAACTTCAACATTCGACTATAATAATAAATAATTACCCCAACCAAACTCGCTTTAACAGTTAATTTTCTGTATTGTCTTTTCTAATGTTGTAAGAAATACAATAGAGACGGCAAGGCGGGCGGCAATGGGCGGAATGTTTAAGACAGGCGCAACCGACGCACGTGATAATTTGCAAGACTAGAAAAAAAAAGTCGGTAAAACTCAAAGAATATTTTCTGAAAAGGCGTTCAAGTCAAAATATATACAAACGCTAACCGTAATGGGCTAAACAGTAAAAAAATGGATATCTTATTTAAGTCTTAACAATAAGCGGTGCACTTCGTGCGGGGCTGCCTCGTACAATAGTTACTTTTATGGTGCAATAAAGCCAGCGTCTTTGTCCACGACTCGGTCAATAAACGTGCCTCGAAGTTACCCTCTCACCGACATGCCAACTGATCTTCTGAAATGTTCCACTGAGAACTTTAGATCAATGCATATTCATAATCCCACTTTGAATGTTCTATATTTTAATAAGTATATAATATATATTTATTTCTAGTGTCTGTATAATATGTCTGTTATTTAAAAAAAATAGTAAAATATAATTAGCAATTTATTAATACAGGTACTTATTCAAAATTGAATGCTTGTGATTAACTAAAGCAATTTTTCGTGAATGGTCATTTATACCCGTAGGTATTATTGAAATTGTGAAAAACTCATGATTTTTACTTGCTTCATCATTACTATCGTCACATAATATCAGGATAAGGCTTTACAATAATGCCGTGTGAGCTCTTACGCAACTCTACAGCTAAAGCTGCGAGTACTATACATAGTGCGAAAGTACTATACATATTTTTATAAAACATAAATGCGGATTCAGCACTCGGTAATATAAGTTTTTACATAATAGCACTACTGGTCAACAGTTTTCACCAATACTGTTGTGAATTCTCCTTTCTTCATCTTATATCTACTGCTATACTCTTATATACCTACCTACAAACTACTAATATATACAAAAATCTCGTGTCACAGTATTTGTTATCGAACTCCTCCGAAACGGCTTGACCGATTTTTATGAATTTTTTGTGTATATTTGGTAGGTCTGTAAATAAGTCTTAGGCTATTTTTTCCCCTGGGTGATAAGGGTGGCTCTCTCCAGATTTTGCTACGCTTGCTTACGCTTGACGCATAAAGATAAAATTTGGCAGGGAGGTTAGTGGAGTGGAAGTCTATGGGCTTTTGCAATTTAGTACGAAAGTCCTTAATTATACGTGCTACAAACATTGAATTTGAAGAGAACCTAGGGCAGAACTCAAGCGAAGCGAGGTTGAGTCGCTAGTTAATAATAATGAAAATAGTTACGCCGAGATATCTTACACATTATACCTTTACTGACCTTCACTAATCAACTTCAATAGGTACTAAACAATTTATTTAATACTTTTCCTCATGAAAATAATAAAAATAAACCTCTTTAAAAGTTGACATAGTAGGTAGGTACCTACTGGCTTTGTCTTAGGGCTCTGACATTATTCTTTTAAAATCTTCGCAAACTGAAATAGGTCCGACTTCTTTTCAATTTTTATCAGTAGTTCTTCTTTTAAATAATATTATGTAAATTCCAGAAGGTATTCCCCACTGCACTGGGCGCTTGCTTGAAATCTTTGTCTTGAAAATATACATAACACAGAAAAACAAAACAATACTGTCAATAGATTCAAAGAACGCCGCCTTCTTTAAACATTTGGGAATCCGTTATTACTGAAGCAAGCGTAATTGTATTAGATAAAACGAATTTAACTTACAATGACAATTGGCACTGTTAAAATAAGTAATCTCATTAGTGAAATTTTGTAAATATGACCATTTTTATTTTTTTATATTATTTAAATAAAAAGGAATCACGAAGGAGTGCTCGATGACATTGTGGCTACTGACCATTAGGTATAGATTTTCATCATTACAAATAGGTACTATACAATGATTTTTTAAAAAAGAATACATAATACAAGTATGGCTCGAGTGCTCTCCTAATTACGAGTAAATAATAAATATAAATAATCTTGTGCAATAATTATTGTGCAATAATTCCCTATTATTTATTTGTATTTATTACTACTATAGACATTTTGTTTTTAATTTTACTACTACTCTACACTAAGTTTTCGATCTCTCTGTAATAGGTGTCATACGTGGAGTAGTAAGGTAGTATATAAATTGTTAGGACTTTTAAAATTTCGAAAATCTTGTATGTCAGTAAACCAGCTTGTGATTATGGATTAAGCTGGGTAATTACCTAAAAACCTATACATAAAAGAAAATTTTAACTGAATAAACTGTCTGTAACAAGTATATAAACCTATGAGACGTCAAATACCTTAGTCTCTCCCGTGACCATGATTGCTGTAAAGCATTCGAAACGTCGGGAATTAAAAATCAAAATAAATCCGCGACAAAATCCGTAAAGGTAGTTTCATTTATAATGAATCAAATCTGTATATAAAATATTTTTTGTAATAGGTATTTAATCTTATTGAAAAAGACATTATTACCGATATAGAGGCCGAATCTATTGTTTTTAGAAATTTTGTCTGACTGTCTATGACTGCATCACGCGAAAACCACTGGACGGATTTGAATGAAATTTGGTATGATGATAGCTGTGGCCCGGATCAATATAAAGGATACTTTTTATTGCAGGAAAATTACTCATTTATAAGAAAAAAAATATATAAAAAAGGCATTTGCTTCTTTAGAACGCGAGCGGAGCTGCGGGTACCGCTAGTAATAATTATATTGGAAAAAGATTATTTAATCTACGTTTTTTTAATTTTATTGTCATTGTCTACACGGTAGGCGGTGAGTATCATCTGTACCTACGTACCTAATTGTTATTAATTAAACTAATCTAACTTAAGGGCATTGCTTTTTCGTTCTGCAAAGTTCTATTTGTAGTCAAAACAAGTTTGTCCATAAATATTACGTGAATGTTATATATTTCTTATTGCTTAAAAAGAAAACCTATAATTACCTATGTGAAAATTAAAAATATACCTATAACTCTCTCTCTTCCTTGCTATATATCCCACATGGTGGTGGGGTCAGCCTTCCTTGTTTCAATCCTCCACTTCGCTCTATCGAAGACCTCGTCTTCGGAAAGCCTGCACTCCTTCATGTCCTTTGACACTACATCTTTCCATCTAGTTTTGGGTCTGCCTCTGGACTTTCGACCTGGTATTGAAAGATGTAGTGCCAAGTTCCCCACGTAGTCAGGTGACCTCCTTTTCACATGCCCGTACCACCGTAATCTACTTTCCTGCATCTTGTCGGAAATGTCGCGTACTCCCAGACTTCCTCGCACGTACTCGTTGCGTATTTTGTCGAGCCTGGTGACGCCGCACATCCACCTAAGCATCTTCATCTCGGCAACTTGGATGGTATGGACGTGCTTTTTAGTTACGGCCCACGTTTCACTGCCATACATAAGGACTGGTCTTATAATGGTCTTATAAACTAAACCATTGAGTTTAACAGGCATCCTTTTATCACATGTGACACCAGTCACTTCTCTCCATTTTAGCCACGCTGCGGCTATCCTATGTTGTATGTTGCACTCCAAGTTCCCAGAATTGTGCATCATACTACCCAGATACTTGTATTGATCGCACATGCTTACTTGATGATCGTCGATTGAAATGGATCTACTGTCATTTGGATCTGGTTCATTAAAGCATAGGAACTGGGTTTTCGCAACACTCAACAATAGGCCCCCGACCTCTAGCTGATGTTTCCACGATAGAAGTGCCTGCTGTAGGTTTTCTCTGGTCTCACTACATATGGCCACGTCGTCTGCGTAAATAAAAGTCCATGCTGCGGAATTTTGCGCGATCTCGGTAAGCGAGTCCAGAACCAGACAAAACAGAAAGGGGCTTAATACAGATCCTTGATGCACGCCTTCTGTTACCGCTATGGGTTTTGTCTCGCCCACCACCGTCCGTACCATCGATCTCGCTCCCCTATACATGTCGGCAATGATGTAAATATAATGTTCGGGGACATTTTTTTTACGTAGACTCCACCAAATCGTGTCCCTTGGGACACGGTCAAATGCCTTTTCCATGTCTAGGAATGCGACATATAGTGGTCGCTGTTTTGCACGATATTCCTCAGCGATTGTATTGAGAGCGAATATGGGATCGATTGTCGATAAGCCGGGAACGAAGCCATAGTGGTTTTTTGACAAGCGGCATTCAGATCTTAAGCGGCTATCTATCACTCTCTCGTACAGCTTCATAGTGTGACTTAAAAGCTTGATTCCGCGATAGCTGTTGCACTCGTACTTGCTTCCTTTTCCTTTATAGATTGGAACAATAGTGCTCAATCTCCATGCCTCTGGAATTTTACAAGAGAGCATCACACAGTTAAAGAAATTAGTAAGAAGTACGATTCCTTTTTCGCATAAACATTTCCAAGCTTCCACTGGGGTACCATCAGGTCCTATGGCTTTCTTGTTGGACATCCTTTGTAGAGCTTCCTTTACCTCTCTTGGGTCTATAGGAGGTATAAGTCCCAAATTTTTTTCCACTTCCGGAAGTCGTACGGTATCAGATTTTAGGCTCAGTAACTGTTTATAATATTGATACCAGGCTGTTATGATGTCTTGGTCTTTGTACAACAATTTACCATTTGAACCTTTGATAGTTTTACACTTAGTGGGATCTTTTGTATTTTGAGAGCGTTGTTTCGCTAGTTTATATACAAGTTTTTGGCCTTCCTTAGTATGCAGAGATTTGTAAAGGTTTTTCTGAGAGTTTGCTTGTGCTATTGCTACTATTTTTTTGTATCCCTTTTAGCTTTTTTGTATGTATCTCGATCTTCAGGTGTTTGAGTATTCTGCCAAGTCTTAACAGCTATTTTCTTCTTGTTTACTGCCGTTTGCACAGACTCTGTCCAACACCACGTTTCTCTGTTTTTTTTAGGTCCTCCCTTTGTACGACCAAGAGTCGTATTCGCTGCAGTTATGATGGATTTACGCAGATGTTCGCACATGGTATCAATATCTGTGTTAACATCGACCTCAAGATTTTCGAGTAGTTTACAGAACTCAGAAATTTTTTCACCTTTCAAGTTCCACCATTTCGTAAGTTCCGGAATGCTTCTAGATAAAAATATACCTATAACAATTTTTTTAAAGTATTCAAATTAGTTTTTTAATTTTAATTAATATTTAATAGACCCTAAAATTTGGTTGACAAAAGTCTTCTGGGTAACTGAAATCAAAGTTATTTAAGTATTTGTTAATCGTATTTTAATTTTATTTATTAATACCTCAATTCATATACAAATATGTAAACAATTGGCTGTTTAGCTTTAAATTCCTGGCTTGTATATTTCAAAATGTACAGTTAGAGTACACGATAAGGCATATAAATGATTTCGAACTTACTGTTTCAGTGCGCAAGTTGCATGTCTATAATTATATAACTTTAGTACCGTAAATGCATATAAGGATTCATTATTGGCTACCTAAGAAAGGAAACGATTTAAATTTTAATAAGAACAGCGATTATGCACCATAAAAAGTTATAAATGTGTAGTTAGCGGGGCTCCCTTACGATAGGTAATTTGCGACCACCGGCTCCTATACCTATAGAATGCGTATAGATTTATATAAAGAAATACACAGAAATATGCAGATTTAATTTATTATTTATATTATATGCTTGGAATATTTTTACATAATGGTGTTAAAATTCGTATTAGGTATCAGATAGATACTAGTTTGAAAACATAATTAAAGACAGCATTTGTTGTATACCTACTATTTTTGTACGTACCAGTGCCTTAGAAAATGCATAATTGTAGAGAAATTAAATAAATTCCTTTCATCTCGCATTTATTGTATCATGCAAGAGTCAAAGTATTATTATTTTTTTGTCAGGAATCTTTCATGAAAATGTTTGAAGAAAGTAAATTACCATTCTAGTTAATCGCTTTCGTTCCACTTATTATCACACACATGTCCACATGGGTAATATATAGAGGGCAGTATTAGCGGGCTCGGGACAATCAAACGATGTGATAGTGGATTCGGCGGCGCGTTTCATGTTCGCCTTTGTCCATTGTAATCCGCCGCCCGTGCCTTTCCTATAACTATATCTACTCTTTAATGGTATATATGTATATGTTCTCATGTAGGTATTATTTTTGTCATGTGATATCTGATATTGTGACTTAATTAAATGTGTATTCTCGTGGCGTAGTTGTGAAGGTAATACTTAAATTGCTTTGAAGTGGTTCCTAACTGTTTTTCAATGATCGTTTTCACCAAACTGATTTTCGTGATAGAAATTATAAGTATCACGTTTAATTAGGAAGCGTGATTTGATTTACGATACAAATATATTTTTTCTAAACATCTTTATTTTGAACAAAGTACTTGAACGTCGTATAGAACCCTTTTTCTATACTAAGTGAAACACTATAAACAATATTATCTACATCATATGTGATATGAGTGCGTTCTAAACGAGTAATGAAAGCTTCTCATAAAACTTAAGACAAAATGTTACCTTTAGCAATACCGAATATATTTATTACAAAATGTTAAGGTAACCGTAAAAATTGAAGCTCATTTCGATACTTGGTACACTTCATGTAACGAAGACTTGAACATATTATATTAACTAATGATTTGAAGGATACATTTATTTTTTTTTACTTTATAGATTCCATCCTGCCATTTGTCAATGTGCTTAAGCTTCGAGCAAAAGCTATCTACTCGTAGTTATAAAATAATTTCAGCAAATAAAGTTGTTATTTTAACAAACAAAGTAACAATAATACATATTTTACTAAAACAACATTGTAACTCTATAAGCTTTAAAAGCCAAATAAAAATGAAGATGTATAAATTCACCTAGTGTTAATTACTTTATAGTCTGCACGATTTATACCGATTTGATTTACTGAACATTCCACCAAACCATTTATTCACGTATATATTTTTATGGAGTAGGTACCTACGTTGGCGCCAATTAATTCGTGGTCACATTCAATTAAAGTTTTATTGTTATTTAATTAGCATTAATTAACTATCGACGATGTAGAGTCAAAAGCCATATTAATGTCAAGGTGAATCTTTGTTTATTAATCAAGTAAGCAACAGATAAAATTCTAAACCTAGAACAGTTATTCAAAATTTCACGCTGTTTACTGATTGAGTGGAAATCGTGACTAGACTAGAATTTAATTAGGAATAGACGATCACAACTCCATATTTCAATATTCGGGGTGTTTGTAGCGCGTAAGACGGTTCATAAATCGAGGAGACGACGTTTTGTTTCCGAGCAGCATTTTTATTGTACACAATATAAATTTATGGAATCATCATCGAGTTGTATGGACTCCTCTATTCGCTCGCAGCGGGTCTATAACCATTACAGTATTTAGATAAAAGTTCATAAAACCTCGTTTGCACGGTAATTATTAAGGTCACGATCATTTGTAATGATATTTTCTTGAGAATTTGAAGTGTTTGCCCCTTAACATTTATTTTATTGGTTGTTTTTAGTAACTTAATCGGAATTTAACAATTCGGATACTTACCACCGAACCTGTAAATATTTACATTAGCAAATAATATGTGTTGATAGAGAACATTAACTAATAATGTTAAGTACCTGCCTACCTAATAGTATTATCTACTCATATATATACAATACTAACAATTAAGCACAAACTATACTTTACCTTAGTCGGGCAATAATCTGAAAAGCGTTCTTCTGCCTGCGAGATAAAACTTAATTCACATATAAGTTTCTTTAGTATTTTTTTAACCTTCAAGTTTTAAATTTAACATATTTCATAATTATTAGATTAAATACAACCGCTTAAAATTTATTTACGTTATAATTAAAAAGTAAATATTTTAGAACAATAAAACTTCCCAACACCCGGCAGCTGTAAATATTAGGCATGTGTATGAATACATCGTGCTGTGAGCGAGAGGGCTCGTTATTTTCTGGTCAATTGCCGCTTTACTGCGCCCGCGCATCCTCGCATCCAATTACTGTCCAGCCGCCAATGCTATAAAATATATTTCTCTGGAGATACGTCATAAATATAACGAAGAGCAAATAAATACAAACTCTGGTGATCACAAAGTAGAGGTCTGTTTCGAATGAAAAATTCTGTGTCGGTACACTGTTCTATCGAGCCGAATGCAAATTATCCTTAGGTAAAACGTGTTTGTTGTCGTGAGTTTTATTTTTTACAATTATATCGAGTCGGTTACTTGGAAGTGCATTCAAAGAAATCGGGAATGGTTCGGCGTTGTTTAATAGGCTCAGATTAGAGTTAAAAGCCGGACCGTGGCCAGCAATAAGGACCCATTAAATTGTTCTCAGGGCTTGGGCGCTTATATAATCTGAATTCTTATATAACACGCCCGTCGCTCAATTGTGGTTATGTAGAACTGTCTACATAATACATATTAAAATAAGTCGTAGGACTTTATAAAGTGAGATCTAAGAAATAATAAGGTTATATCAGTATTTTACCGTTATTACCTTACTGTATAAGCGTGAAAGAGGTTTATGTGATTGACCTGTATGTATGATTCTATATTCCTGTATGATTCTATATTCCTTCGTACTAACAAAAAATGATTTTTTTATAGTAGCTGCATGTGTGTAGATTTTCGAATTTGTAATACCTACTATGTTCTTTCGTCGACTTGTTTTATTACCTAGGTACTTTGTTAATCTTTTTGCTCAATTTAGCCACGAATGTATGTAATTTGTTTGTTATTGTTGAAACTTAATTGGTAAATGTATTTTTTTATTGTGAATTGTATGTTCAGTAACACTGTTGGTTTCCTTAAATAAAATAAAAATTAAACTAGTTCTCTTCTTTTTACTTCGCTTAAGTGAAATATTATGTTTATCCTTAATTTACAGTTACTTTTTCACAATATTGTAAAAGTCTAAAAGATTTAGAACCATTATGCTGAATGAATTGTTGAAAAACAGTTGGTCCTTTTTGCTTATATCTCAGGTTAATGAGATAATAAACAATTAGTTTTGCAAGCGCAATTAGCTGGAATACCGACAAAGGGCTCAAAGTCTTTGAAGTCGCCGCTGTCAGCATCCGCTTTCTCCCCGTAGGTTATACCGGATATGACGTGGCCTTGCCGAGAGCTTTTCACTATTACGTGATAAATTCCAGCTTCCATATAAAAAGCTCCCATCTATTTGCTTAACTATCCAAGTATGATTCAGACAATAAATGGAATTTTGATAGTGTTTTTAATACATATTTTAGAAAATATTTTTCATTTCCTGATTTTGGGAAATTTAGAAAATCCTTACAAATGAAACTATCTCTTCGGATTTTGTCGCGGTTTTACTTATTTTGATTTTTGGTTTCCGATGTTTCGAATGGTTTTCAGCAATCGTCTCAGAGATTTACAGACAGTGCCCGCAATTTCCAAAAAATGATCAAACGGGCACCAAAGTACCTTCTTTTCTTAATATTATGTATTATACAAAATATGTATTCATGACCTTTGAAAGTATTATAAGGGCATATCAAAAACCTTTTATGAAGAAAGTTGATAATATGTAGATACATGTTGGCATTCTTTTACATATAGCTGTCAACAGACCGTCTTTTATTGCTTGCTTACGGCTGAATTCATTAAATTTACGATCCGCGCGCTATCTCCGAGGGAACTTTAATGCGATTTAATAGTGATGCATTTTCGATTATTTTCCCGAACAAAAGGAGGGAAAGACTGAAAGTGGGGGCGAAGGGCGGGAATGGTGTTCGTAGCGGGCCAATAAAGGCGCGCAGTAAATCCACGTAATTTAGAGCGGTTGTAAATTAAAGTTCCGCTATAAACGTGGTCGGGCGCGTACCTGCCTCGCCGCCGCCTGCGTCACGCCAGCGCTTATAAATCAACTGCCGCCACCGCGTCCTACGGACTGCTGTGTGACCTGTTCCTATATTATACTTACTCGAAAATATTGATATAGTATAGAAATATTACGTATATGCTGAGTTTAATTGTGTAAAGTCTGACTTGCAACGTCTATGATTGTCATTTTTTTATTGTTTATTTTTATACTGACCATTTAATTAAGTATACACTTTTACTCTGTTATTTTGGTGTCTACTTTATAAATGTACGCAGAACTACTTAATTATTATTTTATAAACTATACATTTTGATTCAAAACTAAAAGTAATATATATTGTGGTAGATGTAAAGGTTTTAAAATTAAAACATAATAAATAATCAAACTAAGGCCGGCACTCAGTCGTTACTAAAAATATCTTGACATGTATTCTTAATTCACTTGGACTGGACATAAAAAAAAATCTTGAATATTTCGAACAATAAAGCCAAGCTGAGTGACATTTGGAATCAGTTATCTCTTTATATAGATGTTGAGCTATAAAATCCTTCTAACGCGTGATGTAGAGTGATTTACTACGCGATCGGGACACAATATATAGCGTTTACTTTAGACAATCCGAGAAGGATACACAATACTTGGAATAATTTATTTACACACGTAAACTAGGAACCCTTTATCTATTTGTTGGGTTTAGGTCAGATAAAACAGATAATGTGTCTCTTTATGACTTAAATCGTAAAATGGAATAGCGTTACGGCACCATGGGGTTGGTTGTGCTTGTTAGATATATAAACCTCTACAACAGGCAAATATTAATGAGACGGGGTTTTAATTAATTCTAAGTAAAAAATATTTTGGTATTACATATATCGTTTTTAAATTCTATGAGTTTTATTAGTATCTTCTAGAGTTTTAATAGTAACTATATAAAGTATATTTAGATACTCATATAATATTATTTCTAGTAGAGTTCGTTATCAGGCTTTATTCTGATTCAGTATTTTAAAAGTATTTTCCGAGTGGTCAGATATGCATCAATTAAGACAAATAATAATTTATCTTTGGTGTTTTAGCACCTCATTAAAAAAGATATAAGAAAGGAGGAATGAATTATTAATGTGTAAAATCCCAGAAAGGTCATGCATCAAAGAGCCGTCACAACGTACAACGCCTTTTGATATCTCGAAAGGAGATATTAGGTAAAAAATATCGGTGGATAAGAGGCAGGTAGAAGGCGGTGGGCGACGAAGCACGCGATATAGCGAGCATCGAGCCTTTTGTTATCTGTGCGAGCGCCGAGCGAGGCCCCGCCCTGGCTCGGCCGTCGCGCGCCGCACATCACTACATCCAACATGGCGGCACGTCGTGGCGCAACGACTTATATACACCTAATGAAACTCAATTTTAATTAATTCACAGCAATCAAGTCGCGTGCATGCCGCTACTTTTATGTATATTGTTTCCATATCATTCTAAAGCTCTACATTTGATTTCTCCAGAGTGTCACTTTTGCGTTTTGTTTGGTAAGTTATGTTTATAAACAGTGCGTTGTTTTGTTATTATTACGTCGTACGCACCTTTTTAGTTAATGTGATTGCAGTGGCCAAACCATAAAATGTTACATGAATGTTATGATAATTATTATTCCTTTGTGACATTCATTGTCAATAAAGATTTTATTTTAAGATTTATTTTATCGTAGCAGAATCGTGACGGGGACTAAAGAATGTTTTCTTTCGTAATATATTAATCTACTCAGATTTTATTTATTATTATAATAAGCAAAATTTTTAAATTTGCGTAAACTCAAATTTGATAATGAGATACCTAACTTAGTTACAGAAAGAAAATTTCTATAATTGAAACAATGATGAATCGGAAATGCTTAAATATTTTTTGTAACTTCTTTGACTAGGTACCTACCTACCAAAAACCTCTTTTCTGAACAAACAACAATTCTAAAGAAGTCTAAAACTGGATTTTAGGAAATTATAATATAGTAGGTACTATGTAATCAATCGTTATTTATTATGAAAAAGAGGAAATCACTTCAGAATAAGGAATTACAGAAATTAACGTCAAACATTGAGAAGAACCTAATAATAGGATAGTGCTCGACTTGCGATACTTAGTATATTCGCTATATATATTATTTATATTGGCTATATTTTTTATATAAAAAATATATTGGTAATATTTAGACTACGCAAAGAAGTAGATTTGAAACCGTCGGCTAAGCATAGAGCTTCATACAACAGAGCATACCTTGATATTATTATCATTGTAATCTACTTATGTGATACCTAATTTATAAGTAAGTAGAAGCTTAAGTACCCAAAGGAAAGAACTAAAAAAACTACCTAGTAGTGATATATTTCATAATAATATTAATAATTTTCACTCTACATTTACTCACTAAGTATAATAAGTATTATTTATATGTTCATATAAATAAAATATTATTAAATTATCATATTAAGTTATTCATGTCAAATTGTATGTTTTTTAATTTTAACCGACTTCTAAAAAGGAATGTTCATAGATTTGTAGGAGATGGCTCTACCGAGTTGTTGTATTCCATTAAAGTAGTGCATGTGGTGCTAAAAATGTTATGCTTTAATTTAATGTACACAGTTTTCAAGAAACTTAGAAAAATTAATGAATTAAAATTTTGTTTAATAGCAGTTCTAATTAACTAGTTTTAATTTTGTAATTTAACTACCTATTATTATTTGTAATATTGACATGAGATTTTCGATGGTAGTGCTGTAATTTGGTACCATCGAGCTAACCTGATGATGAATCCAGAAGATCAAAAGGATCTCTTTAACGACTACTAGTAAATATGTATTTTCAGTTTTATACTTATTTGGTTGGTTTTCGGATTTTGTCGTAGATTCATTTTGATTGTTGGTTGCCGACGTTTAATATTTAAGAGGTCTCAAAGGTATTATAGGGCTGTTACTGATAATCTTCTTCCTAAACCCTCCAAAATTTTGGTCTCTCCCGTGACCATAAAGCATTCGAAACGTCAGTAACCAAAAATTAAAATAAATCCGCGAGTCGCAATCCGTAAAGATAGTTTCATTTAAATTGACAAATATATATTTGACAAGCCCAATGCTTGAATTTTAAAGCCTTCCAAATAATAAAAATTATAATATATATATTATATATATATATATATATATATATATATATATATATATATATAATAATTTTATTAAAATACTTTACAAATTCTCTACAGATGTTCTTACACTATATTTATTATTCTATCAATATAGCTTGGTGTTGTATAATTATGGATAAATGAAAACTAAAACACCTCTTACTTTTATATCGACAATCTAATTAAAATTTTTGTCTGTCTGTCTGTCTCTTTGTTCAGGGTATTCTCTGTAACGACTGGACCGATTTTGACCTGACTTTCACTGGCAGATAGCTAATAATGTAAGGAGTAACTTATGCTACATTTAACCCACTTCAAAAAAGGAGGAGGTTGTATTGTAGAAATTATATTTATTTTAACTAATAATATGATTACAACTTTTATTTTAAATAAGATCTTAATAAATAATTAGAACAATGGAACAATTACTTACCTAATCAAACAAAAATAGCAATTTTTGATTAAATCGCCTAATAAATTAAAAATAGCAAAAATAAAAGTTAGAAATTCTTAATGTAAATTCGGTTATTTTAAATAAAACAAGGGGATCAAATTTCTAGACATTAAATCGTTTTTGCATTCATATTGCGAGGCTCCCCTGCCATTTGCGCGGGTCCCCGAGGCGCCGTTAGCGACATCTCGCGACGTGATTTATCCACGTCTACACAACTGACACATAAATGTCGCTTTTGTTTCTCTTTACTGGCTGATTTGGGGAAAAGGGAAAATATTATTTTATTCAAAGATAACAATTATTTTTGTTTTTGACTGTTTATGAAGGTGTGAGAATTATTTTTTATGGAGGCAACGTAGTTACTTATTTAGTATAGTTAGTATCATACGAAAACTTGTTGTGTCTCTTATTAAAATATGGTCGTACAGACATAGAAATTACATTAATTATAATCCATTTAATATCTAAAGCTCTAATATAATATTAGAGCTATAGATATTAAATGAAGTGAAGGTTTTTTTGTCGGAATTTAAGAGTTGGATATTCTATGCCACTAACAATACGATTTGAAACCGTTTTTTTTTGCGTTTAATAGCCTATTTATTGACGAAGGAAGTGTATCTAACATTATTATACAACTCTTCGGAGCAGAGCAATAATTATACATAAATAAAATACGAGAGTGCAGCCCGAGGCTAATACTAGTATACCTTCTTCAATAACACTTAATAGTTTCAGGTTTGTGCAACGTAAATAGTACATAATTACGAGTAGGTACATATTTGTTGTAAAAGAAAAATGTTATTTTATTTAATGAAATATACAGAATCTTTTTATTTTTTTATAAGTAGCATAATGAAAATAATACTTATCAGTTCTAGAAATACTGACCGTAAGTTGATTGATTTGTATATAATGAAATCAGGAAAGAATCGGTTTTGACTGAACTTTCACTGGTACATAGCCAATTTCATAAATAGTACTTTAGGCTACTTTTGTTTTAGATAGGGTTAGTGTTACGTACAAAGCAATAAAACCTATGAAATTGTGAACAAAATCTTAATTGAGTCTCATTGGTCCCATGGACGCACCCGAGCGGAGCGCGGGCTAGTCGCAAGTATAAGATAGTTATTTTCAAAGTAATAAAAGGAAGTAGAGTATTAGGGTAGAGTAAAATTTAATGACCATTAACCATAATTAATGATTTAAACTTTCATATGATTTTTTTAAGCAACAGTGAATTTAAAAATGTTATTTATCTAAGGCCTAAGCTTTTTAGTTCGTTTTATTATTGGATAGAGCGACAATCCTAACTTAACAGGTATTTTTGCGAAATGCATTTACGCATAGCACCAAGTGGTTATGTGGGACTCACCGGCTTAAAAGAAGCCAGTACTATCTACTAAAAACCAACAAAACCTCCGTCTGTTTTAACGGGGCGTTGCAGGATCGCTTACGCATTTAACCACGACATCCCAACGGCCCGGCAGGTCTGCCAAAGCAGACTGACTTTGTGCTCAAAAATACAACTTACACTTCTATTAAATCTAAATTGGGTTTAAACTATTTTAATATTTATTTTTATCTTTTTGCAAGCAGTATATCTTTTTAATACACTAACATATCTTGTAGACCGTATTAAGTATACGGTCTAATCATGAAATTAGTTAGTTAACTACTTTTTTGTAATTTTTATGCTTAACTCTATTTAACTAATCTCTAAAATAACTGACTTAAAATTATAGGGTACAAGAGTGTGTCGTTATGTCTTTAAACTGACGGGTCTAGAATTCGATATAGAGTGAATAAGCCGTAGGTCCATGTCTGTTGCTCTCATAATAATTATAGCCACTCATAATATCTGAGTTTTATTGTACCTAATTGGCTTAGGAACGCCCAAGACAAGTCATAGTATTTCCGTTCTCTATAAAATTCTAATATCTATTAACGATATTACGTTATATTACTAACTTATTGAATAACGAATTGTTAGGAACTTTAAAACGTACCTAAATGTTTTCAAAACATTTTGAATCACCAACCTTTAGGAGTATTAAAGAAGAGGGATACTTCTTAGATGGTAAACTGACTAATTTCCTCTACCGGCATGTAGTAAGTTTTGTTTAAAGCCCGCTTTTGGATTTCTCATGTAAAGTACGATAAAATGTAGGGACGCTCGACTGTGGTTGATATTACTTGATCAGTGCAGCTGCAGTCAGATAAAATTCAAGTAGTTTAGCTCAATAAGTACTACATATTCAATTGAATAAAATTTTTAAAATTGATTAAAAATAGAATTTAACCTATTTTGTATGGTAGGTACCTACTTTCAGTGCTTTTTTACCTCTAAAAACTTAGTCTTTACCACGACCATGACTGCTGTATTTACTAACGTGAGGTAAGGAACCAAAAGTCATAGTAAATACTAAATACGCTAAAAATCGTAAATACAGTTCTATTAAGGTTAAGAGTGTGGAGATATATGTGGAAATATCAAGCGCCTGGAGGTATCAAGCTGAAATTCATATTAAATACTCAAGTCTACTTGTACTGTACTGTCTCTAGGAGCTGTGAAAAAATCTAACTTCTAAGCTAACGCAATCAAAAGATACAGCCGTTTAAGCTGCAAATTTTCGACACTCGCAAGGGAATCAAAATCTACAGGAATCTACAGGTACTTCCCGTGAACTCAATCTTGAAATTTGGCATGAAGTAACGTTTTATAGCATACATGATGGAAAAATTCCAAAAATAAAAAAGTTGAAAATTAAAAAACAATTCGGCCAAGTACGAGTCGGACTCGCGCACGAAAGGTTCCCTACCAAGCTGAAGTTCATATCAAATACTCAGGTCTACTGTCCCTTGGAGCTGTGTTGTGAACCCTAAAAATATCCCAACATTCGGAAAGATATTCTATTTAACTCTACATCTGAATTCGCAATCATAATTTGTATATTAATCTATACCTACTTACTCCTATTATAAAACTGAAGTTTGTTTGCTTGTTTGAACGCTGTCATCTCAGGAACTACTGGTTCGGATTGAAAAAACTTTTTGTCCTCGATAGTCCATTTTTGAGGAAGGCTATAGGCTAAATAACATCACGCTACAAGTCGTAGCCTACGACCAAAAGTAGCGAAATATCGATGAAAAATCCGGAAAAATTATTCATTTCGAGAAGTTCCGCTGCGTGCGCTGCGTAACCGGTTAAAGTTATGCAAAAACGATGTGTTAATGAATTGTTCCCTTTTAAAATTACTAAAATAAACTCCGCGACAGCATATGTATATCTTTTACGGTTTACTCACTATAAGTTATAACCATTTTATCATAATCAAATTTGTTCTAAAATGATATCTTATTTGCGAAGGTATTTATTATATAATTGTATTAATGTAAATTGTAAGAATATGATTTCTGCTCCTTAAAAGCCGCGGCCAAGGCTAGTAAAAATATATTTATATATTTCTGGATTAAGCCTTCATAAAAGATTTAACATAGTTGTAATGATCTTAAATATGTTATAACTAGAGACTCTCCCTTGCTTCGCTCGGGCTCGACCCTAGATACATTTTGAAGGTTAGTATAGATATCTCAGAAATGAGATATTTTACTGCAGTAAAAAGTATCTTATATATTGACCCGGAGAACCAACTATCATCACACCACATTTCATCAAAGTCCGTCCAGTAGTTTTCTCGTGATGCGGTCACAGACAGACAGACACAAATTCTAAAAACGATAGATTCGGCCTCTGTATCGTTAATAATGATATTATATATCAATTAGAATTTCCAAAAAATAATCAATGTACAGATTTAACTAAGTTAGGATTTTATTATAATATGTAATCCAATCTATAGGATGCATATTATAATAGGTATAAGGTAGGTGTATGATAAATTGGATCAATCAAGCTAATTTTCTTGGAGTTGTAAGTTGGCGCAGTTGTAAGCAGTTTAGATTACAAAATAATAGGCATATAATATTTATATTATAGAATCATCCAAACATTAAAACAATTTCACACACTTTTTAAATATATTTAGTTGTACATTTTTTCAAATGCATAATGATAATAAAACATTACGATACTTGCTTATAACGAACAAATAACTTAAGTAGATAGGTACTATCTACTTACGTAATAATAATTATTGAACAATGTTATCTAGGTATACGTAAATACAAAAAATATCAATTGCCGCTCGTTATTTTCGTTAAAACTCAAAACGGCATAACCGATTTAAATAAATCGTTTTTGGTTATGTGGAGGACGGTCAGCGTATGGTCAGCGCTTGAGTATCTACCTCCCCCCTCCCCCCAACATGCGTTCACCTTGTCGTGTTGGTGGGGCTCAGTAGCGTCCGTCAATCGAAACCAAGACACGTCTGAAGATAGCTCACTTCGGTGGGCGGTGTTTCATGCGGATTACTCCAGGTACTTCTCTGATAGCAGAGTGGACTGTGAAGCAACCTCTTGGCTGGGTGGTGCTTCGGTAGACCTGCCGTTGAGGCGATCGATCCTGCCATTTTAAGACGGAGGAGGGTTTGTTGGGTTTAAGTGGTGCTGGTTTCCAACCGGTGAGCCCTACATAACCACTTGGTTCCTAAGGTGGTAAGCGTAAATGCATAATATCCCAACAATAAAAAAGGGCTGGTTTAAGTAGGCATACAAAACTAGCTGCAAAATCGCTCGAAAAGTTCAGAGCTGATTATTTTGTATAGGAACCGTTAAAATGTAGGTACCTGTAAGTATATTCGTATCTACGAATCCGTGGAACCGTGCAAAGCGAGCTATAGTTGCTCTCATGTCTCTTACTTAGGTACATACGGGTTACATAGTCCAGGCAATAATATCCAACAAAGATTTTTCAAAATACGGACTGGTTGTTGTAGGGCAAAGCGAGCTTAAATAAGCAAAATAAATCCAGCTTCATATATCCATACTACTTAACATTAATTGCTAAAGTAAATCTGTTTTTCTGTCACTTTTATTCTTTATCTATCTATAAAAATCTAGATATATATTACGTAGTTATACAGGTAATAAATATATATTTTTTGTGTTTCATAATGCTATTGCTCAGCCTAAGCTATACTATACATTATGTATGTACTAAATACTAAGTAAATATGACTATGTTACCTACATCAAACTGCGAGAGCTAAGCAATTCTGTAAAATATTGATTATTTTTAACAAAAATAAAAACAAAAACCGACTTCAAAACTATACAAATCTAAACTAAAAAGTAAAAAATAATACTTTTAATTAATTACTTAATTTTGGAGTCGGTGCCAGGTCGGACTGTTTTATCTTGCCTTTGAATGAACTTTCGAACGGTATATTGTTGTTTACAAATTGATAATAATAATCGAATAGGTATCTATTTAAGGTTATTTTTCTTTGGCTTATAATTTAATTTATAATATATTTTATAATTTATTTTATTTTTTATTTATTTAACTTATAATTTATTTTTATTTTTTGTGGAAAGTAGATACGTATTTTGTTTATTTAAATATAATATGGGTATTGGGTAGGCCAATTAACCACTGCTCTAATGAATCAGCGAGACGAGTTTCGGAATAAATATCATTAAGCAATCGAGATTTGTCCACGTCCAGTTTTCCAGACGTTAATGATTATAAAAATTTACGTTCTATATCTGGTAAATTTAGCCTGAAAGAATACAAATATCGGTCCATAAGTGCGTTTAATACCTATTGAAAGAATTTTCTTTCAACTCCTAACCGTTGAGGAGTTGTACCTTCCATCATCAGCTCTTTTAAATGATAACGACGTTAATTTGCTCCTAAGAATTGACGAGTTCCGTTACTTTGCCATGGATCCCATAATTAGAACTTAACCAAATTCTCATCAAACTACCCTTTAAGTCTATCGTTTCCAATAAAATGGTATCATCGAAATCGGTTGGCGTTCCATCGAGTTATTCGTCCATTTGTCGCGCAAAGACATATGGTTTTCTCATGGATGCCATAGTCAGAACTAAACGAAATTGAAATGGGACCACACGGTAAGCACTAGCTTTCAAATAAAAAAAATCATCAAAATCCGTTCACCCAGTCGAAAGTTCTAAGGTAACAAACATAAAAATAAAACTAAACTAAACTAAAAATTGAGAACATCCTTCTCCATCCTTTTTGGAAGTCGGTTGAAAACGATGCGGGCTGAGCTATTAGTAATTTCTGTAGTAATAATGTAAAGTAGGTAACTTCTACATAGAGGTTACATATTATATAGGTAAGTACTACTTATAATTAGCAAAACTTGGGTAACTCCATATCGATCAAAGAAAAATACATAGACTTCAATACGACCAGTCGCGTGACTTTATTTATTTCCAAAAAATCTTTCCAAAATAAGACCTTAGATCTTAGAATATACTATTCTAAGAGACCTATCATATAGTTCTAGAACGTATATATGTATATTCATTGGTATAGTTATGTTCATGGTTCATTTAAAGTAAACTTCGAATTAGTAGGTACCAGCAACCTAGTTAGACAAGTAACTTACCTAAAAACCTGAAAACAAAAATGTCATGCGCTACTGATCTTAAAGAGTATTATTTAACTAATTTAATAGCTTAACCATTAAACATATCTTTAACTACATCTCTTTAACTAATTCTATGAGCTTTGGTTATAAAAATACTTACTTTAAATATTTATTAATGTTCATTATACGTAATTGAATGAGTATAATAGTGTGTTTGCATCTCATTATTTGAACTAATGACCTTAAATGATAATAAATATTAAAGTAGATAAAGGCCTCAGTACTATTTCTGAACTAGAGCACTATGGGCGACTTAATTGATATATCAGAGGTTAATTCCATGAGCGATGATAGATTTGAAGAGGTTTTCGGTAATGTGATAGAACTCTATAGAACCGCGTCGGTTCATGTAAAAAATATGCGTCCGTTCCAAGATGTAACTGACCTCTGCGCTGCGTTCAACAAATATTTGGACGAAGTCTGCTTAGAAGGTGGGTAAATATTTATTTATTTAATTGTTACATAAAATATTGTTCATATTTCTTGGATATTTGTAATGATTATTATCGTAAATATCAAAAATAGGTATGAGTCATGTTCTTAGTTTTCTTTAAGAAAAAAAAATTCGATAAGATTTTTTTATTGTAAGTAACTAGGTCATCAAATCGATTACAAGGTGGTTGAAATGTCGGATAACTAATTAGTGAATTATAGTAGGCTTAAATTACATTAGGTAGGTATTTATTAATGTATAGTACAAAAATTGTTTAAGGAAATAATAACCAGAACCTATATTTATGAAAATATAACTTTACAATTTTAATTTTACCTTTTTGACTAAAATAATGATTCGAAATTAAGGGCAGCCTTTTCATAATATTAAGGTATGTTGGGTAGGTAGGTACTACTTAGATAAATTTTGCGTGTTTTATTTAAGATTTTTTAAAACAACTCTTAGTGGTATTTAAATATTATTAATAGTAGGTATGTAGTAGGTTTACCTATATTAGGTACTTATTTCATAGCTAGCGACTGCTTTCATAGGTGCGGGTTTCTCTAGTTAAAATAAATAAATTTTCTAAAATAAAAGTAGCCTAAGACTTGCCTAAGACTTAGGCTACTATAGGCAGCCAGCTAATGTTATTAGGAGTAACTGAGGCCCTAAGTTAATCTTTTTAATATTAGCTCTCTGGTGAAAGTCCCGTTAAAATCGGTCCAGCCGTTTTAGAGATTAGTCGGAACAAACAGACAGACAGACAGAAAACATTCAAAAATTGATTTTTATGTTAGTACCGTATATATACTTTCATATGCATTTAGTAAAAAGCTGTTAAAAACCAGAAGCGAACACTAACTGCTTAAAATATTTATTTAATGAAATAAATGTTACAGAGAAATTGAAGGTTCTTAGTTCGCATCCGGATTTGGCGGGTCGATTAGCTGCACAGGGGGAGCTTACACGCGAGTCCGCGGCCGAGCAGCGCAGTGCCGGCCTAACCAATCTTACTGCCGAGCAAAAAGCTCTTATAGACTTACATAATAAAAGGTATATCACAAACTATTTACAAACTTAAATTGTATATTTTTGGATTTCATAAAAATTCATCATAATGCATATAATAATAAAACAGTAGGTGGTTAACTTGGCGTAGGTAACTAATCTATAGGCATGTGCAATATTATTTAAAAACAATGAATCGAACCTATAGTTATTAGAAATTTTGTCTGTCTGCATTATGATAAAACTACTAGACATATTTTGATGAGAATGGGTATGATGATAGTAGATAAACCTAGCCATTGGTCAATACATAGGATACTTTTCATCTCTTAGTAATCTATATGGCAGTTGAATTGTATCCAAAGCTGAACCCGCGGGAGCGAGGATGAGTTACCGACTCACATAAAATTGACTTTTTTAACGTGGCTTTGTTCTATATTAAGAATATTCTTAATATAAGAATAATTTCTTAAAATAAGAATATTCTATATATTATTGTTACTTTTTATTTAGTTCATATTTCTACTGTGGACCACTGTTCTATGATGTATCCTATTGAATATATACATATATAATATATGTTATTATCTACGTAAGTGTCCTTAATTAAAATTAGTTTGATTTTGAGGTTACTAGCGTCCTCTGTAATCAATACACATCAACTAAAGCTTTGATAAATTATAGAGGTCGCCAGTGACCTAGAGTAAGCTGCATTGAGTTATGATATTAGTTCTGTCGACGAGGTTACAAAAATGTCCAATAGATGTCGCTGGCAAAAAATCTTTTGACCTACTGCAATCAGCAATGTAAAATAATAAATAGAAATAAAAATTGATTAAGTAATTTTATATAACTAGCAAATACGCGGCTCCGCCTGCGTTCCAACCACTATTAAAAACTAAAAAATGGTGATAGAAGGATCAAAATTTAGGGTTATAAGTATTAACAATTTTTTAATGCCTGGACAGATAATTTTTAATCTGGACAGGACCAGCCTCATCACTTAGGAGAATAGAAAATAGCCTACGACCTATTCTCAGACCTTCCAAATATATATAAAGAATTTACTATAAATTAATTTATAAATCGGTTAAACTGTTTCAGAGGAGTTCGATAACAAACACTGTGACACGAGATTTTTTTACATATTGATGTTTTTTATCCACTAATATTGAAACTTTACACTTTTAAATATTACAGGTACAAGGCCGAATTTGGTTTTCCATTCATTATTTGTGCTCGAGTAAATAAAGTACACTCAATAATTGAAGGTTTACAACAGCGATACAGTAACACAAGGGATACTGAAATAACAATTGGTATCAATGAAGTCAAGAAAATTTGCAGACTTCGTATACTTGATATTGTTAAGAATTAGGAAGAGATCAATAAAATTATAAATCATACATTACATACATTGTGTTTTAATTTTTATTAAAAATAGGCAGATTTTAAGACATAACTTTAAAGCAAGCCTAGAGATTTTTCAACAACCGCATGAGGTTGTCCACAAACTTCACGGAATTCTGGTGTATTCAGAATATCTTCAAAACCAATATCAAGATATCTGCCAGTGAATACATCATGTTGCAGATTTGAGCTGGGAAGGAAAGGAAGATGGCCAACCTGAAATTAAGAGAACAAACTGTATAAAAAACGAAAGTTCAATCAAGCTAGTACTACAATACAGTGTAAACTCTATATAACGACACTCGACTGCACATTATTTTACGTTGTAAAGAGTTGTCATTAAATAGAGAGAAGAAAAATCTTTATTAGAAAAAAAATCTTATTTCAGACTAGCGTTAGTAATTCCATACATAAAACAATTCTTATTAAAATCTATCGCGTATAGTTTCTTATTTTCGTGTGACGTCTTTTGCTGCACCACTAATTTTGTTGTATTTTTTACTTATTTTATTCATATCATGCGATATTAAGGCATCTTGGTGATAAAGAAAGTACTTTGTCAATAAGTTTGCTGCTTCCAGAGCTTCTTTAATGCACAGAGGAGTTTTTACATAATGTGGCTACTGACAAAGTACTATTTATTGTTTAATTTTTGTTGTTATTGAGAGTGGGTGTAATGCTAAATAGAGTGTTTCATTATATGGAAAACAAGCTAAACCAACCAAAGTTGAGTGATTAAAACACTTTAGGGAGTTAAATTAAGTTATGTTACATGGAGTTTACACTGTATTTGCTATATTGATTACATAGTACACACTATAATAATGTCACTTAACTGATTAGTTATAACCTTACAGTCATGGCTGTTCTGTTCATCAATCAGCAGATGGGATGTTAGTATTGTAATAATTACTTTTTAACTATTTTTTTTAAATCACTAGAGGTAAAAATTTAGAACTGACTACTTAGTCTCTCACATATACATAATTCAACATTTTTACCTACAGCACATTGTTTTGAATTATGATAATAATATTTTTTATATTAACTTACATTCAAAATAATTATTATGGACAAAGTGAAATGGGAATTACCATCTTAATTCCAAATTTCTTTGCAGTCTATTTGTAGAACTACAAAAAATTATTGCAGTCTAGTATCAAAAAACAAAGAAGTTTTATATTTGAATGTTTCATAACTTTGATAAAGGAATAATAATTATATAATTTTACTTTGTCTGGTACAGTACATGTATCTTACCTTACTCGCAAACTTTCTTTCCATTGTAAGCTTCAAAGGTGCATGAAGGCCTTGAATATTGCGTAGCATAGCCATGTTCATTTTTTCTTCATTTAGATGGTACTGGAACAAGTAAAAATATGCTTTACGTTTCTCTAAGAAAAACAAAATTTTTACTGTGCTAATACTGAATTGGGCAAATAAAATTTGAATATAAATAATGATCTTCATTTAATTTTCAATTTTCATATAAAAAAATACAATTTATTCATATAATTAAGGTACTGGATGCTACTAGTTTTATATACATTCATCATCATAGGTAGGAGAAAAAAAGTGGGTTTGCTATATTTATTCTTAATTCTGATGGTTATTTTTTTTAATACATACATTTTGTTCTGAAGCTTGCAATGGATGGGAAAAGGCTAATTTATTCTTTGTGGATGAAAGCCCAGCAACCATTGGGCTAGGTATTCCGAAGGGGCCTTCTTGAACTGTGATATTCGCGGCATTTTCAGGTTTGACTTTTAAGGAAGGAAGTCCAAAACTCTGTAATTTTATAAAGAAATGATGAAATTAAGTAATTAGTACTGATATTTGAATGTAATTATGATAATTACTACAAAGAATACTATTTAAGTGTATATTCAGTAATATTAAAATGTTAACAGAAGAACAATGTATTATACAGTGGACTGTGTAAGTAAAACCAATATTTTTGAAATTACACACAAATTCTTACCATTTTGAAAATATAACCACTGAATGTAATAAGCAGGAATAAAAAAATATATATTTTTGAAAGAATACTTATTCAAGTAATGAAATAATATTTAAAACTTAGTCGCTTCTTTTTAACACTGAAAATATGACTTTCAAGTTGCTTGCTTTACGATACTACTGTCGTCTGTCAATGTCAATATTTGTCAAATCATCTCAGTAGTACAGATACCATATATGCAGATACGATAATAAACTAATAACGATGTGAAGCCGTTATCAAGAAATAAATTAATAAATAACCTTATATGTATTCATTGATAGCTTACCCTCTTAAGGTATCGATGAGGAGAACCAAAATTTAGCAGCTGAATGCGGAACAATGTGTGCTTAGTTGAAAAATGTAAATTTTTGAGTGCCTAGAGCAGTTAAACTGCAGTATCCAAAAACTGCTGTGAGAAAATGTAATTATAATCTAATAACTTTTTTATCTTGATTTTCTTCAATTAACACGCTTTTCGACGGACACTTTACCATCATACGAGTAGATATAGTTCTTCGTATCTTCTATATCAGGCACTATAATATTAATCAGGGTAATAGTTTCTGGCAACAATTTAGTTTTTATAATAATAACAATAGCAAATCCATAATAACCTAGGACTCCGGTTCTGCAGACAGAGACTGTACTTTTCAGCACTAAGTTGCGAAATGTTAATGCTTTTAAATACACTAAATGTATGACAGTCGTAGGATCTTTGCTATTAGGTATACAAGTATATTACTTTTCTCTAATATGAATATCCGTTACTGGTACCTACTTGATTTTTGACTAAATCATGTTATATTTTTTTAATTTAATAGAGCTTTAGTTAAGAGTTAGAGCAAGCTAGAGCTTAGGTTCAGCTTTATATAATAGAGCTTTAGTTGATTTTTTTAATTATATTTTTCGCGTTGAAGACTAATTTAGTAAAATGATACCTTTTTCGTCATAATATATATTTTATTTACATCTGTCATCTTTATCGGGGTTGTATTATGTTATACATTTAATTTTGTACTATTGTGGTAAAAATATTGAGCTTTTGTATTTTGTATATTTCATATTATTATGTCTCCGCGAAGTGGTACTAAGAAAGAACTGGTTAGCATAATTTTCATAATATATTATTACTTATATTTATAATAGGTTTAAATAAGTACCAGCTTTACATAAAAAAAACAAATATGACTATTATAGGATCCCGAGGAGCAAATGAAAAAAAAATTTCGTGCCAAATGCTTGTTCCGTGCTTTAGGGCGGCTTGTACTGGCTAATGCATATTGGCTTATCGAAGGTGTAGATCATTATGAGGGACTGGATGATGTTAAGCGTAGAGTTGAACAAGCAGTTCGCGGGAAAAAGAAAAAACAACTGTTGAATATAAATGTTAGTACCTATTGATTTGACCCTCTTTTTAAACATAAAATAAAAACTCTACGACACAAAAGTAATTTTGAATGCATGCATGCAATCTCTATCTGGAAAACTAATCTGGTATAATCTAGCAATTAATAATAATTAATTGTTAGTTTGCTGTAATACAAAAAGTTTATATAGGTACCTAACCAAACAACTTAATTAAAGGAAAACAGGTACTTAAGTACATATCTAATTTGGTTTTTATAATGCGAATTCGAATGTTCATAGTATAGTAACGTTAATGATCGCATTGTTTTATAACTATAGGACAAAGCACTACTAAATAAACCAGCAGAAGAGCGAACAGATCAAGAGAAAAAATATATTTTTCGTATTATAGGTGGCCTTAAATGTTTCAAGCGATATCCAAATGTAAGTTATTATATTATTAAATATTTATCAAGTAATTTGAAAGTTTTTATGAAAAGGGAACCGTTTAAAAACGAAAAACAACAGCCAAGAACATTTAGATCTAATCTTTCTAATTAGGAATGAAAAACTTTTTAGTCCCGTTTGAAAAGTTCAGAGCTTTGGAAACACTTAGTCTTAAAAATAATCCAAATAAATGCAAATGAATAGAGATCATAAACATTTAAAAATACAATTTTTCATTTCTATAACAGCATGTGAAAAAGAAATTGGCGGCTGTGACATATTTTAAGTATTATGGTCCAGGGCGGACAATAGTTCGGCAACATCAGGAGGCGCATGCACTTTATTTTATAATAAATGGTGACGTCACTGTCAGTCAGATGATCTTTGATGAACTTCTCCAACAACATGTTTCTGTTGATGTAGGAGTCATGCATCCTGGTGATATGTTTGGCGAAGTGTCTTTACTCCATAATATTCCTCGGACCGCAACTTGCACTACAAATGGTTAGTAGTACCAATCTTAAATAAATTACTTAATTAGTTAGAATTTAGCTCAAAATTGATTATACCTTATTGTCATTTTTTTTAATATTATAGGAAATATTTATCTCATCTCTGCATAATATCCTTATGGTAGGTAGGTAAGCAAAGTTATTTACGATATGTATAATGTAGATAATTTGAATCATAACAATCCGTTTTTTTTAAATCAAATTACATATACCTAATACTTAAATGAAAATTAGTTTAAGATAGATTAGTTTTCGCTGGCGAATTCGTTTATATAGAAATACTTAGGGTTTTTTTGATTTTTCTAAATCAAAAACCATTCACCAGTTCTAATAGAATAAGTATATCTTTATGGAGATTTTGTAATATTTAGGTGTTATAGGTAATGAAGCTAAAACTAGTATATTACGATTTTCGAACTTAATTTGAATAGGCAACGTTATCAATTTAACCAGGTACAATTAGGTCATAACTCATAACCCCTGACCTATCGCCACTTAAATGGCTCATTGCCGATTGGATCATAACTGATTCAAATTATATTCACAGTGCATAGATATAGAAAATAGATTTTCCTCATACTTAGGTACATATATTTTATACTTTAAAAATAAATATTCTTATATTGAATTTATGAAAGAAACCGATATTTATAATACATAATAATAATAATGTGTGGCTTAAATATTTTCATATGAGTAATAATTTTGGATTTTCTCGAGATACGTGTTGATTCATATTAAAATAACTGCTTTCTATTAATTTAAAATGTTTATTTGTACTCTGCATGATATACCTACCTAATCATTTGTCTATTATAATTATTTAATATTATTATAAATTACGTTATTACTTACTATGATAAATTATAAATTACTTTTTTGTGTATTATTACTTAGAATATAACTATATGCTTACGCACATATCTAGCAATCATAAGTACTACGAGTAGAAGCATAATAACAAGTTGGTATAATCAGGGAGCTCTCGTGTAAGCTCGTTAATGTGCCACTAAAGCGGCGAAAATAAGCTTTTCTATTGTTCTACAACTGTATAAAGTCAGCTGTTGAAAATAATAGTATCTATATCCATAATTAATTCATTACATGCTCTTCTTAAAGGAACGTTGATTATAATTCGATCAAACAAAATACTGTACCATAGTAACGGATTTTATCATAAAATGTATTGAGCTTTGTTTACGTTAGTTTACGATTAAAGACAAAGATATTGTCACTTTTATCGCTTAATTGTTAGATCACTGTGAGTTATTGGTACTTATGAAAGAGGATTTCAAAAATGTTTTGCAAGCATCCATACAGAAACAATGGGATGAAGTTCGTCGAGCTATGTCAGCTTTCACGTATTTTGATGCACTCGATGAGGTAATTATACCTATGTATTATAATTTTTATTTAAAAGTATAATATAGAGTCAATTTATTTAATACCTCTTACTTTTTATTTATGTATTTTTAGTATACAACATTATGTGAATAAGTACAATTCATTGTTCAACAGAGCATACCTATTTATCTTTGGTATTCAAATCGGGTCTATTCTTATAAAAGCAGCCGAGATAAAGTTTTAGGTAAAAGTCAATTTTGTTAGCCTACTGAAAATCGCACATAACAACTAGGTTGGTTATAGGTAGTCGGTCTGAAACTAAAACAAACTCGCTTAAAACTTTTACGTTAAATTTTACTTGTTTTAGTTGTACCTATTTTTTGGTCTAGAAATATACTATTATTAATTATTCTAAGGAAGTACATATTAATGGCTAGGTTATGTTTAGGTAATAATATATACCTACATATATATATTAAGTAAATACCTATCTAATAAAAGATATGTGAAGGAAGGAAGGTCTTCATAGTTTTTATTTTAAAAACAATGTTTGATTTGTAGGTAGCACGTCGTGAAGGTTGCATAGTTGCTAAGATGAAATCGTACGAACCCAATGAAACTCTACTCGGTGACGGCGTGGGTGTCGCCAATTTCGTCTATTTTATTCTATCAGGACGATGTCAAATGATCGAGTCTTTACAAGTGATTGTAACAACTCGTCTCGGCAAAAACTATTACGCATTGTACGATCCTTATGTATGTATTGTTTAATGTATTTTGCTGTTTGTTCTGTAAGTAAAAAAAAATATTTAGATAAAATATAAAAATTAAAATAAAAAATTAAATAAAAATCACAGATATAACTCGAAATAATAAAATATTATATAATTTACTAATATACGTACTTACAAAAATGTTATATAGTAATATTGAAGTAATATTAAAGGTCCCTCAAGAGGATAGTGAACAAGATTTTGAAACAAAATATTTCGGTGCTTATAATAAAAAAAAATCTTCAAATGTCACTGAGGAGGGTCGCTCTGAACGCAGTGAAAAGATATTAGATTCAGGACCAGAGCCGGAAAAAGCTTTAAAGCTTCACAGTTCTTTAAAGAGGGAAAAATCATCTATCACGAGCACCAATAAAATGGAAAATGATCAAACAAATTCAAATGATACTGAAAAAGGAAGTAAAGGAAGCGTCGATTTTGATATTCCTGAAGCAACCAAATCCCAAGAACTATTACGTCCTTCATTTTATAAAGAGCAAAGAGAATCTATTAGGTAAAATAGTGTTCATTTTTGCCATTATACCTACCATTTAATAATTAACATCTATACATATAATAAAACTGTAGAAAAGTCGTTTTTGTACATCAAAAAAAAATTAGAAAAAAATAGCCAGGGTGTTAAAAGACAACCAATAGAACCCATTTCCAGCATTTTTAGAATTTTTGTCTGTTTGTCTGTTTGTCGGTTTGTCGGTTTGTCTGTTTATTTATCCGGGCATCACGTAAAATGTACAAAAGCAATGTAGATAACTTTTATACACAACGATTGAATGTAACTTGAAGTAACATTTAGTTTTTGTTTCATTGCAATCGGTTCAGTCTATCAAAAGATATTTGAGTTTAAAGTGAAAAAGTAGAGAAATTCCAGAAGTAAAATTAGGGTTATGTGAATTTGGTCTCACTCATCTACACACCTGAATGTAAATATGCGTGCATAGTTAGGAGGCTGCGAAAATGCACAGGAGTTTTCCAATTTATTGTTACAAATAGGCGATGGCACATACCCCGTACAAGAAGACGGAAAAGTTATTTCTATTGATAATGATTTGAATTGATGGTTCCACAGCTAATGTTGTTTATAAAGAATAAATAAAAAAATGATTTGTATCGGTGTCCTCCAACAGCGCTTCGGACTAAAATATACATTGTTAAGTTCCGACATCCACGCGAACGAAGTCGCGGGCACAGCTAGTTTAAAATAATTATGAAAACCATAATTTATTGCCATTGTTGCAATTAAAATGATGCTTGAAATTATTTAATTTTAAGGCTTAGTGTCATTCCCGAAGCGTTGGGCGCAAATATAAAAAAGATGGCGCCACAGCAAAATCTTCGGACTTATTTTATGCAGGTACATATACTTATTTAATATTTTTTAATTTTACTTTAATAATTATTATAATATGGCTTTGCAAATTTTTACTAAATTAATTGCGCTTAGCTTTACGTCTGATTTTCAATTAACTTGTTTAATTAAAATATGCCGATGCCTGAAAAATTACAAACACACACACACAAACAATTAAAATATAATATTTCTAGTGTGTTATTTATCTCAAGGGTTTTGTTCAATGTTGATAGGTATGTCAACTTAATCCGGGATCAAGTTTTGGTTTCGGAGAGAACATGCGCGACCGCCGCATCGTCGCTTTAACACCTGTTAATTGTATGCTTTTGCCTAAAATTTGGCTCATGCAACGTAACACAGCTAATATTTGGTCAAGAATTCAACATTATTTGGAAAAAAAGGTGAACTAAGTCTTTTAAAGGTATTTTGTATCATTAGAGAAATATAATTATTTTTGAATTATGTAGTCGATAATTTATTTTAAATTACGTATTTTTTTATTCAGATACCTACAAAGAAACAGTTGTTCAAAGAATTTGTCTCAGCACGGAGATGGCAAGAGTTTAAGGATCAAATCGTGCAAGACGTAGTTTCTCGTTCCAACACTGTTAATTGGACTTCCGTTCACGATGTCCCATATTCTATACGCATGGAAGAAATGCTTGATATATAAAAACATAGCAAAAATTCAATAGTTTATATTGTTTTAGGTAGTAAATTCTTTAAAAATTAAAAAATAAAATAAGCTGTTTTGTTTGTTTTATTTATTTTACATGAAAGATAAATATAAATTTAAAAATATAATATAAATTTAATGATCATTTCAGCATGAATATTAATAATTAATGTAAATTATTTAACTTTTTTTTATGTTGGGAAATGTATTTACGTGCATACAACCTACATGCATACGGGTGGTTAAATGGGACTCTACTACTCACTAAAATACAACAGTATCTCCCCAGACAGAATGGGGCGTCGCAGGGTCACTTACGCATTCAAACACGCCACGATGGTAGGTCTGCAGAAGCAGACCACAACATCCATTTTCATTACCATGGATTGCTCCCTCGATCAAATTACCTTCGCTCCCGGCTGGATTGCTGGACGGTAGCTAATGAGATGATTTCACCCCCCACCCCTTCAATGGTCATGAAGAGGTGAACACACAATATTAATTACAATTTAAAATGATCGTTAATTTTAAAATTGATATGTAAAGTTTAAGATAGATGAGTACGAGTACGAGAAGTAATTGATTTTAAGAGAAAAATCTCAATTACTTTTTCTTAGAAAATTTTATCGAAAAATATTGTAAAAGTTCTGATTGGATCTTTAAAGCATTGAACGAGGCTATCAAATAATACGTTTTATAAACAGATGATTTTCGTTTGTTTTAATGGATTTTTACAAAGTCTACATTGCCAGGCTCGGCTATCCACGGCTTATCAGGCCAGGCTAGCTCGTTTTGGTATAGGTAAGACGAAACTTGTTAGACGACTTCTTCTTCAAGCCCACTTATAAGGGAATGAGAGTTATAAAAAAGTTTATACGAGCTTTGGCTCTAGAAATTGTTAGTAAAATATACATTTCTACATATTTTTGAATATAGTTTATATAATATTTTCCGGACACCGTTCAAACTTATTAAGCTGATAGAGAATGTAACAAACACATTCTTTCATTTTTTTCATAAACTTTCGCATTTACTCGTACGCATCGCATTTACGTAGGTACATTATTTATATGGCCGTTTTATTATTTTTTCGAGAATGTGATTCATTACACTCTTGGATATTTGTCTTCCTATATTTCAAAGAAACAGCGAGGGCGGAGACCTCGGCCAACTCACCAGTTTGCACATAGTGTAATCAAGGTGAAATATTGTTTTTAATGGTCGGCCCAAAAAATAAGCTACTTTTATCACGGAAGAATGGAAGGTTCCCTCGAGACAGAGTGTTAAAGCTCTACGAACATTTTAATATTATAATCATGCAAAAACAACTTTCTTTAAAATATCTTTAACCTACTCGATTTAACTTATATGATTTTTCAAATGTTATAAACACAAAACAAAACATTTAAATTGCAAAAATTTTACGCATTCTAGAAAGTATAGAAAATTATTGGCAGGTTGGAAGAGGATTGAAAACACGCGATGACGACATTATGGTGCGTCGCGTAACCAAGGTGACTGGTTTTGGCGGGAAGCGCCCACGACTTGCCATCTTAGTTGAGGAACAAAGCGCGAAATTGCCGAGCATTCGACCGCAGTGCACCGCGACGATCCGAGCGCTTTACGTATTTCGACGACAGCCTTCGCTGATCGAACTCTTTCAATAACCATAAAGTAATAATACAATAACTTCTTATTTTTACTTATGTAACCAGTTCTCGAACCAGTGAATGTAGTTTTATTTACGAGTATATAAATTCGGCAATTTTATTATTACGGTAAGTTTTCAATAAAATTATTAATTACCTAAATCGATGATAATGCTAAAATAAAATTATACAACTTATGAATCAGATATCTTTGTACCAAAAACATCAATGATGTCATTATATTTATTTGTTCAATGAAATATTTGAATACGGATTTAGAATAATATCTAAACTAACAAATGTGTATTATGGATTTTCCAAAAAAGAATTCATTTTAAAAAAATAAATCGTTTTTATTTAATATTTTGTTTTTGTTTGTTTTTTTTTTGATTGTTCATACAAACTTTAAATTTTTATATTTGTAACTAACTACTAGATAATTGTTAATAGGTTTTAGGTACGCACATACTTGCGGTACCGCAATGGAGACATGTTTGATACTCTACTCTATGATAGAGCCTCTATCTATTACTTAGTACAAGCAATTGTCCGAGATTACATTAGAGTTCCACTTAAAGGAGCAACGGTGATATATGCCGTAATATTCTTGTTTATAAATCCTACAGTTACGTCACAATATTCCATTTATATCTAATTTTGTTAATTACTTATACTTAATATTAACATCCATAATTATGAACATTATTTATAGTCTAAAGTGGAAATTTAAACGGATTGTGTCGGCTATACTATACAGCCAATAGCGCAATAACACTTGCTATTAAAACCGCGTGGAAATTGTGTTGAATTCAATCCCATTTATTATTATTTTTAGAGGTTTAAACACCTTTTCTTAGTCCCTAAGATAAATATACGTCTTACCTACTTACTTCTACTTAAGTTTGTTTTTAAAGAAGCATTTATACTTTTGAATTTGTCGCGACTCCGACCGTGTTTTAAAAACCGGAAACCCAATAGAATACGTTTACGGAGATTAAGTTTTAATTATTAGTAACTTTCAGAAATGAGATATTTTCCTGAAGTGAAAAATATTATTATAATATGTTGTCATCGAAATCTGTCCAGCAGTGGTTTTCGTGATGCAGTCACAGATAGACAGACAGACAAAATTCTAAAAACAACAAATTTGACCTCTGTATTGTTCACAATTTCAATTAAATTTTGCAAAAAAATACTGAAAGTATAGATTTAGTTATAATTTTATAATAAACAGTAGATAAGTGTATTTTATAAATGGAATAAGATTTTTTCTTTTCTTTTTTTTCTTCTTTTTATATAACATATTATTCCGTTTACTTGTGCCTAGGATTTAGTAGGTAGGTATCTTATTAGTAAGTCTAGCCTAGAATCTAGTTTAGAATCATTTTATTTATTTATTTGCCTTATCTATGTTGTGATGACAAAACACAATTAGGTATAAGTACAATGTACATTGTCATTGTTGTTTCTCAATTTACAACTTACAACATAGGCAGGAAAATTTTATAAAATTTAACCGTTGACGAAAAAAACACACAAAATTAATAACTATTTGTTATCCATACCTATACAAATAGACTTAGGCGTTTTGCCTTTTCCGTTCAGAACTTTTTTCTTCTCTGACCGTGTGTGTCCGTTTTTTTAATCTGTAAATATAGTTTTTGAAAATATATTTTTTAATTGTTATAAACATAGATAGATAAGGTCTAGTCATAATGTTTTTGTTAAATTTTCAATAATGATTAATTGCGGTCGAATTTCAGGGTCTTAAAATTCCTTATTATTGTGATTCACTTATAATGTAATAATAACAGGGTTTCTTTAAACGATATAATTCTATTATTAAGTTTATTTAATAATTCAAATTAAATAATTAACAAAATCGTGTAGGTTGAGGAGCTCAGAAGTAAACCTAATGTCTGAGCAATCAAGTTAAAATAATAACAGTCACTTTATCTGTTTTCTTTTAATGTGGAAGTAAAACGATCCTATATTTCATTTTCATGGCGTCCTGTTAGAAAATATAGGTACTTTCGCTTAACGCAATGGTTATTTATTTATTGATTCATGCGGCAGGTGTAGACTAGGTACGCTAAGAGATGATTCTGAAAATATCGAGTGCTATTTATATGTATAAAGCAAATAAAAAAATCTTTAACTAAGCTACTATAAACCCAGAATAATTAAACACAGAATATTTTATGGTTTTTAAAGAATTTCTCCGAGATTATGACGTAGAATATTTTTGTAAACTTTCACATATTAGTTATTTATATTAAAATCTTGACTTGACTTAAGTTTAGTAATTTCTTTAAGTTTTTTTGTGATTAACATCAATATATTAAACCGTTCATAATTAATATATTCCTCTTTGTATACATATTACGATTAGGTCAAGAGATAACTTGTTTGATGAAATCGACTTTGTAAGGACGATCGTTCGATGACGTCACATGCAACAACAATTGGCCACTCAGCAGGTTATCACTGCGAATAATAAACTAACTAGGCTGATAGTTGTGATCTAGAAGATCATCGAAGGTGAATTCACAAACTCCCTTAGTGCAATACTACCTACTCGTATAATAAAAAATATTTTTTTGTCATTTAGATATATCATTTGCGGGATTTGCCAAAGAAAGTGATAATCGTATTAAAAGATTGTAATATGTTAAGCTTTATTTTTTCTACTTACTTTCTGCCCATAAAAAGGCCTGTTTATGTTAAGTTGTAAGCTATCTCTCTTTTGAAAAGCAATCACTAATACTCAACTTTCGGCTATAATATTAGATTGATAATATTTACATTTAAAATTATTTTATACTTATACCTAAATTATAATTCTCAATTCGTCTGTATGTTTTATTTTTTTATTTTTATGTTTGTTACCTCAGAACTTTGGACTAGGTGAACCGATTTTGATAATTCTTTTTTTATTTGAAAGCTGGTGCTTCCATTTGTCAATGAAAGTTAACAAACCTAAAAACACAGACGAAATGAGAACCTCCTCCTTTTTGAAAGGTTGAAAAAGGAGGAGTTTAAATAAGATGAAATGTGTCGATAAGAAGTACTTTTAAGTAGATAGTGTACAAAAACGTTATTTAATTATTTAGTATGAAATATGAATCTTCTCTCTCATTCTTGGAAGAGAACTCTCCATAATAATGCAAGGCAAGTAAAATATCATAGAACCAGATTTAACTAAGTAGGTACGTGAAAATCTACTTGAGCTAACGAACCGATTTCTTAAAATTATATAAATAAAATTGAATAAGCATGAAATTACATTACGCGAATATTGAAGATTTTAAATAAAATTTTGTTTTCGGATTTTTTCACGGATATATTTTCCCACGGTTCGATGGTTCTATCTATCGTTATACCAAACATCAATATCTGTTTAATAGTTTTCTCATGATTCGGTCATAGATATAGAGACGTAAATGGTAAAAACTATAAGTTCGGCCTATGTTTAGATAATAACTATATCTATATATAAAAAAATTAATGAACATAGTATTCTACTCATAATTTTATTAAAACCGTAATATGTAGATGTAAAGAAATAGCAACCAAGCGAGGGTTTGTAAATTGTATTCGAACGTAATAGGACGAATAAACGAATGGCCCAAATAGGATTTTATTCATTTTTCACGATGACAGTGACTCGCACGGACTGGCACTGAATTAGCTTTCTTTCAGGATCATATGACGAATATTCTTTTAGTCAATAATATATTAATTTTAGAGAGCGAAAAGAAGGTTTATTTGTACGAAACACTCATTATAGAGTTTTACTAAAATTACAGTAGAAAGCAAAATAAAATTTCTCGATTCGAGTATAATTAATTAGGTATATAAATATATCCAATTGTAACAAATATCTAGTCTTGAAAATCTTATATCATTAGAATGCAGTGTTAAAGGTGTATGGTACCAATATTATGTTCCAAGTTTTTTTATGACTGAGAGAAGGTTGAAGGTTACAAAAGCTGAAAGGTAATGAAAAAATATTTTTTTTCTATTATTCAGCTTTTATCTATGGACTATATTATATAGAATAGGCATTTTGCAATGATCGACCTAAAAGCTCTCCTAATTATCATTTGTTTTTTTATCAGTATTAATGTTATGCAAATGCAACATTTTCACACGAAATTGCAAGGATTATTTAAAATGTATTTAAGTACTAGGTACTTCACAATATGTTCTTACTCATAAAATCACAATAAATCATTTCCGTCACATAGCTATAGGTACAAACAGTGGGCGCACACGAAGGCGATCGTATACCGTGTGGGTAGGTGTAACCGGTTTGCCACATGTCATTAAAGGGTATTGATTGATTAATCTTGCACGTGTGTTTCAATTACTCTACTTAAAAGTATTCCTAACTTCGCACATTGAGGAAATATACATCATTTATCACTATATAACAATGGAGCTTTGAACTATTTTGAAATATAATATTTTATAAGTCAATTAATGTAGTTTAATTTTTCACTAGTTGATTTTTATATCAATATAATTATTATTAATTTAAAAATAATTAACATAATATATCAATCATTCCTCTTTCTTATATTACCTGTACCTATAAAATTTCATTACGCTAATTATACTCATTATGTTTAATATTGACATTCTTTTCTTAATGGCATTAAAAACATTCTAATATAGATTTGTTGCTAATCAAATATTATTAAATATTTGAAATTAATAATATATTATAATTAGCTTTAGCTTAAATAGAAATACTTATGACGTAACCGTTTTTGAGCCGAGAGTCGTCGATCTTGCGAATATATTATGCGTTGCCAAGACTTAGACATATTTGGTAGTCATGAAATGATAGCATTCTCCAAGACCATATGGAGGAAACAAGTTGTATGTATTTGGTAAGTGTATTGCTTAATAAAAAAAATAGCAATGACTGTTTAAGGATGGCAGGAACAGCATTGAGACTGCGGATGTAGGTTATACAGTTTTAATCTAGATACTTACATTATAAAGATTTGTATTTTTGTATGTAACGAATAAAATTAAAAACTACTGGACCGATTTTAATGAAATTTGGTACACATGTAGTCTAGACTCTAGAGCCTGAGAAAGGACATAGGCTACTTTTCAAAGCGAAAATGGGGTGTAAAGGGTTGAAATAGGGGATGAAAGGTTGTATGGAAATTACGTCATTTTTAAAGCAAGAAGTTTGAAATACATTTTTTAGGCTTTTGATTATATAAGTAAGACATTCAAAGTTTGTAAAAATTTTATGCTAAAGGGGGTACCTAGAGACGAATCCGAGCGAAGCGAGGTTGAGTCGTTAGTTATTTATATAGCAGACTATTTTAATGCTAATGTTAGTTTATCGCGACATATTCCACTTACAATAATTAATTAATAGGTGAATTATTAAATAATGTATTATATCATCAACACAATACATGTAAGTGGTTATAGAGAAATATAGAGAAATAAACTTACGACCATAGGAACCGAACCGGCTGAACGTCACTTAAACGATTAATGACTAAATTGTGGGTAGGCACTGTCTGTAACAAGTATATAAACCTATGAGACGTCAAATACCTTAGTCTCTCCCGTGACCATGATTGCTGTAAAGCATTCGAAACGTCGGGAACTAAAAATCAAAATAAATTATAATGTCGAATATTCGCGTAAATCTAAGAAAGTCGTATAGTGTGATGTCGCGATAATAAATTAAAAAGTACGTTGTTACATAAATATTTTTTTTTATTATAAATCTATTGTCTATGAAACAAGATAGATATTGATCCTAGATACATCAAAACTGTCAAATTCTATGTTATTTTATTTTTAATCGACAAAAGACTGTATTATATTATCATGCAATATTTTATATTCCTTTGTACTTAATTTTGATTGCTATTCATTTTTTTATATCTCATTAATATTATAATAACTCAGTTTTTTGAGCTACTTATGCATGCAACAAAATCCATGAAGTCAACAACGAGTACTGTTAGATCGGTGAATATTTGGCTAATACAATGTAATATGCCCAAATAGTTTAATTTTAAGCCGTTCTCTATAAAAATTAATGGAAATATTTATTTAACTCTACCAGGTAATATCTCATAGTAGACGTCGAAGAGCAAGTACCAGTTTAATACACACGGATTCAACGGTGACCAAGAGGTCTTATCCGTGCGACACACCCATGGGCGTTCGTCAGAACCCGTGGACTCCTACTAAGAGACGTGGCCCCATTGCTGCTGAAGCCGCCAGTCCTGGACCAGCTGTTGTGTCTTTGCCTTCTCTAATCGGTAACTTAGACCTTATTACCTGTATTTAGCCCTTTTAGAATATTCCGGTTGGGCACGGGCTGCTTTTTATCACTGGGATAATCAGGCTATAATTCACCACGCTAGTTAAGTGACGGTTGGCGGACTTCACATGTCTTTCGAAAACTTGTTAGGCTCTCACAAGTATCCAGGTATTTACAATGTTGTTTTCCTTCATCGTAAAGCCAGCGGTAATCACGATAGAAATGAGACCAGGAATTTGAACTTGTTCCACTTGCAAATTGCAATCCCAAGCGAACACGTTACCATTGAGCTAGCACTGCCTTTGCCTTATCTATGAGTATTTATCTAAAGGTTTATATATCAATTTTTCAATTTGCCTATTTTGAATTACTTTTAAGGCTAAATAGCAACATTATTATTTGTCCATAGTGCTTAATTGTCCATAGTAATTACAATTAAGTAGATATAATGTGTTATGTTATATCAGTAGAATAATAATGTTGCTGTTGCTATGTTTTCATCATTTTAATTATTATACTGTTTTTGTAAGCAAACGAAATCGATGTCAAATGCAACTTTCCTTAGAAAATGTCTAAAATTTTATATAATATGCTAAGTAGGTATATCATTTTCTTAGTTTAAAAGTGGCAAGATTTTTGTACAGACATGCATTTAGGTTGCAAGTAAACAACTTCGTAATACGACGGCAAAATATAACAAGAACATTGCAAAAATCGTTTCATTAGCTTGGAATGTCCACTCGGATATTCAATTTTTAACCTACTTAAGTAGAGCAGTTAGAATGAAAAATATATAAATAAATCTTGTATATGATTAAGAATAAATTATAGGATTATTTTATAGTTCGGTTCATTTTAAAGTTTACAGCCCTTATTTGGTCACGGTAGATTTCTTTTATGCATAATTCTATCAATTTTGGTAGTATTGTTCGGAGAGCGTGCTGACATCATCCGGAGGTTGTGAGATTATCGCGCTCGAACACCGACCTTGTCCGTGCTCATATACAACGTGACATCACTTAGTTAACCAATAACACTGTGTTCATGCTAACAAGAACAAGTTTTTATTTAGCTTCAAAACCACACTTAGCTTCCTATATTCGTTTAGAGAGATGCGGTCATCATCTGCATTGGTAAAGTAATTTTTATCATTCATTTAATAGAGTCGGCCGAGTGGAAATTGTGATTTATGAGTTTAACTCGAAACGAGTAATTAAACTTTATTTGGTGGTTATCTAAAGTGATTGTGGGCGAAAAACATTGACCGTGAACAAGGTGAGCGTTGTAGAACTCCAAAATATATAGTTACCGCGTAATAGAAATAATGTCACATGTTATTAAATATAATAATATAGGTAATTTGTTATTGCTTTACTTTCTACTGCGTTATTGTCATCTGTGTGTCTTAAATCTTAATGTTTTGATACTATAGTACTATATCTATATGTACAATATTATTTGATAGTGATTGTTATTCTATTTACTCTGTATCAGAAGTCAGAACGTACATTTTCTGAGAATAAATTTTCCAATTCAAAGTAGGTAGGTACGTGAAAAATAGTTTATTTTAAGATCAATAGTTGTGTAAATAAACATTTGTGTCATTATATTGGAAATAGAGATGACACTTCTTTAGAACGCAACTATAATCTTTTTGTTTTTGTTTTCCAAATAAATTATTTGTGAAATACCGAAGCAATAAAATTAATTTATTGCAAATACATTATCTTTTATTGCAGCAGATAGAAAGTATCAAAATGTGATAGTTAAGAGTCTATTTTTTCGAATATCTTTTGCTTTCGAGTAAGTTATTTTAGAACATACATAATATATAACTTAGCTGTTAGCTTTTATTAAAATTAATAAAGTTACTTTTTATAAAAGGTAACTTTTATAAAAAGTAACTTTATTAATTTTGTTAATTTTTTAATATAGGTAAACCTCCACCTGAGTCTAGAAAACCCCGCGCTCCAGCTTTTACATTTGGACACAAATTGGATCCTTCTGGTAAAGATAAAGCCGGCCCTGGACCCGCTTCCTACAATACAGAAGGCATGACAGCTAAAGGTGAGGCATGTCTATTTTTATCACTCTCTTCTATATAATAGGTGCAATCAATCAACCCACTTACTTCTTTAATCCTTATAAGCGACTTACTCGGTTCGGGTAGAGTGATTTTCTTTCGGGTTCGAGTCTAGGTGCCAGTGTTAGATAACAACAATATTATTTTTGTAAACATTGCTCTCGGCTTTTATGTTGTTTCGTTTGCTTAGTTTTAGCCTCATAGGTATTAAAAAATAAAAACATACTAAAGTTTCTTACAAAGTTGATATATTATATTATGTACATATATTATTAATTAATATTTTAAGGTAACCTACTATTTCGTCGATACTAAAAAAAGGCTTAAAATGTAAGAAATAAATATTTTTTAATCTACGACAAGCGAGTGCTTCAATGCATCTTTCTAATTCGATAGGCAATCGATCTTCATTTAGTCTAATAGCCCCACCTACACACGCCAAATGCAACAATTTTCTAAAATACAAACTATACGATCCTTTGAGAAACTATTGAGCAATAAACTTAAGTGTACTTAGAGATATTGTCGTAAATTTTCTTAATGTAGGTACGAGATATTCTCACAAACACCCATATGCCATAAGGATTGCGTCATAATATTTACTATAGATCACACGAATGAATAAATACGTCTTGATTTCTATTTTCTATGAATAGAACTGAATTTACATTTTGCGTCTGTGTACCTACTGCGGAAACACGTAGGTAATTTATTATATAGGGTTTTGATTTTTCTTATAAGTATAGATTACCGTTAAGAAATAATTTCGCTTGGACAAACATACGATAGATATCTAATGAACCAAATGTAGGAATTTATAAATGAGATATAATTTTAAAACTTTTTAAATACAATATTGTTATTGCCTCATTAGGTCATCAAACCACAGTTTTGGACTATTATCTAGACCCCCTTGTATTGGAGGGAAGCTCAAGCCCAGTAGTGGGACGTTAAAAATGGCTGCATACTAATTTAACTTAAGTAATTTTTAAGATTAAGATCAATTAATTATTGTTATTATGGATGTATTAAACTATATTTTCAAAGGTATTTTCTTGTTGAAAAAAAAAATTTTTTTTACAGCATAACATTGTTACAGTATTAGTAAGTAACAAAGTAGGTCAAGTTTCATGACTGCAGTATAATTTACATAAACTATGTCGTCTGCATCGCTCACGCTTAGCTCCTTTTCCAGGGATGTACTAAAGTTGTTAAAGCCCAGTTATAACTATTATTGACGTAAGTTATTATGAATCAATACCCTTGACATGAATTGGATGATTTAAATTTTAATTACAATACTTTATAAGCATATTCAATGAAAATATTTCAAGTATCATAAACTTTATTTAAACAATTGGACAGCCTTTAGAACTAAATTGCGTATTCTGAGAATATGTAGTGCTGGCATTGGATGTTCCTGTGATTGCATTTGTTCGATGTCGCCAAATAAGTCCGTATAAATGAAGGTGATCGGGGCGGTGAGTCAACAATCGTGTGGGAGCCTGGGGACCATGAATGGTTTGTTTGATCTGGTTCGGCCGAATGCAGTTCAGTCTTCAATACACGTAACACGTCGTCTTGTAACACTCTAGAGCTGCATTCTTATTTTAGTTACTTTTTATGTTGCCAGTGATTATAGTGACAATAGGATACCTATACTGAGAGGTAGTGGATATTAATATTATAATTATTTATTATTTTATACTTTGTATTTTTTCTATAAGTTTATATAAATCGATATCATGCGGTAAGAATTTTTTTCTAATTGATAATACTTTAATAATATTTATTCATAGTAATGAAAACACTAGCGTCTTTTGTAAAAAATACAAAATAAGTACGGAATAAACGCTGCGATGGATCTAGTTTTAAAATACATGATGATTAAATGAAAACAACTCAGGTGTTTTACAAATTTTCAAATCATATAAAAAAATAAAAATATGAGGAATTAAACAATATGAAAACACAACAGTAAATAGGAAATACTCAATAATTACAAAAAAATTGTACTACAATAAAAATGATTATTTAAACTATTAGCTTCGTAAAGTACTATCAAAGAATAATAAACAGGTCGAGCGGTGGGTCCAGCAGCTTCTTTACATGGTCGATGGCCGCCTCCTCGAGTCACTCCCACCCCGGCGCCTTGTGATTATGAACCTAGCAAAGCTATTCGATCAGTTCTAGATCATGCTCCAGCGTTCTCTATAGGCCTCAGAGTTAACCAACCGCAGCCAGGGAGTAAAACGCCAGGTGGAAATCAAATTATGCATCGCATCATCTGTTTTTTTTTAGTTTATGGTCCATCATTTAATTTTCATGTCGATTTAGGTTTGATTCCGGCCTTTTTGCCATATGCATGGCTTATCTTGTATTGAGCTTGCCTTTTTTTATGTTATTTATTTAGTTTCATTTATTGGTAGGTATATAAGCACAAATCAGTGTCTTTTTCATTCTACGTGACTTAGGCGAAGTATGTAACCTGAGTAATTTGTAAACTAGCACGCTTGTACGTCATTATAGAAATTGAAGCGCTATTAAAAGCTTTACCGTATCCAGCTTAGAATATTTGGCTGTTTGCTGTATCATTTAGCATCGTAGCTATTTATTTATTTTTTTTATTTTTGAACAACATTAACCAATTTTGTATATTTATTTTGATATCGTATTACAACTTTAATAATTTAGATCGTTTTAGTAGCTATGTAAATTTCCATATAGCTTACAAATCGTTTAATTTATAACGTAGCACTATCCGTAACTAGCACTGGCAATACATGCGATCATGCCATGATTGATGATTTATTCTAATTCCAACTTTAAAAGTCTCTTTTAGCGTTCAATTTAAATCGAATTATTATATCACGATGCGGATGTTTGTAACTCATAGAATCCGAATAAGTTTACCTATTATTTCAATTTTTATCTCTTATATCAAATCTAGTTTTGTAACATGTATTTAAATTTAAACTTGTTAATTTTCAGCGCCCAACGAATATTCTATGCCTCCGGTACTTGGTGAGGCACGTGAAGGGAATAAGCGAGCGGCACCAGCTTTTAGTATAACCGGTCGTGGTAAAGCTATAGAAACTAAGTCATCTATGCCTGGACCCGGTACATACACTACTGATAAAGCAGCTTCTGTGATAACTAAACGGTCGCCAGCATACACAATGGCGCCTAGAAGAGAATTAAAGCACCCTTCTGCCGCTATTCCTGGACCAGGGGTCTATTGTCCTGAAAAAGTAAGCTTCTTTATATTTTAATAACTGTTAACTAGGTACTTAATATTCTATTCACATAATATCTACTAACAAATGTTCATTTTTCATCAATAAATAACTACTACTTCGGTTTGTATAATCAAATAAATAAATAATTATTCATTCACTGCCATCTGGTTTTATCAATAACTACATTAATATTTTTATATAAACTATATAATTTAATATCCCTTCACGTAAGTAACCTTTATAATGTTACACGACTTTGGTGCTTACGGTTTAAATAGATTTGAATTGATTGAGAATGTCAAACTCAAGGAGAAAGACTTATGCTACGAGTATTTAATGAATTTTTGTGTATGCATTTTAAGATCTACAATTTTCTAGTAAATTGTCTCGTAAGCCAGCGTTGGCCAATGAGAGGAACCTACAGAATCGGTTATAATGTTTTCCTTACGAAATGAACGACTTTTCTGAAGTGACAGGTATCTAAAATCTTGACCCACAAAATAGTTACAGTACACAAAACATCCTTACTTTACGTGTAGAGAGGTATCCTAATTTTTTTTTATTTTCAATAAACTCTAAAATTATTAACTGCGTAGTTACTATACTCGTTATTACAATGAACACGTTAATGAGCACTTTACGGTAGTATTGAGGTACGGTAAGTATTTTGAGTATAGCGAATATCTGAATAATCAGCAAAAATATTAGATAAAGGGGATCAGATTTTGGACAGGAATTGGAGTTTCATGTCGTAAGAAACTAAACTTTTTTCAAATATAATGGAAATTTTATTTGAGTTGCTATTTTTATAATTTAAAGATTTCTTTTTTAAAATGACCGGTGTTTCATCAAACATACATACTGAACAGACTTCTGAATTTTAATTTTCAAAATGTCTTAAAATAATCAATATAGATTTTATATTAAATTGTGCGTTTTCGATACCGATTATTTAAGCTATTTCTTTACAAGACACACAATCTGACGTTTGCTAAAATGGTATTCTTACAGCTCATTTAGACTCTCGCCTCGAAGCTCGTATTGCACCTCGCCTCGCAGCTCGTGTGATTTTTGCGAGATATTGTGTGTCTGTTCACACTCTCGCGAGGCGTTCAGTTCACTTTAAGCCAGCAATGATGGAAGACGTTGAATTATTAGCAGCATCCACTATTTTCTTACTTAGTTTTTACAACTACGTGACTTATTTACAAAAAATCATTGACTTTTTGGGTATTCTTGTGTAATTTGTGTCTTGGATCCCAAATTATTTGCTCAATCTGAAATAGTTCTAGAAACTGCAACGTTTCTTCTTGAGACCAATCCATTATAAATTGAAATTCTATTTAAAATAGCAAAAAATTTAACCCCTGGTTTACACTCTCGCGCGAGTGACGAGACAAGCTGCGAGGCAAGGCACGAGTCGAGTGTGTGAATGGTGTGCTTGCGACTCGCCTCGCAGCTCGTCCCGCTCCTCGCAGCGCTCGCGTCGAGGGCGGTTTTTTAGGCACGAGTCAAAGGGCCTCGCGACCGACGCGAACGTCGTGTTTACACTCGCGCTCTCATTTGTAAATAAGTCACGTAGTTGTAAAAACTAAGTAAGGAAATAGTGGATGCTGCTAATAATTCAACGTCTTCCATCATTGCTGGCTTAAAGTGAACTGAACGCCTCGCGAGAGTGTGAACAGACACACAATATCTCGCAAAAATCACACGAGCTGCGAGGCGAGGTGCGATACGAGCTTCGAGGCGAGAGTCTAAATGAGCTGTAGCAACGAGTGAAAAAAACAACACAACCTACGAGCCCGAACGTCAGTAACCAACTGATTTGAGAGCGCGAGTGTAAACACGACGTTCGCGTCGGTCGTGAGGCCCTTTGACTCGTGCCTAAAAAACCGCCCTCGACGCGAGCGCTGCGAGGAGCAGGACGAGCTGCGAGGCGAGTCGCAAACACACCATTCACACGCTCGACTCGTGCCTCGCCTCGCGGCTTGTCTCGTCACTCGCGCGAGAGTGTAAACCAGGGGTTAGATTTGACGGATTATAGATGTCAACTGTCAACTGATATGTATGTCAAAACAATGTTAATGAACTAATGAAGGTTATTTATTTAAAATGTTGTTTCTAATTAAATTACTATGAGTTCGAAAATCATAATTGTTATAAAAATATGAATTGTATACGAAGAAGGATGTTTACTGTTCGTTAAAAGTATGTTTTCTTCTATCTTTAGATTTTAATTTATTAAGATATAGAAAAAGATGTTACTATTTTCCTAAAATTAGTAAAAAAGACTGTAGACACTAACTTTTGCATCTTTCATTTTCACAAAGTAATTTTATATATTTAGATTCCCTTATTAAAACACCCACTCCGAAGGGTGCATCTAACATTGTAAACTTATGTCATTGTTTTTAAAAGAGAAAGTTACTTTTATAGTTTATTATATTTAAAGACAGTAATATTGTTTTTACTTGTAATTGTATAAAATAGTCTACTACATAAATAATACAACAAAGCAGCCTCTAAATTGACAAAAAAGAAGCTCCTAAATTCTAATTGTTATTTTGACTTAATTGAGTAATTGAATTGTGGAGAGGAAAATATTATTTACTAACTTTATATTGATTTTTGATCACACTTGTGAAAATTTACTTACTTAAAGTATTAAATTTTAAATACTGTGTAATTGAAGTAATATAAGTATTATTCATATATGAATTTTATATTACTTTAATTACATAAACAAAATTTTGCATATGTGTTACTATTTAACAATAAATATGATAAAATGAGGCTCTTAATATAAATAACAATTATAGTAGATCTTTTTTGACATAATATTATATTCAGTCCTTTAAAATGTCCTTGACCACCTTTAATTTCAATTGGGATTAGTATATTAGCTGGCCAAGCACGGGTTCTCATACTTCACATGACTGACCAAAACTTGCCAGGTTCTCTCAGACATGCGGGTATTATAAAAATATAAAGATAATAATAAAAAAACAAAAAAAAAAACAATAAATTTTAAAATTTTCTATGTATATTAATGAATAAATATATTGGGAAATTAAACATCACCCTATCATCTAGTTCCATAGTAAGCTACTAGTCTGGTGTATTTGATATATTATACCAGATAATTGATACACTACATATCCACTTAAAATATAGTTCATTTTGATTTTCCAGAGATGTGATATTTTACCATATGCAAAAGTCCCATATGTTTACAACTTTACATGGATAAGAATTATCACCATACAAAATTTAATCAAAATATATTCAGGGATAATGATGATGATGATTCTTATGATGCAGACTCAGACAGACTCATGAAAAAACTCTAAAAACTAGATTTGGTCTCTGTATTGATGATATTCATTGTTTTGTTTAGGTTTTCTAAAACAAATATTGAATGTGTAGATCCAACTCAGAATATTATTATATGTATAGATATGAACACCCATGACTGGAGTACCAGCGTTCTTACTTGTCGCATAAATGAATGCCCGCAGATCGAACCTACGTTCATGTGCACAAAAAGTAGGGTATATATTGAGTCACTGATCCCTATATATTGAGTCAGACTTGACATCAAAATATTGAAAAAAAATTAATGAGAAGTAGGTATATATTTGTTACAAAATATATCTCAATACTACGCTTAGAATATACATACCATCCATTACAATAAAGCGTTTAGGGTTTTCTATGGAACATTAATAGGTTATTACTAACAGGTGTGCGTGAACTTACCGTGGGCGCCGGCACATACATTCGGCATACGTCACTCTCAGTTCATCGGCCAACCTGTACCATATCCAGCGCCTGAAGAAATCACCGCCGCTTAAACTAACGTCTGTACTATAACGCTGATTTAATCCATTTTCTGCTTTTTGCTTTTTGATTTCGAATCATTTTATAATATTATCTGTGTTTATAATTTATATTTCTAGTAGTGTCTTTCTTATTTATTTATTATGCTATTATGTAGGTGGATCTTTATTAGATGTAGGCTTTTAAGTTGTCAAGTATTAATTTAATATTCTTTAATGTTGTTAAAGAGTCCATAATACTTAATATATTTTCTGTTAGCAAATAGCGTTTGTTTAACGTATTTTTATATTAGTCATAGTGTATTTATTTTTTAATTTATTTAAGTAGAAAAGGCGAAATTTTCCTATTCATAAGTTTTCGTATTAGTCTCGAGTTATTAATTTAAACCTTTGCCACTTGTAGATAGTTTTTAGTATTGAGATGTATCATGTAAAGTGCAAATCTATTTCGTAACTGATGGTTTATAATCTATATTTTTGTATATTTCAGGCTGATGCAGTTTTGCGTGAAAAGTCTTTAAAGTGTAAAAAAATTGACCAAGTACCTGCGCCTAACGCTTATAATCCCGAAAAGGCAGATAGGCTATTACGAGAGAAATCACCTGCTTTTTCATTTAGAACAAAATCTGAAATTGTTAAAGTACATCATGCACCTGCACCTAATGTTTATTCACCTGAAAAATCTTTGCACGCCCTAAAAAACGGGCCAAAATATACTCTAGCAGGGAAAGGTGCCGCTGAAAAACTTGAACTTACACCGGCGCCAAACTCCTACAACCCACAGAAAGCTGACAAATTACTACATGAAAGTTCACCTGCTTATACGCTTAAGTCTAAAGATATTCATGTAAAAATTGAAGACACCCCGGCTCCTAATGTTTATGCCCCTGAAAAATCCATGCATTTATTAAATGGTGGTCCTAAATTTACAATTAAAGGCAAAGGCTGTGAAATTAAAAAGGAAGTAACTCCTGCCCCCAATAGCTACAATCCAGAAAAAGCTGATAAAGTTTTACATGAAAGCACTCCAATGTACTCATTTAGAATTAAAGAACAAAGCACTATTAGGAGTGAGTCACCTGCCCCTAATGTATATTCTCCAGAAAAATCTATGCACATGTTAGATAGTGCTCCTAGATATACTATAGCAGGTAAAGGGCCAAGTCCAAAAATTGATAATTTACCTGCTCCGAACGCCTACTGCCCAGATAAAGCTGACAAGATTCTTCATGAAACTTCTCCAGCTTATACTTTTAGAACTAAAGTTGGTGTTGATAAGCCTAGCGATACTCCCGCGCCAAACATGTATGATCCACGGCTGTTAGACGAAGCACCCAAGTTTAGTATGTATGGTAAAGGCCCTGAGGCTAAACCAAATGACACTCCAGCCCCTAACGTTTACGATCCGCATTTATTAGATGGAACTCCAAAATTCACTATTAGCGGGAAAGGTCAACCAGGAAAACCTTCAGATGTTCCTGCTCCTAATGCTTACGATCCTCATTTGTCGGATGACTCACCAAAGTTTTCATTGGCTGGTAAAGGCAAAGATGGCAAACCATCTGATACGCCAGGTCCTAATAATTATGATCCTCATTTACCGTCGAATTCTCCAAGATATACTATGTGCGGAAAAGGTCCGGATGGAAAAATATCCGATGTTCCCGCACCAAATGCTTACGATCCTCATTTGCCGGATGATTCACCAAAGTTTTCATTGGCTGGTAAAGGCAGGGATGGCAAACCATCTGATACTCCAGGTCCTACTAATTATGATCCTCATTTACCATCGAATTCTCCAAGATATACTATGTGCGGGAAAGGTCCAGATGGAAAAATATCCGATGTTCCCGCGCCAAATGCTTATGACCCTCACTTACCAGATGACTCACTGAAGTTTTCATTGGCTGGTAAAGGCAGGGATAGCAAACCATCTGATACTCCAGGTCCCACTAATTATGATCCTCATTTAGCGTCAAATTCTCCAAAATATACTATCTGCGGTAAAGGTCATGATGCAAAAATATCTGACGTTCCCGCACCAAATGCTTACCATCCCCATTTACCGGATGATTCACTTAAGTTTTCAATGGCTGGTAAAGGCAGAGATAGCAAACCGTCAGATACTCCTGGTCCCTCGAATTACGATCCTCATTTAGTATCAAACTCTCTGAAATATACTATGTGTGGAAGAGGTTACTCTCCTAAAATAGAAGAGAGTCCAGGTCCAGCATCATATAGCCCTAACTTACAAAATAGCAGTCATAAGTTTTCCATGTATGGTAAAGGATTTGATCCTAAACATTTCAATGTTCCTGCGCCGAATGCCTACGACCCGCACATTCCGGATGACGCACCAAAATACACATTAACAGGAAAAGGTGTTACCGGAAAAATAACAGATAGTCCCGCTCCTAACAGCTACTGGCCGGAGAAAGGCGACAAAGCTATACATGAAAACTCGCCAGCATATACATTTAGGCCTAAAATTAACTCTGGAAGGATTCCGGATACACCAGCCCCTAATTCTTACAATCCGGAAAAAGCGGATAAAGTTATTCTAGAGCATACCCCCGCTTACACATTGTCGCCTAAGGGTAAAGATAATAAAATAAGCGACACGCCCGCCCCCAATGTTTATAATCCGGAAAAAGCAGATAAAATATTGCTAGACAGCGCCCCAAGATACTCTTTTAGGATAAAAACAAATCCTTTCAAACCGGATTCCGTTCCAGCGCCAAACAACTATAGTCCAGATAAAGCCGATAAAGTGTTGTTAAAGAGTTCTCCGCAGTACACTTTCAGAATTAAGCCTGAAACGTTAAAACTCGTGGATAGCCCAGGTAATATATGTTTTTAAATAGCTATTCATTAATGTTGTTGTTTTTTATTTGGAAGTATTTTACTTATTTAAATTTAATTAATTTTCATAATGAAATAGTAAAAAAATACTTATTATTTCTAATTCAACTATATAATAGTGCAGATTATGTAATGTATAGCCATTATCTATAGATCTCAATTCTCACATCACTGAGTTTATTGTGTACAATTTCTCAAAAGGTTTCGTGTTTGCTTTACTTTATATAAAAAAAGAGATTCTCATTAGTATATACCGATACTATATTATAATGACATTCCCTTAGTTTAAGTTTGTTCATATTACTACAGATACTATATTTTAACTTCATTCCCTTAGTTTAAGTTTGTTTACATTAATGTCGAAAACTACTGCTGTCCGCAATATCAATTGGGATGGTTTGGGAACGTAACTGGCTAAGGCTAGGCTAATGGTCTATTTCTACAGACTTATTTCTCAAATGTGAGGAATAAGAAATAGAAGGTAATCTACTAATATGGTAACATTCTAACGTCTATTACAGCTCCAAATGCCTACACGATACCAAACTTAACCAAGACGCCCCTGTACACTATATCGGGAAGACACAAAGAGCCCATCGACGAGAGACTCAAAGTCCCGGCCCCTGGAACCTATAACCCGGAAAAAGGATACAATTTCGTGTTGACCTACTCCCCTCAGTATACCTTCGGAGTGAAGATTCACACAGACAAATATACAGATTCGCCAGGTCAGTTTATATAATATAAGTATAAATAAATAGCGAGCCTTCGACAAACCTAATTTATTTGAAAACTATTCGTATTATATGAGGAAAAATAATCTCTTTAAGATATGTTGTTTTAGTAGTAGGATTATAAAATAAAATACTTGTTTATGCCAACAACATATTTCTTTATAAATGAAACTACCTTTTGCGGATTTTGTCGCGGATTTATTTAGATTTTTAGTACCCGGCGTTTCTAATGCTTTACAGCAATCATGGTCACGGGCGAGACTGGCCACGATTACCGTAAAGCACTCGAATCGTCGCGTCGGGTACTAAAAATTAAAAAAAAAAACCGCGACAAAATCCGAAAAGGTAGGGAGTTTCATTTATAATGTCGAATACTCGCGTAAACCTAAGAAAGTACAACATATTTCTTATTTTTTTCCTACATGTACAGCTCCAAATAGCTACCGCATTCCGTCTGTGCTGGACTCGCCCGTGTACACGATGACGGGGCGTCCCAAGCCCAAGCAAGACGACCGCGCGCGATTGCCCGCGCCCGGCACATACTCACCCGAAAAGGTACAGACTTTTTTAATTCATTTATACCATGAGATCTCAGGAAAAAGGGAAGGGACGAGAAATTAACAATTAGTTTAAAATATTTCAGTCAATAGATGGTAGGGAAGTCGATTTGTTTTTAAAGTTTATGTAAGAAAAATAAAAAAATAGAAGCTATGGTGATTTGTAAAAATGCTGCTATTAGAAAAAATGTATAAATTTTACTGATATTTAAAAAATTAGTACAGTTGTAGCTATAGATAACAAGCTACGTTTTACCAAATTTTACCTGGAGTTTATATTTGTCGAGTTTAAATGGAAAAAAAAGTTTAATTGTATAAAGACTTTACCAATTCATATTTTCCTTAATTTCAGTTCGAGCAAAACAAAACACCGCAAATAACATTCGGAATCAAGCATTCTCCACTCCTAGGACAGCTAAAACCTACCGAGCAGCGTCATTCCGTAGACACTGAAACTCATACCGTCGTCAAGAAGACCCTACAAATGACCGATAATAAAAATGAAAACATTAACAATAATGATGAACACGAATCAATAAACGAAATACATTCCATAGATGAAACAATCGATTCAAATGTCGATTCTCGAAGAACTAATGTAACGCATGTGAGAACGCAAAGCGAAATAAGAAGTACAACAGCCACACCTGAACCAGTAAGAGACATGTTAACACAAGAATTAATATGGGTTCCAGAACGCCGAGGATCATACACAATCGAAAAACCCGATGGAAACGGTTTCATAGAACGATATGAAGAAAATGAAATAATACCAACAGATAATGGAGAGATACAAGTGCTTGGTAAAGGAGAAAGGGGTGCTAATGCCAGTGAAGTAAGAAATACCGAAGTCATATGTAAAGATGGTTATACACAAAATGTTGATACTCAAATAAATAAAGCAAACGCACACGAAGCAAATGTGAGAGCAACAGAAGAAGTAAGAGTTAACAGTGACGTTCAAAAATTGCAAAATGGCGGAACATTAGCGACAACAACTAAAACGATTATAAAGAAAGTAGGCACGACAGCCAAAAATGCTAATGCTACCACCACTGTAGTTCGAACGAACACGACGACCACGTCTCGTGATATTGGTGTTAAATAATTATAACATTTAATAAAGAAATGATATATTTTACTCAACACTTCAACAAGTAAAAGGTAGCCATGACACAAGATCTAACCTTTTATAGTGCCACAAAGTTATCTGATCCGGTGGCTAAAAGAGGAACTAACGAAGACATTTTGAAATATTGACAGGTAGTGTGTGCATATATTCATGTTTTTGACCTAACTTCAAAAAAGGAGGTTATCAATTTGGCTCGTGTGTATTATTTATTATACATATACTATGTACCTACGTGTTACATTTTTCTTGTTGCTTTGGGTAAGCAAAACTTTATTCAAATCTTTTCACTGGCAACACCAAATGCGAAAACAGCGAGTCTCTCACCGGGTCAGATGAGTTTCTGGCACTATTATAACTATTGGTCACTGATTTAAAATTTGGTTTTTTGATCACAATGTCATGTAAAATTTTAAGGCTTGCTGATTTAATATACCTTCACTTGTTAACCGAGCTAAGAAAGTAATGCTGCTTTTCGTAACTTACTTTTAGTTTTCTATTTATTAACTTTTATAATTTTAAAACTTGTTATCGTTTTAATAAGAAATTGAAATTTAAAATGATTAAATATAATTGTTATTTATTCCGCTCTATTTATATCACAATAAATTCAATATATTAACTACACTAATGTATTTTTATAATTTATTAAAAAATAATAAACTCTATTTTTATAATTGGTCTTTCATTTTACCTACGAGTTTAAATGAAATGAAACGTACATAGCGTAAAGAATAATATAGGTGGAGTAAGATTAAAGATACATATTGTATCGACACACACAGAAAGTTTTTTTAATGTTTTCTTTTATAAATGTTCTACTAACCAGAGCTTACTACGTACTTTAACCCATTCAGTGCCAGTGACCCACGGCGCCGGTTCATGTATGTCGCATGTGCGGTGCCGAGAACCCGCGTGGTGGGCTCTTTATAAATGTAGCTCATTCTTTGTAAATACGTTATTATACGATTACAAAATAAAGTGAACTATTTATTTTAACAAGTTCTTTTTAGTATATCCATTGGTTTCAAGATTCAGAATTTTATTTTTTAGTAAAATTAAACATACGTCGTAGATCGTGTTTCAGACGTGAAAAACCGCTGTTTATAATAATTATTATAAATATCGATTTCATTTCTTGTTACTAAGATCAGGAAAAACAAAGAAACTGTAATTTCTATATTATTCACATTTTTTATTCAATAGTATCGAGTCGTGGTGATCAATTGTATTTTGCTGAAAATTTAGATAAAAATGAACATAGCCAACACTACACACACACATAGATAGAAATGAATATGGCCGCTACTCTATCTGTCACGGCTGTCATACCATAGCTTGCTACAGCGTGTTCTAAATTTACGCAGTAGTTTGATATTAAATAAATAAATAAAATATTGTTGGACAGTTATTGTCTCTAATACTATAAAAAAGCTCGGGCTTTATTTTAATAATATATTTGTTTTCGCAGTAGGTACATAATTTAAACATTAAAAAAATATCTTCGCTTCGTAAATTATTATGAAAATCATTTTAGTTAACGTACTTACAACTCAAAATATCCAGTTATTAAAATTGAATCCTTGTGGGAGTAGGTAATTTTTTTTACGTTTTAAAAAATGCCTGCCAGAACGGTAACGCTCCTCAATTTAAAGATAATCATCTTATTCTTCCTGCCCTTATTCCACGCTATGTGGCGTCGGCACAACATGTCTTTTTCTTTCACTCTCCTCAGTCAATCGTCCATTCAGTGCCAGTGACCCACGACGTGGGTTCACTTATGTCGCATTTGCGGGGCCGAGAAGTGAGAACCCACGTGGTGGGCTCTTTATACATGTAGCTCATTCTTTGTAAATACGTCGTTATAAGCACGAAATAGAAAAAACAGGTGGAAGTGAAATACAACAAAATTTGTATAGGAACCGGTGTCGCCAAACTAACACAAATAAACCGATAATCATATTATGCACTACAAACAAATTATTAATTTGATTTTTCGTTTTAACATAATATAAAATATAGGTACGGATTCAAAGTATCTACATAATTGCGAGGTATTTTTATTATTTTACTGTCGTAAGACAGACTTTTGTTCACTATACTTATTGACAATATACCTATAAGTATACAGTAGTACAGTATACCTTAAAACTTAGTTTGCTAAAAATATTCAGAAAAAAAACAAATACTCACGTTACCTAAATATAGGTTCTTCAATAAAATGAAACATGCTGTGTATAATTAAAGATGACAATCAATGACAGTAATATAGTAGGAGAGCTAGCGTTTCCCAAATATAAAATACTGTAATAATAATATTATTATATTATGTAACTTCATTCTTCATACACTTATAGAGATCATTCGAATAATAAGTTTGCATAATACATTTGTTTTATAAAATAAAATTGCTTTATATATAACCCAGTTTATGTTGAATTTCAGTAATCCTTAACCCATCAACGGGCGCGGGGACAATATAGATTTATAACAATTGAAAATCTATTGTGTCTCATATGTTCGCCATTGACGGGTTAATCATATCTTATCAATTTAATTTATCCTTTCTTTCTAACGTTAAAACCCGTAGAAGTCTGTTGCGCTCGCTCTCAAGCGTGATGCCCAATACCTCCTCGTCTGGCAGACTCGTGCAAGTACTAGTATATTTAGACTGCTTGCATATACTTTTAAAAAAAATGAAAGAACATCAAAACGTTAGCCTTGTGGGAGCATTACTATTGCTAACAACAATCCCGAGGTCAACTTTACTAGTCTGGTACCTACATATTTGCACCCTAAAAATAGGTTGTCTTTTTTTAACATTTCAACATATGAAAATTACTACATATTAAAATTATAGCCTTGTGGGAGTAGATTAAGAATTCTTTATTTTTGAACCAGAACGATAACGCTCCTCAATTTACCGATAATCTACTTCTTGTTCTTGTCCTTACCCCACGCTATGAGGGTTAGGACCAGTATGATTAATTACTTACTTACAACATTACTTCATTTTAATGAGAATAAACTTTTAGTCTTGAGTCAAGTAAACTAGGTGATATTGTACGTTTATTGACTATAATGTTATTAATTTTTTTTTATTTTAGTATCCATATTACGATTATATTATTAGATTAGTATTCATATTACGATTGATTTTACAGTTTACTAAGTGAAAAATAATAGTTACATTATCATCTCATCTTCAACCCTTTTAACGTCCCAATGCTGGGCACGGGCCTCCCTCAGTACGAGGGGATTAGACCATAGTCCACCACGCTGGTCAAGTGCGGGTTGGCGGACTTCACATGTCCTTCATAATCAGGCCATAGTCCACCACTCTGGCCTAGTGTGAGTTAGCGGACTTCACATGTCTTTTGAAAATTTGCCAGGTTTTTCACAGACATGTAGGTTTCCTCACGATGTTTTCCTTCGCCGTAAGAGAAGTGGTAATCATGATAGTAAATGATTCGAACATGTACATATCAGAGGTGCCGCATTACTCGGATATCCAAGCCTTAGTTACATCATAATAAAATAAAAATAATTAAAAAGTAGTGTAGTGAGACTTTGGTGGCCCAGCAAGTCACAGAACAGATGTTCTGAGTTCGTTCGACTGATCCTCAGGCCAACGCTCTCCAATAAAAAATAAAACATCAAATATATTTTCTTAGCATTGTAACTTTAGTTACAAAAAGTTATTCTAATAAGTAGTTCGCTAGCTCTTAGACTAATACTTACACACACATGCAATAAAATATTATCATTAGGTAGTGATGCAACGAATACGAATAGTAGGTATTTACCGAATATTCATATTCGCCAAATATCAGCACGAATATCAAAAACAATTATTAAAAAGAATTTATATTCATAAAATATATATAAGAAATCTGGTAAGTGAAATATGTTCATAGCTTGATTTGTTCGTTTTATGTTATAAAGAATAAAAATATATCGGTTTGTCCGCAAGACTTGTTAGTGAACAGTCCCAAAACAAACTTTATTTTGTTGTTTAATAGTTTTAGTTACTTTGTTTTGTAAATAAACTCGTCAAATCGTTTTTAAAGGAATAGTTATATGCAGAGCGCACACCCCATGCCGAAGACCCCGCTAGCGGGTTCACTAGTAATATGTATGGCGGCATGACGTTTGAGTTGCAATGTAGTGCGGTGGACGCGAATGGGTTAAGAGCCTCCGCAAACAGCGGTGAGTGCGCATACTAGACAAACTATCAGCCGACAGCTCTTAGCCTAGGATCCCACCGCAAGATCACTACGTTCATTGCATTGATTGAAATATTACTATATGACTATTTTGTATAAATTATTATAAATAGGAGAATATGGTTTGGTCAGGTTGCCATTTAAAATTTGGCCGCTAGTATTTTTAATTAAAATAATCCATACTAATAATATAAATGCGAAAGTAACTCTGTTTGTCTGTCTGTCTGTCTGTTACCTTTTCACGCCTAAACCACCCAACCGATTTTGCTGAAATTTGGTATGTAGATAGTTTGCATTCATGAGAAGGAAATAGGCATATTATTTTTTGGAAATTCAACCCCTAAAAGGGTTAAAAGGGGTGGCAAAGTTTGTATGAGAAAAATATTTTTATTGCAGATTTTTGCATGAAACTTTGAATTAATGCTTTTTAGTACAAATGATGAAACACGTATTTCAGGGTTTTTCGAAATTCACCCCCATTGGGGGTTAAAGGGGGTGGCTAAGTTTGTATGGGAAATTTAATTCTATTGAAATATTTTGCGTGACACTGAAATAACGCTCTGCAATACAAATTATGAGATACATATCTAAGCGTTTTTTGAAAATCAACCCCTATGGGGGTTAACGGGGGTGGCACAATTTGCGTAGGAAAAATATTTAACAGTAATTTTTACCATAAGTCCATAACAATGAACCACGTACATCAGTTTATCATTAACGAAAAACACACAAAGAAATTATGATACACATAGTAGCAAAATTGGTTAAAAATAGGAAATAAGTTTTAGAAATCGCAGCAGTGGCGGCACTGCAGGTGAGGGGCGCGCGCGGGCAAGCCACTTGCGGAACAATAAAACAATATTCAGTTGTGTATGACTAATGTATTTAATGTGCAAAATTAGGTTAAGTATTTTTTAATTAAACTTAAAATTTTGATGTTTTTAAAATCTCACATTTTATTTACTGTCGGAAATACTTTTAGGTTAGGTGTATAATAATATAATTACGGTTGACATAAGTTTTCATTTTCAAAACTGTACCTGTTTATTTCTCTTCAGAATTTTTTAGTTGATGATTTCCTTTTATCTATAAATTATACAAAAACAATATTCAGTTTAAATTACTTCTTATTTCGCGTATGATTAATGCAATTAATTTGCATAATTAAGTATTTTCTTAAATTAAACTTTATCGAAAATTCGAAAATAGTTTTAGATTAGGTGTTAATAACATAGTGAAAAGGTCACATTTTTTTTCTTATTAATTCAATATTATAAGTACTCTATTTTGCCTCATTTTTGTTTCCAATAGCTTTGGAACTAATTAAGTTCAGTTTTAATCGATGCTATCAATTTAAATAATTAGTAATTTATTTCTCTTTTCAACTTAGTTTGTTGACAAAAGTAGTTATTAGCGAAGGTTCTCTTTATTTATCTAAATTACATAGTTGAGTTTTTTTAATGTAAGTATATAAATGCAACCCGATTCCTTAAACATTGTTTTTTTTTTGATTTGTATTACTTGGCGTTTCACACAAAAAGTACATAACTGATTTGAATTAAGTTTTGTATAGTGATACGTTATTATACGAGAAAACATTTAAAATACCTTTTATTGAACATTAATCTTTCATTCCTAAGTGAAAACACAATTACTGGTTCTATAGAGTGCTTATAAATTTATATAGATAACTCTTGCTAAAACTTAAGAGAAACATCTCACAGGATTACAAAATAACTGGCGCTGTAGATGAAATAGAAAATGCTACACAGTAGTTTTCAGAAAAGAGGGCCAGAACTTTAAATGGGGAATCAGTCCTTGGTACATTATAAGTAACAGACTAACAGTATATAAGCAAAATAGTTATTTTATTCACTCTTAGCGCGAGCGAAGCCGCGGGCACCGCTAGTGTTATATAAAAAATTGATGTAAATCATAAACGCGATGAACGTAGTGATCTTGCTGTGGGAACCTAGGCTATAAGCTTGACGTTCCGTTGCCCAAACTTGAAAAAACTGAAAGTCTGGCCGACTGAACAGTACGTAGTGTACGCGCGTGGAAGCACGCCGTCCTGATAGTCTGTCGGCGGATAGTTGGCCGACTATTTAGTTTGAAGGCAATCGTTTAGTACATCAAACTTTTTAGTCGGCTGAACCAAATCGTTCTAATGTACCCACTTCCACACATCTCCATACTGATGAAGCAACCAATCAAACTATCGGCCGATCGAAAGTTCGCTGTTTGCGGGGGCTTTTAATGTATATCCTTTAAACTTACATAATATCTACTGTTAGTCTATATAAATATCTAATACTTATATTAAAAATATTTTCGATAACCACAGATCCCATTTTGTGGATGCAGAATACAAGATTATTATAAATTAAATAGTTCTTTTGAAAATGGCTTAGATATGACCCAACCTCAGTTCTCAAGGTGCGTTCTAGATGTCGCTGGCACGTTAAAATTCAAGCTATGGTTTGGTTCATTCAATTCTAATATTTAGTGTTTCTTGTTTGCTTTATTTTGAACTCCAGTTATTTCAATTATTCTGCTAATTTTTGATGCTCTATATTATATAGAGCTTAGAATTTAGATGTTTGCTATTACTTATTAGCAATATAATATCAAATCAAAAACCATGTATTAGAATTGAATTGTGTTAGAATTGAATTAATAGCGGTGGCGCGACCGCCCAGGGCGCCGGATACGAAAGGGCTTGACTAATGTTCCAATGTCCCCCAGGTGAGGCTGTTCGGTCTTGATAATATCTACTGTTAGTCTATATAAATATCTAATACTTATATTAAAAATATTTTCGATAACCACAGATCCCATTTTGTGGATGCAGAATACAAGATTATTATAAATTAAATAGTTCTTTTGAAAATGGCTTAGATATGACCCAACCTCAGTTCTCAAGGTGCGTTCTAGATGTCGCTGGCACGTTAAAATTCAAGCTATGGTTTGGTTCATTCAATTCTAATATTTAGTGTTTCTTGTTTGCTTTATTTTGAACTCCAGTTATTTCAATTATTCTGCTAATTTTTGATGCTCTATATTATATAGAGCTTAGAATTTAGATGTTAGCTATTACTTATTGGGCTTGACTAATGTTCCAATGTCCCCCAGGTGAGGCTGTTCGGTCTTGAGAGGTCTTGCCTCGGTATATGGTTTGGGTCCCTTCGGAGGTTGTGCACTATCCAGCTCCATTTATATACATTTATATACATCTCGTGAAGGCTTCACGATCCAATCTGTAGTATGAGCTGAATCTCCTGATAGGTGACTCACCTATTGTCTTATCTCAATTTTTTCATTGCTAGTAGGTTTTCTTCCCTAACAGCCGTCACATGGCGACCACTTCTTTCTTCATCAAGGTAGTCGATCGCGCTTGAGTTCGTCATACTTACGATACACGGTTGTCTTGGAAAGGTTTTCATCCATAATTGCCATTTGCAGTACTATTTTACGGCGCAGATCCACTTTTCAATGAGGCACTATTATTTTAATTAGCTCGCATAAAATTTGGAGTGATATTTTGAAATTGTAACGTTAAGAACGTTTACTTATAAACAATAATATTTTGCAAAATAGATTATAATCCAGTTTTTCATACATAAAAACTTATTCACAATACTTTCTGAGTGGCGTGGGTATTACTGGAGAATAAATTTTAAATGTTAGTATACATTTCTCAGAAATTAAATATGTTATTGAAGTTAAAAATGTATTCTATATGATAATCAAAATATATTATCATACTAAATTTCATTAAAATCTGTCCGGTGGATTTTTTCGTCATACGGTCACAGACAGACAGACAAAAATTCTAAAAATAGATTCGGCCTCTATATAGAGAATAATGACTACCTATTTCAATAAGGTTTTCTAAAAAATATAAGTATTTATCGTGCAGATTCGACTAAAAAATGTTATATAAGCAAGGATTGAATATACGAGCCCCAATGATATTATAAGTAAAAAGGTTTTTTCCTAGTATATCAATGACGAGCCCCGATGCAAAATACTTCATCTAGTGTGAAATTTTCTCTGTGAGATTTTTTCTAACTTCATTATTTTGGTATATCTATATAAAATATTAAGCTGTTCTACTATCGCATGTCGCGTTACTTATGCTATTTTTTAATTGTGAACCAATAAACTATTTTAGCTTTTTAAATTTATAAATATCCTGTTTTAAATTCTAAGAAGTTATAAGCAAAATAGTTCGTGTAATTGTTAATCGATGCAAAAGAGTTCGCCTATCGGTGAATTAAATAAGATTATTCCTTCTTTGTACAATTATGTTGCATAATTTAAATTTGTTTAAAAGTAATTCAGGTTTAAGATCATTTATTTCTCAAGAAGAATATCACTTATATGAGAAATTAACAATTACTAAAACTAACACTATTGGGTACATCGCAAATTCACAAGCCAGACAATTTACAATTTGAGGGTGAAACTGAAAAATGTATTACACAAGTTTACAGAATAAGCGCAACTGGAAGAGCCATTACTCGAGATTAAATTTGTTGTAACGTTTACAATGTATTACTATTTTATGTAAGTATATAATATATATTTGACTTTTTTGTTATTATCGCATGATTATTATTTGAAAAATATTGTACCTACTACATTTTTTTTATTATTACTTTTAGTATTTTTTTTTATTACTTACAATTTAGTAAATTTAATTTTATTTTATATTGTTTTTTTTTAGTTAAATATACTTTTTATATTTGTTTGTTGAGTTAAATATACATTACATATTTGTACGTTGATTTTTTTATGTTAAATATTAATTACAATTTATTTTACTAACTATTTTTCAAATAATTATTGGAGTAATTTTTTGAAAGACGGGAATGATTTTGCTTCTTTAATACTATTTGGCAATTTGTTGTATAGTTGGGCTCCTTCAAACATTATGCATTTTTTGCCATAGTTAGTGCGTGGCTTATGAAGTATAATATCGTTGGCAGATCTTAATTTCATTTTTTGTATTTCTTGTTTTTTCGTAAATGAAATTTTTGAATGAGTATTTTTATTTAATATTTTACGTACTAATAGGCAATTATAATATATTATGTAGGTTTGATAAATGTTCATAACACCCGTTTCTTTATAGATTTTTTGAGTAGAGGTAAGAAAATCGTATTTAAAGAGAATTTTTATCATCTTATTTTGTGCTATTTGTAGTGATTCTAAATTTGTTTTTGCTGCTGAACCCCAGATCTCAATTAAATAATCAATATGTGGTTTAATAAGGGAATTATATATAATAAAGCGTACCACACGTGGCAAACAACGTACAATACTCCTTATAGCACCCATCAGTGAAGTCAATTTAGCTTTTATTTTTTGAACATGTGGCTTCCACGTTAATTTACTATCTAAAATTATTCCTAAATATTTTTCTTGATCAACTTTAGTGATTGCTTGATTATTGATAGTCAAAGATACTTGATGAGATATTTTTTTATTTTTTGCAGCACATATAATATATTTAGTTTTTGATACGTTTACTGTGAGTAAGTTAGATTGAAACCAAATATTTAAAATGTCTAAATCGTGTTGAGCATCCTTTGTGATCGATTCTAGTGCATTTCCATAGTAAAATAGGCATGTATCATCTGCGTGTAACGAAATATCGCCATGCAAATGAAGTGGATGAATATTGTTAATATAGATAAGGAAGAGCAATGGACCTAATATTGATCCTTGTGGAACACCATATTTAATTTTTTCTGGTTCACTCTGTGTGTCTCCAATCTTAACTACATGATACCGATCAGTAAGATAGGATTCTAACATTTTAAATGCAGTGCCGGAAATTCCAATAGCTTCCAACTTTTTTAAATGAATATCGTGGCTAACGGTATCAAATGCTTTTTTTAGATTGATAAAAATACCTAATGCTACCTTTCTGTTATCAATATGTATGTTTCCTTCCTTCATTGTTGATTTTAGTTACCACGTCTATAGTTGCTGACAAAGTGTTGCTTTTTGGTCGAAACCCATATTGTTTATCATAAAAGAAATTTTGCGAATTAAGATATGATTCTAAACGTGTATATATGATTCTTTCAAAAATTTTAGACAAAATAGGAATTACCGATATTGGGCGATAGTTTCCTGGATCAGATTTATTACCAGATTTGTGAACGGGAGTTATTTTAGCTTTCTTGAGGCTATTGGAAAATGTTCCGTCGTCCAAACATTTGTTTATACAGTTTGTAAGTTCATCTTATATTAAGAACTTAGAGCATTTTATAGATTTTACATTTACACAATCAAGTACTGCACCTACGTTAGATTTTAAGCTATCAATAATGGATGCGACTTCGTTAGTATTTGTAAATTTAAATGTAAAAACGTCTGTTTGTTAGAACCAGTTGCGTATATTTCTGTTGTAAGGGTAAGATTATTACGATATCGTAATGGAATTTGGTTTGCTAAATTCGAACCAATGCTACAAAAAAAGGTGTTAAAATAATTACATATTTCTTTATCATTTGTTAAAGGTCCATTTTCTGTTATGAGTGTTTTTGTGACTGTTGTCGTTTTAATTTTGTTCACTGATAGGTTGTTTATTAAGTCCCTCATTTTCCCTGGTTTTTTCAGACAAGCTATTAAGGATTTTGTATAGTATGTATTTTTAAGTCTTTGTATATTTTCTGCTACCTCATTTCTTTTCTTAATAAATGCCTCTTCTTTAGTTTTATCCTTTGGATTCTTTTTATGTTGAGTCCAGAGGTAGTTCCTATTCTGAATATCCCTAATAATTGTTTTATTTATCCAATCCTGTCTAGGTGGATTTAATGTTTTAGTTTTATATATTATGCTGTCTCTAATATTTCTTAATAATCTTTCTTCAAATATACTATATGAATTAAGCTCATTACTAGTGTGGCGGTCTATAATAGTTTTGTGTAATTTTAAGCTATTGCATAGCTTCTATCGCGGGCCTTGAGTGTGGAGACCGAATCTAGAAATTCCGTAACGAAAAAAACCTAACACCTGTCATGCGTGATGCGACGAGCGCGACATCTATGGTTTATTTTTTAGTTTACTTGTTACCCATAATTAATATAGATGCCGCTGTAGATTAATAAATCAACAGTTTTTAATTTAATAAACAATAGCTTAAAAATTTATCATCTATGTACAACAATGAATATCTGTACTCGTATAATTTGTGTACAAAGTGTTTTCAATATGAATAAACAAAGTGCATTTATTAAATGAAGAAAGTCACGAAAAAATAGTGAAAGAAAATGAGTGAGTACTCTATATACATACATTTTATTATTATTATCACAAATGCAGTATTATTTTTTGTTTTGTTTTGTTAATTTATATATAATACTGCTATAAAGATAACCAAAATTTTGATATTAAAATGAGCGATATTAAAAGTAGCCCTTTTTATATAACACACACACACACACGTATAGTTTAAATTCTCAATTTAAATTCTCAATATATACCTATATGTGGGATCGTTAAATTAGAAAGAGCGGGATTATAATTATAAATCTTTAGTAATCTTTAGCAACATCTTAGGTATAATATATTACTTTTCTCTATGGCAACATCTTTATATTTCCTTCATAAGTCACAATCTTTTATATTGACCATGGAGGTTAGAGACCAGGAGGACCTTCGCCCTAGAATGTAGTGTCTCAGAAATATTGTCAAACCAAGGAGGCGTTGCGATCGCTATGTTGTCGCAATGCCTAACATCACGTTGTCACAATAGTGACAGTACTCATAAATAGCTAACTTCACAGATACTACTTACCGATGACAGCACGTTGTAAATTCTACACATTTTCAGAGACAGGCGGGCATGGGCGTACCCAGCTTTTGGCCTAGGGGGGGGGGCAAATCTCAAATTTACTAAGCCCCGCACTTGTTTTACTCTACATACCTACTACACTAAAACACTACACGCAACATTAGGTGTATATATTATTATTATTATGCTGGTCACTTATTCGTCTTCCGAGAAGGTCACCAACCATCCCAAGGTGGTGTTGGATTTTTAAACCATAAGTCACTCAAAAACAACGTCGTAGAGGTAGGCAATGTGTCGGCGAGGGTAGCGTACCTTGTATTGAAAATAACCGAAAGATACTTCTTGAAGGTTTATACAAGTGTATGCTCCTACGTCTACACATCCTGACGACGAAGTCAAAGCTATGTACGAAGACATAGCTAAAGCTATGTCTCGTACCAACACCTACTACACTGTTGTTATTGGTAACTTCAATGCCAAAGTGGGAGTACAAGAAGATGGCGAATCGAGGGTTGGATCATTTGGTTATGGACTGAGGAGCCATCGAGGGCAAATGTTAGTAAACTTCCTCGAGGCCCAGGGGCTTTTTCTGATGAACTCATTTTTCCAGAAAAAGCCTCAAAGGAAGTGGACCTGGCAAAGCCCCGATAATACTACAAAGAGCGAGATCGACTTTATTATATCCAACAAGCGCTACATATTAAGGGATGTCTTAGTGATTAACAAGGTTAAAACCGGCAGTGATCACCTACTTGTAAGGGGAACCCTGAATATGAACATCAAAATTGAACGTGCGCGGCTAATGAAGTCGACTCTTAGACCTACACCACTCCAGATGAAAGCTAGCTGCGAAAGCTTCCAGCTAGAACTACAGAACCGATTCGCCATGTTGGAAACCACTCAGGATATCGATGACACCACTAATAGTCTGATACGTGTGATCCGTGAGGTGGGACAAAAACATTTTCGACCTAAGAGAGATAGACAAAAGTCGAAACTCTCAAGCGAGACTCTGAACGAGATGGCGAAGCAACGCGAGGCTGTTAATACCACTCAGTCTAAGCGTCGTGTACTAGACAGGAATTTGAAAAACCTAATAAGGCGTGATCTAAGACGAGCGAATCCCGAAGTATTGAATGCTATTGCACTCAATAGGGGCTCGAAAGTCTTTGTCAACTCTCACAATTCCCGTTGTCACCTGACAAAGCTTAGAACCGCACAAGGTACAACCGCCTCCTCCAGACTTCTCGCCAACCAGAGATTCTCGCTGATGTCGAAAGATTCTACGGCGATCTTTACTCCTCACATACACTTCCACCTGAGTCCCACCACGTGGAAGATCCACGAGCCAGACTTGTACAATGTACGCCAACAAACAGATGAGCTTCCCGACATCGACGTTGGCGAGATTAGGATAGCTCTTGGATAACTAGGAAACAACAAAGCTCCGTGTGAGGATGGAATTACCGCAGAGCTCCTCAGAGCGGCAGGAACACAGGTTCTATCAGAGCTCTCAAATCTCTTTAATTTTGTCCTTCACAATGGCACTACACCGGAGGCGTGGAGTAGGAGCTTAGTGGTATTGTTCTTTAAGAAGGGGGATAAAGCCCTTTTAAGGAACTACCAACCTGTGTCTCTTCTGAGCCATGTGTATAAGTTGTTTTCAAGAGTTATCACGAACCGTCTCGCCCAAAAATTCAATGACTTCCAGCCTGCGGAGCAGGCTGGGTTTCGAAAAGGCTTCAGTACTGTAGACCACATACACACACTAAGGCAAATTATTCAAAAGAGGGATGGAATATAATCTACCCACTTTGCCTAGCGTTTGCGGACTATGAGAAAGCCTTCGACACCATTGAAACCTGGACTGTTCTACAATCCATGCAGAGATGCCTTATTGACTATCGGTATATCCAAATACTACGGTGCTTATACCAGTCTGCAACGATGACCATCCAAGTACAAAGGCAGAGCACAAGACCAATCCGATTGCACCGCGGGGTAAGACGTTATCTCCCCGAGGATGGGGGAGAAGGGGGATGTTATCTCCCCGAAACTGTTTACCTGTGCATTGGAGGACGTCTTTAAAACGCTCGATTGGAACGGACGAGGCATCAACATCAATGGAGAGTTTATAACACACCTGCGATTTGCCGATGACATAGTCGTCATAGCCGAGATTTGGAAGAAATGCTAAACGGCCTTAGTGATTCTTCAAGACGAGTGGGAAGCTACGTCATATTCTACAGTCGTTGATCCCACAATCCCTTAAGACCAGAGTATTTAACCAGTGCGTCCTACCAGTAATGACATACGGAGCCGAAACGTGGACACTCACCGTAAGACTGGTCCACAAATTCAAGGACAGAATTCGAAATGAATTTATTCGCCAGAGAACTAAAGTAACCGACATCGCGTGCAAAATTAGCTCGCTGAAGTGGAAGTGGGCCGGTCATGTCTCCAGGCGAATTGATGGTCGATGGAGCCGAAAAGTGCTAGAGTGGAGACCGCGTTTAGGCAAGCGTAGTGTAGGACGCCCTGCAGCACGATGGACCGATGACTTAAGAAAGGTAGCGGACAGTGGATGGATGCGGACTGCCCAAGACTGGGATGGTTGGCGCTCATTGGGGGAGGCCATTGTTCAGCAGTGGACGATGATAGGCTGATTGATTGAATTAATCATAGAAAATACTCACAAAAAAAAAAATCGTATGTCCATTTTTATTTACCGGACGCTATTTGTTATTGTTCAACAGAATGCACCAATGATCAACCAGATTTTTTAAAGTAGTTATTTATTGGCATTAAATAACAGTAATGTTCAAAGAACGCCTGGTCAGTTACTGGCATTACTGTAATTTCGCTATTTTTCGTTACATAAAAATATTACAACTATCTATAGTTTTATTAAGTATTTCCATTTCATTGGTTTTTTATTAGAAATTAATACCGTATTTGTGTAAATAGCTTTTACATTACCGCCTTATAATTGCCAATTAAAATGGATATAGTATGTTTTCCTTAAGAGATAGACATATGGCATCGCGAATTTTTTTATATACCTTTTTAATGTGTACAATACTGTAATATATTATTTTGATCTATCTCGTAAGGTTCAGCGAGCGTTTGCAATGTATGCTCAAAAAATGTGTTTATTTACGACATCACATTAGAAACCTCTAAAATTATCAGTGTTTCTCTACTATATTATGCATGTATTATACATATAAACATTCCTCTTGAATCCCTCCATCTATTAAAAAAACCGTATCAAAATCCGTCGCGTAGTTTTAAAGATCTAATCATATATAGGGACAGACAGACAGCGGGAAGCGACTTTGTTTTATACTATGTAGTGATAGGGCATTCTCTAACGACAAATATTGTTAGAACATAAACATTATGTCTTTTGGTATGTGATTAACATGATCTAGATGAGGTACTAAATAAATAAATAAATAAAATAATAATAAAAAATTTTTGTTTCGGTTCACCGGTGAATATTACACTAAATCCAGGGGGGGGGCAGCTGCCCCCCCCTGCCCCTACCTGGGTACGCCCATGCAGGCGGGTAATGCTTTAGTATGAAGCGATGGTCCTCCTGGTCTCTAATCTCCATGATATTGACAAATATTCTTTTATATTGATAAATATTCTTTATAATTAAAAAGTAAAAAGAGGTTTGCTACGTCAAAAATAAAAATAAATTAAATAATAATAAATCATATTCCCATATATATATATAAATGTGTGTGTAAATTCATTCCTTATCTAAACATATTATAAAACAAAGTCCTCCGCCGCGTCTGTCTGTCTGTCTGTTCGCGATAAACTCAAAATCTACTGCACTGATTTTCATGCAGTTTTCACCAATGGATAGAAAGGTTTAGACGAGGTAGAGCATTTTATTCATCGCACTTTACTGGAGTACACTGAAGAAGGGTCGAAAGTACTTGGTACAAATGGTAATAAACTTCCACTTATCTTGGCTGGCGATTTCAACATCAAATTCGCTGATAAAATATCAGAGCGGTTGACAAATTTTCTTTCAAAAATATTGAATTTGAAAATGAATAATGATCCACAAGAATCCACAACAAAATATGGGACCACCATTGTCGCGGTATTTTCCAGATATTTAGAAGATATCAAGTCTCAAACGTATGTTTCTTATTTCAGTTACCATAAACCTATTGTTTCAATGATAAATATTCCTGAATAACATACATGTATTGTAAGATAATAAAAATATTTTGAACAACATTAACTTCTCATTTATTTAATAAAAGAAAAAAATTTGTTTTCTTATCGGTCACCACGCTCAAAAAGTGTAACTTGAATTAATATCGAAGAAAAAAAAAAAGAAAAGAAATACTTACTGCATAAATAAAATAAATAAATAATTATAATTGTATAAGTTGATAAAAACAGCTATGCAATAGCTTTACCGCGGCAGTCTCCGAGTGCCACACGTCTTTTTTTTATAGTCAATAGCTTTATACTGTATTTTCTGTGGCTTAGTGGATAAGTATTTTTCGATTTCTAGGTAAATTTGGATCGGACCGGATTGTGATCGGACATTGAGGAGTCTATGAGTGAAAAATGAAATTTAATTTCCTTTAAGTTAGAACAAACATGGTCAATAATAGTTTTAGACGTTAAGGTTTCTCGGGTACAATATTCTTTACTTATATTATTTATAATGTTGTAGCCAGCCTCATTTAGCATATCTTTGTATAAGGTGAGTTGATGATCTGAGTTGAGAAGATTGAGGTTGAAGTCTCCGAAAACTATTGTCCTTCTTCTTTTGTTCAGCTGTTGATAATAATTATCCAGAAAGGTTGTAAAATTGGAAGATTCAGGTTTCCTGTAAATTGCACCAATATTTATAGAAAAAATTTTTATAGGCACTTATTACGTTTTTCATATATTTTCTAAAGCTGTTCAAGTATTTGCGTCTGATAATCATCATCTCCTGTGGTTGAGCTAATGATGGAAGGTACAACTCCTCAACGGTTAGGAGTTAAAAGAAAATTCTTTCAATATTATACGTAATTATAGACCGATAGTTAAATTCTTTCAGGCTCTTATTAACCGACTCTAAAAAAAGGAGGAGGTTCTCAATTCGTTGGGGACTTTTTTTTATGTATGTTCCCCATTACTCGAAGATGGCTGGACCGATTTGGAAAATTCTTTTTTGTACATAAACAAAATAAGTATCTACTTTCCGTTAAAAATTTGAAAATAAATTATTTTTAACAAAAAACAAAAACCGACTTCAAAACTAACCAAATCTAAACTAAAAAGTAGAAAATAATACTTTAAGAACTTCGTTAATTTAGAAGTCGGTGCCAGCCAAAGCAAAATAACCTTAAATAGACACATATTCGATTAATCTACATCTATAATATTTGTAAACATAATCAAAATACCGTTCGAAAGTTCCTTGCAAAGGCAAGATAAGTCTATCCGTCTTGGCTGGCACCGACTTCAAAATTAACGAAGTTCTTAAAAGTATTATTTTCTACTTTTTGTTTAGATTTGTTTAGTTTTGAAGTCGGTTTTTGTTTTTTGTTATTTTACCAATATTTACTTTCTATATTTTACGCTTTGCACTACTTTCCATACTAGACGAACTATTCTGCATCGGGGCTCGTATTATGGTGTTCTATTTGTTAATTAAGATAATACATAATTTAAAATTAGAAATTTTGTTTGATAAATGTCATAGAAATTTTTGCTACACGAGTAGAAACTTTAAAGACTTATTACCGCAGGAAAAGGTTACTTTATATTACAAAATGTGTAAAACAGATTCTTAAATTAGGTAACGATCAACCTTTTTATTTAATGTGATTCCTTCTTTGTACATTTTATTGAGAAATACATACAAAGTAAGAAGCCGACAAGTCGGCACTTTTTGCCGACTTTTCGCCGACTAGTCGGCTACTTTTGTAGTCAACCTATTTTAACGTTCCACGGCTGGGCACGGGCCTCCCTTCAATACGAGGGGAATCAGGTCATAGTCCACTACACTGGCCTATTGTGACTTGGCGAACGTCACATGTCTTTCGAATACTTGCTCTCTCTCAGACATGCAGGTTTTCTCACGATGTTTTCCTTCACCGTAAGTCAAGCGGTAAGCATGTTAGAAATAATTAGCACAAAAAATATCAGAGGTGCGAAACTCGGATTTGAACCCGCATCAGTCGGTTATCCAAGTGAGCGCGAACCACTGGGCTTCCACTGTCTTATACATAGTACTAACTGTAACAGAGATAAGACTAGGGCAACACTAGCTCCTGTAAATGTCATCTGACAGGAGGGGGCTAGGCACTTCCTGTGTGGTAGGGGCCATGTTAATAACTAAGAAAAGAATAAACTTATATGTTATAATAATTACTTTCTATGTTTTACGCTTTGCACTACTTTCCATACTAGACGAACTATTCTGCATCGGGGCTCGTATTATGGTGTTCTATTTGTTATACATAATTTAAAATTAGAAATATTGGTTGATAAATGTCATAGAAATTTTTGCTACACGAGTAGAAACTTTAAAGACTTATCACCGCAGGAAAAGGTTACTTTATATTACAAAATGTGTAAAACAGATTCTTAAATTAGGTAACGATCAACCTTTTTATTTAATGTGATTCCTTCTTTGTACATTTTATTGAGAAATACATACAAAGTAAGAAGCCGACAAGTCGGCACTTTTTGCCGACTTTTCGCCGACTAGTCGGCTACTTTTGTAGTCAACCTATTTTAACGTTCCACGGCTGGGCACGGGCCTCCCTTCAATACGAGGGGAATCAGGTCATAGTCCACTACACTGGCCTATTGTGACTTGGCGAACGTCACATGTCTTTCGAATACTTGCTCTCTCTCAGACATGCAGGTTTTCTCACGATGTTTTCCTTCACCGTAAGTAAACGGTAAGCATGTTAGAAATAATTAGCACAAAAAATATCAGAGATGCGAAACTCGGATTTGAACCCGCATCAGTCGGTTATCCAAGTGAGCGCGAACCACTGGGCTTCCACTGTCTTAAACATAGTATTAACTGTAACAGAGATAAGACTAGGGCAACACTAGCTCCTGTAAATGTCATCTGACAGGAGGGGGCTAGGCACTTCCTGTGTGGTAGGGGCCATGTTAATAACTAAGAAGAGAATAAACTTATATGTTATAATATATATATTATGTGATCTGTGCTTATATATTAAGTAAAAAATAATTAATTTCTATATTAAGTCAAAATAAGGTGAAAAAAAAATATATTTTAAATAAAAAAAATACAGTGTACCTACTTAGGACACAAAAAGGTAAGCTTTTACCAAATTTCGTGAAGAACATTTTTTTTTGTAAAAGATAAAAATAAAAAACTAAAAACTTGGTTATTTGAATTTTTCACGGGGTTGCTTTAGAAGTCGGCCACACGATTTTGGTGTTTTGGGGGGGTGGGGGAGGAAGGGGGGGTTGTTAGCTACCCGATGGTACCACTCCCGCGGCGCGGAGATCCTTATTTTTTTTTATGAATTTTTTAATTTCGTGTTTTTGTATGCGTATAACGGAACGTTTTTCCAAGTAAAAATGGTTTGGTAAGTAAAATGGAACGTAATTATAAGTGAAAAACATTATAAATTTGAAAATAAATAACACACAAAATAAATTTCTACTCAATACAAATAAAATTCAAATTAGAATTAAAAATATTAAAGTCGGTTATTTTTGTGGTCATGTTCTAACCTAACCTAACCAATCTGACCTAGTGTTTAGCAGAAAGTCGGTTATTTTTGTGGTCATGTTCTAACCTAACCTAACCAATCTGACCTAGTGTTTAGCTGAAAGTCGGTTATGTTTGTGGTCATGTTCTAACCTAACCTAACCAATCTGACCTAGTGTTTAGCTGAAAGTCGGTTATGTTTGTGGTCATGTTCTAACCTAACCTAACCAATCTGACCTAGTGTTTTGCAGAAAGTCGGTTATTTTTGTGGTCATGTTCTAACCTAACCTAACCAATCTGACCTAGTGTTTAGCTGAAAGTCGGTTATTTTTGTGGTCATGTTCTAACCTAACCTAACCAATCTGACCTAGTGTTTAGCTGAAAGTCGGTTATGTTTGTGGTCATGTTCTAACCTAACCTAACCAATCTGACCTAGTGTTTAGCTGAAAGTCGGTTATGTTTGTGGTCATGTTCTAACCTAACCTAACCAATCTGACCTAGTGTTTAGCAGAAAGTCGGTTATTTTTGTGGTCATGTTCTAACCTAACCTAACCAATCTGACCTAGTGTTTAGCTGAAAGTCGGTTATGTTTGTGGTCATGTTCTAACCTAACCTAACCAATCTGACCTAGTGTTTAGCAGAAAGTCGGTTATTTTTGTGGTCATGTTCTAACCTAACCTAACCAATCTGACCTAGTGTTTAGCTGAAAGTCGGTTATTTTTGTGGTCATGTTCTAACCTAACCTAACCAATCTGACCTAGTGTTTAGCTGAAAGTCGGTTATGTTTGTGGTCATGTTCTAACCTAACCTAACCAATCTGACCTAGTGTTTAGCTGAAAGTCGGTTATGTTTGTGGTCATGTTCTAACCTAACCTAACTAATCTGACCTAGTGTTTAGCAGAAAGTCGGTTATTTTTGTGGTCATGTTCTAACCTAACCTAACCAATCTGACCTAGTGTTTAGCTGAAAGTCGGTTATGTTTGTGGTCATGTTCTAACCTAACCTAACCAATCTGACCTAGTGTTTAGCTGAAAGTCGGTTATGTTTGTGGTCATGTTCTAACCTAACCTAACCAATCTGGCCTAGTAACGCTTATGGTACTCGACTAACTAATTCTAATTTGAATTTTATTTGTATGTAGAAATTTATTTTGTGTGTTATTTATTTTCAAATTTATAATGTTTTTCACTTATAATTACGTTCCATTTTACTAACCAAACCATTTTTACTTGGAAAAACGTTCCGTTATACGCATACAAAAACACGAAATTAAAAAATTCATAAAAAAAAAGGATCTCCGCGCCGCGGGAGTAGTACCATCGGGTAGCTAACACCCCCCCCCCCCTTACCCCCCACCCCCCAAAACACCAAAATCGTGTGGCCGACTTCTAAAGCCAACCCTTTTTCACATTGAGTTTATGCGAGAAAAGTGTAGATACAAAAGTTGTAGATCTTTTTATTATCTACATCTTATTTATCTCATTTTTTTCCATAGGACTTGTAGTTTTGCCGGAAATCGAGATAAAACGTTTTTTACCCTTAAGAGCCGAGGGGCTAGTAAATTATTTATTTAGTAAAATAACCAGCAAACGTTAAAAATAGACAATTTATGATCAAACCGTCGCAAAATAGAGTTCGAACTATGTGGGGCTATCAGAAACACCTGATCGTCAGTTTGCTTCGTGCTACAATATGACCATTGACCAATGACCATTTGTAAAAGTCACAAGGTTATTTTACAGCCAATAGTCCCCCGAGGCGAATTATTTTATATAATTAATGCATTGTATATTTGCGAGCATTTAATTTGTTATGTTGAATACATCCATCCATGTCATGTACAACGAAATAAAAAAATAAGTAGTTATGTTTCTTGCTACTTACCTTGTTTCACTTACAAGGTACTACCACAGTAAAAATATCAACATTTGTACTGTGTTTTGGTGATAATTACATTATTAAATATATCTTTATACACTTTTGACACTTAGAACAAGACTTACAATAGTCGCATATTATGATATGTAACATTTTACATATCTAATCAATGATCTGCACTTTTTCGGATACTTTTATACTAACAGCTATTTTAATATTAGGACGACCAAGACTGCGCGCGTTCATTAGCCAAATTAAATAGCGCGCGCTTTAACGACTTTCCAGATTGCAGGATTGCGAGAATAAATAATATACATGTGACACATACGTATTATACATCTGACGAAGTAAAATTCTAAACGGAATTTTACGATGGTAATTGAACCCCCAAACTTCTTCAAATGTAACTCTACGAGTACACTCGGAAGCAAAAAATTAAAAAAGTGAAATAATTTGTGCAAAAAGATAGTCTCCTTAAAGGAATATATAAGTAAAATTAAATTGATTAAAACTCACTTAATAACGTGTTTGTTATTAAACACAAATTCAAACCTATTAATAGCTATTACTACAGTTCCACAAAGCAAATCAGTATGATATTGTAGCAACTATTTATTTCATATAATATAATATTATTACGAAGTTAGAAGTAGACCTGGACTGTTTTTATCGTTAAAATGTGTTTCCATAATGAAACTGACGGATGTTTTGTTTGATAAACTGAATCAAGTTTTGTTTGTAACGGAAATTTAGCATGAACGTTGGATAAGTGGGCAGTGAACCACATTGTTCGCGCCCACGCACTGAGAGTTTTGTCATGAGACTATCACAGAAGCGATAAAGAAAAAACACAAAACATTTTTAAATAAGCTTTTCTGTCTGTCATTTCATTAACAATGAATTTGGTATTCAATGCTTATCAGATAATAGTCAAAAATCGAAATCTGCCATATAATGCTAACTGGATAATAAACATTTGTTTAAAATATGAGAATAATGAAGCTGGGTAGGCTAGTGGTAAAGCGTTAACTTTGCAAACCAGGCCGAATGAAACGTTTTCATACTCTGGGTAACGAAAATAAAAAAAAAACAAAGTTTTAAGTTCTATAATTCACATATATATGTGAACTCTTACATACATACATACTACGAACTCGTACATACATACATACTACGTACCTACATGATATACTTACTTTATTTTTTTCATAGCCACAACATTTTCATGATTTCCTATTTTAAATTCACTTTTGTGTCGTGTATACATTATTTGATCTACATAATATATGTTGAGTACATATATATTACAAGTATCTTTGATTACACGTATAGTTTAATTTATTAAGCAAATACGAGTAGTGCTTGCTGATGTTTATTTAACAATGCTTAATTACTTATAAACTAATGTAGCACTGCCTACATTTATGACATAGACATAGAGTATATTGCTACATATATAAAGACATAGATTACCATATTTACGTCTAACGTCGAACATTAAAGAAATTACACTGCTATATTCGCAATATATCTTTGACTACGAGCTTCGTATTGTTCCATTGACAATTATGTAAACATAATTTTGATACTATAAAACCTAGTATAGTATAGTATAGTAAACGGTAACTACGTACTATTTTACTATTTAGCGTTATTTTACAGTATTACATAGTTAATTTAACTTAACTGCCTCGGTGGCGTAGTGGCTAGCATGAATGGATATACATCGAGATATCCTGGGTTCGAGTCCGGGTGCCTCGGAGAGCACGTAAAGCCGTCGGTCCTGCGCCTTAGCTGTCACTGGTCGTGTCGACTAGTCGTCCGGAGTTTGAGAGTGATAGGAATAGAGAGTGCACTTGTGTCTGCGCTTACACATGTGCACTGTAATATCTCCTGCGCAGTTGCTCAGTCTCAATGAAATTGGTTGCCATGGCATCGGTCGAAGAACATCATTATTTATTATTACATACTTAATTTAAAAGTTATTAAAGTGACAATTATAACTATCCTGCTATCTACATTCTCCTTCTGAAGACAATCCTGTAATATAAAGCCCCCTGAGCTTCGTTACTGGACTAGACTGCGATTAATTCATAAAGCATTAAATTGGCCTCTGTTTTTGCTGGATGTCCTTGGGGAAATGAATATACTGTATACCTCGAATATCACTTATAGCCTCCAACTACACCTTTGAATTTAATCCATTATTTTAAAGTTTACCATAATATTAATAAAAAATAATTAATACATTAATTTATTAACATACAAATGCGCGAGTCCAAATCATACACGCATCATTTAAATTATCCCAAAGCCTTTTAGTTATATGGCGTGCGAAACCGCGGGTTCTGCTAGTTCATTATACTGTATACAGATATCTTATCATAAAAGTTATTTCTTAAGTAGCTAACATTTACATAAAAATTATACTTACGATTTTTTTTTAATATAACTAGGTTTTACCCACGGCATTCGGCGAGAAGGTGCAAATTATTAAAGCATTGCTACGAAAGAGAATATGACATTATTTTTAAAAATAATCGCAATTAGTCTTGGTAATTGGTAGAGACTTCTTTGCATCATGTATTGTTGGTTAATCTGACAAAGATAATAATATATTTATATTTTTGTAGCGAAATGGAATTAATTATATATAGTACAATAAAGAACTGATTGATGTTACATAAATTGGACTATAGAAAATATACAATAGACGTTGACCTCTAACCTTATAAAATTACCGGTTGCAAAATTGCTAGCAACCGTTTGTTATTTGTTCCGCTTTCATAAGGTATTTACCTGAAAGCCTTTTCTGTTAAGTAATTGATAAAAAATCTTGGTAAGGTTTTACTAATTCGACATCAAAAAAGTAAAATATTGATTGAACTTCACACGTGTGTTTGAGAAACATTGTAGTGACCACGAGTATATACGAACATCTTTTACACCCGGCAGTTTCAGGGGGCGCGGCGCCAAAGTCATAACTCTATGCTTAAAAATAAAAAAAATGCGTTAGAAAGCGCCTATTCATAAATAATATTATGTACGAATGCATGGAATAATATGTATTTAATAGGTATGTAGGGTACGCTTAGTGCTTATTATCAGGCAGACCGTATGTTTTGTTTACCTCTTTATTCGTTTAATTATAATTATTAATACATATAATACTGTCGCGTAATATAGTGTGAACTCGTCATAATAGCACGCCTGTACCATGCCTAAGAACGGCGAATGTCAATTTTTAACTTATGTCAATTACATGACAGGAACAGTTTATTACAAATTCTAATGTGTTAGAGAGAGACAAAACACTTTCGGGAAAGGATTCGAAATTACTAGAAACATTTTGAATTTTCGATACTAGAATGTTCTAATATTTATGCATATAAAAAGGCCCGCAGTGTGTCGAGAGATCAGTTGACATCGAGACGAAGTTGAGTGAAGACTAGAAGGAATACGAAATTGTGGAAAAGTGAAGAGTTAGTGAAGTAGCATTGAGAAGGAGTATTACAGTGCTCATAGACTAGTGTTGTGTACAGACTGTGCTCGTGTTTTTGAATAATTAAAACAACTTTGGTACAAGAACGCTATTAATTTCCGATCCCGAACTCGTAGTACGTAACAATTGGTGTCAGAAGTGGGATCGGAAATGCCGTTACTACCGAGGCACGAGAAGGAAGGAGTCACTACACGCGCAATGGCAGAACAGCAAAGGGAGGATTCTGGCCCTAGTACATCGACTGGGGAGTCGGCTGCTCAACCAAGCACCACGCCAGACATGAACGCCCTTCTGCAACAAATGGCGTTCATGATGCAAGAACAATCGCGCCGCCAGGAGGAGCAAGCCCGCCGTCAAGAAGAACAGCTGCGCGCACTCCAAGAAGAGCAAGCCCGCCGTCAAGAAGAACAGCTGCGCGCACTCCAAGAAGAGCAAGCCCGCCGCCAAGAAGAACAACTGCGCGCACTCCAAGAGGAGCAAGCTAGGCGCGAGGAAGAAAATGCGCGCCGTCAAGAAGAGCAAACCCGCCGCCAGGAAGAACAGCTGCGCGCACTCCAAGAGGGCATTCACAAGGATGTCATAGCTGCTCTCCAACAAAATGTGGAAAGGGTGGAAGCCGTTGAGAAGGAAGTTGAGGGCATAAAGACGACACTCGGTGAGGCCTTAGAGGACTATGACTCAAAGCTTTCTAAAATAGAGAAGAGGATCGACTACTTGGAAACTCACAAATTACCGCGTAGTGTCGACATTAGCTCACCACCAGCAAAGAGCTTCAAATTCCCTTACTTCGACGGCAAATCTTCTTGGGCCGCATTCAAGATCCAGTTTGAGACAATCAAGGAGACAAGCGGATGGACGGATGACGAGGCCCGATCTGCCCTTACAGTCGCACTTAGAGAGGAGGCTCTGAATGTTTTGGAGGCTCTTTGTGCTAGCAACCCTGGCAGGAGGATCACATATAACGAGCTACTTAGCTCTTTAGAGTCGCGGTATGGTGATAGTCATCTGGAACACGTGTACAGGGCTCAAATTAAAGACCGTACACAACGAGCCAATGAAACCCTGCAGCAGTGGTCCATGGAGATTGAGAGGCTCGTACGGAAGGCATATCAATCCTCACCATCCACCATAGAAGCTATTCTTCTACAGTCATTTGTGGACGGGATTCGCGACCTGGAGGTACGTGCCACTGTACGTTTAAGACACCATACCAGTCTCAAGGAAGCTGTCGCTCATGCTTTGGAGGTTGAAGCTGTGCGCCATGTCACAAGAGCTTGGAAGGTGAGGGAAGTGGTCACTACGGAGGGATTATCCACCCGAAGACGTTTTTTTAACCCAAGATGCTACGAGTGCAGCGAGCGGGGCCATCTCAGAAGTAACTGCCCTAAAATAAAGAACGTTCGGAGGCAGTCAGATGTGGCTGTATCTACTTCTGACCAGCCACAGGAAAATTAATTCCAGCCAGGGCTGCGGGGTGGGCGCTGGCCGGGGGATCTACAACCCCACAAATAGAAGTAAAACAGACAGTGGATGGAAACACCTTAGTAATACATGGCGCAATTAATGGAGTAGTATGTAAACTGACGCTGGATACCGGAGCATCTCGAACTGTTATTAATAACCGAAAACTAAAACACATTGCGGACAATAATTTACAAGATAAAAGGCACATCACTCTTATGACAGCCACCGGCCAGCGCATACCTGTTTGGGGGGAAAGGAAAATTGCAATCAAAATTGGGGACAACATCTATTGGCATAAAGCAATAGTTGCAGATATCGTCGATGATTGCATTATTGGATTGGACTTTCTTCAAAATCACCAGTGTACAATTGACATGAAACATGGAGTTTTACGATGCAGAAATAGAGAAGTGCCGATAAGTGGCGGAATTCACGGAAAAGTTTGCTGCTTGAAAGACACCACTCTTCCACCAAGATCGCAGACTCTAGTACCTGTCTCTTTACCTCAGAACAAGTCAGGCCGTCCATGGTCATGTGCTATTATAGAGAAGTTGGAAGATGAGAGCTCATGGATCCCGGCAAGAGTTGTTGTAGGTAAAGCTTCGACATGTATGGTTCCGGTTCTGAATACCAGTAATTCTACTCAAACCATTCGAAGAGGCGAAGATGTGGGGACTTGTGAAGAGATAGCCTGGTTAAGCAGATGTCAACCGAAAGAAAAGGTATTGAACAAGGATAAAGAGCAAGCGATGAAACTTTTGGAAGGTTGTAAGGAAGATCTCACAAGACTCTCGATTTGAAGAGTGGCTACTGGCAAGTGGATATGGACCCCGTGGATAAGGAGAAAACTGCGTTTTCAACTGGAAAAGGGTTGTGGCAGTTTAAGGTTATGCCGTTCGGGTTATGCAATGCACCAGCCACATTCGAGAGATTAATGGAACGTGTTCTTGCTGGAATACTAGGAGAAGCCTGCCTTGTTTATCTGGACGACATAATTATTGTGGGACGTGATTTCGAAGACCATCTTCAGAAACTAGAAAAAGTATTCGATAAACTAAGGGAAGCTAATTTAAAGTTAAGTCCGAAGAAGTGCTCATTTTTCAGAAAGCAAGTGAACTACCTTTCAAGTGGTAGTGCCATGCTTGTTGCCTTCGGGTAGCAGCCGAATGGGCCGGCACGTCCCGTATAGTACCACTCTCTCACAGGAGACCGGCGTGAAGTGGCAGCTATGCTGTCGCGTTTCGTCCGGTAAGTGAGAGTCCGGGAGGCCCACTCCCCATCCCTCCTCCCGTCCTTCTCCCTCCTCCCTCCCTCCCTTTCCTGAAAGGCCGGCAACGCATCTGCAAGCCCTGTGGTGTTGCAGATGTCCATGGGCGGAGGTGATCACTTACCATCAGGTGAGCCTCCTGCCCGTTTGCCCCCTTTGTCCCATAAAAAAAAAAAAAAAAAACGTTGTTTCGGAAAACGGAGTAGAAACGGACCCTAGCAAAATCACCGCTGTAAAAGATTGGCCGACCCCTAAGGACAAGACGCAAGTGAGAGCATTTCTAGGATTGTGCTCTTACTATCGACGGTTTGTGAAAGGCTTTTCTGAAATTGCCAAACCGCTTCATAAACTAACCGAAGAGAGGAGACCTTTTGTATGGGACGATAACTGCGAATCGGCCTTCCAAGAATTAAAGAAACATCTTTGCCAAACACCGATCCTTGGGTATCCTGACACAAAGGGAGAGTTTATTGTCGACACTGATGCCAGCAACATTGGAATCGGAGGTGTATTGTCGCAGCGGAAGGGTAATCAAGAAGTGGTTATCGCATATTTTAGTAAGTCACTATCTAAACCGGAGAAGAATTACTGCGTAACTCGAAGAGAGCTACTTGCTGTAGTCAAAACCTTACAGCACTTCAAGAAGTACTTGTTAGGTCGTAAGTTTTTGATAAGAACCGATCACGCTGCCTTGAAATGGTTATTGGAGTTCAAGGATCCCGAAGGACAGGTGGCGCGATGGATTGAACAACTGCAAGAATTTCAGTTTGAAATAGAACATCGTGGGGGTAAAAATCACAACAACGCCGATGCACTATCTAGAAGACCATGTGAAGAAGACTGCAAGCATTGTCAAAGACAAGAGGCGAAGGAATTAGAGTCAATTAAAATTATTAGGACAGATTCGGTAGATGAACGTTGGAGCGATGATGCCATGAAGAAAGCACAAGAAGAAGATCGAGACATACGACCCATTCTGGAATGGTTAAGGAGTGGTAGACCAAAACCTAAGTGGTCTGATATTGCTCAATACAGTACCGCTACAAAGAGTTTGTGGGCTCAGTGGAAGAGTTTGCTGTTACACAATGGAGTGTTGTGCCGCAAATGGGAAACGACAAGAGGAAATGATAGCCATCTTCAATTAGTTGTACCTAAAATAAAAGTATCCGAGGTACTTCGAGCTTATCATTATGGTTCTTCTGGTGGACATTTAGGGGTAAGAAGAACGCTGATCAAGATCAAGGCGCGATTTTACTGGTTGCATTGTCGAGAGGATGTCGAGGACTGGTGTCGGAAATGCGAACAATGTGCTTCCGTCAAGGGCCCGCAAACCAGAAGTCGAGGTGCAATGAAATTATACAACGTTGGGGCACCTTGGGAGAGAATCGCATTAGACGTAGCAGGACCATTTCCGATTACTGATTCTGGGAACCGATACATTTTAGTAGTAATGGACTATTTTACAAAATGGACCGAAGCATTCGCCATACCAAATCAAGAAGCAGTAACTGTTGCTAACAAATTGGTAAAAGATGTGTTTTGCAGATTTGGTATTCCATTAGAAATGCACAGTGATCAAGGAAGAAACTTCGAATCACAGGTGTTTCAAGAAGTGTGTAAAATCATGGGGGTGCATAAAACTAGAACTACGCCTTGTCACCCACAGTCCGATGGAATGGTAGAGAGATTCAATCAGACTTTAGAACGACATCTAGCCAAGGTTGTAGATAGTCATCAAAAAGATTGGGACGAGTATTTATCACTGTTTCTTCTATCTTATCGGACCGCCCTACACGAAAGCATTGCAATGACACCTGCCTTTGCCAATTTCGGAAGAGAACTACGGTTACCAGCGGATTTGTTAAGTGGTTGCCCACCAGATACCCCCAGTTGTATCACCGAATATGCCAGTGATCTAAGAGTGAAGATGATTGATGTTCACGAGCAGATACGAGATGCAGGGCTACAAGCAAGAGAACGCATGAAAACGCGTTACGACCGGAACGCGACAGGAACGAAATTCGAGGAAGGCTCTTTGGTATGGCTGCATTATGCATAACCCAGTGAGAAGAAAGGGTGAATCACCAAAGCTACAACCCAGTTGGGAGGGGCCTTATAAGGTTGTAACGAAAATTAACGACGTCACTTTCCGAATTCAACGAACATCTAGAAGTCCAGCTAAGATCGTACATGTGGACCGGTTGGCTAAGTACCATGGCAACAACGATGCTCGAGACGAGCATAACTAAGGAGGGGGTAGTGTCGCGTAATATAGTGTGAACTCGTCATAATAGCACGCCTGTACCATGCCTAAGAACGGCGAATGTCAATTTTTAACTTATGTCAATTACATGACAGGAACTGTTTATTACAAATTCTAATGTGTTAGAGAGAGACAAAACACTTTCGGGAAAGGATTCGAAATTACTAGAAACATTTTGAATTTTCGATACTAGAATGTTCTAATATTTATGCATATAAAAAGGCCCGCAGTGTGTCGAGAGATCAGTTGACATCGAGACGAAGTTGAGTGAAGACTAGAAGGAATACGAAATTGTGGAAAAGTGAAGAGTTAGTGAAGTAGCATTGAGAAGGAGTATTACAGTGCTCATAGACTAGTGTTGTGTACAGACTGTGCTCGTGTTTTTGAATAATTAAAACAACTTTGGTACAAGAACGCTATTAATTTCCGATCCCGAACTCGTAGTACGTAACAATACATTGTAACAAAGTACCTACATTAGAGTTAAAGAGACATGTTTCTAGAAGTTAACACTGTAATTGTTATAAAGATCTAGGTAAGGTTTTATATGGCAAGTTGCCGACACCCTAGTTAAGCGATTGACGTAATACGTCCCGCGCCACCCCATGGATTGAAGGTTGGTCCCATAAGCATGTGGTGTGACGACATTTCAAGCTGTTTATCGTGCATTCACTCGTAATACTAATTTACTGTTGTGTACGTTCTTACTTTTTGCACTTATATTTTTTATGAAACCTTGTTGCGATTTTATCAAGAGTAGGATATTACAGTATGCTTTGTGATATGACGTAAATTTGAACACTAAGGTTTAATATGACTTATTAATAGGTCCATTTTTTTTATTCGGAGTACCTAAATTATAAAATATTGACTAATTAGTAATAACATATTAATAATATAAAAAATAATTAAAGATACATATTGTATCGACACATACAGAATTTTTTTTGTGTTTTTTTTTATAAATGTTCTAACCAGAGCTTACAACATACTTTTAATGTACATACTTTAGACATACATCTACTGTTGGTTTATAAATATCTAATACTTATATCAAAAATATTTTCGATAACTCATTTTATCCATGATTGTAAATTAAATTGTTCTTTTAAAAATGGCTTAGATATGACCCAACCTCATTTCTCAAGCTGCGCTCTAGATGTCGCTGCCACGTCGATTCTAATACATGATATTTTGTTATTTCATCGTCTTTTTTTTCAATTCGGTCAAGTTCTTCAATTTTTAATGCTCTTTATTTAAAAAGTTAGATGGTTGCTATTTATAATTTATGAGTTGTTGAAAACTGATTAGATGAATCATCGAATATTTATATATAAGAAGGAGACACCTAAGCTGAATTAATCGTAAAATTAAATAAATTGAAACACTCAACAATCTGTAACATAATCCATATATTCGATTATTATGATATAATTATAATAATTAATTATTATCAAGATAATCAACCCTGTGTTATAAATAATTAATCTTACTCTTACAATTATTTACTTTTATATTTTTTAATTTCTTTACATTTGGTCGTAATTTTACCTACTTTTTGTTTTTTAAGCACTCATACACATACTATGTTAGTTAGCCAGATATTTCTCAAAGATGTTTATTTTGCAAGTTTTTTTTTATTATATATGTCAAATTTCATCAAAATTATCCAATAATTTTCTCGTAATGCGGTCACAAACAGACAGAAATTGTAAAAACTATAGATCCGATTTGCATCGATAATAAAAAGAAAGTAATAGTATTTTAATAAGATTTTCGAAAAAAAATTACAGAAATTGGACTCGATAAAAACTTAAACATTTTCACATTATTTTCATTTATAAAATAGAAGATCGAATATTATTAGTACCTAGAGACTTTTATCTTTTAGGTATTATGTACCAGATACCTACCCTCGCAGGTAGTTTCCGTCTGATGCAATCTACTTTTTCATTAACATGACGTCAATGCAATTCATGCCCTTTCCCTCCAATAACTCTGTAAATGTGTGTGGTACAAATTGACATAACAGTAAATATTTACGTATCAGAGTGTATTGCGTTTAGTTTATATCTGTTTTACTTCGGCTATAAATCGTACACTGGAAGTCGTAGCGAGATCGTTAACTGTCTATAACAGAATGCTGAATGATGTATAATTTAACGTATAAATAATCTTATCTAAGCATAAATTTATACAATGAGACGGAATATTATTTAGGACAAGGTAACTTATTAAGAACTCTAGTTTTAATTATTATTAGCGTTAAATGAACTAAATATTAGGTACATACTTATGTAGGTATACATAGGCATGATGGGTAGTTTTGGATTGTATTATTTTTCTCGTAAAATGATGCTATCTCGTGGTAAAAAGTTGCCTATACTAGACACCAACCTGTCACTCTATTTAGACTTGAAAAAAGACCAGCACATAAACATTATACACACTTTTAATTTATAATATAGCATGGAAGTATAAGAGTATGGATAATGGATATGAATTTCAAATATTTGATGAATAACATATGAAAAACGAAAAATGTGCTGATTGTATCTGTCTATAGGTATTTGTAAAAGTAAATGCTTTATTAAATTGGACTTGAACATATGAGTATATGGGATTTTGTACATGATTTAGGACAATTTCTTCCAAAATACTAAGGTGTGGACGGAAAAAGTATTTGGTTGGAATTCGACGTTGCTATTACAAATGTTAAGCATAGAAGTAATTTATCCTTAAGTAATGTTATCGATGAATCTCTTTCAAACATTTAAAACAGCGTAAAACCGTCACGTTTTCGCAAATGTATCTGAGATAATCATTTAAGTTAGTTATATTTACCAATCTGAAATCTTAAATAACTTTACGAAATGCTTTTGGTAATTAAACCATCTAGTAAACTATTCTTGAATGGTCTATTAAGCCATTCCACTAAAAAGCTTATTTATTTTTGTTCTTTGAACGTGCTTATCTACTTCCTCTAAAGTAATAGTCAGATTTTTTTACATTTAACCCTGAAGAGCATAGCAATTTATGCATAAAATATAGACTATACGAGCAAAAACGCAGGTAAGAGCCAATTTTGTCATCAATCGACGCTAAACATTGTAGATTAAAATATTTTTTCAAGTATTTCTATCGTCCTAATAAACTAGGTACTTTCACGCGAAAAATACAATAATTATAACTTATGACATTTAACAGCAACACGCGATAGGTCATGGTTGCCCATAGTCTACAATACCTGGTACCCTGTAATCGTCATTTGAGGTGTGACAATATATAATGTCTTAAAATTATTAAAATTTTTAAAATATCAGTTTTAAATGTATGAATACGAGTAAAAAATATTATGCATGTCTGTTTTTGGCCTAAGACCAATTTGTTAAAGTAATGTAGAGTTGTATCTACATAATATGTATGTACATTGTACATGTCTGATTTAATTGCTCTAAGCGTTGTTTAGGTTAAGTAGATTAAAATAGCGGGAATTGTGTGATACTAGCACCTCGTCTAGACATTGTAAACACAAAAATACTTATGACGACATACTTACATATAAATTGTAAATTTTCACTCTTATATTCCCAAACAGGCATATTATAATAGACATAATGAAATATCTTGTAATTATTTATATTTAACAAGATTCAAATGGGTATTATTTATTTATTTTGTATGTCTACAGTTCATAAACACTAGCGTATCACCCTAGCTTCGCTCGGGCTCGTCCCTAGGTGTACCTGCCTATTATAAAATGTTTAGCACAAAAACTGAAGACTTTTATACAAACTTGCGAGAGCTCTTAAGCCTCCTTAATCCGGTCCTGTCGAAAAATCAAAAATCCGTTCTTGGCGGACGTCTACTTACTAAAACTACCTGCCTGCCAAATTTCATGTTTATACGTCAAGTGGTTTTCGATATTTCGTGAGAAAGTGAGTGACCTTTCGCTTTTATACATAATACTTATTTTGACTAGCATTTCCCGCGGCTCTGCTAACTTAGATTTTTATTATAAGTATAGATTTTACAATGAAATAACATACATCGGCACAACTGGGAGTATTTTCTATTGATAAATTATTTATTTTTTTATTATTATTGATGCTTTTCAACAATGTCATTCTACCTTGTTAAATGATATTTAAGAGTTGATAACAATTAATATCTGATACCTAATAATTTTTAAAATTAAGACACTCGTTTGAATAATTAAAATACAAAAATATTTAAATGATGTAATACTCATATTCTGTTTTGTTAATATAAGTATAAGATTATATGTGGATGAGCCCAGTTATGACTTAATCGAATACAACAAGGACGTACAGTATCATGTGGCTGCAAGAGCTATTTGCTTTGCTGGACTCTATGTATTTAACCCCGTTACTAAGTATACAATACAATACATGTTGTGTATCATATTTACAGGGTTCAAAGTTTTATGATAAAATATGCGTTAAAACACATGCTTATCTTTTCGAAAAACATTTTTTCCTTTGTTAAGTACTGGTGGCAGACCGGTTGAACTGATAAACTATTTTTTATAATTCCGTAGTACGTAGAACAAGATAAATTTGATTCGCCATGATCGTCCCGTTGTTCGCAGCTTAGCTCAGAGACTCTTAGTATTAGAAAACTGTAATTCGACATTTTAGTAACGCCGACAAAGATGTAATACTTTTAAAAAATCCTTTATCCATAAGACTTTTTTTCTCGTCTATCCCATGGTGTGGTGTGACGTTGAATATTTTTTTAAATGTTGCGGGTTTTTAGGAACAATGTTTCAATATATCCATCTCTGGAATATTACCGTTCAGTGAACGTCATTATGAATGTGTTATCAGTGTGAATGCGTAGAGGAGTCCTGCCGTCACGCTGATAGCGATACGCGTTACGGTGACATGCATCGCACATCGTAGTACGACTTAAATTAATACGTCCTCCGTTTAACAAAGATCTATTGTAACAATGTAGGTACATTGCATTTGAAGATTTTATTATTAGACTAGAAAATTTACAGCTTATAGCTTTATTACCATATATTGAAGATAAAATAAAATTATTAGAATTGTAAGAAACCAAATATAATATTCGTTTCTCATAATATAAGACTTAAGCTTCATAGTGAGAATCATTCAAAATCAAATATACTCGAATGCCTAAAAATTAAACATTTATTTGCCTCCAGCCATAGCCACTGACTGAGCTTATACTGAGTGACACAGCCAATCTTATCAACATTTTAATAATACATACCTATCCTATTTATCCATTAGTAAATAGAATGAACAGAATATGGACAACACAAAATAGGTAAGCATACCTAACTGTGAAGTAAACAATCATTTTAAATATTATTTATATTATTAAAGCATACAGCTGAAAAAAAATCTGTACATTATTAACTTTTATACGCAAATTACAATACTACTTAAAAACTTTTTTTTTATAATTTGTTATTTGTTGCTCTTATCAGGTTTTTCCAACGAGTTTGTTTATTAAAAAACATTGAAAGAGAAATATTTATCTTTATGTAAATAATGTAACTACACTGAAAACAATTACAAATCCCAACCATTATCACAATCGTTATCATTATCATAATTCAAACAGAAATCTCGCGATAGGACATTTTGTGAGATGTGGTATCAAGTTGTCTACTGAGTGTATTTATTTCTGATCGCACTTATCTAATGATAAAAATATGGCATAATATCTAATATGTCCTTTCAACGAGGAAAATCGATAAAATAAATGCATTGTATATGTTACTGTACTTGATAAAGAATAGTGTAGTGCGTTGTATGAAGATAATGTAATTATTATAATACGTACCCGCGTGATAATTTTTTAAACTAATTTAATCAATTATTAATAAAAATTAAAGTTAATAAGTTGCATCTAATGTGCTTTGACTTAAGAATTTGATTGAATCTTGACAAAATACATGGTTTATATAATCATGGTGACACGTCCGCGTCGCTCTCATTTATTTTAGAATAAAAATAAAAAGCGACTTCAATAAAAACACCACAAGAAAAGGTAAAAAAATAATGATTTGTAGTTGTTATTCACTATACCCTAAAGCCGAAGGTGTAGGGTGCCTTGTAAGATATAAATTGTACTTAGTATACTTACTTAGTGCTTACATTAAAGTAAACACACATCAAACACCTCACATTACAATTACACTTTAAAGTAGCAAATATGAGATCATTCAGAATTATACACCCTAATGAAGATATTTAATAAATAAAAAAAAAATAAAAAAAAATACACAAACTTAAATCAAAAACAAAGAGGTCGAAGTAAAATTTATATTTATGTGGCACAGAGTTTTATGTTTCATATTTTTCCTTTACTGATATTGTATTAGGTACGTAATTGTTTCCTCGAAGTATCTTTCAGTTAAGTCAGCGTTAATACACGTGAGTAAATTTTAATTCATTTGCTCCACATTTCACTCGCCATGAGCCTGGCTGTTTATAATATTCTCTCGGGAAACGTAAATTCATTATACTTGCAATTTAATTACACTACAAAATGTTTTACGTACCGTTAAAGCTACGAACGTTTTCGAGTGTAAAAGGTATGTATTTAAATAAAAACAATAATTGTAACTAGCTCTTTTTATTCTATTAGTATCATTAATTTATGCTATAAGTTATTTTTGATGTATTCATTTTCAAAAAGAACCATTTTGAACTAATAAATAAAAACTAACTATAAATTTCGTGTAGTGATACGTTACGAGGCAACATTTAAAATACTTCTTATTGAAGAAACTGTCTTTCATTCCGGCAGGAAAACGGGTCCTCTTTTTTTTAATTTAAATTTATGATTACAGAGATCAATATTTAGGATACCCTTTACGATAAGACACTAGTTACTGGTTCTATAGAGAAGTTGTCTAAAAGCGGGGCGGAAATTTACTAAACTAAATGGGGAATCAATCGTTGGTACATTCTAAATACACGTAATCTATAGGGGAGAGTTGGATAATACCGCGCGGCTGATAATTCCGCGCATAGGCATATCTCAAAAACTATATATCGAACTATATACACTAGTTGTGCGATCCAGTGCGTAAATATTAAAGTCCGACATGCCTACACCTCCCCGCGCGCATCACCAGTTTGTCCCGAACGACGAGGGAGGGACAAGGTGTTGTAGATGTTTTTTACCTCACTCCTTATAATTTTGTGTGCACTTTCGAAAGGAGGTAAGCCATACTGTATTTATATTGTAATACATTAAACCCATACATTTTAATGCTAATATACTGTAGAATAATTGTTAGAACAATTTTTATCATACAATTTACTTTTCTGTATTATTTTGAGGTTACAAAATGAAATGATCAAGTTTGACAATTTCGCGCCTGTGGCGTGGTATTATAAGACGAGAACGCAAAATTTTAAATCATGAAATAATGTTAATTAATAACTCCGTTAAAGCAGCGGTTAGAATAAAAAGAACGAAGGTAAGAAATAAAGAAAAAAAAGACAAGAACATTGCAGAGAAGAAAGTTGAAGATAAGAAACAAACTAAAAGAACGTCTATAAAGATTGTATGAAAAGCAAATAGAAAAAGCTCCGGAACGTGGTCCGAGACTGACATTACACTATATTGGGTAAGCACAGCCTCCGCGATTTTCGTGTCGCGTTTTAGGATGGACATTTTGAGGCTGTGTTCCAGGATGGTTTTAGCTGAGGCCCCCTCCACTCGACGAATAAACCTGCCGATCGCGTCGTCACCGTTATCAGAGTAGTAGACACAGTTCTTGGTGTGTCTAGTCACCGCTACAACAGCATGCGGCACGCTGTCGTGAATACGGAGTCTTTTGCTCGTTATCCGGACGATTATGGTTTCTCTGTAGGTTTGGCCCTGTGCTTCATGGATGGTCATGACATGCGACCCTTCACCGGATTCATATCCTTGGTTCATAAGGATCTTCTTTTCTTTCTGAGTGTGGACCAAATCTAGGGTTGTTGGGTGGATGGTATTTGCGCGTCAGTAAATCTTTCCAAGCTTAGGGAGTGGATGGTTTGACTAGAGGAGTAGATATTACCATAGACGTCGCTGATGGCATATGCGACGTCCTTGCGTGCGTATCCTATGCGTACGCGTATCCTATGCGTACAAGACAACTCACATGTGATGTTGGTCACCATAGTTGGCCAGAAATACCTTAGCTCGAACAGATTTTCTTTGTCGATATAAGGCAGCTGGTTTATGTCTCCGATGAGTGCCACTTCTTCTGCACCTGACTATGGCTCCAAAATGGTTCATGAGTGGTTTGTGAAAACTTAAAAGTGTGTTAGTTTTTTTATTACTATAGTTACTTACCGATTTGCACTAAATTAATGTGGGCACGGTTTTATCAAACCAAGGCACGATATTATCCGACCAGTTTGATAATACCGCGTTTTCCCATTTTTTTATAATTTTGTAATAATTACTTTCTGTTCAAACTTAGGATCTTTTTATCATACTATATGTGTACCTAAATAAATTTCCTACTGCTTACAGCTTTTTTTGTTTCTAAAAATCAAACCTTGCCCTAATTATAGGTCCAAGCCCTTAGGGGCTCGGTAATATCCAACTCTCCCCTACTAATATTATAAAGAAGATAATATTAGTATAGATTACGAGTATTTATAATGAAAAGATTTAATTTTTTGTTTCTTTGTCTGTTACGATTTAAAACTCAAAAACTGCTAGACCGATTTTTAATAATTTTTAAAAAAATTAGAAATTACTAATGAAAATGAAACAATGTAACCCAAGTTATCAAAACGACTATGTGTAAATAATTAAAGTTTTCGATTTATGAATAGTACTCTTGATTGGTCACAAAAAGTCTGTAATAGTAAACGAGTATTGTATACCTAATTCTAACAGTTAAGCCATAGCAACTGTTTTTAACCGACTTCCAAAAAGGAGGAGGTTATATGTTTCGATGTATGTATTTTATTTTTATGTATGTTCACCGATTTCTCCGTCAACTGTGGGCCGATTTCAAAAATTTTTCTTTTGTTCGGTAGGGTATAGTTCTGAGGGGGTCCCATTATCACAAAATCAGGATCTGATGATGGGATCTCAGGGAAATCCAGGGCAACTTTCAAAATTTATAGGCACCTATTATGTTTTTTATATATTTTCTTAAGCTGTTCAAGCATTTGCGTCTGAAAATCGTCATCTCATGTGATGAGCTGATGATGGAAGGTAGAATTCTTCAAATGTTATTTTTTATCTGTGTTCACCGATTTATGCGTCAATTGTGGGCCGATTTCAAAAATTAATTTTTTGTTTGGTAGGGTATACTTCCAAGATGTTCCCATTGTCACCAAGTTAGGATCTGATAATGGGATCCTAGGGAAGTCGATGGCAACTCTTAAATTTTATAGGCACTTAGTACATTTTTCATATATTTTCTAAAGTTTTTTAAGGATTTGCATTTGATAATTACCATCTCATGTGGATAAGCTGATGATGGAAGGTACAACTCCTCAACGGCTAGGAGTTGAAAGGAAATTCCTTTAAAATTATACATACATATAGACTGATAGTTGTGTTCTTCCAGGCTATTACGTTAATATGATAATAGAAGGTAAATCTCATTAACCTCTAGGAGTTAGGTGGAATAATGGACGTGGTTTATTTAAACTATTTCGTATGGGGAATGTAAACATAAAGATGAGCTCGTAGTTTATTTACAGCTACAGTAGTCGTAGATCGAGTACTCTTTGGACACCAACACCCCCCCCCCCCCTTTCGGCAGACCCGATAATTAGTTACTATTGCGTTACATACGTTAATAGGTATGCTCGTTGTTTAATATAAAGCTTAAACAGATTTTAAATTAGTGACATATAGTAAGTCACTATAATTAAATCAGCTAAATAAAAGGCACACTAAAAATGGAAAAATAAGTTATTTTTAAAAAAAAAATTAAACCGACTTCAAAAAATCTGCACTAAAAAGAGAAAAATCTAAACTAAAAAGTAGAAAATAATACTTTTAAGAACTTTGTTAATTTTGGAGTCGGTGCTAGCCAAGTATTTTGATTATGTTTACAAATTGATAGATTAATCGAATATGTATCTATTTAGGGTTATTTTGCTTTGGCTGGCACCGACTCCAAAATTAACAAAGTTCTTAAAAGTATTATTTTCTACTTTTTAGTTTAGATTTTTCTCTTTTTAGTGCAGATTTTTTGAAGTCGGTTTAATTTTTTTTTAAAAAATAATTGTTGCAATTATATTATTAAGGAAGTATGGACAAATAGTGGTGGGATGGATAAATAGTGGTGATATTGGTATTATCATATTATTAATCCTTATCCATTTAAATGGTTTAATAATGAAGGTTAATTATGTACGTGTATATTCAAATTCAAATTATTCGGATCGGACTTTCCGATTAGAAGTTATGACGTTGTAAAAAAAAATAAGTAAGAAAAATATCACGTTTGAATAACCTGCCCTACGTTTAGTTTATTAACATGTAACGAATAAACTCTAAAACTACTGGACCGATTTCGAAAATTCTTTCACTTACGGAAATCTGCATTATCAGCTAATGACATGAGGCATATTTTATCCCCGTATTATCGCAGGAATTACAAGAACACGAGTAAAACCGCGGGGCGCTGCCATCATATATTATTTTCAATATATTAGAACTACTTAGCAAAATCATGTACATGATATTTATCATTAATCATGTACATATTAATTAAAAACATAAGCTGTATCGTATTGAGTATTGAATAAAGACCCCCAAAACAATAGTTTTTAAATTTTTTTGTCTGTTTGTCTGCGTGTGTTTGTCAGCTTGTATGTTATCTTTTAACTCAAAAAGTACTATACCGATTTTAACATAATTTTGTGTAGTGATTAGTAATTACATATTACTTTTTATTCCACAAAAATATTCACATTATTTAGTCGTTCTTAGAAAACTGTCGGTGGCTAAATCTTAAGATATACATCCAAACTATGGAGTAGGAAATTGTAGGTCTTTAAAAGCCATATAGAATAGTCTACAATATCAATTGTCTATCTTCTAAGTTACACTCGCAATACATATTTTTGTCAGTACATATTAAAACAGTAACTTAGTGCATCGATGTGTTGCGTTTCACGCTAAGAGTACTTGAACCGATTTGAACTAAATTTTATATTAATACGTTATTACAACAGCAACATTAATAGTACTTTTTATTGAAAGTAAAGTCTTTAATTCCTTAAAGACTTTACATTCAATAAAAAGTACTATACCTAAGGGAAAACACAATAATTGGTTCAATATGGCACGATAAGGATAAGGAGGACTAACTATTGCCAAAACTTAAGGGACATATTAAAACAAAGAAAGTTATAGGTCATAACTAAGGCCTACAAAAAAGTTTGCAATAGTATGTCTGTCTCCTAAAGTACACTCGCAATAAGCATTGAATTATCTACGCGTATTGAAAACAATTTCTGAACATAAAAGGAATAAGAAGGAAAGGAACAGGAAAATATTTTCTCCCAAGAAAACACAATAACTGGGCTGAAACTTTCTAGAGTAGTCCTCATAGAAGACCTCTTTAAATGTGGAATCAATTGTTGATACATAATAATTAAAAGCAAAAAGCCATAGATATATTTTTTAACTTTTAGCGCGAGCGAAGCCGCGAGTTCAACTAGTGTCATAATAAAACCAATCAAATTTTGTAAAGAAAGAATGAGTACAGTTAAGTTTTTAAATAAAATTTACGTTTTTTGAGTATTTCTACATTAATGATGTTTTTATAGCACTATAATTACATCAGCCTCGCTAATGCCTGCTGAGGGTTGACGGCCTTGTGAAAGGGGTGGTTTTACGATGCCTTTGTCCTTGTATAATTATTTAAATTATGAATTGTTTGCGATTAAAACAACGATTACAGAACAATTTAATTAGTTGCTTTTACTACGGGCCAATAATATTATTTGAAATATATATTTACGTGAAATATATTTACATATTGATTGTAAGGTAATTAAAAACTCTAGTTTTTTTTCAGCAATCCTGAAAACATTTCTGAAGTTTCTTATTTAATTCTGTCATTCATACCAAAATGTTGTGATCTATACTAATATTATAAAGAGGAAAGATTTGTATTTTTGTATGTAACAAATAAACTCAAAAACTACTGGACCGATTTTAATGAAATTTGGTACACAGATAGTCTAGAGCCTGAGAAAGGACATATACTACTTTTAAAGGCAAAAAATGGCTGTAAGGGGTTGAAATAGGGGATGAAAGTTACGTAGTGTATTAAATTACGTAAGTGTATGGAAATTACGTAATTTTTAAAGCTAGAAGCTTAAAACTTATTATTTAGCCTTTTGATTACATATAAATAAGTAAGACATTCAAAGTTTGTAAAAATTGTATGCTAAAGGCGGTACGAGCTAGGGACGAACCCGAGCGAAGCGAGGGTGGGTCGCAAGTAAATAATAAAATATTGTAATACTTATTAAGTACCTTCTTACCTACAGCCAAAGTCGACACTAGTTATATTAACGATAAACATCCTAAAAACTTTGTATTTGTATATTTTTACTATATTTATTAGACTATGCACCAGAAGCTAAAAACGTGATGATTGTCGAAGGCAATATGTTTTTCTTTTCTAGGAAGAATTACAATATTATGTAAATAACGTCTAAAAATTCGTTCAAGTTAGGTATTACGGTACAGTTAGTAACATTGTTGTTCATACAAGTTTAGTATAGTGGTAATTTTTTGTCTCGTTCCAGTGTGCGCGGAGATATGGTGTTATCTTGTTCTGATGGCGTATAGTAGGACGCGGGCGCGCCGCGCCGCGGCCTTTGCGTGGTTCGTGGCCGTGTGTATGTATCGTAGTTTGTACATTCCGTTGAAGTAGACGCCGCGAGGTACCCGCGTTGTCGCCTACGGTCACGTGCGCGCCTCAAAATACTTATAAGTTTTGTTCCTTATTAAAAGTTTACACGTTTTAGTTACACTTAAATGGTGTGTGTCAAGATGTAATAACGAAACCTTCATGTAACATTACACCACATTTGGATTTACTCGTAGTGACTCAGTGTTTTTAAGTGTTTTCGTCGACTCTGATTGAGAAGATGTGTTGTAGTTTAGTGCACCGTTCAAGCGAAATACTAAAATAAGCCCAGATCTGATTAGTTCGAATGGAACACGGATTTTTAAATGTTATGTTTCGGAGCTGCTACAATGGTTTTAAATTGTTATTTCCTTAAGAAATTTACCAGAATGAGTTACAGCAGAAGCTCGCAGTTGGTAACAATTGCGATTTGTTTTCTAATAGCAAGTTCAAATGTAGTCGCAATAAGCGATTCTCCAGACACAGGTTTGAAAACTTTATATTTAGTCTTTCAGATTAACCAATGTTGTATTTAATGTTTCAGATAATATATGAACGGATCTGTTCCTATGCTAACTGACCAATAATAATCAAACCTTGGTGCATCTTGTTCCGTTATCAGTGTAGATATCAAGTCTATTTCAAATGTTGTTTTGAGTTATAAATAAAATCTACTTACACGAGAATAGTTCTATAAATAAACATACAATATATTATAATTGAGTAAAAATTAAAGCATGAACAAATATGATACCTACCAAATAAATCTGTTTCCTCCATATTTTCTCTGATTAGCATAAACTCAAGTAAAGTTTTAAAAAAAATTTAAAAGTTTCCGTAAGTCTCGATACATGACTAAAATATAATGTACATAACTAAGTAAAATAATGTGAACAGCTGCTTTCTAATAGAATGAAGCAGAACACCTTTCAATTCGGCCTTCATAATACCATTAAATTTAAAATATTTGGTCATGAGTATTATTTTTAAAATATTTTAATTTTATGAACAATTGAAAAGATATTGATATATTATACTGATTACTGATATTGTATGAATGGCAAGAAAAATAACAACATGGTTACAATTCTATTACTTCATTCTGTCGGCAAAAGCCAGTAAACATTTGCTAACTCATTTTTCTAAATAATGCTTGCTATTGAAATGAACTTAATAATTAATAATGTAATATACATTGTACATATCTACTTTGGGATGCAAGCGGTTTTCACTGCTTAGTTAATGGGAACAATCTGGACAGCTTTGTGAGTATAAAATGCTATGCCAACAATAGTGCTAACAAATGTGCACGGGTACGACTTGCTGAATGTTATCAACTTTATAATGTAACTAATATAATATACTCATTTGAAACCATGCACCATTAAGAATTCTATTCTTACGCTATTGGAATACAACGTTTGAATGAAAATTAAAATATCTATTTTTACTTTTGGCCAATCTTCAAGAAAATTCATTTGATATGATATTGATCAAAACTTTCGTCAATATTATCTGGTGTTTATCGGTCAGTGAAAAGTTGAAAAACTGGAAAGTAGACGTTTATTTATTTAAATTTTTGTTATTTTTATGACATACTTGTTATTGTAAGATAAATATACGAATTAAGTTTTGTTATAAAATTGAATATACTACGTTAAATACCTGCATATAACATTAGCCTTATGTAAAATCTTTTTGGTCGTACCTACTATTTATAAATAGGTACGTATCATGTTGAATGAAGTTGACTCATACAGTTCGAAGCGTCTGAGTCTGAACAGATTTCTCTTAATAGTTCCGTGGTAAGGCTTCTCGTCGCGCCGTTTTTATGAGTCATAAAATATCTACCGATAATAAAAACTAGTTAAAGCAAATGTGATTCATTATTGATAATTTAGTAAATGTTATTGAAGAAAGACAGTAGCCTGCAAAGTAAAGCATAATATTTCATATGATACCTATATTTCTTTTAGTGTATGGAGTATATGGCGATTTTATCTATTTATTTCTATTTGTCCTACAATGTTTGAGAAATGATAACAAAGAGCGATAATTATTTTTAGTAGCGTTTAGTAAAGAGCAGTATCTAGTATCTATTCTTTCTTATTGTATGCGAGCAACTCATCCTCGCTTCGCTCGGGTTCGTCCCTAGGTTTAACGCTAGCGAAACAGTTAAAATAAATAAAATTTAAAATCGAAAATAAAAGTAGCCTAAGTTACTCCTTATAAGCTATCAGCCAGTGAAAGTTCCGTCAAAATCGGCCTAGCCATTTTAGAGATTAGCCGAAACAAACGGGCAGACAGACAGACAAAAATTTAAAAACTGTTTGTTATTGTTTTTGATATTAGTACCGTATATATTTTCATATGCATTAAGTGAAAAGCTGTTAATCTGAAATTAAAAACAGACAATTCAATTTTATTTATATGTATAGAAGTAGAGACTTTCGCTCGCTTTATATTACTCGTATATCCTTAGGTGCCAAATACGAAGGACACAAGTGTACACACACACGTACAAACTTTCGCAAATAGTGGTTTGATTTAGTAATAGGTTATCTGTTGATGCAAAATAATTATTCTGAGCTACTTTTACATAAGCTAATTTTTAAACGCATTACGATAGAGCCCCTGAGGCTCAAATCACCTGGCATTTTGCCATTTCATCCTATAGTAACGGTACTGTTTTCATTATACCCGTCTGAGCGTACTTATACTGCTACTCTAGAGTATAACATACAAAAAAAACTGTGTCGTGGAAATAATTAAAAGTTCTTATCTGACGTAATCTCCATTTTTATTTAAGAATCTAGGAATTAGCTAGAAGTTGTAAGTTACTTTTTGCTTTTCGAACTATTGAAATGTTTTTATCTTTAATAATATTGTTACGTTTTAAACTTTATACGTATGTAGGTATTTTCATATTTCATATTTTATCTTTATACCTTTGTATATAATCACACTAATTAAAGTCGCTATTATGGGCGTATTATGTTCATAATGCAGATAAATTTTCCTTGAATTACGCAGTTTGGTATAATATGTCTAGATAATTAAACAAAATTTTACTAAAGTATTTGGTACATTACCGTTAGTGTTATACCCTAGTAGTGTTATTTGATCTGTGCTAGTATTAATACTCAGTCTTCAAAATGAGATATTGCTAACATCTGTATACCGCATGTTAAAAGGCAATAGCTTATTACGAATTTAGCACATAATACAAACAAAATACCTAAGCAGTTTTTGTAAGTTCTATAAATAATGACATACAATCCCACCAACGTCGTATGTTTTTTTTGCTTAAAGTATTAACGAAGTAGTGCCCGTTTGAAGGTTAAGCGTTGAATACGCGGATTTATTTAATTTGCTTTAAAATATTTATTGGGGGACATTTTTCTACAAGGTTACTCATTTACCATATATAGGTTAATATTTAATTATATTTATATATAGTTTAAATACTTCACAATATATTTACTAAATTACTAAAGAGTGACGACTGAGAGTGGACACTCACTATATGTATTGCCGTTAACAGTTCGTTTTCGGCCCGATCTCGGTCTGGTAAACAAATCTAAAAATGTCTAATAAACCAAAACTAAAAGTTATAAATAAAAAAACCTATACAAAAAAGCAAACTAATGAGACGTGAGCAAGTAGACGATGAAACATAGTATTATGCAGTAGGAGATATGCACATTATGTATCTATTTTCTTAAAGTAGCCGTACTCAGTAGTAGTAGTCAGTACAATATGTCTGTATGTACTCTCTGACTTCATCGTAGTAGGTATGCTCCATTCTTTTTAGTTCGCTTATTAGTTATTACGCAGTCGGGTTTCTATATTCTTACAAATACATTGTTCTTTATAATTAAAAATAGCTGCCAAACAATAACCGAGAATCGGGTTATGTATTAATTTCTTATATGGCGATAATAATAATCAAAAAGTCTACGAGCATGAGACGAACATACATAAATAATAAATATTATTATAGTCAATACCACGCGAATCGCGATCGGTGCTGCTCAATAAGCTTAATAATTGCTGCTATATAATCTTTCGTAGGTATATAAGCTTACGTAGAGTCAATCTGATCATATAGATTTGATAATATGATTGAGCATCTCTTATTAAACTTTATTAAATTATGCTAGTACAAGTTCATTTCTTTCTAGGTAACGAGTACGCTGTATTTGAATATTATTTCCAGACTTAAAATTATTAACTATAGGACCCTATTAATACTATTATATTATATATTAGGAAAACACAAATAAAATATTACTTAATTATGTGCGTAGTAGTATTACAACAAAACATACTATACGTGATAATATTCCCAAAACTGATAAGCAGACAGGACATTGTTTAAAAACTTAATCAGTATTAAATAAATAAAATTTTTATTTTTTTAATTGTGAAAAAATATTTTTCAACGTGACAAAAATTATAATATTGTAGAATGTTTTTTATGCTAGTATACCTAATGCAAGGCTCAGGATAGAAAATATATTTAGAGAAGCGATACTAGTTTCTAATATAAATTTTCTTTATAAAATTAATAGGTAACCTCATTTACACGTGAGCATTCCTTTCTCGTTATGATAACTGAAGGAAGTATCTCATTCCACAATAAATTCAGTTACAGGATGCATGATATCTTAATGGGCACATCCGGTCGACATCAACATATAAGCACTCTACATCTTTTAGCAAATTCATTCATTCAGTTCATGGAGATATAATAATAATAATAATAGTAAAAATAGTTTTATTTTAATTTGTAAATTATTGAATACATATACTGCACATCAATATATACAAATTAATTGCTGCTTGTATAAAAAGTGTAAAACATGAAGAATACAAAAAAAATAAACATCTGGAAAATTGTAGAGTTCGGAACTGTTTATTTTGTAGAGTAATTTGAAGGGTTGTACTAAGCAAAGCTAGGGCGAGTCGCTACCAATAGCAAGTTAATTACTTGCCAACCTTAATAGAAACTCTGCGAAACATACAATAATAGAGTACAGAAATTAAGTATTATAACGAAAACCACGGGATCCTAATTAATTAATTGACCTTTTTCCCAGTAGTTGATGCGATCAATTGTTATCAGCTAGCGACGGTATTCTTTGCCAATGTACTGGTAGGATTAATTTTCCGAATGTTGACCACGCCTTTGTGACTTTGACCACGCCACACCCTGAACGTCGACTAATTAATAGTGTTTTCAATACATACCTGTCGTCACGTCTTATGTTACATCTACCATTAGCATGATAAGCTTGTCTGCTCTGAAACGTCCCTCGTCAACTTCATCATATTTATTTACCCCCTCGATTGGCACGCTGAAACATTAAACTAACTCTTGTCAAGGTTGTTCATGTTTGTCATTCTTACATGATTAACTACTTGGTATAGATGACATTAAACGTACTTTGACAAATTGGCTGTGAGAGTTTTTCCATGGAAGCCTTATTTTCTTTTAATTTACGAAGGTGCGGTTATATAATTGAACGACTACTAGTGTCATTACGGTTTATAAAGTAACTAATATTTAAATTAAAATCACCCTACTCAGGGTAATATATAATTTTAGATGCGTGAATAAATTAGTCAAGCATAGAAATGCAATTATGTATTTTTCTTAATAATTTAATTTATTGCAGTTTTAGTGTCTATAAAAGCCCTTACCTCTTGCTTTCAGATATAGAATTGGGTGGCCCAATAATTATTCCAAATCAAAGTGAAATTATATTGAAAAAGGGGCAAAATTATACATTATACTGTAAATCAAACAATTCTATTAACATAGAACAACAAAAAAACCCAGAAGAAATAGTAAAACCGTTTCGTAAAATACAAAGAAACGTGACGAGCTCAGATAACATGTATAAATATGAAATCGCGTTAGATCTATACAATGTTAATCAGTTTGCTGTCGGTTATTATGCTTGTTACGATAATACCGTAAATGGCAGTGACATATTGAAAAACATGTTGGACGAACCGGCTAATACGGAACATATTTCCTACATTTATATCTATGTCGATGGTGAGGCTCGCATAACGTTTTTACCCTTAAATTTATAAATCTTAGCATATTCCACTTATATAATTTTTAAATCTTTTAGAGACGGGTAGCTTACTAGCGCCAATGAGGGAAATTGTTATAGCACAAAGCAAAGAATCTATAGTAATCGAATGTAGACCAACGACACCTGATGTAAATGTTACTTTGTATGGGGTATGTATCATAAACTAAACCACCACAACCGAAGAATCCGTCAATCTTTAACGAATAAAACTAATTGCTTAGTTCACTTTACAATGTTTATAAGCAAATGAAATTGCTTGTAGTATTCATGCATGAAATAGATAGATAATAATGATATTGTCAAATGGGGCAACGTTTACTGTTTATCGTTTCTATGTCAAAATGACCAAAACTGCATGGGTAATGAACGTTGTCTCATTCAAGACTTTCAAGGAACTAACGCTTTCCGCTGCGAGCAATAAGTTACTAAAGCATGAAACTACTTTAAAATTGTCATTTGCTTTAGATAATTTTTAACAAAGTTCTTAATATTCAGGAATTTGCAGAGACTGATTATCTACCTAGTTTTAGTCCCAAAATTGGATTTACCATAGATAACGATGCCCTATTGGATATTACACTAAACAGTTTCATTTGTAGCTTTGTGGGACGAGGCATAAGCGAATCAAAAGATGTTTTTGTAAATAAACGTAGGTGATTAGATGATGTTCGAATTTATCTAAATGTACCTACTACATTCATTGCAAAATAATACTTACATGTACCTATACTGTACTTACAATGAGCAATGATATTTGTAATGAATGTAGTTCGCAATGTTTTTCAGTTTTATCACAATCAAATGATAAATAAATGGTTAATATAAAATTATTTTAAAAAATAAAATTGAAAAACATTTTGAGGAGGTAATCATTTTCTTACTAACAAAACATTATTTATTTGGTAATACGATAATAGCAGCCGAGTAACAAGATAATAGAACCTTTAAAGTACTCTCCAAAGATTGGATTTTTAGTACAAGAGCGTAGCTCTCGTGTTTTCCAATGCCAAGGACAACAAGGAAAAAAAACAATTTGGAAAAAAAATATAACTTGTAAGTAGATAGTGTTGCTATCTTGATGTCACATAACGAAGTAGAGTGGTGTTATGGTTTCATTCAATATTAAAACAATTTAATACTTTTCGTGCGTCGGCTTGCTGCTTATAACTTCTTTCTTTCTTCTTTACTGTGTTGCTCTGATTGATCTGTGTGCCCACTACATAATGTATTTAAACTAATTTACTAACCAAAAATAACATTTATGTTAATTTCTTAGATATGACTGGTTTTTATATATTTTTTTTGTGTTTATTATTAGTACCTATATGTTAATTAATAACACTTAAGTATTTTATCTTAACTCGTTTCGCACTGGATATCAGTATGAATGTACGAGTAAATACGCGTAAAGAACGCCAATTGCTTAAGGATAAATATAATTTATTTTAAATTTGCTATTTATAATGACTACGTTATCTTGACACGTGTTTGTTCTGTTGTAAACAAATTACGTTCACGATATCGATAACTAAGTGTCTAGTGCGAACGATGAATTTTTTGTAAGTTTCACAATTGGGTTTCGTATATATAGAAATTTCATAAATTAAATTATATACCAGTAGATATAAAATATTCTAAGATTAAATTAATAAAAAATATAGTAGTTACCCAATATACAAAAAAAAAAAGATTAAATATTAATATTATTAAATAACTTTAAAAATGACAAATACAGCTTTATGTACGGAATCCTAATAGATTATTATAATTACATTAGGGATGCCCCTTTACGTGCCGATAGCGGTAAAGAAAGAAGTTTGCATATTTATTTAATAGAAGTAATTATTAAATTTATTAAAAAATAAGATATGTTCATTGTGATATAATAAGATTGATATTATATACCTTGAAAGTTTTCGCGAACACTTGGCGAAAAAGATATTAAGAATAGTTTAAACAAAAATAAAATATTATCTATACCTAATTAGATTAGTTAAATACAATCGCGTATAATATTTTTTTTGAATATCTACCTATGTATATAAAAAAGACCGTTAAAGGTCGCCAGTAAATCGGCACTAGTAATGGATGCATCCCTAATTAGTAATTTATATTGTTATTTATCGTAAAATATCAAAATACATGAAAGTTTAGTTTACTTTAGTTTATAATTATACTTTTTCGAATGTTTTGACGCACTTTACTTAGAACAAAACTTGGCTGACACCTGTGATTCATACTTAAGTAGGTAATTTGATGTGTGTAAATACTAAATGACTAAATTTATTATTGTTTTATAGAATTTTATATGTTTAAACTATTTTTAGAGTACTAAATAGTTTACACCAGTTTTCTTTTTGATGTTAATTTTGCAGCTTGTCTTATATTTGAATTAGCTGAAGAAAATTGTTATCATGTGCAGTATATTATTGCGCTTTTTATGATTAGTTTTGATTTAGAGTAAATATTTATAAACGTTTATACCTTATACAATTAGACTGTTATAATTATTATTTGAAGACACTAAAATATATTTAATGTTTATTTATTTTTAGATAGAAATGATAAACCTCCGACACCTAATATCTCGGGAAGTTCAGAGGAATTTCTAGAAGGTGAAACATTTTCCCTGAATTGTTCAGTTACTTACCAACCCAATTCACCAGTGAGCCTTTTCTGGAATTTCTCACAACCAGCTGATAAGGTAATGACATTTTTGAAATTAAATTTTATTAATTTCCAATTAAAGGGTACACGTCCTAATGAATAGAATATGAAAAAAAGCAAGTTATACTATTTTTATAAAAGATCAAAGTAAGGAAAAGTTTTTAACTATGAGTATTTTTAAGCAGTTCTTCGTCTTTACCACTTTTATGAATCTTTCTGCTTTGAAATAAAAATGCATAAATGAAGGCATCAATAAAAGTATATTTTTAGCGACATCCGTTGAGTATTAGTATCCGTTGAGTAAAATGTAACATTCCCTGTCCTATGACAGAACCCATCAATATTTTTTGTAAGTAATCGAAAATTGAATGCGTATGATAATCTTCCGTAGTTCATAATCCTTCCATAAAGACGGCAAAAATAACCACTAAATTGGATTGTGTATATTATGTCGTGTATATATTTGTCAACAGGGTCGTATTTTCCATGACACTAATGAAAACAAAACCACAGGAGGTATCCTCTACCACAATATAACCATAGTAAATGCTACTGAAAAAGATGCTGGAAAATATATATGTATTTCTAAATCTATATCTAACCATCATTGTGAAGCTGTGACCGAAAAAAAATACATAGGTATGTACTGAAGGAGTCGATAAGGTCATATCGATGTAAGGGGACATCCATAAATTCCCCCCTCCCCGAATCTCACGTGGGATTAATAAATTGCGTATTTGTAATGTAAATTACGAAAGAATATTTCTTGAATGTTAAAAAGATATGTTGTATACTAAATATTGTTAAATAATAATTAGTACGTGGATTTAACAAAACTTATTTTATAAAATAAGTCATTAACTTGCAATAGCACGTATATCTTCTTTTTCCACTGAGTAAACTGTTTTATTTGTTTAGGTGATACTGGTTATATTACTGTTTCTCTACCAATGAATCCAGTGTATGAAACTCTTCAAAAAGCTGCAGGTTTAAAGTTCCGTGTGAGTAGCTACCCTGAAGCCTCTTATCAATTGTAAGTTGAATAAATATATTTTTTAAATAAGTAAGTGTATTACAATAACTTATGATTTACACCTATTATATTTTCAGTTATAGAAATAATAAAGAACTTATTATAAATCCGAACGATACGACTAAGTACTTAGTCACTAAGGCTAAAGGCCTAATTACGTTGAGAATAATGAAACTAAATGTTTACGACACTGATGACTACACATTGGTGCTAACAAATAAGTACGTCACCAAAAACGAGACATATAATCTGAGAGTTCGTGGTAAATATTCATTCAATATTAGTACATATAATTAATATGATTTAGGGGCAATACTAGTATAATTTTCATTATGTCGTAAGTTCTAACCAGAATATGCTTGTGTTGCAAGTGAAACGCGTAAAAAAACTACTTTCAGATCCATAGGTTGATTGGAAGAATTCACTTATAGGGATAAGTACACCTATGCCTATACCTTTTAATATGTAATTTCTGTGTAACATTTTATAAGTACAACAAAGAATATACTTATATATTCTTTACACATATTAGAATAAGGCGCCGTTTTCTATGCCGCATCACATAGAATCTGTACGAGTAAGAAGAGTAGTAGAAGAACGGCTTAAACAGTTTCAACATTCAACAGATTATATTATGCAGAAAATTATTATTTTATTTTCTTAGAAAGTGTTATCAGTTTCTTTTTATAACGCGGAAAAAAGGCTAGAAGTATGAGTTCTTTTACGACATTAACCCAAATAATTTTATTTTAGCTCCTCCAAAGATTGACTTTGGCGAAAAAGGTGATAAAGCATTTTTGTTAAATACCGCGGCAACTCTAAATTGTTCAGCCGTAGGATATCCATTACCAAAAATAACATGGATATTTGATAATGGAACAGGCATACAAGAGCTTGAGGTAATTCTGGTTGTTTTTTGGATTTAAATAATATTTCAATATACAGAAATAATAATCTATCTAAATTGTTAACATCTGTAAACTTGCTAATTATACCAATTAATAAATTTATGGCTAATTTAAAACGTACCTACTACATGTCTTTCTGAAACAAATTAATCTAAACTATTATTCAATATTTTTCGGAAAATCTTATTGAAGTGATCATTATTATCGATACAGAGACTGAATCTATAGTTTTTATAATTATTATTTGTGGTCGCACGAGAATATCACTAATTTAGTATGATGACAGCTATACATGTTATAGAATTAATACTTTATCATCATCAGCCCTTTTTAACATCCCACTCCTGGGCACGGGCCTCCCTCAGTACGAGGGGGATCAGGCCATATTCCACCGCGCTGGCCTAGTGCGTGTTGGCGGACTTCACATGTCTTACGAAAACTTGCTAGGTTTTCTCAGACATGCCGGTTTCCTCACGATGTTTTCCTTCACCTTAAGACAAGTGGTAATCATGATAGAAATGATTCGCACATGAAAATATCAGAAGTGCGAGACCCGGACCGGATGAAAAATCTTTACTAACTAACTAGAGACGAAACCGAGTGGAGCGAGAGTAAGTCAGTATGAAATACCTACATTAAAATGGTATAAATGATGTCGACTTCACTTTCATGTGATCCATTGTTAGCGTGAATTAGCTAGGCTAACAATCCCAATAACTTAATCAATGCTTAGGTTTCTTATAATGGGGATGGTGCTTGTTTATCTCTCAGATAATATTGTAAATTTCAGTTGAAGAAAGTTTCCCGATTAGTAACGCATAACTCAACGTATAATTCATTTTGCAGGCAAAAAGTGATGCAAAATCTTTTATTGAAGTAACGTCATCAGTAGAAATACTTGTAACACATTCAGGAAACATTACATGTTCTGCTGAAAATGAATTAAGGAATGCGACGGATACAAGAAACTTTATAGCCTACGAGGTACCCAATGGGTTTGGGTTAAAAAATAAAAATGAATTTTGGTTCCCTGAAGGTCAACAAGTTAGCGTGGACTGTTATGCTTCTTTGTATTATTTTTCTGATGTTAAATGGTTTAGAAACGACATAGAATTAAAAGGTAAGTACAACGCTTATTTAAATAAAATACCTGCTTATAAATATCTTCTTACTATAACTATGTACGTAAAAATCTATTCATTAATCCGTTTGTTTACCTTTTTGTTTGTTCTTCGTCACTTTTTAAAAAATTAAATTAATAGCATGATTAAACCGTACCTAGTATCGTAGGTAACTGTAATACGTTTATTGAAGATTATGTTATTTTTGTTGGGAAATACCTAGGTTATTTAAAGTAGAAGTAGAAAAATATGTTCTTTCAAGTGTTGCGTATTTCAAGATTCTGTAATGCAATAACAGCAATAAGTAATTTCAAGCACTGTTTATATTATAATATAATTATTTCTCCTAACCGATATCGGTTACAGCGGCTATTCTCACTGATATTAGCCAGATGCATAGTGATGACAAGTAGAGTCTCTATTCCTTTCACTTTCAAACTCCGATAGGTTAATAGGTACTACCTACCACACGACCGCTGAGAGTTAAAACGTAGGACCGACGACTTGACGTGCTCTCTGAAGTACGGTGGTGAAACATCGCCAACTACCCAACTCCGGCCTGTTATTGAGAATTACTCAATAACTAACCTAGGCTGACCCGGAACTCAAACCTAGAATATTTGGATCTACGGCTATTCATGCTAGCCACTAGACCACTGAGGCAGATTATAGTTTAAGCCCTACAGTAAAACAACAATCAATTAAAGCTAAGTGTGAATAGCAGTACAGCTAGGGACTTAAACCGTCAATCAATTATACGAGTATAAATAACAATATAGTTTATTATTCACACGTACCAAAATATAATGTGCTTATAGGTTAATCTCTTGTATCGGCACCCAAACTTATTTAATAAATTATCTGTCCTAAATAAGGATAAATAATAAAATGAATGAAATGAATAATTAACATTACTAATGTTATATTCCTTTGATTTCAGCAACACTTAGAAAGACGGAGTATTCAATAGTGGCGCGGTTAGAAATACCTGAAATATCATTAGAAGACAAAGGCGAATACGAATGCTTGGGGGAGGCAAATAATGACACTATTGACAGTCAAAAGGTGTATTTCATTGTTGAAGGTATTAATTCAATTTTTTTGGACTTGAAATATTAATTATTATATTTAATTATGTAATTTATTGTTTTTTTTAAATCTATGTTATATCTCTAGAGCGGAAATCACCAGTGATAACAATACCTACAAGTGATATAGAAGAGCAGTTAAAGCCTTATCAAACAAAGGTGTTCACTTGTCAAGCTGTCGCCATTCCTCCACCAAATATAACTTGGTTCAAGGTATTAAAAATAACTGCTTTATAATTATATGTGATGTATGTAAAAAATTTAATCGCATTATGTTAACAATCAATATAAGCTTAAATCATATTATTTACGATTTTTTATGGATGTATTAAGGTAAGTCAAAATCTATCCATTTTCCTGTTAGTCGCATACAGGGAATGAGGAAGAAATTAAATTAATAAATAAAATAAATTGATGGCGAATAATTAATTAAAGTAGACAGCTTTAAATATCTAGGCTCTGTGCTCTCACCGGACGCTAATATAGATAAAGATATAGACCACCGTATAAATACAGCTTGGCTTAAATGGAGATCCCTATCGGGAATTTTGTGCGACCGCAACATGCTTATCAGAGTGAAGGAAAGAGTATACAAAACAGTTGTACGACTTGCCATGACCTACGGAGCTGAAAGCTGGACCATAAAAAAACCACACGAACTGCAACTGCATACTAATGAAATGAGAATGCTCAGATGGGTGGGAGGTGTAGCTCAATTTACAAAGTACGAAATGAATATATCAGAGGATCATTTCTTTGGCGCAACCGTACAAGGAGACCCGACCCTGGGAAGACTGGAACTTCTGGACTTGGACTGGAACTGGTTCTTCCGAACTGGGAAGAGGGTTGGACAAAGAAGAAGAAGATGGCGAATAATTAATTCTATAAAACTAAAAAAAATTTCCTAACTTCTAAAGTTTTATTAGTTACGATTGTGTCATCTGTGTCTGAACTGTGGTTTTCATTTGCCATAGATACCTAATAAGATATTTTCGAAGTCACCTTTTTAAATGACGTCAAATAATGAATTTAGTTCCTATTTAGTTATTGTCTGTAATGTTATATAATTTTGATTTGCAATTAGACCGACTTCGAGAAAACTAAAGATGTATGTTCTCGATTTGCATGGGTACATTTTAGTACGTGCTACTTGCCAATTGTAATCTAATTTTTCATTTTATTTTATTGCCCCACGAGCTTTTCCGATAAGCTGATTTTGAAGACTATATATACTTTTTAGGTAAAAATGTAATTCTTTTGTTCTTAGGATGGAGAAGTAGTTCTTGACAATGATAAGATATTCTACGACATTATAGACCATTCTATGGTTAATTCGAGCATTGAAATAAGTCTTATAGATGAGATGAAGAGTTTATATGAATGTGCTGTAGAAAGTGGCGGTAAAACCGTACGCAGGTCTTTCAATATCATGGTTAAAGGTAAATAACATGAAATATATTTTGCATGCAAATACATGTACATATAAGTCATGAGACAAAACTGATAGTAGTAATATTTGCAAAACGTAATGTTACGTAAAGCCAGGGAGGGACTTTCAATTTTACAATTGAAGTGTTAAAATCTAAAGAAATTGTAGAAACGTCTTTTTGATATAATCTTATTTTTTTTAAGGTAGTGTTTGTCAAACAATAAATATTCTTATATATCTTTTGCAAGTCCGTCCACCTGCCGTCTTATCGAAATTTACCGCATTTTATATTTTATATTATTGTTAATATTATGATTAATTTATTTTAGTTTTATTGTTTCAGATGCACATAAGTCAGAAGTATACTATTTGTATATAATAGGTGCTGTAATATTTTTCTTTGGGATACTTATTTTGTATTTATTGTGGAAGATGCGTAAAGTAAAGCAATTTAAGAAGGAATTGTTAGCGGCAGGATTATGGTACTTTAACGAGGGCCTTCCTAAATCTATTAACCCAGAACTTGGTATAGATGAACAAGCTGAACTGTTGCCTTATGACGAAAGATTTGAATTTCCATCGGAGAAGCTTCAATTAGGTAAATATCTCAATGGAATATTTTGCATATCGATAACATAACAAAACAATTGACTACTAAACTCAGTTTATGTAAGAAAATATAAGGAACGCTAAAAATAGTTTATTTACGTTTACATTTTTTTTTATAATTTTAGTTAACATCTGTTTAGGTAATTCCATGATATCAAGATAATTAACACGTACAAGTATTAACATTTTTTCATTTTCCTGGCAAGGGTTGGATGTGTAGAGCTAAAGTTTTCACATTGAACTGGTGGCCCCAACGAATAGCGCGTTCATACAAACAAATTATTTATACATTAAGTACAAATATCAATAGAATGAATCTGATATGCTTAACATATTTTAGGCAAGCAATTAGGTGCGGGCGCGTTCGGTGTAGTATACAAAGCAGAGGCACGTGGAATCATCAACGCCGAGGAAACCACTACGGTTGCAGTAAAAATGGTTAAGAAAACCGCCGACAACATGTACATAAAGGCTCTAGCTTCCGAGTTGAAGATAATGTGTCACCTTGGAAAACACGTGAATATAGTCAATTTATTGGGCGCGTGTACTAAAAATGTTGCAAAACGTAAGTATATTAAATATTAGGGTTTTACATGCACTGGCATGTCTATTTATTTTGTCACTAAGAAAGAATTTTATATCTAATCAAAAGCCTAAATAAAACTGAACTTTCACCCCCTATTTGAATCCTTTACAACCCTATTTTCGCCTTTAAATGTAGCTTATGTCCTTTCTCAAGCTCTAGACTACCTGTTTACCAAATTTGATTAAAATCAGTCCAGTAGTTACTGTGTTTATTTGCTACACACAAAAATACAAATCTTTTCTCTTTATAATATTAGTATATGACGGCGCACTCAGTGCGCCATCTGGAGATGTTAGGTAAGCTTATCGGATAAGAGTGTGAAATCAAGCTTTGACAGCGCACTCTTGTAAAGCGTCGAAGCGATGGTAGCAAGGTGATACAAACTGGCATGTTTTAAAAAGAAATTAAATTAGAGAACTATTTTGAAAGGAAAAAAGGGGAATGTCAGATTTGGACCGCCGATGCACCACGTATCATCGACGAATTACTTATATCCGAATAATGGAACTATTATTGATAATATAATGTTTTAATGTGTTTACGTTGTACTTAGTTATGAGTGTGTTAAGTTAAATTTAGTAATTTATGCACTGTGTTTCCCAAAAGACACTAACGATCACGCCCACATCTACGACCTACTTCTGATATTAGCCGTCCTGCGCTTATATCAGAAGTGGGATAGAAGAACCCAAAGAGTATAGATATGGAAGAACCTTACTACGTAACAATGAAACCGGTTGATGTTCAGACGAAGGTTTTAAATGATATGAAGGCTTTAGTGAGAGGATTTAGGATGTCACGGGCAGAGAGCTACAAGCACTACAATTTTAAGTTAGAGCTAGAAGAAAATCTGCGGCTAAGGTCGTGGTTCGATTATAGAATTTGATTAGAAGAATAACTAAGTCTGAGTTACCTGAAGAAGTGATAACTGAATTAGTTTAGTACTATGTTATAAAGGTAGCACGATGAGAACTAACCACATATTATGACGTTATTACTAGAGTACTAATGTTACGAAATCTTATCGCTACAAAGTTCGACATCAACATTCTTATTGTAAGAAGCCTCGGACAAGGTATGAGATGAGATTTGCTGGAACATTTCATTGGTGTGGCATGAACAGAAACCACTGGTCAAAATAGATTGGTTGTAAAAAAAGGCGTTAAGAAATAATACGGCCGAGTAGTTTAATTCGTAATCAAGGTATGATAACAAATGTTATGTGTCTTACATGTGACAAACGGCCAAGAGAATAGATGCTGGTGCTGCGAGGTAGGAGATCAATAGGTGTGAGTGGCGAACGTGGAGAGTTACTTTAGAAATATCATTCGGTGAGCAAATTCTTTGTCTATTTTATAGTAAATCTGTCTATTCCCTTTTAAAAGAGATTTGCGTGTAAACGTATAATTTAATATCTCACTGGTGTTGGAAGTAATAAAGTTAAATGCACTACTCAGATTCTAAATACAATTAAAATTACAAATACTGTGAAAAATTACAAGTAAAAAAAAGCAAGTGGCAATATTATACGGCTACTTATTTGCTTCGGCGGTGTTGTAGCTAGCCTATTACGATTGTATATCGGGAAGTCCTGGGTTCGAGTCCCGGGTCAGGCTTCGATAATCTTATATTTGATATTAGAATAACGACTAACTTTTGCGAAGCTTAAAAAAAAAACAACATGTCCTCGAATGATATAGAGTTAAATAAAGAGGATAAATCAATTCTTCTAAACTTACTAAGTAAATATTAAAATTACGGAATACCTAGTAGAAAAGTTATTATAGACAAGTTAGATAATAATAATTTGGTAAATCATTAATTTGTAAATAACAATAAATATGGAACGAACTGAATAATATTTAGTTAGCACTTTACAATAAAAAAATCGGCTGTTATTAATTACACGAGGAATAATTGCTACTCGAGCGCATTCGAGTCACACTCACACTCGGGAATTTTTAAGGATTTAATAAAATATAACTTTTTTTTGATATCAGTAATATGCAATACGGTTTAGTAATTTTCCAAAGGACTTTATGCCTTTTTTTATTATATTACAAATAGCGAGTGGAATCAAACTGTTATTTCTTCTCTATTTAAAAGTGTTAGTTATATGTTTGAGCCTATATCTCTCTGATAGAAGAAATTTATAACGACATTAGCACACAATTTTGTAGCCCTGCAGGTGTGAGTGAACCGTTTCTAGTGAGTAGTTTTAAGTGCATCAGACATCCGTTTGAGCCCGAATTTAATAATGGACTACCATATAACCTGAAGATTCCACAAGGATATACCATGAAATATTCTATATGCATAAGACATTGTATTGATAGAGCAAAGTAATTCAGAACTCCAGCAAAGCTTTCAGTGTGGATGGCGGAGATTGAAGGATACGGTTTACATATCAGTTACACGAAAACAGAATACATGGAGTGCGACTTGGTAGGATCTGCGGAGGTAGGCTGCGACATAAATATCAACGGCACTGTTACACCGAAGGTGTCCGGTTTCCGATACCTTGGATCAATACTAACTGTTGACTCTCGCATTGATGATGAAGTGAATCACAGAGTTAGTCTGAGGCGATTGAAGTGGAGATCTCTGTCTGGTATTCTGTACCCTGTGTGACCCTAAAATGCCTACCAAAACCAAAAGCAAGTGATACAAGACAGTTGTGAGACCTACCATGTTGTATGGCTCTGAACTGGAACTGGGCAACTTTGGAAAAGTATGAACTACAACTGCATACAGTGAAGATGAAGATGCTCCGCTGGGCAAGCGTCGTGACGCCTCTAGATAGAGTGCAAAACGAATATGTGAAGGGATCCTTCAACGTGTCCCCGGTAACAGAAGAACTCAGAGAGGGCAAGCCCAGGTGGTACGACCATGTGATGAGGCGGAACTGCTCTGTAAAAAAAAGTGCTATAAATTGGTACCAGAAAATAGGTAGAGGCAGACTAACAGCCTCGTGGCATGATAGTGTAGATGCATAAGAAGGCCCGACCGCAAGTAAAGTCGGGAATGAGGTAGAATGAACCGTAAGTACCGCAGAGAAACGATGATTTGCTTACAAGCTACTACCAACAATGATAAGGAAACCGTGACGGCGACTAAAGATTATGAAGAATTGTGGTCGAAGAGTGCAAACTTTACATACAAGTATATACTACGAGATTGAAATCAACACTGAGAATTGAAATTGTTCGTGATAATTTCGTGGTTACAAAATGATTGGTAGTAGACTCATGACGTTCAGTAAAAAATTGTAATACATAGTTTCATGCTGAATAAAATATTTTAAATTTGAATTTGAATTTAGAGGTCGGTGTCGTCCGGTCCACGCCTTTGTACGAGGCTGGTCGAAGGGACACATCTGCCCGATTTGTGTTTTAGTGGTGGAGCTGGTCGAAGGGACAGTGTCGTCCGGTCTATGCCCATGTTTTGGGATAGTCGAAGGGACACACTCGTCCGGTCCACGCTCATGGTTTGGAGCTGGTCGAAGGGACAGTGTCGTCCGGTCTATGCCCATGTTTTGGGATAGTCGAAGGGACACACTCGTCCGGTCCACGCTCATGGTTTGGAGCTGGTCGAAGGGACAGTGTCGTCCGGTCTATGCCCATGTTTTGGGATAGTCGAAGGGACACACTCGTCCGGTCCACGCTCACGGTTTGGAGGTGGTCGAAGGGACAGTGTCGTCCGGTCTATGCCCATGTTTTGGGATAGTCGAAGGGACACGCTCGTCCGGTCCACGCTCACGGTTTGGAGGTGGTCGAAGGGACAGTGTCGTCCGGTCTATGCCCATGTTTTGGGATAGTCGAAGGGACACACTCGTCCGGTCCACGCTCACGGTTTGGAGGTGGTCGAAGGGACAGTGTCGTCCGGTCTATGCCCATGTTTTGGGATAGTCGAAGGGACACACTCGTCCGGTCCACGCTCACGGTTTGGAAAGATGTCATCCGGTCCATAAGTTGAGATGGTCGAAAGGATACATGCTTTCATAATAAATTTGTATTTACGTACGGTACGAATATAACGGAGAGTTAGATTGTTCCTGAGTGACAGGATGGGCGAGCGTCGTTCCTGCTTTTGCTATGGCTTCAATAAATGATCGCCCGAGGACGGTCGAATGTCAGTCCGGCCGTGACGGCGCACTCAGTGCGCCATCTGGAGATGTTAGGTAAGCTTATCGGATAAGAGTGTGAAATCAAGCTTTGACAGCGCACTCTTGTAAAGCGTCGAAGCGATGGTAGCAAGGTGATACAAACTGGCATGTTTTAAAAAGAAATTAAATTAGAGAACTATTTTGAAAGGAAAAAAGGGGAATGTCAGATTTGGACCGCCGATGCACCACGTATCATCGACGAATTACTTATATCCGAATAATGGAACTATTATTGATAATATAATGTTTTAATGTGTTTACGTTGTACTTAGTTATGAGTGTGTTAAGTTAAATTTAGTAATTTATGCACTGTGTTTCCCAAAAGACACTAACGATCACGCCCACATCTACGACCTACTTCTGATATTAGCCGTCCTGCGCTTATATATATATAGATGACAACTGGATCAGCGATTATCCTACTAAATATACCTGTTATTATAAATTTGAATATTTATGAGGGTTGACGGATGAATGGATGAACGGAAATACTAACACTATAGTTAAAAAAAATATTTGTATTTTACTATACTCGTAAGGTATAACTACTTGGAACTTTTTAGAAAGTTCCAAGTATGCCTTACGAGTTTCATAGTTTTATTTGAATAATTTGAAAATGACTTCAATATACAATATACATCCTTGTGTTCGTATAAATTAAAACTAATTGAAATAGACGGACGGTACTGTATACAATTTGTGTCTAATAAATATCGTGGTTTATTATCTATTGTTGATATCATTGTCCCTGGAGTATTCAGTATTTACACAGATTCAGATCTGCATTATTACATTCAGACGAACATAACACATTAATCGTCTGTGGCTTTCGCAGATGGTTGAATTAAAAATTCTCTTACTATGCATAATTATATGCACGTATAGATGTAGGTTGGGTTAATAGGAATAAGTACTTTTTTAAGTTAGGCAAATACTTGACATTATAAATAAAACGATCTTTTATGATTTTGTCGCGGTTTTTTTTGATTACCAATTAAAAAAAGAACCAAAGATCAAAATAAATCACGTATAAATGACAGTTTCATTTATACGTGATCGTGAGCTTATATGAGCTTTTCGTGAGCTTTAAACCATGTTTTGTAGATGATCCTGTCCCTATTGTTGTTATCTGACTGATTTAAGATTCAATTCATTCCACTTTATGTTTATATATTCGATTTTATTAATTGAAACCACTAGCAGTGTTAATTTATTTATTTATTTAAAAAGGCATACTAATTAAATTTATATAATTACATATTAACAGAACATAAACATACTTCTCTTTAAAAAATATAAATACAAATTATGACTAAGTATTTTAAGCAACAAAAGCTTCTTTAAAAGCTCTATAGATAAATAGATTTTTACAAAATCCTAATAGTAAGGTATTGCAATAGTAGTAAGTAATAACATTCAATATACAAAGTATTTAATGATACAAAACAAAGTAAATCTTGTATAGACGTTAAAAGGTATGTTCAATTAAGGCGTCGGCAATAGACACTAATCAATTCTGTTACACGTATCTACGCACACACATGTACATATGTGAAACAGACTTGTGTGGAAAGATTTGATGAGCTAAACATCCGAATCGAACGACGTCACTTAAAATTTTAGGCCAACTCATAAACAATGCCTTTTCATTCAAATTGAAATTGTTAAGTAAATGTCAATACACCATTAATATAATTTGCGTTTTCAACTCTCCGGCGCTTCGCTCGAATTAGTCACTGAATACGTTTTAAAATAAGAGTAGATCAAGTTATTCCTCATAACATTAGCCACCTGCGAGTGAAAGTCCCATCGAAATCGGTCCAGCTATTTTTAGTCAAAGTCGAAACAAACAAATGCACAGACAGAGTGACAAACATTTCAAACATTGTGTTATTTTTAAGTATGTATTTAGCAAAAACATTTTATAATTCGATATTATGTATACCTAAGTATATGTAGATTAATTATTTGTGCACTGATTTTGATGTTCTGATGATATTTGAAAAATACTTATACACTTATATCCATAGATTTAACAGTAGTGAAGTATTTTTCCTTTATATTGACCCGAAAAACTAGACATTATACCAAATTTCAAGAAAATCTGTTCAGGGGTTTTCCTGTAATACGGTCACAGACCGTTTCTATTATAAATAATTAGTTCAAAAGGGTTCTCCAAAAAATATTTAATGTATTAGGTAGGTATATTAATATTATAGGTATGTATAGATAAATGTATGTATTTATTTACTTTTCAGGGGAACTGGTCGTAATCGTAGAATACTGTAAATTCGGTAACATACACAATTACATGCAAAGACATCGAGAAGTGTTTATTGATCAGCTTACTGATAATAAGGAGAAGAATCTCGGGAAGGTCAATAGAGGCTTCGAAAGCACTACCGGTAGTACTGGGTAAGTGTACTTTTGCAGTTATGGTTTATTAAAGAAATTGGATTAGAATTAAAATTTTGAATTTCGTATAGGAAAGAAATTTATTTATACGGATCTCCAAGAATTCACTTAAATCTATCAATTTTTATATATGTATAACACGCCATTCGCTTTATAATTTAATAAAACAATGTTTTAAAATGCTTAAAACTACTGATTAAGTACTAAAAATATATAACTGTTTAGAGACGATTACAATTAAAAATAACAATTACATATTATGTTAACTAATTAATGACTAAAAAAATACTGTACAATTTATACAAAATACAGTAAGAAAAAAGCTATCAAACATTTTTCAATTATCCACTGCTTTGCCAAATTGCGTTTTGCCACCACCTTCGGCTCAGTTTGTAGTGACCCGACTTGCTGTGCCGCAATGGTCGCGGGTTTGAGTCCCGCTGGGTGGTGAGCACGAATGTTAGTACTCCAGTCATGGTTTATAATATGTAATTACTTAAAGTTATCTATGTATAGTGTATGAACTATCTTGGTATCCATAACACGCCTCGTAGCTTACTGTTAGCTACTATTTTCTTAACAACCTTAGAAAGTTTTGAAAAAGTACTAGTTATGGTTTTTGATATTCAATCTTTTTATAGCTAAGTTTTTAAATAAGGAAACCGTGATTCGCATTCCATAATGACTGTATTTACCAACTTATAAAAAAAGTAAACTATGCTGTAAATTGGGTCGCCAATACGTGCGTGTATTTAATCATCTATACTCTTGAAACATTTAGTTATGGTGGTTTAGTTTTGTTAAGCTCATTTGTTCACACAATTGTGACGCATGTATCTGCGTAAAGCTGAAACACCTGTCGCTATTTTATTTATAACTATTATTGTTTATTCTAACATTATCTAGTGTTACGTTGTATTCTAGTTATTTTTGGATTATGATAGATTTCCATAATTTATCCATATATTGTGTTTAGGAAGATAGTAATTAAAAACGAATTAGTTATATAAAATGTTAAAATATAAAACCTTTTCTCTTTTATTTAATACAGAATTGATATAAATCATTAGCTTTTGTGTGTGGTTAACACATGATCAATTTATACTCAACCAGTCATGTCATGATTTAAAAAAAAAAATGAAAGTCATAATATTGAACTACAATAATTTATAGCCAGAAATCGCATACGAGGAACGATTAAACTTCAACTATCAAATACATTTTAGGTATAGGTTTTGATGTACGACAAATAACAATTTTATTTTGTTTGATTCCAGTACGCATTCTGACTACTTCGGCGCCAATCACACGCAAGAAACTGTCCACACGTTTGTTAATACTGCCAATACTAATAGATCTACGCGAAAAGGTAAATGTTTAAACTTTTTTAACAATCTTACGGATTGTTCATTAGTTATGGTGTGAATTAAAAATAAAGCGCTGTGATTCCTAGTGGCTAGTATATGCGGATGCAGATCCGTTAATTCTGGGTTCGAGTCCTGGATCGGGCAACGAGTTATTGAGTAAATTAAATTCCCAGTATACTTGTAAAGTTGGTAGTTTTTCACCACTGTGGCTAAAATAACACTTAAAGCTACCGGTCCTGCTTCTGGTGTCTCACCGGTCATGGCGAAGCTTGAGAGTTAAAGAAATACAGAAGCGCATAAGTGATTAATAAGAGTGTTTGCACCAATATTTGTTTACTGAAATAACTCCTGCGGACGTGCTTATATGTGTGTCGCGGAAAATGGTTAGGAGGACAATATTATTAAAAAGTGCTATACTATACGTATTTTAATTCAGAGTGATATTTATTATTTATTCAGAATATTTGTATAATAATTTCTTCTCTACACGCGGACAGATAATGCTAATCAGCAAGTGGAGTTAGTACGAGGTAATATTGATTGTTGGGTTTTGTTTGTGATTATTCAAAATTTTTATTGCTAGAATATCTATATAAAAGCATTAAAAAATGCAATTATAGATATAAAAAAGAAATGCATTCTTAATTTCTAGTAAAGCTCAATTATTATATATAATTTTATTGACGTTGTATATTATAATATTTACAGTGTCAGAAACAGGCTACGTTCAACCGGAATGGCGGTCAAACTACGAGACCGATTACATAGATGGACGAAACCCAAGACCTTTGACCTCAAGAGATCTCTTAGCATGGGCCTTCCAAATAGCGAGGGGAATGGAATATCTTGCTAATAAAAAGGTAAAAATATTCTGTTTAATTCAAGTATCAAAGATACGAAAGGCGAAAAAAATAACAAAACATGAAATATATAATATAATTTTATTGTATTCGTATATATAAATCTTTATATTGTCAATGACTCCAAAGTAGACTTTGCCGTGTAATAACTAATTCTTAAAGTATGATTGATAGTATTACATAAATGAAACATGACTCATAGATTGCTGTGAGATACGTCGCATGTTAATTGGACATAGTTATGCAGACCAGAACCAACTCACAACCGTGGTGAAATTGAGTTAAGTACACAGATAGGTCCAAAATTGCGTGTTATATGTATGCTAAGCTATCTAACGATTTTTTGAATGCAAAAGACACTGTCAACAAAGATACCAACCCACATTTCGTTATGAAAATCGATCATATGTCAAAACAAAATCGATCGTATCTCAAACAGTCATTCTGTGGGTTGGTTCTGGTCTTCATCCATTTGGGAAGTTGGCGGTGTGTCACCCCCGTGCCTCGGAGAGCACGTAAAGCCGTCGGTCCTGCGCCTCAACTCTCACTGGTCGTGTCGAGTAGTCGTCCCACTGGAGTATGAGAGTGATAGGAACAGAGAGTGCACTTGTGTCTGCGCGTACACTTGTGCACTATAATATCTCCTGCGTAGTTGGCTAGTCTCAATGAGATTGGCCGCCATGGCCGTAATCGATCGGAGAACATTTCTGGTCTGCATAACTATGTCCAATTATACTCGTAATCTATAAAATCTATTAATATGACATACTTCGGTCATAGGATCGAACGAGACTTGTATTACCGGACTATGAAACTGAGGGAATGAATCGATTTGTTGCACAATTCACTCACTTTTATAGTTCGGATTGGACATAATCGATATAGTAGGAGAGATGTGATACGATCTCTCCGAGGCACAAAAATGGTACGGGACAAATGCGTAAATGACTTAGTAGCTACATATATAAATAATGAGTACCTATATTAAATTATCATTTTAACTGTTAGTCTATAATATAATAATCCATATAAATTCTATTCTTTTCAGGTGTTACACGGTGACTTGGCTGCTAGAAACGTTTTGCTAGCAGAGGACAACATTGTGAAAATTTGCGATTTTGGTCTAGCGAGGAGTATTTATAAAAATGACGAGTACCAAAAACAAGAAAATGTAATTATAACAATTTATTACATTACTGATTTCCCAATTTGGACAATCTTTATGTTCATAACTATTTTTGCTATATGAAACGTTGCAAAAGAAATATTTTGTGTCATTACGCACTCTTCCCTTTTTTACTTTTTACCCCTAGACTTTAAAAATACTTAGAGTTTCTATAAATTTTTAATCTTTTTATGTTACTTATAAATAGTACTATTTTATTGTCCGCAGAGTCCTTTACCAGTGAAATGGTTAGCCATTGAATGTATGACAGACAGGATATTTTCAACGCAATCTGACGTTTGGTCATTTGGAATAGTGCTGTGGGAGCTGTTCAGTCTTGCGAAAACGCCTTATCCAAACGTCAGTCCGACGAATCTGGTTCAATGGCTTTCTGATGGGTATGATTTTATATATACCTATTATTATTTAAATATTTTCTTCCTTAGATTTTATAAATGGTGAAATAATCGTCATTGCTTAATCTAGAAAGGCTGAGGTACTAATCATATTACGTACTCGTATAGTATATTAAACATCTCTCTAAATAACTATAGTGCATTAAATTCACTCAAACGATAAAAAAGTGTAAATGAATCTTATATTATTACATTTGGATAGTGTCCGACCGAAACTGGTTTTTACGACCGAAACCGAAACCGAATTTCGGCAACGCTCTCAGTTTCGGCCGAAACCGAAACCGAAACCGAAACTTCCTTACCAGGATCATGTTTTGAGAGAAAAATAAATAAAACGTGCTTTTGAAAGCGCCACTATCTTTTGTTTCACATCGATCTGTCGTTGTCGCTTGTAAAATTTTATATTCAACCTAATGAACAAAGTTGTCCAAGCAAATGCACTCTATTCTAGTGAAAAAAACGTTTAAAGTAGTATTTCGATTGGCCACATGACGGTTCCTCTATGGGAATCTTGTGTATTGACAGGGAACTTTGAAACTCTGAATTCACAATATTATCACCACTAGTGCACTATAGTAAGTACCAAGTACACTAATTTTTGTTTAGGTATAGCATTAGGGAGAGAGTTAAATTAACCAAAAAATATTTAGATAGGTTAATCTAAGACAACGGTAGCCCAGCGGTAACGCGCTCGCTTGGATAACCCAGTGATGCGGGTTCAAATCTGGGTCTCGCACCTCTGATATTTTCATGTGCGAATCATTTCTATCATGATTACTACTTGTCTTACGGTGAAGGAAAACATCGTGAGGAAACGTGCATAGAAAGCCTAGCAAAACACGCACTAGGCCACCGCGGTTGACTATGGCCTGATCCCCCTCGTACTGAGGGAGGCCCGTGCCCAGAAGTGAACGCTAAAAAGGGCTTTTGTTATATTGATTTATTTTTTGATGATTAATCTTATGCCATATCACGTGTTAAAACTTACAGAAAATAAATAACACAAAAACTGACAACATACAGAATGAACTGGAAACACAAGCCAGTTACGACATGATTAGTCGCTTGGATGGAAATCAACTCGCCGAACATGACCGATCACAGCGCGAAAACTCCCGAATGCAGTTTCGGTTTCGGTCGTAGTTTCGGCAGGTTTGCCACCGAAACCGAAACTAAACCGAAACCCCGTTTTTTGCCGAAACTCGACCGAAACCGAAACCGAAACCGAATGTTCGGTCGGACACTACATTTGGAGTTGCGTAGAGTACTGTGTTAGGAAATTAGTTTTTTTAAAGAGAACTATAATATACTATATATTCTAAGTTTGCATTATTTGTCTTAAAGCATAATTTATTTATTATTCATATATATAGGCATCGTCTAGCCAAGCCGCAATACGCAGATGACCGTCTCTACGACGTGATGCTACGTTGTTGGCAGCAGAAGCCTACCACTCGGCCTAACTTCAGCCAGTTGCAAGAAATCCTTGGCTCATTTTTAGAGGATAATGTTCGCAATGTAAGCTTTTTACCATTGTTTTACTAATTTTCTATTAACAGTGTTTTTGATTTGGTCTCTTGGTTATGAAGAAGACATTAATCTATAAACTACTCGTAACTAGACCATTTTTAACTTTAAAAATGAAATACTTATTGTAAGAATTTCTGTTTTTATTTAAATTGGAGCCTATTTTTTTTAAACAGAAGCTAAAGTTTTTGCTAGCGTTTTGTACAAACGTCAATTAAAAGTAATTAGGAACTCTTTTAGAGCAGCACTTACTCGAAAATCCGGTCTCAACGCCAATACCAATTTTGTACGAAGCTCTTACGTCCACATCTTTAGGATTTTTACTTGTATAATCAGGGACGGACCTAATTATAGACTTCGGTATTTATAGATTTTTTGGGCTGCGTCATAGGGCTTCTAATGATCATATAATGGGCTGCATTGTGAATTTACAAGTTTTTTAACGGCAAAGTTACAGTTAGTTTAATTCTAATCAAATAAACTAAGTCTTCTCTTGTAATAATAAATATTAAATAATATATGTTTTACTAAGTACAATTAATGTTACAGCACTACGTTGATTTGAATTCTCCATATATGGAACTAAACGTGCGAAAGGAAGGCCAAGAAGACTATCTAGCGATGGTATCCGCCCCCGACTATAACAACATGGTGACGCCGAGCCCACACCACTATGTGAATGATTCTAAGAGCTTCTTCCCACCTACACCAACGCAGTTACCACATGGTATGTACTATTGATATGCTTATTGCATTAATGATTAATTATCATCAATTAATTAATTAAATGATATTATTAATTAATTAATTAATTAATGATAATGAGCGAATTTATGTGTTTTGATGTAATTTTAAAGAGGTTTTTGTAAACATTTGTTGTTCATATATTAAAAAAAAACAGTTATGTCCAAAGTTATAGAAAAAGAGGTTTGTTTCTTAAACTCTAATTTCAGTCCCTGTATCGATAATAATGATTATTTTCATAAGATTTTTCAAAAAATACTTTATGTACATTTACGGTTTAGCAAAAATTATATTATAAGTTGATTTTTACGACCTAGTGTTCTATTAAAAAAATAATTCCCTTTATCATATTACGCATTTTCCTTTTATCAGACGCAACAGAAAATACGCCATTCTGATCACTCGAAACAGATTATATACGGTAATAGAAAAAATGTAATATATACGGCATGTTTGCTGTCACTAACCGAGAACTTTGATATCCTAATTGACTATTTTTCTTTACAACTCTAAGTATATGAAAAGTGCACTATGTGTTGTTGAATAGGGTAAATGTGTTGTGTTTTGCATGTGTTTGTATAATGTTTGATTTGAATCATTATACGGAAATTTATTTTCAGACGACGAAGGCTATTTGCAAATGAGCCCTGCAAGCCAATCTTTATTGAACCAACGAGTACAAAGCGCGAAATTCGATTTCGATGCACGAAAGTTGAACTCTGTATGTGATCCTAGTCATGGTTCCGAGTTAACACCAATGTTAACTCTAAACAATCTGCCGAGAAGCGGTTCGGAATCCGATCACGAGGGAAACAACTCCCCATACTTGAACATGTGCCACAGGATCGATGAGAACGACGAAGTTTTTGAAAACCAAAATAATTTAAAGAACGCACAAATTAATCATAATATCGCCGTAAGCAATCCCACTTATATAACATTCGATGGGGATCTTAAGAAACCTAACAACATTTCTAATAATTACATCAACATCAATGTACCCAACGGTCTAGTCAAATAGGTTTTCCACACAATAACCTCTATTATTGTATACTTACACTACTTAGATCTATCTTCGCTTAAATGTAGACTTATTGTTCGTGAAGCTTTTTGTGTCTATTATATACCTTTTATATTTAAACCATTTCTTCTACTTGTTATCAGCCTTCATAGTACCTAATCATTGATATACTAGGAAAAAAGGTGTAGATAAGTCATACGCGCTCAAAAAGCGGCACACTGAAACTAGGCTAATTGGCCCACCTGAACATAATCACGCGTTGACGACGCACTGTCGCGAATTATATTTGTCTCTTTTTCACTGGCGATACTTGAATTATGCCACCCTATTTTGACAACTAATCGTAATGTAGTGTGTTCAGTGTTATTGCAATATTTTTAGTTATTCATGTGTGCGTTAGTGTGCCGTTTTTGAAGGTAGAATGTCGTTTAGGTAACGTATCTACACCTTTTTACTTATAATATCATTGTACCTAATAATATTTTTTAACTGTTAGAGCTTTACTTTTAATATTTTAACCTTGAGTATAGTAATCGTCTTTCTTTGCATTGGTTCTTATGAGGTCGAAAGGCTCTATATGCAAATATTACAAAGTAAAGTTCGAGCAATTAAAACTAATTTTCATCTTTAATTAACTGATCTCTTGTTATTTTCGAATTAATGTATCGTTTAGTATAGAAGTAATCTCAGTGATGCGAGGATAGTGCGTTTTCATTTCCTTGGTATTTCTTGGGTTATCTTTGATCTTCATTTCATACCTAATTCCAAATTTTCTTATTAATATTTGGAGTAAGAGCAATTAGTGGAATGCTTATCAATGATGTGATATTTTATTTTAGAATGATGTAGGCTGGATTGGATAATATTGTACTCGTAGGATACACATATGTATAATATTTTTTTAATTAATTTAAGTAATTCTTTACTTAGCGCCAGTATTTACTTTTAAACCCACCATGAAAATTATGTAAATATAAAAATTGAGTGCGCGTAACTTTTACACGCAGTGAAGTAAAACTTCTTTGGCGTTGTGGCGGATACCATAAAATTAATATATCAAAAAAGCCGAAATATTGATATAATAACTGTTATAAATTATATATAATTAGTCACACCTAAACAAGTTTTACTTCGGTACAAAAATGCATTTTTTAAGATAGCTAAAAGCGATGGCGAATCGTTCCATCTATGAAGAAAATCGCAAAAAATATATTATGAAATACCTTTATATGACTTGATATTCAAGTTTTTATTAAGTTTGTAAGCTTTTAAGTATAATTTTTATGTACAAAAATAAAATATTATATATGAATATGAAGGGTTAAGGATTGTCATTGAAATGTCATTTAATGTATTTTGTTATCTGTGGATAATGATCGAATGAATATTTTTATGTGTTTTAAACATTTTTGTTTTGAATTATTTTTATAATGCGATTAATGTGCTTTGCCATTTAATGAAATCATATATTGTAATGTATTTGTTTTCTTGTAGATGTCAGCTCTATACTAGGATATCAATAAAAAAGATATTATAAAGAATTGTAGTTGTTTTTGTTAATATTTTATCCCAGTGGGTAATTACAAAATTGTTAAATATATTAATTTATACTCCTGGTACTAAAAGTTACATCCGGGGGTATGAAAGATTTTCCTGTAGTAAAAGGTGGCCCATTGCCTGTAGTAAAAGGTGTCCCAAATTCTCGATTTAACCGAGTAAAACGTTAGAACTAACATCAAATTTAGTTGAAATCTATTTAGTACTTTTTATTTGTTAGGGGTTATTTTTTTAGTCATTGATTTTGCTCTATTACTTACCTTTATTATGTTATGTATATTATAAATCCTTATCTTTACTAATATTATAAATGCGAAAGTGACTCTGTTTGTGTGTCGCGCTTTCACGCCAAAACTACTGAACCGATTTGAATGAAATTTAGTACACAGATAGTCTCGAATCTGAGAAAGAACATATGCTACATTACAAGGCAAAAAAGGGAAGAAAGGGGTTGAAATAGATGATAAAAGTTTGTTTGGAAATTATGTCATTTTTAAAGCTAAAAGCTTGAAACTTATTTTTTAATCTTTTAATTAGCTATAAATAAGTAAAACATTCAAAGTTTGTTATAATTTTATACTAAAGGGGGTATCAAGGGACGAACCCGAGCAAAGCAAGAGTGAGTCGCTAGTATACTATAGGTTAGTGTAGACTATCTGTTACGAAGTGTCTACGACGTGAGCGAATCCAGGAACTAATGATATAGATTCATTTCATTTCCCAAAATAATTAATTTGCGTATATATAATCAGAGTATGAAATAAAACTGAGTGTGGAATTCAAAATTAATATATTTATTTATTCAAAAACTTTTTCATAACACCTGACAGTACAAATAAACATCAAGTAAGTAGCTTTGATTAAACTTTGCCTATCACCCACGCATGTAGATAAGCCGAGACCTTTGCTTCGGGCTTAGTGTGAAGTTAAATTAGATGCCTAGCTGAAAATGCCGCGTACTAGCGCTAGAACCACACTTTCTATAACTTCTGCACCCTGAAAATATTTGAAATTTTATTAAAATTAATTCATAAATATGGGCAACAACATACTATGGTAGAACTCAATGCTAGGTTTAAAACTTTAAATAATAATAAATTATTATGATTCTAGTCTAGAAACTTAGAATTAATTTGAAAGTAATGATTTCGTGAGATGTGTAGGAAATAATCCACAAGTCTCGCTGTTCATAAAGCTGTCATGTCAATCGTCCAATCGAACATTAAGACTTAGATAAATGAGTAGATTTGCGTATACAATTTTTACACCAATTAACGCCTTCCTTGACGTCCCCCACTCGCATTGAACCACTGAAAGGATCAAGCCATAATTGTCTACGCTGGTGAAACTTGGCTACGAAAACTTGCTAGGTTCCCTCAAACATGCAGATTTCCTCACTATCTTTTCTTTTATTGTATTTAAACATGCATTAAATACGGAAAATGTATTAATTGCGCTTATGCTTGTTTAAATACAATAAGACTAATTGCTAGTATCAATTGGACGTAATAGAATCCGTATAAAAATGTATTAAAGGTATATTACCTAATTTCTCTATTTCAAAATCTACCTTTTGTCTTGGGTTAAAAAATTAGAATTTGACTATCCTTATGTTAAACAGAAAACCAGAAACACTAAATTATAAAAGGTCATAAATTGATAAAATACAAAGGACACTTACATCTTTAAATGCTTCAACAAATCCCAGAGGCACATCAACGAACATTTTGCCGAGACTTGCTAGTGCCTACAAATCATTTTTTTTATTTTATTTCAATTAAGTATATAACGTTTTGTTACTTTTAAAAATTAAATATTCTGTAGAATAATTATTAAATATTATGTATGTAGAATAAAGTTTATTAATAATACCTTCTAATCTGTAACAATATTGTATTAACAGCACAGCACAGCTAAGTATATTTTGAATAAGCCTTTAGAAGATTAGAAGATACAGGCATAAATAAATACTTATATTATAATGTATAGATATTATTGGGTCTCATTAGTGATATTGATGACAATAAAGACTCACTCCACTAGGTTTAACATCCTTTGGAGACGCGTAGACGGTATCGTTATTCGCACATATTACTACAGCAAATAGACTGAATACAATAAACAGTCTGGAGTTGAGGCGGGCCATATTGACTGTGCACTAATGCTCTGTAGTTTGCTCTTTTAAATCAACAAGCTCGCTTATATGAGGCTGACTTGCCATGACAGCTATAAGAATGTCATTGTTTTTGAGGTAGTTACAATGGTCGTTCATGTTTGTTAGTATAACGAATTTGGCTTAAAATTTTGAATAAGATGTACCTACATTCTGTATTACGTGCTTATAAAAGTCGTAATATATCCATAATTCCTATAATATTTATTTAAATTGAATGGGATAATAAAATGAAACAATTTGAAGAATAGGCAAAGATATCTTTATTTAAGAAAAGCATTCGAAACGTCGGGTCCGAAAATCAATATAAACCCTTGAAATCATCTGTTGTAGTTGGTTTTGTTGTAATTAAAGAACAGATTTCTTCTATATCCTTATCATATCCAGAAAAGCTTTGGAGGTCTGTAAAAAGGGGTAAAATTTGATTGAAAATTAAAAATTAAATAATATTTATATTTATAATGAGTATGATATCATATAATATAAAATAAAAAAGTAAAAAGAATGTTTACAAAGTTATTAGCTATCAAACCAAATTTGATCAAAAATTGTCCAGTGGTTTTCTATTAATTCGGTCACAGGCTGAGAGACAGATACAAATTCTAAAAGTATAGTTTTGGCCTATGTATCGATAATAATGATTGTCTCGAATTTTCCAAAAAATATTTAATAGAAAAAAAGTTACAATTTTATTATAGAATGTATCGATAATATTTTATTAGTGTAGTAAAATAGAATGTTATTTAATTTTTTTTACAATTTGGTTAAAAATTAAAATAAACTTACATCACGGCATGCAGAAATGATACCCTTTGGTACATCGAACAGTGCTTCACCCAAGTTTCGCAAGAACTAAAAGGTTATAATATTAGAATTAATAGATTTATGATTTATTATTTTTTATTTATTTTATAATATCAAGTTAAAAATGGAATTTTTCAAATCAAATAGTTATTTCGATTCACCGCATTTATCCGTAACACCCTTTTCCCACTGGGGTGCCTCCCTAGATGTCAAACAATAGCCTATGTTACTCTAGGCGATGGTTTACCTTTGTACTACAAGCAAATATTCATCCCATTTCATTAAGCCGTTTCTGCTGAAGGAGTATAAAACTAATAATGTACTCGTACATACTCTAACTTTATTAAAGAACTAGCAGACTTGGCCCGCTTCGCTGGGCGTAAGTTAAAATGAATGAAACGGTTTTTATAATTTTCTAATAAAATAAAAGTATCCTAAGTTACTACTTATAACATTAGCTATCTGCGAGTGAAAGTCACGTCAAAATCGGTGCAGCCATTTCAGAGATTAGCCAGAACAAACAGACGAACAGACAAAAAAATTGAAACTGATCTTTGATGTTAGTACCGTATACACTTTCATATATCACTTTCATATGCATTTAGTGAAATTAAAAAAGAACACTTCAATTTTATTTATATGTACTGATTATAAAAACTTACAGTTGATTCGTGTGCTTTGGCTTGAGCTTCGACACGAGTAACTGGTGCAATAGTACTCGTGGCGGCTGCTTCAGTAGTTGTTGCATTTTTATCTTCACACAAAACCAACTCAGCTAACACTATAAACAAAAATAAACATAGCAATGTGCGGGCCATATTTCTTTAACTTTATACTACGAAAAGTCATGACTATTTCTTTCTTATATACAGAATTCTTGATTACCGGAACCATTGTATTGTACTTTTTTTGTATGGTGTTATGACGATGAACGAAAAATTCAATTCAACTTTTAAGCACTGTCGAAAAAAAAATTTCGTTAAATTTTGTTATTTCAATATTAATTAATTATATTATCTACTAAATATCATAATTTATAAATAAATAGAATATTCTGTTTGCACTAATTTATAATTAGTTTATTATATTTGGGGATTTATAGAAGTATTTTATTATAATTAAGTTTTCGTTTCATAAAGCGCCTTTTAATTACAATATAGTGAAAGTTAGTACAACAAATGTTATATTTTCATTTCGTACATTATTCAAGGCTGCAGGTTAATAAAATTCTTTATGAATACGATTTAGTTAGTTAAAATTTCATTATGAGAAACATTTAATTATGTTTACGGAATTCCCAGTAAAGCGAACATTTGCTTCGCTTAGAATTCACTGAGCATGCTAATTATTCTATAACGATTGCGAAGTGCGAATAGAGCCTCGCCAACCATCATGGCTAGTTGATCCTGTGAACTACTGAGCTATAGAAATTGATGAGTTTATTATTTTCACTTATAATTATACCTTTTTACTATAGACAAGACTTTGTCATTTTATATATAGAAGTATCATTACTACTTTATATGAGACAATGCAACACACATATGTAACGCTTTAATTGAAAGGTCAGTCAATAACCAAAACCAGATGTAAAATTTAGTTATACCTCTGTTGTTTATTACGAAATATCTATGAAATATTTTTAAGCAAAGTCGAATGTGATTTATGTGCAAATGAGATGGTAATTTATTTTCGTTTGGTTGTCTATATTAAAAACAAGTTTGACAAATGCTCTTTGTTCTGTGAACCAAAAAATTAGGTCTGCAAAGGACGACAAGAAGGTCAATAGTAAATAAATTGTTCCGGTAAGTACTGAGTACAGTAAAATATATTGGTTAATGGTGACTATGAGTAAATACTTCACAGTTTAATTAAGATTGACAGTTTTGTTTCAACAAATTCCCTCCTAAGCTATTTAACAGAAGTAATAAAAATACTAAAGTTCTTTGCGTGTAATACCAAGTAACACCATATTATATTGTGTACTGGCGACTTCAACTCATTTTACTCGGGTGGGTATATGGGTGATACACCAATATTAAGACCTACATAGATTACTGTTTCACAGCCAGAGGCACTCGAACGGGTAACTGAGTACTCATCCAAATGCGTCCGGGCATTGCACCGAACATAAGTAAAAAACTAACATACACACAATGATATTATATACAAAATACGCCACAAACGCACCAGACGCGTGCCGTGGATTGGTTCCATTTGTAACCAGTCATTCGAGCTGTCATTACTGTGCATTACAAAATATAAAATAAAATTATTAATGATGATTATTTAATAGCTTATTCTAAATATATTTATTATGAAAGTCCGGTTCATTTACATGTGTGTGTACCCACATTTTTTAGTAATAATATGAAAGATGAAAATCAAGTCACATGTTTAATATAACTAGATATAAATAAAATATAATCTTTGACGAGAACAAACTATCTATTATCAGGGTTTATATACGGAAAATCTTGCTACTTGTCTGAGAAACTAATTTCTTTAAAAGGATGCAGACGCGAAAAATTTAGGTGGTCTTGCATTTTTGCGAACTATGTAAATTTTATATTTTAACTTTTACAAGTATTTTCTTTGAAACCTCAATATGTAAATTTTTGAATATATTAGTACATTATTTTAACATATTGCATGTTATCCTATAAATTTATCTAATATATGAAAATGTCGTGTCAAAGTGTTTGTTATCGAACTCCACCGAAACGGGTTGACCGATTTTTATGAAATTTTGTGTGTATATTTAGTAGGTTTGAGAATAGGTCGTAGGCTATTTTTTATTCCCTTAAGTGATATAGGGCCCTCTCCAGACTTTTTATTTCTTATTTTTAGATATTTTTTTATGATTTTGCATCAAAAGATGCATATGATGATGATGTATGCATAGCCCTAAGTTTTCATCCTTCCACCACCAATCCCTATTTTTAAATAGTAGTTAGAATGCGGGCGGAGCCGCGAGAAATGCTAGTATATTTATAAATATATTTTCTTATTCTTAAAAAAATCTATGAAGAAAAGTTTTTTTTATAAATACAAGCAATAAGTATATCGAATCCATACATCGATCTTATAAGAAAACTAATACAATTTATATTTGTCTAGATACTCGTACATTTTAACGATTACTATAGATTTCTCAGAAATGAGATATTTTCTCTGTTTTTTTCTACTATAGTACCTATGCATGTGTAATAAATATAAACCTTCCTCTTAATTAAATCACTCAGTCTATTGATGAAAATAGCATTAAAATCCTTTGCGTAGTTTAAAAGGTGTAAAGTACACGTAGTACAGTACAAGTAGTAATGAGTGTAAAGATGGCGGGAAGCGACTGAGTTTTATACTATGTAGCGATATACAATATACATAATACATATATATACTAATCAAAAATTACGTCGATAAACATTATATCAATAAATGAGATTCTTGAAGAAATATTACTTCTTGAAAGTGTGCCAGCAGCTAGGATATGGGTAAACGTTGACAGTAAAACTTGGAAAGGTGACAAGAACTTACTAACACAAAATGCATTTGTACCTCGTGCGCTACCAGAGAAGCTAGTGCGCCTTTATTACACCCAACTTTGTATGTTACTTTTAATATGTAAAATATTTAAATTTTATTCTAAATGTATTAGATCACAGTACTTAGATGTTGTTTATACTAGAACATACTTATTATTAGAAGGAGTTTTTTTGTAGATTGCTTCTAAAGAATCGCTTTTCTTATATTTTTATATTAAATTAAGGAATGGATATTTCATGTGAAGTTAAAGTAAACCTTTTTTTACGATACAATTTACAATTTATTAATGCCTAAAACAACATACTTACCTACTCATTTTTTGGTTTCAAATCGTCAAGATGATTATTGCAGGAAGTACCTACGTACTTATGACGGATGTTATTTTTTTTTGCAAATGCTATTATGCATTATAAATTTTGGCGTCACATATATTTTAGAACTGAACATAATTATTAGTTATCATAGCAAATCTACGGAGTTTTATAACCTTCAAGTAAACACTCTCAAAAATTTACTTTGAATTTTAGACCTTCCTTGTAAAACGTATCCATTTGTAAAATAAGTATAATATTTGTATATTCTTCTAAATTTGGCTACCTCTATAACCTCTTTACTGCAATATTTTTTGAAATTAACAATAATAAAAATGATTAAGATAAAAAATATGAGAACTCATTGCCATGAGTGTATCATTGCCCAAAGCTTCTTCCAAATTCTTACCGTTTTAACAGATCTTCCGTTAATTCCGTAATAAATATATACGTACCAACAAACTTATGTTATTATAGCAGTAGCACTAACTATTTCTACAAGTACATTAAACATCGGTATATTCTACATTGTACCGAAACAAAGTTTATCAACAACATCGCTTTTAAGATGAGCCGTGAGCGTAACACAATTTGTGTTGTCAGGTCCAGGATGCTTGGGAAATTCTACTTCTTATCCTTTCACGTAGAAAATTAAATGTCTCACGGTAATATCCGCGGCTCGGCGTTGGTTTTTGGCAGTTGATCTATTGTCTCCGCCCTGGCGAGTGCTGCTCGGTGAACACAATAATTATTTTCTTGGAAGTCGAAAGACATTCTGCCCTATTTTTATAATAGTAGGCTTTTGTATTTTTTTATAACATATATATTTTCATAGAGAAAAAATTAAAAAGTATAAGAGAGATTAAATGTGCAGATAACGGTCGTGATTTTTAGAGCCGTCTTATAATAGAAGCATCGAAGTAAAGTCCTTCACTAATTAATTGACCGGATTAGGCGAATTGTCCTGCTTGAATATGATTTAACGAATTATTAAATTCTTATCATTAATACAGTAGTTACCTACTCTGTTAATATTTACGTTACTTAATAGGTTAAAGCTTATTTAGATTATATCTGAGCTATTTACTTAGCATCACGTAGTGATGGGAGCGATAAACACTTGGTAATTGCAAATTAATTAATTTGGCAAAGTGCCACTTAAAGCTATCATCAAAATAGGGTACTTAATGAGCAGTGATGCCGTTTTAAATTAGCTTATTATCATAGTGATAATGAAAGGAAATTGGTATCCGCAATAATAAGACTTTTAATAACAGTACATTGGTTTTATTTCAATTTTTATAATTTTTCAGTCATAAAATGCAAAAGTTAGTAATTTTTGGCCTATCAAAATACAACTAAGTATATTGAAAAAACGGAGACTGCAAATTTAAGACACTCAATTTCGCTTAGCGTTTACACTAATACTTTTTCCAATGTTTCTCGTTGAAACTTTAAATTGATGTGATTTTTTTACGTATGTAAATATAAAATAAATCAATTTAAAATATAAATGTTCATCATATAAATAAGATTAGCCCACTTTGTCTTTTGCCAGAGTCACTTATTATGTTGTATTATTTATAGAATACATGTTTTTGTATGTTTTCTTAATTGTCCATATAAAATTTTAAACAGCTACTTTTATTTTATAAGAAAGTTCTCTAGGGTAGGTATTACTTAAACTTTTATCATGGACATCTCTCTCATCTCATGGGAGAAGCCAAAGGAAATAACTGAACCTTAAAAGTTTAACTATATTTTTGTTAAATTATCTAATGAGAAGTTAAATTATCTAAATAAAGAGTGCTTATTATACTGAATAAAAAACCTATTTACTATTATTATTATAATAACAACTTTCGTCTGCACGTTTATTTTATTCTTTTAGGTAGAGTCTGTAACAAGCACTATTGTAAGCCAATTTTTAAAATGACATAGTAATATTGTCTTAATTACGAGTACGTCGGAAAAATCGAGTAATAAATACGTTTTAGTGGCAAGCTAATTTATCTAGGTCATGGATTAACACTAAAATTCGACGCCTACATAAGGATTTTAATGAAAAACATTGTCAGCTTAACATCTACGTTTTATTACTTTGCTGTTAAATTGATAGTAAAATCGGTTATATAGAAATAATCAAAGGTAATCTGTAAACTAAGTTCATCCATTGAATAATATTACCAATGTATTTATTGCTCACTTTTCCTTGTGGTAGATATTTTTAGATACGCAGTTATAATAAATGCATATTTTGTTGTTATTTTACAACATATGGGACCAAATATTGTTTTCAATCTATAGCAATAACATAGGTACCTGCTGTACATCTCTATATATAATATAAAAATGAATCGCAAAATGTGTTGGTAAGCGCATAACTCAACAACGCCTGGACCAATTTGGCCAATTCTTTTTTGTTATGTTTGTTATTGTTAGGAGAAGGTTCTTATGAAAGAAAAAAATAAGAAAGTTGTGCGGAAGATTAGAAAATTTAAAAAAACTTTATAAAATTAACGGCGTTTGACATATCAGTTATGACCGTTGCCATGGTGCGTGTAATGGTAATCTACTATATAAAAATAAGTCGGGTTTTCCTTCCTGACGCTATAACGCCAGAACGCACGAACCGATTTCCATGGTTTTGCATTCGTTGGAAAGGTCTCGGGTTCCGTGAGGTTTATAGCAAAGAAAAAGAAAAAATTCATTCATTCATTCATTCAGATATAGATTGAGATAATTGTACCAATATAACGAAATCCATAAAAGAAATATTAAAATTTACGGGCCTCCATTAAAAATAAAACTTGCTCTATTTGGTTTCATTGCTCAAGTCCCACTCGGGTTATGATGCACTGCGCAGACTGTATTTGCATAAAAGCGAGCATTAAACGCCGCTTCGGCAAATAAAAATCAATAGCTGGTGCCTATGTACACTCTCTATACCACTATTATTATCTCTGCAACATTTTATTTTAAGATGTTTAGTGGTAATAAAATTAATATTTTGTTGCCCTAATATTGAGCTCAATTGTGTAGTAAAGCCTTGCTGATGTTAGAGTATAATATGGTCCGGCTTGCCTAGGGAACTAACTGTCGAAGAATATCGATGTCAAAAAATCGGTTTGAATGAAATGTTTTCATATTAATACTTCTAATTTACATGTGATTTCACTTATATTTAAATAATCCCTTTAAAACCCATGCTGTATGTCTAAATCTAGTTCAATAAAAGCATAAGCCTGAAATTAGCTGTGCAAATTTATAGAATGCTCCTTTGGATGTATTCCAAATAGCATTTCTCTCCACGATCTTTGCTGTCTACCTCGTTTTCTGCCATTATATTCTTAAAATATAGCACTATTTACTAGCAATAGCAGTATTTAACTTGAAAAATTAAAAATAACCTACTAACTAACATTTTAACGATACGATATTATTTTTTATGTCTATACAGCTTTGTCCTGTGTTTAGAAAGAAATACTTTCAGTTATTTTTACGGATGTACTCAATAACGCAAAAGCCACGCTTTGTCATGCTCACTGAGAAATAGAGGTGAACGAAAGCGTCCCCGTTGAAACAACTGCTTTGTATCAACACAGTTGATATTTATTACACTGAAGCTTGTGACAACTTTTATTTATTTTATTCAGTATTGCTTACTTTAAAATTAAAGACGAAGCACATAACATTTATTTATTTAATTTACATAACATATTTGATAGTAGTAAATATACCTGAAAAACGTAAATTTTACTTTATTCATCTCCAAACAAGTATATATAGAATACCTGAAGGCTTTTTACAGGAAGGGTTGTAAAAAAATATTGCCAATTTATATTTTTACGAGTCTTGAATAAAAACCGACCGACGAACAACTCATCCTAAAGGATTGAGTATAAAAGATTTAATAAATAAACAAATTAGTTTATCTGAATAAAACTCGATTCTACAACAGTACTAATTGGTATCAAAAGAACTTAACAACCAATCATTGCACACATATTAAATATAAGGTATATGAGCTTATCTATACTATTTATAAACCTGAAGAGTTTGTTTGTTTGTTTGTTTGTTTGTTTGAACGCGCCATTCTTAGTAACTACTAAAGAATCTAACTAACTAAAAAATCTTTTTGTGTTGGATAGTCCGTTTATCGAGGAAGGCTATAGGCTATATAACATCCCGTTACGACCTATAGGAGCGGAGTATCAATGAAAAATGTTGCAAAAACGGGAGAAAAATGTTGCTTTTGAGAGCTTCCGTTGCGTGCGCTGCGTAAATGTTTTAAGTTATGCAAAAGTCATGTATCGTCATATTTCGAATTATTCACCTTTAAAAGTTCTTATGGTATCTTTTTTATGGTAATGCATTATTTGCGAATGTGTTTAATAAATATGATATTAATCCTTATCCTAATAAATTAGTTATTTAATTTTGAACAAAATTGCTGTTGGCATCACTTGATTTCAACAAATATCTTACGAGATATCACAGTTTTAACATAACTTCGCAACAAAATCACCGCGTGTAAGACGGACAGGCTAGGCGGGACGAAAGAATTTGGTTTCCAGCCTTTATAACGCGAGCGTAGCCGCGGGAAAGGCGTACCTAATAAAATATTTAATTACATTTTTCACTTATTTATTTATTTAGTTTGTAGTAATTACTTTTTCTCCGGCAACACGTGTGGGTTGGCCAGTATGGTGGACAATGTCCGAACCCCTTTGTAGAGAGGCCAGTTTACAGTACACTGTTTTCTTATCATCGTTTGTCCGGTTGTTTCATTGTGCAAGAGTGACCAAAATTCATACAAAATTCACGTCTGTCTGTCAGCGCACACAACAATATTACTAAGATTTATTAAAATATAACGAAATAAAATAAGACTTGTATTTGGAAAAATTTACAGAATATTTGTAAAAGTATAGTAAGTAGATAATATATAGATATGTTTAACTCGTTGAATAGGTACCTTCATGCCGTATGAAACTAAGGCAGCTATATCGCAAGTGGAGCGAAGATGGCGTTTCATGTATACAAGTATCTGTTCCTAAAAAAGAAAAAAATAAGTTTTTTCAAAAACAACTTCTCTTCGCAGCAGAACAGCCTTTCGAGCCGGGGTAGCTTTCAAAAAACTTACATGCAAATGTAAAAATGACGATTCAATTTTCAAAAGAGCTTGTAAAAGTTTATCTGAATAAAGTATATTTTGATTTGATTTGAAAAATAATTATTAGTTTATTAATTTATTAGTAACTTTAGTTCATTAGTAACTTGTAGAAATTAAATACAAAATCTGGCAGTAAATTTTGGAAAATTGAAAGTGGGAACGGAAAGCTCATTAATCATTCTTTAAATCAATATTAAAATATGTTTCGTAGTAAACGAGCTGCAGGTCGACTCTTGAATCAGAACACTGTTGATACGTTGTGACGGGCAATTTACTGCTAGCTTCAAAGTAAAATATTAAGTGTTACATGTATAAAACTTTTATGTTTAAATTTTTATAGTTACATACACAATTTTATAATTACATAATTTTATATTACAAGTTTTCTCAACTGTTTGTTACTTATGACCACATTTTATGTTATATTTTGTATTAACAGAAAATTTAAACAAATATTCCCGAAAAATGAGCAAGACAAAGAAATATGATTACAATTATTTCTCTCTAAAGGCAAAAGAGGAAATTACGGATAATCAGAACAAATAAATTGTGTCAAAGTTCAAGTCTAAAAACAATAAATTGAATATGGAAAAACCCAAAAACGTCCCCTAGAACTTTCTAAAGAAAGTTTTCGTTAGCACTAGTTATTTAATATTAAGTATTTTAATAGAACTAAATAATGATTTGGATTAAACTTTTTGAAGTAAAAAAGTAAGTGCTGTAAAATTTGTTTGTAAGGTGGGCAGCTGTCGTTCCATTAGCATCACACGTGTTGCTATTTGAACGCAAACCTCGTTATCACGCTGCCACTGGTACGCTTTTATCCACTATAAAAAAAGATGTAAAACCTTGAAGTAACCATCTATTTCGACTTAGATCTACATACGAAAACAGTACATATATACTTAGTATGACATTATCTTTGGTATAAGCGTGTACTTGTTTGGTTAAATTTCTTTGACGTGAAAATAACCACTTGAGAAAATCGTGTATAGATAAAAGGAGAGCCAGGTAGTGAAGTAAGCCATTGTTGTTTTGACATTTTGACTTTAAGATTGCGGTTTAATTAAAATGTACATATTCATTAAACAAGAAAATTGAATTGAATTTACATATTAATTTTGAGTTGAACCCGTTATTAAATATCAATTGTATGCCACATATTTACTATTACTATTCAGCTCCATATAAAAGTATTTAACATACAATAAACTAATAATTTAAAAGCGAAGTTATATTGATGATGATAGTTATATCGTCGATTAATACTAAGCAGATTGGCTTTATCGCTGAGATTATGTTCCTTCAAAGGCTCTCAATAGCCGATGCACATTCATTGATGTGAACCACAATAGCGTTGCTTATATGTATGTATGTGTATGTATATTATATACATATTGTACCATGAGAGAAGCGCACATGATAAGTTTCGTGCAAATGTTTAAATAGAGGGGAAAATATTCTTTAACTGAAATGTGATTGTATTATCCTGCACGTATTGTATAGACGCAAACTTTGCTATTTTATTTTTATTATGTACCTATGTGTTTTTTTTTCAACTGCCTCGGTGGTGTAGTGGCCAGCATATACGGTCGCACACCGGAAGGTCCTGGGTTCGAGTCCCGGGTCGGGCCAAGTTTAGTTATTGAGTCTTTCTGTTTAGCAAGTCTCAGTTATAGCCCGGAGTTGGGAAGTTGGCGGTGTTTCACCCCCGTGCCTCGGAGAGCACGTAAAGCCGTCGGTCCTGCGCCTTAGCTCTCACTGGTCGTGTCGAGTAGTCGTCCCACCGGAGTATGAGATTGATAGGAATAGAGAGTGCACTTGTGTCTGCGCGTACACTTGCGAACTATAATATCTCCTGCGTAGTTAGCTAGTCTCAATGAGATTGGCCGCCATGACCGCAATCGGTCGGAGAACATTATTATGTATTTTATAAATAGCCCAGACTGAATGTAGGTAACGGTTGCTCTCTTACTTGGTACTACATTGGTACTTCTTGACAGCTAAGTGGATCTTGAAGGCAACCCCTTGGTCTGCTTCGGCTAGGTGTCATGGTTAAGTGTATAAGTTGATCAGTCTTTGTCATTCTCGCCTTGGGCTTCGGTGTCAATACTACGTGGGTTTTAAAGTCATACTTTCCTCCTAATAAGTAAGTTATTATACTATTCTAAGATATTATATCATAAATACCAGACGGTCATAAGTGATACGGAATCTATGTACGTAGTTTGTATGCAATCTTATGACGGCACCCTTGATACATCCCTAGAGGTTTGTGGTGCCAGATAATATCATCATTATAAATGCAAGACGATCATAAGTGTAAAGGAATGTACGAGTATACTCTAAGAAATTCGTGAGCACCAGAGTACAACATCCATTGCTTGATGTTTATAATACCCTAGTACTTATTGGTTATCGCACAGCATCTATCAGTTTTTTAAAGAATACGATTAAATGAGTTACTAGCGACTAAGTAAAAATAAATAATAAATAGAATAAGAAACTAAGAAGAGTAATAATAAATGCCTAGTTCACATATTTATGTAGTTACTTTTGAGTTGTCTTTTGAAGTTGAGAAACTTTAGGGTCAGGTGGAAATTCAGAGGAAACTATCAAATTGGCAAGTCATTGTTTGCACAAGACCTGCCAGACATTTTCATAGCTTAGTTACGATAATTACGTTTAAATTGAAGAGAGCCTACGAATTCTTAATTAATTTCAGTAATACCGACAAAAATACTTTAATAGAATTTAGTAGGCACATTTAGACCCCTCCAGAAGTAAGCTTAGCCAAATGAAGAGACACATTGGTTGTAGTAGAGTAGTAAAAGTAAATCACTCAGGTATCTAAACGAATGAGGACGGTGTTTCTTGGTAATTGTAGCTGTCGACCATACAAATGCCCCGTTCAGTGTGCAACGAATACGGCTTTGAATGCTACCATTACTGTACATACTAGTATTTATTGAGAGAATATTTGCGTCCTTCCTTGTACATCTTGAATATTACAGCTTAAATCATCGCGGCATATTTCACAGTTGCTGCTTTTAATTAAATAGTTATTTAACATGTTCAATAAAAAGCTACGATTAGTTCATAAGGCGCGGCAGCTGGAAATTGTGGTAACTATTTATACTCACTATGTACTGTAGAATGATAAAAGTACTTAAATTAGCATTTTCTCCAGAAGTTAGTATTTTCTCAATTATTCCGTATTTAAAGTTTGTATTTCTTTTAGATTTTTAGGACATAAATATAATACTGACTTACACAACAATTCTAAAACTATGATTTTCATTTTTTATATGTGTATTACAAATTAAGTTAACTACATTACAAAATATCACTACCGTAAGTAATTAAAAATGCATATAATAATGTAAATAAACGTATCTATATATTAAAACGTAGTTATATCTTTAGGTCATTAAAGTTTTTGCCCATGAATTATGGTAGAGTGCTTTTGCGTCAAACATGCATTATCCTCTGCTTATAGAAATAAAAATCGATAGCAGCACAACTTTAGCGCAGACACTACGCTGCAAGCCATCATTATCGCTTTTATGTATGTTCAGAGCTGAGTGCATGAAAACTCAATGCAGATATTGCATCAAAAGTCCGTTTTGATTGAAAGTTATTTCAGTATTTAATTAATTTTTTTTCGTTCTTTATTTACTTTTCTTACACTCTCGATTAGTTGGTATTTATTTATAAGTATTTGTTTAAGAGATTAGCAATCTATGTACACAAGATCTTACCTACCATTTATATTTTTTAGCACATAAGTAAATAAATAAGAAATAAATCAATTTAATGTATAAACAACTTAAGTGATTAAAAGTTACTAAAATATTTAAATTTTCGATTACCTTTTGCGCCCTTTGTAACTTTTCGCAAATATCTCAAAGAAACTGGATGATTGATATACCGCGATAAAGAGCCTATGTTTCTCCGGGATAATGTCTTTTCAACTTAGTGAAATATCTTTTAGAATCAATTTCATAGTTTTAAATTTTATCTTTATTATTTTGTTGCATTGTAAACAACAAACTTCCTTCAAAAATATATGATAAATATTAACGGTAATATATATTGAAAAATTAATAATAGTTTTATACCACGGAATATTAATATTTTGCATTTTTGTCATGTCAATGCTGAGGCGGGATGTCCCTGGACCTGAGACAGTGGCAGATGTGCACTCAAGACTTTTATAGGTTAGTGTATTAAAATAAATACAAATAAAAGATAAAAAATCAATAACTTATTTTGTTTCCCTATAGGTATACCTATCTCCCTTTTACTTCGCATAACTGCTTCCTGCTTTTGGATACCTAATAAAAGTCAGCTATCACGATTACTAATAAATATACAAATTGCCGATATATTTACATTCAGTTAAATTTTTTCGTTTTTTAATTCAGAATCGGAATTAGGTACGTATTTTAATTCATTTAGTTGGTTTAAAATTAATTTCTAAGCTACGAGTACATAGTTTAGAATATGGAATTTGTATATATTACCAGATTGTAAAAGATTTATTAAATATTTTTGTTAAAGTACATTTTGTGTTAATTTATTAGTACTAGTCGTAAACCTTGCAGAATTATTGCTTATTTATTAAAAAAATGAATTGTGTTATAAATTAACTTGTTAATACTATATTATTTTTGTGTTGTTTCGTGTGATAATATTTAAGGGCGTAAATCTCTGACTTCGACGACACTATTTAACTGTTTGTATAAATAGAGTATATTAGATATTATCTAAAACAAGTCATCGTATCGTAACCCGTTTTAGTATCGCGTCGTTAGATATAAACTTTTCGTGACCTTTCATAACATATCTGCGCACCTGGGCTTTCAATCACATGAAACATGTTGCTGGCAAAATCCTGCATAGTTTTATTCGGACTAGACCGATAAAATAGTGGAGGTACTATGGTATTTGGGGACGATGAAACTAAGATCGAAAATAAATCCATGGTATTTTATTTTGACAGTAAAAGGTTTAGAATATTTTACTAAAATATATTTTGTTTATGGAAAAAAACAGAATGAAAAGAAAACAAAACGCATAAAATATAAGTTGTGTAAAAAATAGGTTGGTGACTTCTTTAAATTATCTATTATCAAAATTTATATAGCCGTTTATTTTTAAGAGAATGTGTATGTATATTAAAAAGGTAAAATAATGCTTAATTTGGTACTGAACTTGATGATGATTATGCTGCGAACTCTATTATCGCGTTGTTGTCCGTGACATATTTCACGAAGCGAGGCCTTCGCTAAAAGCATAACTAAAATTTATTAGGCAACACATTCTAAAATTCGTTAAATATCATTGCACGTATGTATCTCTTGCTCTATGACATTAATAATGTTAGTACAGCTTGTTGCGTTGACCTAATTTTACTCGTAGACCTCATTTTTTTATAATCAATAACTTTGAACATAATTAAATTTATAGACTTTGATAGTAACAATTTTACTTATTTATATAAAAGACCTAGTCAGTAACACAAAAATGAAGACCGTTTGTCATTTGCAAAAGTGTTAGTCAATTACAATCGACGTTAATTAACGTATGGCTGCGCTAAATGAGATTCAATTAAGGATACATGTACCTGTAAGTGTACCCTAATAATATATCACTATTTTACTAAGCTAAGCTTCAGTGACCATTATTGTACAAACAAGTAGTGACGTTACATTAAAAATGTACTATATCACAGTGTCCTACGTGGACGGCTCAACGCGAACGCGATTGCGAAACGATCCGATGCGAATTTAATGCGGTGCGGAGCGATGCGGCTACTCTGTCCTACGTGCGCGCGAACCGTCCCCTCCGCGCCCTCCGCCGCCGTTTAAACATTTGTCATGGGCGGACGGAAGCTAATGTTGTTGGAAAATTCATATCTATACATATAATAAATCTGTAGAAGGGTCAATTCTGTACATTGAAAATATTGAAAAAATAAATAGCAGGGGGTGTTACTGGATCGATACCAAACCCAAATATGCGATTAAAAAAATTTTTGTCTGTCTGTCTGTCTGTCTGTATGTTCAGGCATCACGTGAAAACTAACGGTTCGATTTCGATGAAACTTGGTATAATTATACTTTATTATCCTGGGCATAAAATGGGATACTTTTTATCCTGGAAAAATACGTAGAAAAAAACAAATCTTAATTTTTATCATAGTTTGATTTTATCCTGTAGTCCACGCGATCGAAGTCGCGGGCACAGCTAGTCTTAAATATGAGATATTGAAGAAGTGTATAACTTTTATTCCTTTTGTCCCAGAATGTAGGACGTTCTTGGATAGCATTAATAAGAAGTTCTACTTCCGACATTAATTCAACAACAATTTTTGCTTGAAAAAAATATGGACGACGCGTCCACTTCGCGCGAAAATATCAAGCCAACTGATCGCGTTCGCGTCAATTCGCGCCGCTCCGCACCGCACCCCACGTGCGTTTGGTCACATAGGCCACTTCAATAGGTTTCGAATGTTTGTTGTTTTCGCGCCGTGCCGCGCCGCTTCGCGTTCGCGTCTAGATCGCTCACGCAGGACGTCGCCTAATCGTCGCAATCTAAGAGGTCCGATTTGACAGCTATCAAGTATTTTGTGTAGTGAGGTAAAAAAAAATTCGGATGCTTTAAAAGCCGATTCTTGAGACATATCGACTTAAAATAATTAGACTTTGTAATCGACAGTTTTATTACACGCACGAGTTTGGAATATTTAACAGTTATTACATAAATTCCAACGAAGTTAAAATTTGGGCGAGATTCAAAGCCAAACCAAGACATAAACTAAAACCCGACATACTGAATTCTTCTTTCTTGAAGTGGCGTACCTAGACGCAAGATTAGGGCAAGCCGCTGATATCATGTACCCATGTATGTGTCGTATCATGTGCCGCCTAGGCGGCTGGGTCGCCAGTCAAGAATAAAATTATTAATAAATAAGTGTGGGGGTCAGGTAAATAAATGAATTCACTATATTTTTAACATTTTTATTGTCTTTCGTCACTTGATCCAGAAAACATATTATCATCACTTAAACTGCCTTCGTCGGTTACTCTTATAATAAATTCATTTTCAATCATACTATCAAAATGTATGTCTCTTATTCTGTTTCTCTTCTGATAAATTATTATTTTTTCAATATAATATCATGGGGTGACCTGGCTTTTTAACCAAATAATTTATATAAATACTCATTTATTAAAATATCATAATTAAGCTAAAAATATATGTGATCAGATTTGTTTTTATATGTTTAAATATTAAATAATACAGTAATTACACATATATTCCGTTTTTAAATGTTATGTTTGTAAACGATTTTTCAGAAAATTTATTTTATTCGGTCAAAAAACGGCTTTTACCGGTCACAACATTATGGCAACCAACCCAAAGACATGACATTGTAGTAACGTCATGTCGGAATATTAAATAAATTAATAGATATGTTAAATAAATAAATAAATATGTTTTTGAGTGCATTTTTTCAATATAAAGTTATACTTGATGCTTACGAATGATATGCGTTGTGATAGTTTATAGGTACCATAGTAATTTAACTAGGATTATGAATTTGATTTTTCAATATATTTATAGACGTTAATACAAAGTTATCGCGGCATGTGAAATGAGAAACGTCAAATCGGACCTCTAACGGTGCGGTCCCACGGCGCGCCGGGCGACGGGCCGCGCCAGGCGTTGCTCCGTCCGTGTACGCCCGTCGCGGCCCGTTTTGAGCGTTCCCACGGCCCGTGCCCGCCTGGTGCGGTCTGTTGTCTGACATTCTCCACTCCATCAAGTGCGTGTACGCGCATGCGCCGCCGCAGGCGAAATTAACGATTAACCCCTAACTAACATAGTGACTTTTTGTTACATAACCAACATCGTGGGGTAAAAATCCACCCCAATTTCAGAGCTATATATATTACAAAATAATATTCATATCATTGCTTGATAACTTTTTGTAGTTAATTTCATCATTTTTATTTAAATATATACAAAAAAAGGACAATTTTACTTTGACTTAGGTTTTAGTTTTTTTTCAGGACTATAAATGTTACTTATTATTTTTTGGTCACTTTCGATCATCTTTACGTACAGAGGTAACAGTGTCCAGATTTCACTATCTTTGCTGGTGGTTCGCCATCGTTAATCAACATCCAAGAAAATTATAAATTTGTTCTCTTAGCTCTTTCGGATACCTGAAAGCATCATGTTTTCTCTTTTTAACATGAAGATTAATCAAAGAAGGACCAAGATCTTTGATGAAGATTCGCCGTTTCATTTTTGATTCAAGTTTGCAAGCTCTGAATATGAAAACTGATTACTGTTGAAATATTCATCTGATGATGCTTCTGCATCGCTTTCAATTTCCATCTCACTTTCTGTGTCATGATCACTTTCAGCAGTTACGCCATCTTCATAATCACTCTCAAATTGATTTAGTGGCAGATTTGTAATCTCATCTTCCTCTGAATCATTGAACATGGTCATTATTTGTTCTTCATTTAAATATTTTAACATTTTGAGGCAAAAATATGTTAAAAATATTAAAAAAAACAAGAACTTGTTCGAAAAAAAATATGTTACACTAATAACATAGTGGGGTAAAAACTTACCCCAAAGGCTAATAGCACGAAAATCATCCAACGTTGCGTGCTGCGCATCCACCTGTTCCTGTTCCTAGCGCATGTGCTCGACTGAGAATACCTGGCCGTGGAAGTCGCTAATACAAAAGATTAAGGAAATATAATCAAAAATATACGACTGGGGTATTAATTTACTTCACTATGTTAGTTAAGGGTTAACAAGCAACGTAGACGCGCCCATACAGGCCGCGACGGGCGCCGACGCGCCGCGCCGCGCCGCGCCTTTGAACTTACCGACTCCCGATGGATCGGACGGACGACAAGAGGCCACCACGGGCGTCATCGGATGCATCGGTTCCCACGGCCCGTCGGTCCGGCGCGGCGCGGACTGACCTGTGAGAAAACGGGCCGTGGGACCCGGCTTTAAGATTGCGACGATTATAGGTACAAATTGCTAATCGTACTATTATTTGAATTGTGTAAGTTTTAATATGAATGTACATTGTACATTAATAACTCCAATGTAAATTAGCTGAAATTGGATGATTTGGATGAAATTGATGGTCCATACATATTACATAGACTAGGAAGTGGAGTAACACTGATGCAATGTTAGACACATAAGAAATTCCCCGAATAAATCGATGGTAAGTCGATAATTACTCTATATTTTGCTGGTTTATATAATGCGGATTAGTTCGACAAATATATTTACTAAAAACACTGTCCTAATGAATGATTTGTCTAATAAAATACAATTATTCATGTAGAAGTTTAACAAAGAGCTCAATAAAGCTCATCTGCATTTCATAGCCAACCATGCCAAGATTAACGATAGCAAACGCGTCTAATTACTATTCATAACTGTGGCTCTTCAAGCCTTTGTCAATGTACGCGACCAATTATTTCGAGGATGAATACTTATATTTTGTCCTTGACCTTTTCCTATCAGTGTAATTTAATGTTATGTTATGAAAATAAAATTAGCTAATGCAATCATTTTAATTCTTTAATTTAATTTTTTTTATTATTAAATCATACTCGACGTTTGAAATTAATATTTACATTTAATATAGGTCAAACCAACATCTTTATGTTTAAAATGTTAAACATTTATGTATTTATGTACATAATTTATTATAAAAAAGGTTTTTTGAACATCTAAAAATACTGTAGCATGTATTATTAATGACCAACAAAGTAGCCATCCACTCTCACTTTGGTTAGGCCCTAATTAACATCCACATGTCCTTTATAACTTTTTGACTTAATTCGAAAAAAGATGTACTCCATCCGTGTGTGATTTTTTGTGAATATACTAAGAGAAATTTTACCTATTATAATCGATTTTAATAATACTTCTTGCTGCTTAATGCTTAAGGGTGCCAAAAAACTGTTTTTTTTTTCAAATTTTTTGATTTATTCCTTTTCCAGATCCACTCAAGAAATTCAGCTTGATATATCTCAAAGTCGGTCCCATTTTAATGTGAAAAAGATATCCCTAAGTGTAGAATAGTGATGATAGAATTTTCACCTACTACAATTTTTAATTCTTTTCGTTTTACTTTGCTTCTTTTAAAACTAAAGTCAGTGCCAACTACCAACCGATTGAAATCAATATAATTGTACATCACAAATGTTACCTATGTTTCAAAAAAAGTGAATTGTATTCTTTGGAGAAATAAATGAATCATAAACCTCAAATTTATGTACGAAATTTTAAGCTAGGTTAACTGTCGGTTGGCATCGTCTCTGACACTATCTGAGACTTATTTTTTACTTTTTCATTTTTAAGTGAGTTTTTTTTTTATTTTTAATTAGATCAGATTTTAAAAATTGACTAGTTAATCTGTATATGTATGTTGTACATTGACTGTTAATTTATCTATTGGTAACTTTGATCAGGAAAACATTCGGAAATAGGAAAAGTTTCGTTACTTTCATTAGAGCAAGTAAAAGTGTTCTGCCACAACGATAACAAGCTTTTCGCACAGATAGTAACACGTGTGTCGCTAATGGAGTGACCTCTTCTGTAATCACGGCTGTGTGAGCTTTTACACCTAACCCGTATGATAATTTTGCTTTAAACATTCAAATTTATTTATTATTTTACGACCAACGATATGTTCGTTAGCCATATTATATGCTGCATGCAGCGCTAATCCAGAACATTGGTTCGATTCCCATAATTTGCGGTCTTGGAAACTCCCTAATTATTATACATTACAATGGGATATCAAATGCTAATCACGGATAGTACCCAAGTTTATCATTATATTTTGATTTAGGTTATTAAAATAACTATAATGTTTTATTATTTTACAGTAAAATTAAGTAAATTGAAGAAAGCCATTAAGAGTCAAATGTAAATATCCACGTAAAAGCGTGGTTTTATATTAAGAACACCCTGGTAATTTGCCAAAGGCTTACTTATTGTAAGTGCACGGCTTGTCTCCACATCGTCATAGGCGAAGCACAGTGCTACGTGGAAGAAAAATTGGGAGGAAAAAATATTTAACACACTTCTGGGCTTCACCGCAATCGAATAAAATACGAGCGATAATCAAAATTATAATTTAATACTTAATAATAAAAATACTTGCAGTATTTTTAATAACATTGTGTTTGTTTCACTTTTGATTACCTACCATAATATTATTATTTCAAGCCACAATGTATATAATTACCTACATATAAAAAAGAGGAATAGAGAAATAGATTATTATAATACAAAATTAATACGTGAGGTATAATCTGCATGTCCGGTCATCGGATTTCTTGCTTCAACTTTTTTGGTCATAGTTTGGTCATAGTACATTAATATTTTTTGCCGATATTTCTATGTCAATTTAAAAATATGATATTTGTATGACATATTAAAAATATTTATGTGTAAATTTTTAATATTATGCAGGCAATCATAACATGATAAGTGCCAGACGCCAGTATTTTGCTATATTTATAACTAGTGAGTCTTCTTTGCTATTCTACGGCTCTCTTAAACACGTCAAATTAGGTAGTTAAAAAGTTCCTATACATAGATATATAACACCTAGATGGAGTGTAGGTCCAAGCGAATTGTAACCACTTTTTTTGGCTAGACTTCGAGATATGGCTAGATACGTTTCCCGTCGTGTCAATGTCAATTGTCAAGTTACACAACTACATACGTACAACTTAGGTACTTACTTAGTCTTAGCTCCCGCTTTATTAATTTAAAAATGACATGTGTGCATTGAAAGGGTGTCATAACACGTCACATAATAATACTAAGTAAAAGAAAATCACATTTCACAGGTAGGTACTATTTGGCAACTTATAATTTAAAGTAAAACATTCGTCTATACAGAAAATTAATTTGTAAACAAATCAGACGCCATTAGATTGTGACACTTACGCACACATTCATACTAATGCTACTTCAATATTGAGCGGAATTATGTATGAAACTATCAGTCTAGGGTATTATTAGTCTAAGTTCCTATATATTTTTTTATAGAGAGCAGAAGTTTGAGATTTTTAAACACATAGTACTATTGCGCAGTGCTCGTTTCTCGCAAATACCATGCCACGCGAGTCTTTCGGATTTTTTTATGTATATACCTGACAGGAAACAAAAAAAACGCAGGCGCAAAAAGGACTAACATACTCGTAAAATTTATATTAATTTTATTCGAACCGTAGTGCCAAAAGTATATACAGAGTTCATACAGGTGTTTCAATGTTGACGCTTTTGATCACCTCCATATTTCAAAGAGCATGACAGAGTGCGGCTTTCCCGTTATTGAGTATAGCTGTCAGGTAACTAAAACTAAACAAACAAATAAAAAATGATATATAGTTTTTGTGTATTACTTTAAAGGACATGTTTTAGGTAAAAGGAATGCATCTATCTGTAACTTTAAAAGAGTTTTTATTAAATTGGAGAGACACCTAATTTTAGTCTAGGCTGTGATATGGCAATGTAAAGATATAAATTAACCTTAGTAATCTTATGAGCAATAAAAGGAAAAAGCAATAAAAGAAAATAAGAAGAGTTAATGTTTTATAAAAAAACACAAAAAAACACAAACCAGAAGTTTCCACTAAAAATGTTACATTAATTAGAGCAGTGACAAGGAAAATCTTTTTTAAAAATTAAAAATTTAATAATTAGCTTTTTTTATAAAAAAACTGGTTGATTATGCTTACAAATATCGTAACTCAATATTTGAATTTAAGTAATCTTTTTAAGCTTCACTGTACATTTTTACGTTAACTTTTAGAATTATCAGAATGGAATTGAATTTTGACTTAATTTACACCATTCATTAACAACATCTTCAGTTAAAATACTAAAATAAAATAGATAATATTCGCACTGCGTTCTCGGCCTCATCAATATCGAGGTTTCAGAGGAAACTTACTGGCAAGTATCCAGAAATTTATTTATACGTGATCTTGTGACTTACAGCAACGTCTGGCTTAATTCTCTTTCTCATGTCTCTATAATTTAAGAGTCTTGTCCCACCCTTGTTTGTTTTTGTTATACGTGTACTCGTTATTAGCTTCGGTTGTCGGAAAATCTTCAAAGGTAAATGTTAACAAAGTCTTTAATGATATATGTTTATAAAAAAATATTTGCTTTTATGTAGAAAATGTATTGTAAACCAATAAATGAGTTAAAAATGTTATTTTTTAAATCACATTTCCACTTCAGTGAACTATGTGACATATAATGTTAAATGGGAAGCTCGAAATTCAATAATTTTTACCGTAAAGCTCTTTACGTGAATTAAATCATATATAAAAATAGAATGACGGTAAACGAGATACGCAGAAAAATATCCAAATGGATAGAAAAACAACCAAAGGGGAAGCGAGTCCAGAAGAGATTTATTTGAAAAAAAATAACAGCATCTGTATAGCATTCATAATTTGTCAAACGTATTATTATTATTTTTTATTTTATTTCACAAATTACAAAAAAATAAAAATTAAGAGTATTCTATACAAGCATGTGCATGCTAATAAAGCACGAAAAAAGTAAGTCCATGTAGGCGTGCTTCCAAAATACTTTTATTTACATTTATTTTAAATAATTTACGGTTTTACGATTTCGAACGCAAAGATTCAAGTATTAGGAGTATTTAAAACTTATAATAAATAACTTAAATATAGGACTAAAACGTTTCAAGCTCCGGAGCCCTTGGTGTGCAAGTCAGACGCACTTGTCTGATTTCGCTTATTACAACGACTGTGCTCTCCAATAATGACAAAATCATGTGTCAAATCTAGGCTACTTCATTGTGTAATTAATTTTTATATAAATATCTTTGGATAATTCAAAGCATTGCTTATAACTTACCATAATATTATATGTATTACAAGCAGACCCACCCACTTCGCTGGGCGTAATATAAAATAAATTAAAGTTTTTTTTTTATTTTTTTATAAAGTAAAAGTAGTCTGATTTATTCCTTATAATATTAGCTTTCTTCGAGTGAAAGTCTTGTCAAAATCGTTCCATCCATTTTGGAGATTAGCCGGAACAAACAGACAGACAGACAGACAATTTAAAAAATTGATTTTTTTGATGTAGTATATACTTTCATATGCATTTAGTGAACAGCTGTTAATTTGAGATTAAAAACAGACAGTTCAATTTCATTTACATGTAGGTACTGATTAAATCTGTCAAAAATAAATTAAGTATTAGCAATAGAATACTATAAATCGGTATTTACAAGAGCAACTACGTCTAGTTTCTTGCTGACTTTACTCAGCAGATCTGTCTACAATTTCCTTTAAATTAAACTGAAGATTTAAAACTGCGTGTTTATAATTGACTTTACTATTTACATTGCATTCCGTTGCTAATAACAATAGATTGGTGCTACATTGTTGTAAGCTTATCATATTGCGCAATCCCGTTTGTATAAATCATAATATAAGTACCTAATAATTTCAACTTACAGTTTTACCTATATGTCAATATATACCACGAGTGAGTAAAAGCACGAATTACTATAATTTTTAATATTTCGGTCTCTTATAATTTGCATATTAATAAAAATTATTCATGTTAATGTTGTTTCAAGCGCTTGTTACGTCAGTTTGAAAAATAATGATACCTATTTAATTTAAGCGCTTCATGCGCTATTAATATGCGCGTATACTTTATTTTTTAAATTTCAATGAGAGCCATGTCGTTTTTAATTATACCAAATAACGTGTAATCATTTTAACAATAATATTTTGCAAGGCTTTCATTAATGTGAGAAAAAGGAGAAAAAATTCAAGCTTTGTCAAGATTTAAAAATTGCTAAATCTGTAAAAATGTACTTTTACAGCTGTATATATGTAATACCGTAAACTTGTATTGGGTACTTGTATAACAGAAAGTTACGTATTCTAATTACACTTGAAGTCTTACTTCAAAACTTCATGTGTGTTCTGTAACAGACTGGCAATACAACTTGGAATATTCAACAATCTTGTTTCATTTACTAACTCGATATTATAAGCTACATATAAATAAAGATATCTTTAAATTATGGTAAAATTGTATTTAGAAATACCATTTAAAAAAATTAAGACAAAAATGGTTTAGCGAAACAATAAATATTTGTAATTAACGTTAGCTCGTTGTCTGCAATATGCATATATGTTATGATACTAAAGTCTAATTAATGAGTTATATTGTGCTGCATGAGTGTATTTACTTAACTACTAAGACGAGCACTACAATTAGTTAATAAAGAGTTGTGTTAATCAAAAGAAAATGTGTGAAGCTAGGCACTAAACATTTTTATCCACTGTATACAGTAAACATGCAGTACACACCCGTGTCTGTGTTTTAACAAGAGCTGAGAATATATCAATGTCGCCCGAGATCCCAGACCCGCCAGACTTTTCTTATATTGTCACTAACCAAATAAAACTACTTGGATTATTATGTATGGTCTATAACTGTATGCGCACCCGCAAGACTTTGATACAAACTTGCGATAGCCCTTAGACCACCTTAATCCGGCCCTGTTGCAAAATCCGGCCCTGTTGCGTGTTTAATAACTAAAAACTACCATTCTGCCAAATTTCATCATTATACGTCAAGCGGTTTTCCAGATTTCGTGATGAGTGAGTGAGTGACTTTTTGTTTTTATATATTTAGATTTTTTAAATATTTATAAAACACGGCAAATATGTTTTACTACAACTTATTACCATCTATATGTATGAATAAAATCTTGTTTTACTTTCAAATTTACATTATTTAATTGCTAGTGTCTGTATGTATTCGTAATATCATAAACACCAAAGGCTTTTTATTCAAAACTAAACATAATATTAAATAATCGTCTTTCATAACGATTAATGAGTTCCTTATATGGTAATGTTTGTGTTAAACTGTGGAACTATGTGCTGAATTGCCGCGTTTATATTGTTGTTGGAGGTGCGCCCGTGTCGTTTTCAAATCATATTAATAATTAAAGATTACTGCTCTGCTCAATGGTCTCTTGGGCAAAGAGACCGCCATGGTTGATTGGGCATATTGTTGTGCTGCTTTAGAGTTCGCCAACAAAATCAAGCAGAGCTGCTAACATTGTTAACAGGTGAGTGCCTCTCTTTTGTTGCAAAAGGATAAGGATTTAGGAACCGTCAAAGGTGTTATCGAAGGAATCTAAATTTAGTTGGTTTAATCACCGCATGGAAATACTTACATGAAAGAATATCTGTTATAGTAAATTAACCTTTAAGTTACAACACAGGACCCATTAGTTTGAAACAACGTTAATACTGTGTTCAGTGAAGTGTCGATATCTTGCAAGTGACCTAGTTGGAATCGGTCAGTTTGCAAGTTGTATGTAAAGGATTTATACCAGGGCGGCGACGCGAGAAGCCCGGAGCGACTTGCACTGTTGCCTCGTAGCTACCGACCGCACTGCTGCCGACATAGGCTTTGATTAATGCACACCATACCGCCGATAAACTACCAAATACATACCTCATCACTTACTCTACTGAGGGAATACAAAGACTTATGTGGAGATAATACTATGTAAAATGTTGTAGGTACCTACTAACATTTTAGATTTTTTAAATATTTATAAAACACGGCAAATATGTTTTACTACAACTTATTACCATCTATATGTATGAATAAAATCTTGTTTTACTTTCAAATTTACATTATATATATACTAGGTACTAACATCAAAAAGAACAATGTTTAATATTTTGTCTATCTGTCTGTTTGTTCCGGCTAATCTCTGAAACGGCTGGACCGATTTTGACGGGACTAACTTTATCTGCTTGTCATAACACAGAATTTATAGAACAACGAAATAGATAATAATTACAAAATTAGGGAATCAGATTATATCAATAGAAACAATTAATCGTGCTATCACTCATTCAAGTCATTATATTTCACATTTAATCAGTCTATCCCATAATCTATGGAATTAAAATATGATTATGCCCATTTATTGTCTGATTAAAGCAGGATTACATGTGTATGTATAAAAGCTATATTGGTATACTGAAGTTCATTTACACTTAAATAATTTTGATATTTGAAACAAGACATCTAGTCTCAATGTGGTTTGTGAAATCATTTGTCACAAGTAATGTTGCTTTGTACGAGTATATTCAAAACTCTGGTTAGAGATAAACGATTTTTAAGCGGCTTGACCTATTTTTTATAGGTTTTTTGTGTCTATTTGGTAGGTCTGAGAATATGCCGCAGACTATTTTTTATTCCTTTAGGTAAAGAGAGTAGCCCTCTTCAGATTTTTTATTTTTAGACCAAATTTTATTTTTATTTTTTTATGATTTGGCATAAAAAATACTTGTAACCCTAAATTTTCATCCTACTTCCAACGCGGGCAGGGCCGCGGGAATTGCTAGTTTTTGTATAAAAATGGGTAAAAGTTCGATCGAGCATGAACACACGCATAACCAACATGTAGGTACACACACACACACGCAAACGCACACCCACATTCACGCAAGCACTCACGCACGCAAACACGTGCGCACGTACGTACGCACGTTCGAACGCACGCACTCACGTACGCACGCACACATGCATTAACTACAAAATCAAGTACTTGGGACAAATTATTTTTTAATTTAACCGCGACCACCTTTGCGGCACAACCTGTTCGTCAAAGAGAATTATTAATCGATTTCCGATCCGCAAAGATATCGCGTACCATATTCACAATATTATGTAACATGTTGACTTATATTTTTTATCATAGCATTCGTATATCACTAGACAATATAATCAGCTACCGTAAATAAGACTTGCCTACTGCTTAAAATGATTATAAATATAAATTATATTATAATCTTATACAAGTGTATGTGCATAGTAACAATGATAGTAGGATAATTATTTCACTTTACGTTTCTACGTTGAAAGTTGCAGGTTTGAGTCCCACTGAAAACTATGTATATAAAAACTCAGCTGTAAATACATTTTTTTGTCAATGTATACATAAAAATATATTTAAGTTCAGAATAAAAACTGATTCTGTGCATGTTTTATGTTTGCATTTGTATTTTTTTTTCGTTGCATTACAATATAGAATATCAGTGAAAAAGCTGCATTATCATTTCAAAGTAAAAGTTCTCGTAAGAATAGTACATCTGCAATGTGTCAAAATCAATATTCAAATGTAAATATATTAATAATAAAGTAAAAATACTTTTAAGGATGGTATTTTCTGAGAAGTTTTCAGGGATTTATTTTTAAAGATTATTTGGCGGGTATTTTTATTTATTAAGCACCAAATAACTTTTAATTGCTAGTGTCTGTATGTATTCGTAATATCATAAACACCAAAGGCTTTTTATTCAAAACTAAACATAATATTAAATAATCGTCTTTCATAACGATTAATGAGTTCCTTATATGGTAATGTTTGTGTTAAACTGTGGAACTATGTGCTGAATTGCCGCGTTTATATTGTTGTTGGAGGTGCGCCCGTGTCGTTTTCAAATCATATTAATAATTAAAGATTACTGCTCTGCTCAATGGTCTCTTGGGCAAAGAGACCGCCATGGTTGATTGGGCATATTGTTGTGCTGCTTTAGAGTTCGCCAACAAAATCAAGCAGAGCTGCTAACATTGTTAACAGGTGAGTGCCTCTCTTTTGTTGCAAAAGGATAAGGATTTAGGAACCGTCAAAGGTGTTATCGAAGGAATCTAAATTTAGTTGGTTTAATCACCGCATGGAAATACTTACATGAAAGAATATCTGTTATAGTAAATTAACCTTTAAGTTACAACACAGGACCCATTAGTTTGAAACAACGTTAATACTGTGTTCAGTGAAGTGTCGATATCTTGCAAGTGACCTAGTTGGAATCGGTCAGTTTGCAAGTTGTATGTAAAGGATTTATACCAGGGCGGCGACGCGAGAAGCCCGGAGCGACTTGCACTGTTGCCTCGTAGCTACCGACCGCACTGCTGCCGACATAGGCTTTGATTAATGCACACCATACCGCCGATAAACTACCAAATACATACCTCATCACTTACTCTACTGAGGGAATACAAAGACTTATGTGGAGATAATACTATGTAAAATGTTGTAGGTACCTACTAACATTTTACATAGTTACGTGAAAAATATAAGAACTATACAATAGAGAAATCTATAATAATAGAAAACTGGCACAGAGAGCCGAAGCAAAAATATTCCTTTTAGTAAGGTAGAGTTCACATTTTATATTTAGGGTCGTTAAGATAAAGTAAAATAATATAATTTTGCAAATAAATACTACACTTAGAACATCTACATTAATTATTTTAACATAGCTGAATCTTTTTCATGATAAATTTCAATCTCAACAAGCACTTGACTAGAGTTAAAATTAAAAATGAATTATTTTTATTTTAAATTTGAGCTTTTTCGTTATTTATTTCTATTCTAAACTCAAATTATAGTAGGTACTATGGTGCAAAAATATTGTAATCTTGATACTCATATATAATTCTTAATCGGTTATGTCTTCTCAAATAGTAGTTTGGATTACATTTGGTGATCCACTGGGCACGGGCCTCCCTTCAATACAAGGGGGATCAGGCCATAGCTAGCTGCGCTGGCCTAGTGCGGATTGGCGAACTTCACATGTCTTTCGAAAACTTGCTAGGTTCTCTCAGACATTCAGGTTTCCTCACGATATTTTCCTTCACCGTAAGACAAGTGGAAATTATGATAGAGAAGATTCGCACATGAAAATATCAGATGCGAGACCCGGATTCAAACCCGCATCACTCGATTATCCAAGCGAATGAGTTACCACTGGCGCGTTACCATATGAATTATAGAATAAGTACAAATATTGATAGAAATAACATTGAAAATGAATATATATGTTACTGTAAAAGCCCGAATATTGGTAAATGTTAGGTTTTACCAGTAAATCTTAAGGTTTACCAACATGAGTCGGTAAATGTAAGAATATGAAAAAAAGAAACGACTTTATCGGGCTTTTACCATTAGAATTTAGTACATGGGTAAGGCTATTCGGACACTAGCGTGACTACAGCGGTAATTTAGCGTGACTGGCACAAATATTATTTTCTTTCGATTTAGATAACATAGGTTCAAAAGGTTAGTTTTAAAAAATCTCTTTTCTTTCTTTCTAGGTTGGTTAGGTTAGGTTAGATATATGACCAAATCGCACGAGCCGAGCGAAGAGTGCCGCGGCAGCGGCCGGCGAGTGCCAATAATTAAATGTTAACGCTAATTCTTTAGATAATTTATCTCGAGTGCCAGTCACGCTAAATTACCGCTGTAGTCACGCTAGTGTCCGAATAGCCTTAGCCTTTACCAAGTGAATGGTGGTAAAAATCCGAAATATACGAAATATACGGTTCTGACTTTTACCATTAAGTGTTGGTAAATCTTAGGATTTACTGTAAAATCTTAGGATTTACCGTAGTTCGGGATTTTACAGTAACATATACATATTATGTTCTCACCCTTTCTTAGCTTAGATTTGACCCTACCATAAAAAAAATTATACTTCATTATTTTTATCTATTTACCTACTATCTGCTTACCTAATCACTTGCATAACGATTGCCATCGGTCAACGTAATAGCAACACAAGTGCTACGAAGCACTCCATAAATTAATGTCGGCCTAATCACGCGACTCATTTCGCACGAAACGTGTCTATCTGAGACGTCTGAGTGTGACACTCACCGCGATCAGCGATTATTCACTCTAATACTTACAATGTAACAGTATGGCTACGAGTATATCAATCGTGTACTTATATCTATAATCGTTGTTATTTTAAAAGTAATTTTCACATAAGCCTCAACCTATACTTATGCTCGTAACTAATAAAATTCAAACATAGTCGAATCTATCTTGAATAGAGACCATTAGAAGGATATAAAAAATAGTTATCATCCAGGAAATCACCAGTGTACCTACTAATAAAAAGCAAATTGTCTTGACATTTAAACGAGCTTTGATTTTTTCGAATATTATCAAAAGTCATCATAATATTGTATTTATCACGAATATTAAATAACTTAAGAAGTGAGAGACCTCAAGGAGGTTTTATTGGCTATTCAAAAATTCTTGGTTTAAAATTAAAATACATTAAAGTGGTAAGACTGATTATTTTACAAATTCTATATAAATATTATATGCATAATGTCTGAATACAATTTTCTAAAACATTTTCATCTTGTATAAGCGCCAGAAAGATAAATATCAAAGCGTTTGTCACCTTAGCATGGCATTTCTTCGATGGTCGTTAGTCTATCTCGTTACAGAGAAACTGTCACTTTGTTTGAAACTGATACGTGCAATTCTTTTTGTACTCATTATGCGATTGCTTCACCATATTTGTTATTTGAATATTATTTGAAAAAATATTATGATTACTTTCGCCATTAATATTTTTATGTTCGAATCATTTCTAAAATGATTTCCACTTCTCTTACGGTGAAGGTAAACTATATTGACATTGGCCTGATTCCCCTAGTATTGGGAGGTCCCTTGTGGAACGATTAAAAGGGCTAAATGCATATATTTTATGTATTGTTCAAGCAAATGACCTTGTGGGAAATAAAGAGCAATATTTTGTTCTTTTGATATATATAAATGTAAGCAGTGAATCATTATATGTTCTCTCTAACGATTATAATATCATTTATAATACACTCAATACAGACAATTTTGAATCGAAATCATTACTATCAAGTTGGATAATTAATGTGTGGTTTTAATATATTCATAATATTATGGTAACTGTTATAAAAAAAAAAAACAAATGAATAATTATTTAATTATATTTTGTGCTCTTGATAATTTTAGGCTGGTCAAAGAAGGATCAGTCGTAGGACCAACAACTTTAGGCGTATACTACTTAGAGGCATAGCACTGCTAGCTTAACCTCTATTGGTTAGACCTAGTGCTCAAACTCTAGATCTAAAAGGTTAAGCTAAGATCTAAGTAAATCAAGAGACAGTTATCAAACCATTACATTAAAAAGAAATCGATGAAGCAATTAACAAAGCGATAGAAAGAATTGTAATTACTAAAGGAACAGAATTTTAGAACGTTCAATCATTTATAAAAAGCAGAAATCATCTTCAATTATCAAATAACAATTTGAAAGAAGATTTTATACAAAATGTAAAATACGCTGATTGTGTATCACTGAACCAATGCATAATCCAATAAACTTTAACGAAGGTATTCATGGTAAAAAGTTGAATTAAAATTTAGTTAAAAGCCGACTGGCTAGAACGTAGACCCACGTCTGTATAAGAGTTGAGCTCTTAAATAGGCGAGAGTTTTAACTTTTATAACACTTCTATTTTAACATTTATTAAAAAATATCTAATATATAAAAATCTCGTGTCACAGTGTTTGTTATCGAACTCCTCCGAAACGACTTGACCGACTTTTATAAAATTATTTGTGTATATTTAGTAGGTCTGAGAATAGGCTATTTTTATTCCCTATGGTGATAAGGGTAGGGTTCTTCAGATATTTTATTTTTTATTTTTAGACAAAAATTTTATTTTTCTATTTTTTTATGATTTGCCATCAAAAAATACTTATAACCCTAAATTTTTATTATTTTACCACCAATCCCTATTTCTTAAAAGTGATTAGAACGCAGGCGGAGCCTCGGGAATTGCTTTATAAATAGGTATAAGTAATTAAATTACCCTTCGAAAAATATATTAAAAGTCATGATTTTATTTTGAATAAAGTGAAGTACAAATGTATTTAATTAGATAATATTATATTAAATCATTTAATTCATTTTCTAGTTATATCCGTGACATAATGACAAATGCTAGGCGAAATCCCTCGCTAAATGGCAATACCAATTCTTTGGGTGAAAAACGAGCCAGCCAGCTCTTAGCAACAGTAAAGACGAAGAAAATGTCCTTAGACAAAATTCCTCTAAGCTATTTTAACAATATTCTTGATTTTATACAATTACCCGTACAGTAACAGTAATATTTGGATGATTTTATAGTCAAACCAAGCTGAATCGAAACCATCGTACCAAAATTGCTTGCTTGTCGAGACTACCCGATGGTAGACATTAGCTGAGTGACCGATAGATAGTTTAATCACCATAATATGAGTAATCTTGTTTTAAAGTGTTGAAAAAATTTATAGGTACTTGTGTACTCCAGAAAAGAAAAAAACATTACAAAAATTGTAATTAATTTTTACCGCATTAGATAAGTTACTGTTCACAAAAAAGAAATCAATGATTTATTCCTTCAGTTTAATCCGTTCCGCTATATTAATGGCTTACTCTTAGAATAGATGTAACTACGGTAGGATTTTTGATCGCTGACTGAGTGCTGCCGTCGTTCCGGAACAGGTGCGGCTATATCGATCTTACAGTTCACTAATTGTTCAATACATGCCGTTTAATATACGAGACAAGAGAATGTGGCAATTTTTTATATTTTAAGTTGAACATTGAATATGCCTCACAATTAATGCTTGGAAATTGCTTTACCATTTTATAATATTATTCTATAAATTCATTGAAAATAGAGCGATAGAAAATCTTTAGACGTAACAAAATCTCTTGAGTAATTTGACGAAAGACTTATAATGAGAACATGTTAATTGGACGTAGTTAAGCAGAAAGGACTCAACCCACAAAAAGTAACTTTTGAGTTATCGGCGTTTTAAGTTTGGATGAGAATTGCTGCCATGATGTTAGATTTGGAATATTTTGAAATATTGTAACGTATGGGTAAATATATTTATATTTTAATGAGTAAATTTGAATTGTAAATAATGATGTAGTTTTTTTTATTTTTGGAAAAAATGTGGGTTGAGTCGTTTTTGCTAAATTGAGTTTAATATGAGTAAGCGTTTATTTTAATTTCTCAAAAAGGACCTAAGTTACAAGACTTGTTAAAGAACTAATATTTGAAAACAAATTGATTGATTAATTTGTAAAGAGAATATTTATAAAAAAGAACAAAGTTCCTAAAAGATAGTTTCTATTGGTCTCCGTGATTTTCATCACTCAGCTTCTTTGTTAAATGTCAGTACCACCCACTAAAAAGTAACAAAACCTCCCGTCTTCATGGAGCGTCGCAGGATCTTTACTGCATTCAACCACGTCGTCCCGACAAAGGTTTTAGCTAAGGGGTTACCCCACAGTATTGCTGAGACACTCTGATATCAGAGAAGTAACTAAGAGTAGAGAAGTAACCTGCATAACTGAGAGAACTGCGGAGCACATACCAACCCGCTTTTGGGCAGTGTGATGGACTATGACTTGATCCGTCTCGTATAACGGAGGCCCGTGCCCAGTCCTGTGGGGCGTTGAATACATAAAAATATGCATAACATTTTTTTAAGGTTTCTAACGAAACAGGCTTCTTTGTCTTCGCCGTGCATACTTTTGTTTTCGTCCAGATAATTCGTAAATTTCTTCTACAACTATCCCACTTTTACGTAACTGCCAGTCCCAACCAGCCACGAAGCTAGCAGACGCACTTAGAGGTGGCCCACTTAGATGGTTGGTGTGTCGTGCAGGTTAATTCAGGTACTATGCGGACTATAGAGCAACCCCTTGGTTGTGATCTGCTTAAGCAAACCTGCCGTCGGGGTCTTCGGTTGAATGCGTAAGCGATCCTGCGACGCTCTATTAAGACGGAGGGATATTTAAATAATAAATAATAATAAATATGTTGGGACATAGCTAGCTTACTGCTAGCATCAACTCGATAGCATCAGACTCAATCAGCGCAGAGTATTATGATAATACTCAGATAGTAAGAGAAATACTTATAATCCTGTCGCATAAGTCGGAAAAACTTCATGACAAAAATATGTTCCTACACTTCACATCACAAACACCACACATCAATATAGAACACCATTAAACATAAGAGTATAGCATTAGTAAAAAATAGTACTGAAAAAATAAAATAAAAAATAACCATATGCGAAAACGCGTTCTGAAATCCCAACGTTAAATGAAAAAAAAGGAGACTGTCAGTTACCATTGTTCCCTATTGTATAATGACACTTGCATTTAGGTAAAGGTTTTAATAATTATTAAAAATCTCTACATCTTCTTCTAGTATTCTCTTTAAGCCACTCAGTTGTCTACCTTAATAGGTGTTTAAGGTTTTATAACTATTGCATTACTTTAAAGCTCCGAGTATAGCGACAGGTAGCATTTGTTATTGCAATGATTTTTTCAGAAGATATTTGAAACTATTATGTGAATATTGAATATTAATATGTCCTTACAAATTACCACTTGAATTTCTTTATCTATACGTTCTTGGTTCTTCATTGTTTTTAACGCAACGTATTAATATACGAGTTATAGAAGATATATAGCGTGAAAAATTTCAGCTGAATGCAAAAATTGACTTATTTCTTCCTTAATCAATTTATCAGAAATGATTCACATAGTTTGGGTCGTTATAATAAAACAATAAGAGTATCGATCGAACGATCCACATAGCTTGGGTCATTTTAGCTAAATACGAAATGGGCTTGCTTCATTGTAAATCAATTTATCAGAAATGACCCACACAGTTTGAGTCCTTTTAGTTGAATAAAATATGTACTAGTTTCTAAGTAAGGTAATATAATAGAAACGACTCAAGTGCTTTGGCACATATCTGTTCTTTAAAATTGGATTTATTAAAAATGACCCAAACAGTCTGGGTCATTACAGAGATTTATGGAGAGATACCTTTCTTATATGTGGGTTGGTTCCTATCATTAAAAAAACTATCTTATAGTTATAGAATCACGGATCTTTTTTGTTGAGTGATAGAACCAACTGTTAGGACTTGTTTGGCATAAATAACTCATTTTTGACCAAAGTGTGGGTTGAGTCCTTTCTGCTTAACTACGTCCAATTATTGAAACTAGTTTTCATTTTGATTATTAATAAATACGTCACACAAAGCTTATTAATTAACTATGCAATATTAATAATAAACAGTCCAGTATCAAAACGAGCTTAAACAAAATTACCGAAAGTAAACTTATTTCGAAAAGTTACAAAATTAAGCATAAAGTAATAAAAGTAAAAATTATAAAGCTTGTTATGATTAAAGGTTTTTAATTATTACAATTTTACACCGACACATGGAAAAAACCGCTTACTACCCTTAATTTACTACAGAAGAAATTATCTCATTTTTTGGATTGCTTTCCAGCACAAACTTTATAAGTCCCTTACAAACAATATCTGTATTATATCCGACCTTTGCCCACGCGACTGATTCCGTAATCTTTAAGCTTTAAAATATCATCAATGGCGAGTTGGTCTGATCGTTTGGATAAATTTCCAATTAACGTTGTAAATCTTTCACAGTTTTTATCATGCAATACTGGTCTCTTATCTTTTTTATCAAAATAAAAATAAAGTAAGTCTATATTCTTATATGCAGTTCGTAATCGTGCACTCGATACCCTTTACGGTTAAAACCAGGATTCTTAATTTATATAATTACATTATAAATTTATGTAAGTATATCTACTTGAATGTAGGTACATAAGAGTATACATTTTGTAAACCTGCTAGCTCATCAAACAAATGAATGCTCCCAGCGGGGCTAGATCTCGCGACTCTTGCCACAGCAAGTACTCGTACTACAAAGAGACAAACCTGCAGTCAAATACAATCATAGTCTGTGCTCATTTCATTTGAATAGAGTCAAAATATAATATATAATTATTATAAAAAAATCATATTAATAAAGAGTTAACTACGATTAAGTTTGAAAAATGTGAAGAAAAAGTATATCTGATAATTTTTATATCAGATATCTATATCAGATAAACAAGCGTCTGTATAATATGTATGTATAAAATAAAAGATTTTAACTTAAGAAAACAATTTTATTTTTTTTGTCTGTAGGTCTGTCTACAGACAAAAAAACCTGTTTGTTCCGGCTAATCTTCGAAACGGCTGAATCAGCTAGATTAGTAGATAGCTGATGTTATAATTGAACCTATGTACGGCACCTTGATGAAGCTTATGCAGCTTCATTTATCTGGATCTCATTCTAATCTATCCAATCTACATCAGTACCTGTAAATAAAATAGAATTGTCTGTTTTTAATTTCAAATTAACATCTTTTCAATAAATGCATATGAAAGTATATACGGTACTTACATTAAAAAATCAATATAAAATTTTTTTATCTTTCTGTCTCACTGTTTGTCTTTCTGTCTGTCTGTCTGTTTGTTCCGGCTAATCTTTGAAACGGCTGGATCGATTTCGACGGAACTTTCACTCGTCGATAACTAATATTATAAGGAGTAACTTAGGCCAGTTTTATTTAATAAAAAAATTTATAAAAACCGTTTGATTTATTTTAACTTATGCCCAGCGAAGCGGGCCGGGTTTGCTAGTTAAATTTTAATTTGTTTATTGTTATTGTAACATAATACAAATGATAAAATATGTTATACTCGTACATTAATTCAAATTAATGCGAGTATCATTTAATTCGTCTAATGTGTCATCGTATGAAAATTTGATAATTTATTCTGATATATTATTTTAATTATGACGGGTACAACTTAATTAAATGCAGATTATTCTATGAGTATTCATGAGACGTCATGGTAATATGTGAACTTACATATATCTATTATAATATTTATGACTATTTCATATTATGATACAAAAATTAATAACACAATATTGTTATTAATTTTACTAATACGCTTACGCTATTTATCTCATGTACATTAACACGATTAAGCCTATAAAACATATAGTCGGCTAATGTCCCAAGCGAGTGTATGGTAGCTTGGGCTGGCTGACATGTCCCTTGGCCGACTATATGTTTCATAATGTCAATTTTTTAGATATTTATGACGGATTTTTTTGTGTATGTCTCAAGAACGAAACATCAAAATGGGTCTAGTAACAGAGAGACTTGCTCTCTCTCCGTATTAAAGATGAAAAGTCTAAAATGATGAGTGTATAAATCCTAATTTTTAACATGATTGTCAAACAAAATTATTCATTTATTATACTTTATACTGGAGATCGAAAATCATAGTAAACTTATTGTTATTATGACAAATGTTACAGAGCCGAGGAAAAAGCAAACATGAACGTTTTTAATAAATATTTTTTCTCATTACTTCAAATACTCAGGTATACTGTAAAAGGATTTTTGAAATGTAATTTGCAATAAAAAGCTAGATGTACGCCAAAATAGGCTTAGCGAAATCTGATAAAGATTTTCATTAGATCGCGTGCTAAAATGACTTTTTCTTAGGATTGTATGACGAGGCAGTTTTATTAGGTTATCATACGGCAAGGTTTTTATTGTTATTATTATCATTACTTTACTTGTAAAAGAGCTTAGATCATTCCGATTTTATTGTATATATAAGTGTTTAATTATAATAGTTGGCTCTTAAAGTTTGGATTTGTTATAAGTTATCATTTAAGCTGCTAAACTTTTAAACTAATGATGTCCACCGTCAATGTTTGACTTAATGTTTATTATTTTTAAATATATCTAATAAAAATAAAACTAGTTTGGGAAGTGACATTATTATGTATAATAGGGAATATGCATAAAATTTAATTTTGCTTCAAATATCTTTTTTTCCAATCTTTATTATCGTCACATTATGATTAAAAGGTATTTTTTTTATTTAGTTATTATTTAAACCCTTAAAATGTTGTATAAAAAGTGAATATTAACGGCGGGAAATCGAAACTTCCTAAACGCGCCACCATTGGTTGAAAGCAAAATGACGTCAGTTGTCAAAACATTTGGTTTATCGGCGTCGATATTCATACTAGAACAGGTTTAGGCAGCTTTTCTGAGAAAATTTACTATGATAATGTATATATATTTTTACACCATCACAAAGTAGAGATTTTAACAAATAAAAAGCCCACTAATTTTTTTAAGAAAGCAAATATTTTGACGTGAGAACTTTCGATGGAAAACTAGGGTGCTTTTTCGATATTAAGTCAAAATAAGGTGAAAAAAATAAATATTTTAAATCAATAAAAGTACAGTGTATTTAGAACATAAAAAGGTAAGTTTTCACAAAATTTCGTGAAAAATATTTTATTTTTGTAAAAGATAAAAATAAAAAACCAAAAACTTGTTTTTTTTTAATTTTTTACATAAATTTTGAGGTTATGTGAAAAAAGTGTGAATACAAAAGTTTTAGATCTTTTTATTACCTACAACATTGCCATTTAACTTTTTTCCATAGGACTTGTAGTTTTGCCGGAAATCGAGATAAACGGTTTTTTTACCCTTAAAACACCCCCCTTCCCCCTTCCCGACATCAGATCGCCCGTAATTTATTTTTCCTTTCATTTTTATAATATTAGTGGGTTTTATTCTTTTCTAGTGGGTTTTATTCTACTATTATTTTTTTGGTTTCAAAAATTATCGACACTGGTCTATACTACTAAAAAGTAGTATATGTTAGAAAAATTTTAAAACTGTGTTCCTGTGGTGTTTTCTAGTGAATCAATATTAATAGTGAATCAAGGACGGTGACTTAAACTGGTTTTATCAAAGCTTTGAAAGAACGAAAAACATCTTTTCATCTTTCTTTCTTTTACTTTCGCATCGCTTGGAATGCGAAAAAACACTTTATCGGGTGTATTTCTAATAATGTTTTTGTACTTACAATACTTGTAAGAAGGTTTTTTAATTTCCTCAATGTTGTGTATAGCAATTATAGCGGAAGATATATAAGAAGTAACTGAAAAGCTTAAAGTAAAAAAGACATTCGTGTGACAAATGACGTCATCGACGTGGCGGCGCTACTGGTGGCGTTTGAACGGCTTAAGTTTAGTGAATGTTTTAAATTTCACTCTTATTAAAAAATTATATATTTTCAAGACTATTTATATATTTTTCTACTATATAATAATGTAAAGGATGGATTTAAGTCATAAAAAAATATCATGCATATTCCCTATTGCAAAATATGTGACGTCACACTAGGGAGGGAGGTGGTGTCACAAAATATGTGACCAACTATGACAAGTACGGGGAAGGGGTAAAACATCACGAAATTAGTGTGACGTACTTTATGGATGACCCCTTGGCCGTCACTTGGAAAAAGGTCTTAAATCATTCCAATTTGATTGTATATAATCAATCATTAATTACAATGGTCGGCACTTAAAGTCAGGGATTTGTTATAAGTAATTATCATTTAAAGCTGCTAATCTTTTAAACTAATTACATCCACCATCAATATAGTGACCAATCTCGCAGGGACTAAGAATTAAAGCTAATCGATAGATTATTCAATATAATAAAATAGATACGAGTATATTATATAGAATGCTTGTAAACGAATGAACCTATGCGCATTCGCTCTGTCTTCGCAACTCTGGGTAATTCTGGATGTTTTGATATTTTTATGCGTTTTACATTTAATTTTTTCAGCTTTTTAAGAATAAGTGCTTGTCAATTCACCAATTTCACCATTTTAAACTAATGTTATTAAGGCAAAAACGTGTGTTTTGATTTACTCTTCTACCGTATAGTAAAAGAGAAACAAAATGACAAGTAGTATATTTACCTACTATTAACTTAAGAAACGTGTGGTGTAGCTTAAAGCGGCGCTAAGTGAGAACGGATCATTTTAATTTTAAAGTGCTTATATCTATTTTATAACTATATCTGCTTGATTTAAAAAAAATACAAAGATATTTTATGATCCCTAATATTTCAAAATATTTTCATAGCAAATTTATCTTATTCAATAACAAAATAAATTACTGACAAAGTACCTATCTATCTAAACTGGGAATATTAAACTTGGAATATTTCCCTGATAATAAATGATGGATAATATTATGAAGTTTGAAAACACTACGGTTTTCATCATAGATCATAGCTAACATTTACACAGGCCATTCTAAATTAAATTTATATAAAAACTTTGCTTATAGTATATCAAATTTACTTTTGCTAAATATTTTATGCACGTATACATATTGTGAAATTAAATGAAATTATATATGAATCATAATATTTGAGAAAATTCTCTCAGGAATTTTTGGTAAAAATCTGTATACTTTCTTATACTATATTTACTTGTAATATTGAGATCCGTATTGTTATTCCGTTATTTCATAATAATAATACATGCATTATTAGGTATAGGTTTATAATATATGGACGATAAATAGCAAAAAAAAATTCTCATATTATGGTCAGTTTTTTTTCTAAATATCACTCGTCATTTTCTGTCTAATTTTTTTTTAAATAGAGATAAAAGTATAAATTAAACACATTATGTGTATATCATAATATATTAAAATCAGTCATATGACTGAGCTCAGTTAAATTAGTGCTAATTCTGAATGCACCAAAGTCCGTCACTGACTTTGTTGTTGCATAATTGCAATTGGCCTATCTTGATAAGATTTGCATTTAACTGGGTGGGCTAAATTCTTTGTTAATAGTTAAAACAAGACTAACAGTGAAACAGGGTCAACCTAATCTATTTTGTTATGTAAGTGATTCTTCAAATTATTGTCTACGAGTAACACTATATACTTACTCGTAATGTTATTTTAAAACACTACTAGTAATTCCCGCGGCTCCGTCCGCGTTCTAATCACTATTAAAAATAGGGATTGGTGGTAAAAAGATTAAAAGTATAGGGCTATAAGTATTTTTGATGCTAAATCATAAAAAAATAGAAACTACAACAAACTATTTTCAGACCTATCAAATATACACAAAAAATATATATAAAAATCGGTCAAGTCGTTTCGGAGGAGTTCGATATCAAGCACTGTGACACGAGATTTTTATATATGAGATATAAATAATGGTGTTTTCATATTAATTAAATAAAATAAGACTGCTGTAACATTAAATTAAAAAAGCGACTAATTAGGTTTGCTTACTTATTTGTACAGTTTCTATAACCCCAAAAAATTTGCCGTACGTTCTGTCTTAGAATTCATCAGGTCATATGGAAATATGACCTGGAGACTTCCGCGCGATGTAGTAAAGCTTCAAATTTTTTCACTTGATTGTAAAAAAACCAAAATAATTTAATCTCGACTGTTTATAAAAACTACAGCTATTTATTTATTTTGAGTTAAATAAGTCTAGTACAGTGAATTCTAATTAGCTTGTTTATAAAAGCCAATTTAAATTCAAATCTTGCAAAAAAAAAAGGTTTTATAACTGTCTGTCCGCACTGCGAAATTTTTCCGCGCGGTTTTTTTTCCGCAATTCTGTAACACATGTAATCATTGAGTTATAAAAGACTAGAGTAGCAATGTCTAACAAAAGTATTGCAAAAAACGTGTCAACTTACGAGATTAAAGTCGTAGCTTTGAAACTGATACATAAATATGTCAATCCGATCAAATAATGTATGCTTGTCTCATTTTTTTCTAACGCCAAGCTAATTACGTTGGAAAGAGACAAGACATTGTAATCGACAAACGGTCAGGTGTTGTCATTAATCAACATAATTTCCCCAGAATGAATGAAGGTTTGATTTTTTTTCTTGCTGCACAAGGCTTGAATTAATTACTATGTAATATTGTTCGATGGGTCTTTCAATAGATTTAAAGACTTCGAAAAGTTGATAAGGATGACTAGGTATAGGTTGATTAAAAAAAGTGCGTAAATGTATATTATATTTATATTATGTATTTCAAAACTGTAAAATCAAGGTGAAATAAGTAATAACAATTGTTACGTACTACGGGTTCGGGATCCGAAATTATAAGAGTTTTTGCACCAAAGCTGTTTTAATATTATTGTTTTATATTATAAAAAAATTATATTATAAAAAAATTATATTATAAAAAATTATATTATAAAAATTTATTTATATTATAAAAATATGTCTGTCTATATTAAGGTAAAGTAAACCGTGAACGTAAGTGTGTTATTTTTTCGTTCAATGAGTGAGTATGATACTACAGTGCGTTTAACACAACAGACTTTAATAATAAATTTACACTTACACTTACACTAACATACATACGAGTACATACGTTATTCACTAAACCCAACAATCCGGGAAATTCAAAATCAAATATTCTGGTCACATTAATGTGTCATCAATGACAAAACGATGTTTGAAAAATGTATTTCGTCTTATAATGTTTTTATGGATAATCTGAAGAAAATTTAACAAACTTTCGTGTGAAAAGTAACACCACTTGCTTTATTTATTTTTTCAGACCGTGATTGGCACACTTTAACTACACATTTCACCATTTTGTATTTTTTTATTGCCAACAATGATATTCTAATATATCATTGATTGCCAAGCAATCACTCTTATGACATCAAGCTGACAACTGAGGTCTTATATGTCAGCGGACACATCCAACCTTTTCACGTACCGACGCTGTAGGTACATTGCGTATCTAGTCCTGTATAACATCATTGCATGTAATCTTATAGAAGTATCCGCACTGCGAATAAAATTACGCGCGATTTCTCTCAGTTCGATGACAGTGATCGCGGAAAATAAATCGCGAGAATAAAATTCGCGCGGTGAAATTTCGCAGTGCGGACAGGCCGTTAAGAGGTCACAGCTCAAAAAATTACTGTAATTTTATGTTTAATTTACGAATTAACTAAAATTAATTATCGTATAATCAAGTTGCTTGTGAACGTTTGGAATATAAAAAGATAAGCAATAAATTATTACTTTTAATAACAAAGGAAAAAGTTGAGTACGTATTCTTGCTACTACTTTAATTTTTAGTTAAATTTACTTATTATAAGGCACGTAATGCCTAACGTTAAGTGCCTTATAATAAGTAAATTGTAAATTAAAGAAAAATAGTGGTACTTACGTACTAATGATGACACACTTTTATTTTGCTTTTATTTTTAATGTGCTTATATCGTAAAAATCTATTTTCTTTGGGTTTTCATATAATAGGTTCATAAGGTTAATTTTATGACTCTTTCTTTCTAGGTTGGTTAGGTTAGGTTAGATATATGACCACAATATCGCACGAGCCGAGCGAGCGCAGCGAGCGTGCCGCGGCAGCGGCCGGCGAGTGCCATAGACATGTCATAAATATGGCGGCAATTTCTAAATGCCGCCAATTTGCATCTACATTCCTAACCTAACCAACCAAGAAAGAAACATTCTTAAAATTAACCTTATGAACCTATTATTAATTTTCGATTTAAGATTTTACGATATAAGCACATTCACACAAATCTATAGAAAAAATAAAAGGGTGTCATCATTAGTACGTAAGTACCAATAGTAACTAAACTCATTTTTAGATCAAGTGTAGTCACTGAAATAATGATAATTTGGCCACAGAGCAGAGTTCACGAATGCGGCAGACAATAGATCAACTGCCAAAACCAACCTACGAGCTGCGGATATTACTGTGAGACATTTAATTTTCTACGTGAAAGGATAAGGAGTAAAATTTCTCAAACATCCTGGTACCGGCGGGGTCTCAAATTATGTTACGCTCCCCTTAATAAGTGATGTAACCGACATCCGCCCATGATGACTGGATGAAAAATATACGTACGAGTACCTACCGTGTACACTGTACTGTACTCCTATTTTTAAGTATTTCACAACTGATAACCTCCAGTTATGATTTCCATGACAAATTCATACGTACCAATGACCTAGTACATAGTACGACCATAATTAATAACTAATATAATATATATTAAAATAAATAAATTTATTTTAGTTACGTTTGCCATTCAGTGCGTCAAAACATGGTAGTGTGTGTAATATTTTTTTATAGATTTAATATTTGTATACATAATTTTTAAAAAAATATTAGCTTTCTTCACTCCTTCTCTATAATATAATCTATAACTGTGTGAAATTTCATACTCCTCCGTACACGCAATTTTCGTAAAAAGGGGTAAAACGCTTTTGCTTCACGTAGGTATTAATATGATATCTAAGATGACTTATTTAACATAGATTATATATTTTTTGCCGTGAATGCAATTGGTAACAATTAAGTTTTTTCTTTAGCAGGTCTAAAGTGTGTAGTTTATAATAAATTCAGTGTAATTACATATTTTACTTGCCTTGATAATATATTTAACGTATTTTTTGTGCTTTTTTTGTATCCGTTGCCTGTAATAAAGATCGCTAGTGATAAAACCGCCGATGTACCTAAATTTTTAATTGTATTTCCTTTAAATAAATATTCTTTTGAAGTGAATGCGTTACCACTGGACTGTAGATAAGCCCAGTTGAGCTATAAATAAGCTCAGTGGTAACGCGTTCGATTGGGTTACTGAGTGATACGGGTTCAAATCCCGAGTCTTCCACATCAGAAAGTTCATGTGTGAATCATTTCTAACATGTTTACCACTTGTCTTACGGTAAATGAAAACAAAGTTACGTAACCTTTATGACTGAGAAAATCTAGCAAGTTTTCGAACGATTAAATTGCAGTCTACACTTCCACACTAATTGTCAGCGTGGTGGATCGCGCCTGATCCCCCTCGAATTCCCCCCAGCAGTGGGACGATATAAAGGATATATACAATTTTATTTTATTTTGCTATACAGTGTGATGAAAATAATTAATAAAATTTAATTATAATAATTATAAAATTTATTTTATTTGCATTAAAAATATTTCTTGTGAAAACTTAAGATGTTTAATTTAATTTATTTATATTTCGTGTAGGTATGACTTTATCCTTGACGAAATTCAAATAAAAATACTGGTGACATGATGTATTTTTAATTTTAATACTAGTTGATTAAAATTAAAATGTTTTGATTAAACGCTTATGTTTTAATTAATTATATAAATGAAATATTTTTTACCTTTGTTTAATTGATATGTCCTTGTATAATCTTGTAACAGTTTAATGAGAGACAAAGATAACTCTTATTTTTCGAATTCACAAGTATATGAAGACGATACCTTTCATTTCTGATTGTGTTAGGCCAGAATATTCGAAGATTAACCCTAAATCACTTATTGAGTAAGACCTAAATTTTTGTGGATCAGCGATTTCGTTGTCGTCCATGTTTCACACCCGTACAGCAGGACTGACTTTACCAAAGAGTCAAATGTTCGAGTAAAAGTCAAAAAATTGAGTAAATAACATGCATCTGTAACCCGACTATGAAAACAATGACTATGATAAAACAAAAGAAAACAAAATTCTATAGCAAATAAAAATGCAGTCTAAATCACCAGAATACCTAATAAATAATAACGATTTGGTGCCTCATTCATTAATTCATTAGTTTAGGCGCTATCGTGGAGCATATTACTACTTAAATACAAATACACATACCTACATAATAAGATAAGCATCTAATCTTTTTCATTATATTAATTCCTTATTTCAAAAAATATACGTTCAAAACAGCTTTTACTCATATAATGTATAGAAATAACATAAAACACAATTTTTTTTCCTACTAGAATTTCTCCTTATTGATAAGCCATAAGTCGAGCACATAATGAGAACTTCGTATATGGTAAAGCATCGTCATGTCAATTTAAAAGAGATCAAAGGTTGCTTGAACGAGTTTTTAACATAAAAGGTCCTTTTTGTATACCGGTAGCCCTAAAGTGTTCGTAAGTATTTATACATAAGAAAATGTCGATAATAATCAACCATAAAGGCGCAGTGATGTAACGCATATTGACATTGATATCTGTGGCAGAATTAAATTTTTATTCAATTTTTTATCATTATAGTTGAAACGTGTCAAATGTCTAACATTATACATTATATAGACTTTTTTTTTTATGGGACAAAGGGGGCAAACGGGCAGGAGGCTCACCTGATGGTAAGTGATCACCGCCGCCCATGGACATCTGCAACACTGCAAGGGAGGGAGGAGGGAGAAGGACGGGAGGAGGGATGGGCAGTGGGCCTCCCGGACTCTCACTCACCAGACGAAACGCGACAGCGTAGCTGCAACTTCACGCCAGTCTCCTGTGAGAGAGTGGTACTATACGGGGCGTGCCGGCCCATTCGGCTACTACCCGAGGGTAACAAGCATGGCACTACCACTATATAACTAGCTGTTATGAGTCAGTTCTCTGTCGTTCTGTTCTCTGTTTTACCTTTCAAAGAAACAGCGTAATCTACCGATTCTGTACAACAGAAATATGATTTTTTTTGAAATATACATAATCAAGTTATGATTGATTTTTCCTTACAAATACTATCAATTTCCAAAAAATAATCATTCAACGGTAAATCCATCAACAGAAACAAAACTGGCCATACCTTAATCGAGGGATTTAGGAGTTTACAAATGTAAATGGAATAGAGTTTAATTGGAGTTTCATATTTTATTCATTGTTTTGCCAGCTGGGTCAGGGAATACTTTACCGGTTCGGGGAGCAGTTAGCTAGATGTGCTGTTGTTTGAATTTATTTTAATTAAAAGGGTTACGTTCACAAAATGTAAAAGCTTTTCAACATTTTTTAAATTGTATGTGTAAATATAGTGTGGTATACAATATTTTTTATTTTTATAACATATTCAAATATATTATTATTATGATTCCGTAAATTATTGTTCCACTAACCAAAATAAAATATTTATTAAATACCTTATACAAATATTTATTTTGTAATAGTAAGTTATCGTAAGCTATCGAGCGCTGGCTTACTAGTCAAATGTAATTAGAGGTGCTACCTTAATAACAAAAAGGTACTAGCTGATGTATAGTACGAAATTGAATTTAGCGAAAGCGGAAAACCGTAGTGATTCTCAAACCTTACAAGAACGGAAACGTATTAATCCGACATTACATGGATTCATTATGTACTTATAGACTTCTTTTTACAAATATCATTAACAACCGGAATAATCTCCTTATAATGTGCTGTGCTTTTTATGGTTATCTCTAATGTCTAATATATAAAAATCTCGTGTCACAGTGTTTGTTATCGAACTCCTCCGAAACGTTTTGACCGTTGTGTATATTTGGTAGGTCTTAGACTTTTGGTCGTAGGCTATTTCTTATTCCCCTAGGTGATAGTGGTGGCCCTCTCCAGATGTTTTTTTTTAATGTTTAAGCCCAGTTTTCACTTTTTAATTTTTTATGATATCTACACCAATCCCTATTTCTTAATATTGATAAGAACGCGGGCGGAGCCGTGGGAATTGCTAGTTTACTATAATAAAAACAATTTTTATAGATAGAGTAAGTAAAGTCGCATCTGCAGGGTGTATATATATTATGTAAGTTCCATTTATAAAGTTCAATTGCTATGTTTTCTACTTCTACTTTGTTTCAGATCTTAAATTCTTAATGTAGCAATTTTTATAGTTTTGTACTTTCTAATTTCAACTTTTTTATCAAGCAATATAATTTATACGACTCACTGGTGCACGAAAAAGAAAATAGTGCTTTTTAATTAAGTGGAATTATTCATTCCTATTTTCTATCTAAAAATGTGAAAAAGAGGATGTACTACGATAATAATTTGTAGCACATTTAATGGGTGTGAAAGCTTTTTCATTCCTAAATTGAGTTATATAAGTTGTCTTCTATAATTCAAGACCTACCTTCAAGACAAGTCATAATCATGTTAGAAATGACTTGCACATGAAAATCAGAGGTGCGAGACCCGGATTTGAACCCGCATTATACCTGGTTACTCGAGCGAGCACGTTAGCACTGGGCTACACTGGGCTGCCTTTTAAAAAGAAAATAATTACTTATCATAATTTAAATAAATAGTAAATCATAATTTTCTTCACAACAGGTCATAGAGAATCCACTTTGAAGTATGGTTTAGCTCTTAGCATAATGCTACAATTTAACCGACTATTATGGAAAAAAACGATTTAAGGAAAATCTTTACAATGTTTTACAACTCTTATTTGAAGGATCGATCTGGCTTCTACCTAGTGGAATCGAGTAACAAAAGGAAGCATTAATTAATGTCAGAACTCAATGCGGCGAACTAGAAAGTGGCACACCTTGCTAGAATTCTCGAGTTAACTTGGCAAAAAACTTCTTAACTAGTTTAGTACCTATGGAATATTAGAACAAAAGTATTATTGGAATACCATATACCATATAAATAAAACTAATTAAAAATATTTATAGATATTTTGTTATTTTTAATTAATAAAAATAAATAATTAAATAAGATTCAAAATAATTGTTAAGCGAAATTACTGGTAGAAGTTAGTAATTCCATAAATCCTGGGATAGTGGCTGCACTGGTCAAGATAAGTTAAGCGGGCTACGACAACACGGTGACGTGAGCACAGCGCTACGTGCGACATGTTTGCGGTGGCCGGCTGGGCGCATCTGCCACGCATATCTTTGTATATAATAGTGTGCTGTGCACTGCTTACATCATACCTTGACATTGACTGAAAACGTTAATGCAATGCTCGGATTAATCATATTTTGAATTTCTAGTAATATAATATTTATACTAATACAATTTTATGTTGCCCTACTTCCTGCGATAGTTAATAATATCTTTGTAATTATTATACATTACTAGCAATTCGCAAGTAGAAGGATGAAAATTTAGGCCTATAATAATTTTTTGATGTCAAATCATACAAAAAAATGTTGGTCTAAAAATAAAAAAAAATCTGGAGAGCTTATCACATAGGGGACTAAAAAAACCGATATATTCTCAGACCTACTAAATATACACGAAATCGACGAAGTGTGAGTCGGACTCGCGCATGAAGGGTTCCGTACCATTATCTATAATAATGGTTCACGGTTTATGCATAAGGTTTATGTTTATGAAATAAAATGTTTTTTTTTTTATATTTGAGTTGATTCAATGAAAGGTAAATTGGAAGATACCACTTTGGAAGTGTCTCTCGCGCGAACTATTCAGTTTAGAAAAAAATGATATTAGCCTTAGATAGAATGATATTAACCTTAATATCATTTTGAAGACCTATCCATAGATACGTAATGGTTTGATAAAAATTATTTTTTAAGTTTCAGTTCTATGTATGGGGAACCCCCAAAATTTATTGTTTTTTTTTGTTTGCAGAATGTACATAATTAATTATCATATTCAACTCGTTTCCATAACACTACGTTATAAAAATATGCCATTTTCGTACATTCAACCGTAATTAATAATTATCTTTATGTATATTTGAATATAGGTAATTGCGTCCTTTATTACTTTCATATTATGCAATACTTATGAGTTTTACGTAATAAATAGAAATAAGTGATAATTCTCTTTGAAATACCTCAAATAGCACTGTTAGCTACGTAAGTTCTCGAGTTAACAAAGGCGGATGTGGTACAATGCAAGACGTGACCAATAATCACGTATCTTCCTTCGGAGGTTAAGTATTTAGAGCAGGAAATTGAGCTTTGTTGTAGACGTACAAGCTAAACCTTTAACATTTTTCTTTCTTAAACTTTTCTGTAATAATCTGGCTTAATGGACCAGTTAGTTACTGTTAAAAAAAAACAAATGTATAGACTATATAAAAGTTAAAAAAGGCTGTTGCTAGTCCTCTGTTAATCTGATGAATGAAAAAAATATTATTCGTTCGACTATTGTCGGTTTGTGCGAATATCTATCACTTTTTTGCTGTTCTAATATAGTGATTTTTTTATCTAATTTATAAAGTAAAAAAACTTCTTTATCAGACAACTAGCTTTATAAATTAGAAATCAAACGAATAATTTTTATTTATCCATTTAGCCAACGACTAGTCGAGAAGCAAGTGTCTAGTTGTGTGTAAGTGAACACTTCGTTAAAAGTGTGTTACGAAATTTGATCTGTTTGATATGATTAAAAAACAAAAAACCCGACTGCGTTTCTATGTAATTTGAAAATCAAAAAACCCAAAAATATGTTGTGTTCTGATTACTACTCTTATTATTTATACCCAGTGTAACTTTCACAATTAATGCGAATCTAATGACACCTTTGAAGCGTGCCAAACAATTATACATACATACATACATACTCTCGAAAAACATAACCCTCTTTCTGGCGCAGTCGAGTAAACATAAGCAGGCAACTAGGGTCAACCCATTAGCAGCTCGTGTGTTACTGTATTCAGAAACGTCATTATTGTGCGAAGCGATGCGCACTTTCCTTTGAAATGGTTTCAGAATTCATATTTTGCTGAATATAGAGTTTATTATAAATATTTTTTATTCCTAATTAATTGATTCGTATAATTATAAGTAACTGTAACTCTGAGTTTTTCTGTTGTGTACTGGTATGTATAAAGTTTAATATATACCTATCAAAGCAATGATCAAAATAAATGCGTAAGACAATAAGAATAATGTCACAGCACTAAGAGGAATTAATAGAGAAAAAGCAGCACAATTTCTTTGCTTAGTGTACACGAATATCATAATAGGCACCTACAACTTTTTAAATGTTGAAGTTTTGTACAGACGATCATTTTATTCCCAAGTTGTGTTATTTTAATAAAATGTTGTATTTCGTATTATAATGTCCTGACACACAGGCGTAATTTTATAAAACTTCATAATAGCAAAAGAAACTTTTGAATGTTTTATGGGATGGTCTTCTGAGTTCTGTGGTCCATAAAAAGAATCTATGTTTGATGTAACCTTGACAAAATATTATTGTGTAGTGAACTTATTTAATATTTTTTTAAGAACGAGCGACACACCACCGCTTCGCTGTGGTTCGCCGTTCGTCCCTCAGTGCGTTTTAACGATGTGTACCTATATGATAAAAACGACGAGGTGTTATAAGTTTGTCGTGTTTGTGTGTGTGTGTATTTTTTTGAAAGGTGAATTAGTCGGGAGTGTTTTAAGCTATTTTAATGAAAATCGGTTCAAGATGGCCGCCGCTACAAAATGGCGGATTACATATACGAGTATTTTCACAATTTCCTCAATATAGGTATCAAATTAAAGAGCTTTTCTAGTAGAATACTATTTTTATTATTTTATGTTAGGGCTTTTTTTAATTATTAATTTAAATTCTGCGATAAAAAGTAATCTACGTACTATTTCAGACTATAATCAGTCTCTGTGCCAAATAACATACAGTTTCTTCAAGCTATTCTGGCGTGATTGAGTAACGAACATCAATCTACCCAAACTTCCGCACTTATAATATTTACGGGTCCTAGTTTATGGGATTAGTGTTTTAAGTACTTGGTATATTTCAGGTGATAATATCAATAATATTATTTAGACAATTCTCTCGAGATCATTTTCATACTTACATGAACTGTGCACAATTAAAATGATTTAATTTATAACAAATATTTGTACTAAAACCGTCGATAGTACATTAATTGGTAATGTATAATGTTAGAATTGTATATAAATAGCTTATACTAGCATTTCCTGCGGCTCCGCTTGCGTTTTAAACAAACTAAATTCTTAGTTTTACATACCATGTGATGTTTTACAGCCCGTTTTTTAATGTTAATTGAGATTTCTCAGAAATGAGATATTTTCCAGCAGTAAAAAGTATCCTATATTCTGACCCGGGACCAGCTATCATCGTACCAGATTTCATCAAAATCTGTCCAGTGGTTTTCTCGTGATGCGGTCACAGACAGACAGACAGACAGACAAAAATTCTAAAAACTATAGATTCGGCCTCTGTATCGATAATAATTACTATTCCAATAAGACTTTTCAATTGGACTATGTTACAATTATTGAATTATATGTATAGATTATTTACTCCAACAATATATCATGTACGAGTACAATGTGCATTTCTTTTTTAAAACCATGAATATTAAACCAATAAGCATTCTTGGAATTACAGAATTCTTCGAACATATTTAATAGTAGGTACTTAAAGATGACAATAGTCTGAAGTGCTCTTTGATAGGTCTAGCAGATTAGTCTAGTGCTTGAGATTAAATATTGTTTCATTGTTGCAACTAAAATATGCAATCTATTATGTTCTTAACATGTTTAAAGTGGAAATAGATAACTATTAATGCGCATTTTCTTTTATATTAAACAATCAAGAAAAGAGAAGAGCATTTTTCAGAAAAAATATACACAAGGAAAGCCTAAAAATTAAAAATATTTGGACACTGTGAATCAATGAAAAATAAGCTCCATTATGAAATTTAGCCCAGCTAATTTTAGTAGAGACTTGACGCCTCTCGTGGGAAATTACAAGCATTGTGCGTAAGTACGAGTATCTAAAACTTTAGAGATAATTTATTTATATTTTGAAATATGCTCACATTACATTTATTGTTTTTTATAGTCATGTAATGTAAACTTTACAATTAGATTAAAGGAAGTACCTAAACAAGGAAGGGAATAAAAAACTAATTACAGAAAATAAAATCTTATAAAGTAGGTGACTTTATATTTTAATGGTCACAGATTATGATAAAAAAAACAAAGCTACAACTTTTTTAATTTATTATTTAGCAACGAAACGTTAGCTGTCCACTATCCACAGTCCACGGGCAATGGTTCATTTAGGGCCAGAAATGTTAGAGTGCTCTGTTCTTCCTGGGCTGAAAGTTTGGATGATACTCTCATCACGACCCCATAGAGAGAATTTTGTGGAACGACGAATTTTGACAACCTACATCATGGGAAATTTAAATGATCTTATTGTATTGTCTTAATCTCCAAAAGATCTCTTATTAACCAGGTATGAAGGGCGTTGTAGTAAAAAGCTGAAGTCTAAACGATTCTACAAAATTCTAATAATAATAAAAAACTCGCACAAGTCACACATAAAAGTTTCTCAATTCATTAAAAAAGTTAGTATAAAAAAAACTAATTCTAAGGAACATATTTATCTTTTTAGATATTTCAGAATCTGACGACTTTATAGCGAGTGTGGCTTAATTATATAGAGCGAGTTGCGATGTTCACAAACTTAGAGGGTAAGTTTCAAAGACTGTCCCTTGTGACCCCTTTATGCAAACTAAGGCAATTCCTTTGCTAGGAGTCACACAAAACCTTAACCAATATCTCATTGGTTCATCAAACGTAACCTGTCTTGTATGTCGTTGGGAAATATTTAGTTATTCAAATTAGAATGTCGATAATCGAGTAAGGAGTATGTGTATATATGTTTTTAATGATCTACCCAATTTCTTTTAAATAACAGCCTTGAAATATTATTTTGATTTAAATTTTAATGTACTGAATTTTATATGAAATTAGTTTATCCTCGCTTCGCTCGAGTTCGTCAGTATGAAGTCTTTATGAAATTTACTTGGATATATAAAAAAATAAAAAACTTGTCATTGATATCTATAAAATTCGTATTAAATAAGGAAAAAGCTTTGTTATACCAAAACAAAAATCGTGTTTTTCTTGATTACAACATTGGATAAAAAAATCTAAGTTAACTTTCCTTTATACAATGTAAAAAAAATAAAATAAAAAAATATATAATATCGATTAGGTACACGTAAAATAAGAGAAATTTACTCATTTCGTTGGTTGCGGTTACACGTGTAATACTTGAACTATTATTACACGTGTAATAATTCAAGTGCACTAATGTTTAAGTGTTAGTAGTAGACATACTCGAAGTTATTTGAGCGAATTAAATACCAAGATCTTTAAGAATCGTGATAACTACATGAATACAAACGAACCTTATCTCAAATTGTGGCAACACGCTGTATCTGTTTCGGTTAGTAAAAGGAAGCTATGGCTCGACTTATGAGATTTTTTTTAATTCCTCAACCATAGTATGGGGTGTCGCTTGCGGGGAAGAAGGTCTTTCATGTCAGGTCTTGGATGGTCTGAAAAATAAAGTTACACGCACACAAATTATTTAGGAAAACCGAGTGCCTATTTTGACCTGAAAAGAACGTTGGCAATCCTCAACCTTTTTTAATTTAATGTTATATAAACCTCTTTGTAGTATTATCTGAAAACTCTACTTTTACGAGTACATTAGTGTTGAATATTCCCATCCTGGTATCTCTTTCTTTACATTGAATCAAAGGCATGCTGCACGAAAGTGGCGTGCTACGAGAGTGACGCTAGTCTTCACGCGCACGACACGTCAACCCTCTCGTTGGAAAACTAATACGAGGAATATAAACCCCACCCATATTGTGAAATATTGCCAAATTAATAATAAATGCTCTAAACTAAATGATGAATAAAGGAGTGACAGTGGCGAAAAAGCAAAAAAGTTGCTTTTAACAATAAAAATATATAAAACTTAAAAATATATAAAATAAAGTTATCTGAAAATAGTGCGAACAAATAGCGATCATTATAGATAACTACATATTATATAACTAATGCGTATGCATCAGTTTTAGTCTCTTCGGACAAGCCGAGTTTAGAGAGAATTATTATGATTGAACTCCACTTTCAGGTCAGTTTGTTCAATCACTGACCAATAATTATGTTCCATAATAGGCGGCGAAGTTAATTTAATTAATACTTTATGGTTTTTAAAACTTATGTACAATATGGTAGGTAATCTGGGGGCACGGTAGTGCCCCCGCCAAGACGAGCCAAGCGAAGCGCACGGGCACTACCTACCTTTTCTCGAAGCGCTTCGTCGTTTTTTGAACCCTCATAACTTGGGTTTGGATTATGCTAGATCAACAAAATTTTCGGGATATATTTTCAATAGCGGACTTATTAAACATATAAAGTTTTAATTACATAGCTTCTATACTTTAGATTTTATTGATATCTAAAAAACGCTGATTTCGTCACTGACTCACAGATGATCATCAAAATTCTTAGGGTACTTCCTAATGTCCTAGAAAGCAGAAATTTTGTATATGAGCTAGTATTAGCACACAAACAACAAAAAAATTATAAAAAATAAAAAAAAAAATGTTACAAGCAACTTACAAAAAGAACTACATCTTACTTAAAGAGACCCTTCAATTTTATTAACATGTAGGTATAGATCCCACCAAAAACATTTTCATGTAAAATGTTGCCAAGAAGTAATAAACAGTGAATTAATTTTTCACCTTACGCCTATGTGAATGTAGCGAAATGGCCAAACCACATATTTTGACTAAGGTGTAGAGTTTGTGAAGTTAGGCCTTGTAGAGTTAGGGCGTGTAGTGTTAGAAGCTTGGCTCTACATGAGATCTGATAACTTTTTGACAGTGCGAGTCATATGGGCTCGTCTTGGCAACATTTTACATGAAAATGTTTTTGGTGGGATCTATACCTACATGTTAATAAAATTGAAGGGTCTCTTTAATTTCAAATTAACAGCTTTTCACTCAATGCATATGAAAGTACATACATACGGTACTAACATCAAAAAATCAATTTTTAAAATATTTGTCTGTCTGTTTGTTCCAGCTAATCTCTGAAGCGGCTGGACCGACTTTGACGGGACTTTCACTCGCAGATAACTAATGTTAGAAGAAATAAGTTATATAGGCTACTTTTATTTTAGAAATTTTATTTACTTTAACTAGCGGAACCCGCGGCTTCGTTAGCGCTAAATCTAAGGACGAACCCGTCGTTAGTAATAAATAATAAATTATTTTTAACAAAAAAACAAAAACCGACTTCCAAACTTAATAAATCTAAACTAAAAAGTAGAAAATAATACTTTTAAGGACTTTGTTAATTTTGGAGTCGGTGCCAGCCAGGTATTTTGATTATGTTTACAAATTGATAGATTAATCAAATATGTATCTATTTAAGGTTATTTTGCTTTGGCTGGCACCGACTTCAAAATTAACAAAGTCCTTAAAAGTATTATTTTCTACTTTTTAGTTTAGATTTATTAAGTTTGGAAGTCGGTTTTTGTTTTTTTGTTAAAAATAATTTATTTTTAAATTTTTTGCGGAAAGTAGATACGTATTGTGTTAATGACTATAAAAATTTAAATTTAAAATACGTATTATATTGAAAGAATTTTCTTTAAACTGCTAACCGTTGAGGAGTTGTACCTTTCATCATCAGTTACGGTACGTGACTCAAATATCCATATAGCCTATAAAAGATTCGGCCGAGCATAGTTAATTTGCTTCTAAGAATTGAAGAGTTCCGATACTTTGTCATGGATCCCATCATCAGAACCTTACCAAACTCCCATCAAACTACCCTTGAAGTATATCCTTTCCATTAAAAAAAGAATCATCGAAATCGGTTTGCGTGATATTGAGTTATTCGTCCATTTGTCGTGCAAATACTTAATGCAAATTTAAGACTTTTATGGTTTCCTCATGGATGCCATTATCAGAACTGGAAAATATTAAAATGGGACCACATGGGAAGCACTACCTTTCAAATAAAAAAAGAATCATCAAAATCGGTTCACCCAGTTCAAAGTTATGAGCTAACAAACATAAAAAAAAAATACAGACGATTTGATAACCTCCTCCTTTTGGAAGTCGGTTGAAAAAGCTGTTTTCAAATAAGTAGCAATGCGTTAACAACACGCAAAGGTGCATTCTGTTCAAACATGAAAATGTTAATTAAGAAATTTTTGTAGGTATGTAGATGTTTTAATATAAACGTTAGGAGATACGGCCTCCGACGTTTAGATTTACATATAAAAAATCTATAAATGCCTAAAAAAAAATAGATGCTGCAAAATAATCTACACATATATTACAAGATTTCGAGGAAAATGTGTGTAAACGAATAGGTAGAAAAAGAATATATTACGTACGTCAGGCTTTATGCTTTCCTTTGAAATAGCATGACATATTTCACAAAAGATATGAATAATATTTGTTTTATTCAGGATTATATCTTTAGTAAAACACAATGTCGCATCGTATTGAGAAAATGAATATAAAGTAACGAATATTCATATAAACCGATTATTACTGACTTTGTTTTTTTAGACTTCTTTGTACGTATTACATCAGTCTCATGGAAAGGTGAAAATCTCTTAAGCTCTTTTCTTTGGTATAATTTATATGAAGTCAATTACGAGTTAAACTGTTCGTTAAACGTAAAGGTCTCGAAATCATTGATCATTTATAGCACTCTATCTTCGTTACCTTAATTATAATCATTTAGTTAAGTGAGATAATTATTTACTACGTTATTCACAAAATCATCATCTCGTTGGAATATGTTTGCAAAATATTTTATAATATGTAATTGAGAATATAAAAACTTTAAAAGAGAAGCTTAGAATGGCTAATAAGAGTACGAGAAGAAGTTACCTCCATCAAGGAATTATAGACTGTCTAGAAAAATCGTCTTTTATTGGTGAAAACCGTATAAAATGATTGTTGCTATTGTAGGTAGTTTCTTAATTATCACGATCTATTAACTAAATAAATTTAAATAGAAATAATACTTTCTTAGATTTACGCGAATATTTGACATTATAAATGAAACTACCTTTTCGGATTTTGTCGCGGATTTATTTTGATTTTTAGTTCCCGACGTTTCGAATGCTTTACAGCAATCATGGTCACGGGAGAGACATGATTGCTGTAAAGCATTCGAAACGTCGGGAACTAAAAATCAAAATAAATCCGCGACAAAATCCGAAAAGGTAGTTTCATTCAAATAGAAATGTTAAGCAATTTTGTGAGAAGAAGAACCCCTCGTGGTTTCTTGACCTATAAATATTTTTTATATGAACAACAAACCGAACCTATCCCGGGCCCAGGTTCCATGAATAATAATTATTCAAAATAAATAAAGGAAGTCTATCTTGACGTATGAACAACTTCAATCTAAGTATTTTATAATTATTTTAATTAATTAATATAGCAAGTACAACAACAGAAGAGAGCGCCAAAATCGACGACTCGATTGACTCAGGTTACTCGCTGGTTCAAATCGTGCTGATAGCATTCATTTGTTTGATGAGCAGTACTCTAACAGTAGGAGTTTCTGTTTATAATATGTATGTATTTAAATTTATTTATGTATAGTGTACCTTTAAACTCTCTGGTATACATAACACAACTCTAGTAGCTAACCATGGAACTTTAAATTAATAACACCGAAACTATAAATAATAAAATGTTTATAAGTTGCAATTTTAAAATATTTAAAAATGTAATTTTATGAAAAAGTAGCTTTTTATTAATATAGTAGGTACAAGACAAAGTCATTTAGAGCCTTTGTGTACAAAATTGTTAAGCTTCGAAGCAATAAAAGAGCTAATCTATATTACTCTTAGTTAAGAAGCTTGTACTTTAACTTTAAAAAGTAGTTTTGGTGAAAACGTAAGGAGTGATTTTTAATGGATGATTCTCCAAACTTGAGAGTAGTAATTTTCTAATTTAAGAATTTAATATTATAAATATTTGAAAAAAAAAATGATCTGACAAAAACGACTCGCCCGAGCAATATGTTTCAATATTAAGGCCAAAATTGTTACTAACCAGATTATTTAAATCTTAGTCAGAGATACTACGTGACTCCATTTGGCTTAACATACCCACACGTGCACGCACATACGTACACGTGCGTGTGTACACTACACACAAAGAAATTGCTGTCGCAAATATAGCAGCTATAACACACCATTCGTGCGTCAATGCTTAGATCCAAACGAATTTAGGTCTATAAATACTGTAACTCATGAAAATCATAAATCAATAAAATCTAATAAGCTAAGAGGTCTTAGAATTATACTTATTTTTCTTTCAGAATCTTTATTCTTATCACCAAGCAAGCTTTTATCACAATCAGCTCGTTTTCATGCACTGATCATAGTTCTTACTAATGGCACGTTGTATTTATTAATAAAAAACTAGAGACTCACTCTGCTCGAGTTCGTCCCCAGATTTTGGCAAACTTCAGCAAAATATGTCCAATGGTTTTCCCGTGATGTGGTCACAGACAACAGACACAGATAGACAGGCCGAAATTCTAAAAACTATGCATTTGGTCTCTGTATCGATAAAAATGACTATTTCAAGATTTTCTAAAAAAAATATATATATAACTATAGATTGGACAGTAGATATATTATTTTATGTTAAGCAATTTATTCTTTTGCACGCTGGTAAAGAAAAGTTATATTTTAAATGAGAAATTCTTTTACAGTAGGAATTAATTTCGTGTATTTAGATAAGGATTTGATTTTTAGATTGATCTTTAAAGGTGCCTTTTACATAAAATATAGATTCTGGTCGATTTTTTCGAGATTTTTAATCATAATCATGAGAGGCTCTCCTAAATCTAAGAAAGTATTACTTGAACTAGTAGGTACCTAAGGATTGGAAATCCAAAATCTAATACACTGGTTTGAAGATTCAAAAAACACATTAGGCTATTTATCCACTATGGCGAGCTCGAGAGAAAGCAAACATTACCCACTCAAACCTAACAGAATCTCCCCCATCTTAATGGGGCATTGCAGGATCGCTTTTGCATTCGAGCATGGTGCGTTATCGAGAGACCAAGGGGTTCTTTCCATGATCGTTGGTCCTTCTGCTATTAGAGAACATTGACCATCCACCTTCTAGTGTGCCTCTGGGCCAACTCCCAGTGTGTCTTTTGGCTTTACCCGGCTATATTTTCGAAAGAATGAGCCCTAACGGGAGAAGGTAAAGTTACACAGTCTAAAACTAGATTATCAATAAATAAATTTTATCAAATTGTGCAGTAATCTTCAATGGCGTAAACTCGTAATTTGTGATAGTTTTTTCTTTTCATAACTTTTATGATTTATTTTTTTCTCATTAGTGAAGCAGATATGGTGCAAAAGCGCACGTCATAGAGGTCTTCGACCGGGTTTAGGCCAAACACAACAATTGAATAAAATCATAAATCATAAAAAACTAGTAAGATAAATGGTATAAGAGTAATATATGATTTTGGTAAAGGATCTATAACTTTCTTATCATCATTATTATCAGGATAATCCCTCTTTCATTCATTGCCAGACATCTGCATGTCTGACAGGTCATGTAAAAGAATCAAGAGCTTCAAATGCCAATTTGCAAACTTGGACCGATAAAACCTAAATAATAGGATCATTACAAAAGACATTTTTTTTGCGTTTACGAATTTTACATTTAATACATTTAAAAAAGTGTGTTTTTGTCAGATTTAATTTATATGATGGTTCGATATAGATCGTTTATTTCCAGAATCTCTTATATTGTATGTATATGTATATCGATTACTCAGAATCCAAAAATTTGCTAGTCGTTAAGAATACATTATAATTTTATTTAAATCTGTACGATCTATATTATATAAAATATTATAATATTCTAAGTCTAATCTGTAAATAAAATATTTTTTTTGAAAGTCCTTATATATGCTGATTGCTGATAACATGTAATAATTAAAAAACCAATTACAAATTCAAAATCAATTTTTAAATGAACATGCTAATATTGCTGCCTTTTGCTTAAAATGCTCATATTTTGACTATTTGATGTACTTGTAAATAGGTGCGCGCTAATGAGTGCGATCGAACAATTGATAGTTAAACATTTTCTGCATTCACTAACAGTGGTTTAGTAATTATTCATAATAGTCTAAGTCTAGTTCTGATTTATATTTTATAGTTAACTAGCGGTGCCCGCGGCTTCGCTCGCGCTAAGAGTGAATAAAATAAAAATGTTTGCTTATATACTGTTACTTATAATGTACCAAGGACTGATTCCCCATTTAAAGTTCTGGCCCTCTTTTCTGAAAACTACTGTGTGCATCTTGCCGTGCCGCCACTGCTGCGCTTTCTAGTGTTTTTCGTTAATGATAAACTGATGTACGTGGTTCATTGTTATGGACTTATGGTAAAAATTACTGTTAAATATTTCTCCTACGCAAATTGTGCCACCCCCGTTAACCCCCATAGGGGTTGATTTTCAAAAAACGCTTAGATATGTATCTCATAATTTGTATTGCAGAGCATTATTTCAGTTTCACGCAAAATATTTCAATAGAATTAAATTTCCCATACAAACTTAGCCACCCCCTTTAACCCCCAATGGGGGTGAATTTCGAAAAACCCTGAAATACGTGTTTCATCATTTGTACTAAAAAGCATTAATTCAAAGTTTCATACAAAAATGTGCAATAAAAATATTTTTCTCATACAAACTTTTTTAGGGGTTGAATTTCCAAAAAATAATATGCCTATTTCCTTCTCATGAATGCAAACTATCTACATACCAAATTTCAGCAAAATCGGTTGGGTGGTTTAGGCGTGAAAAGGTAACAGACAGACAGACAGACAGACAGAGTTACTTTCGCATTTATAATATTAGTATGGATTTGTGTTTGACTGGTGTATAAGATAGTTATCTATCACAAAGCACTCTATAAAATTTTATCATCTCTACTGCTCCTTTGGTTAAAGTAGCTTCAACAGACAGGCAAAATTCAAAAAATTAATTTCCTTAACTAACTGTTATTTTTAAATAACATCTAATTTATAAATACTGCAATATTTAATTTCTATTTGAAAAAAAACACGTCTGTATTTGTTTTTCTGAATTTACGAACAAAATTCTATCTTTTGAAAATCATTTAAATTTTCAAAAGATAAAATTTTGTTCGCCATTTTGAAAGCCATACCATACGCACACAATGTGTACATAAAACAAAATTGTTTTAAGAGAATTTCGTTTTAAATTAGTAATCATGGGCGACGACTGTAAACAAAGTGAAGAGGGAGAGATGGTAATTTAATGTATCTTTCTGTCAAGTGTCAGTGGACGCGATACTCCCTAGACTTTCAAAAGCCGTGGCAACTACGGAATTCCTATTATGTAAATCTTCCTGTAATTTCTGCAGCGCTGTTCAGTCTCTCTAGATACTCGTAACCAAACTATATTTTACTGGGACTTCATACATACTGTAATCACATTAGTGCAATAGGGGACATAGTCTCGTTTTGTTATAAAATATATTATGATAATTTCAAAGAATCATTATCTATGCATAGAATTTAAACAAAAATAAATAACCTAATATGTAAGTAGTAATTGTAATCAGTAAAACATTATGATTTAAAAATGTTTTTCTAAACAGGAAACTAAACATTTAATCATACTTTAAAGTTTTTAGCTAACAAAAAATACGCTGTCAGAAACTCGGGGACATAATACAAAAACCTAGCAGATACTAATCCATAGATGAGTCGACGCGTTCACAGAAACATCTGCGGCCCCGATAACAGTGACAACGAGCAAAACAAAAACGAAATGAGAAAGGTTTGGCAAGTAGTATTGTGGCAAGTTGAGATGGAGCAAGCTTGCACCATTGTACTAGACCTCGAGTATATTTCCCTATACCAATGTACATTTACTGTAGCGAAACTTTATCTAGTAATTACTTTTTTAAAGGACTTAAAAATTACAACTTGTTTGTTTAAGAAAAAAACCGATTCAACACGAAATTAGTTTAATACCAATTTAATGTCATACATATACTACATATATTTACCGCCAGTCTAATCGCCATCTTATTGTCAATTCGAGGTATTTTTATTCCATGTTTCAGTCAAATCCATTAAAATACTACGTACATCGTAACTCAGACTCACTCACAAACTTTTGCATTTATAATATGAGCGTAATATCCTCCCGATGGTAATAACAATACTTAAAACTGCCATTTATTACCATGTAGATGAAAACTTAAGACAGAATTTATAACTAAATTTCTAATTATATTCTAGTAAGTACAAGTAATTATAATAAATTTACAATGTTGTGATATATATTTTGTTTAATATATAGATAGACTTATACTTGCTAAGAATTTTCTTTCGCCACATTAAATATATTTTATACTTGATTAGATAATAAGATTTTTTACTAGTTGAATTTATTATTTTAATGGTCAGTTCTAGTAGTAAAAAGGAGATACGATAGCTAAACAGAATCATTAAATTTTAAAGTCTGAGTTTCCTAGCCTTATATTAAGAGGCGGAATAAGCGTCATTATATAAACTTTTAATGAAGGCTGCAGCACAACAATGTACTGCTACGATACGTGCGGTTTCCCTCTACTGCTATGTTTATCGTTAGCAAGAATTTTATCGATATAGACAGAAATAAATATTTTATAAATGTTTTATATCTTTTTCTTCCCTAGTAACAAGTTGATAAGATCAAGAATATTTTGAATTTACTAACTTACTAACTACTTTAGTTAAACAGTTAAAATCTGATAACTAATACTGTAGTAGAAAAATAACTTAATAGCATAAGCTAGAGCCCAGTAGCAGCAGAGCACGAAGGAAAGCTTAGAAAGACATATCCCTGTAAATTTATTGATATTAAATTTTAAGTTTGAATAGTGTTGCAATACATTTGCAGGACTCACTTTTTCCTATAAAAACATAATAGACTCACGTAGACTAAAAGCAATGAATTTCACTTATCTATACAATTATTCAACTACGATCATAATGTGGGTTTCGAGCCCAACCTTTGTCTGCAATCGAAACACTAAGCGAGTGATTTAAGATTATGGTGTGGGATAATGCGTCCAATCCGGCTCCGTCGCAACTCAGGTGTGGTAAAAGTGCGCTGTGAAATAACGTATTTTATGTCTGCAATAATTCAGACTATCCAGGTCAAATATTAATATTTTATATGCATAATCATGTAGTCCATGCAAAGATTTTATTATGTTTAATTTTTATATCGCAACTTTCGCACTGAATTAATTAAAATTGTGGTGTACACTGTACAATCTGGATTACGTAATTAAAATTGTTTAGGATGTCTTCCCCCCTAGAATATTTTAGTGTAGTTTAATGTCAATAGAATTTTTTGTGAGGTCGTTTCACTCCGCCTATTAGTCCTCTTTCAGATATTATTTACTAATAATAATGTTATATAATATATACAGTCTGATTAGTTAAATTATACTTATTACATATTAATAATAGCAAACCCGGCCCGCTTCGCTGGGCGTAAGTTAAAATAAATTAAACGGTTTTTATAATTTTCTAATAAAATAAAGTAGCTTAAATCTTAATCGTAAGTAATTCCTTATAACATTAGCTATCTTCGAGTGAAAGTCCTATCAAAATCGATCCAACAGTTTCAGAGATTAGCTGGAACAAACAGACAGACAGACAAAAATTTATAATTTTTTTTATGTAAGTATATATATGAATATATATTCATATGCATTTAGTGAAAAGCTGTTAATTTGAAATTAAAAACACACTTCAATTTTATTTATATATATATGTGTGCATACAATTTTACACTAACGGTTTGACAGATTTGGATGAATTTAGTACATATAAATAGATTATTATCTACTAGTAGGTTAGCAACCGAGCGAGTCGCTAGTAGGTACCTATATAGCAAATATCCAATGAACCGGGTTTTAGTCACGTTTTGTAGACATGATATTCATTAAAATGATAATTGTTTAACATGTATTAGTGGTAGCTTGTAGATATGATACAGCTACCCAAAAAATACTTGAAACAATTAAACTAATAAATTAAAAAGATAATTTCAAAGTTTTTTATCTTATTATTATATTCTATGATAATACAAATAATTGGGTACGATATTAAAAAAATCAAGAAGTGAGAACTTCTAAGGAATGGTGCATATAAATGAAGTAATTATCATTATATTATATTATATTCGATGTACACTGTCATTGATCCCCCTCGTACTGAGGGAGGCCCGTGCCTAGCAGTGGGACGTTAAAAAGGGCTGATGATGATGATGACTGTCATTGCACAATCACAACATTTAATTCAAAATTATTTTTTACTAGCGAGACCCACGGCTTTGCTCATACTACAAGTACTAAAAATATCTGTGGCTTTATGTTATTACTTGCAATGTACCAAGGAATGATTGGTCCACTCTCTTTTATAAAGACTACTCTTCAGAACCAGCTATTGTGTTTTCCTATGTGCTACCTTTTAGGCAGTCTGAATATTTACCGTCCCTCACTGTATTAAGTGTACTTCAGGAGACAGACATATACTATTGCAAACTTTTTTGTAGGTCTTGTAAGCTACCTTTAACTATCTAATACATAGTTTTGGTTCATCGCTTAGGAGATTTAGCCATATTTTGTAAGGTCAATTTTTCTTTTTAAGGTTTACAATTTCCTATAGCATAGTTTTGATGTATCTCTTAAGACTAAGCCACCGCCAGCTTTCAAAAGACGACTCATTAAACCCAATTATTTTGTTTTCCTGTGGAAATGTAATATTTTTCTGCAATAAAAAGTACCCTAAGTCATGCCCCGAGTAATAAGTAATCACTATAACACAAAATTTGCATAAAATGCCTACACCTGTACTTTTTGAGTTTAACGATAACATGCAAACAGACAAAAATTTAGTAACTATTGTTTTAGGTTTTCAATTTCAATAGACAATACATTCAATAGACAATACGCTACAGTTTTTTCTAATACGTTAAGTTGCTGTTCAGTTATATTGTGTATAGATTACCATTTAGCCTCGAGATTCAATTTGAAATTATTTAAAATATAACCTATATTTGTTATCACAGAGCTTATGGTATTATTGAAGGTTATAAGACCAAGTTTATAACAACTTGCCATCAACGGTTTTTTTTCTTATTAAACATTAATAATAATTAAAATTACAATAAAATTAAAACTTAAGTGTAACAACGTCCGCGAAATTTATTATCTCAGTTCAATCCTAAAGGATTACATGTAATTTATTAACTTACACCCATATCATATCTTGTATTAATAATTTGTAGTCCTACGATATTCTTATCACGTCTTATGAACTAGGCCGAAAACATGCAAGGAACATCACGGTGCAAAATGCTTTTGTCTTAGCTATTCTAACATAACATTCTCATCAATTAACATGTGTTATTTCAATAATAATCTTGTACTTGAAACTAAATTATGTTAAAATAGAATTTTATAAAACTTTAGTTACACTCATATGATGATAATTACATCTATACTAATATTGTAAAGAGGAAAGTATTATAAATGAAACTACCTTTTCGGATTTTGTTGTTTTGTTTACAAAATAAATCCGCGACAAAATCCGAAAAGGTAGTTTCATTTATCATCATCAGCCCTTTTTGACGTCCCACTGCTGGGCACGGGCCTCCCTCAGTACGAGGGGGATCAGGCCATAGTCCACCGCGCTGGCCCAGTGCGTGTTGGCGGACTTCACATGTCTTACGAAAACTTGCTAGATTTTCTCAGACATGCAGGTTTCCTCACGATGTTTTCCTTCACCGTAAGACAAGTGGTAATCATGATAGAAATGATTCGCACATGAAAATATCAGAGGTGCGAGACCCGGATTTGAACCCGCATCACTCGGTTATACAAGCGACGCGTTACCGCTGGGCTACCACTGCCTTCATTTATGCCTGTTTCATTTATAATGTCGAATATTCGCGTAAATCTAAGAAAGTATTAAGAGGAAAATATTAAAAATTTGTATTGTTGTATGTAACGAATAAACTCAAAAACTACTGGACCGATTTTAATGAAATTTGGTACACAGATAGTCTAGAGCTTGAGAAAGCTACTTTTCAAGGCAAAAATAGGGCTGTAATGGGTTAAAATAGGGAATGAAAGTTTGTATGGAAATTACGTCATATTTAAAGCTAGAAGCTTGAAACTTATTTTCAGGCTTTTGATTAGATATAAATAAATAAGACATTCAATGTTTGTAAAAAGTTTATGCCAAAGGGGGTACTTAGGGACGAACCCGAGTGAAGCGAGGGTGAGTTGCTACTATAATATAAACTCGCTGAGCATCTATCGGCGAGCGTATGTTGAGTGGCCAAACTAAGAACTAAGAATCGTGATCTCTGAAATTTCGAAATTAAATCTGCATAATAACGGTTAGATCCACTACGGACTTTCTGCAAATGTTTAAACTAGTGACCACCTATCGATACCACTAGACGAGACGACGCTGATATTACGCTCGGGGCATTACGCCAAGAGTGGTTGCTTATCTAGTGGAACCGCTGTCTGTCTAAGCCTGTTGATAATATTGATAAGGTAGGCATCTGGTAGTCTATAGCCTAGTTTCTTGACCCAAACAAAATTCAATTGAATATTTTAAACATTCGTTCAATTTTTCTCCATAATAGTTACGACGTTGGATCATGACAAGAGGACTCTCTACGTGCAGAACCTGTAACCTCGCAACGTAAAACTTCCTAAGGGTCAAACTTCTTTGACCCCGTGAACCCTGTTCTAAAGCGATATCAAATATTATAATGACACTATTGTTTACAATATTCTAGCATAAGAATACAATGACTCGTTATACAACGTATTGCATCGCACTTACTCTATAGATGTTCTATATAACGCAGCGTAACGTCACGTATTCCTGTATAAGCAATCTTTTAAATAACTGGTTACTTCTTATTATTAAGAAGACATCTTCATTTGTCTATATTAAAGTTAAAAAAATTTGGTTTGATTTAATTTATAGCTTATTTTTCATTTTTTATTTATTTATTCGTATTCTTCTCATCAAATACTTCCATTTGACATCCATATTAGTGCCTAAAAACTTATTCCGCATTCATTCCATTTAACGAAAGCTTGTAATTGAATTTAAGATTATTAACCAAATTAAAATACACAAACAATATATAGAAAAAACTGTAACAAATGAATAAACTATAAATATGTTTATACATTTTTTTAATTAAAATTTTTAAGACTCCATTATATAACAGATGACATATGATAAATAAAAATATCTTTACATTTCAAGGATCAGTGCATCAAACAGGAACGCTCAGTTAATAATTCAATGGTTACTCGGTCATGCATCAGTGGCGATGAGATAAGGTACAGTGGACAAGAAGATCTATGTATAAACTCTACCTACATGCACCTATTAAATATTGATTATTGAGATTTATGTAATGCATTCTTTATGTTATCTATATAAAGTACAATTTGCATAAGTACAGGTGGGACTGAAAGGCCGGTATTAGTAATCAAAATTTAAGACAACCTTCCCCGCCCATAGAACCTCACAATTACCCAATGACAGACAGTCTAAATAACTGCGTAGATAAAAATAAACATACAATAATAAATAATATAAATATACTATTTTTAATATTTATCTTTAAAGAGATTATATTTCAATCATTATGATAACATTTCAGGTAAGTATCGCCTGCCTGTCTGTAAGAAGAGAATTAAGTACTCGTATATATGATATCGTTTTAGGAAGTATGTCTATGTAAAGTCTGCCATGAGTAGATAAAAAAATAAAATGTCTACAGTTACGCAGTTAAATATTAATCTTTAAATAACTGAGTTATCATTGTAGATAATAAAATAATAAAATATCGTAACAAAATGTTTAATGTTTTGGTCGAAGTTTTTGAAGTTTAGAGCTTTAGGATTTTATGCATTTGTAGGTGGCAATCTTACCCTGAAGTTCTGTATTAGATAGAGCAAGCGAATTGGTCGGCAGTAATTTAAGATTATCTGTAGAGCTAATAGCGGCAGTTAGAATGACTATCCGGCGCGCACTGGACGGGACATTTGTCCAAGCGACAGCTCCAATTACCGGGAAATACCGGACTCATTCGTTGAAATACCTGAACGATTTACTATCTACATATAGCATTTTATATTTGTTTTGGTTTCTTATAGAAATTTTATGTGTATAAAGCCCAAATTGTGGTGGTGGTAATGAAAAAAAGACCGCATGGGAAACCAACATCTGATATTTTCATGTGCGAAACATTTCTAATATGATCACACTAGTTTTACGGTGCAGGAATACATTGTGAGGAAAACTGCATTTCTGAGAGAATCTAAAAAGTTTTCGAAAGACAGGATGAAGTCCGCCAACCCACATTTGGCCAGCGTTATTTTTAACTTTTATTTAAACTTATTAATAATTGAAATTGTTATAGTTCATATACATACATTAAAACTCTTTATAATTAAAGTGTATCTTTGTCGGTCTGCCTGTCCTTCTTGTCGCTTCCCTTAAATACCAATGCATACCTACTTATATAAGAACCTGGGACCTACATCTAATTGTGATAAGGCTCGCATCATATCTATAGATTATTAAATTTCATTTAAAAGATTAAATTCGCGTGCATAGTGTTTTATGCTTGCAATATGCATACAAGTATTTATTTCGTTAGCAGCAGAAAAAGCTCATTTTATTATATTTGTTAAAAAATATTTTCTTAAATAAAATAGTACCTATTTGCAGGTTTTAAAATACAAAGGTAAATGCTTAATCCATTATTATTTTATGTTTATTTACTTAATGTCTCAAAAAATGTATACAGTGTCAATATGTTTTCCTTTTATTTATCCAAAAGCTTTTAAGTCTCGAGAAAACAGATAGCCACAAAAGTAATGTAAGTACAATTATGAATGAGAGTCTTACATATCTGTCGAAGACTATTATAAAGTAGTGAATCTCAAAAGTTTTCGTACGATTGATTGTATTTTAAGGTCGTACTATAACTGTTATTTCATGCCAACTAATCGAATTTCTAATTGTCTTACTGCCCCAATAGAGAATGCCGACCCTTGGTATTGATCTGTTTTGATTGATTCTCTTTGATAAGATCAGATTCATTTAAATTAAATTTCTAATTAAATCAAGCCACATAAAATACAGACATTATATTTCACATTATATTATCAAATATCGAATATCAATGTAATTGAGATTCTTTATAAAATTATTTAAGTAAGAAATTATAACATTATTTTTGATACAATTGATTGATTGATTTGATTGATCATAAAGACCTTTATAAAAAAATAAGTCTATGGAGGGTTATTTAAAAAATTAAGTAGGGCAATTGAGCTTGTAAACCTATAAGATCTTATAGAATATTTTATTTAACTCACTTTGTGGTAGTAAGTTAAAAATGATATAATAATCATAAATTATGATTCCTAGAAAATAAAAGGAATAAAAATCTAATCTATGTTCTGCGTCTTCCTGGGGATCTTGGATTTGGTAGAGACTGCTTCAATTTTTTACATTGCTGTACTACTACTTACTTACTTACAGTACTACTTGACTGTGAAGTATTTTATTGAGCTTTTTAGTGAGCTTTGAGACGTCGCACATGTAGTGAATAAAAACTGCAAATATATCCATAATCTTATTCAATAAAAAGGGTCCTCTATACTATCGGAAATGTCAGTGTCAAATTTCTTGGGAGATGAGGGTCAGAACGTAACAAATGTATAATGTCTTACCTCAACCACTCTTGACGGACGTATTTATTCTCCATTTTTGCCATAAAATTACTTCTATTATATATTTCTCTATATTATTATAGCTCTTGAAGTATGGTTTCATCGTATTTTAGAATTATTTAACAACAATATAATTATATAGCAACAATAATCACTTAATTATAACAAATCTATATCTACCCATATATAAAACTGCTGCCAAATTTATTTAGGCGTATCATTTAAAAAAAGCTCTATACTTTTAATTGTGACGTTCAGTTTGACGGCTTTTTGTAACATGTTTTAATTTCAACAACGACATAGTGTTTTTGTTTATTTGTATGTCTGTTTAAAGCTCCTTGAATTACCGAATGAATTTTAAATTAATATTCCTGATACGCATATGAGCGAAGTGAGTGTATGACGCTAATATAATTTGAATTATAATTTTACGAACCGTTAATCTGAAATTGGTTAAAACATTAATTAATCATCATAAATGATTTGTAAATTTTAGTTTAGACAAATCAATTTAAATAGAATTGCACCATTTTAAAATAAAAACTAAATATATTGGCTGCTAGAAAAGATTAGTAAATCTATATAAATATATAATAAAATCCTGACTTAGTCAAATCTGTACAATGTACATTGATAATTATTTTTATCAATGTACAAATTCGATTATATTATTGAAATAGTCATTTTTATTAATACAGAGGTTGAATTTATAGTTTTTAGAAGTTTTGTCTGTCTGCCTGTCTGTCTGTGACCGCATCACGAGAAATTTTGTATGATGATAGCTGGTTATCTAGGCCAAGAAATAGGATACTTTTACTGCGGGAAAATATCTCATTACTGAGAAATTTCATCACACGGTATAATAGGTACTCGTATGTGTTTGATTTCCAATCTTTAGAACGCGGGCGAATCCGCGGAAAATGCTAGTGAGTTACTAACTATACTAAATGTGCAATATGGTAAAATAATATTGTTAGTTAGAGAGATTTTCGTTCAAACAATATCACACCGCTCCAATACCTAAAATAGTTACAGTCCGACTTTGTATTAATAACCTGCAGGTAACAGTTTTGACGCCTCAAATTCTAATTTACGAGTACGTCACACATTTACATCTTTTAAAGAATTTATTTTGAGTATTCTGATGATTGGCTTATTATTATTTTTTTAGTAATTTCAAAAATAAAATGCAAAAAAAATCTATTTGCATAGATGTAAGTATATATGTATAATAAATAAGATTTTTTAAGTACATACTAATATAAAACCAATTTATAATCCTTTTTAACCATATTTTAATTACGCTTCTATACTCGTAGTTTTGTCTTATTAAGAAAGTTCGTAGCCTTCTATAGCTTCGCAGCACCACAAAAGAAAGCACAGTAAGTTAAAATTAATTAAAAAATGCTTTCCGAATTCCAATATAGTTATGAAATAATTTCAATATAACTTTTTTATGATTTTAAGAATTTTAACCTATAAAGGTGTAACTAGCGTGTAACTAACCGGCCCCTCTGTTAAGTTAGGATTTTGCACGTAACAAAAATATATCTGGCTAAATACTAAAAATATTCCTACCAGAAACATTTATCCACCGAAACACAATTAGAGAGAAGGCAGTAGTTACAAATATACACATTATGTAAGACATAATATATGTATTAAAATAAGATAATGTAAGAGATATATCTCTTAAGTCTTAAGCCTCAACGCAATAAGCTGTTGTGAAAAAGTAGATTAACTCACATAATTATTAGTATAACCACATTTCGTATCAGTTTTGGTAATCAAACGCGGGACCTCCAGTGTTTATTACTGTTCAGTCAGACACAACTCCCGCAATAATTAATTATTTATCTCCATATATAATATTTAAATCTGATGAAATAGACAGTTTTTGACTCGCAATTTCCACATATGGCGTACTGTTTGTTATATACTTCATTCTACTAATACTTTAACCCAGAAATTCATAAAACTTGCAACTACGGGAATTGGAAAAGTTAGCATTTACGTTTTGAAGACTGTATCAACTTTGATACGCTACCATCTGTCTTGTTGACCTACTGGTCTATAGATCTGTTGAGAAGAGATTCAGATTTTATGGTATTAAGAATCAAATTAGGCCAAAAGAAAGCAGCCCAAAGTTAAAAAGTTTGTAATAGTAGCACCTCATGACTTAGGACGCACATAAAACTATAACGATTTTTTTCCCGTACGAAGGACTAATTTTTAATGATATTGTCAGATTTTGTCCAAGATACGAGTAAATAGCTATAACATGATTCCAGAAAGTGGACATTTATAATGAGAAAAAGAAATGGAATTGAAGAAGCATAATAATTATCGAAAAATTACTAAGGAGGAATTAAGAAAAAAACTGAAAACATAAATGTTTATACTATATGTATTTACTAAACTAGTACTTTTGGAGAATACTCAATATTGAAATGTGTCCACAAAGTTACAGAGATCTCTCAACCTAACTTTCCTCGTTATGTCCAAACAGACATGTTTTAAGATTTGCAGGCTTTGAGTGCATTCGAGACACAATGGCCTCGTTCTTATCTTACAGGCGCAGACACGTCCATTTGGACTTTTTGTCGGGGCCTCGAAGCGTCGGTCGCGGGGCACGTACACTCACTCGCCGGGACGCGCTTGGAATTCAATATCTTAACTCAGACAAGCATATTATGGCCTTTGTAATACTATTTTCTCATTGTCTTCGTAATAGTTGAAGCGATTACATTATGAAATATTCCCGTTCAGTTACGAGTTTCGTTTATTATTGATAATATTTTTTTCTGCGCTTTATCTGTTCATATAATTCCATTTTTAGGGTTCCATAACCAAATGGTCTAGTCGAAACTCTGTAACTAAGCCAATTTTGGTGTCTATCTGACTAGGTGTGTAATAAAGAACCGGTAATTTTTTTTTTGAATCAGACAATCAAAACAACAAAATAATAAAATAAGGATAAAGTTACTTGGCTTATACTTTATATAGAAAGGATGATTTTTAGTATTTTTGTTCTTTTGTTTGATCGTAAATTCCAAACGTCCATTTTAAACTGAATAATGGAAATGTATATCGGATTCTGCTACTACAATATATATCTTTCAATTACAAATGTTGATAGGTATATTGCTTACGGAACAACTGTGCGATTTCATTTCTCTTTTTAATCGTCACGCTAATTTTTATTTAAGATAAGTCGAAATTCTATTTAGTGGGGCCATATTTTATTGATATATTCTTACGTATTAACGAATATCTAAGCTTGTATTATCCAACAAATTCATGACAAACACCTAGTGTATTGATATCCTCATGGGTCTCTGTCTCTATGCGATGAATTAATTTTGAAATAAGATATACATTTGTAGGTATCATTATTATTATAATATTCATCCACTGGTTATAATTCCTTTTAAACGCACTCAACTACGATGCCCCAACGACGGCGACATCAATGATCCCCCACCAATACAAGAAGAACGCACATCCGGACGGATAAACTCACAATGGGGACAATCACGTGGGGAAACCTAAAGAAATATAATAAACTATGATGATCATCATCATCGCCATAGACCGAAAAATTTTAGATGCTTATTTTATTATAAATGTCGCAGTAACAAACTGTGTCTACACAAACATTTATATCAAAAATTCGAACACCATACTTCCATAGCATAGGCAATACCAGTTCAAACTACACAACGACAGGATTTTATCATTATAGTACAATTAGCGTTGTTACTAACTTCAATTCAAGGATCGGATATAATATCATTTACGTGTTAACACGATACACGCATTTTAGTCACTAGGCACTACATTCCTCCGCTAGCTAGCGTACATAATAGAGCAAGAGCCCATGATGGCCAGACCTTCGTTATTTTATAAAAGCTGAAAGTTTCTCTGTACATGTCCTTATAGGTAAGAACGACCAGCAACTATAGAGCTTGGGTTGTGGTTACCTGGGCAGGTAACAGGTAGTAAAGGTGTATAAAATAATACCTAAAATTTGTTAAAGTATAAAGCTCATTTTTTTTATAATATTTTCTTCGGGATACCTTTAGAAATCTCGTCATCTATTGCCGGACACTTATGACAGTTGCTACCCCCTGCCAGATACCCCTAAACTTTAATAGATTATATATAATTATACTTTCGTTATAGTATAATAGCAAAAATTTATATATGTTACTTGGGGACCCTTAAAAAGATGTTACCTCAATAGATGGACAATTTTAATGGTTTTTACATCTTGCCAGACACATTGAAAGTCTGCTGTATGTGCGAGCGCGAGGTAACAACTGATCAAGCGGGTGCTTTGGTTCTTTATTTCTGTATTATTTATAAATTGCGATTTTGCATTATATTACTCTGTGGTCACTGGATTATAAAAAAAAAGAAACTATGAAAAATATGGCTTGAAAATGGAATTAAAAAATTGAGTTTGAATGGTCTAACTTAGAATATTTTTACAAATATTCTGTTAAGTAAGGCAATATACTTTATTACTTATACAGAAAAAAATAAATTAAATTAAATTAAATTCATCAGCTACCCAATCTCTAACTACAGACTTTCTATCGAGGGATATATTAATCTAGTTTTTAATCAGTACGATGATATATATAAGTGTAATCATATTATTTTAAAGTCCGTTATCGTGGATTAGAAAATAGATATAGGTAACCGTCGTAATCTCCACCCCAATAAACCTTGACATTGACATCCATATAGTTTTATTAAAATAAGTGGTTGCCCAAGGCTTCAATCTATAACCTAATCTATTAAATTAACAAAATAAATATTTATTTAAATTAAAAAATAAAACATATATTTAAATTTGAATGGCAATTTCAGAGATCATTGAATGAGAACAAACAATTTTATTGCTATAAAGATATTGTTTGAGTGCCTTGGTGGTGAAGTAGATATGATGTACGGCTGTATATCCAGAAGTCTTGGGTTCAAATCCTAAGTTTAGTTATTTTGTGAGAGAGATCAGAGAACACCTGTTTCATACATTGTTAAAACAGTAGTTATCGAGTGTTTTGGTTTAGTAAGGCTCAGACTTCTCAGTCTGTCTCAATCTCAGTCTTCCCAACTCTAGATTGTCAGACAGTAACAATCTAGAGTTGGGAAGTTGGAGGTATTTCATCTCCGTGCTTCGGAGAGCACGTAAACCCATCGGTACTGTGTCTAATAGCTTACTCGTGTTTTTGTGTCTAAGCGCACACGTGTGCTTTATAAATATGTCCAGCGATCTTTCGGAAGGGCATTTATATTAAACATAAATTAAAAATATATATGATGAATTCTCCAAACCATCTTACTCGTAATAAGACATATTCGTATATTTTTTCCGTTATATACATAATTTTTTATATTCTTTCCAGATTGACGAGATATGACAAAATATTTTAATCGTAATATTATGAAGATATTGTAAGTTATTTTCGTTATATTTAAAACCTCGTATCCCCGTTTTCATATAAAAGTTCGTATGATAGTCGGTAGCATTCCAGCGTTTCACCCCTCACGTCCGATAGAGTGGTCAGTCTAAATGCCTTCACTAAGCGATTACACTATGACTTTATATGTTTCGGGCAAAGCGTTTTCAGGTAAAAGCGGTCACTACTATAATACATCAATACGAAAAATTTTACAGAATCAAAAGTGTCGATATAACATTACAATATTTTGCTCTTTATCTTTGCATTTTCTAATATTGAATACTTCTATAATTCTATGAGGTGTTAAAAATGTATAATTTACAAGAGGGTAACACCGCTTGGATTACAAAGTCTGGGCAGCGTCGAGAATTTACATAATAGGGAATCCGTGGCTGCTTTTGAAGTTTGAACGAGCCCGTGTCCAGTCAAAGTAGCGTACATTAAAATAACATTAGCTTGTTTGAACGCACGTTGAACTCATTAGAGAAGAAAATGGTTATTTTTTGAACATTTTAAAATATTTTCGCAACTTTACGTACATGAAGAGAGCTTTGAATAAAATATTAAAATAGCTTAAGCAAATATTTTGCCAACATTTACTTTAGCCCGTTCATTTTATTAACGGCGCGCAGCGACATGTGACAAAATAGAATGAACAATACATTTTGCATATATGGAAAATACAGTCATTAATTGGATATCGTGTCATGTCAGCGATTAAAATTTTCATCATACTATGATAAACTAATAGTCGTATATATTACTTTTACATTGAATATTTGTTATTTTTTTTGAAAGTCAATAAATACTGGGAAGCTCATAAAATACTGGAGTACTCGATTCAGCCAAATTAAAAATGTGAATGCAGCAGTTGCCGTAATTGGGTAACCACTGCGCATCATTAGGTAATTGCAGCTGTGGCTCAATGTGTCTCGAGCTTACTAACACCCATACTCGCAAATTCAACATTATTTTCTATTATCTTTTATCTTCCGGTAGTAATTGAAGAATAGTATAAAAGTTTATTAAGGTTTTGTTAATGTTTTGTACTATTAATTAATTTATTTACTAGTGGCTCTCCAGTTCTTTACGTTTATTATATTATTGAGCATGGATTTAGTTTTCAAATTCGTGTCTATACTTGTTCACCGTTTAAGATTTTCTACATCTCGAGCCAATTCATGACGGAAACAATTATCAGATCTTAAAGACATAAACATAAAACATAGAAGATTTTAGAAAAGAAAAGTATTTCTAATTTAGCTTGCAACATTCAACTGAAACAAACAAACCAACTCACAAACGTTGCAATTAAATAAAAGATTTATTTAAATAAAAGATTTATAAAATATTCAGTTATAACTGACAGAAAAATATTTCAATAAGGTAATTTGTTAAAGCATATACATGTCGCTACTAAATATTATCGCAGATTTTTTAATATTGACATGGTAAACATTGGGTCATGAAAGATCCACTTTAAAGTATCACTGCGGTAAATTTTCAATAAGGCTATCAACATTAAAGTTTGTTCAACAATCAAGCATTCTATTTACCTAGACACTACTATTAATATTACAATTATTTCCTTAATTTAGTCAAATTTTAGTAGGTACTCAAATTTTTTTATATAACCTAATAAAGAGGGTACCTAACCCTCTTTAGTTTAAGTTTTTTACATTTTTTTATTATTATTATATCCTTCCGTGTGACTTACGGAACATACAAATAAAAATTAGCCGAATTGGTCCAGCCATTATCGAGTTTTGCGCTTACCAACATTAATTTTTCTCTTTTTTTTAGTAAGTATTAAAACCTTCCGTGGACCTTAAGAGACATACAAAAAAATAAATTAACCGAATTCGTCCAGCCATTCTTGAGCTATGTGTTGTTGTCTTTTTTATTTATATATAGTGAACCGGGGCTATTGCGTCTAAAAAGTGCAATTTTTTCGACTAGGGTAGGTTGAAGAAGCTGTATTTCTGCTACTGAATAGTTTACGGGAAAATTGCTTAAATATCTTAAATTGTCATATCCTTAAGATTTATTTTCACTTAATTGTATAAGAAAACACCGAGTATATTCTTGTTAAATTTGGTATGAATTCCAAGGACTGATTTTAGACACAATAGCCCCGTATCGGGGGTTATTGTAACTATCATTCTTAATTTCTAAACTTAAAGAGATATGATGCTTGGAATCACTGATTATGATAAAAAAGGCATTGAAGAAAATGATTTGAGCACTTTATCTATGTAGGAAAGCTAGTTTCTGTTAAAAATACTTTTTTTGGTCAAAGAGGGGTTATTGTAGCTTTTTATTTAAATTTAGTGTTGGGATTATGCCTGATAAGTATTGTATGTCGATTGTCGATAAATTCTATACATATAATCAAACTGTAATTTAAAAAATCTGTACATGAAATATTTTTAAGAACATGACTAACGTAATGTGTATTGAATGAATAAAACCCCAAAACAACAATTATTATAATTTTTGTCTGTTTATATGTTATCGTTTACCCTAAAAAGTACTGGACTGATTTTAATCAAATTTTGTGTAGTGATAACTTATTACTCGTGATGACTTGGGATTCTTTATATTGCAGAAAATGTTTAATTTTCACTGGAAAACAAAATAATTGGTCTAGTCCTGGAAAGCTAGCGGTGGCTAAATCTTAAGATATACGTCAAATCAAAGTCGAAGGAAATTTGAGTCTTAAATAGACCTACAGAAAAGCCTATATCAAAATGTACCTTCTAAGTTACACTTGCAATACCTATTTTTATCAGTAAGCATTAAAAACAATAACTTAGCGAATCGCGCGTCCATGCGTTTACACAAAAAGTACTGAACCAATTTTAACTAAACTTTGTGCAGTAATAGAGTCTTACTAGGGACCGTATTTAGGATATCCTTTACTACAGAAATGAAACAAAAAAAATACTATCACAGGAATGCACAGTAACTGGTTCTATAGAGTAGTTCGTTTCAGCCCAAATACGTCCACTGCTGGACATAGGACTTCCACAAAGTTCCACAAAAAATTTTCACGACAACAGATCATGTAACATCCGCATTCCGCACCCAGTGAGCTCCCACTACTTTAATCAAGACGTCAGTCCACCTTGTGGGAGGCCTGCCCACGCTTCGCCTTTCAGTACGTGGCCGCCACTCGAGAACTTTGCGTCTCCAACGATCGTCTATTCTGCAAAATATGTGCCCCGCCTACTGCCACTTGAGCTTGCCTGTTTGATGGACTATACCAGTGACTTAGGTTCTTCTACGTATCTGAAGTGTTTTTCTGACATGGTGTAGTTGCACTGTAAAATGGTCCCTACCATTTTACACCGGCACCGGCACCGGAAATCCAGCGTCATCAAGAGTTGAATTCGATGCAAAAAGAGAACATAAGATCTGCTTTCTCCTTTCCAGAATGTGCCCGTGTTAAATCCTGGTTGCGCAAAGTTGGTAGAGATGATCGACAGAAATTTCCTTCCTCGGTTTTAGCGAGAGTTCAAAAAGCTCGTGATCCAGATGGCAAGCTTAGAAGTTTCTCGCCTATATGTTTGTCTCTTGACCTGACCATTAACGTTTTGCCGGATCTAGACGCAGCATTAAATTTCTTTTTGAGATAGACTACGTTAGGATTCTTGGCTGCGCGCCAACAATCCAAGCCTCATAGGATTCCTGCTTTTCGCAAAAGGCACTAACTAGCACTGGATGCAACAAAGTAGCGTTCGCGATCGCCAACCCGCATGCCAAGCGTGGCGATTATGGCAAATCCCCCCCAAAATGACTAACAAACAATACCGGCCCCCAGTACCCGGCAGCCTTACTATTCCTGGTCATGGTAGCGGCCTAGATAACGGTAGGGTACGAAGAATCTCCGGGTGCGGTCGGGCTACCATAAACGACGACTGACCTGGCAGCACTAAGCACGCGCACACTGCGAACCGATGGATAAATTTCTGAAATCGAGGAAGAATTGTTTTTGAACTCGAGGAAAAATTGAGTAGGCTACGATGGGATATTATGTGATAATCGGAGGTTCGAAGAAAGGGAAAGAACTCGATAGCACTCAAATCTGGTAACCTGCTTTATTTCCGGGAGGAAAACCAACAGTCCCAGGGTGGTGTCGGGTTTACCGCCCACCAGTCTCACTTGAACAATGTGGTAAATATCGGGAGCGTGCCGACCAGGGTGACGTACCTTGTTCTGCGAATGACAAAACGTTATTCCTTAAAACTAATTCAAGTGTACGCACCGACCTCGATATATCCTGATAAGGAGGTGGAGTCTATGTATGAGGACATTAGTAGAGCCATGTATACCTCTAAAACCCACCTTACCGTTGTCTTGGGAGACTTCAATGCGAAACTAGGCAAGCGAGAAGGCGATGAGCTGACAGTGTGTCAATTTGGATTTGGTTGTCGAAACCATCGGGGACATCTACTTGCGCGTTTTATGAAGAAGAAGAGGGACTCTGAATAATGAACTCCTTTTTCAAAAAATGAAACCACAGAAAGTGGACTTAAATGAGCCTGATGATGATGAGATAGACTTCATCATGTCAACGAAAAAGCAAATATTCAATGATGTCTCTGTGATCAGTGCGTTTAAAACCGGAAGCGATCACCAGCTTGTGAGGGGCGAATTGAATATCAGTGAAAGGCTCCACAATAAATCCAAAACCCCGAGAGCTTTCAGTTAGAACTCCAAAACCGTTTCGATTTCGATTGCCTAGATAGCGATGTGAACTCCTATAATGATGGGTTTGTAGAAGCTGACCAATCAATTGCGTCTAAATACATGCAGGGCTGTAGCTAGAGTCAAATTTAAGGTAGGGCAGCATTGATTACAGGTAGGGCGGAAATAAAAAAATTATCATACTTTGTCTGCCCTCGAAGCACGGCTCCTAATTCGATCATGTATATCACTGACCTCTAGGTATTGATGTACATTTAATAGCTATTCGTAAACAAATAATTTCTGTGACAGAGAATGAGCAATGAGCATGGATCTAAGAACTATCAAATCCTCAACGATGAACGATGAAGAAACGAACAGGATGGTTGAACTTCCAGAGTTGCATGTAGGGATTCATGAGAGAGACAATAATTAATTGTTGTGTGGGGTGATAATAATAATTTTAAAAAATATTTAAAACAGTTGAAGTCTACGATTTGCCATGTTATTAAAAATGCAAAGAAATTCGTTCAGATCAACTGATTTTGTTCTTTTTCAACCGACTTCCTAAAAGGAGGAGGTCTGTGTTTTTTTATGTTTGTTACCTCAGAACTTTCGACTGGGTGAACGGATTTTAATGTTTTTTTTTATCTGAAAGGTGGCGCTTCCCGTGTGGTCCCATTTTAATATTTTCTAGTTCTGACAATGGCATCCATGAGAAAACCATACAAGTCTTAAATTTGCATTAATAATGTGCGCGTCAAATGGACGAATAACTCAATATCACGCTGACCGATTTTGATGATTCTTTTTTTATTGGAAAGGTTGTACTTCAAGGGTAGTTCGAAAATAATTTGGTTAGGTTCTGATCATGAGATCCATAACAAAGTAATGGAACTCTTCAATTCTTAGGAACAATTTAACGATACTCGGCCGAATCCATACTAATATTATTAATATAATTAATATAATTAATATAAATATTATAAATGCGAAAGTAACTCTGTCTGTCTGTCTGTCTGTCTGTCTGTCTGTTACCTTTTCACGCCTAAACCACCCAACCGATTTTGCTCAAATTTGGTATGTAGATAGTTTGCATTCATGAGAAGGAAATAGGCATATTATTTTTTGGAAATTCAACCCCTAAAAGGGTTAAAAGGGGTGGCCAAGTTTGTATGAGAAAAATATTTTTATTGCACATTTTTGCATGTAACATTGAATTCATGCTTTTTAGTACAAATGATGAAACACGTATTTCAGGGTTTTTCGAAATTCACCCCCATTGGGGGTTAAAGGGGGTGGCTAATTTTGTGTGGGAAATTTAATTCTATTGAAATATTTTGCGTGACACTGAAATAATGCTCTGCAATACAAATTATGAGATACATATCTAAGCGTTTTTTGAAAATCAACCCCTATGGGGGTTAATGGGGGTGGCACAATTTGCGTAGGAAAAATATTTAACAGTAATTTTACCATAAGTCCATAACAATGAACCACGTACATCAGTTTATCATTAACGAAAAACACACAAAGAAATTATGATACACATAGTAGCAAAATTGGTTAAAAATAGGAAATAAGTTTTAGAAAGAGCAGCAGCACGGCAGGTGCGGGGCGCGCGCGGGCTTGTGGCTTACTTGCGGAACAATAAAACAATATTCAGTTGTGTATGACTAATGTATTTAATGTGCATATTTTTTAATTAAACTTAAAATTTTGATGTTTTTAAAAGCTAACATTTTATTTACTGTCGGAAATACTTTTGGGTTAGGTGTATAATAATATAATTACGGTTGACATAAGTTTTCATTTTCAAAACTGTACCTGTTTATTTCTCTTCAGATTTTTTTAGTTAATATTTTCTTTTTATCCATAAATTATACAAAAACAATATTCAGTTTAAATTACTTCTTATTTCGCGTATGATTAATGCAATTAATTTGCATAATTAAGTATTTTCTTAAATTAAACTTTATCGAAAATTCGGAAATAGTTTTAGGTTAGGTGTTAATAACATAGTGAAAAGGTCACATTTTTTTCTTATTAATTCAATATCTTACGTACTCTATTTTACCTCATTTTTGTTTCCAATAGCTTTGGAACTAATTAAGTTCAGTTTTGATCGATGCTATCAATTTATATAATTAGTAATTTATTTCTCTTTTCAACTTAGTTTGTTGACAAAAGTAGTTATTAGCGAAGGTTCTCTTTATTTATCTAAATTACATAGTTGAGTTTTTTAATGTAAGTATATGAATGCAACCCGATTCCTTAAACATTGTTTTTTTTTTGATTCGTTTTACTTGGCGTTTCACACAAAAAGTACATAACTGATTTGAATTAAGTTTTGTATAGTGATACGTTATTATACGAGAAAACATTTAAAATACCTTTTATTGAACATTAATCTTTCATTCCTAAGTGAAAACACAATTACTGGTTCTATAGAATTCTTATAAATTTATATAGATAACTCTTGCTAAAACTTAAGAGAAACATCTCACAGGATTACAAAATAACTGGCGCTGTAGATGAAATAGAAAACGCTACACAGTAGTTTTCAGAAAAGAGGGCCAGAACTTTAAATGGGGAATCAGTCCATGGTACATTATGAGTAACAGTATATAAGCAAAAATGTTTATTTTATTCACTCTTAGCGCGAGCGAAGCCGCGGGCACCGCTAGTCCTTTATATGTGGACAAATCTCGATTGCCTAATAACGTTTACCCCGAAACTTCGTTGACTTACTAGAGCAGTGGTTTAGTTGCCCTACCCTTACCCCATTTTATATTAAAATAAACAAAATACGTATCTACTTTCCAGTAAAAAGTTTGAAAATAAATTATTTTTAACAAAAAAACAAAAACCGACTTAAAAGTAAACAAATCTAAACTAAAAAGTAGAAAATAAAACTTTTAAGAACTTAGTTACTTTTGAAGTCGGTGCCAGCCAATGCAAAATAACTTTAAGTAGATATGACGGCGTTTCCGTCTGATGTCAGGTTGACAAGCTGTCAACCTAGTAAAGCGTCATTTTGTCGATGGCAGGGCGGGCGCCGGGCAGCCTTTAAACGAGACGGCGCCCGCGCACCACGCTTGTGACGAATCGCTGAATACTGCCGCCATCACACCGCTATTTGATTGTTTAAAGTCGATTTTATTTCGAAGTGTTTCTTAATCGCATATTCATTGTAATATTTCTTTACATACCGATCAAATTACGTTAATTGTATCTCGGACGCGATCTATTATTCTCCCACGCCCATCTACCCGCATTTTAATAATATGTAAAATGATTTCTGGTGAAGGGGCTCGTGCCCTTTCAGATACATATTCGATTAATCTATCAATTTGTAAACATAATAAAAATACCGTTCGAAAGTCCATTGCAAAGGCAATGTAATCTGTCCGTCTTGGCTCCAAGAAAGAAAATTAAATTAGTTCTTAAAAGTATTATTTTCTACTTTTTGAAGTGAAACTTCTTTATCGGCGTTGGAAAAAAATTTAAGGTCACATTTCTCGGTTACGCGTCACATTTATCCGTTACGCGCCATCTTTCAGCCGAAGGTACGCACCCATACAGCCAAATAGATTACCTCGAAATGTACTAGTGCAAATAAATAAAATAAAAAATTAATAAAATAAATACTTTTATTTCAGGCATTTACAAAAAATAATTTTGTGGAATGTAAACAATATATTTCATATTTCAGTTACCATAAGTCATTAATAACAAAAATATATAATAACGATAACAATGATAGTAATAATTCTATAACAATTAATGAAATGCTATGGCTATGCTGCATTACTGCTAATAATCTTAGCAGTAATAATGTAAACTAAAATAATTGTATTGTTTGTAAATTCATGTCTATGATAATTAAAGCCTTTTGTTAAACTTTATCTAATTTAACTTTATTTAACCAATTTCAATTTCTGTAAAGTTGCATTATAGTAGATCATTTTTCGAAATATAAAGTCATAAAGAAGTTTCACTTCTTACTTGTGTACACTAGTACACGCACACATTTTTAGTTAGGACTTGTTTAGTTTTGAAGTCTGTTTTTGTTTTTTCGTTAAAAATAATTTCTATGGTACGGGGAATCCTCTCTGCATCACAGATATTATAAATAGATCCATCACTTCATGTCAATGGCGATTCAAATGCAAAATAATAGGAAGGGAATGTCACAAGCTGTGGTATGTTCGGAAATGTTTAGATACCTAGATCGCTACATTTTTTCATCTCCAATTATGAACAAATAATTTAAATATAATAATTTATGCTAGTTTTTACTTTTTGGTATTTGTAAGGTAGGGCATTGTGATTTCAAGGTAGGGCATTGCCCCACAATGCCCCCCCCTAGCTACGGCCCTGAATACATGATGCTCTTCTTAAAATAGACCCAAAAAGATCTCTGATCCTACCCTCGAGCTCATGAAGGAAAGGAGAGAGATGGTTTTGCAGTCGTCGGATGACGCGTCTAAATACCGGCAACTTAATTAACAGATCGAAGTCGATTCGATGCTCTTTTTGAAGTAGACACAGACGTAGACATTCAATGTCCAATAAGCGCTGCGTACGTGGACTAACCCGGCTATACGTTGGAATATAATTTCAACTCATGGGCCGGAGTCTATTTGTAGGTGCGAAACTTCTGTTTCCAGCGTCTCCGCCATCTTAAAGACCCCATATTCTCTACGATTTGGGTAATCGTAGTTACAGGAATCGAAAAGATCCTGTATTCCTGTGTCTACCAATTGCACACAGGTGACCAGGAGACAACTCGATTGCTTGAACATCTCAGCGAGGAAAGCTGACATGGCTATACAACGGAGCCCCACTGCGCAGCGTGTCTTTCTGGGGGACTTTAACGCCCATCATGAAGATTGGCTGTTCCCATACCAGAAGACGGACCATGAGAAGCGTGGAAGTATGCGGTGTCACTTGGACTCTCCCAGTTGATTGAGCAAGCAACAAAGGTAGTCGATGTAGACGGCCACACAGCTAATTGTCTGGACTTTCTGCTGACAACTGATCCAGACAGATATAACATCCAGGTTTCATCCCCATTGGGTAACTCTGACAACTGTGTGGTGTAAACTGTATGTCTCTTTATCCACCATTTAACGACTCTATTGGTGTTAGACGAGTATGGCCACACAAGTCAGCAGATTGGGATGAGATGCGACTCTTTTTTGCATCCTTTCCTTGGCGGCAGGTCTGCTTCTTTTCTCCCGATCCGTCTAAATGTGCGGTTGTTATAACTTATGTGGTACAAGTGATAGAATACTTTATCCCATGTACCGATGTATCCGTTGATGGCAAAGCTCGCCCATGGTTTAATTCCGAATGCACCTTTGCTGAAAAGCATAAGCTTTCCTTGCCTGGGTTGATGCTCAAGACCGCAAAGCTCCGGATGTGAGATTCAAGAAGAGAGCCTTTAACTTAGCCACCAAGTCCTACAAAAACACATTAAAAAAGGCTCGTCTTGACCGAATTACACATAATGACGCAAAGCTCTCTGCCCAACCACCTAGCAGCAGAGCTTTTTGGTCCCTTGCCAAAGCGGTCGAGAGTCGAAACGAACATCTGACAACCCTCATAGCCACCGCTGGTAAAACTTGACGGATCCCTGGCTCATGCGGTAAAGTGCTTGCTTCTCTTTTTGCCCAAAATTCATATTTGTCTGGCAACGCTACTCCACCACATCTATCTCACTGCGTATTCTCAATGGCTGAAATCTCCATCCAACTGATAATGAGGTAAAGAGAGTATTGTGTCGTCTAGATGTGAATAAAGCCAGTGGTCCTGATGGTATACCAGCGATAGTGCTTAAAACATGTGCTCCCGAGTTGTCTCCGATACTGACACGTCTATACCGCATTTCTCTTAAGACTGGTATAGTATCAAAATCCTGGAAGCTTGCCAACGTGCAACCAGTGCCCAAGTAAGGTAGCCGTGCCGACCCTGCCAATTATCGTCCGATCTCAATCACCTCCATACTCTGCAAGATTATGGGGCGTTATTGAACACTCGTCTTATGGCATACCTAGAACAGAACGATCTCCTCAGTGATCGACAATATGGGTTTCGTCGGAATCGGTCGACTGGGGACCTTCTAGTGTATGCCAATCACACTTTTGGCGACGCTTTTGAGCGAGGCGGGGAGGCGATTGCCGTTTATCTTGATGTCTCAAAGGCCTATGACAGGGTCTGGCACGCTAGCCTTATAAGCAAGCTTTCAGCCTATAACATATCTCCTGACCTGATTGGCTGGATTAAAGTTTTCCTGAGCGACTACTCATAGTTGTGGTTGAGGGTTGTTCATCACAACTCTTAAAGACCAACTCTGGAGTTCCTCAGGTACCTGTTCTCTCTGCCACTTTGTTCCATTTGCATATTACCGATCTGCTTATACCCGTTATCTATGGGTACGCAGACGACAGCACTGTTGAAGAGAGATACCTACCGAATCCTCGGGCCAGTAGAGATCAAATTCAGTCCGAAGGAGAGGCCATGGTAAAGCGGTTTAATGTCACACTCAGGGCAGTCTCCACTTGGGGCGATGCCAATCTTGTGAGTTTCAACGCCACCAAAACATAGGCGTGCCTGTTCACCACAAAAAGGAGTCCTTTAACCTTGACTCCTACTTTCCGACATATGCCTCTGGAATACACTGACCGTCTGCAGGTACTGGGGATGGACATTACCCCCAACATGAACTACGGGCGGTTCATCGAGTCTAAGGCTAATGTAGCAACGAGGAAAGTTGGCATCCTCGCAAAGGTCTGTCAGTTTTTCACACCGGGACAGCTTATTAATTTATATAAAGCTCAAGTACGGTCTTGCGTGTATTTCATGTAGTCACTGTAGTCACATTTAAGCTGGTGCTGCGGAATGCCATCTGTCCGCCTTGGACTCGATTGAAACGCGTGCGCAGAGGCTTATTGGTAACCCTACGCTGGTAAAAGCCAACTTACAAAGCCTCGATAACCGACGTAGGGTTGCCAGCCCTTGCTTGCTTGCTTGTGTACTCTATAGGTTGCATGTGTACTCTATAGGTTGCATTTCGGTGAGTGTGCGCAGGAACTACACGACCTAATTCCCTTATCCCTTTCTATCATCCGGCGACCCGATCTGCTAGTCTCCATCGTTATGTCGTAGAGATTCCATCCGGCCGGACGAAGCGATTCGTTACGTTATTTATTATACGTGCGGCTAAGGATCGGAACAACCTGCCTGCGTCAGTGTTTCCGTCCGATTAATACATTATGTGCCTTCAAGGCTAGAGTGCATAGGTGGCCACTGAATTAGTGCGACTTACCATCTATGACTGCTATACCACTTACCATCAGGCGGAACGTAGTCAAGCACTTATATAGTATAAAAAAAAATTAAAAAATTCGCTAATACGTGACCTTCGCACTTTTAATACTGTGAGTATTATGGACGCTATAGAGCGAAACAAAGGCTCCAAAATTTTTAAAGAGCGATCTGTCTATTGGATAAAGCCGGCTCGTAACGACAGTAAGATCGTTTCATCTAATCCTGAGCTTATGGGCGAGATCGAAAGATTTTATGGACAGCAATTTGCATCAACGCGACAACCCATCAGTCTGGACCGGACTTACCTGACACTATACCGAAGAAATCTCGGACGTTAGCCTGAGCGAGATTAGGATGGCTCTCACACAGCTCAAAAACAACAAAGCAGCGGGTGCAGATGGAATTATGACAGAGTTTCTGAAGGTGAGTGGAAAACCGATCCTTGAGGCCATTCAGAAGCTATTTAATTCTGTCATATTCCAAAGTACGGCCCCACAAGCATGGAGCAGAAGCGCTATGGTACTGTACTTTAAAAAACGCGATTATACCTTGCTAAAGAACTTCCCATAGTGCTTCTTAGCCATGTCTACAAGTTGTTTTCGAGAGTCATCACGAACCGTCTAGATAGCAGGTTTACGACTTCCAGCCTCCCGAAAAGGCTGGCTTCCGTAAAGGCTTCAGTACCGTAGACCACACACATACGCTGCGGTATTATACAAAAGACCGAGGGATGTAACTTGCCTCTTTGCTTGGCGTTTGTGGACTACAAAAAAGCCTTCGATTCGATAGAGACCTGGGCTGTGCTGCAGTCTCTCCAACGGTGGCAGATGGACCACTGGTATATCGAAGTGTTGAAGTGTCTATTTGAAAACGTCCTTATTTCAGTCCGACTTCAGGATCGGAACTCTAGAACCATCCAATTGCAGCAAGGAGTACATTAGGGCGATGTCATCTCGCCGAAATTGTTTACGGCTGCATTGGAAGATGTCTTCAAGGTCCTGGACTGAAACAGACTCGGCATCAATATCAACGCCGAGTACATCACTCACTTCCGATTTGCCGATGACATATAGCTGGTCATGGCTGAGACCGTGGAGGACCTCAGTATTATGCTAAATGATCTCAATAAAGTCCCAGAGCGAGTTGGTCTCAAATAAACATTTTAAAAACGAAAATTATGTCGAATGTCCATGTTTCAACCACTCCAGTTTCTCACGATGGGCCTCATAAGAAAGCTCAAGGCCACACAGAGAGCAATGGAGGGGGCTATGCTCGGAGTTTCCCTGCGTAATCGTATTAGAAACAAGGAGATACGCAGAAAAACCAATGTCACCGATATAGCCCACCGAATATCCAAGCTCAAGTGGCAATGGGCGGGTCACATTGCTTGTACAACGGATGGTCGATGGGGACGCAAAGTTCTAGAGTGGCCGCCACGAACCTGAAAGCGAAGCGTGGGCAGGCCTCCCCCAAGGTGGACCGACGACTTAGTTAAAGTCGCTGGACCCCAATGGATACGGAGGGCGCAAGACCGTTTGTCGTGGGGATCTTTGAGGGAGGCCTATGTCCAGCAGTGGACGTATATGGGCTGAGAAGAGAAAAAGAAGGTGGCTATGGGCACCTTTGAACGTACCAGGCAAGGGTTAGATGGACCCGGGGGGGCCCAACTGATATCTGACAGTTATCCGGGTACGTAGTCAGAAAAAAATCAAGCAAGGAAAATGTATGGTCTTCAATATACGGTACTCTGTTTCGGTACTAATTGTATTAATCAATACGTCAGGGCAAAATCAAAGATGACTTTCCCTGCGTATTCTATGGTTTGAGATCCCAACTACTCTATGAAAAAAATTTACAGATCAAGATTGACAGGTCATTCGCTCAAACGGCTACAAACCCCAGCTTTGGGCAGAAAGACATGCTCCAAGGAGTAACGGGATATTTCAAATAAGATGTATCGCCATGAGAAGATATCTGTGACTTCGTCGAAAAAAGGAAGGAGGAGGAAGGTTTTAATAATAAGCAAAAAAAAATCTAAGTTTGTAAAAGATACCTAGGGACCTGGGTATACCTAGGGATACCTAGGGAGGAACCCGAACGAAGCGAGGTATGTCACTAGTTACTGAATATTTTCTTCCTTCATCTACATAATGAAGTCTCATTTTAATTGTACCATCAGGGCTTATCCACGTCCACTTCCTGTGGTTTCGTAACTTGAAAAAGGAGTACATCCTTTTCTAAGAGTCCCTCCTTTTCTTCTACCTTCCATAAAATGTGCTAGTAAATACCCCCGATGGTTTCCACATCTAAATTTGAAATTCCAATTTGCCCCGCTTTCAGCTCGTCGCCTTCTCGTTTGTCTAGGTGCATTTTTGAGTCTCCCATGACGTAATGTCGGTTTTGGAGCTATGTATGGCTCTACTAATGTCCTCATACATAGATTTCACCTCATCATACTAATTTTAAGGAATATAGCTTCGTGTGCGCATGTTCAGTGATGCCAGGTCGAGTCGTCATTGACGATTGCATTTAGTTGTACTTGAAAAATTGTACTAGAAAATTCTGCCACCCATCCTCCGTTGTTTATGTCTTAGTCTCCTTTTAAACACCCTCGGCCAGAATTGTGGTGGTGATATTCTATGCCAGCATCTAACGGCGATAGAGCAGTAGTAAAATTAAACTAAACTAAGTGGGAAATCAATCGTTGGTACGTTATGAGATATAGCATAAAACCAAAAATATTTTTTGTAATTTTAAGCGCGAGCGAAGCCGCAGGTCTAGTTTTGAGTAAAACACGTTTTCATATATATTTAACCGACTGCAAAAAAGGAGAAGGTTATATGTTCCACTGTATATATGTTTTTTATGTAGGTATGTCCACCGATTTCCCCACCAACCGTTGGCTGATTTAAATAAATAAAAATATTAGGTCACTTTTAGGTATATTATTTTATAGGTGAGCATCATCTAAAAAAATCGTACTTAAATAATTATGTAAATATTTTTAAAAAAATTTACCTGTTACCTACCATTTACTTACAAAGTCTGTTTTTCACTTTATCGATAAAAATACGTTGGCATCACTAATTTTAAATTAAAATTTTATTTCCATACTAAAATCAGCGGGGTTATTGTGTCTTTCTTTGTAGACACAATAACCCCGTGTAACAATTTTCGCGGGGTTAATGTATCTTTATAAATAACTCTAGAGAACTACGGCAGAGAAAGAAATTAATTATCAATTAACAAGGACTTATTCATTCTAATTTTTCTTACCAGAAAATTTTATTCAATAAGGCTCGCAGTAAAATTTTATGAAATAAAATACAACAGTAAGTTTCCAGAACACGGAACAAAAAAATGTTTAATGATAAAAATACGCCATCAGTAAAACAGTAGACGCGATAGAAGCACACTCTATAATCCACTTTTTTAAGCATTAGTTTCTCTATCTAACTAGTAGTGTAGTTTATCATAAATCGATTTGTGAAGGAAGATAGAATGATTAGACACAATAACCCCGAAGTTGCAATAACCCCGGTTCACTATATAGTATAAAGATTACTTTATTTTCAGTAGTCTCTTTTTATTGTTAGAATTTTCAATATTTCATATCGCTATAATTTGAGCATTGGTCAATGCAATTGCAAACACTTAATTTCATGCACTTATAGAAAGTGTGCTAAGTCAATTAGAATTACAGTAACCTATAACTAACCGAGTATAATTTTAGTAAAGTCCGAAAATGCTACCACTAAATGGTCACAGGCAAATGAAGCCATCTAAATTGATGGCAAAGTATTTGGTTACACGTAGAATATCGACAACCGAACAAACATAACTTGGTCTAGAAGGAACCACATACGTCATAAAAAGAAAAGAAGAAGCAAGAAGAGTAATGTTTATAGATTTTTCATACTTATTTTATCCGTCTATACTATACACATTATTCGTCTTAGTATTTCTCAATAAATTAAATTTAAAGTACACAACGATTTTTTTTTTCAAGTGCGAATGGTAGGAGATTAAAACATGTTGAAACAAACAAATACTTTAGTTTTATGATATTGTTACAAACTCACAGAGTTCAAGGATTTGAAAATCAAACTTTATCTTTTATTGCTTTCCGTTTATAAGAGACACTTAAAATGGCGGCTCGCGAACACTCATAGTGTTGGTTAGACTCGGTACTTATAATTAAGTGTATTTGTAATTTCTCATATTGTAAATAAATTATGAAATATTATAGATAGCATTTCTATGACGTCGCACACAAGTAATAAGAAGTATCTTTATTGTTAACTAGTTATTCCCGCGGCTTCGCTCGCGTTCTAATCACTCTTAAAAAAATAGGAATTGGTGGTAGAACGTTTAAAATTCTTCGCTTCTTGTAAGAGCTATTAGCTAAACAGTAGGCAAGACGGTGTGGGGTAGGGTCGGCGATTGCATCAAGCGAAGCGGCACTTGAAGCAGCGCTTGCATTTTAATTTCGCATTCGTATGCTTTGTTTTATAATATGTACAGATACTCGTAGATTCATTGCTTTAAATGAGTAAACAACTTTTGAATAATTATTTTCTTTCAATTTTATTAATTCGTTTTAGACCTTGGTATAAGAAGTCATTAGTCAGATACTTTGCTAGAGAAATATGCGTACATTACTCAATCTTTCTTGTTATAGAAACCACCTCATCGTGTCATGTACGGCCGCAGGTCCTATTTTCGTGTCCCGAATTAGGCGAAGTTCAGTTATAGAGTATTTGTGTCTAGAAATTCTGAATAACAACCAGGAGTTAGAAAGTTGTCGGTGCTTCACCAATTCGAAATAAACATTTTAATTTTAAAAATAAGTACTGTATTGAAATTCATATGCATTCAGTAAAAAGAGTATTAAAGTTGGAGAATTTTAAAGCAGTTTTGAGTTTCTTGCAAAGGTTTAGTTAAAAAGTAATTATTGATACCACCATATTATCCAAATAAAACGATTAATTTTTACCTTTAGTTAGAAAACAGCAAGATCATTCAGCCGTAGAAAATATTATGCATGATGGATCACACTGTGAACACAATGCAGGTATGCAAGTCATTAGAGTGAATGGTGGATACGTGTGGGTATATTTCCACTGGCATACAAATGATGTGCCAAAAAAACTATCTAAAACTGTACTAGATATTATAAATGAACATATATCGATTATTTAGTAAATATAAATAACGTATTATAGCCTTGTTTATTAGAAGATATTTTTATATAAATTATTTTATAATTAGAAACATTTTATGAATAATATTCGACGAGTAACCTCATGATTAATTAATTCATTAAAGATTAACTTTAGTTTAATTCGTAATTCCATAACAAACAATTTTAATAGATGAAGGAAGAAGAAGGAAAGAAGGAATGAAGAAAATTGCCCAAGGCATTAGTAACCTAATACCAAAAATGTAAATTGATATTAGAAATTCGATCGATTCGATTAGAAAACGTCTCAATTTAAAATCGTTCAATAAATCCTTTACTGTTTCTGGCAACAGTTTTAAAGAATTAGACTCGTAGATAAAGCAGGGACGGGAATGGTTCAGAAAGGGTATTTTAGATTGAAATGACAGAACCACAAGTATCATTGGAAAATGTGTTTTTTATGGTCAGCTTGTCAGCTACAAATAATATATTTTCTAAAGATCGTATTTTTTAGTATTTAGGTACTCAATTATTAATTTGTATAAATAATTTCTGATTTTTTGAGAAAAGACAAAGAGTGAAGTATATAGTTTCCGCTTAATGTTTCATGTTTGATAAGAAATAAATAAAATACCTGCTTACTTAAAAATTTTGCGTACTGATAACTTATTACTTAGGTCGTCATTTCACTACAGGTTTTTATTCCTACTTGAAAAAGCAATAAAATAACATAATAAATTTGCAATTATTTTGCTTCATCATGCTTGTTCTTTTTAAAATATCGTTAATATAACAACGTATCATTGAAATAGCTCATATGAATTTCAGACCATCATTAGATAGTGGTGAATAAGGTACAATTGACACCACGCAATACTAAAGAAAATTGCATGGAAATTTACATAATAGAAAATTCATTGATATAATGGCCTTTACGAGTGAGTAGTGGTCTATTTCACACATACAGCTAGCGTGAGCGTCTGCAGATTCGGAGATAATGGGTTCAAGTTCCGGATCGGGTCAAGTTCAGATATTGAGCATTTTGTGTCAATTATTAATTGGCTAACTCGAAATTGAGAGAGAGTGCGCTTGTATCCGCGCTGCCCTGCAGCTATAATATTTTCTGCACATCTGGATAGTCTCAGAGACATTGCCCGCGGTAGCCAAAAAAGGTCTGAAAGAAATTAATATTATCACTCCATACTTCTATACATTCATGCTCCATTTTGACTTCTTCTATAGTTTTTTTTACCTTGTCAAGAAAATATTATGTAGATCCCAATTCAACGCAATTGTTCTTAGATTTTATAATAATTTTGCACACACAATTATTAAAACATCTGTTTATTACTATTCATTAAAGAAACATACCTTTAATTTTTAATACGATAAATAAATCCAATAACGCAAAACTTGTATTATACCTGTTATTTCAAAGATATTGAAGCTTTTGATACGGCTCAACGTTATATAAATGAAACGTGAAGTGGCCGTAATTGGGTATCCGATGCAGTTATTTGGTCTTACTACCATAGCGTAGTCTAATATCACTTTTTTCTATTTTTCAATTTAATAAGGTATTTGGTTTATGAAATAAATTTAAAACGAAATTAATATTCATATGAAATAAATATGAAACAATGATGAAATTAACAATTTTTATATAATAAGTTTCAAATAAAACTCAAAAATAGGGATGAAGAGTAATTATACCTTGAAATCAACGCATACAAGTCACTCCGTTCACCATTATATTGTCATTACAAGTAGAGAGCTTAGAGAATATTATATCAATTTTAATGTAGTTTGTTACTCGCTTGTTTGAGTAAAGCGTCGAGAAATTGCTTAATTAAAAGGGAATCTACTCCTCGAGTGCAGTTAAGCCTGTGTTTGTTCACCCACTCTGATCGTTTGCTTACACTTACATGTTGTATAAACTAAAACGTCCGCAAATTGTTTATATACAATAAACGAATATTATTCAGTAAAATAATCAATATTCCTAACCGCATAATTATTTAAATAAAAATCCAAAGTATACGCAATATGTTGTTTTTCTGGGCATAATTCTTAATAATTAAAAAAAAATATGCACGGTGAGATCCCACTTATTACCTAAAGAATATACCTATCCAATGCTCAATGCTATACATCTATCACCCATCCTATGACTGTCGATATTCTGTATACTTCATTATCTTAATTATCACCTGTCCATATTCTGTATACTTCATTATCTTAATTATCACCTGTCCATATTATGTATACTTCATTATCTTAATTATCACCTGTCCATATTCTGTTTACTTTATTATCTTAATTATCACCTGACCATATTCTGTATACTTCACTATCTCAATTATCACCTGTCCATATTCTGTATACTTCACTATCTTAATTATCACCTGTCCATATTCTGTATATAATGAATGTAGACCTCTAATTCGTAACAAATTTTCATTTGAATCGCTAATTAGTATGTGACACGTAGACGTACGCCTCTTCGAGCTGTTCTGTGTGTCTAAATTAGATTATCGCTTTAAACTAGTTTTTTTTCCTGCTGCTATCGCGTAGTGGCCATTTAAAATATCTTGTCTCTCTAATCGCCCTTTCAATTATTCCATTTCTAATTTAAATGTTTAAATAAATCAGGATACTTGTTGAGTTTTCCGTCGAAAAGAACCATTAACAAGACAAGAAAGCACTTTAAACTTACGAAAGTTTATTTGTAAATGACCGCATCGAACTCATTTCAGACAAAATTGTATCCCAGAAGTTGTCTACAGCTACGTCTACCCCGTTGGTACTGTTACAATATTTAAATGCATTCGCTGCTTGACCACATATTCTATTGCTTATAATTATATTAATATTATTAATAAAATTAGTGCTATATTTTTGTGAAAGATTTTTTGATATTTGATTAATTATTGCGTAGGTATATTTTCCTACCTACCTACCCGTATTTACTACAACAAGTTCAGAAAAAAAATCCCAAGTGACAACGTTTTACGACTTTCAAATCACATCTGTGCTCGGAAAAGTATAAATGAAAAGATAATAAGATAATTTCTTTCCTTTTCAAATTAATAATAAGCACAATGATTTAAATAAACACACCTCTAATAAAAACAAAGGTTTTTATTTGTTTAATAAAACAACTAAGAATTATCTGCCTTATAGATATAGATGTAACCAATTTTTAACTAATATATATGTACTTTTACATTGAGGTCATTTATATGAGCCTAAATATTTGTGTGTGATAGGTGGCGTTGCAGCATCAGGCACATGTTACCATGCCTTTGAATCGTCATTCAAAACTAAGTTTCAAATGGATTATATCTGTGGAAGTTCAAAGTTGGTCATATCAATTTACCGTATAGAAAATAGCTGTTAGCGTGCAAAGACTAAAGACCGTATAAGCACTAAGAATAACCCTCTAAATTAATATATGTATTACAATTTAATTAGCATATAATATTAATGAAAATTTATCACAACAAGATATTTTACATATTCGTAATTTTCATTTTGTCTTAAAAGGTAGGTATGTATAATCAACTCATATACAAAAGGCTTCTTCACTCACGTTTTGTAGAAAAATAATAAAAACGTCTTAGAGTCTGCAATATTTTTACGCATATTATAATAACTACAACCTTTCTAAGACATTTACCTTATAAACATATTATGTTTATGTTATTTGAAGAAAACACGTAAGTAAGTAAGTAATTTATCTAATCAATAGATTTTTATTTATAAAAATAAATACATACTATTGTATATTTGTATCGCAAGAGTTATCTACTCGATGAAACACATTTATACAACAAAAGAACTATGATTTTGCGAAGTTTTCTTTTGAGATCGGTACAATGACCTTAACAAACAATTGTTAGGGTCCAGAAATTATTGGTTTCGAAGTACGTGTACTGGCAGAAACGCCCTCAGAATTTTATATCTAAACTCCGGTTAGAATTGTGTTATCCGACTTATGTTACTTCCAAACCCATTTTCTATATGTACAACAATATTACGTAAACTAAAAGTTCGTTTACTCGATCTATTTATTTTTATTTAAGAATACCTACATAAAATGAGCTTTTAATTTAAAGCACACGTTCTTTTTTGTTTGTTATAAAAACAATACAATAGAACATTACTTTTGCTTAAAATAGTGTGCATGATGGATAACATCGTGTACAATGCAGACGTGCATTAGGGTGAAAGACTTTATACGACTGTGTATTCCTGAAACATGAGCAAAAGTCATGTAATGCAAAAACATAAAAATCTGTTACTCGTCTAGGAAAAACACGCTTCGCTTATTATTAGAGAAATATAAGTACAACACAATATTAAACAATAAAATAAAACGACGAACTAAAAGATGAAAAGGAAAACCTACATAATTACAAATGCAAAAGTTTGGATGGGTGGATGTTTTTAACTCACCTAAGAATAAGTAGAAGATATGGCTATTTTATCAACTATTTTTTTTTTAAATTTTAATAAGGTTCAATTATTAAGTTACAAATTGAAAATTAACTAATATTTTATTATTGATGCCATTTTCGTATTTTTATTACTCGAATAACATATATTTATAATGAATCTCTCATAGTAATAATATTATAATGAGTATTTCTCGTGACCATGAAATCAAAAAAGAAATCCGCGAAAGTTTACGAAAAGATTGTTCTCCTTTCTGTTCGAGGGATATTTAATTTATTACTATCTGTTAGCTAATATAAATTACTTTTATAGCTACGTAGTTTATCTGATAATGTTAAAATGTTTTGATGAAATTGACATAGCGAGCGAGCTCAGGTAGGCATTAACGGGGAGGTGCCACTCGAGTTACAAAGTCTGGACAGCACCCGAGAAAATTACGCGAAAATTTACATAATAGAGAATCCGTGGCTACCCTCGGCCTTTGAAAGTCAGAGTGAGACCGCGTCCAGTGACAGTGGCGAACATTAAATTAACATGAGTTTGTTTTCGAACGTCCACGACTAATAGGTTTTAAATTAAATTCGTATCTTGTTAGGTTTTAGAAAGGGACACGTATAATTCCATTGTTTTCTTCATTAATATCATAAAATATATTAAATTTATATTTCTTAGGAAAAAAACCTGGGAAAATATGATCGTAGTGAGCTTTTAAGTTTAATATTTCGCTATAATCACGCCATCATTGGTTACTTTAGTCTCCTTGTTTGAGGTTAAAAGTTTGCCAAGCTGCTTAGTTCAGAGTTCAATAGTTAATATCCCTTAAGCTTCACTAGAATGACTTGATAGATGTAAGTATGTGTAGTATCTTAGTCTCGCTTTATTTACCTAGTACTAAAATTGCCCTAGTTTGTAGCGTGAGAAATCCAAATGTTAACTTCAACTTTGAAGATAACTTCAACTTAGTATATCAACAATTATAAACTCATGTACCTACGTTATACATACACTAAGTAAAGTTGTAACTTATACAATGATAATAATAAAGCAGAACTTCTATTTCATAGTTTAAAATGCCAAAGCTCTCATTAGATTAATGCTTTAGTTTAATGTTTATTGGCTAATAAATAAACAACAATTAAGTTTACAGTAAAAAGTGAGAAGTAATGTAAGTAGTATTTATGCATCTTTCTATTTTTAATACGAAATTGTGTCTTTAAATTCGTTTTCTATGCTTTAAGTACGCATATAAAGTATTGTAAATTAAAAACTTATTACCGTTGTAATCAGTATAAAGTAGAAATTTTAGTAGGTATATAATCTATCCTCTGCCCAATATCAATAGTCTCCAGAGTGATTACATTTTACGAGACTCAAATTACATCTGGGCTTTCAAGCCGTAAAATGAGTCGATAATTCTTGACAAGCGGCTCTCGGTTTATTCAGCGTCAAACGACAATGAGTAATAATTATACATCTGTTTCAAAACGTTTTCATTTTTATTACGGTCGGTACTTGATGAACCGGAGATATAATTAAAATAGGCAGTAGTCATCATAATGTATATTTAATGCCAATATTCATGTTTTTGGGGTTTTCATATCTTAAGTAAATTTCACCTATTATTTTCCGGCATTTCGGCCTGGCGTGAAACCAAGAAACGTGCAGAAGGGCCCATAATGATGGACGATGGTTCATGCGGGTTGCTCCTGGTACTTCTCTGATAGTAGAGTGAACTGTGGACCCTTGGCTGTGTAGTCTGCTTCGGCAGACCTGCCGGTCCATCGAGGCGACGTGGTTGAATGAATGCTTAGGCATTCCTACGACGATCGATTAAGACGGAGGAAGGTTCTGTTGGGTTTAGGTGGGTAGTTATTTTAAACCGGTGAGTCCTGCATAACCAACAGGTGGTAAGCGTTAATGAATTTCCCAACGTTAAAAAATAATATTAAAAATGAGAGCATAATATGAAATAATAATGTTTCAACAAAAAAATATTATTTTTTTTTAACGTAGATGGCTTGGGATTGCGTTTACAGACGCAATACATTCTGCCAGTGTCGCGTTTTGTGAGGAAGACACGAATAAGATTGAGCGGTAATTTTGAAATTTAGAAATGGAGAGTGATAATAAAATTATACATGAATGATCGGTTTAAAACATAAAATGAAAAAATATTATATGAATGAATAAATAAACATAAAGTAAAGGTAATTGTAATAGTTACTTGTCTCTATATTGTCTCTTTGTAATAACCAAAAGTAAACCACGCAGTGTTTGTGAGTCTATTTCATACATGAAATAGGAATGGTAAGATATACAATAGAATAAATATTATATTCCCTATTCAGAAAGGTCAAACTTTGGAGCTTACCTTAACATTATGTTACATTTTACGAGTACATACCTATGTATATAATTAAAAAGAGTTAATTTTATTATTTGTTTTAAGCATGCTACTTAAAAAAATATATAATGTACCTATTACGAGTATAATACTTGAGGATTATAACTTAAAAAAATATTGAAGAATTAATTTTATTTGAAAATTTTGAAATGTAAAATATTTCTGTGAAGAAAAAGCTTTTAAAAATACTTGGCTGTAATTAAGACTGATATAAATATAGTGCAGAGGATGGCGCTTTTACTGAAAATTCCAGGAGGACGGTTTAATAAGAGGCTGTGTCTATTCATCGAGGTACTTCATAAAAACTGGAAATGTTACACTAAATACAAAATAATATTTTACTGCAACAAGTTTTCGTATTTCTTAAAGAGGTCACGACCTGGTTGCATCTGCGAAGATTAAAAGATTTCCTGTGCTAAGCAACCTTTATTAAAGTTCAGTTAGTTGGAATATCATGAAATAAAATAATTTTATTTTGCAGCCTTTTCTCTTGGAGTCGGAGAGATCCTCCTATCGTCCTCAGCCTTTCAACGAGAAACGCTGTGTGCTAGTCGGCAAGTTGAAGTATCACGCTTCGTTATAGCATTTCAAGACTAATAGATGGATAATAAAAGATATATAGTAAAAATAAATTTGTCTCATAGAAAATTGACTGATTAATTTATATAATATAACATATGATATTAATACATAAGACATAATAATAATGTTCTACAACCATAATGTTCTACGAACATTTTAATTACGTTCTGTAACCGATAGGGTAACTTAGTTAATAGTTTATTTAGTTAATAACTTATAATTTTAACTGAAATATAAATATTATATCAAATTATCCAAATCAACGCAATATTCTTCAATAATTTTAATGAAAATATACATTAAAATCAGGGTAAAGTTTTAACATAAAAAAAACAAAATAAAAATTAAAACAAAAGAAAAATAGCCTAATCAATAGAATTTTCTTTCTTTCTTTACTTAATAAAACATAATCAAGACCTTCGAATCAACACACGAAGTGGCAGTTAAGCTAAAGGTCTGTCATTACCATATAATAATACGTGCATTATCAATCATAATAATAGCGTCCTCAGCGGGTGACTTAATTTAATTAATTAAGCGGTACTAAATATTGTAGGCGTATTAACCAAGAGCGATGAAATGTTAACAATGTTATTGTTCTAGTGGATTAAATCCTACAGCGAGGATGGCTCTAATATTAATTTGAATGTTTATGAGAAATCCTCAGCTGAAGTATTTGAGACGACGATGTATAATTAATTATAAGATAGATAAGTTACATGGGAACTATTGTATTCATATTATTATTTGTTTAATTATATTATTCCGAGATAGCCCAGAGTAGTAGCCCAGTGTTAACGCACTCGCTTAGGTAACCGAGTGATGTGGATTCTAATCCGGGTGTCGCTGCTCTGATATTTTTATGTGCGAATCATTTCTAACATGATTACCTGTCTTACTGTGAAGGAGAACATCGTAAGGAATTCCGCATGTTGAGAGAACCAAAACACACTTGGCCAGCGAGACTATAGACTAAGACATAATCCTCCTTGTATTGTAATTTTAATAAGTTGCCCTAATGATCGCCGACCTTCGAAAGAAGATGGCACTTTAAGAAGAAGAATTGTAATTTTAAAGGTGAATATAAAAAAAAGAAAAAATAAGTATGTATTATTATTTATTCTTTAGGTACCACAAAAATGAATTTATATAAAAATAAAACAGATATCTTGTGTTTAAAGGATGACTTATCTCTTTAAGAGATCGCTGACATGAAACCGTCGAGCGTGAAAATAAAATTTGGTTTAAAATTTGAAAAAAGATATTTGTTTTTTTAAATTATATTATTTCATTCATTTGCAAAAGAAACAAAAATATGCATTTACGAGGAATTATATTATGAAAGATTAAAATATTTCTCAAGGTAAAAGCGAATGATGATCACTTGAAAATTTCTGCTATTTTAAAATCGTACCAGAACTTAAGCAAAAGCGCAGTAATAAAAAGTTTCAAAAGAGCCAAATTATTGGCATTCAAGTCCATCCCTTTGTTGGTATTTTGTAGGCAAAGTGAACAGATGAGCAGAGTATAAATGAAGTATGAATGCTGTCAAATTCAGCATTCGTACCTATTGCATAGAAAATACATGGAACTAATTTTATTTATAGATAGTTTACTTTAAAGTATTCTAATAAAAAAAATATAAGTTCTTAATAAATTATTTTCATAGCTCAAATCTATTATTTTCACTTCGACCAAGAACAGTTCACTACCTAGTCAGTACCAACTTACTACCCAGTACCCACTAAAATCCAAGCACCCATCTTTTGGCATGAAGTGCATTCAGCCACGACGTAACGACGCGACGGCCCCTCTGACCTGCTTTGGCAGACCACACAGGCAAGAGGTTGCTCCACAATCCGCTCTGCTATCAGAGAAGTACCAGGAGCAACCCGCATGACACTCAGCACCCGAAGTGGCCCTCCCTGCGCGTTACTTGGCTTCACGCCCGCCCAGGTTTTCGGACGCTACTAAGTCCACCACCACGACAAGGTGAACGCACGGGAGGGGTATTGAATGTTGTACTATGTTCGCCATTATTTTAGTAAAATACACTTATTATTAGTGCTGCTTATATTTATTAAATGATTGATTAAGCGTGTGTTATCTTTTCCTATTTCTTAGTATTATAATTTTTATATACCTCTCCTTCTCCGATTTAAGTTCATTCTGTGGCTAGTCTTAAATAATTGTACTAAAAAGTCTAAGTATTATAGGTAATCCTTACGGAATAATTCACTTAATTTGACAATTGGCTTATCCTTATCATATCATTTTGTTGCCATAACACATTTGTATCATTTATACATATAAAACATAGTAACAAAGCGAAGTCTGTACATACATGAAATATTCGATTATATATATTTGATTTCAAATAAGTTTTTGTTGGTATAATTGACTATGTTACCAGCCCTTTTGAGTGGGATCAGGCCATAGTTCACCGCGCTGGCCTAGTGCGGGTTGGCGGACTATACATGTATTTCATAACTTGCTAGGTTCTCTTTGACATGCAGGTCCTAGCTATATTTTCCTTCACCGTAAGACAAGTGGTGGTCATGTTAGAAAATGATTCGCATATAAAAATATCAGAGGTGCGAGACACGGATTTGAACCATTACTCAGTAATTCAAGTGAGCTCGTTACCACTGGGCCACCACTGCCACACCGTAATTGACTAAAGAAATTGTACAAAAAAAAATTCTCTTATCTTTAGCTAGTGCAACATTTAGTGTATAGGTATAATATCATAATTTTTATAGCCGGGTAAACCTCCGTACAAAAACTTTAATCATTTACAACTCAAAAACTATTATTAATTAATTACCATATTTTCAATTTTATCTGGTATGATCTTTCATTTTTAAAGGTAATATTAAAACTTGAATTCGAAAAAAATAGTCGGTTTCAAAAAGGCATACAAAAGTATTGCGATAGTAGACGTCTATCTCCTAAGGTACGGTCACAAATCACAATAAATATTTTTATCTATTTAAAACGTATAGAGACGACGCGAGAGTACAGTCGAGTGAAAAGCTGTTAACTTGAAATTAATAAAAAATACTTCAATTTTATTTATATGTAAAGATTAAGCGAATAGATAGCTTTTTACTCGATGGTATATCGTTACTAACATCAAAAAAGCAATTTTTAATTTTTTGTCTGTCTGTCTGTTTATTCTGGCTAATCTCTGAAATGGCTGGACCGATTTTGACTCGCAGATAGCTGATGTTATAAGGAGTAACTTAGGTTACCTTTATTTTAGAAATTTAATTTATTTTAACTAGCGGAACTAAATCTAGGGATGAACCCGAGCGAAGCGCGGGTGAGTCGCTAGTTAATAAACAACAGATAAATAAAATTTTAGTTTTTAATATCATTATAACATCTATTTATTAATATTTGATATTTTCGTCAGTCTGACCGTCTGTTTTTTCCGCATATTTTCCAACGGCTGGACAAATTTTGAGGGGAATTTCGCTATCTCATGTTGTAAAGTTTTTTTAAAGAAAAAAGAGCAGCCCGCTAATTAAATAATAATAATTAAAATTAAATAACTGTCATATTAAATTAATTTTAATTAAATTCATGTGAATGCAGTTAAATATTTGTAAATATTTGAGATTGTCTCTATTTTACGTAAACTATAACGAAATATTAAAAAGCTCGAATCTAAATTATATATAATTTGAAAAAAAATTGAATATTATCTTTTTACTTCAAGGTCACGTTGTGTCTCACACATCATTATTTTCGAACCAAAAGGCCTAAGAAATATAGATAAAATACGAAATAATTATCTTTAAATCCTTATCATATCATTTTGTTGCCATAACGTCGGCATGTTAATCAACAAATAAATAAAATATTGGTAAATCCTGCTGTACTGTGTGTCTAGAGGCCAAAATACTATAAGAAACTGGTAGCATACACCTTTTTTTTATAACATATGTATTAAAAATTATGTCACTCTTCGCAGCAACCTATTGTTTTTCGTGTTGGATAGCCTGTATATGGTAATGTAATGAATAGCTATTCCTTAAATAAATAATAATGTATTCAAAAACTAGTTTTAGTTTTGTGCCTTTTGTCGTTAATGTAAGTTACTTCAAGCGTAACGTAAAGAAACGAACAGGAGCAAAGCAAGGGTGCATCACTCATTCATACCCCGTTATTATAAGCAACGAATCTCAATCATGTAAAAGAATGTCTTTACCCCACTTCCATAAGTATTGTTCTAGCCTTCTATGTATACGTAGTTAACGACGACATGTGAACATTTGATGCATAAAGCTGAACTGACCGACCATTGACCAGATTATCCTAAGCGCGAGGATTAGTTTAAATAATAAGTCCTTATAATCGAAATTAAAAGCAGATATTTTATGGTGGTTGTATCATCATGCAATAAAGTGGTATGCAGTTATGGGAGAGAAGAATATAGAACAGGTTGTTGGGTTCACATGTGGGATTGTTTCTAAAGAGTTTTTTGTACGATTAAATAAATGGAGCTGGATAGTAAAATTGGCGCGAGGACACTACAATTAAAATAGTTTTAATAGTTTAGAAAGGTACTTTGACATGCGCTTAATTAGGTACTTTGGTATATTTTAAGTTTTGACATATATATTATGCAAGAGCCATGTTAATATGTACGTTACGTTATTGAACGTCTATATATTAATATATAGACGTTCAATAACAGTATTAAGGAATATTTTATTAAAAAAAGGTGATTGTTTGGTATATAGCATAAATAATGTATATTTCCATCAAATTCTAACCTACCCTTGCATGGGACAATAAGAAGACCCATAAATAATACGATAACGAATATAGCATAGTATAAATGTGATTAATGACTTTTTCCGATTATGATAACAATCTTTGTACTTATAGGCGCTCTCTTTCAGCATTTTCGCTAATATTCACACTATCGGTTCCGACTCGGGCAAAACATACAATGTTGTATTGAGAAATATGTGCGCTCATTTCATTGCTAAGCTCAGTTTATTAATGCCACATAAAACGATTTTAATAACTAATTATATAGTATTACCACAGGTTTTACATATAATACATACATATAAAATGTAACATATAATTTTTAAAATTTAAATTTCTCAAGTCCTTAATTATTCATCTAATCAGTTGCTTACATAAATACATATAAGAGTAAAAATATTATGTATAAAAGAAAACGTGTAAAAGATTATCTTATTATGTATTAGATACTAAAGTATTTTACTATTTATATTTTTAAAATTAATCGTGATAACTCACTGGAACTGCTGGTTTTAGAAAAAAATATGTATGTATGTTTGTATGTATGTATGTATGTATGTATGTATGTATGTATGTATGTATGCAGTATCAGCTTAGTAGTAGCTAGCTAGCTATTTTATTAGGTATGTTAAAACTGATATAAAAAAGTGCGTACCTAAAAGTAGGTAAGTAGTTATATATTATATATTATAATGTACCTACCTATATTCAAGTCATAATATGTTCACGTGAACTGTTCGGTTCATCATTGAAATTGTATATTGTGCGTTACTTTTTGATGTCACTAGAAATTATGATGTATGTCAATGTTCAGGTATAAGGCAAACTGCGTGTAACGGCTTTTCAATATAGCTTATTAGTCACATTATTCATATTATGTTAGATAACTCTATATAATTCTAGTAACAAAATATGTACTCGCACGTAAATTCGAAAATAGATTACCGCATAAACGTAATAACTAATAATTCTAACTGGATAACTAAAATAGGAAAAGTTAAAAGATGTCATTGTAGTATAACCATTAAAAAGGAATCTTACATTCATGAATATAATAATTATAATATTGCTGAGACTTATAATAAGCAACATCGCGTCTGAGAGACAATCAACGTAGTTAGGTAAATACGCTCATCACGGGACGCTAAGCCAACTAATCAAACACATTCGTACACACGCAGTGGAAATTCCTTTCTATCTGCGTCAACCCGCAAAATCGACTAAGGCGCTATCAAGGTCATTTTTCAACATTATTGCTGAATTTTATCGTTGTATCGTCGTTTCGATCAGTTATTATAAATCTTAGTTGTGTTTTAACTTGTATGTAACTAGTATGAAACTATGAACTAAGTTAAACAATATGGTAGTTATGTTGAATTAAACATGTTTTAATTTAAACATTTTTTATTATAGTGTGAGCGAGTGTTCGTTTTTCGAATCCTGTTTTCAAGCGCGAAAGTGCTACCTTTGCTCCGGTGAAATATTTAAGTATGCATGCGTAAAACAACGTTGTCTAAAAACGACTTATTTATAACATGAATATGTCATTTATTGTCAAAATATATAAATAACTAATTAATTCAAAAAACATTTGATAGTGTAGTGGACTGAAATATGAATCTAAATCATTCTCGAATCCGTTTGAGCACACACACAAAATTGGGTGCGTGCGTATAATTAAATAAGGCATATTACGCATATTATAATCACATATTTATAGAATGTTATATATGGTAAGATTATTATATATAATATACTTATCAGACAATAACAACGGTTACCATGGGAACATGGGAATGTTAAATGTATTCTATCTCATTCTCTCACCGACTTAATCATGTACATTTATGTATTTTGTTATTTATCGTAACGCATTTTCGTTTCATTGAGTTTCAAATCACAACTCTTCTATAGAAGTTTCGCTTCAAAAAATCATCAAAATGGTCCCAGCCCAGAATTATATATAGGAGTCACAGTAATAACTGGAGGTAATCCCATATCGTTATTTAAATTAAGTATCTTCTCACATAACAAGTTTCAGAAACATATTCATCATGTTCAACAATAGCGGCACAACTTTAATGGGCGTAATATGAGTAATGGGAACGAGTTGTTGGGTAAACAAGTAAGGCAGTGTCAAGCGTATTCCGTATGCAAGGTGCGAGTCTCATTACCACCCAGCCGCAGGGCCGTGCCTCGGTTCAATTATGACTAACTTCGTTGCTCACATGTTCTGCTATGAAGCTTTGGACAGCTCAGACTTCAGACATTTTTACAGTTTATGAACGATACGTCTTCTTCGCCTATATTTTTAAATTTAAAATGTGATTTTCAGACATTATAAATTGTTATATTTAATGTCCTAATACATTTTAAATTACTACTATAGTATTAGATTATTATTCTAGTTACCGTTGGTTGCCGAAATATAGCCAAATGTTAGAACATAAATTATTATTATTGCATATACTTGTAGCTACATCAATAGCTAAGCCGCTTTCGATTTATTCATTTTGTCTATATATTCCAATATAATTAGAAAAACCTCAATTTAATTTAGTTAGTTGTATTATGTGATTTACGTTTTGGTTCACTGTTATATGTTCATAAACTGTCGCAACACATGCTAAAAAAGTCAATTCAAGCGTTTAAGAAATCGCCTCTCGTAATAAGATTGCAAGTACCTACTACATTTCACGCATGCCAAGCGAATGTCTGGAGTTCTTCAAATTGTGTCTTAGCTGCTAATAGATAAAATGAATGTCAGAAAATTTATAAAGTGTGAAAGCATGCTAGTATATAGTAACGCGGCTAAGTATGGTTAAAACTTAAATGATAGATGCATCAAAACAATTAACCAGTAAATTGTATGTCTAAAAGGTCTAAAAAAGTCCGCGAAAGCAGGTATCGTTCTGTTGTGTCGGTACACTCACAAAAACTAGTTTTATCTCTTTAAAATTAACCTAGTTAGACCCTCATCCGAACGAAACGAGATAAAAAAAATTATATATTAATACATAATGACAATAGGGTACTTTCGGTGGTGAAAAATAAATTTTGAAATTTGATAAAAATAAAAGATTATGTAGAAATATACTTAAATATTTTGATTTTGAGTCACAAAAGCTCATTATTGATTTATTATACTAAAATTAAAAGTCGTAATTTTTACCCTTTATATCACGTGACCTAAAACACGAGCTGCTATGGGTGTGACGTCAGTCAGGCAACCACAGACCACTGTAAAGTACTTTTGACCATTTTAAAGTACTTTTTCCAACATAGTAGAATACCCTATTAAAATGATAAACCAATATCTAAACACCGTAATCAGATTATTTATTTGTAATCTTGACTATGTTGAACTGCAATAGCTCTAGCTCTAGCTCTCACACTAATTGGTTACACTCGTAAGAGGCTTATTAGGTGCCTGTCTATTAGTTTATGGATATTGTTTGAACTACAATCTAATTAACCGTTTCTCGTATACAAAATCTGTACATGATTAACTTTTTCTAGTCCTATTTAAACCGATGTTGTAGTTTGTCATCTGTATAACCATAGGACCTAAGTCTAAAAATAAGAAGTAGGTTACTATTATTTTATATTGTTTTTATTATAAGTTTATATTTTTAAATAAAAATATTAAAAGGACGACCAATAGGATTACTAAACTGTTGATACCGGTACAAGAAAAGAAAATTTAAAAGTTTGTTTGTATAGAAAAAGCTTACGATGCAATTGCCAGTCAGTTCGAGCATGTGCTCATGCTGACCTCATTGGAAACTTGAGATGATGCGATTAAAACTTCGTTGCCTAGTAGACTATTACATCGTAGCACTTCTGAGTTCTGCTACGCAATTTGAACTTGAATTATTTTATCGTTAAAGTTCCCTCCTTATACAAATAAAATTAAGAAGTAAAATATTTATTTATTTATACTTATTCAAAAAGTCGTGTTTTTCATTTCTAATTCATAAAATCAATATTAGTTTTTAATTTTACTACCGCTTTTGAATGTCACAATTTTGTCACCTTACTTAAGTTTTACAGACTTTTAAAAATAAATTGATATGCTTGTAAATATAAGACTTATCTTTATAATAATAACAATGTCCTCCTGACTGATCCCGGCCACGGCGGCCGATCTCATTGAGGATAGCCAACTGCGTGCAATTTGTATTTCCGTCACTCTTAATCCTCCAGCCGAACTATTTAACACGACCAGTTAATGTTGTGTTGCGAAGGCTTTATGTGCTCTCCTGACTGGACTTTATGTGATGCACTGAAATTAAATAAAATTTCTTGACTGAAAGACATTTTTTTAAAATTTTACCCGACCCAGAAACACTAGATCACTTATGTAGTTTAATTAATAATTATTTAACATCTCATAATTCATATAATGTTAAACTACGTTGTTAGAATTTATAACTTATTAAAATTTATTCACGTCAAGTTTGCTATGGTGCAAATGTTTATAGGAATTCAATAAAAAATACCAATTTAAGAGTTACAAAATTACAAACAGGTATTGTCATCATTTGTATGTATATGATATATTGTATGATTATCAGCACTCACGTATTTCATCAAACCAAAGTTAACAATAGAATAATATTTAAAATGATTTTTAAAGAATTGCGGTTTACATTTAGTTATAAATATAGAACAGAAACAAACTGTGGCGGTTGTTATCTATATAGAATAGTTTGTAATCAATATAGACAATAGCTATTCCGCGACTTCGCCCGCGTTCTAGATATCTGAAACAAAGTTTTTAGAATTTACGAATTTAAGAACACGTACATACTCCTCGGCGGATTAGTCCACTTACGAAAGCCTTTATGACGAATCGTAATGTACGAGTATATGTATGGAACCGACAGGCGAGTTCACCATACACTTAGTACTTACTAGCTGTGCCCGCGACTTCGTTCGCGTGGATGTCGGAACTTAACAATGTATTTTTTAGTGCGAAGCGCTGTTGGAGGATACCGATACAAATCATTTTTATTTATTTATGCCCTGAGCTTTATTAATCGTCATGGCATAACAGATACTGACTGGGAATTGCACTCGTTTGAAAGAGAAAGGAAGTTGTTGGGAATTATAGGTATTTTTGGAATAAAAACAATATCACCGGCGCCGCAACTGGTTAATATTTCAGTATTAACTCAATATTTTTAAATTAATTGCCGCTGATTGGTCATTGCGGGGAGTCAAAATAGCTCGCTGATATAGCCAAGAACCGGCTTGATTTCCCATGTTTGTGGAATCTCCGTACACAGAAGAATTAGCTCCTGTTATGATGTAACGCAAGAACAGAGATTCAATCAAATTAACTTTTCCGTCTTCTTGTACGGGGTATGTGCCATCGCCTATTTGTAACAATAAATTGGAAAACTCCTGTGCATTTTCGCAGCCTCCTAACTGTGCACTAAAAACTTAATGTTACTTCAATTTACACACATATTGTTGTGTATAAAAGTTACGTGAAGTTGTGAGACCAAATGCACATAACCTTAATTTTACTACTGAAATTTCTCTATTTTTTATTTTTTCAAAAACTAAATATTACTTCAAGTTACATTCAATCGTTGTGTATAAAAGTTATCTACATTGCTTTCGTACATTTTACGTGATGCCCGGATAAATAAACAGACAAACCGACAAACAGACAAAAATTCTAAAAATGCTGGAAATGGGTTCTATTGCACTCTGAGACTGCCGCGGTAAAGCTATTGCATAGCTGTTTTTATCAAGTTACGCAATTATAATTATTTATTTATTTTATTTATGCTGTATTTTTTTTCCTTTGTTTTTTTTCTTTGATATTAATTCAAGTTACACTTTTTGAGCGTGGTGCCCGATAAGAAAACAATTATTTTTTCTCTTATTAAATAAATGAGAAGTTAATGTTGTTCAAAATATTTTTATCATCTATTGAAAAAAACCCGATGTTCGCCATCTTGGATTTGAAAATGGACCTCATTTTCGCAATCAGCACCCCGAGAAACCTCGAAAATGACACCCATGTCATTATTGAAAAAAAACCGGATATCCGCCATCTTGGATTTGAAAATGGACCTCATTTTCGCAATCAGCACCCCGAAAAACCTCGAAAATGACACCCATGTCATTATTGAAAAAAAAAACGTATGTGCGCCATCTTGGATTTGAAAATGGACCTCATTTTTGCAATCAGCATCCCGAGAAACCTCGAAAATGATACCCATGTCATTATTGAAAAAAACCCGGATGTTCGCCATCTTGTATTTGAAAATGGACCTCATTTTCGCAATCAGCACCCCGAGAAACCTCGAAAATGACACCCATGTCATTATTGAAAAAAACCCGGATGTCCGCCATCTTGGATTTGAAAATGGACCTCATTTTCGCAATCAGCACCCCGAAAAACCTCGAAAATGGCACCCATGTCATTATTGAAAAAAAGAACCGGATGTCCGCCATCTTGGATTTGAAAATGGAACTCATTTTCGCAATCAGCACCCCGAGAAACCTCGAAAGTGACACCCATGTCATTATTGAAAAAAAAAGGATATCCGCCATCTTGGATTTGAAAACGGACCTCATTTGCGCAATCAGCACCCCGAGAAACCTCGAAAATGACATCCATGACATTATTGAAAAAAAACCGGATGTCCGCCATCTTGGATTTGAAAACGGACCTCATTTTCGCAATCAGCACCCTGAGAAACCTCGAAAATGACACCCATGTCATTATTGAAAAAAAAACCGGATGTCCGCCATCTTGGATTTGAAAATGGACCTCATTTGCGCAATCAGCACCCTGAGAAACCTCGAAAATGACATCCATGTCATTATTGAAAAAAAACCGTATGTCCGCCATCTTGGATTTGAAAATGGACCTCATTTTCGCAATCAGCACCTCGAGAAACCTTTTATTATTGAAACCAAAGCCACTTTTGAAAAAAAACCATTATTGAAAAAAAACTGTCGATCTAAAATCGATTTATTAATCTACAGCGCCATCTATATTATTAATTATGAGTAACGTCAGACCTAAACAACACCTACAAGTAAACTAAAAGATGAACCATAGATGTCGCTACTCGTCGCATCACGTATGACAGGTGTTAGGTTTTTTTCGTTACGGAATTTCTGGATTCGGTCTCCACGCTCAAGGCCCGCGATAGAAGCTATGCAATAGCTTAAAATTTAATGTTACTTCAATTTACGCACATATTGTAGTGTATAAAAGTTACGTGAAGTTGTGAGACCAAATGCACATAACCTTAAAACTTCTGGAATTTCTCTACTTCTTCACTTTAAACTCAAATATCTTTTGAAAGACTGAACCGATTGCAATGAAACAAAAACTAAATGTTACTTCAAGTTACATTCAATCGTTGTGTATAAAAGTTATCTACATTGCTTTCGTACATTTTACGTGATGCCCGGATAAATAAACAGACAAACCGACAAACAGACAAACAGACAAACAGACAAAAATTCTAAAAATGCTGGAAATGGGTTCTATTGGTTGTCCTTTAACACCCTGGCTATTTTTTTTGTAATTTTTCTTGATGTACAAAAACGACTTTTCTACAGTTTTATTATATGTATAGATTTATGATTGAAATTATGAAGAAGAGGATCAAATATAACAAGGTTTATAGTAATATTATCTCTTTTTCTCTCTCTCTCTCTTTCTCTCTCTCTTTTTCTCTATCCCTCTCTCTCTATCTCTCTCTCGCTCTCTTACTACCACTTAATTACTATCATAATATCAATTACTTTACCCAATTATGATCTGTCAAATGTTCATATTCATTAGTAATTTATAATTAAGTCAGAAGTCCGAACGAGTGGTATGTGCTCATATTGGCCTCATTGGAAACTCGAGTTGATTCGATTAAAACTTCGTTGCACAATGAAGCTTTGGCCGCGGCGCCATGTTTAATCACACGTTTTAAGCTTAAATCGCTTACTAGTTATTATTTGTGTGTATTCTGAAATGTTACAATTAAGACGAAATATAAATAATTTCTATATTACAATACTACAACAATATAACATTAATGTATATTTCGGAGACAGTCATTAATACGGTCACTAAACAAAGCGCGGCACGTGACCCAAGAGATGGCAATGCCGTCAACACTCGGCAAACTTCGTGCTAGGAATGAGCCTAGCATATTGAAAAGGCTATGAGAAATAGAAACTTGCCTTTGAATCCTGCTGAAGATCAGTAGGTACTCCTCTGCACTAGCAACCGTCTTCCGTTTCGTGTTGTCTATTCGTGGAGATGGTGAAGGGCTATGTGGTTACTGTACTGGTGTACTGAGTGTCTGTCGTTAGTTTGAAATACAACTCGGATTGCTGTTCTTTATTATACTTCCCATTAAACGGCGAATGTATATTTCACTGTACAGTAATGAAAAATAATAATGAAAAATATGAAGCTTCGCAGTATATAATTATAATGAATTCCTTATCTGAATGATACCGAATTAAATCGGTAAATATTTATTAATGATTTACTTATCTTATAAACCATTAGCTTAATTATTGTTTATATAGATAAGTTAATAAGATAATGAGTGTTAAACATGTTTTGTGATTCTATACTAGCAAAATAGCCGGTTAACATGCATAATTGAGTTGTTGGCACGAGCTCAACTGTCTGAACCAGTTATTGAAAATTAGACTGAAACCGAATATCCTTAATAGTAAATATTTCAAATATTTTTTATATTGTTATAATGTAATATAATTTGATGAAAATAGTCAATCGCAATAGAATTAGAAATTGTTAAATAATAATTTAATATCAAAAATGATTAAAGCGCTTATCATAAAAGCCTCAAACTATCAATGTATATATCGAATGTTCTCGTAATACTGAAGGAGAAATAATTTCTTAATAATTACCGGCGTCGCTCAGAAAGTTGGTTAGAGTTGAGACTTCAAAGAAATTAATGAGTGTTAGAAACTCGCGACGTGAGGCAGCCGACTTGATCAGTTTGACGTGAGCCGGAACAAAGTTTCTCGCCTCGAACCTTTAAGAAATTTTCTACTTATTGTAAATGACCCGAAATCTATTTCTTATGTTTTGTAAATACGTTTCTACTATATTTTACAAAAGCCTATAACACACATAGTCGGCTAACGGACGTGACTGCCCAAACCGCCATACACTAATGTCCCAAGCGAGTATATGGCAGCTTGGGCTGGCTGTCACGTTCGTTGGCCGACTGTATGTTTCATAGGCTTTGATTTTGCTGTGTTGAGATCACAATAAAACCATTTACCAATAGTAAATTAAAAATGGAATTATTTCAATGGTACGTATTTCATTCTAAATACATTTTAATAAAACCTTGTCTTTTAAACTGATAAAATACCTCTTAAGATATAGTTTAGAAACGAAAAGGGTTTTCAACGTACAATTGAGATACAAAAGTATCAACATGTGTGTATAAACTATAATTTACTATACAATATTATTTAATAATAGTCGATTAGTATAGGCCCTTGGAATACTTAAATTAAACTAGACAAAATCAATGTAATATATAATTTCAATAAAGGTTTATGGCTGACCAGACTATACAAAAGTACATCAAACGACCCTGATGACATGACTTTAAAACGACCCTGCAGTGCTTCTCCGTGATGAAGGTAATGCTATGGCTATTACAGAAATGCAGACACGCTCGCATAATTAGTTATCGATTCCCGACACGTGCAATTCCTATTAAGGACAGCGATTGATTATTCCAATACTTCACATATACCTTGAATATACCTGTATACCTCTTTTTTTACAAATTGATAACTAATAAATGAAGCCATTTAATGGCATTATCAAATCAATGTCTTATATTCCTATTGAGTCTTGATTTCTTAAATGTATACTATGAAATTACCGTCTACCTCAATTATAAAATGACAGTTGAATTAATCGGCTTGATAGAGAGGCAGAAATCAATATTATTATTGTTCAATATGCTTCTGCTAAATTAATCAAGTATGTCAGAGAGAAACAAAGTTTAGAAACGAAAAGGGAATTCATAAATACTTTTATTGTAAGTCTTTTGAAATAATAATTAAGTTTAAACAAGTAAAGTTTTGAAATCGTATTAGAATGTTTAGCAGAATGAAAGTACCAATAAGTATATTTACGTGAATCTGCGTTACTGGCCGTAATTACTGCACGTAGGCCACTATTTCCGATCAGACAATCTATACTGTACCAGTAGATATCGCATCTAGTCGTGTCTACAATCGTATTCCTATTCGACATTTGCTAAAGAAATGTTAGGTTTAATTTCAAGTACATACAGATATTGTTATATAGACACCGATGGACTGTTTCGTAATTCTTAACCAAGATAGCTTTAGATATATCAATAATAATTAAATATTTCTCCTTTAATTATATTATATTCGGTGCTACCACTAGTTTAAGACAGTTAAAAACTTGATTCTAATCAAATATAACTTTTCAAATTGATAGAAATAACTTTAGAATTTTCTCAACACGTATTTCTGGGTTAGATTGAATAAGTAAACACACTCGTGAGATATTCCCAGCTGAAACTAAAGCAAAACTTGCTGTTGGAGCTCAAACTGCTTACGAAGATGCATTTCCACAAACAAGGAGCAAGTGTGTATGAAGAAATAATAATGAGATTTCCACTAACTTCACATAAGCGAGCGAGTTACCAGATTGAATTAATTATTAGCTAACAAAGACTTAGATATAATATGTATATTCTACATAATTTGATCAATGTCGTTTATATACAACTAGTAGCTCTCGCGGTTCCGCCCGCGTTTAAAAAAACGGAATTTATTTCGTATATATTCATATATTTCACATATCGTGTGATGTTTTATAGCTGTTTTGTAACGGTTAGTTGAAATTTCTCGGAAATTTGATATTTTCTAGCAGCAAAAAGTATCCTATACTTAACCTGGATGACCAGTTCTCATCATACCATCTTTAAAAATTATATTTTAATAATTATCTAATATACATGTTTTATAATACAAAATGAAGATGTAACTGTAATTACAAAAGGTAGAAATGTTAGAGAATACTGTATTTACAAGCGATTAAAGTCAGGTGAAGGACTATGATAACACCATATCAGGCATAAATAATAATGTAACAAACTAATTGCATTTCGCGGTGAACCAGCTTTTAATTTTATAATTACGTTGAAAATGTTTTGGTATATTACCGTTAATATAGCGTAGCTTGGAACGCTGTATTTGAAACATGTTAAAATTTCTAATAACTACAATATCTGATAATTCAAAATTTTGCAATGTTAATTTTCAAATATTTTAAATTGTTCTGAGCTCTGCAGCTGATGCTAGGAACTGCTCTTCAACGAAAGAGAATAATATATAGAGTTCCATTACAACAACACTATCCTATAACAAAATACCGTAACATTATACAGTACATTAGATAAAAAACCAAGTCGAACATTATCAACCGACGCTTATAAACTAGCAAGCAAAAGCGGAGCTTAGTCTTCCACAAGAGACAATAAAAGTTTCCGGCTAGCTAGATTCCCTTTAATACTCTACGTTTTGTATGAATGTGCTACTCTTTTGATAAACCGCAATATGGGCAGGCACATATTTAAATTAATTTCAAGGACAGAAACATGCAAGTATATAAAATAAAAATGACGTAATAAGACCGTTTCAACAATATTGATGAACATAGATTGTTGTGAGGGACGTGATGCTGAAAAGTACACAAATATTTTATTCGATTGAAGTTCATGTGAAAAATTTTAACTTTTATATTATTTTGTGCAACAATTATATTAATCCAATCTCAAAAATCACAGTAATCATCAGTCTACGTTCACAAGATAATATTGAAATTATTCATAACACAATATTTTATATTATAATATCGAAGCAGACAACAAAGCCTTTGAAACTTATTTTTCTTCTACGCTCAATTCAAACTGTCTTCGCAATAATAACATCCTTTGATCACGTTAACGTCAAAATTAAAAGATGCCAAAATCGAACATGACGTAACACTAAAGGGCCCCGGAGAAGGTCAAACGGTTTGAGTCAAACCTTACGTGTTTGATCAAACCGTTTCAGCTCGGCTTTAACGATTTGTCAAACGGCACTGCGCAGTTTGGTTCGGTTCGCGGTCGTAATTAGACTTGTGACATATACATACGCCTTTTTATTTTTATTGAAGTAATGTTTTGATTTCACCTTCCATAATTCAGGTGCTTCTTGATATAATGATAATAGCAAAGAAGTGAATTCACGGTCAGAATGACGTTCTGACGACGCCTCCGACGGCGTGTTTTCAATTTCAATGTCTTCGTCCGACATCTTCGTCACAAACAAGCTCACGCTACAAAATCCAACGCAAAACTAAGCCGAGTTTATTCAAACGCGTCGGAACACGATCAAACGGCGCGTCAAACATAACAAAAATATGAATTTTCATCAAACGTGCTTCAAACCCGTAAATGTTTGATAAACCGTTCAAACCTCCTCTGTAAACGATCAAATTGGTTTGAGTCAAACAAAAAACTACGTGTTTGAGTCAAACCGTTTGACCGTCTCCGGGGCCCTTAATGTTAAAAACGTTTGTACTGACAATTTCATTATTTTTTATCCTTTCCAATAATAAAATTAAGATTTAAAAAATAAAGGAGTTTACGAAATATTTGTGAGCTTGTGTCACTACATTAGTAACGCTTAAAAGTTTTGAAATGCAAAGCTGATAAAGACATGGATGGGTAACTCTTCATCCTGAGAAATAAATAGTACAATAGTACCACAGAATAATAAAAGTGTTTTTATACATATTATGCATAAAATGTTGTTCTTATCCCTGCGACTGCGATTGTTTATCATTTTTGGATATTTTTACTGAGTTCGTGTTATTATCATTCAGATATCTTTGGACAGTAGTTCCAGTTAAATCATGAAAGATAAGCTTGTTTATAAATCTGTTTTAGTATAACAATTTCTACTCAAAATCTCCCTTAATCTTGTGATCCGTCACGTATATTATGTATAATATCTAAGTAGTATAAAATCTAAAAATGTAAAGTTCTTTTTTTTTAATTTCAAATTACCAGCGTTTCACATAATGCATATGAATGTAAGTACATATGATACTAACATCATTTTTCAACAACATTTTTTTTTAATTTTTGTCTGTCTGTATGTCTGTTTATTCCAGCTAATCTCTGAAACGGCTAGACTGATTTTGAAGAAACTTTCATTCGCAGATAACTTAGGCTAGTATTCGTAGATAGCGTAGGCAAGTAACTTAGGCTACATTTATGTAAGAAATTTTACTTATTTAACTAGTGGAATCCGCGATTTCGCCCTCGCTAAGGCGAGGATGAGTCGGTATTAATAAATAAACCGGTTTTTTTTTGTATTTGACTTCATAATCTATTCTACATAACCTTACTTTTTCGTATTTATAACTCGAGAAATGATTTTCAAAAATTATTTAATACGCAGACGCATTTACATAAAGTAAGTAAGTAAATAGATTTCAGTTAAATTAGTTTAAATTCCAAATGAATAGGCTTTATTCTTTTCTTTAAGATTTCTATTTAATTAGTAGACATTAATAGCATAAAATTGAAAATGTTGTCCAGAAGAAAAATATTAAAAAAATAAAGCGCTATGGTCGTGCATCGAGCTTCAGCGGGGTAATTTGTGACTTATGTATGGAAACTTGACTGAAAGTTTTTTAATTCAAGAGCAAAAATAAACCCAGTAAAAGTTTATGAGTACTTACTGCAGTTTTCCTATGAGAAATGTAAAAATATTTTCTTATCTTTAAAACTATTTCAAATGCGAGATTAAACTAACCATTAAAAAATGTGAATGCCACAGAACCTCGTCAAACATAATAATATTCCAAAACTTACAACGAAATCATAAAGTTAATTGTTCTTGTTCTAGTATTACTTGTATATTTATTTCATAACTGATAATTATATTTTCCATAGACAACAACAAATGCCGGTTGTGCACAGATTACTTCGCCAGTGTCAGAGATTGATCAGTAACATAGGGTCAATTTAGTGAAATTGAAGGTATATTGAAAATATAAGGCAACATACGTCAACGACAACATCACACAAAATACTGCCTCCTCCAAGGGCCCTTGTAAACGTTAAGAAAACTCACCGTGTCTAGACAAGAATCTTTTCGGATGTAGCCGCGAAAGTTTTCTTATCTGCTTCAGACAAGAAAAATAGATACGTGTACACGATAAGAATATTTTCGCGCTATCGTGCGTAGGGTTTGGTAGGGTGCACATGTTAATTTGTTTGTAAGACTGGGCGGATTATATTGCGCGGTAAGCTTACCTTAGATTTTTTATTATTTAGACAGTTAAATTTTTGCCGTATTTATTTTATTTATTTTCTTCGTACTTATTTATTTTCTAGTTGTAAACTTTATCCGTAGTTTTTTAGAAAGTGGTTAAATTAAATTTTGTTCGTTAGTTTATCAGAACTAATTTAAACTCGTTAACAAAGATATTGTACATTAGATAATATGGATAAAATTGTCGGTACTATTTTGTTTCGATTCGAATCATCTTATCGATTCGAATCAAGAGCTTTTCCGAATCATGATTTGACTTTTTTGTCGGGTGTATAATATTACTTTTCGATTCGAGTCCTATAACTAAAAATAATAAATTGTAGGGACAAGTATACAATGTAAATGTAAATGCCCACGCATAAAACATACTCAAACTACGCGAACCACCCCGTGGCTCGCTTACCCTGCCCCTCTCAACACAGAGCGCGTCGTGTCTAGCGCAGACAAGATTTTTTCTTACTTATCGCCAGAGCTATGTACACAGTTCGTGCGTAGAAACGACACGAATTCTCGCGTAGGCCCGGCGACTTTTCTTAGCGTGTGCAAGCAGCGAAATTGCCAACTATGCCCAGAACTCAATCATTTGAAGTTAATAATGAGAAATAATATTAATAACACGAAACCAATAGTTAGTTTAGAATTTTATAGCCTTTTTTATTATTGTTGGAAAATGCATTTAAGCATGCCACCTGTTATGTATATAACGTAAACGTATGCAATGCAATGCAATGCTTAAGAGAAGTCGGTCCTACCCACTAAAAACCAACAGACCTCCCCCGCTTTAATAGGGCATCGCTAAATCGCTTTCGCTTTTACGACGCCACGATGACGAGTTCGGATGAAGCAGCCCACAAACACAGCCAAGGGGTTTGTCCACAGTCCACTCTGCTAGATCTCCCAACATATATAACATATAGCTATAATTTGTTGAGAATTCCATATTTTGTTCCAATCTTATAATCAATTCTAGTTTTAACTAGCGACAACGCGTTGTAACTGAGAACAGGTTTTAACTGTAAAAAAAAAGTAAATGTTTTTCAAAACCACCTACTTATAAAGGAATTCTATTTATATTCTATACTCGTACTTTTTGCCTCTGCACTCTAAATGGCTTTTTTAATAGTTTCCCGTTTCTAAGTGATAAAAGTTGAAAATTTGAATGGACTTTTATATTAACAGTAAAGGTTATGTATAGAAATTTCTCTATGTCACACAAAAGAAATTATTTCTTTTACCCATTTACTGTCGATATTTTCTAAGCCTAAAGAAATACGTTTATTAGTTGCACGGTCAAAACCGTCACAGTCTTTTAAACGTCCGATTGCTGGGCACGGGCCTCCTTTTAATATGAAGGTTATCAGGCCATAGTCCAATACACTGGCCCAGTACGGGTTGAAGGACTTAACATGTCTTTCGAAAACTTGTTACGAATAGGTTCTCTCAGACATGCAGGTTTCCTCACGATGTTTTACTTCACATGTGGTAATCATGTTGGAAATGATTCACACATGAAAATATCAGAGGTACGAGACTCGGATTTGAATACGCATCACTCGGTTATCCAGCCAAGTGCGTTACCATTTGCCTACCACGGCCTTAGAATTATAAAATATTAAATAAAAAACAAAAGATCTAACTAACACAAATATTGTTATTTTCAAGTTTAAATAAATGTAATGTTCGGAATCAAATAAAAACTTTATTGATTTATTTTACAGAAAAGTACATATGGAATCCCTTAGAGCGCATTACAATATTTCATACATTGTAATGAGGTTACTGTTGTAAAGGGCTACCGCCAAAACTCAATTTCGTTGAATAAAAATTATTTAGCTCGCAGTTAGTTGGCACAATCCATACGAGTACATACTACATCTTAACTGGTTCCAAAATATAAAGTTATGTCGTATGGCATACAATATAGAGCTATGTAGCTTACCACCCATTTTCAAACTCTTAAGGGATGAATTGATGGATGGATGATGATGATGATGAGATCTATATATAACTACTTATACGTATAAATAAATTTGAAGTGTCTGTTTTTAATTTCAAATTAACAGCTTTTAACTAAATGCATATGAAAGTATATAAGGTACTAACATCAAAATAACATTTAAAATTTTTTGTCTGTCTGTCTGTTTGTTCCGGCTGATCTCTGAAACGGCTGGACCGTAATGGTATAAAGCGTAACTTAGGCTACTTTATAACCGACTTTAAAAAAGGAGGAGGGTATATTTTTGAAATTTTATTTATTTTAACTAGCAGAACCTGTGGCTTCGCTGACGCTAAACCTAGGATCGAACCCGAGCGAAGCGAGAGTGAGTCGCTAGCTATAATAAGTTTCAAGTAATTCTGATCATAACATAAATATTTACCCAAAGATTTGAGTAATAAATTTACCCCTTTAAGAGAGTGATTTTGAACGTTATATTTATTTATATATCTCTTAATTTGAAAGTAGTAATTTTAAGGTTGTTCCCTACAAATATTAATTCCCTATTTTAGCCCCTCAGGGATGAACTGAAAAACAATAAGTAAAAAACTGAACAAAAACTTCCGATTTACATTTTAAAAATGTCATTTTCATTCAAAATATGTCGTTATGTTAATATTAATACGGACGGCAAGCGTTCCACCGAAAGGGATTCTGAGCACTTTCGCTCGAGCACTTCGTTCTTTCGGACAGCTATTTGTACAGGCAAGAACTTTTATTTCTATAAAGTCGGTTCATTTTATTCCTATGAGTATTTATGTATATTATACATATCTGAGGACCCGACAGACGTTGTCCTGTACACATAGAATTTTATTATAAATTTTTGCTCCCGGTAAAATGGTTTAATACTCATGCGCAAAACAACGTTACCTAGAAACGACCTATTTATAATTGAATCGAAATTGAAATTGATTTATTGTCTTAATGTATAAATAACTAATGAATTCAAAAAATACATGTTTTGTAGTGGACCGAATTGTGAATCTAAACCATTCTCGCATGCACACGAATACACAAAATATTTTATCGAAATCGGTCCAGCCGTTTAGGAGGAGTTCAATTACATACACCCGCACAGAAGTGCTTTAAATATAAAGATTTGATATTTAATTGACTGATTGATTAATAAAAAAATGATTTCTGTAATTTTCTAGTTTTATTTCGATCGTTGCGAATGCTTTTCTAAAACCAACAGTGGTCATGGATTATACCAAGAACAGTTATGCTTTCAGTCTTTCTAGACATTTTTTTTTCAATTGCTTAAAAAATTATAAACATGTTTGTATTCCTCCCCCGTAGCTCTTTTTAACTTCCCACTGCTGGGCACCGGCTTCCCTGCAATACGCCCCTCGAATGAGGCTCGATTTATAAGTAAGTCTCAGTATTACTTATGTAAATATTCAATATAATATAATCTATACATATAATAAAAATGTAAGGGATCGCTGTTGTACATGGAAGATAAATGAGAAAAAATATAATTAGGACCTTTATCAACGCAAATAGCACCCAAAACAATACTTTTAAGAATTTTTGTCTGTTTGTCTGTGCGTTTGTGCACGCTAATCTCAGAAACGACTTATTCGATTTAGATGTAGTTTTCATTAGTACATATATTGCAGTAAGCTTCGTTTAACATTTAGTGTTTGTTTTATGTCAATTGGTTTATAAATAAAAAAGTTATGCTAATTTAAAGAATCACATCGAGCATTTATTAAACTACCCAATGATATTATAAATAAAAAGGTGTAGATACGTTACCTAAACGACATTCTACCATTGAGTTATAAAAGACTAGAGTAGCAATGTCTAACAAAAATATTGCAAAAAAACGTGTCAACTTACGAGTTCAAAGTCGTAGCTTTGAAACTGATACATAAATAAGTCAATCCGATCAAATAATGTATGCTTGTCTCATTTTTTTCTAACGCCAAGCTAATTACGTTTGAAAGAGACAAGACATTGTCATCGACAAACGGTCAGGTGTTGTAATTAACATAATAATTTCCCCAGAATGAATGAAGGTTTGATTTTTCTCTTGCTGTACAAGGCTTGAATTAATTACTATGTAATATTGGTCGATGGGTCTTTCAATAGATTTAAAGAATTAGAAAATTTGATAAGGATGACTAGGTTGATTAGGATGATTAAAAAAGTGCGTAAATGTATATTATAATTATATTATGTATTTCAAAACTGTAAAATCAAGGTGAAATAAGTAATAACTATTGTTACGTACGACGGGTTCGGGATCCGAAATTATAAGCGTTTTTGCACCAAAGCTGTTTTAATATTATTGTTTTACATTATAAAAAAATTATATTATAAAAATGTATTTATATTATAAAAATATATCTGTCTATATTTAGGTAAAGTAAACAGTGAACGTGAGTGTGTTATTTTTTCGTTCAATGAGTGAGTATGATACTACAGTGCGTTTAACACAACATACTTTAATAATAAATTTACACTTACACTAACATACATACAAGTACATATACGTTATTCACTAAACTCCCAAGAATCTGGGAAATCCAAAATCGAATATTCTGGTTTTGTTTATTAATTTGTCATCAATGACAAAACGATGTTTGAAAAATTTTTTTCGTCTTATAATGTTTTTATGGATAAATACACATTTCACCATTTTTTATTTTTTTATTGCCAAGCAATCACTCTTATGACATCAAGCTGACAACTGAGGTCTTATATGTCAGCGGACATATCCAACCTTGTCACGTACCGACGCCGTACATTGCGTATCTAGTCCTGTATAACATCATTGCATTCTACCTTCAAAAACGGCACACTAACGCACACATGAATAACTAAAAATATTGCAATAACACTGAACACACTACATTACGATTAGTTGTCAAAATAGGATGGCATGATTCAAGTATCGCCAGTGAAAAAGAGACAAATATAATTCGCGACAGTGCGTCGTCAACGCGTGACTATGTTCAGGTGGGCCAATTAGCCTAGTTTTGGTGTGCCGCTTTTTGAGCGCGTATGACTTATCTACACCTTTTTTCCTAGTATATCAATGAACCTACCTATATTATCTATCTATTCTTTCTCTGTTCAGTAGTATTGACTGAAACACTACTAAAGCTTATAATCATAATGGTCTATATAAAATTATGATTATATAATACTAGCGAATCACCCTAGCTTCGCTCGGGTTCGACTCTAGTTTTAGCGCGTGCAAGGCCGCGGGTTCCGCTAGTAAATGAATACAAAAACTTGACAAATTATTATTGAATTACTCTATCCATTGGTGAAAGCAACATGAAAAACAGTACAGCAGTTTTTGAGTTTCTCGCAAACAGACAGACAGACGCGGTGGAGAACTTTGTTTTTTAATATGTAGTGATAGATATTTGTCTTATATATCTATCGTAGTTGTTTGAAATAGAGTTTTAAAATATTGAATGAACAGACACGACCACTTGACAATTTTTTTATAAGTAGCAATCATAAGTAATAGATTATCGATAAGAATCGATAGCAATAGATATAAATTGATGGCGATAAGTTTATTCCTTCCATTCAAGCTTTAATCGTTGAGTAAAAAGTTCAACTTCAACGATGTTTTTTATTTTAATTGTGTTAGTGTTTCTAGTAACATGTTTGTTATTGTTAGATGACTTCATGAAGAAACGTGGGTCCCAATGGAAAAGGTTTGCCGAATTTCCTGGTGACTCACCTTTACCCCTCTTTGGAAACGCCTTTCAAATCGGTTTCGATGCTGATGGTAATGTTTCCTATATTAAATTGTATGTTTAATAATTAATTTATTAATTAAATTAAAATATTTATCGAACTATAATTTTATTTTTGTGAGCTACTTCATTAATCTTTTTATAATACATTGTTAATATAAATATAAAAATCTAAATTAACAAACGTAAAATTTAAAAATTTAGACAATTTAATTTATTCATAAAATAAGATATAAATTAATTTATTTATTTATTTTATTAAAAATATTAAAAAATTAAGTAAAGTATAGTTTACTTGTATATCTTTAAATATAATTCCTATAAAAAAATATGTGACTGTTACATAATTAATTGTAGCGGCAACTAATAAATTAATGGATATGTGGGAGAGGCATGGCAAACAAAATTTCCGTGTAATTGTTGGACAACAACAATGGGTTATGGTTTCTGATCCCGATGACATTAAGGTAATTTTCTCTTTCATATAGTATATCTGTGCTTAGAGAGCTTTATATCAATCTTAGAAACAGATATTCGAATAAAAACCTATTTTTTTGCTCACAAATAATTTTTGTACTAAACATGACATGAAAAATTATAAAGTAATTTTGCGTAAGAGAAAACCAAGAATATTCAGATCAAGAAATTTATCTAGTAATATTTTTTTCAAAAATCACTAAATAACAATATAATAATATAATAATAATAATATTCATGAGCTTTATGGAAGTATAACCAAAGTAATAATTTTAAAAATCTTTTTTTAAAACGCACAAATTATCAATATGTATATGGAATCTTTATTTTAGACTTTACTCAACGATAGCAATGAACTGGGCAAACCTTTAGAAAGAAATGCTGCTATTACTCCATTCTTTGGAAACTCTGTATCAACTGCTGAAGGTAAAAATTTGATACTTTACCAAAAAATCATAACATAAAATAGATAGATTTTTCCACATTTTAATACAATATATTTTTATAAAGAATTAAAACACTTAACTTAGACTTAGGTTTTCTTTTACAAAAAAACTTAACTGTAAATCGCTAGACTAATAAGGCAATCTGGTATGAAAATCAGACATGTTATATTGAAAGTTTGCTATTACAACAATGTGCGGTCAGCGGTCGTCAGCGGCAACAAACAAAGCTCGCATTACGTTGCGGTGCGCCGCTGACACGTTTCCGAAAATATGCTTTTTTCCTTAAATAAAAATTTCCTACAGCTTACCTTTATACCACAATTCATAATAATCTAATTTAAAAAAAATACCCATTCATAGTTGAAATAAAAAAAACAATTACCTTTAATTTCAAATTTCCGAATTTTCAAAGAGTTTCAATTAAGATAAGAAATTCTATACATAAAACACACATTAGTAATTCTATTAAAAATTTCAGGAGAAAGATGGAAGTTTGTTCGAAGATTGGTCACGCCAGTTTTTCACTTTAAGTACTTGGAACGGGCGATTGACGATGTAAATAAGCATCAAGAGCTTTTTGATATCTTAGACACTTTTGCCGGCAAAGACCCTGTGAATATGTACTATTATTTAAGACCCTACATGCTTGATATGCTAAAAAGTAAGTTTTAATTCTTAAACTACATATTCACTATTCTAAATGAGTAATCTAATATAATCTGCATTATACGAGTATGAAATTTTATTTAAACATTTATTTATTTATAGCTAGTCTCTTTGGAGTTGAGAGTAATTTCCTTAAAGACCCTGACCATCCTTATGTAGTAGCAGTTTCAAAGTAAGTATAATTATGAATAAGACAACTACATATGTGCTTTTTTCAATATTTTAGTCTATTTAATACTTTTACAGCACATTTATATTACTTCTTTTTTAATGTTTCTATTAACGTATAATTTTTCTTTAGGATTATCCGGATTTTAACATATAATATTTTCTCATATTGGAGAAATATTAAAATCATATTTAGATGGACTCCCATATACGCTGAAATGCAGGACATAATCAAGACGATAACTAAACAAAGTACACATGTATGTATTTAGTATTTATACTAAATTTTTTGATATGTTTGAAAAATCTTTACAAATTTTGGAGTGTTTTTTTATAAACGTATTAATTAATAACCGACAATAATAACTAACATTTTTATTACAACTAACTAACCTTGCTCTGATTAGATTCGTTCCAAATTATGAGATTTCATAGATGAGATATTTTCCCTCAGACAAAGGTTGACCTGGGCAACCTAAAGTTTAGCTCTAGATTACCTGGGTCCACCCATAGCTATATTATATATGAAGCTTTTCGCATCATATTTAGTAATTTCATAAAGTTTTTGATCCAACTGTTTTCTTGTAATGCATTCTCATCGATAACATAACAGACTGACGCCAAACAGACAAGAATTTCTTGAGAATTTCTTTCAGTTAAAAATATAATGGTTATAAGAAAACCAAAGAATATTTAATGCAGAATCGAATCAGATAAAAATACCTACACAATTATTTCTGTATGGAATGTGTTAAATGTGTAAACAATTCAAAAGTTTCGAATAGAGGACAATATTTTTTGAATGTATATAAAAATTTCAGGTAATTGCAGAGAGAAGAAAAATATTAGACACAATGCTAACAGAATTTAAAAATAATAACAAAAATGTTGATATAAATGAAGACACTTTCATTGAAAATAAATTTTCGGAAGGATATTTGTTAGACAGATTTCTAATGACCAAGACACCTAGCGGTGAAATATTAAACGAAGATATCATCAATGAAGAAATAAGACTAATGTTATTCACTGTAAGTGCAAACGTTAAACAATTTTATGTTGCACATTTTTATTTTTCAATAAGCCTAAAAATATAAATTATAAGCTCATAATATTATCAATAAATAATAAGTACATTTTGACATATTACAAAATTACTCTAACAAAATATTTAAGACTGTTTAATTTTAAACACAAAATTGTTAATTGCTCATTTTTTATTTAAGGGACATTATACTTCGTCAATGACAATGAGTCACGTAATGTATCTCTTAGCAAAATATCCCGAAGTACAACAGAAAGTTATAGAGGAACAGGAATCGATACTAGGAAAAGATTTAAATAATAAAGCAACAATACAAGAATTAAATCAAATGAAATACCTTGAATCGGTAATTAAGGAATGCATGCGTACTATTCCAACAGTTTCAAGAGTTGGAAGGTACCTTAAAAAAGATATGGCATTCACAGGTACTGTACTAATAAGACAAAAATATTTTTCATCTACTTCAAATAACTAAGTATCTAAAGGTAACCCTACAACCTTGCATCACAAATGTAAATATGTCCTTAATAATTAAGACTGTTTATATAATTTTAGATGGTAAAGTCGCTCCTGCGGGAACAACGGCGATAATTTTTATAGACGCTTTGTCCAGAAATCCGAAAGTTTTCGAAGAACCAGAGAAATTCAATCCCGAGCGATTTTCGGAGGCAGTACATCCGTTTGCTTTTATTCCTTTTAGTGCTGGCCCGAGAAACTGTGTAGGTAAGCATATCACACTTTTTTGGAACTATATTCATCCCAAATGTGAACATGGATCTTTATCATGTTCTCTAGATCGACATAAATGATCGACTTACTTACTTTTAAAACTTTTCTAGTAATTCAATCTTAAATAGATGCACCAGAATTAAATTCTAACTATAGTCTGTTAAAATAACTCTTAACTATGTGCATTTTTCATTCTAGCTTTCAGATATGCCTGGATGGTAATGAAGGCGTCTTTATCTAACATTCTAAGAAGATACGAGGTCCTACCTGGTGGTCCCGGTACGGAACCACAATTCGCATTCCGCGTAATAACAGAGTCTACAAATGGAGTGAAGCTTAATTTAAAGAGGCGATATGTGTCGTAAACATAAGTGATATTTAAATCTTATCTACCCATAAATTAATTAATGAAAAACAAATTAATATGGTGTTAGATTACTTTATAAGGGATAGATGTACTAAGTAATTTAAGATAATTCGTTGCCATCTTCTTGTTACTCATAAAATCTTGCAAGTATCCATAATATGAGAAACAAACTGTATATAATAATAATTAAAGAGTAGAAATAAATATTTATTGTTTTATTTTTAACTTAACGTTGTTATGTACCTTGTTTTCAATATCGTAATATCCTCCCGGAGCAACTTGATAAAAAGTCGTGTCATCCTGCCCAACATGCGTTCATCTTGTCGTGGTTGGGAGAAACAATATCGTCCGGCAAGACAGCCGGGCGCGAAGCTAAGAAAATCTACCCACTTCGGTGGTCTGTGTGCCATGCGACTTGCTCCGGGTAAATCCCTGATAGCAAAGTGGACTGTAGAGTGTAGAGCTATCCAGACAGTGTTCAGCGGACCTACCATCCGGGCGTCCTTTTAAACGGAGGGAGGTTTTGTTAGGTTTTAGTTATGCTTAAAGCTGGTGAGTCCCGTATGAGGCCTTTTTCAGTAAAAGGCCAAAGTATATTAACTTTCTTAGCATTATTGCAATGTCACGAAACCAAAAATACTGTAAAAATATTTTTATTTTAATCCTATTAATCCTATCATACTTATACATCAAAAAAATCGATTTTTTAAAAACTTTTACCTGTCTGTCCGTTTGTTCGAAATCTTGCTAATCTCTGAAATGACTGAACCGATTTTGACGGGATTTTCACTCGCATAGCTAATGTTTTTAGGAGTAACTTAGGTTACTTCTATTTTATTAGAAAAATATCAAAACTATTAAATTTATTTTAATTTACGCCCAGAGAAGCGGGCCGGGTTTACTAGTCCTTACTAATATTATAAATGTGAAAGTAACTGTCTATCCGTCTGTCCGTCTATCCATCTATCCGTTTGTCCGTCTGTCCGTCGGTCCGTCTGTCTGTCTATCTGTCGCGTTTTTACGCCAAAACTACTGAACCCATTTCAAATGAAATTTGGTACACTTGATAGTCTAGAGCCTGAGAAAGGACGTAGGCTACTTTCCAAGGCGAAAAAATCTCGCGCGATAGGGGATGAAAGTTTGTATGGAAATAACGTCATTTTTAAAGCTAGAAGCTTGAAACTTATTTTTTAAGCTTTTGATTAGATATAAATATATTTTTTTTAATTTTCTAAAAATTTTAACCTTAAAGGATTTTTAATAAATTAAAAACTAATCGTTTTACCCCAAAAGACACTAGTAACAATACTAGTAACTCTCCCTCACTATACTCGGATCCGTCCATACGAACGTTTTTAGGATTCATATAAATTTCTCAGAGATGATATAGTTTTTCCAGTAAAAAGTATACTTTATGTTGACCCGAGTAACGAGCTATCAACATACCAAGATTCATTAAAATATATATGTGGATTCGACCTCTCAGGTCAATAATGATCCTATCATGCATAATATTTTCTGTACAAAAAAAATCAATGTTTTACATCTGCCAGGCAACCCGCGACTAAGTATAGTATCAGTACAGGAGACAGCGTCTGTAACGAATTGTATTATATTAGGTTGTCGGAAGAGTTCGCTGCTTTTTTGTAGTAAAATTACAAAAGAAATTTTTCTATCCCATTGAAATATTTATTGATTAAAATGTCATTTTTTGCAGTAGTTTTGGATAAAGCATACTCTCCATAAGTCCATCTGTTAAGCACTAGTAGCATTCAGACCCTTATTAAAAATATTGTACAAAACGTATATTTTCTCCTTACTAACTTTTATTCCAAACTATCATAAATAGATTTGTTCCAATTTTTGTTCGTTTGGGATTAGAATTGCGTTAACAGACGCAATTAATTCTGCCTGTGTCACGTTTTGTGAGGAAGATACGAATGAGTTAGAGCGGTAATTTTGAAATTTAGAAATGAAGAGAGAAAATAAAAATATGAATGAATGACCGGTTTACAAGAGCAACCTACACTAATAATAAGATAATTACTCGATACAAAATGGCACAATGATTGATGATAGCAATAATACGAGCTACGTTATAGATTAATTTTATTAACAATTCCGCTCCGCCCGCGTTCTAATCACTTTTAAAAATAGGCATTGGACCACTAATCCCTATTTTCAATAGTGTTTAGAATGCGCGCCTAAATTTTCATGCTTCTACCAAGAAGCATGAAAATTTAGGGTTATAAGTATTTTTTGATGACAAATCATAAAAAAAATAAAAAAAATCTAGAGAGGGCCACCCTTATCTATTAGGGGATTAAAAATTGCCTACGACTTATTCTCATACCTACCAAATATACACAAAAATTTTCATAAAAATCGGTCAAACCACCCCTGAGGAGTTCGATAACAAACACTGTGACACGAGGTTTTTATATATTAGACTAGCAATTTCTGCGTGCTAAGCACAATTAGAAATAGGGATTGGGTGATAGGGACTCTTCAATTCTTCGAAGCAATTTAATCTATCCTAAGCAAAGCCAAAGCAAATAGACCTTCGAATAATCTATTAATTTGTAAAAATAATCAAAATACTGTTCGACAGTTCATTGCAAAGGTAAGATAAAACTATCCGTCCTGGGCTGGCAGCGACACCAAAGTTAACTAAATAATTGTTGTGTATAAGTGTATGTGTTATTACCTAGTAGTCACTAGTCAGATAGCTATATTATTTTACAAGTATACAGTACATGATATGTGTTGTCAACACGTACTCGTATAGGGATGAGTCTTTGTTATATTCTTGTCAGGTAAAAAGTATTCTCTACTTAGTATATTAAACAGTAATCATAAACTGCATCCTGCAAAAACTTTCGTTTCTCAATAAATTTTTTTCATTTAAAATGTAAAAAATATTTTGTTTTAAATACTTAATTAATAGTCGGAAAACAAGCCATTCCTTTGCTAACCGAACAAGGAAGATTTAGTGGGAAATTAATAATTAATATAAAATATATTTTAATTACAATGAAAACTTAAATATAGTGAACTGTTGGAAAATAATTGTTGTGCAATGTGTGTCTTTTAAGAGAAGACATAAACCCAAGACTTTGTATTAAATCTTTAATATATATATATATATATATATATATATATATATATATATATATATATATATATATATATATATATATATATATATATATATATATATATATATATATATATATACACTACCGTCCAAAAGTATTTGAACACCTACAGAACTAGATTTTAATGTTATAAAACTTTATTATTCCTTTCTAAAATTTAATTTATATTATAGAAATTTAATTTATAACTGCTTGACACTAAATCGTCATAATTTTGATTCGTCAATATTTCCTCCTTGGCGTTTTATTATAACCTGACAAATTTTGGGTAATCGTGAATGTTAATTTTTCTAATCTTGATGTGCTCATTTATTTACATGGATCTTGTAATAATCTCCACCAGTATTCTTGAGTTGTAGGGCAACTTTTTCTCACTTGTCTGCCGAGTTCATACCACAGTGGCTCTATGGGATTCAAGTTTGAAGTCTGTGGAGGCCATATCATGACTTTTATTATTTTAATGTTGCATTATGATAATGTTGTTGTTCTTTTTGGACCAAGACTGCTGGCATAGTTTGGATGTATGGTTCGGATCGTTATCATGCTGAAAAAGAAAACTCTGGACCTCTAAGACGGGTTCCACCAGGAGCAACATGATTTTTCAATATTTGCCTGTAACCTTCTTTTTTCATTATTTCCTGTATTCTTACAAAGTCTCTTATGGCAGAATCCCCAAAACTGCCCCAAATCATCACAGGTTTTCCGCCATGTATAACTGAAGGAACGATGCATGATTCTGATGCTCTCTTATTAGGCCTACAGCGAACAAACATTCTTCTCTTTGAATCAAAAACTTCGAATTTGTACTCGTCGCTCCAGAGGACTTTTCCCAGTCATCAGTTGTTCATTTCTGTTATTCTCGTGCCTATTCAAGCCTCTTTTTCTTGTTTATCGTGTTGAGACATGGTTTGATATTGCTATACACCGCTTCAGACCAGCGTCAAGTAACCCTCTTTCTTTGTACTCAAACTCACAGGTTTACTATAGCCTATATTAAAATCCGATGCTATTTCGGGCGCAGTCAAGCGTCTATTGCACTTGCTCTTCAACACTTTGTTAAAATTTTCAGTCGAAGTCGTAACTCTAGGCCTGCCTGAACGATGATTATTAGATGTTCTGCCATGAGTCTTAAATTTCTTGATAATGTAGTGTACAGTTGATAGTGGTATCTTCTGGAGTTTTGATATATCGCGAATTATTTTACCTGATTTATGAAGACCGATGATAATTCCTTTATTCACTTCGGAATATTCTTTTGTTTTACCCATTTTGCTTAAAAATAAACGAAAATCATACCTCACTTAAAGAAAATTAATCTTTATATTATTATAGCACGTTTTTTTAATGAAGTAAGACAAGATAACTCAAACAAACCTATTTTATGACATAACGCACTTATCAAAATATTAAAAAACCCCCCGAAAGCACAAAGCCAAAGAGTATATAGTTGATATAAGAAAAAAATTGAAAAAAGTTATAAATGCAATGAAATTTTTAATTATTATTGTTAATACTAAAAATAAAATCATCAATATAATCGACAATATTTTGGTTTAAATAACATTATGGCATTGAGTTTTACAGGACTACAAACAATAAATATATATATGATGCTTAATTTCGATGATACATAGAAATATGCAGGTGTTCAAATACTTTTGGACGGTAGTGTATATATATGTCGGTGGACTTGTTGAAATATTCTGTAGTGCATAAAGCGTACAGTTATAAGCGTGCGACCGCGATGAGTACAAGAGGAAGAATCACTGTGGTCCTTAATACAAGTAATTATAATAAGAGAAGTGTGAGATACTAGCATCCAGTGTCAATTTTTACAGCAATCCTCCATAAAATAAATAAATAAATTTACAAGTGCAAAACTTTTGGAATTTTAATTAGCATGATAGAACACTACATTTTACACAACCATTCTTTGTAGGTAGTTATTACTTACGTGGATAATAGACATTTAATGGATTTAAAAAAAATAATTAACTAACCGTGTTAGTTTTTAAATTTTGTTTTCTATGAACATAAAAAAAATCTAGCGAACTGTGAAATTATATAGATAACGTAATTATAATATATAGTAGGTTCGGGTAATAAGGCCTGTCGGGTAATCAGGCCTAAGCGATAAAAATCCTATTTTAAGTTCTTTGAATTGCTCAAGCTCACAAAGGCAGGTAGCTAAAACTTAAAGATGGCACCTAGAACGTATCACGACAGGATAGCTCGTGCGATGTCGCTATGGCAGCGTCATTTATTGTGGGAAGCGATTGTACAGCACGAATAATAAACAATCGTCTGTTAGAAACGCAAGTATCTTTTTAAATATTGATTTTCGTTATTTCATACTTTTATGATCTTTAGAATTTAAATTATAATATTACGGTTCGATTCATATTATTTTAATGTTTCTTTACACACGTTGTCGGTGGCTAATAAGGCCTACAAAATTTTACTGTAGGCCATTATTATCCTCCCTTTTGTATTCAATAACCCGCGACCAAAAATGTCAGCGTGTTTGTTATAAGTTTGACGTGTCTGTGTGTGTGTATGTTTGTCTGTGGCATCGTAGTGCTTGAGCGGATGAACCGATTTTGATTTTGTTTTTTTTTGTTTGAAAGATGAATTAGTCGGGAGTGTTCTTAGCTATGTTTGATGAAAATCGGTCTAAGATGGCCGCCGCTACAAAACGGAGAATTACAAATTTTTTACATTTCTCTCAATATGGGTTCAAAATTATCAAATTAAAAATTAGTAGAATACTATTTTTATTATTTTATGTCGGTTTTTTTATTTTTAATTTTACAGTTAAAGTATCTTTTTTAAAATTTTAAGAGTGTTATAATAAATTATGACAACTGTTAACTTATTGTTTATTAGCACAATAACCCCCAAACGAGCAGAATATTATAAGCAGCTTCAGGGCAACTGGTTTGCACTATCTTAACTGATAGTAGCACCAGCTCACCCTGTATCTGACGATATTAAGAAAAAAAATTCATCATATCTCGTTTCCCTTAAGCCATATCAACGTCAAAACCATCGAAATCAAAAATTTACCAAGGCGAAATTGGTCGAACCCAAAACAAACATCCTGGAACGTTTTACCGTATGGTTTACAATAGTTCTAGTTTGGAGGATGATTCAGATCATTTGCCACTCGCTAAAATAAAATAAACCATATTTGAGCTACTTATGATGGGTGTACTGTCAAAAATACTGAAAAATCACCAATGTTAGGAGAAAAGCCTTAAATTTCAGGTGAAGTCCAGTCACTAAAGACTTGTTTGACAAAAATAAAGAAGAAAAGAAAATGATAAAGACGTCGAATCTCAAAGGTAGAAGTGATACTATGGAGAAACAAGAGAGTTCGTACTGTCATGGTTGTTAAGAGGATATGATGCTTATGCTAGACATGAGGCAATGTGCTAAATCTGAAAAGTGGTATCACGACTGGTGGTCTGTCAGCAGATGATACGGGCTCTTTTGAGTGTCCTGATGGCTGTTAATGAAAGGAATTCGTTGTTTTTTAAGACTGCATTCTTAAAAAACAACGAATTCCTTTCATGTATGATAAATGCATACCTATGATTTTTTATCTCAATTACCAAATATAAAAACCTATATTTTCATTATGTATGTACGTTAAAGTGTTAGGCCTTATTACCCGACCGTAGTGTAATAAGGCCTATAGACAGGGTTATAAAAAATGTTATATATTATTTTAGTTCACGGCTAAAGTTGACATTTTTTGTTCATAATTAATATTAATGTTTCTATTTGTTTACTTGACACTAAAATTCGTTGATTTCAATGTATAGTTTTTATTTTATTTCAAATCTCTCTTAGCTAGGCCTTATTACCCGAACTTACTTTATATGTTAATTTCTCTCTATGGATTGCACTTTATAAATACAAGAGGAAAAAGTAACCATTACCAACTATTTCGTTAAAGGTACGCACGCACTAGGCGTAACTGCATAGCAATGGAGCGACGCGACGCGACGCGACGCGGCTCTAACAGGTATAGCACACTAGCGCGACAGTACGCGGCTAATTTTCAAACGGCAACTTTTGAGCACGATTGAAGAAACTGACCTTTTTTACTAGTATTATTCATACAATGGTCATTTTGGAGATCATATATCCCTGGATATTGACTAACAAGTATAATTAATTGTTCCTCATCTAAGGCTATTTTTAAAAACAACCTTTCGATACACACATTAAGCAAATTATAACATAAATTGTGGTCGCCCTGTGGTCAAAATTTGACCATAATTAATAACTAGTTTAATATATACTAGCAATTCCCGCGACTCCATCCGCGTTGGTAGAAGGATGAAAATTAGGGTTATAGTTATTATTTGATGCCAAATCATAAAAAAATAAGAAAATAAATATGTGTAGTGGGCCACCCTTATCATCTAGGGGAATAAAAAATAGCCTACGACCTATTCTCAGACCTACCAAATACCCACAAAAAAAACTTAAAAATCGGTCAAGCCGTTTCGGAGGAGTTCGATAACAAACACTGCGGCACGAGATACATAAGAGAGATTGTAAAATATTATGGTTATGTTTGACATTTAGTGTGTCAAATACATGGTAGTGTGTAATTATTTTTTATTGATTTAATGTATTTTTATGCATAATTCGGCGTCCGTTCGTCTGCGCAATTTTCGTAAAGAGGGGTACAAAGTATTTGTTTCACGTATTAATATATAGATGACGTCCAGTGTCGCGTCGCTAGCTATACCGCACTAGCAGCAGCGAAACTACGCGACGCGCCACGACGCGTCATATTTGGTAAACTTTGTAGTGCAGTGCAGCGGAGCGCAGTTTCACTGACGTATGTTAATTGCTATTTCGAAAAATCAGGCGCTAAATTAAATTTGCAAGTTTTGTTCTATAAAAATAGAAAAAAACTATAAAATTTTATATTTGTCTTCACGAATGGCCAGCACTAATTAGGCACTAAATTAATACTAGTTTGATTTGATGCTGTGGTATGCGGTTAGCGTTGTAAGAGGCCGACACTGCTAGCTTAATATAAAGCTGGCAGTTTTCTAATTTTTGATCAATCTACTGCAGCGTAAAATTTCCTTTTTGCAGCATTAATTAGCACTAAATGAGCACTTAATTACTGCAAGTGTGTTATGTGGTTCTGCCCACTTGACCTTGCTAGCTTAACATACGTGTTTCACTGCCGCGTAGTGCGTTATATCTCATACTATTTCATACAAAGAATATTTGGCCGCGTCGCGTAGTTACGCCTAGTGTGGGCCTACCTTAACCATTACCGTGTCGACAGAGAAAGATATAAATTAGAGGGTACGTTTATTTCCTTTCATACAAGCTTTGCTCGTCAGTGATGAATGTTTATTTAAAAGATGTTTTTAATGTTCATGTTATTAGTGTTTCTTATTACTTGTTTATTGTTGTTTGATGATTATATGAAGAAACGTGGACCTCGCTGGAAAAAGATTTCGAAATTTCCTGGCGACACACCTTTGCCTTTATTTGGAAATATTTTTCAAATCGGATTCGATGCTGATGGTAATGTTTTGTATAAAAAATGTATTTATACCTTTCTTACATAGTGTTAACAAAAACATCATATTTTTATAGCTATTTAGTATAAAGAATTCGCGTAACCTATCTTTATTATTCAATAATTTAAATTTGCTAAACTAGCTCTTATACTTTAAAACACTATTATATGCTACTGACTTGGATAAAATTCTTGGCTTCTTATAATAATCTGTAACAATATCCTTAATATAGTATTCTTTTACAATAGCAGTATTTAATTCTTAGATCGTTTTCATAAATGTATATTAGTAGAAAGATTCACTGGTTACAGCAATAGTTCATTATTTCTGCTTCGTTTTTGTCCGTTTATATTTTTACTTTCACTTGTGCATTTAAAAAGTTCTGTTTTTATTTCATGAAAGACGCAACTAAAAAATTATTGGCTATGTGGAAGAGGCACGGAAAACAAAATTTTCGCCTGTCAAATGGTTTCGAGCACTGCATATTGCTATCTGAGCCTGACGATATAAAGGTACAAATAGAATAACTAAACTTCTAATTCTTAATATCATTCTTTAAATATACGATGTTTTAAAATTAATATTTATTAAAATATTCATACAGTTACCTGTTCATGATATTCTTAACATTAATGTTGTAAATCATGGTAATATAACATGGTTAAAACTTTAACAATAATATTATCGTCTATACATACAAATAAATAAAATTAATGTGTTTGTTTGTAAAATCCACATAACAGTTTTTATCATAATGAATATATTATGCTACTTATAAGTTTAGTAGTAATATGCTTTCATATAGGTATATTATTTTATATTTCTCTGCTTAAAATAATAATTTTAAATGAGGATTAGGATTCAGCTTAAAAAAGGAGGACGAACCCGAGCGAGGCGAGGCTCAATCGCTAGTTATTCATATTATAAAAATTTGTTCGTTGAGTGTGAATAAGTGAATTGTTTTCAAAAAAATCGGCCAAGTGAGAGTCAGACTCGCGAACGAAGGGTTCTGCACCATTATCTATAACAATAAGTTAGTCATCTAAATTGTGTGAACGCCCATACAAATCGGTCAACTATGTATGGACCTCTTAATTTCAACTTTTTTTTAATTTTTGGATTTTTTCCTTCATGTGTGCTATAAAATGTTGATTAATGCCAAATTTCAAGATTCTTTGTCGAATGAGAGTTTCAAAATATGCGCTTTTAAATAGCTGTTTCTTTTGATTACGTTGACATAGAAGTTTGATTTTATTAAAGCTTAAAGGTATTATAGACCTGAGTATTTGACATGAATTTCAGCTTGATTTCGCCTCCACGCGACCCTGAAAAAAAGGGTCTTGACAGACAGACAGACGGTCAACAAAGTGATTCTATAAGGTTTTCGTCCGTCCATTTTAGGTACGGAACCATAAAAATAATATTTTTAAGGAAAATGATAAAAAAACTCATTTAATGATAATTATTTAAGCAGCAATTTTTAAGTTCCTAGAATCAGTGTACCGTATAGGTATAATTTAACCTATAATTAAATATTTCATTTTTTTTTATTTTATTAATAATATATATGTAGAAGGCTTTATGATAATTGATATTACGTAACATTATAAGTAATATCATAAAGTTTTCTACATATATATAAATCAATTGCTATTTCGAAAAATCAGGCGCTAAATTAAATTTGCAAGTTTTGTTCTATAAAAATAGAAAAAAACTATAAAATTTTATATTTGTCTTCACGAATGGCCAGCACTAATTAGGCACTAAATTAATACTAGTTTGATTTGATGCTGTGGTATGCGGTTAGCGTTGTAAGAGGCCGACACTGCTAGCTTAATATAAAGCTGGCAGTTTTCTAATTTTTGATCAATCTACTGCAGCGTAAAATTTCCTTTTTGCAGCATTAATTAGCACTAAATGAGCACTTAATTACTGCAAGTGTGTTATGTGGTTCTGCCCACTTGACCTTGCTAGCTTAACATACGTCAGTGAAACTGCGCTCCGCTGCACTGCACTACAAAGTTTACCAAATATGACGCGTCGTGGCGCGTCGCGTAGTTTCGCTGCTGCTAGTGCGGTATAGCTAGCGACGCGACACTGGACGTCATCTATATATTAATACGTGAAACAAATACTTTGTACCCCTCTTTACGAAAATTGCGCAGACGAACGGACGCCGAATTATGCATAAAAATACATTAAATCAATAAAAAATAATTACACACTACCATGTATTTGACACACTAAATGTCAAACATAACCATAATATTTTACAATCTCTCTTATGTATCTCGTGCCGCAGTGTTTGTTATCGAACTCCTCCGAAACGGCTTGACCGATTTTTAAGTTTTTTTTGTGGGTATTTGGTAGGTCTGAGAATAGGTCGTAGGCTATTTTTTATTCCCCTAGATGATAAGGGTGGCCCACTACACATATTTATTTTCTTATTTTTTTATGATTTGGCATCAAATAATAACTATAACCCTAATTTTCATCCTTCTACCAACGCGGATGGAGTCGCGGGAATTGCTAGTATATATTAAACTAGTTATTAATTATGGTCAAATTTTGACCACAGGGCGACCACAATTTATGTTATAATTTGCTTAATGTGTGTATCGAAAGGTTGTTTTTAAAAATAGCCTTAGATGAGGAACAATTAATTATACTTGTTAGTCAATATCCAGGGATATATGATCTCCAAAATGACCATTGTATGAATAATACTAGTAAAAAAGGTCAGTTTCTTCAATCGTGCTCAAAAGTTGCCGTTTGAAAATTAGCCGCGTACTGTCGCGCTAGTGTGCTATACCTGTTAGAGCCGCGTCGCGTCGCGTCGCGTCGCTCCATTGCTATGCAGTTACGCCTAGTGCGTGCGTACCTTTAACGAAATAGTTGGTAATGGTTACTTTTTCCTCTTGTATTTATAAAGTGCAATCCATAGAGAGAAATTAACATATAAAGTAAGTTCGGGTAATAAGGCCTAGCTAAGAGAGATTTGAAATAAAATAAAAACTATACATTGAAATCAACGAATTTTAGTGTCAAGTAAACAAATAGAAACATTAATATTAATTATGAACAAAAAATGTCAACTTTAGCCGTGAACTAAAATAATATATAACATTTTTTATAACCCTGTCTATAGGCCTTATTACACTACGGTCGGGTAATAAGGCCTAACACTTTAACGTACATACATAATGAAAATATAGGTTTTTATATTTGGTAATTGAGATAAAAAATCATAGGTATGCATTTATCATACATGAAAGGAATTCGTTGTTTTTTAAGAATGCAGTCTTAAAAAACAACGAATTCCTTTCATTAACAGCCATCAGGACACTCAAAAGAGCCCGTATCATCTGCTGACAGACCACCAGTCGTGATACCACTTTTCAGATTTAGCACATTGCCTCATGTCTAGCATAAGCATCATATCCTCTTAACAACCATGACAGTACGAACTCTCTTGTTTCTCCATAGTATCACTTCTACCTTTGAGATTCGACGTCTTTATCATTTTCTTTTCTTCTTTATTTTTGTCAAACAAGTCTTTAGTGACTGGACTTCACCTGAAATTTAAGGCTTTTCTCCTAACATTGGTGATTTTTCAGTATTTTTGACAGTACACCCATCATAAGTAGCTCAAATATGGTTTATTTTATTTTAGCGAGTGGCAAATGATCTGAATCATCCTCCAAACTAGAACTATTGTAAACCATACGGTAAAACGTTCCAGGATGTTTGTTTTGGGTTCGACCAATTTCGCCTTGGTAAATTTTTGATTTCGATGGTTTTGACGTTGATATGGCTTAAGGGAAACGAGATATGATGAATTTTTTTTCTTAATATCGTCAGATACAGGGTGAGCTGGTGCTACTATCAGTTAAGATAGTGCAAACCAGTTGCCCTGAAGCTGCTTATAATATTCTGCTCGTTTGGGGGTTATTGTGCTAATAAACAATAAGTTAACAGTTGTCATAATTTATTATAACACTCTTAAAATTTTAAAAAAGATACTTTAACTGTAAAATTAAAAATAAAAAAACCGACATAAAATAATAAAAATAGTATTCTACTAATTTTTAATTTGATAATTTTGAACCCATATTGAGAGAAATGTAAAAAATTTGTAATTCTCCGTTTTGTAGCGGCGGCCATCTTAGACCGATTTTCATCAAACATAGCTAAGAACACTCCCGACTAATTCATCTTTCAAACAAAAAAAAACAAAATCAAAATCGGTTCATCCGCTCAAGCACTACGATGCCACAGACAAACATACACACACACAGACACGTCAAACTTATAACAAACACGCTGACATTTTTGGTCGCGGGTTATTGAATACAAAAGGGAGGATAATAATGGCCTACAGTAAAATTTTGTAGGCCTTATTAGCCACCGACAACGTGTGTAAAGAAACATTAAAATAATATGAATCGAACCGTAATATTATAATTTAAATTCTAAAGATCATAAAAGTATGAAATAACGAAAATCAATATTTAAAAAGATACTTGCGTTTCTAACAGACGATTGTTTATTATTCGTGCTGTACAATCGCTTCCCACAATAAATGACGCTGCCATAGCGACATCGCACGAGCTATCCTGTCGTGATACGTTCTAGGTGCCATCTTTAAGTTTTAGCTACCTGCCTTTGTGAGCTTGAGCAATTCAAAGAACTTAAAATAGGATTTTTATCGCTTAGGCCTGATTACCCGACAGGCCTTATTACCCGAACCTACTATATATTATAATTACGTTATCTATATAATTTCACAGTTCGCTAGATTTTTTTTATGTTCATAGAAAACAAAATTTAAAAACTAACACGGTTAGTTAATTATTTTTTTTAAATCCATTAAATGTCTATTATCCACGTAAGTAATAACTACCTACAAAGAATGGTTGTGTAAAATGTAGTGTTCTATCATGCTAATTAAAATTCCAAAAGTTTTGCACTTGTAAATTTATTTATTTATTTTATGGAGGATTGCTGTAAAAATTGACACTGGATGCTAGTATCTCACACTTCTCTTATTATAATTACTTGTATTAAGGACCACAGTGATTCTTCCTCTTGTACTCATCGCGGTCGCACGCTTATAACTGTACGCTTTATGCACTACAGAATATTTCAACAAGTCCACCGACATATATATACACTACCGTCCAAAAGTATTTGAACACCTGCATATTTCTATGTATCATCGAAATTAAGCATCATATATATATTTATTGTTTGTAGTCCTGTAAAACTCAATGCCATAATGTTATTTAAACCAAAATATTGTCGATTATATTGATGATTTTATTTTTAGTATTAACAATAATAATTAAAAATTTCATTGCATTTATAACTTTTTTCAATTTTTTTCTTATATCAACTATATACTCTTTGGCTTTGTGCTTTCGGGGGGTTTTTTAATATTTTGATAAGTGCGTTATGTCATAAAATAGGTTTGTTTGAGTTATCTTGTCTTACTTCATTAAAAAAACGTGCTATAATAATATAAAGATTAATTTTCTTTAAGTGAGGTATGATTTTCGTTTATTTTTAAGCAAAATGGGTAAAACAAAAGAATATTCCGAAGTGAATAAAGGAATTATCATCGGTCTTCATAAATCAGGTAAAATAATTCGCGATATATCAAAACTCCAGAAGATACCACTATCAACTGTACACTACATTATCAAGAAATTTAAGACTCATGGCAGAACATCTAATAATCATCGTTCAGGCAGGCCTAGAGTTACGACTTCGACTGAAAATTTTAACAAAGTGTTGAAGAGCAAGTGCAATAGACGCTTGACTGCGCCCGAAATAGCATCGGATTTTAATATAGGCTATAGTAAACCTGTGAGTTTGAGTACAAAGAAAGAGGGTTACTTGACGCTGGTCTGAAGCGGTGTATAGCAATATCAAACCATGTCTCAACACGATAAACAAGAAAAAGAGGCTTGAATAGGCACGAGAATAACAGAAATGAACAACTGATGACTGGGAAAAGTCCTCTGGAGCGACGAGTACAAATTCGAAGTTTTTGATTCAAAGAGAAGAATGTTTGTTCGCTGTAGGCCTAATAAGAGAGCATCAGAATCATGCATCGTTCCTTCAGTTATACATGGCGGAAAACCTGTGATGATTTGGGGCAGTTTTGGGGATTCTGCCATAAGAGACTTTGTAAGAATACAGGAAATAATGAAAAAAGAAGGTTACAGGCAAATATTGAAAAATCATGTTGCTCCTGGTGGAACCCGTCTTAGAGGTCCAGAGTTTTCTTTTTCAGCATGATAACGATCCGAACCATACATCCAAACTATGCCAGCAGTCTTGGTCCAAAAAGAACAACAACATTATCATAATGCAACATTAAAATAATAAAAGTCATGATATGGCCTCCACAGACTTCAAACTTGAATCCCATAGAGCCACTGTGGTATGAACTCGGCAGACAAGTGAGAAAAAGTTGCCCTACAACTCAAGAATACTGGTGGAGATTATTACAAGATCCATGTAAATAAATGAGCACATCAAGATTAGAAAAATTAACATTCACGATTACCCAAAATTTGTCAGGTTATAATAAAACGCCAAGGAGGAAATATTGACGAATCAAAATTATGACGATTTAGTGTCAAGCAGTTATAAATTAAATTTCTATAATATAAATTAAATTTTAGAAAGGAATAATAAAGTTTTATAACATTAAAATCTAGTTCTGTAGGTGTTCAAATACTTTTGGACGGTAGTGTATATATATATATATATATATATATATATATATATATATATATATATATATATATATATATATATATATATATATATATATATATATATATATATATATATATATATATATATATATATATATATATATATATATATATATATATATATATATATATATATATATATATACACTACCGTCCAAAAGTATTTGAACACCTACAGAACTAGATTTTAATGTTATAAAACTTTATTATTCCTTTCTAAAATTTAATTTATATTATAGAAATTTAATTTATAACTGCTTGACACTAAATCGTCATAATTTTGATTCGTCAATATTTCCTCCTTGGCGTTTTATTATAACCTGACAAATTTTGGGTAATCGTGAATGTTAATTTTTCTAATCTTGATGTGCTCATTTATTTACATGGATCTTGTAATAATCTCCACCAGTATTCTTGAGTTGTAGGGCAACTTTTTCTCACTTGTCTGCCGAGTTCATACCACAGTGGCTCTATGGGATTCAAGTTTGAAGTCTGTGGAGGCCATATCATGACTTTTATTATTTTAATGTTGCATTATGATAATGTTGTTGTTCTTTTTGGACCAAGACTGCTGGCATAGTTTGGATGTATGGTTCGGATCGTTATCATGCTGAAAAAGAAAACTCTGGACCTCTAAGACGGGTTCCACCAGGAGCAACATGATTTTTCAATATTTGCCTGTAACCTTCTTTTTTCATTATTTCCTGTATTCTTACAAAGTCTCTTATGGCAGAATCCCCAAAACTGCCCCAAATCATCACAGGTTTTCCGCCATGTATAACTGAAGGAACGATGCATGATTCTGATGCTCTCTTATTAGGCCTACAGCGAACAAACATTCTTCTCTTTGAATCAAAAACTTCGAATTTGTACTCGTCGCTCCAGAGGACTTTTCCCAGTCATCAGTTGTTCATTTCTGTTATTCTCGTGCCTATTCAAGCCTCTTTTTCTTGTTTATCGTGTTGAGACATGGTTTGATATTGCTATACACCGCTTCAGACCAGCGTCAAGTAACCCTCTTTCTTTGTACTCAAACTCACAGGTTTACTATAGCCTATATTAAAATCCGATGCTATTTCGGGCGCAGTCAAGCGTCTATTGCACTTGCTCTTCAACACTTTGTTAAAATTTTCAGTCGAAGTCGTAACTCTAGGCCTGCCTGAACGATGATTATTAGATGTTCTGCCATGAGTCTTAAATTTCTTGATAATGTAGTGTACAGTTGATAGTGGTATCTTCTGGAGTTTTGATATATCGCGAATTATTTTACCTGATTTATGAAGACCGATGATAATTCCTTTATTCACTTCGGAATATTCTTTTGTTTTACCCATTTTGCTTAAAAATAAACGAAAATCATACCTCACTTAAAGAAAATTAATCTTTATATTATTATAGCACGTTTTTTTAATGAAGTAAGACAAGATAACTCAAACAAACCTATTTTATGACATAACGCACTTATCAAAATATTAAAAAACCCCCCGAAAGCACAAAGCCAAAGAGTATATAGTTGATATAAGAAAAAAATTGAAAAAAGTTATAAATGCAATGAAATTTTTAATTATTATTGTTAATACTAAAAATAAAATCATCAATATAATCGACAATATTTTGGTTTAAATAACATTATGGCATTGAGTTTTACAGGACTACAAACAATAAATATATATATGATGCTTAATTTCGATGATACATAGAAATATGCAGGTGTTCAAATACTTTTGGACGGTAGTGTATATATATGTCGGTGGACTTGTTGAAATATTCTGTAGTGCATAAAGCGTACAGTTATAAGCGTGCGACCGCGATGAGTACAAGAGGAAGAATCACTGTGGTCCTTAATACAAGTAATTATAATAAGAGAAGTGTGAGATACTAGCATCCAGTGTCAATTTTTACAGCAATCCTCCATAAAATAAATAAATAAATTTACAAGTGCAAAACTTTTGGAATTTTAATTAGCATGATAGAACACTACATTTTACACAACCATTCTTTGTAGGTAGTTATTACTTACGTGGATAATAGACATTTAATGGATTTAAAAAAAATAATTAACTAACCGTGTTAGTTTTTAAATTTTGTTTTCTATGAACATAAAAAAAATCTAGCGAACTGTGAAATTATATAGATAACGTAATTATAATATATAGTAGGTTCGGGTAATAAGGCCTGTCGGGTAATCAGGCCTAAGCGATAAAAATCCTATTTTAAGTTCTTTGAATTGCTCAAGCTCACAAAGGCAGGTAGCTAAAACTTAAAGATGGCACCTAGAACGTATCACGACAGGATAGCTCGTGCGATGTCGCTATGGCAGCGTCATTTATTGTGGGAAGCGATTGTACAGCACGAATAATAAACAATCGTCTGTTAGAAACGCAAGTATCTTTTTAAATATTGATTTTCGTTATTTCATACTTTTATGATCTTTAGAATTTAAATTATAATATTACGGTTCGATTCATATTATTTTAATGTTTCTTTACACACGTTGTCGGTGGCTAATAAGGCCTACAAAATTTTACTGTAGGCCATTATTATCCTCCCTTTTGTATTCAATAACCCGCGACCAAAAATGTCAGCGTGTTTGTTATAAGTTTGACGTGTCTGTGTGTGTGTATGTTTGTCTGTGGCATCGTAGTGCTTGAGCGGATGAACCGATTTTGATTTTGTTTTTTTTTGTTTGAAAGATGAATTAGTCGGGAGTGTTCTTAGCTATGTTTGATGAAAATCGGTCTAAGATGGCCGCCGCTACAAAACGGAGAATTACAAATTTTTTACATTTCTCTCAATATGGGTTCAAAATTATCAAATTAAAAATTAGTAGAATACTATTTTTATTATTTTATGTCGGTTTTTTTATTTTTAATTTTACAGTTAAAGTATCTTTTTTAAAATTTTAAGAGTGTTATAATAAATTATGACAACTGTTAACTTATTGTTTATTAGCACAATAACCCCCAAACGAGCAGAATATTATAAGCAGCTTCAGGGCAACTGGTTTGCACTATCTTAACTGATAGTAGCACCAGCTCACCCTGTATCTGACGATATTAAGAAAAAAAATTCATCATATCTCGTTTCCCTTAAGCCATATCAACGTCAAAACCATCGAAATCAAAAATTTACCAAGGCGAAATTGGTCGAACCCAAAACAAACATCCTGGAACGTTTTACCGTATGGTTTACAATAGTTCTAGTTTGGAGGATGATTCAGATCATTTGCCACTCGCTAAAATAAAATAAACCATATTTGAGCTACTTATGATGGGTGTACTGTCAAAAATACTGAAAAATCACCAATGTTAGGAGAAAAGCCTTAAATTTCAGGTGAAGTCCAGTCACTAAAGACTTGTTTGACAAAAATAAAGAAGAAAAGAAAATGATAAAGACGTCGAATCTCAAAGGTAGAAGTGATACTATGGAGAAACAAGAGAGTTCGTACTGTCATGGTTGTTAAGAGGATATGATGCTTATGCTAGACATGAGGCAATGTGCTAAATCTGAAAAGTGGTATCACGACTGGTGGTCTGTCAGCAGATGATACGGGCTCTTTTGAGTGTCCTGATGGCTGTTAATGAAAGGAATTCGTTGTTTTTTAAGACTGCATTCTTAAAAAACAACGAATTCCTTTCATGTATGATAAATGCATACCTATGATTTTTTATCTCAATTACCAAATATAAAAACCTATATTTTCATTATGTATGTACGTTAAAGTGTTAGGCCTTATTACCCGACCGTAGTGTAATAAGGCCTATAGACAGGGTTATAAAAAATGTTATATATTATTTTAGTTCACGGCTAAAGTTGACATTTTTTGTTCATAATTAATATTAATGTTTCTATTTGTTTACTTGACACTAAAATTCGTTGATTTCAATGTATAGTTTTTATTTTATTTCAAATCTCTCTTAGCTAGGCCTTATTACCCGAACTTACTTTATATGTTAATTTCTCTCTATGGATTGCACTTTATAAATACAAGAGGAAAAAGTAACCATTACCAACTATTTCGTTAAAGGTACGCACGCACTAGGCGTAACTGCATAGCAATGGAGCGACGCGACGCGACGCGACGCGGCTCTAACAGGTATAGCACACTAGCGCGACAGTACGCGGCTAATTTTCAAACGGCAACTTTTGAGCACGATTGAAGAAACTGACCTTTTTTACTAGTATTATTCATACAATGGTCATTTTGGAGATCATATATCCCTGGATATTGACTAACAAGTATAATTAATTGTTCCTCATCTAAGGCTATTTTTAAAAACAACCTTTCGATACACACATTAAGCAAATTATAACATAAATTGTGGTCGCCCTGTGGTCAAAATTTGACCATAATTAATAACTAGTTTAATATATACTAGCAATTCCCGCGACTCCATCCGCGTTGGTAGAAGGATGAAAATTAGGGTTATAGTTATTATTTGATGCCAAATCATAAAAAAATAAGAAAATAAATATGTGTAGTGGGCCACCCTTATCATCTAGGGGAATAAAAAATAGCCTACGACCTATTCTCAGACCTACCAAATACCCACAAAAAAAACTTAAAAATCGGTCAAGCCGTTTCGGAGGAGTTCGATAACAAACACTGCGGCACGAGATACATAAGAGAGATTGTAAAATATTATGGTTATGTTTGACATTTAGTGTGTCAAATACATGGTAGTGTGTAATTATTTTTTATTGATTTAATGTATTTTTATGCATAATTCGGCGTCCGTTCGTCTGCGCAATTTTCGTAAAGAGGGGTACAAAGTATTTGTTTCACGTATTAATATATAGATGACGTCCAGTGTCGCGTCGCTAGCTATACCGCACTAGCAGCAGCGAAACTACGCGACGCGCCACGACGCGTCATATTTGGTAAACTTTGTAGTGCAGTGCAGCGGAGCGCAGTTTCACTGACGTATGTTAAGCTAGCAAGGTCAAGTGGGCAGAACCACATAACACACTTGCAGTAATTAAGTGCTCATTTAGTGCTAATTAATGCTGCAAAAAGGAAATTTTACGCTGCAGTAGATTGATCAAAAATTAGAAAACTGCCAGCTTTATATTAAGCTAGCAGTGTCGGCCTCTTACAACGCTAACCGCATACCACAGCATCAAATCAAACTAGTATTAATTTAGTGCCTAATTAGTGCTGGCCATTCGTGAAGACAAATATAAAATTTTATAGTTTTTTTCTATTTTTATAGAACAAAACTTGCAAATTTAATTTAGCGCCTGATTTTTCGAAATAGCAATTGATTTATATATATGTAGAAAACTTTATGATATTACTTATAATGTTACGTAATATCAATTATCATAAAGCCTTCTACATATATATTATTAATAAATAATATAATATATAAATCAATTGCTATTTCGAAAAATCAGGCGCTAAATTAAATTTGCAAGTTTTGTTCTATAAAAATAGAAAAAAACTATAAAATTTTATATTTGTCTTCACGAATGGCCAGCACTAATTAGGCACTAAATTAATACTAGTTTGATTTGATGCTGTGGTATGCGGTTAGCGTTGTAAGAGGCCGACACTGCTAGCTTAATATAAAGCTGGCAGTTTTCTAATTTTTGATCAATCTACTGCAGCGTAAAATTTACTTTTTGCAGCATTAATTAGCACTAAATGAGCACTTAATTACTGCAAGTGTGTTATGTGGTTCTGCCCACTTGACCTTGCTAGCTTAACATACGTGTTTCACTGCCGCGTAGTGCGTTATATCTCATACTATTTCATACAAAGAATATTTGGCCGCGTCGCGTAGTTACGCCTAGTGTGGGCCTACCTTAACCATTACCGTGTCGACAGAGAAAGATATAAATTAGAGGGTACGTTTATTTCCTTTCATACAAGCTTTGCTCGTCAGTGATGAATGTTTATTTAAAAGATGTTTTTAATGTTCATGTTATTAGTGTTTCTTATTACTTGTTTATTGTTGTTTGATGATTATATGAAGAAACGTGGACCTCGCTGGAAAAAGATTTCGAAATTTCCTGGCGACACACCTTTGCCTTTATTTGGAAATATTTTTCAAATCGGATTCGATGCTGATGGTAATGTTTTGTATAAAAAATGTATTTATACCTTTCTTACATAGTGTTAACAAAAACATCATATTTTTATAGCTATTTAGTATAAAGAATTCGCGTAACCTATCTTTATTATTCAATAATTTAAATTTGCTAAACTAGCTCTTATACTTTAAAACACTATTATATGCTACTGACTTGGATAAAATTCTTGGCTTCTTATAATAATCTGTAACAATATCCTTAATATAGTATTCTTTTACAATAGCAGTATTTAATTCTTAGATCGTTTTCATAAATGTATATTAGTAGAAAGATTCACTGGTTACAGCAATAGTTCATTATTTCTGCTTCGTTTTTGTCCGTTTATATTTTTACTTTCACTTGTGCATTTAAAAAGTTCTGTTTTTATTTCATGAAAGACGCAACTAAAAAATTATTGGCTATGTGGAAGAGGCACGGAAAACAAAATTTTCGCCTGTCAAATGGTTTCGAGCACTGCATATTGCTATCTGAGCCTGACGATATAAAGGTACAAATAGAATAACTAAACTTCTAATTCTTAATATCATTCTTTAAATATACGATGTTTTAAAATTAATATTTATTAAAATATTCATACAGTTACCTGTTCATGATATTCTTAACATTAATGTTGTAAATCATGGTAATATAACATGGTTAAAACTTTAACAATAATATTATCGTCTATACATACAAATAAATAAAATTAATGTGTTTGTTTGTAAAATCCACATAACAGTTTTTATCATAATGAATATATTATGCTACTTATAAGTTTAGTAGTAATATGCTTTCATATAGGTATATTATTTTATATTTCTCTGCTTAAAATAATAATTTTAAATGAGGATTAGGATTCAGCTTAAAAAAGGAGGACGAACCCGAGCGAGGCGAGGCTCAATCGCTAGTTATTCATATTATAAAAATTTGTTCGTTGAGTGTGAATAAGTGAATTGTTTTCAAAAAAATCGGCCAAGTGAGAGTCAGACTCGCGAACGAAGGGTTCTGCACCATTATCTATAACAATAAGTTAGTCATCTAAATTGTGTGAACGCCCATACAAATCGGTCAACTATGTATGGACCTCTTAATTTCAACTTTTTTTTAATTTTTGGATTTTTTCCTTCATGTGTGCTATAAAATGTTGATTAATGCCAAATTTCAAGATTCTTTGTCGAATGAGAGTTTCAAAATATGCGCTTTTAAATAGCTGTTTCTTTTGATTACGTTGACATAGAAGTTTGATTTTATTAAAGCTTAAAGGTATTATAGACCTGAGTATTTGACATGAATTTCAGCTTGATTTCGCCTCCACGCGACCCTGAAAAAAAGGGTCTTGACAGACAGACAGACGGTCAACAAAGTGATTCTATAAGGTTTTCGTCCGTCCATTTTAGGTACGGAACCATAAAAATAATATTTTTAAGGAAAATGATAAAAAAACTCATTTAATGATAATTATTTAAGCAGCAATTTTTAAGTTCCTAGAATCAGTGTACCGTATAGGTATAATTTAACCTATAATTAAATATTTCATTTTTTTTTATTTTATAATTTTAATAATATTATACCCTACGTATGGACGAGTACGCATGTATGTAGGTTTATTCAGTATGAAAAAAAATTTTACCACTTTCTAAAACATCAGCTTATCACTTTTTATACTCGAGTATAACAATAAACCCTATTGATGAAAAAAAATCTCTTTATGGTCAAACAACAGTTCTTTAAAAATTTCAGACCTTACTCAACGATACCACTGAACTGGCAAAACCTTTGGAACGAAATGCTGCGATGATACCATTCTTTGGCAAATCTGTCTCGACTTCTGAAGGTAAAAAATCTAACTTTGTGAGAAATTCGACTCTTTCTTTTATAACCCCTATTGAAATTTAATTTTGTACCTTAGAGATACAAAATTAAAGTTACCTCTTAGTATGTCCTTTTATAGTCATCTAAGCTAAGACGTATCATATTTTTTATACTTATCATATTTTAAGCAAAATTATACATATTTACATGAGACCCCTTTCAAATTTCACCTTCAACATTAATTCCGTATTTCTAATATAAAATAAATAAATTTATATCCTTTTATTGGTAATAATATTTTTCTTTACATATAAATGATTTATATATACCAAATACTTTGCAAAATCAGTACGTAATAGTCGCCAAATGATATGAAAAGCCCGATATGTTTTTATGAATGTTTGCTATTACAATAATATGCAATGTGCGGTTAGCGGTCGTCAGCGGCACAAACATAGCTCGCGTTATGTTGCGGTGCGCCGCTGACACGTTTCAAAATATGCCACTTCATTTCAAATCACTTCTGTACCACATTTCGCAATCTAATTTAATAAGAATCTTTCAAACTTCTCGTACTAATATATTACCTACTCTGTTGCATATTTACATGCGTAAAATATAAATACAAATGTAAACATAATACTTATTCGTTCGTGCTAAATCACTAATCATCGAAAGTGGTGGCTGCAAGTCTCTAAATGGTATATCGATAGTCGATAGCACCGCTACAATTTCTACACGGCTCAAATAAATCAAACGCCTTAAACGATTTTCATACACACATTTTTAAGTAAGTTGAATGAGGCACAGTCAAACCAATTTATCAATTTTATATAATAAGTATTATGTATAATACTTTATAAACATTTAAGGACTAACTCTGAATTACTAATATTTCAGGGCAAAGATGGCAGTTCATTCGAAAACTGATCACACCTTGTTTTCACTTTACGTGTTTACACCGGGCACCTGAGGCCTTAAGTGAAAAAATCAACCAGCTCTTTGATATTTTAGACACTTATGTCGGCAAAGGTCCTGTAGATATGTATATATTTATAAGGCCTTACATGCACGACATATTATGCAGTAAGTTTCTATTCTTAAGCAAAATTAATGTTATAAATAACAATTTAATAGCTTTATTTAAGTATCCTAATATTGTAATTTTCAGATATTCTTTTTGGTATTAATAATGATATTCTCAAAAGCCCTGAACATCCTTATCTAAAAGCAAGTGCAAAGTAAGTATTTAGTAAGAAAATAACAGAACATACAAAATTACATACATAATGACGGAGACAACAAAAGTGACTGTTTATTATGTGTATTGTATTTTAACAAATTAGAGCCCCTGCAAACAGTGAACATCGATCGGCCGATAGTTTGGTCGGGTAAGCGGGCACACTGGCCAGACTAAACTGTTGGGTTTGTTGGGTGCGCATACTAGATAAACTATCGGCCGACAGCCTAGGATCCCACCGCAAAATTACTATGTTTTTATCGCCTATTTAATTGACATCTATTTTGTATAAATTATTATAAATAGAAGAATATGGTTTGGCCAGGTTGCCATTTAATTAAAATAATATTAATTAAAAAAATAATAATATTAAAATAATATATCTCTCGATATATTTAGTGTGAAATGGATTATACTGTGTTGAAATACCTAATCAAGGATTTTTTTCCCAAAAGACTACTAAGTCGGCCAGACTCGGCAGATATTTCAGTTTTTGATTATGAAATGATTATGTAATTTGCAACGCTACCTTCCGGACTATAAACATGACATTCCGGTGTCAAAACTCGAAAAAATTGAAAGTCTGGCTGACTGAACATTACGTAGTGCGCGCGCGTGGAAGCCCGCTGTACTGATTAAGCAGTCGGCCGACTGTTTTTGTTTGAAGGCAATCGTATAACACATAAAATTTTTTAGTTCGCCGTACGAAATCGTTCTAATGTGCGCACTTCCATATATTTCCTTACTGATTAAGCAACCAACTAAACTATCGGCCGATCGAAAGTCCGTAGTTTGCGGGGGCTGTTAAATTGATATAAAGGCAATTTGATATATGGATTATAATTGTACCTATTTTCACTACTGCTTAATATTACTTTTGGATTTACTAAATTCTTCAAATAAAACAACTAAATACGTGTATAACAAAAGAATTTAAGAAACATAAAAAAGATCCCAGTGTATTTTTGAGCATTATAACGATATTTAGTATGTCTTTGGAGAATAGTAGCGTCTCAAGACGAAAGGTTTCGACCAGTGAATATAGAAATGAAGCCGCTCTCGATGATCTTCTTAGAGAGTTCAAGGTCGGTTTTTCCATAATTCACTTTTGGCTATGATTGAATAACTGCTTATCAAATATCAATATATTGTCGCGTCTGATTTTACATGTACTTACACGTCCCGTTTGTCATTAATCTATACTAATATTATAAAGAAGTAAAGTTTGTGTGTTTGTTAAATTGTAAGGGGTAATCTCGGGATCTACTGAACCGATTTTAAAAATTCTTTCACCAATAGAAAGCCACAATATTGCTGAGTGTCATAGGTTATATAAAAAAACGAAAAATAAAAAGGCATTTACGTGGTAGTCCGTTTTGCAAAGTGATTCGGAGAAAAAACGATCGAATGAAAGCGTTTCTTACGAACGCTGCCTTAACTATGAAAGATATATTTTTGAGTTCTAGAGAAAAGATGTGGAGCTTGAAAATGCCTACAAAAAAGTTTTAAGTTACAAAAAGTAGTTTTTTTAATATTAGTATAGATAATTTAATTTTTAATATTAATAAAATACCTACGTATAACCCTCCTTTTGGCAGTTAGAAATTAAAACATAACACTCTGTACTAAAAAAGGATTATTAACATTATGCCCAACGAAGTGGGCACGGGTCAGCTAGTATACTATAAATAATAATATTTTCTGATTAATTTGTGTTACTTGATGCTTACATTATTCTTTACCTATTTTCAGGGTTATAAGGATTATAACGCATAATTCCTTCTCCTATTGGAGAAATGTTAATTTTTCGAATAAAATTTAAAATGAAATTGCTATTTCGAAAAATCAGGCGCTAAATTAAATTTGCAAGTTTTGTTCTATAAAAATAGAAAAAAACTATAAAATTTTATATTTGTCTTCACGAATGGCCAGCACTAATTAGGCACTAAATTAATACTAGTTTGATTTGATGCTGTGGTATGCGGTTAGCGTTGTAAGAGGCCGACACTGCTAGCTTAATATAAAGCTGGCAGTTTTCTAATTTTTGATCAATCTACTGCAGCGTAAAATTTACTTTTTGCAGCATTAATTAGCACTAAATGAGCACTTAATTACTGCAAGTGTGTTATGTGGTTCTGCCCACTTGACCTTGCTAGCTTAACATACGTGTTTCACTGCCGCGTAGTGCGTTATATCTCATACTATTTCATACAAAGAATATTTGGCCGCGTCGCGTAGTTACGCCTAGTGTGGGCCTACCTTAACCATTACCGTGTCGACAGAGAAAGATATAAATTAGAGGGTACGTTTATTTCCTTTCATACAAGCTTTGCTCGTCAGTGATGAATGTTTATTTAAAAGATGTTTTTAATGTTCATGTTATTAGTGTTTCTTATTACTTGTTTATTGTTGTTTGATGATTATATGAAGAAACGTGGACCTCGCTGGAAAAAGATTTCGAAATTTCCTGGCGACACACCTTTGCCTTTATTTGGAAATATTTTTCAAATCGGATTCGATGCTGATGGTAATGTTTTGTATAAAAAATGTATTTATACCTTTCTTACATAGTGTTAACAAAAACATCATATTTTTATAGCTATTTAGTATAAAGAATTCGCGTAACCTATCTTTATTATTCAATAATTTAAATTTGCTAAACTAGCTCTTATACTTTAAAACACTATTATATGCTACTGACTTGGATAAAATTCTTGGCTTCTTATAATAATCTGTAACAATATCCTTAATATAGTATTCTTTTACAATAGCAGTATTTAATTCTTAGATCGTTTTCATAAATGTATATTAGTAGAAAGATTCACTGGTTACAGCAATAGTTCATTATTTCTGCTTCGTTTTTGTCCGTTTATATTTTTACTTTCACTTGTGCATTTAAAAAGTTCTGTTTTTATTTCATGAAAGACGCAACTAAAAAATTATTGGCTATGTGGAAGAGGCACGGAAAACAAAATTTTCGCCTGTCAAATGGTTTCGAGCACTGCATATTGCTATCTGAGCCTGACGATATAAAGGTACAAATAGAATAACTAAACTTCTAATTCTTAATATCATTCTTTAAATATACGATGTTTTAAAATTAATATTTATTAAAATATTCATACAGTTACCTGTTCATGATATTCTTAACATTAATGTTGTAAATCATGGTAATATAACATGGTTAAAACTTTAACAATAATATTATCGTCTATACATACAAATAAATAAAATTAATGTGTTTGTTTGTAAAATCCACATAACAGTTTTTATCATAATGAATATATTATGCTACTTATAAGTTTAGTAGTAATATGCTTTCATATAGGTATATTATTTTATATTTCTCTGCTTAAAATAATAATTTTAAATGAGGATTAGGATTCAGCTTAAAAAAGGAGGACGAACCCGAGCGAGGCGAGGCTCAATCGCTAGTTATTCATATTATAAAAATTTGTTCGTTGAGTGTGAATAAGTGAATTGTTTTCAAAAAAATCGGCCAAGTGAGAGTCAGACTCGCGAACGAAGGGTTCTGCACCATTATCTATAACAATAAGTTAGTCATCTAAATTGTGTGAACGCCCATACAAATCGGTCAACTATGTATGGACCTCTTAATTTCAACTTTTTTTTAATTTTTGGATTTTTTCCTTCATGTGTGCTATAAAATGTTGATTAATGCCAAATTTCAAGATTCTTTGTCGAATGAGAGTTTCAAAATATGCGCTTTTAAATAGCTGTTTCTTTTGATTACGTTGACATAGAAGTTTGATTTTATTAAAGCTTAAAGGTATTATAGACCTGAGTATTTGACATGAATTTCAGCTTGATTTCGCCTCCACGCGACCCTGAAAAAAAGGGTCTTGACAGACAGACAGACGGTCAACAAAGTGATTCTATAAGGTTTTCGTCCGTCCATTTTAGGTACGGAACCATAAAAATAATATTTTTAAGGAAAATGATAAAAAAACTCATTTAATGATAATTATTTAAGCAGCAATTTTTAAGTTCCTAGAATCAGTGTACCGTATAGGTATAATTTAACCTATAATTAAATATTTCATTTTTTTTTATTTTATAATTTTAATAATATTATACCCTACGTATGGACGAGTACGCATGTATGTAGGTTTATTCAGTATGAAAAAAAATTTTACCACTTTCTAAAACATCAGCTTATCACTTTTTATACTCGAGTATAACAATAAACCCTATTGATGAAAAAAAATCTCTTTATGGTCAAACAACAGTTCTTTAAAAATTTCAGACCTTACTCAACGATACCACTGAACTGGCAAAACCTTTGGAACGAAATGCTGCGATGATACCATTCTTTGGCAAATCTGTCTCGACTTCTGAAGGTAAAAAATCTAACTTTGTGAGAAATTCGACTCTTTCTTTTATAACCCCTATTGAAATTTAATTTTGTACCTTAGAGATACAAAATTAAAGTTACCTCTTAGTATGTCCTTTTATAGTCATCTAAGCTAAGACGTATCATATTTTTTATACTTATCATATTTTAAGCAAAATTATACATATTTACATAAGACCCCTTTCAAATTTCACCTTCAACATTAATTCCGTATTTCTAATATAAAATAAATAAATTTATATCCTTTTATTGGTAATAATATTTTTCTTTACATATAAATGATTTATATATACCAAATACTTTGCAAAATCAGTACGTAATAGTCGCCAAATGATATGAAAAGCCCGATATGTTTTTATGAATGTTTGCTATTACAATAATATGCAATGTGCGGTTAGCGGTCGTCAGCGGCACAAACATAGCTCGCGTTATGTTGCGGTGCGCCGCTGACACGTTTCAAAATATGCCACTTCATTTCAAATCACTTCTGTACCACATTTCGCAATCTAATTTAATAAGAATCTTTCAAACTTCTCGTACTAATATATTACCTACTCTGTTGCATATTTACATGCGTAAAATATAAATACAAATGTAAACATAATACTTATTCGTTCGTGCTAAATCACTAATCATCGAAAGTGGTGGCTGCAAGTCTCTAAATGGTATATCGATAGTCGATAGCACCGCTACAATTTCTACACGGCTCAAATAAATCAAACGCCTTAAACGATTTTCATACACACATTTTTAAGTAAGTTGAATGAGGCACAGTCAAACCAATTTATCAATTTTATATAATAAGTATTATGTATAATACTTTATAAACATTTAAGGACTAACTCTGAATTACTAATATTTCAGGGCAAAGATGGCAGTTCATTCGAAAACTGATCACACCTTGTTTTCACTTTACGTGTTTACACCGGGCACCTGAGGCCTTAAGTGAAAAAATCAACCAGCTCTTTGATATTTTAGACACTTATGTCGGCAAAGGTCCTGTAGATATGTATATATTTATAAGGCCTTACATGCACGACATATTATGCAGTAAGTTTCTATTCTTAAGCAAAATTAATGTTATAAATAACAATTTAATAGCTTTATTTAAGTATCCTAATATTGTAATTTTCAGATATTCTTTTTGGTATTAATAATGATATTCTCAAAAGCCCTGAACATCCTTATCTAAAAGCAAGTGCAAAGTAAGTATTTAGTAAGAAAATAACAGAACATACAAAATTACATACATAATGACGGAGACAACAAAAGTGACTGTTTATTATGTGTATTGTATTTTAACAAATTAGAGCCCCTGCAAACAGTGAACATCGATCGGCCGATAGTTTGGTCGGGTAAGCGGGCACACTGGCCAGACTAAACTGTTGGGTTTGTTGGGTGCGCATACTAGATAAACTATCGGCCGACAGCCTAGGATCCCACCGCAAAATTACTATGTTTTTATCGCCTATTTAATTGACATCTATTTTGTATAAATTATTATAAATAGAAGAATATGGTTTGGCCAGGTTGCCATTTAATTAAAATAATATTAATTAAAAAAATAATAATATTAAAATAATATATCTCTCGATATATTTAGTGTGAAATGGATTATACTGTGTTGAAATACCTAATCAAGGATTTTTTTCCCAAAAGACTACTAAGTCGGCCAGACTCGGCAGATATTTCAGTTTTTGATTATGAAATGATTATGTAATTTGCAACGCTACCTTCCGGACTATAAACATGACATTCCGGTGTCAAAACTCGAAAAAATTGAAAGTCTGGCTGACTGAACATTACGTAGTGCGCGCGCGTGGAAGCCCGCTGTACTGATTAAGCAGTCGGCCGACTGTTTTTGTTTGAAGGCAATCGTATAACACATAAAATTTTTTAGTTCGCCGTACGAAATCGTTCTAATGTGCGCACTTCCATATATTTCCTTACTGATTAAGCAACCAACTAAACTATCGGCCGATCGAAAGTCCGTAGTTTGCGGGGGCTGTTAAATTGATATAAAGGCAATTTGATATATGGATTATAATTGTACCTATTTTCACTACTGCTTAATATTACTTTTGGATTTACTAAATTCTTCAAATAAAACAACTAAATACGTGTATAACAAAAGAATTTAAGAAACATAAAAAAGATCCCAGTGTATTTTTGAGCATTATAACGATATTTAGTATGTCTTTGGAGAATAGTAGCGTCTCAAGACGAAAGGTTTCGACCAGTGAATATAGAAATGAAGCCGCTCTCGATGATCTTCTTAGAGAGTTCAAGGTCGGTTTTTCCATAATTCACTTTTGGCTATGATTGAATAACTGCTTATCAAATATCAATATATTGTCGCGTCTGATTTTACATGTACTTACACGTCCCGTTTGTCATTAATCTATACTAATATTATAAAGAAGTAAAGTTTGTGTGTTTGTTAAATTGTAAGGGGTAATCTCGGGATCTACTGAACCGATTTTAAAAATTCTTTCACCAATAGAAAGCCACAATATTGCTGAGTGTCATAGGTTATATAAAAAAACGAAAAATAAAAAGGCATTTACGTGGTAGTCCGTTTTGCAAAGTGATTCGGAGAAAAAACGATCGAATGAAAGCGTTTCTTACGAACGCTGCCTTAACTATGAAAGATATATTTTTGAGTTCTAGAGAAAAGATGTGGAGCTTGAAAATGCCTACAAAAAAGTTTTAAGTTACAAAAAGTAGTTTTTTTAATATTAGTATAGATAATTTAATTTTTAATATTAATAAAATACCTACGTATAACCCTCCTTTTGGCAGTTAGAAATTAAAACATAACACTCTGTACTAAAAAAGGATTATTAACATTATGCCCAACGAAGTGGGCACGGGTCAGCTAGTATACTATAAATAATAATATTTTCTGATTAATTTGTGTTACTTGATGCTTACATTATTCTTTACCTATTTTCAGGGTTATAAGGATTATAACGCATAATTCCTTCTCCTATTGGAGAAATGTTAATTTTTTATTTAATATCACTTCCATGTATACAGAAATGATGGATACTATCAAAGAGATAAAAGTACATAGCTCAGATGTACGTATCAAAAAATATTAACATGTACATTTGTTTTGAACAAAAAAACAATTTATTATTAAATTAACTTTTGGACTAAACGCGTAGCGTTTGCTTTATACCTTGAAGTGTTAATATAATATTTTTTCAGATAATTACCAAGAGAAGAAATGAATTAAACAAACTAATAGAGAAATCAAAAAATGATAATAATAATATTGATATAAATTATGACACTTTTATTGAAAATAAGCCTTCTGATGGCAATTTGTTAGACAGACTTTTATTGACCAAGACACCTAACGGCGAACTATTGCCAGATGATATCATCAATGAAGAGATAAGATTCATTCTATTTTCTGTAAGTGTCGTAACATTGTTTTTTTATTCAATAACGTTACAAACATATATGTCCATAAAAAGTTGAAATAAGAAGCTTTTTATACATAACAACAAATTATAAATTTAATATATTAGGAATAAAAAAAGGCAGTGGTAGCCCAGCGGTAACGCGTTGCGTGTATAACCGAGTGATGCGGGTTCAAATCCGGGTCTCGCACCTCTGATATTTTCATGTGCGAATCATTTCTATCATGATTACCACTTGTCTTACGGTGAAGGAAAACATCGTGAGGAAACCTGCATGTCTGAGAAAACCTAGCAAGTTTTCGTAAAACATGTGAAGTCCGCCAACACGCACTGGGCCAGCTCGGTGGACTATGGCCTGATCCCCCTCGTACTGAGGAAGGCCCGTGCCCAGCAGTGGGACGTTAAAAAGGGCTTATGATGATTATGAATAAATTAATACGTTTCAGGGACATTACACTACATCATTGACAATGAGTCATACATTATATTTCTTAGCAAAGTATCCAGAAATACAAAAAAAAGTTATAGAAGAGCAGATGTTAATATTTGGGAAAGATTTTTATAGTGAATCAACTTACGAACAATTAAAGCAAATGAAATACCTTGAAGCAGTAATTAAGGAAAGCATGCGTAATATTCCAATAGTTACAAAAATTGGAAGGCGACTGAAAAAGGATATGACGTTTCAAGGTAAACTATTAACACGAAATGTGAATAAAAATAATAGTTAGAAATGAAACTATCTTTTCGGATTTTGTCGCGGCTTTATTTAGATTTTTGGGAACCAAAAATCCGCGATAAAATCCGAAAAAATAGTTTCATACTTTATAATGTCGAATATTTGCGTAAACCTTAGAAAGTATTAGTATTAATTATTTTAAAGAGAAGTGCTTATTATGCGCTGCTGCTCTGCCATCTACCTAACATAGTTTAGTATATGGACACGGCCTTGCTTCCACTTTGTTCAAGTTTAGGATAACAGATTTCACATGCCTTTAAAAATCTTGCTACCCTCTCTCAGACATGCATGTTCAGACCAGTAAAGTCATGTTAGAAATTATTTGCACATGAAAATATAAGAGGAACTGTATTTGAATCCGCTTTACTTCTTTACTGAACAGGCGCCTTAATAAAATAAAAATAAAAAAGCCTGTATTTCCTTATCCTTAATTTCCATTTCAAATGTTGGTATTTGTTTGTTAGTCTTTTGTTTGTTAATAATGTAATGCTTATTGCCTAAATGTTAGTAAGTGTTAATTTTTGCTATTTAGAAATGGACCCCTCCTCGGGTGAAGGCATTCTCCAGTCCTTTTATATTAGTTCGGTTATATCGTCAGCCCATCGTTGTTTTTTTTTAGTATTGATTGTCCACCTGCTGTCTGTGCATCTTGATACATGACCTGCCCATTGCCATTACAATTTTAGAGCTTGTGTGAGGGCATCTGTTATCCTTGTTTTTTGTTTGATTTCTTTACTCCTGAGTTTTTCTATTTTTTTTTTTGTTTAGGATGCTTCTCTCCATAGCTCTTTGTGTTGTTGTAATCCTTTGTTTTGCTTTTGTCGTGTATATCCAAGTTTGGCAGCCATACCGTAGACAAGGCAGTATGCATTTGTCTAATACCGTTTTCTTAAGGTTTATCAAGTAAGCTCCCCTTAATTTTCTTAAGGTTTATCAAGTTAAGTCTCCTTTTAGAATTTCTTAGAGTGACCAGAATTTCTTCCAAGCTATGTTTGTTCTTCTTTCAATTTCATCTTTTTGCATTGATGGGCCGTTCTATGCTGTTTGTCATGATTTTGGTTTTTCTAGCATTTTTTTATACATTTTTATACATTCCTTGAGTCTTTGTCCAGTTTAGTGGTGTTTTGATTTTGTGGTTTTCCTGGAGGGTTGTGGTCGTACTCTTCCAAGGGGACCAGCTGGCTTGGAAGATGTGTGTTATGTGTTGATGTGGTTTCTTCAGTTTGTTTGTTTTTTGTTAAGAGAGGTTGGCCGATTCGTTGCTATATATTTGTGGTGTTGGCTTATGTATTGTTTTGTTATTGTTACTTTTGTTTGTTAAATGGTTCAGTATGCTCGGTTTTACTACGCCTTCGGTAAAGCTTGAAGACCTTTGCACTGTGTGGGCGGCCAAGGTTTGGTTCTTTATGTTTGCTTGAGATATCTTTTCGGCATGGTTAGTTGTGTTATTGTCTGGAGAATTTGATAGGTTTCTTTTATTGTTTTTCTGTTCTTTGTATGAATTATTTAGTATGATAAGCTTGTCGTATTTAATGATGACTGTATTATCCTTCTCTCTTTCCGCCTTTACTTATTCCTATAGCTCTCTTATTTTTTGTAGAACTGATTTGGAGTAGTCTTCTTTTATATAATACGGTGTTTTTTGTAGAGCTCCTTTGCCTTTTAAGATGTCGATCGTCTTACCAAGTGCTGTGAAAGTAATAACTATCAGTCGAGGCTTTAGAGTCTTTTTCCCTATTCTTCTGATGCTTGTAAATCTTTATGGTCTAATTGTATTGGGAAGTATTTATGTACAAAGTCGACCATAATATTTTCTAAATCTGAGTAAGATTTTTCGTGTTCCTCCAGCCCAAAGAAAACTAGATTGCATTGTCTTGATTGCCTCTCCATATAGTAAAATGTTTGCTCTTGATTTTCCACTCTCGACTTAAGGTTTTCAAGTTTTTCTTCTAAAATGGTTATTTTTTCTTCTATTATTTTATTACCTTCTCAGTCACTTCTTCCCCTTTTTTGTGTTTGAGTTTTTTCTGCTCATCGAGTTCTTTTTGGATAGAAAGAAGTGCGGCCATTACCTGCTTCAATGTTAAAAAGTAAATATTAAAAATATTGATACTTTGTTTTGATGCTTTTTGGAACTTTGTAGAAAGACAATATCGATTAAATAAATCTTTTAGTGGTGACCTCTTTTGCCATTTTTAGTTTTATTAGGCGCTAGGTCCATGCCAGGCGCAGGCGCCTTACCACTATCTAATTATCTTTCTTTTTTTTTTGTTTTAAATTTTTTACTTAAAATTTAAAAGAACATGTTCTAATAATTCATGTTTTTTTTATTTAAGATGGTCGAGTCGCTCCTGCGGGAACAACTGTAATAGTTTTCTTTGACGCTGTGTTTAAAAATCCACATATATTTGAAGAACCAGAAAAATTTAAGCCCGAACGATTTTTAGGCCCAATGCATATCTTTGCCTTTGTTCCTTTTAGTGCTGGTCCGAGGAACTGCGTAGGTGAGTATAATATATTATTTAATCAATGTTATTTATATCCAACAGTTGCTTAAAAAATAATTTATAATTTATAATTATTTTAATATCGTAATACACCTAAAATATATTCAAGATATTTAGAACTTTCTATGGTTCACCATAGTAGTAGTAGTATGGTAGAAGAAAACAGTTTTGAAAGATTTTTGTATGTGTGTTTGTTTGCATCACCTACTTGTTAAAGACAGCTAGGTGTATTTTGAAAGCCCTTTATACAGAAGTGGTACTATATCATAAAACACTAGTTTCTTTTCAAAAACAAAAACATGCACTCTTAATGAAATCAGAACTTTGTAAAAATTACCAAAGACTATAAAACATATAGTCGGCCAACAGACGTGACAGCCCAAGCTGCCGTACACTAATGTCCCAAGCGAGTGTATGGCAGCTTGGGCTGTCACGTCCGTTGGCCGAATATATGTTTCATAGGCTTTGAAATTACTTTAATTTTTTATTGTTTCAGCTTTTAAATATGCCTGGGTGATAATGAAGGTGACCTTATCTAAGATTGTTAGAAGATACGAGATTCTACCCGGTGGTCCCGGTACAGAGCCAAAGTTTGCGAGTCGAGTATTATCAGAATCTACAAACGGAATTCAGCTTCGTTTAAAAAAACGAACTCCGTCGAATACATAAGTGATAATAAAATAAAATTAATACTGTTTAAGATTGTCAGAGATTCGTAAATTATGTGAATACTAAGTAATTTAAGAGAATTGGTGTTTAATAATGTCCCAACATATTTATTATTTATATTTATGATTTAAATATACCTTATTGTTATATTAGTATTAATCGCAATTTTATTACTTCTATTTATATTCTACGGCTGAACAAAAATATAATTTAGAGGTCTTTTAATTTTTTATGATTTGTCATCAAAAAATACTTAAACCTAAATTTTCATCCTTCTACCACCAATCCCTATTTTTTAATAGTGGATAAAACTCGGGCGGAGCCGTGGGAAATGCTAGTGATAAATATTATTATTCATGTACCAATTAAGCAAAGGAATCAAAATTTATATATTAAATTATTAAAATATAGAATTCTGTTAAGAAGGTTTCTTTTTAAAGAGAGTTAAACAAAGACAGAACGGAGAGATTAAATTAGGGCGAAGTATGTGAGTAGGTAATATTCTATAAGAGCATAGGCCTGTCTACGAGTAATTCAATTTACATTTTACAACATTTAAGTATCATTTAATTTACTGAGTTTAACATTTATTTTGCTCGCTTTTGATATGTGTGGGCGATACAAAATATGTACATAATATTATATTATTATACTATTTAAAGAGGTAATAACGTAATTTCAACAAGTTTGCCCAGTACAAGCTTTGTAAAAACAGGCGTTTCTAGGAATAAATTATACCAGGATAAAATGTCCTGCTCCAAACTAAATAACAAGTGGTAGAGCTTACGATACATATAACTTCACAAATAATTTATTTCTCTTGTTTGTTATACATAGGTATACAACTTTGCTCCCGCCGTTTTTTTAAAGATGGCGCTAGTGACAATTAAACGTCAAAAACATATATTGTAAACCGCTTGTAATACTCTTGAGTATTATGTTAATATAACCTGATAGAACCATTGGATGATTTTGTTTATATAAAATAGAACTTTCCGATCAAAAATGTCAGCTTATGAGCCGAATTTCCGACATTTGCGGGAAGTATTATTTTATTTTTTTAATATTAAAAAATCTGCGGCTGAGGCTCACCGACTGCTCACAGACGCTTATGGTGAGGCTGCTATGAGTGAAAGAACTTGTCCTGAGTGGTTTCAATGCTTCAAGAGTGGTGATTTCCACGTAGAAAACAGGCATAATGGTGGAAGACCAAAAGTATTCGAAAATGATGAATTGGAAAATTTGCTCGAAGAAGACGCGTGTCAAAATCAAGAGGAGTAGGCAGGATCATTGGAAGTGACCCAACAAGCAGGTTCTAAGCTCAAAAATCTGGGAATGATCCAGAAGCAAGGATACTGGTAATGCCAGACGAGTTGAAGCCGAGAGATGTTGAACGGCGTCTCTGCATTTTTAAACAGCTGCTTGAAAGGCTGAAATGGAAAGGATTTTTGCGAAAATCATGGGAATATCCCGGATACGCTTGTGCGCCGACGGCTATGGTCATGCTCTGTATTTGGTGGGGCCAGCTCGGTGTAGTATATTATGAGCTGTTAAAACCGTCTGAAACAATCACAGGGGATCTTTATCGAACGCAATTAATATGTTTGAGCCGAGCATTGAAAGAAAAACGACCACAATACTTGGAAAGACACGATAAAGTTATTTTGCAACATGACAATGCTCGGCCTCATGTTGCAAAAGTTGTCAAAACATACGTACAAACGTTGAAATGATAAGTTTGCCCCACCCGCCGTATTCCCCAGATCTTGCTCCCTCTGACTATCATCTATTTCGATCAATGGCACACAGCCTGGTGGATCAGCACATCCAGTCTTTCGAACAAGTCCAAATTTGGATCGATTCGTGGATCGCTTCAAAAGATGACCAGTTTTTTTACGTGGGATGCGATTGTTGCCGGAAAGGTGGACGAAAGCCTTGAAAAACAATGGACAATACGTTGAAACATAAAATGTATAACACATTTTTTACAATAAAACTTTGAATTTTGGAAAAAAAAACCGCGGAAGCAAAGTTGTATACCTAATAATACTGTAAGTACCAATAAAAATATATGTCCTCTCGGGTTTCGTACGCTTTGATGTTTAGTATAAATTTCTCAGAGATAAGGCATTTTGCTGTAGCAAAAAGTATCCAACATGTTAACTCGAATAATCAGCTATCAAATTCAATCTAGTGGATCTCGCGTGGTGCGTTTCGAGACAGACAGACCGACTGACAAAAATTTTAAAAACTATGCATTCGATCTGTGTATAGATTTTCCAAAAAATATTTTATGTACACATTCGTTTCAGAATGTTATTAATTATTATATATGAATAGATAATGTACATATAAGATATAGCAACAAAACGCTACTGAGCGTAATAACACAGCAAAGGCACAGCTTAGTAATTTCTAGTGTATTCTGCAACATCTAATAGTACCGAAGGTAGTATTTAAAGGTTCAATTTCTTTTGTGTAATTACAGTGTGGAGGTTCATATAGGTAAAGGAACTGAGAGATAGCTAACCGGGAGATAGGTACGGGCTCGGAATGTAAGTGATCTTATTTAGCGCCAGTTACGCTGTACGCGATTGAGGCGCTCCATGTTCTCTGTGCGCGTGTTGCGAATCAGCAATGTTTACCCGCTTGCCTAATTACTACCTCAAAAATGTATCTTTATCTTTAATACGTTGCTTTCTTTTGATTATTTTTTTATTTTGAGTTTGTTTGCTTCATGACATTCTAGAAATTAATTTTTGCTTCTCTCGGGTCGGGCCCTAGCAGCTTTTTTTTGGAATCAAAATACAGGCTTTTAAAAGCCCATTATATATATATTTTTAAATAATGCAGGAAAAAAAATGATTTATAAAACAAATAAAAAATATCTAAATAATCAAAACTAAAAAGTTGAAAATACATATATATATACAAAAAAATCTTAAGCGAACATTAATTATAAATTAAACTAAACCTTTTTACTTTGCTACTACTAAAAATGGAAAAAAAACTGTTACATAAAATATCTTCAAAATACTTAAAATTATAAAAATAACTGAATCCCATTCAGTTATTTTTTTTACTAACTGATACTATTGAAACTCGTAAGCTAACAACAGATATGTAATTTTTTTTAAGTATTACTTTATTTAACGTTTAAGTTGTTAAATGTCATAGCATTTTATATTTATGTACTAGTAATTTCCGCAGCTCCGCCCGTGTTCAAGCCCTTTCGGAGGAGTTCAATAACAAACACTGTGACACGAGATTTTTATTATATTAGATAAAGTATTTTCCGCAGCCACTCAATACTAATAAAACTACCAATCAGATAACTTATTACTTTTTAGTATTTCGAAGACGTTATTTATTGTCTAAAAACCTTTGTTCACTTTGTGCATATTCAGTTTCTTTTTTAATTTTTTTAAATATTTTTTATAATCTTCACCACATTTAGAACAAAATAACATTTGTTTATATCATTATATGCCCATCATCCAAGTATATAAAGTAATAAGTGTATAAGTGTAGAACATAGGCTACATAACCACAATAGTGTATAATGTATACGAGTATACTTAGCAATAGCCTGTCTGTGCACTAAATTTATTCCAAACCTATCCTACGAGTATAAGAGTGAAAGCACAAAAAACGTACATAAATGCATAATCGTACAACGTACACTTATGATATAAATTCACATACCGCATATTGACTTTAGTTGGAAACAAAAATGTATAAAACATTACAATTAATGTTCATCGTATATAATTAGGTGGATTTACAAAAGTAAATACATGTAAATTACTACCTACTACAAAATGAGTGCATACTATTTCATTTTAATAAATATGAAATACTGTGTAAGTCAAAAGAGTTAAATAATGAAAACATTTTATTATAGTAAAATTCGCTTTAATTTGTAGAGCGAAACGATTTATTTGTTTAGGTTTCTGAATAAATAAAAAGATAAATAAGTAAAGCCTTTTCCGGTGGATCGGTCTGTTCCCTACAAAATCAAAATGTCCATATCAAATAATTACAAATCTGGGGATGAGGTATAATTAAATGAACATGTGGCAACTGTGAGTCTAGTTTGATAAAAAAATTGGGATTAACAATTTCAATTTTTTTTAGCAACATGCCGTGTAAGAATAAATGTACTCTTCAGAGAAATCTGATTAAGATTTAATTACATTTACGTAACTAAATGTACATTAAGATTTGTCTACTTCGTCCAAAGAAAGTGAGGAGACGATAAAATATATTCGAATTAACTTTCTTAATAGGTAGGTTAGTTAGGTAGGTACGTACATAATATTTAAACATTACACTATTCGTGAAACTATGTTCTTGAAAAAAAACAGCTTTTTGTTCGACTTATACAGTGAACTATTTATAAAAGTCCAGCTTAAATAAATATCTCTAGCATAATACTGTATTTACTATTCAATTTCCCTGACTCATGCAGGCATTAAACTCAGTCGCTTTTCATACATTGGAGCTCGATAAAATACTAACATGTATTATTTTTTGTATTTAACTTAACTGTTTTTGTACAAATTCTTGTTTAATATCTGATAAAATACAATAGATGTATGTAGTAGTATGTAACATAAAAGCAGTTACTATATAATTAAAAATAAAAAGGGGTGTATTCACGTAAGTATAATATGCATGTAAGAAGTACCTATTACTTCTTTGGTTTAAAAAACCTACCTACGTGTCAATGATATTTAAAATATTAAATACATCAGAAGTAATCGAAAAAAATTGTTTATTTATCTGTACATAAAATAAAAATCTCAATTCAATTCAAATCTGTATTTTAAATATTATTTGAAAAATCTTATTGAAATTGTTATTACTGTTGAAAGAGAGGCCGAATCTATAGTCTGACTATGGCTTCATCACAAGAAATCCTCGAAGAAATTTCGTTCCTACCGGGCGTCCAAAGACACGATGTTAGATGAGTAGATCTTAGTAATAATAAAGCATAACCTTTCCGGTTACATGACGATGTCTTCCTGCCACTTTCTTTTTTGTAACTAAATGCTATATTAGCGCATACCACTATAGCCAACCAGCACTTGGCCAGCGTTTTGGACTATGGCCTGAACCCCTTTGTATTAAAGGGAGGCCTCCCTTTAATACAAAGGGGTTCAGGCCAGCAGTGGGACATTAAAGGATTACAATTATACATTCAATACCACTATACCAGAGGGAGATTTAACGTCTCATTTCTTACTGTAGCCTTCAAAAATAGACAAAGACATTTTAAAAACTTTCGTGTTTATAATAGTCCGAATATTTATGTTAGATTAAAATGGATAAGTATAATTTTGTTATTTTTTCTAGAATAACGAACTGAATAAACTGTTATTATGTAAACTAATATTATTGGAGTAAATGTACATTAATATTCTATTGCCTATAGATTTAATAACAAAAACACAAAATGTTATGTTACAATTACATAATTATTATTCACATTTATATAATTAAGCAATATTATTATAGTATGAATTTTTAGCATTAATTTACTTGTAAAAGTTTTTCCTTTAACTATATCGACTCATTTCTTTAAGGTCTAAACATAGTAATTTGATGAAATGACCTGCGTGATATACTAAGGTAACAAAGCTTAATTATGGATACGTATACGGTATAATTAACGATTATTATAGTACTAATTTGATTTGCGTGCTCATTTACCGCTCAGTAGCTAATTGTGCACAAATGTATTGAAATAATAATCGCCGATTTTATGAAAAAATCTAAATATTAGGTAAAGTAGTATTTTTGTCTCGCTGTGACCCACTTCGGTGGGCGGTGTGTTATGCGATTGCTCTGTCCTTCTCTGATAGCAGAGTGGACTGTGGAGCAACCCCTTGCCTGTGTGGTCCCTTCGGCAGACCTGAGTTCAGGGCGTCGTGGTTGAATGCGCAAGCCATCCTGCGACGCCCAATGAATACGGAGGCAGGTTTTGTAGGATTTTAGTGAGTAGTACTGGCTTTTCTAGTCATGTAAATGCGTAAATGCATATCCTAAAATAAAAAAAAAGTATTTTAATCTCGCTATTCGTTCTCCATTTTTACTTTCCAAGTATTTTTAAGATTTACCTACTTTGTTAGCTTGTGAGATTTTAGTCTCGATATAGTTTTATATATTAAAATGAAGTTGTATGCGCAGTTACTTAATTTCGATTTTTTTGTTAAGTATAACGTATTAAGTATTCTGTGTTGAAAGTTTCACTGATAGCACAAATCTAGCAAAAGTTTTTGAAGTTTGGAACGTAAACACATGTTAACCGCGTAGAAAGTCGCATTAACATAGTTCACGTGTCATTGCGTGACGCCGGCTGTACCTTCAGCTACGATATATACCTAGTTTCTTTAAAGCCTCAAAATTTTTTAAACTTCAGTTATATTTATTTATATATTATAAATTTTTATATTGTTATTAATTCAAATACCTATACGTAATTGTTATCTTTTTTTTAAGAATCTTTTATCAACTTTACATTATATATAACGCGTTACATATTATGTAACATGTAAAAGTTCGATTTATTACTTAAATTTTAATTTTTTTTAATATATGCTCTGCAGCAACGGACGATCCAGACTTACGCCTAAAAATTGTTACCTAATTAATATAGTTTTTTTATGTTCCTAAATAGTAGAATATATTATTTACATTATATTTATAATAACATATTGAATAGTTCTTTAAATTGTCTATTATTTTAATGCATGATAAATATATTGAATAAAAGTGAACTAGCGATACTTTTTAACAATTAGTACGGATTTCTGAGGTATAGGTATATTTTTTCCCCTTGAATCACTCTGAACTGACTCTATTGATGAAAACCGCAATAAAAATGCCGTTGCGTCGTTGAAAATATTTAAGCGTAAAGACGACGAAACGCAACTCTACGTTAAACATATGCGATATATGTCCTGACTCCTGCTCTTAATATAGCTCATATAAATTTCTTTAGTACTTTGTTTTGCTGTTGACAAATTATTGAGTACCTATTATGTAAAAACAAACAAAAAAATAAATAGAATTAATATTATGTTTATAATACCTTTAAAGCAACACTGACCAAATCAGATACTGACTCACGAAGTCAATTTTATTTCACCATAACCGAAGTTTGCGAGTAAACGACGTTATCGCAAAGTTTAGCTATCGGTATCTTTCCATTTATTAAAGTTTTATCCAACTGGGCCATACGAGAATACGGATTCCAATATAGGCTGTGAACTACTTTGCACTGTGTACTAACTAGTGACCCGCTTCAACACTGCGCTATTAACTTTTTGTACAATCCCAAATAAAATCGAGTAACATGTATTATGATTTTTAATATACATCTTAGTAATTACAATAGGTAACTATTATATTAATATATAAATCTTGTGTCAAACACTGTTGTTATCGAACTCCTCCAAAACACATTGACCGATTTACATTAAATTTTTAGTGTATAAATCAGATATGAGAATTGATTGTAGGCTATTTTTATAGGTGATAAGGGTGACCCTCTCCACATATTTTTTTTTATTTTTAGATCAAATTTTTATTTTTCACTTTTTTAGCATCAAAAAATTCTTTTAACCCAAAATTTTCATCCCTCGATAGTAACTTTATATCAAAAAGTTAAATCGTATCATGACAAAAAAATATTATTAAACTTAGTTTATTACTACATCTGAATCAAAGTGAAATAAAGTTTTATTTTCCTTTCAATTTACCAATTTATAAAATCAGCTATCACGACAATGTATGGTTTATATTTAGACTAACATATTTATTTGTACTTTATTATTAATTTATTACTGTTGATTATATTATTCCTATTATAAGTGGTAGTGCCATGCTTGTTACCTTCGGGTAGCAGCCGAATGGGCCGGCACGCCCCGTATAGTACCACTCTCTCACAGAAGACCGGCGCGAAGTGGCAGCTATGCTGTCGCGTTTCGTCCGGTAAGTGAGAGTCCGGGAGGCCCACACCCTATCCCTCCTCCCGTCCTTCCTCCTCCCCCCTCCCTCCCTTTCCTAAAAGGCCGGCAACGCATCTGCAAAACTGCAAGACCTGCAGTCTTGCAGTCTTGCAGATGTCCATGGGCGGAGGTGAACACTTCCCATCAGGTGAGCCTCCTGCCCGTTTGCCCCCTTTGTCACATAAAAAAAAAACTCAAAAAATATTTCTGTTAAAATCTATAAATGTAAGTGGCTATTATTGTGGTAATGACTGTTTCAGGCATCCTAAAGTTTCCGCTCATTATCCCAGCCCGCCGCTACTACGTAAGTGTTTAATTACAATGCCTTTGTTGTTATAAATAGTACCAGTCCGCCACTCGTGTGCCTGTGTAATTCACGTTGTCCAAAATATTCTGTTTTAATAAACTCCATATTATTGCTCACTTTTATTAGTTAGATTGGATACGAAGTCCCTAATAACTAATTTCTAAAATAGTACTAAACTAGTATTTATCAAGTTTCGGGAGTCTATATTCCATAAATCTGATAATTCTTAGATATACTTAAACGTATATTAGTTTTAATTATTATTGAATTTCAAAAAATGATAATAAATATTGTGGTAATATACGAGTACAATAATTGTAAGTAACAAAAGTTCTGCTGAAAATCGTAGAGTAGCTTTTTGAACGTTTTCTGGGATCCTGTTGTATAAGCGTATACATTGTTCATAAAAATAATTACTGACTTGGCATAACCGAGTCACTGGCATTACAAGTTTATGTTAACTAGTATTAATGCTATTCATGTCGCAATGATCGTATGATTAATACTTAATTGCACAGCTCACATACTAGTAACTTTGTAAATATTCAAATTCATTTTCACATTTTTATTTACTCGTAGAATGTAAGCGCTCACACTTTTCAGGATTCAGCATTCAAAAGTTTGTTACCGACAAGTATTTAATAAAACAAAACCCGGTTTCGTGGAAGCGAGAAGCGATTGCTCACGCCACTGCACGTTACGCCAATTCATTGCGCCTGTTGTTTCATGTTCAATTCGTCAGCGATAGAAAATTGAAAAAGCTTGATTGGCTGCAGTTGGACTCGGAATAAATCGGTTGGCTATTCTCCGATGATTTCAAAGGCATGTCGAAGTAAAATGAACGGTGGCCGCTCAAACGTACTATTACGTAGCTTTTAACATTGAATTTCAATTCCAAGCCTCATAAGCTGGTAATATGCACTGATTGCTTAATGATTATATTTTCGAGGATGGTGTTATCCTCGTGTGTTTAAAGCTATGCTCCATTATATTTAAATATACAAAATAATATACACACAATATACACATTAGCTCACTCGCTAGAGTCCGTATATTATAAATAGAAAGAAAAAATATTTGTTTTTAATTATCCAGAAACCCTATAAGTAGTGAAGCGATATTAATGCTTTAGAAACCTACAAAAACCAAAGTAACGTAAGTAATTAGGTTATGTTTTATCTTAGCTATCCCAGTATAGGATAATAGTGATGATAGGTGATTTATTATTTCAGTGTACTTACTATAATCTAGTAACAAAAGATGTAGATATAATGGATACCAGAAAGTTCAAAAGGAAATTATCTACTACACATTTACTTACCTATAATATACTTATTTTTATTCGTACAAATCATATAGCAATTTATATTAGTTAAGTACTCTTTTCGCCTTAGAAAGCCAGGTTTGGTCAAATTAGAGTTAGATATTCTTGTCTAAGTCTAATTAAATACAAAAAGGTGTGGTGGCGGCACAACAAAGCGAATTATATATATTTTTGCACAACTCCCTCAATATGTAGTAGTAGTATGTCCCTAATTATATTTTATGTCAAGGCTTTTATAATTTTTTTATTTATTTTGTACTTTTCGTCAATGTACATCTGTACGTACATATATGTAAACAAGACGAGCGTCTCGTGACTCACTTGTTTTCTATATAAAGTCGTCTGCTAAGAAACTCAAACACGGCGCTCTAATAAATTAAGTTAGTAACTTTGAACCATACGTTTACCTTCTCATGTTACACATGCTTGCACTTTCTACTTAACGTATAGAACTGTGTATCTAAATACCATCATAATGTCTAGAATATTATTCTAGTATCTAGTTTAACAAAATTGATATAGATATAGCTATATAGAAAATGAACTACGAGTATGTTTTTTAACAAAGTAAGGACCCAAAAATTTCAATAAAATAATAACATTCAATCAAAGTTATTTCATTTCAAACAAATATCTGTTTTAAAAGACTAAAAAGGCTAAAAGCTTAATATCTCGCTTACTAAAATATAAATTTTCTTTATGAAGAAAATTAAGAAAAAAGAACCCAAAAATATTTCTTACATCGCTATATTTCACCCAATCCATCTCATCACCTCATAGATAATAATAATAATACGACATAACATAGAAGTCGATAAAAATACAATCATTGAAATAAAAGGAGCAGCTGCGGTAGAAATGGTTAATAATAATAATAATCTTATATACAACTTTATGTGAATTCTAGCAGGATTGCTTATCAGCAATAAACCTATTTTATTGCAAACTTTTAACAAACTTTTACTAAGCTCGCATTATTTGTATCCGCGGCCGTATGCGTTCGGGACAAATCTTTCAATGGAATTTTTAAGCAGTTACCAATTAAATTTAGCATGCACGTTTAGTTTAATTAAATCAAAAACATTTATTTGTTATAGTATACAATAAAAAATATTTATAATATAACAACAGTGCTTAAGGATCAAAGCCCAAAGGCCATATATTATTTATTTTTATATTGGATATACATATTATGTATGTATAAATATATTCTAACGTTTATAAGCTATAATAAAACGATGAGAATATATGAAAAAGTTATGATTACATCAAAAGGCGCATTTGTTTTGATCGGCATTATCGATATCGGTATCGGTAGGACTGAGATAAAATGGCTAATACCGCGCTTATTTATAATACCTATTCAAACATAAAGTATTAAAATTATAATTTCAAGTAGCATTATTTTAGGAGTGTATTTCACAAGTCCATTGAGTCTGCTCAACGTAAACAGCTTCGTACATTTTTAGTAATATAAACGTTAAAAAGCCAAAAGGGCCATAAAAGCGTATAACTATAACTGCATAGATAAAAGTAGGTATTTTATTTGAAAGGTGAATTCATTAATTAAATTGCATGATCTTAAAATTGTAACAGAGTAAACGATAAAAAAAGACAATGATAACGCACTAGTTAGAATAACCTAGTGATGCGGGTTCAAGTATGCGGGTCACGAATCTCAGATATTTTCATGATGATGATGACATGATTACCACATGTCTTATGGTACGAAACATCGCGCAGGTTTCCGCATATCTGAGAGAATGTAGTAACTTTTAGAAAGACACGAGAAGTCCGCCAACACGCACTTGTTCTGCATGGTAGACTATGGCCTGATCCCCCTCGTATTGAAGGGAGGCCCATGCCCAGCAGGGGTCGTTAAAAAGGGTTGAATACAAACGATAAAATGTACACGTATTATTATATATTAGGCCGATATACTAAAACTTTATTATATATCTAGGAAAATTAACAAAAACTTAATTCTGGATATAAAGACGTATGTTAAGCTAGCAATGTCAAGTGGGCAGAACCACATAACACACTTGCAGTAATTAAGTGCTCATTTAGTGCTAATTAATGCTGCAAAAAGTAAATTTTACGCTGCAGTAGATTTATCAAAAATTAGAACACTGCCAGCTTTATATTAAGCTAGCAGTGTCTGCCTCTTACAACACTAACCGCATAGCACATCATCAAATCAAACTAGTATTAATTTAGTGCCTAATTAGTGCTGGCCATTCGTGAAGACAAATATACAATTTTATAGTTTTTTTCTATTTTTATAGAACAAAACTTGCAAATTTAATTTAGCGCCTGATTTTTCGAAATAGCAATTGATTTTATTGTTAATATTTATAATAATATGTATGTTTTTAAAGTTATAGTACTTGGGCGACCGAGCTCGGTATTTTTTTAGGTAAAAATAATAAAAAAAATATGGGTGCGTGTACTTTATGTACGCGCGTGAGAAGTTAGACTTCTTTTCTAGTTGTAAATCAATATCTGCAGTAAGAAAGATGAAGTCGTTCAAACGGATACAGAATATTTAATTCCTTAAAAAGTATACTTCGGTTATAAAATATACTTTTAAAAAAGAATAATATAATAATGTGGTCTTAACTCTTAAATCATAATTCCGTACTTTCACTTATCAAATGACGCATAATGATTTCTCATAGATGGCGTTATTAATATTTTTATTACTTAATTTTAGTAAGTGTTAATTGTATTTTGCTATAATATTGTATTTATAGTATATAATATATTATTATTATTTAATTTTAGTAAATGTCAATTGTATTTTGCTATAATATTTTTTAGATACTAGGTATATAATATTAAAATAATTCTAAATAATATGAAAACAGTGATCAGAGGCAACTTCAACTTGTTACTTTTGTGGTACAGTGATTCTTAAAATTTCGCTCTCATCATTTTTTCATAACGCGCCTAAAGAAGTATAACTTCAAAAAAAAAAAGGAAAAAACACTTCGGACTGAAAACATCTAGACTCGAACCGGGGTCTTCTGGTTTCGCGACCACCCGATTTCCCACCTGAGCTATTACGATTTTATACATAAAATGTTGCGAAATTTACCTTCGTATTCTAATGATATTGTAGCAGTTTTTCATGGTCTGAAAACACGGATAAAACGACGTTTTCTAAAAATGAATTATGAAACCTAGCTAGATCGATTTATCGACCCCGAAACCCCCGGCATACCAAATTTCATGAAAATCGTCGCAGCCGTTTCCGAGAATCAGATCATATTATATTTATAAGTCGAGCGAAGCGAGACCCAACACTATCACACTCTCTGAGCACTTTTGTGGTACACTTTACTGAAAAACTATCACGCCTATAGATTTGTACTTTAACATAGTAATTTAACTTCATATCTAGATGCATTATCTGTTAAAAAATATAATTTATAACCATTAAAAATCGTGTTCGTGTTCATTGGATAGAATGTTATTGTACTAATAACATCATCTGTTAGCGTGTATGTGTTCACAGTGTTCTTACTTCTTATATTGTCATGGAATTACAATGGAAAGCACGCACACCACTGACCTCTATAATACCACTGGACTGGCTGTTGTCAACGTGCTTTTGTGGGTGCTTGATATTCGCCATTTTGGCGCTGTCCGCCGCTATCGGACGTAGCGAGAGTTTGTGGTACTAAAACTAATGATGTCGATATAAAGATTTTTATTTTTTTATTTTTATTAATCAATAACCGTATCATCATAATTACTACCTATGTTATATTAAAAACGAAAATGCAAAATTACTTTACAGTAAACAAACACTTCTCGCTGTCTTTTGCAATATACGTCAAAATTAGTTCTCGGGACTCTCGCTAGTGGCGCTTCAAATGGACACAAAATATTGCTGTCAAACTCTTGGAACAGCCAGTCCAGTGGTATTATAGAGGTCAGTGACGCACACACACAGAAAAAGATTATCTCGAAATGTATTAGTGTTAATAAATAAAATACAAAAATACATTCTTTTATTTCATGCGTTTACAAGAAAAATATGTTATTATTAGGAACATTAATTAAAATTTAAAACAATAATAAAAGTATTAAAATCATATCCAGTTAAAATAATATAAGATCTAATGTTATAATATATTTATAAAAAAAAAACAAGATAAAAATAAAAAAGTAACAAAAGTGTACATAAATTTAAGTATATAATGCGTATTATAATAAAATAAAATATAATATTTTTACTATAGCTGGCAACATTTTTATTGTAATGGCGTATGATTCACTGACCTCTATAATAACACTGGACTGGCTGTTCCAAGCGTTTGACAGCAATTTTTTTGTGTCCATTTGAAGCGCCACTAGCGAGAGTCTCGAGAACTAATTTTGACGTATATTGCAAAAGACAGCGAGAAGTGTTTGTTTACTGTAAAGTAATTTTGCATGTTCGTTGTTAATATAACATAAGTAGTAATTATGATGATACGGTTATTGATTAATAAAAATACAAAAATAAAAATCTTTATATCGACATCATTAGTCTTAGTACCACGAACTCTCGCTACGTCCGACAGCGGCGGACAGCGCCAAAATGGCGAATATCAAGCAGCCACAAAAGCACGTTGACAACAGCCAGTCCAGTTGTATTATAGAGGTCAGTGCGTATGATTCGATTTGTTAAATGAAAATTTAGAAAAAATAGCGAGCGAGCCCTCATACAGCTCAGCTTTTTGCTAGTATATTATATACAAGAATTGCTCGTTTCAAGTATTAGATATAGATAGATAAATAGATAGATAGTTAGATAAATATATAGATAGGTGTGTATTTACCACGGTCGTATATAATACAATTATCTGGTATCCGTCACATGCCTCGTAGCTTACCACGGAACTCGATGACGCTGTGTGTAATAATATCTCAACATATTTATTTACTATTTAGGGTAGACCGGGGACAAATGAAACAATTTTGCTTTAACCGTGTGCAGTGAAGTATCTATAGTATCCACATCCTTCATATTTAAATACTAGAAAGGGTAGTTATCTAGCTTATAAATTAAACATAATCTGTAACTCTATTTGGAATAGTTAACGTACAATCACCTATTAAAGAAGACCGGGCACACTGGTTCTATTGACCCCACCCCAAGGACGGTTGAAACACTATGTAGGGATAATTGAAACACTGAAAATATTCGAGGAAATACTAAAGGTTTTTAATCATTCTTAACAATATATCTTACAATTACTTTATTTATTGAGATCTTGATAAATCCGTCAACGTAACATTATTATTTTAAAAGTTATAAATGCAAAAACATTCTTAATATAAAAACCCTATATATCTTTTATTTATATAATTTTAGTGATCAAATTTGTGCTAGTGAATACTATCTCAAATCATTAACAGAATTAATATCTTACTACGCTGAAATACCACTACATGAGGGAGAAAAAAAGGTAATCCAGTTTCATACAAAACAACTCGTTCCAATCATAACAATGTTTTAATCATGACAATGTTTCAATCATAACCATCAATTACTAACCAGTATAACGATATGTAAAACTCTTCTTGTGAAATTTATTGCAGAGAAGATCAACCAATTTAGTTTTTATTTGGTATTGACGAGTAAAATAATATTTTGGGTATTAATACCTATATTATGATAGGGTTTCTATAAAGACTGATCTCCATTAAGAACTAAACCGTTACTAAAAAATACGAACTTACTTAATTTAAGTATAAGTAGTTGATGGGGAAAATCTAGTAAACTAGTGCCATCATGAGTTACTAAATATTGAACTTTCGTATTCTCTTCAATTTCTCTCTCACTCTGTCTTCGGTTCGTATTCTAATGTTTTTTTTTCTCTGGGGTATCTGCGTAAATGTAATGGCAGACTCTAGTTTTTGTGGGGTCGTCGAGTTGGTAGGATCATGCAGTATTTCTAACATAGGTATTAGAGAAGAACTTGGCTGTGGAGTGGCTGAGTATATCGGAGAAGATGGAACATCCGCTTTAAGTCCTGCGATAGGCTCTGGCTGATGAATTATGTCATGTTGAATTATCGAAACAGGTATGGTAGTAGGTTCACTAAGCATGTCGGAGAAGTTGGAGGAAAGACTTGAATTCCTGTCGCAAAATTTAGTCGTGGAGCCTTGCTTAGCTCGTCTAAGTGAATCGCACTGGAGGTTCAGCTGCAGCAGAAGAAATTGGTTTTGAAATCTCTAAAACTCTGAATTTACGGGTTTGGTCTGTCTGTGACAAAAGAGGGTGCAAAATCCAAATCACTGTATATTTGACTATTATATAGACACATTCCAGAAACTCGAAATCCAGTTTGAATGTTTCTTAAAGTCAAGAAGCGTAGTGGTGACTATGCCTGGAATGTCATTTATAGCGTTAAACTTACAAACATACATTATTTACACTCTAGAAAATATAATCCTACTTCTGTGCAGCCGGGTAAGAATGCGAAAAATATCTAGGGACGTTTGAAACGTTTCAAACGTCCACATACAAATTGTTTCAAAGGTACCCATCTCATATCTTCTACTTCAATACTCAATATTTAGTTTTTTTACTAACTTTAACATTAATTAAAATTAATAAAAACACTCTTAAATAGCTAAGCAAGACACCAAAATAAGAAAAACTGTTAAACAACAAGATTTAAATAAGGAAATAACACAAATTAAGGCATAGTGAATACTTACTTTTTGGCGCAAAATTCTTTGAAGAGACCTGTGCACGACTGTGTCTCTCGCTGGCTCTAGCCGCACTTAACTACGAAACCAAATATGGACAACGAAATAACGAACGAAGCATCACACACCTACTTATCATAGTTTTCGAGAAATTGAGGATGTTGCATTCATGAACTGTTTTAATTGTCCCCGGTCTACCTACTACACAAAAATTAGTTAAAATCAGTGTTTTACTTTTTGAGTTAAACGATAACATATTATGTGCAAACAGACAAAAGTGTTAATAGTGATAGTTTTGCGGTCTATATTCAATACACAATACGTTAGTCATCGTTTTTAAAAAATATTTAATGTACAGATTTTTTCTAAGCTACTGTTTTATTATATGTATAGATAATATTAGACACTTAGATTAATTATTCTAAGATTAGACAATTATATAGTAGGTACTTAATTAGTGCTGTTCATTTGTAAAGATAGATGTGAAAGAAAATCTTCTATGGTGTACAAATGACAAATTCTGACACCAAAGGCACCGCCGCGCCGCGCCGCGCCGCCGCCAACTAACGGCGTACCTACTAGGTTGTTATTACTTAAAATTTTTAACCGACTTCATTAAATAATAAAAGATCTAAAAATAACAATTATGCTGGTTAAAATTTTAAAACGAGAAAAAAATCCTGTGGCTTTAATATTGAATATTTTCAATTAGTTTTTTTGTACTCAACTTGTAATTTATCTCGAGTAGGTATATGTGGTTTGAAGCCTGAAGGAACGTTTATCAATTAGTGTCGCCACTCGCCACCTCCCTAGAGTAATTTATATGTTTCTTGGTATACCCGTATACTCTTATTATATAATCTGAGCCTGTATGGTAATAAAATTCTAAACAATTCAAATCTAGGCATCACATATTTATAGAAATCTTTATTTAAATAGCCAATATTATTGATTCTTTATCGACCTGGCCAAATCGACAGTACAGTTTTTAATCCAATTTCCATTTGTATAACAAGCTAGCCCGCGGCTTCGCTCGCGTTCTAAAGTATGGAAACCAAATTCTTTCGCCCGTCCACCCGTCTTCAACGCCATCATTATTTTGTTGCGGTGTTACTTTAAAACCTTCGAGATCGAAGTTTAAAACTATAATGTCTCGTAAGATATTTATTGAAATCCAATGATTCCACGAGCAATTTTATTCAAAATTAAATAGGTACTTGTGATGAATATCTTATTTATTTCATTGATGCTCCGCTCTTATTGGTCGTAGCGTGATGTTATATAGCCTATAGCCATCCTCGATATAAAACGGACTATCCAACACAAAAAGAATTTTTCGATTCGGACCAGTAGTTACTGAAATTAGCGCGTTCAAACAAACAAACGAACTCTTCAGCTTTATAAATAGTATAGATAGAAGATAAGATTTTTTTTTGTTTAAGAAACGCACAAGACCCTTAGATTATAATATACTAGCAAAGACCTTTGATGAGGTAATTAGAATTACCTACTAGCGGTCGGCCTGTGGTCGACATTCGACCATAATTATTAACTAATATAGTACCTACCTATACTATAATATTGCAATAAATGAATTAATTATGATTATATTTGACATTCAGTAACACTATAAACAAATAATATTTATGCGTATGGTGTGTATGTGATGTTTTTTATTGATTTAATGTATCTTTTATGCACAATTTTAAAAAAATATTAGCAAGCTGCACTCCTTCTCTATAATATAAACTATTAGTGTGCGAAATTTCATGCTCCTCCGTCCGCGCAATTTTCGTCAAATGGGGTAGGTACATATAAAGGGTTTTGCTTCACGTATTAATATTATATAGATTAGCGTTATCCAGTGTATAAATGCACAAAGGAAAATTTAGTACCTAATATAAATAGTAGAAATTTAGTAAATGATGCCACCGGCCACAGCCCTCACTCCTCAGATCACATTATATTTTCTCACAGTAAAAAGTATCCTACATGTTGACCCGGATAACCAGCTATCATTAAACCAAAATTCATCAAAACTTGTCTAAGCTTGTAAAATTATAGATTCGGCCTGTGTATCGATAAGTAGACCTACCATATTTCAAAAAAATCCAAAAAGAATTATATAATAGGTACAGATTCGACAGAGAATTTTGTTATAATTATGTATAGAATATGTAATTAAAGGAAAAGGTTTACAAAATAAATTTATAATATAAAACAATTATAATTACCAACATTTTAATTTGAATTTCCACAAAACATCAAAATGCAAAAAAATGATCATTGTTGTTGTTAGGGGCGCCATCTTTTAACATACGATATTACTTAGTTATTAAAAGGAAGGGAAGATCGTTCCATTACAACGTAGTACAAATTAATTCCGCCAAAATAATAAAGCGATATTAATACATAATAATACACATTCACTTTTTATTTTTCACTTACTTTAAGTAACTTTCTGAAGTTAGAAAATATGTTTTATTATATTATTTATTTAGTATTTTGAACTTTACATAAATATAAAAATTTATCGATACATTAGCGCTATCTATTTTCATTTTATTGCACTAAATACTAATTTCACTTTTGTTCGAGTTGCAACCCCATGATGATGCTAATCTTTAATTATTAGTTTAATAAGTCAGGCACACACACACACCGCCAAAGGTTTCTTAGCTTACTTACTTACTTGTACTTGCCGATTTAAACTAAATTAGGTATAACATACGTTATCTCACGGGTGTTGCCCCGTGACATAATTAATTAGATTAAAATACCTTTTATTGAAGCATGTTTTTTAATTCCTACACCATCCTATAACCACAATAACTGGTTCTATGGAACGATAAGGATAAAGAACGATAACGATAAAACTCTTGTTAAAACTTGAGACTTGAGAGATATATCAAAACTATATGTTAAAAAATTATCTTCTTCTATCTTCTTCTTTGGTCTTGACAAGGCTTACGGAAAAGTTTGCAATAGATAATAGTATACGTCTGTCTCCTAAGGTACCTTTAAAAACAATATTATCTTAGCTAATCGATGTGCGCGTTCACACAAAAAGTACTGGACCGATTTTAACTAATCTTTGTGTGGTGATATATTATTCCTAGGGTCAATATTCAGAATATGTAAAAGGTACAGTAGAGTGAAATATTTATTCTCACAGGAAAACACTATAGCTGGTTCTATAGAATAGTCCTCATAAAAGAGGGTGGACCTTTATAGGAAATCATTCGTTGGTACATTTTAAGTAACTAGCGACTCACCCTGGCTTCGCTCGGGTTCGTCTTTAGGTGTAACCTCTTTAGTATAGTTTTAAAATGACGTAATTTCCATATAATATAATCGCGTAAGAAACGCTTTCATTCGACCGTTTTTTCTCCGATTCACTTTGCAAAACGGACTACCACGTAAAAGCCTTTTTATTTTTCGGTTTTTTATATAACCCATGACACTCAGCAATAACGTGGCTTTCTATTGGTGAAAGAATTTTTAAAATTGGTTCAGTAGATCCCGAGATTACCCCTTACAATTTAACAAATATACAAACACACAAACTTTACTTCTTTAGATTATTAGTATAGATATCATAAAGCCTTTAATTTTATTAAGGCAATATTATTAACAATAAAAACAATTGCTATTTCGAAAAATCAGGCGCTAAATTAAATTTGCAAGTTTTGTTCTATAAAAATAGAAAAAAACTATAAAATTGTATAATTGTCTTCACGAATGGCCAGCACTAATTAGGCACTAAATTAATACTAGTTTGATTTGATGATGTGCTATGCGGTAAGTGTTGTAAGAGGCAGACACTGCTAGCTTAATATAAAGCTGGCAGTGTTCTAATTTTTGATAAATCTACTGCAGCGTAAAATTTACTTTTTGCAGCATTAATTAGCACTAAATGAGCACTTAATTACAGCAAGTGTGTTATGTGGTTCTGCCCACTTGACATTGCTAGCTTAACATACGTGATATAAAGAGTTACATACACTACCGAGTGGGTTCAATCACAGCCTAGAATCATCCAAGGGGTTTCTTTTTATATCTTGTGAAACCAAAAATCACACTAATATTCTATTTTTGTTTTATATAATGAATATACTAGTAACTTATTTAAGCTTTATATTCATTTGCTTTCCCAGCTTATGGAAAGAAGACGGCTTACTCAAAATTTCAAGAAGAAAATAAACAAAATGAAAACTTTGTTCATCTTTAATGTACTTCTGTTGTATTAACTGTAAGAAACGGCAAGTATTAACGGAATCTAGATTCAGGTGGCGATGGACAATGCAATTCTGGAACAAATCGCTTCGTCGCACGCCTGCACGTGCCCGCTTTCTTCGCAACTGACGTCCGACTAATGTACATTTACTGAATTGAGAATTGAATATCGTCTCTTCATGATTGCTACATAAAATTGTTTACGTACAACCTCAACAAATTTTATAGTAGTAATACAAAACACATTAGGGTATATGAGTTTAAGTAGGTATATCTTTCTTAATTCTTTACTCTGAAACGGTTGAACGGGTTTGGATGACATTTAGTGCAGAGACGGATTAACCTAAAAAACAAATGCGCTATTTATAAAGGAGTTAAAGGACAAACCTGAGAGAAGTAAAGGAGTGTCTCTAATAAATAAACTATATAATTGTTTTTATTTTTCTTTATCATTGTAGAAACACATTATATAAAGTCTATGTACTCATTTAATTTTGAATACAAAAATTTGTAAGTATGTAAATTCATATTAAATAGGTACAGAAAATACTTAGGTAAAGTAAAATCTATGATGCTGAATCGTAGTAAACACTGACTATTCCACACCCTGAGCCCAGATTTATTGCACTTCATGTTTGCCTTTTTATTTCTCAGCAGTCGAAAACTGAAAAAGCTTAATTGGCTTCGGTCAAAGCCGAACCAAATCAACTGGTTAGCTATTCCATTTCGATTTCAAAGGCACGTCGAATTCACGCATAAATGAACGATACCCATTCGATCGGACTCAATTTGCTGGTGTACGCTTATTACGATGCTTGCGTCTTATTATACAATAACAAATAACAACGATTCACAATTTTTAAATCAAAATATTCTTTATTCAAATAGATTTTTACAAGCATTTTCGTCACACATTTAGAAAATATAGAATTTCAATTAAATGTTAGTATGTAAGTCTATGAGCTACTATACAGTTCTGCTTATATACTTATTACAACGTGCGTTTCATTTAATTGAAGAATCATCTACATAAAGTCATTGAGATCAATTTTCACGATACATCCTTTTTTACGTAAAAAATAAAGAATAAATGTTGATAATAATATGTAAATTTGTCGATTTAACATTTCATTTTTATACGAATAATCCCTAAAGGGAAATTGTGAATACTGCTAAGTCACTTCGTCTCGCATTATAAAATATGCAGATAAGTTACGGGAATTGATTCGAAGCACAAAAGAGGCGAAAGCTGTCTGTACTCTGTAGGCAGAGGCGAGATTTCGACAGTAATTTCCCGCGAGGCTACACCTTTATCTCACGATTCTGCAAATATTTTGAATTACATATATAAATACATCTTCTAGTTGCAAACACTAACATTTCCCTCAGGCATTCCAAATAAAACCCTCGGCTGCACTTTTTAAGGCTGAGGCAATATTTTATTACGAATATACTTACAAGACCACTTCAGTGGCAAAAAAAGTAGGTCGCATTTACCTAAAATTTAAACGTATATTGTGATCGTTAATGATGTAACGGATATATTTTTAAATAAACTAAAATATTCAAGTATGTATAGTTTTCACTATCTTTCAAAAATAAGATTATAAGTAAAAAATTTGGACCCATTCATTTTTGAGGAATAATTAATTTAATTTCTCAATTTTCCTTTTTGAAATCTGTCATAAATCACGTTAATATTGAGATTCCTGAAAATTCCTTTATAAAATATCCGTATAAAATCAGATTATTTATTTCAACATACTTTACATAACAATAACAACACTTCCCATTTACATTACATTACATTCTTAGAACTAGAATGAAGAATGCATTAAAATTTATATATTTTATTTCCCCGTTGCGTCTGTTCCTTGAGACGCTTGTACAAATCCTCTTTGATAGAAGTGGTGTGTACTAACAAAATCCAGATGCAGGTGGCGGCAGAACAGCGCAATTCGGGAACAAATCACGTCGCCTTTCTACATTCTTGTGGCTTTCCTTTTCTCTGACATTTGATTAATACACTTGTGCTTCGTTCTGAAAGAGCAAGTAGAGAATCTTATGTATAGTCTACAATTACATTATCTTTAAGTAATATTTTGTTAATATTATTGACTGATATTATATTTGTATACTATAATTTACACGCTTTATTTATTATCATACACATAACAGTTTAAAACATTATGATTCTTCTCTTTCGAAGACAGAAAATGCAGATTTTGTTGATTTATTAGTTTATTAATTAAAACAATCTATTGTTAATTTCCCCTTAAGGCATTCCTTGGCAAGATAAAAAATGAAAACAAAAATGTTTCGCCTCAGCCTTAAATAAGATTTATAATCTCTTTTGAGCTTTGCCCCCTAATTTTCTTTATTAATAAAGCGAGTAACTAATTGATAATCTGTTTTAATTACTTTAATTCTTACAGTTAATTTTCAGTCCTTTCAACCTATATTTTATGTACGTAAATCATATTATAGTTAATAAGCATATCTATGCTTATTAATTATAATATGATTTACGGATTTAAAGATTATTTTTTTGATTTCGGTGATTACGAGTGGTGAAATGTTTTAACATCTCGAAAAAAAGAAAGATAAATATAGATAGGCATATTATACATCTATTGGTTGTTTAATGTTTTTTTTTTTATTGTACTCATCCACAGGCGTTAAGCGCCCGTGCCTTTTGTTATTTTATTTATTTGTGGAAGGCGTTTACAATTTTTATTTATAATAACTCAAGACAAGAGTACTACAAACTACTTCTTAAAAACTACAGAGGGCGAGGCCCGACACTGTTTTTTTTTTTTTTATTAGTAAATTACTATTATTATTATTTTTTTATTATTATTTTTTTTTTTTTTTTATTAGTCTAACCCGCTAAGTTTTGGGCCCTGCCCCATCCCGCAATTGGGCGAGCACTTCCTCCGCGACCTTCGTGTCGCGTTTTAAGATGGATATTTTGAGCTTTTGCTCTAGGATGGTCTTCGCTGAGGCCTCCTGCGCTCTGCGGATGAATCTACCGATCGCGTCGTCACCGTCGTCGGAAAAGTAGACACAGGTGTTGGTGTGTCTAGTCACCGCTACAACAGCATGTGAAACGCTGTCGTGTATGCGGAGCCTCTTGTTCTTCGTCCGGTTGTTTAATGTTAAAAATCTAATTTAAAATGAGCTACCTGAAATAGGCACTATATTCTGAGAGGTAACCACTATTACTTTGTTTTACACCTGGGACTTAAAAATGTAAAAATGTAAGGTGGGTGGACCACCTTAACAAATACACAGTTATAACTTGTTTATCTACTGGATAAATAAAACAAACTTATTTTTTAATAACACTTTGTTTTATTATGTAGCATATTGAACACTTCTTTCTATTGCGAAGTTAATCACCATCTAATACACGTAGGTTTTGGAAAGCTCTTCTAAATGGCCTTACTAGGAACAACTACAATTGTATAAGCTAGTTTAGTATTATGTGATATGTGGTATAACTAAGAATATTTTAGAAATTATAATAAAGAAATGTTTTTAAAAGTAACACTAATGAGTTTTATATTGATAAAAAATACGTTTTCAAGGACCCTAATACTCGTAGTAAAATTATAAAAAAATATCTGACCTAGTTTGATTGGCCTTACAAGGAACCATTGACTTTTCTAGGAAAACTACCGAAATTTTGACTGAAATCATAATAAAGCTAACTTTTTTTTATTACTATAGCCAACACTTGTTCCAAATTCAGAGTAACAAAAAAATAATGAAAATAATAGGTTATTCACTTAAAAACTTTACTTAAAAAGTTTCTCTGTGAGCGCTACTTACGATTTTAACGTCGATAAGAGAAGTCAATATATCGATGGACCGCATTTACATAATATCGGCGTGAGGGACTTGCCGCCGCGTCTATGTCCTTAAGATAGTTAGGTATTAGTGTAAGTAAAAGGAATTTGTAATCACGTGCAATAACTATGATTTTTTGATAATTGGCCTTCAAAGGAACATGGCCTTCCATGTTCCACCCACCATAGTAGTAATAATATTACCAGACTATTAGTTAGCTGATTTTTCTATAGATTGGTATGCAAGAAACATCAAAACAATAATATATAATAGTAATAATAATATCTTTCACCTCTCATAAGTTATTAAAGACTTGCAAAGTAAGATTATGCATGCCTGAATTATAAAACATTTAAACACATTTACAATAATTAATTATATCGTATTTTTTTTTAATTTAAAAGTAAAAATATCTAAGAGATACAGAATGATGTTTTTTTAGGTATCTGCTCATGGTTTCTCAATTAAGTCATTAAAATTGTTACTAGTACTAGGGTATAGAATAAGCATTATTTGTACACTATAGGTACCACTTAACACTTATTTCAGTGGCTGGTAGGTATTTGTATATTATATATACTCCTCCTATATTCTACACAAGATTTTATAAAAAAAATCGCATGCTCACATTTAAATAAGATTTTATATCATTAAAAAAAGATATTACATAAAAAATTATCACTACAGTTAACATGATACAACAAATTTGTAAAACTTACGAAAGAAAAACTCTCGAAAATAACGTGTCATATTTGCAAATCAGATAAGGAAAACTACACAGAGCGTAAACACAAAGAAACCGTTTTATTTTTACACTGTTTTGATTTGCTCGAGGATTTTAGATATTGATATTATAGCTGTTGTAAACATGTAACATGCTACTGAATCTTATTACGAAATACCTAAGTATAAAAATAAATTACTATGGAAGGATCATGAACAATAAACTTATTTTAATGTAATCACTCGTACGTTGGAAGCGAAAAAAGGGAATACAGTACTGATAGATGTGATAAAAAACTAATTTATCTACTTATTTTAACCACATTGATACTGAATAGTGAATAATTAGGCTCGCAACACGGGGCCTTTTTTATATTTTATCGATAATATTTTGAAATACCTTGAAAATTGATATAGTTGTCAAAACCGCCGTCAAAGTATATTTAGTATTCCTAAATCAATGGTTAGGTACATCAAAAACATTTTTTTTTAATTTTACTAACTTTCACTCGCAGATAGCTAATGTTAGAAGAAGTAACTTAGTCTACTTTTATTTTATTAGAAAATTATAAAAAACGTTTAAATTATATTAACTTACGCCCAGCGAAGCGGGCCGAGTTTGCTAGTCGCAAAATATCTTTTTATGATATCAGCCTATAAGCCACAAAACAAAAAACTTTACAAGATGTATATTATTAAATTTACTACTTTTAATAATTACCTACCTTATAAAATTATCTTGATTTTTATTCATTATTTCAGTAGTTTAGTACAATGAAATATGAAATGATGATGATGATGATGATTAGTTATTGAGATGATGTTACATCTCAGATTAGTCGTTACAAGTACTATGATTTTAATTTGAAGCGTTGCGATTCATTTTACTTCCGAGCTTTTTTAACTTAAATTTTTACTAACAGAAAAATCAAATTACGTGTCAATAATAGCAATATTTGCTAAAATATGTGAAATAAAATTATTCTCCTGTTAAAGTAAAGGATAGGAAGAAAAGTATGAGAAAGGTTGGTTCAAAGGGATTTTTCGTTTTATAATTCACCGCACGATTCCGAACGTGGAGAAATTGAAACTTTATATTTGAGTACACTTTATCTGACCGAACCTGGGACCCTAACGGAGAATTCATCTATTGAAATAAGTTGCGTTAGAATTACTTTAATGTTTCATTGAGTTTCATAGACATATTTATAATATATAAGCTTATTCAATAGAAAACCTTTAATCAACTCAGCAAATAAAAGTTTTCTAAACCATTTTGAAGACATTTCTATTCAGTGTGAAATGGTAAATTATAATATTTATTTATATGGTATGAAGATGGATAAGATCTCTATATTATCAAACTCTAGCCTAAATAAAATTGGAGCTTGACTTAACACATAAGTGTTTCTGTAGAATCTTAGTGTAAGCATCCAAATGGACCATATATATGTATTATTTAAAAGTTACAATACTCGTATTCAAAAATGAATGAATTTCGGCACTTTCGGCACGAATAGTAAACTATATTTTTAGTTCACTTATCAGCAGGCTTGATATTTGGTATATGCTGCAGGATTTGTTCGCAGATTAACCAACTTACAAACAAACAAACAAACAAAAATTTTGATTAGGTAGGAAACAATATACTATAATATTTTGTTTATACATACATATACTATTCTTTATTGCACTTAAAAAAATATAGAAATTAACATTATAAAATTAGTTAGCCGAGGTGGACTTTTTTTGTTGTTGGGAAATGCAATAACGCATACCTCCTATACAAAACAGGTTATTATGTGGGAATCACTGGCCTAAAGCCAGTACTACCCAATAAAACCCAACAAACCTCACCTGTATTGATGGGGCGTCGCAGGATCACTTGCGCATTCAACCACGACAGGTCTGCCGAAGCAGACCACACAGCCAAGAGGGTTGCTCCACAGTCTACTCTGCTCTCGTAGAAGTACCAGGAGCAACCCGCATGACAAACCGCACACCAAAGTGAGCCTCAGTCCCCCCACCACGACAAGGTGAACGTGTGTTCAGCCAAGGTGTACTTATCTCTAGAAGTTATACCCACCTTTGCTAACTTAAGTAACAATATTACCTATTCTGTTAGTTAATTAGTTAGTGTTAGTTTGATGACTGGTAAGGGACAATGAATAATTTTTCGTATTAATTAGTATTTATTGTAATAATTGTAGTTTCAAAAATATTAAAAAACAATATTATTTGTCCGGGATATTGTTATTATACTTTAAATTTTTCACTATTCATCAAGTAGGTACCTAATTTCAGTGGCGATACCTTGAACGTAGTAAGAATCAACTTCACATTTTCTAGACAAATACTCCATTGCTTGAAAACTTTCGTTTTGTTGCTGGAAAGTATTTTAAGTATTTGAATCTTTATTTTGCTGCAAAATACCGCTTAAAATATAGAAAATCAGAAGGAACTGTGCCACTATTAAATTTTACTTTAAGAACAATTTCTCTTACCGTAAACACTTACGTCTTACTGTAACTTACAGATTGCACTTCAGCGACTTAGATTATATATTTTGCCAATAAACTTTATTGACATTAAAATTTATTGGAAAAGTGTAAATGAGATCACTTAATTAGGAAGTTTACAATACAATCGCTTGTTCAAATTACCTTTTTAATCTTATGATTAATGATCTACTTGCGACTCACCTTGGTTCGTCCCTAAATTCAGCGCGAGCGAAACCGCGGGTTTCGCTAGTTAAAATAGTTTAAAATTCTAAAATAAAAGTAGCCTAAGTTACTCCTAATAACAGGAGCTATCTGCGAGTGAAAGTCCCGTCAAAATCGGTCTAGCCATTTCAAAAATTAGCCGGAATTGGCATTTACTGAAAAGCTGTTAATTTGAAATTAAAAACAGACACTTTAATTTTATTCATATGTATAGATTGGTACGAGTACATCAATAAAAATCATACTACGACACAAGAGAACAGGATACGAAAATGGTTGGATGAACTATGAAGAGCTATTCAAACCACAGGTACGCAGCGACGTTCAATATTTTAATGAATTTCTGTTGAATAGTTTTCTATGTTATAGTCCTTAGTGTGTCTGTCAGTTCAATCCATTTCTTTTATAAATCACCAGTAATTAAATATTATTTCTCTTATTACAATTCGATTTTTCTTAGATAGATTTCTTTCGTTAGATATTTTTAAGAGAGCAATACATTAAGTATGTAACAAATTTTTATACGACACAAACATTTCAATCTTTGTAAAATCAACATTAATTTGCATACAAAAAGCGCTATCTTTTTTGCATAAATCGATTTACCCATTCTCTTTCAAAAAGATTTTCTTTTTCAACTTCAAAGCCCAGTTATTTGTAAACAAAGTCAAAATTGCTCTTGGGTATTACCAAATAAAAGTTACGCCTTTCTTTGAATATCGTTCCCTACAAATTTGTTATTATTTGTTAGAACCCAACTAACTTTACTTAAAACTTTCTTAAGCTTATTATATACTAGCTTTTCTCCCAAACTATGCGCGCGAACGTATCAATTAATACCCCTCAAAAGGACACTGTTGAAAGAGACTATTCCTTTAACAATACTTTTAAAGTATAGATCTGCAAATTGTGATAAAAAGTTTAAGATCTTTGAGGGTACAGCTTTGGTAATCATCAAGTTTCTTGCCCCAAAATAAATGAAAGTTTCTTTGTCCGATTTAAAATAATTTCTGTATAGTACAAAGTTTTTAAAGAATATTATATTCAGCTTTATTCGCATTGTGTATTGTGGCCTAGTTCTAGGCATGGTTTTTACTCATCAAACAAACCGGCGAATGTGTATTTGCTCTAGACCTGTATTCAACCACGGAGAATAAATAGACAATCCTAAAAATCAGAAAAAATCTCTCTACTCTAGGGCACATCGGCGCGTACCTATATTTTTCATTGTTTGTTAGCAGATGCTGAATACTTTATTGTAATAGCAACAGGAACTATTGTTCTCAATTTTAATAGTTTTTTTCTGGAAGTATATATTTTACCTAAAATGAAAACACAGCGGTTGGTAAATTCGTACATCAAATTTCATCATTGTTCCCATTGGTGTAGTCGTCTGCGTCTAATTTACCGGTACAATGTACATACTGTACATTTAGTTCGTTGTTGGACTAATACCTGCCTTCAAACATACAGTTGATATGAGCAGTAAAAGACAGCAAACAACAAATGCTTATCATGCATTAGGTTCTAAAACTTGGAAACTAATGCGTGAAACTTTAAGTAGAAGCTTATAATGTATGAATCCTATAATCAAAAATTAAATCAGGTCTTTAGCACTTCAGATTTTCTATTATTTTTGATTTTAATGAGTAACATATGACGTTTTTGAAACACATGTTTAGATTTTGGCTAAATTCAGTCTTTGAACACTATTTTATACCAATAAATACAATTTCACTGAAATTTAACTATACTTTTCTTCAGTTCACTTTTTCGACCATTTTTGAGTTTTTTTTTTTGTAATGAATTTCCACACTATCCACTACGGGACAATATGGAGCTGACGGATCATTCAAACAAATCGTGATCTTTACATAGCTTTTTATGATACGTCGTACGTAAGTATATCGTTTAGCAACAATATTTTCATGATTTGTCTTACATTGTTTAGTTTATGAATTGTAAACTTAATTAGAGCATTTCATAAAAATAGGTACGTCTCAATAAGAAGGATAAGATGAGAGCAAAGCGTAGCGTAGCTCACCTATGATAATAATCAAGCAGACTCAGTTTCTAAATAGGAATATCGAAAAATGTTAATGTTAGTCATTATCGTACCGTTCCATTAGGGACATTGGCATAGATTCGAGTATATTATAAAAATTTTTTTCATATAAAAAATGAATGGTTAAATCACAAAATCGAGAGACACGTATCTAAGCTAATTACAATCTGGGTAATTCAAGGTCAGAATTTGATGTAAGATCATTTTACTTATATTTAGTAATGTGAGTTACATTTATTTTATTATCTACAAACGTAACTGAATATGAAATAAAAGGAGAATAATCGCAGTTTATATGAAATTCTCGTAATATCTCAAATAATTTGAATAATGAGGCAATTTCATTCAAAATGATCATTGTAGGCAATATTCATTTATATAAGTATGTAATTCAGTTAAATCTAACGCTTATTTAAAAATAACATCCTGCCCTCGCTTCGCCTCGGCCTACTCTGCCCTTTAGCATATTTGTACTAATATCGTTATCGAACTATATATTCACTGCATCTCAAGAAAGGACAACGATAAGTAAGTAACGATAAGTAAACAACACAGACACACATATTTTCATATATTTAGTACTTTTACAAAGTAGAGTTCTGTAACGTGAAACTAAAGGTGATCTATTATATTTTAGAAGTTTTACTGCCTGAGAGTTAAAGCAATTCAAGTCTCAACTCAACTTTAGCGATACACAGATAATAATCTCTTAATACAGTCTCTAAACACAATTTTTAACACCAGGCACTAGCTTCCATTCAATACGAGGGGGATCAGGCCATAGTCCACCACGCTAACAAAGTGCGGGTTGGCATACTTTCCATTTCTTTCACAAACTTGCAAGGTTCTCTCAGACATGCAGGTTTCCTCACGATATTTTCCTTCACTGTAAGACGAGTAATAATCATGTTAAAAATTATTCGCATAAAAATATCAGAGCGAGACGCGGATTTGAATCCGCTTCAGTCGGTTAATCGAGAAAGCGCGCCACCACGGGCTACGAGTGTCTCACACAATAATTTATCAATACTAAATGTTTTCTCGACAACGTCCGTCCATTCTCTCTTTCTGCCGACTCACAGCAATATTCCATTAACTATTCTAGTCATGGATAGACAATTTTCCGCATGATTCATGCATGCTATTTTGATGTAAACACATTCTATACTTGCAATTGTGGGACAATAATGCATAATGCAATAAGGATAATTTAAAATAGTAAAAACAATCCTAGTATCAATAAATTACTCGTAATTAAAAGATAAAAATACATTTTAATTTTGAATAAATAAAATTGAAGTGTCTTTTTCTAATTTCGAATTACCAGCTCTTCACTAAATGCATCGGGATCGGCAATCAATAGTCTCTCGTACTTAAGATGTTTATTTGCTTCTATACACTTCACAAGTTATTCACTTACACGCGCAGTTTGTAAACAGCACTAGTTTATTTTAGTCTCTGAGCAGTATATTTCACTTCTCGATACTCCTTCACTAAAACTTCAATCAACTCTTACTTCTTAGTCTTCAATCAACTTCGAATATCAACGGCCCTCTCTCCATACTGCCGGCCTTTTTATATCCGTAGGCTACTTTTATTTTATTACAAAATTAAAAAAGCTGTTGATTTTTTTAAAGTTAAATTTCGTAACTTTCAAATGACACATAAGGACTAAATGTATGAATATTTAATATGAAAATCATATAGAGTAAAAGAAAAACTCTAAGTAAGCATTTTGTTATTTTATCTCTTTCTACAAAATGATATAATCTTAGCAGTTTGTTTGATATTCAACTCTTCTATATCAAAGCAAAGTGGAACTTGCAAATATTCAACTGTTATTATTTCACTTTAAGACATTACCTATATTTTTTTTTGAAAATAAATATGATATTTTTTCTCTACTTCACAAAAAAAATTAAACCTTAATATATGAGTATTCAATTAAATCATATTTAGTTACATATTTATTTATAAAGCTCTACCATTGATGATTTTGAGTCAATTAATCAAAATAAATGTATTGATTAAACAAAAAAATCATCAAAATATGTACTTGCATTTTTAAATTTTTTAAATAGAAAAGACATGTCTTTTCTATTTAAAAAATTTAAAAATGTTGCATGCAACATTTAATTAATGTTACACCTTGATAAGTACTCTTAAACTTTTTGAGAGTTTTGAGCGCTCTCCATATGAACACGGCATTTACACACTTGACTACTTGATCGTAGAGACTACACAAGTGTCATAGAGACGGTTTACACTAACAGTACCTTCCCCTTTTGACTCTAACTATGTCTTCTACTAATAGGCTAGACGCGTCTTGTTATCTTATTATCTGCGTTTCATAAAATATTAACATTATCGAAATCTTAATCACTCACAAATTACTGCATAATATTAAATATGAAAGTTATATTTACCACCGCACTCATAATCACTTAATGAACCATTAAGTCAAGAATCTGCACACTAAAGTCGACTTAATGATTCATTAAGTGACTATAAGTACGGGCGTATGTCTACATTTTTAAATAGTTATAATCATTAGAAAGCAGTCGGGTAAAAGAGATTATGTGATATAATTATTTTTTCAAATATTTTACCAAACACTCTTCTACCAATATGTTTTTTTAAAAATAAGTTAGTATTAATAGTGCAACTTCTTGGCTGTGGTCTCTTTTGGCAGACCTGCCGTCGAGGCGTCGTTGAATACGCAAGCGATCCTGCGACGCCCCATTAAAACGGAGGAGGAGTTTTGTTAAGTTTAAGTACTGCCTTCTTTTAAGGCAGTGAGTGCCACAAAACTATCTGATGATATGAGTAAATGCATTTCCTAAAGTTAAGAAAACTACTACACTTATCTGAAACGACTTCAATTTTTTTTTATCTTGTAAAAGTAATCCGACGTGTGCTAATGCTATTATAAAAAATATATTTCTTCAAACATAATAACTGAAGTGCAAAGTCTAATATTTAAATTGCTAGAAACACCGAAAATCTTTCATACAGCTGACAGTACATGAATATTAATTGCGAAAGGACATAGCAAACATTTTAAGTGCTCGAGTCTTGATCTCTTCGTTAATTTTCAGAGTCTTAAATAAATCGCTGAGTATTACATTCTAATCACAATGATGAAAACTCTTTAACGTATAAATTCAGTCTATTTGGTGTTTGGATAATGATGTTTTCTTTTGTTATAGAACTGTTAAAAGTGTTCATTTGTTATAGTACCTACTAGTTTTACCACAGTATATAAACTCAGATATTATTTACAGTGAAGAAGTAATCGTAATATTTAATACGATAGTACCTACTTATTAGTGTAAACTGTGAATCTAATCCTTTTGGCATAAAATCTTTAATTGTCCGCATGATTTTCCATAACTTTAAACCTCAAAAATTTAGGCACTTTATATTATATACTATGTATTATATTATATTATATATAATTAAATTTTATTATTACTGATGGGGCGGTGGTAAAGCCCAGTGGTAACAAAGGGATAGCTTGATGCTTGCCTACTAATACGGACTCAAATCGCGGGTCGCACACCTCCGATATTTTCATTTGCGAATCATTGCCAACATAATTACCACTTTTCTTACGGCGAAGGAAAACAATGCAACGTGAGAAAACCTGTGCATGAACCTAGCAACTTTTTGTAACACCTGTGGGGTCCGCCAACTTACGCATAGTCCAGTAGCTTGGACTATGGCCTGATCCACTTGTATTAATCTGGTAAAAAAGGGTTGATTAAAATACAATTATTACTATTATTATAATGAAATTCATAAGTTTTCTTAAAATCACGTTATAACAAACGCGAATGGAATAAATTAATTAAGAAACGTTATTCAGTAACCATTAATTACGGCATGTTGATTGAATGATTGGTCAGAATGCGAACCTGATTGAGACTCCCCGAACGTAAAATTAAATAACCGATGAAAACGTTTTACGGAAACGCTCACGTTAAGTCTAATTGCAAAGCGTTCGTATTATATTAAAACAGTTTTATTTCATATTAACGTAATAAAATTGTTCAAATAATAATATTAGTCGTCTGTCAGACATTACCTTCTGCATTTTAAGTAGTGAGATCGATTTTTGCACAGTTTATCAATATTGATGATGATGATTAATGATTATATGGGATTTCCTGATCAGTAAATCTTTCACTTTATATCATCTATGGCAGGTGTATTCAATTTAAAAACTACCTGTTGATAACAGTTAAAAAATAAATTAGATATATTAAAAAAAAATTATTATAATATATAGAGTAGTTTTCATAAAATTTAAGATACAAAATACTGATATATTCTTTAGATTCATATACTAAATTTTAAGCGTATGTAACAGATTATATAAAGCCATTTATTTATATATAAAATAAGCTGACGATGTACTTGCAGTTGCAGGTGGGTAAGGAACAATACGATTTCTAACAAATCTCGCCTGTCCGTCGCACTCCAAGCTATTTCCTACTGGACAGGCGGCCATCGAAAGTACTTGGATAGAACTTCAATTGATAAAATAGATGGTACATTTGTTCAATATTCAAATAGCACATTTTGAATTTTATATGGTTTAAAGTTAATATTTCATCCTTTAAAAATTACACATAAATAAATTATTTTTAACAAAAAAACAAAAACCGACATCAAAACTTAATAAATCTAAACTAAAAAGTAGAAAATAATACTTTTAAGGATTTTGTTAATTTTGGTCGGTGTCAGCCAGGTATTTTGATTATGTTTACAAATTGATAGATTAATCGAATATGTACCTATCTGTTTAGGGTTATTTTGCTTTGGCTGGCACCGACTTCAAAATTAACAAAGTCCTTAAAAGTATTATTTTCTACTTTTTAGTTTAGATTTATTAAGTTTGGAAGTCGGTTTAAGTTTTTTTGTTAAAAATAATTTATTTTTAAATTTTCAGCGAAAAGTAGATACGTATTGTGTTAATGACTATAAAAAATTACCTTCTATTATGAGGTAAACCTAATAGCCTGAAAGTATACAACTATCGGTCCATAATTGCGTATTATATTGAAAGAATTTTCTTTAAACTGCTAACCGTTGAGAAGTTGTACCTTCCATCATCAGTTACGGTACGTGACTCAAATATATAGCCTATAAAAGATTCGGCCGAGCAGCGTTAATTTGCTCCTAAGAATTGAAGAGTTCCGATACTTTGTCATGGATCCCATCATCAGAACCTTACCAAACTCTCAATAAACTACCCTTAAAGTATATCCTTTCCAATAAAAAAAGAATCATCGAAATCGGTTGGCGTGATATTGAGATATTCGTCCATTTGTCGCGCAAATACTTAATGCAAATTTAAGACTTTTATGGTTTTCTCATGGATGCCACTATCAGAACTGGAAAATATTAAAATGGGACCACATGGGAAGCACTATATACACACATACCTTTCAAATAAAAAAAGAATCATAAAAATCGGTTCACCCAGTTCAAAGTTATGAGCTAACAAACATAAAAAAAATAAAAATAAATACAGACGAATTGATAACCTCCTCCTTTTGGAAGTCGGTTGAAAATAGTGAAAATGATATGAACTCGTTGATAATAAATAATTACCTAATACTCATAATCATGAATTTAGACTAACTTTATATTTTACAAATTTCTCCATTTACAAATATACGTATATAAAAAACGTATATTTAAATTTCTTTATTATATTTTATATTCTCCCCCCAAAACTATTCAAGCTTTACTTTCTATAGATTGTATGTATTCCTAGCGCTAAAGAAACTGGTTCACATTAATATTGTTCCTCAAACTAGAGCTAATGTTATTAAGCTTAATTACAAGCTACATAGTCATTGATTAATTGGCTTTTCGAGCGATAGAAATAGGGGGTGATCAACGTGTGTACATTAGTCAACCATCAATCGTGAAGGAAATGAGCACTGAGCAGTGCAAGTGCGACTTAAATTACTCTAGAATTGCATTGTACCTACGACACCTAAACTGCAATCTGATTAATTTTGTAATTTTAAAAATGTCAACTGAACATAGTACTTTTTTAATCATTTAATGGGACCAATGTTAGATATTAAAAGTGGGGGAAACTTATAATGAAAGTATGTAGTAGTAGAGTAATAGTATTAGTTGTGCCTTTGTTAGCACTACGCCGACTTCTTATTATTTTATCAAGAAGTTTTTTCTACAAAATAGTAAATGCGATTGTAAAAAATCCAAATAAAGTAGCTAAATAAAGGAAAGAACTAAATAAAAGTGTAATACAGTACATATTAATTATTAAAATGCTTTAATTACTTTTCTAAGCTCGTGGACGCAAAGAAAAAGAAAAGTTTTAAAAGACATTATTCAACAATGCTTTTGAATCTGTTTGTATTTTATTTCTATTACAAATTTTTCACCAGACAGGCTCTTGGTTCAGTCAAATAAAGTGCGCTCAGATATAAAGCTTCAATTTCGACGATCGTGCGACGTGCGGCGCCTTCGAATAAACACGCCCTTTGATCTGACCCTTCCTCATTTTAGGTACATTTCGTTGTCTCATTATTGCGTATTCAATTTTACATCCCCATATGTGAGAACAGTTTATTAAATTCCTTTGAGTTTACTACATGATTTGTTTTAACAAAATTATAAAATGCACAACGTTAAATTATATCATCAATCATCATAATGTTCATAATGTCTGCTTTCGTCCACTGTTGGACCTTTAGGCCACTGAGCTCGATCTTGATTATATTATTTACTTAGGTATAATAAGTCTACTTTTAAGTGGAGTTCTAAGTTTGAAATTACATAACACCTTTTTAATATCTTTTGTAAAATACAATAAAGTTTGTATAATGACAATAACATTCATATATCATGAATAATTCTTAAGCATGGTAACCTGAAAATTCAATCTCCGAACAATGGGATCGTATTAGCATACAAAAGGTTCCACATATTTTACGCAAATCCGTTATATTTCGAGTTATCTTCTAACAAAAAGGCACAGCTTCTGACCTAAGATATAAATTTAATTCGAGACTACGTTTTAGCTTTGAAATATAACACTTTAATTGACGATGGAAAAGGAGAGTTTATTGACATTATAATGGAGAGATAATAAAAATTATATGGCATTGTACTTTATTACTTTATCCAACTCAACCAGACGCCCTATTAATAGGATGTTTGTAAAATTAATATAATTTTATAAGGTTTCATTTGATATCACTAATTAATTGCTATAATAACTCATTGATCAATTAATTGTTGCTTTATTATTACTGGTAATATATAGAAATATTACCGATGTAACAGGGACATGCACTTTATAAGACTGAACATGTTATTCAATTCGTAAGTTTACTTGATCTTACTGCATTAAACTGTATCTACTTTTTCGAACTCATTCAGGACTTTCGAGAATATATGCGCAAGGGACGAGCAGACACACTACACTCTCCATTCGTTCGTCGAATCATACTCCGGTAGGACGATAGGAGACGACGACGGAGATTAGTAAGAGCTCAAGCGTATGAACGACTTTATACGTACTTTCCGAGCCACAAGGATGACATACCGGAAATTTCCCAAGCCTGGATACTTTCGTTCTCAGTTTTATAGAAAAACTCGATAACTAAATTTGACCAAACCCCGAGACCCATATCCAGGTCCGTATCCCGTATTAAATGATATTATTATATTTTGTATCTTTCAGAAAAAAACCAAGCAGTCTAAAAAACGTAGCTTATAGTTGATTTTAATTGATCCAGTAAACCTCTTGGAGGATTTTTCAAGACCAAGTATTTTATTATGCTTAAAATAGGTCAGGTCAAAGGCCTAATACCGCGACGCGTGTAGAAATACTGATTACATTTGAAAAAGCAGAAGAGTGATCTCTTTGGTTACAAGAGATATAAAAAGGTAGTCGTTCAGTTCGTTAAATCTATTCAAAAGCATGTTTTTAGTATTGAACAAAATAAAAACTATAAAGATATAAGTAACACAGCGAAATCTGTACCTACAATCTACTCGTACATGAAATATTTTTTTAAAACATTCTCTGTTATGCATTTTGTGCAGAGTACAGAATATACATAGATGACAAAATAATTATTTTGTCTCTTTGTGTGACAAAGTACTGAACCGATTTTGACGAAAATGTGTATTAATAACTTATTACTCGGGGAAAGATTTAGAATATTTTGGATAGCAAAAAATCTTTATGTTCATATTTTCTTTGAGTTGTCCTTAGACATTAAGGACATATTATGATTATAACTAGAGAACCAGCTGAAATATAACATCACATATTTTTAGACACCTGAATTTTTAGCAAGCAATGTGTACTAGCTAAGCCCGGCCGCGGTTGGTTAAGGGTCCCTCATGGGGTATGAAAATTTAGTGAATTTTTAAAGTATTTTACACCTTCAGAAATTTGAAAATATGTTATTTATCAAACTATTTTGAGCTTATATTAAACATGACTGCCATTTTTTCCGGTTGTAAAATATTAAATCTTAAAGGATTTTCTCATTGAACAGTTACAATGCTGTGTCAGTACGAAGCTAGGGTAAATCACTAGTCAATAATAATTATAATATATGCTATACGTGTGTCTGTTTATTGAATTGTATACGACAAGTCACGCTAAGGTTCAATTAAGGACGCGAGTAAGCGTGACCCGAAGAGAAACGGCTTACAGAGTTGCTAACTTAATTCATTTTCACGTTGTTTGATTTTCTGAGCAGACGACTTGCTTTTAGTGGATGAAGTACGTTGATGCTCGACTCAATTTAATTACTTAATACTGTCTTTATTTATGTCACCTTTTAATTATTTTATATACTTAAAGCAAATAAAAATAACATGCGATGACATTATTTCACTAAATATTATAAAATAAATTGTTAAATATTAAATCATTGTAACGCACTATCAAGTCTAATTCCAATATATAGTTCTAATTGAGTTGCGTTTCCTATTTAACCAAGGCAGCTATCGAAGCTGCGCTCCGTTTTTTAATGTCAACAACGAAACATAAAGTATCATAAGCACTTTTCTCATTACACAGCAGTTACAACTTGAGTGGTCCTGTAAACCTCCCACTGAAGTAATGAAAGACTGTAAATGAAACTACGTTTTAAGACCTCTTGGCTAGTAAAAGTAGTTTCTCTTGCAAACACACTCAATATTATTAATATCACAAACTGTAAGTAAGTAGGTGGTGCGAAAAATCGGTACAAATACAATACATTTCTACTTGAAACAGTCTACTCTTTAACCTAATAGAAATATAACACTTCTTAATTAGATTGTAATATTTCAGAAGCTTTAATTAGATCATGATTTATATTTTAATTATTTGGATAGCTTAAGGATCTGTTAATTTCAGACTTTGTATATAAATACATACTTAATAAAGTTATATTTTTAATTTTGGTTAGGAGGTTTTCCGCGATTATTATACTAATAGCGATCTATTGATATTTTGTGTGATCGTCTTTGATCTAGTTAGGTTTACTATAAGATACATAGTATTAATAGTTAGTTCCTTTATACCTTGACTATTTTAACTAACTACTAATTGTATTTACACCTAACTGAAATAGACTGCAGTTGTAAGAAATACTTGAACTACTGAATAATATTCACTACTTATTACAACTTCAAAAGAAAATTGTCACTACTTACAAGACTAAAACTATCCCTAACTGATCCAAATAGACATACAAATAGTACTAAAAAAAGCACGAAATGTCTTATCTATATATACCTAAAAAATTAAAAAATCTAACTGAGACTTATTGAACTAGTCATTATTATCGATATAAATTCCGAATCTATAGTTTATAGTCTTTAGGCAATTGTTTTAGTTTTTAATCAGTTTTCTGTCTGTGACTTTTTGATTTTGATTAAATTTGGTATTATGATAACTGGTTATCCGGATCAACGCTACGCTATGATACGATATAGGATGCTTTTTATTTCAGGAAAATATTTCATCTCTGAAAAATGTGGTTAGTGAAAAATACGCATGCTGAAAGCAAAATGGCGGACATGCAAAGATGTTTGCTATACTTGCTCACCGCTGCGCTATCAATTGCGTTATTTATTCAAATGTTTTACGTTACATTGTCTCGAAAACATTATCATCAATTAACTAAAGAACAAGCAGATTTCTATAAAATTTAATTTAGGTATAACAAATATTTTGGTTAATTCCTTATTCTATTTTGATGTCCGTAATCAAATATCGCCTTATACTTTTAATTTAGTTTCGAAACAAAAACTATTTTTAACTACAAAGGCTATAATATTTGACGCGCGCTCATTCAACAACCAATTTGCATATTTTCCAATGACTTACAAAATGTTAGTTACGTATAGACTAAGAACAAACACCAGTGCTCCCCCCCCCCCCCCAATGCTTAAAATACTTTCATAGAGTGGAATACACTCTCGTGGAAAGTATTGTAATAAGATAATTAATTAATATAATATGTACGTATCCTTTATTATTCTACAATAAAATAAAGTAGTTTCGGTGAAATCAGAAGCAAAATACTAGTCCGGTCAAATTAGGCCAAAAAATAAGAGTGAAGGTACATAAAACAACAAGCTGAATAGAGTAAAATTCAAAACATAATTATAAATGACATTTCAAAACTCCTCATCGTTCCGATACTTGAAAAAAAAATATATAATCTGAATCGTTTTATCTCAGAAACGGTGGCAATGGCACTTAGGAAAATAAATATTCGTACATTTTTAAAGATAATTATCTGATCTACAATAAAAGATCTACAATAACTTTTGTACGAACTAATTTTATGATAAAGCCGTTTTGCTAAAAATCGCGAAAAACCCGTTTATGTGACCTTTGAACATTGAGGAGTTTGTTGTTTTTTTTCTGTACCCCCGTATGTCTAAATTGACGGGACTTCCAACCAACTTTATTAAATTATTATCAGACCAGATAAAAGTATAGGCAGATATATGATTTTACGTTTGTGCACCAATCAACGCTAATCTAGACAATTGCTGAATTTTGAAATCAGTTGATCAAAATTATATGAATATTTATAGTTAAAATAAAAGCACATATTACCAATACAATTATGTTAATTTAGTAAAGTTGTTATCCATTACGTAACTACATAAGCTGTTTGTATAATATATCTTTCTGTTTGCTGTTGTCTGCTGATCTTACCCTGGATGTTGCACTCAGGCTTCGCTGGAATTGGCAATATAATTGAGTACATGTACAAAATTTCGTATGTGTTTGCCGCTTAAGTCATAGCTTAGAACGGCCCATAATAGGTAATTGAAAATTCATATATACATATGTGCAATATACATGCAGTCAAACATAATCTTCCTTAGGGTTTCGCCGCAGTCGGATAAAAAGTATACCGACTCTGAAGGAATTATGACATTCTAAGTTGGGTTTATTATTTGTTTTTAAATGTATTATATATAGAACCTTCGTAATATAACTTATTCATTTAAAAAATATTAAAAATCTATTCACAATGTACTAATTATTAGTACATTGTGAATAGATTATTAGTATTTCTTAATTATGTCGTAACATTAACACACTAGACAGCCAGATAAATTAATCTACCTCTCGTGAAATCGGCTACAATACAATAGATCGATAGATACTCACTTAGTATAAAAAAAGGGCTTTACATTTTTAAAATAATACATAATTGGTATATTTTTCTTTAATAAACATGGAAACTGATAGTTAAATTATTTAATTATTAAATTACTCATATAATTCAAAATATATCCTGTGTAATTTAGACAAGAATGTACGTAATTGAGAACTCCAAACGAGTCGGTCGAGAACAAGAAGTGAAAATAAAACAAATCACTAAGTTAAATTGCGTTTCAAACCATAAGTACGTATTCAAACAAGGTTAGGAATCTACCTACATCTATACATATATTAAAAGTTTAACTGAGAATCTTTACATGAAATAAAAATATTTTTAGTAAAACATTATTAAAATAGTCATTATAATCAATACAGAAGGTGAATCTACAATTCTTATTTTTTTCCCGTCTGGCTGCCTGTGACCAAATCTCGAGAAAACAGAGACAGATTTTAATGAAATTCTGTAAAATGATAACTGAAAGCGTCTACTTCCGATTTGGTCACAATTAATATAAAAATGGAGGTAGAAATAACAATTGTCACAAAAAAATCTAAACTACAATATAGGTACTATTTGTATACTTATTAAAAAAATATTTTTTAATTCTATTATTATTCGGTCTACGAAAATAAAGTCACAGGTATATCTAGTCCTTATTGATATTAAAAATGCAAAGGTGTATTGTTTGGTTTGCCTATCCCACTAAAGCAATGGAGCAATTGAGTTTTGTAGCATATTGCAAAAAGTTAGGCGTTTCGCCTGTCGTTAAAGCGAACCCTATGCGAATTGAGTTTGGCCTGCTAGGAAGATTATAATTATCAATACAATATTTGCAATTTAATTTTAAAGATTCATTTCTACCATATGAGTGAGATCTGTATTATAAAGTAAATATAGAAATTTCTAAAATATAATTACCATAGCTACATACATATTGTACCTTTCAAATAAAATATGCCTTTAAAATAAAACGTTTATGGAATTTTATATTTGAGCAAACGTCAGAGTTTATTGAGAACAAAAACCAAAGGCGATGGTCAGCACGTTCTTTAACCCTCGGCTGAAATCAAATTCAATACCAAAGGTATTATATTGTGCTATGAATAATTAATAAACGGGAATAAAAATGTATTATAAAACAATACCGTGTGTGTGTTTTGTAAAACTGGAAGGTATATAACAAATGTGTGCTTATATCAAGCAAATTCTTAAACATTTTTTAATATTGCATATTGATTATAAATACATATTTTTATATTACTTACACTTTTTTATAAATTACATTATTTACTTTCAAAGTACTATAAAATTCAAAAAACGTGCTTCATTAACTGTTTCTAAGAGCATTAACAGTTAACACCAAGCTGAATGTTAGCTTATCCAGTGAAATATTATGTTCCTTACAAACTTTTGTGTACAACATTCTTGTTATGCTAAAAACTCATCCATATTATAAAATATTGATATCCTTTGCATTGTTACTGGAGTACCTACAAACATTAATGTCCCCAATGCGACTTGAATTTGCGACCGCTGGCACACAAGTAGGGTCACTACAGACTGAGCCAAACATGTCGCAAAGACAATATAAAACAATGTAAAACGTGTACTTATAACAATATAATTTATAAAAAGCTTAGAAAATAAAAATAACAAACAAAATATATTTACTTTTTAATTAATTCAAATGTTCCAGTATTACGAAATAGATGTTTTGCTCTCGCGGGAAATTACTACTTACGTATTTGCTTCTGCTTAGCTATAGAGACATTTAAACTTATTCTAATATATAAAAATCTCGTGTCACAGTGTTTGTTATCGCACTCCTCCGAAACAGCATGACCGATTTTTATTTTTTTTTTTTGTATATTTGGTAAGTCTCAGAATAGGTCGTAGGCAAATTTTTACTCCCTTAAGTAATAAGGATGGCCCTCTTCAGATATTTTATATTATTTATATATTTTTTATTTTTATAATATGGTTTTGCAGCAATAAATACTTATAACTCTAAAATATTTTCATCCTTCTACCAACGCGAGCAGAGACGCGAGAATTGTTAGTATTTTCTTATATATTCTGGCTCTCTTAAAGTTTTATTTATAAATTCAACGAAAAATGTTGCTATGAAATATTAAAATTTATACTCTATATTCTACTCAGTCAGTTTTATTCAAATTACAGTAAAACCTATACAAAGTATTAAAAAGCCCAAGCATAAACAAGGCAAACAAAAAAATACAAGGCAAAAAACGTATCATTTTCCTTTCAAACGTTCATATTTTTATAACGTACACAACTAAACACGTTTCTGTTTCACACAAATGACTAGAGCTAGAATGTTTCATTGTACAAGCTTCACATTCTGGTGGTAAGCCCCAAGTTCCCGAGGCGTTAGCAACGTTTTGTAGTAACGTGCATTTCAACTTTAGCAGCAACTGGCGCGGGTCGCAACCGCAATAGGATTACCGACAGCCCTAGAAGCCTGAGCGTGGCGGCTAATACGATTTTATTGTCAATATATAACTTTTTACAGCTTTCAACTTTACTTTCAGGCATTTCTGTATAACGCGGCAGTAGCGGCCAGTAAATAACAATGAATTTATATCGACTTATATTGTACGTTTGTAGAACGAATATACATATTATGTACAATAAGTATACACATTATAAAAAGAGATTATTATGATTTCATTTTAAGGTTCCGTACCCAAAGGGTAAAACGGGAATCTATTACTAAGACTCCGCTGTCCTTCCATCTGTCACCAGGCTGTATCTCATGAACCGTTCACAGATGATGTATCTGTTACCGCTACATCGACAAATACTAAAAAGAGAATACAATAAATGTTTAAGGGGGATCCCATACAACAAACGTGATTTTATTGCCTGGTTTTGCTCGATATTGATAACGGCAAAAGCAAGCAACAACACTTGAAATATTCACAAAATATTTAATTATATATTTATTTTAAAAATAAAAAATACAATTCAAAAAACAATATTTAAGGGGGCTCTCATACCACAGACATGATTTTTAATATTGCGGACGACTCGCACTTGGCAGGTTTTTACTAAATAATACATTCCATTGTTTTCGTAACAAACGTTCGAATTAACGGCAATGTGTATAATAAAAAATAATAATAGCACAAGATAGCTATAGGGGTTAAAATGTTACATACATATTTACACAATCTGCTACTTAACACGTACACTGTACAGTCCAAGATATCAGAGTGGCATGTCCGACGTCACTAGGTCACCATCACTACATCGTAAAGGATATACAAAAGCTTTTATTTCATACCCTTCTTATTTCGAAGGAAAATGTCCTTTTGTAGTTGTTGAAACATTATAGACGTTGCTATTGCATCAAAGGAAAATCTTAAACTTCATTTGTGTGTTAAAAGATACTATGAATTGTTTTTGTCTTTATTTTTCATAGAAAAATATTTTTATTTCAAAAATAATCCCGCTGTACTTCGTTTGTCAGTGTCTTTTAGGAATGACTGGCTTTTTCTGTGAACTGGTGTTAAACTAACTTAAACATGCTTAGACGGTGAGCTAATGTAATGTAGGTAGCTAATTAGTAATATCACAGATTACATAATATTAAACTATTAGGTATATATTATATACTTAGTACCTACATTTCATAGAACCAATAAAACAATTATAAGAATAAGCAAAATACTTTAAGATGCTCAGATTATATAAACGTAATTACAAGTACAAGCCATTTGGAGATTTGCGCAAAAAATTGAAGAGTAAAGAAGGTAATAATAATGAAAGTTAAGTGCCGTAACATTTTCAGGCAGCTCGAAGACAAGACAAGGGCCTTACTTAACGGTATCTATATTTAGGGCATGTAATATTGCTTTACAAATTTTTTTATTGATTTATCTTATAATATAAGTTTATTTATCTGTGACTGTGTAAAGAGGAAGTTTAAGGTCTCTACCGCAATCTAAATATATAAAAGCGAAAGGTCATTTTCAAATCATGAAATATCGAAAACCGCTTGACGTATAAAGATGTTTGGCAGGGAGTATATATTTAATAGACGTTCGCTAAGAAAAGGATTTTGCGACAGAGTCGGATTGAGGAGGTCTAAGGGCCCTCGCAAGTTTGTATGAAAGTCCTTTAATTTTTGTACTACAAACTTTAAATTGGCAAGGCACCTAGGGACGAATCCGCGCGAAGCGAGGGTGATTCACCAGTTAAAGTATATAATATATATTAAATTTTCTTTTCACATTGTATAGCTTGCAATATTCAAATGTTATAGTAACATTAAAAATCTAACCTCGAGCTTTTTATTTATATAACATCGAATTTATAACCCTTGAAACGAATAACAGTTACAGCAAACGATTATGTGTTGTTTATGTATCAATTTGACGCCGGCCATAAAAGGAATGGCTTGATTTACCGCACAATTTTACAACTGGTCCTATTACGTACTGTGTCACCTTTACAAAAAATATACCGAATCACATAAAATGTACTTCTGTGTCAGGCAACCGAGGTTTTAAATAGAAAAGCTTAATTTGTAGAGATTATTTTTTTTACATTTTAAAGTATTTTAAAATATACTATCGACTCACCCTCGCTCCGCTCGGGCTCGTCCCTAGACTTAGCGCAAGCGAAGCCGCGGGTTCCGCTAGTAAATATATACAAAAACTTGACAAACAATATACTAAAACCTTCCTGGAGAACCACTCTATCCATTGGTGAAAACAGCATAAAAATCGGACAGACACACAGACGCGGCGTAGGGCTTTGTTTTATAATAATGTAGTGATTCAATTATTGCTAAATCTATTTCTACATATAAATTGTAATTTTACCGTAAGTTAAGTTAAGAAGTATCAAAATGTTGGATAATACAAGGAATTTTTAGCTCGAGCGCGCAATTCATACGTTTTATAATATAAATATTAATTAGACCAGGAATATTAAGTGTTCACGGATCTAATAATGTTTTCAACGTTATTAGATCAGTGAAAATCTTATGTGTACAATATTTAGCATAATGCTGACTTGTAAACTGTACTACTAAACTTTACATACGACTTGGCATTCTTGGCGTTTTCCCCTAATCTAACGGATTTTTAATTAAAGTATATGAATAATCTATTCCTTTTGAATGCTATTTAGTTTCAAAATAAATATTATTTTAAAATAAATTAGAAGTAAACGTATCTTTTCTTATGTTTTTCCAAACTTTTATTTAGCTTGCTATCTTTGTTAGTGTGTTTATAATATAACTCAAATCTAGCTAACTGACTAAGAACCACTTCCTCTTGCCTACAGGGTTGACATTTTATATGTTAGTTCAATGTCGATATCCATGGAGATTAGAAACCAGGAGAACCAAGGCCCTAGAATGTAGTGTCTCAGAAATATTGTCAAACCAAGGAGGCGCTGCGATCGCTATGTTGTCTCAATGCCTAACTTCACGTTGTCACAATAGTGACAGTACTCATAAATAGCTAACTTCACAGATACTACTTACCGCCGGCAGCGCGTTGTAAATTCTACACATTTTCAGAGACAGGCGGGTAATGCTTTAGTATGAAGCGATGGTCCTCCTGGTCTTTAATCTCCATGGTCGATATCTATGAATGTTGACAATTATGACCTAATTCCCCATCTGGGATTTGTTCTTTTTTTTCTTTAATTATAGAAAATGCATTAACGCATACCACCTGTAGGGAAGAGATGGTTATGTGGCTCACCAGATAGAAAAGCCTGTACTACCCACTAAAAACCAACAAAACCTCCTCTTAATGGGGCATCGCAGGATCGCTTACGCATCCAACCACAACGCCCCGGCCGGACTGCCGGACGCTACTTAGCCCATTTTAAAATTTATCATAGTTAGTTGGTAGCACTATAGCGCGTTCTAACGCACACCATAGTTGCTAAACCCAGTTCACTTAAATTATAACTACACTACACCGTTATTTGTAAATTAAAACAATAAATTAAAAAAATAAAATTTAAAAACAATTTTAATTTTATATAAGAAGACAAAATCTCATTGTTGTAATAAATATTTTAAAAAACATGATTTTGAACAATTCGAGCATCAAACAATAGAAAATTCACGATGAAAGAAACCCTCACAAAAATCTACCAGCCCTTGTAACAAGCGAAATTGCTCGTAAATATTATGGGACTTCACCGGAACATTATTACGGCCGTACCTTTAATCTTTATTACTAGATGCTTAATTTTTAACGTTAACAGAAGTTCCCAATATAAACTTTGATAATCTTGATAATCAGAACAATAACGTTTAACTAATCCAGATAATAATTATTCATTAATATATCCATGTATTTTCTGCGAAATTCTTGAGACTTGAATCCTGGACGTCATGATCTAGACCCGAATTCATAGTTACTATCACTTAGGCAGTGTTACTGCCTTAATATAAAAAATAAATTGATAATGTGTACCATTGACCTACATCAGTGTGTGCAATAAAGCTATACAGCAGTATACGTAGAATAGTCTTAATTATATAGAATATACTCAGAATGTTCACAACTTAGCCTCCACTATACAGTAGCGTTAGATTTTAATAATTGGATTGCTTATATTAATATTATAGCTACGATAGATCAACATGGCAAATTAATATTATATCTCTCAATAAAATGCATATCAATATTGATTCAAAGCTTTCAGATATTGTCTTTTATACAAATAGATAGTGTATCTATCTATTATACCTACATAATATATATACACATATTTTTAAAACATCGACGTTTTACGCAAACAATTTTATCAAAACTGCATAGTCTAGATGAAAATATTTTAAATTTCATAGTTCGAGCACTTATTTTTCGCATCGAACCGCGATTAAGCGGAACAAAAGAACAGATAAAGCAACCTATGAAGCTGAGCGCATAGACGATTTAATCCTTTTTCTTTCTTTGCTAACGTATCGCTCGCTCATGGGGCTTTCATTGTCGTACTTGTACACTCATTGTGCTGCTTTACCACAACGAAAGTTGTTTTGTTTGGAAAGCAATGGAGATTCTAACGTTTAAAGTAATTAAATTCTCTTTATGAAGTTCGTAGTAAATATAAAAAGTAGAAAGCAGTGGTAGCCCAGTGGTAACGCGCTGGCTTGAATATCAGAGTGATGCGGGTTCAAAGCCGGGTCTCGCACTTCTGAGATTTTCATGTGCGACTCTATCATGATTACCACTTGTCTTACGGTGAAGGAAAATATCGTGAGTAAGCCGTATCGTGAGTAATCTGTATGTACCTAGCAAGTTTTCGAAAGACATGTGAGGTCCGCTAACTCGCACTAGGCCAACGTGGTGAACTATGGTCTGATCCGCCTCGCATTAAAGGTTAATTTCATTATAACAGAGACTAATAATAAAAAAATAACAATCTAAATTGATTATGTTCAGAATTGTTTAAGCAACCCGCCTCTGGGCACGGCTCTACCACGCTAGTCAAAGCAGTAAACAAGTTTTTATAAAACTTGCTATTTATTATCCCTCAGACATGCAAAATCCCTCACTATGCTTTTCTTCGGCGTATAAGCAAATAACAATCATGTTTAAATGATTTGGCCAAGAGAATACGATACGAAAAGGGTGGTGCAAGATTCAATACATGAACCCGATCATGTGATTTCATTAACAAGCACGTTTCCTCAACATTTACTTATTTCTTGGTTCATAAAAATATTTTATATTTCAAATAATTCATACCGAGGATATCTACTATTCCGACATACATTTGCGAGCAATGACACATCGTCCGATTTCTAAGAGAAATTTAAATATTGTAAAATTTAAAGATTCATTTTAAGTCAAGTCATATTTTGGCAGATAAAAACGTACCTAAAATCAACAAATTATGACTGAAATCGTCGTCAATCTATACGACTAAGATTTTCAAGATTAATGTTTACAACCATCTCTAAATTATAAATATATATCGTTAATGTAGCACTGACTCGGTGATGTCGTAGCACGTACGGCTGATCCGAAAGTCCTGAGTTCGAGCTATACTATGGCCTTAAGTTGCAATCTTAAACCCCTTAAATATATTTACCTAATAATAAACCTCCACGTAGATCCGAGACCATTTTATCTTCTTCCTTATTACTGACGACAAGTTAAGTTCAGTTTGAAATGACTGTACATGCTGTGCCAGCAGTCGCGCGTTCAAGTCCGCTGGTGGCATTCATTTGTGTGATGAGCACGAATGTAATATCATCGGTGCTTTAGCAATTTGGGAAGCCCCATTAAAACGACAAAGGCTCTGTAAGGTTTTAGTTTGTAGTGCTGGCTTGCATATCCACCACACAATATTTGTGTTACTTTGAAAAAAGAAAAGAACGAAAAAACCCTCATCTCATTCATTATTAATGTAAAAACTCTCTGTTATTCTCTCTTTAAACATTTAACATCTAAAAAGCAGACAAATAAAGAAGAAGAACAAGGGAAATAAGAGTATAGAAATTTAATTAATTTTAACAAAACATAAATTGTTGAGGGAATCGGTCACAATTTACTTTACATCATATTCGAATTGGCAGTTCAGATAATTTTTTGTTTCATAAATATATGGATTGCGATTTAATTCACTTAGCGGTCCTGATAGAAATGTACAACATATTTTCATACTGAGGTATATAAATATGAAAAATCAAATTTTAAAAGCTTTTAGTTAACTAAATTGTATTAATAAAGCCTAAAAGTTACACATACCTGATATTGATAAAAAGATTTCGCCTAGTACGATTTATATATATTTTATAATTATAATATTATTATTCATGTCTATTATATTTTGATACTCTACACACTTTTAGTGTTCTGACGAGCGAGCTACCTGGAGTACTTCTACCGTTCGCTATGCCAGGTATTTTCTTCCACGCACTACCAAACTGTGGAACCCACTCCCATCGACGGTGTTCCCGCGTAATTACAACATGGGGTCATTCAAGGGGCGGACCAACAAATTCTTAAAAAGCCGGCAACGCATTGGTGGTGCCTCTGGTACTACAAATGTTCAGGTGACCCGCCGGCTCGTTTGGTCGCTATTAGTATAAAAAAAACTTAAATAGGGACACTACAAACTGAGCCAAACGTATCGTCTTTATTTATTTTATTAACTGACTTTAAAAGGGTAGACTAGTTAAAATGGATGTTTGTTTATAGGTAGGTATGCATCGCTACACGACATTTTGGCCAATTGTAAACCGATTTTGATAATTTTTGATTAATTTCATTATATTTCTTGATTTATTTAATCATAAACATTTAGAACTGAAAGAGTGGAATATCTTTACCAAAAATGAAATTATATAATAATAAATATGTGTTCATTATTATATACAGTTTATATGATACTATATATAGTTTATATGATATTTATGTGCAGTAGATTCCTTCATTTAAATTGAACTATTTTATTTTATTCTAATATACAATGTTATGAGAATTAAAAATGCACATCTCCACGGGGACGTACTCTCCATTACTTCCTTTGTTTAACTAGCACAAAACAAGCAAGACGGAAGAGAAAATGCTTATAAAATATTTCATCTAGTATGAGTCTGTATTCCAATTAGTTTCAAGCTTAACCTATATTTCAGATTTTAAGCCTCAATCAAAAACATTTTCACATTGAAACAAAATCTCGCATACTTCACGATGTTGCGGACTGAAAGAGACTTGATTGTAAGTACAAAAGAAAGTCATCTATTCATTTTTTTGATATCTTGAAAATATTCTTATATAAAAATAATAAATTGCAAATTCTAAAATGCATTTTTTGTGTAGTAATTTTCAATACATTGTAATTATTATGTATGTATTCAATTCAGCCCTTTATATCGTCCCACTGCTTAGGAAGGGGCTGAGGTAACTGGATCTGCAACTATCTACATCCTATCTACATTTAATATTAGTGATAATATGCATTGTTTCTATTACTTTTTTTAATGTTTCACTCGAGTGTTGTTAAAATAACATTCATATGGAGATATTATTCCTTAGGGAGACAAAACGCTGATACCAACGTGATCTATCGTTATACCAAGTTTAATCAATCTTTGTTTAAAAGTTTACGTGTGATTGAAAGCTCGTAATGTTTTACATTAAAGGTAATATTAAGAAATTTTTAATTATTATATTAAAAAAATAGATACATGTAATGTATATTTTGTTATAGCAAATTTTGCGTTTTATAATGATAATGTACCTGAGGTACCTACTATGGCCTAAATACATTTTTATATAAATTGTTACGAATAAAAATCGAATCATGTTAAACATTTAAATTATAGGAACAAAAACATATCACCCAAGAACCCAGCCCCGCCAGACTTTACTTATTTTGTCATCAAACAAATGTATGAGATTAAGTAGCTATGTATGGTCTTTGACTGTTTGCGTATCTGCTAGTTTCGGCCGACGCGACGGCCGATTAAGACGTTGCCGGTGCTAAAGCTAAATAAAAATAGTATTCACTCTTACGTATGTTTTAGAGAACATAATTAAAAATGTATAATCAAAACTGTCAGACACTTTCCGTGTACATTTACTTATACCAGAGACTTTAAAGCTCCCAATAAATAATGTAACTATATTTATAGTCTATCTATATCTCAATCTGAAAATCATTTCGTACATTATATTCAGGGAACTATTTCAATACTATTTGTAAGCAGCTAGACCAATCGGTTCAATACATTAATAATTTGTCACAATATATTAAACATAATAAATAATAATTACAATAAAGCCGTTTGAAATGAACATGCACATAATAATGTTAGCCTTGTATTTTATTCATGCACTTCACCCACAGAGAGGGCTTGAAGTCATCAGTACCAGTTAATTGGTGAGTATTGCAAACATCCGCACCTAATACCTAAGGCGAGTAGAGTAACTTTAACCTCAATAGTTCCGTACGAGAACGTTAATAGTGTATACATTCGTAGATGCTTATTATAAGCATGAAATATTTTATCGACCTCATAATTGTAGTTACGTGATAAAATAGCGATGTGAAATTATCAGTAAAATATTTTTATTGGTTTAATGACTAGATGCCAAAAGTAGTCTAAGAGTTGTAGGTCAATAAACATGCCCTACGTTTTTTTCGTTTTAACATGTGAAGATATAAATGCATACTAACAGTTAAAAACATTCAAATTTCTAATACGAGTAAGTAAGTAACGATTTAAATATTCTATACACTTTTATCGGCAACAATTACTTTAATTAAGAAAAAGCTTTCTCCAAATTAAAACTAAACAATAACAAAATATCCAATAGGAACACTCAAATAAAATCTAAGTAATGGATAAAAACAAAATAACGATGTCTACTTACAAAATAAAACAGTTTTCATAAATTGAGAAAAACTTGACATTGAATCACTCACAAAAAACAGATAATTGTATTTACGAAGGCATAGGGATTTATTGTATTCCAAGATATAAATTCTGTTTAAAGCGTTATAATTTAAAGAACATATTCATTTTTCTGCTATTTTTATATTTAAACATTGAGGAGTTGTAGGAGTCCTCCAATGTAAATGTAAAAAAAAATTATCCCCCTACTTTGCACTTTACTACTATATTACAAATATTTTTATGAGAATAATCACTTTTAATAAATTATTACTGTTAGAATAGCTTAAATAAATAATTATACTATTATAAATAATTATATTATTTCGTAAAAAGAGTTGAGAGAGAAGGTAATTGTGCAAATGCAACGTGCAGTGCTCGATCAATATGTCGCTAATGAATACGTGACGAGCTGTCCCAACACGCATGAATGTGACACACGATTAATCCGTTTATCACAGCGATGATTTTTGACAATACAAATTCGGTATGAAAAACTTCATTTGGCTCTATTGAAAATAAATTGGTCAAATTTAATTGAATATATCTATTTAAGTAAATTTAGTGTTTATATTTGTTACATTTATTTGGAAATCGAAAGCTCAATTTGTATGCAGAAGGAAAATATATATAATTCTAACATCATCCTATTATGGTTAAGACATTAAAATAAACACCCAAAAACTGGATAAGTTCTAATTTCAGTTTTATTACTTTAACGTAATAATATTTAAAACTTTCATGTTTATCAAGTTAGTTTAAAGTTATTTCTGGAATAAACATTTTTCGTTTATTATAGTAGCTTAATTCTTTTTTATTTATTCACGGATGAATCTATAGTTAAATTCCAATATGTTATTAATAAATCAAATTATATTAGCGAGAGTTAGTGAATGTGTTTGTTATTTCTTCGTGCTATAATTGCTCAATCGATTTAAGAATAATCCGAAACGTATAAAGTTTGTATCCTCAACACATAGCCCGCTTTTTATAGATATACTTACCAAGGAAGTGGAACTAAAACAGATCTTAATTAATAATTCTAAATCCTTCATAAAGGCTGTTTATATTTTAGACCACGAGTTTCAGAAAATGCTTTACTATGGCCTATGTTATACATCGCTCTTCGCTACTATTAACATCTAATGTGCTGGGTAAAAAAGGACTAATTCACAAAAAACCTATACTATAATATTATGCAGCTCATCTATCCATCCATGTTTATTTTGCCGCGAGGAAGAAGAATAAAGCAAGAAACAAAATTCCGCATTCATATCGTTATTAGTATTAATAGCTTCGTGTATGTAAGGTAAATTCAATTTAAGTTAAGCTCACAAAAAATATAACCATAACAGTAAGAAAAAATATTGGAATACCTTACTTATGATTAAAGTAAAAAAAATCCTAAATATGTAAATACGGACACAAAAACTTTTAATAAAAATATATACTATCCACACATTTTATTAAGTTCGATATTGTTTATTTTAGCATAAAATATTATAAGATAGAATGAAAACTCGCTGAGTTTAAATATTCTTTTAATTTACTAATGCAAATGCTTTTATCCTTTGTTCTCGCAACAACATTGTAGATTCCATATGAAACCGCATAGTGCGAATATAATCTTATTTCACGAACCAGTTAGCAACCAGCGGATAAGTTCTTATTACACATCAAATTATAGTTTCAACTAAATTCAAAGTTGATGATAAAAACGCATAGATTTATTAAAATGAAAGACTAATTGTGTTATTATAGAACGAAATTACTTTGCTAACAACATCCATACTAATATTATAAATGCGAAAGTAACTATGTCTGTCTGTCTGTTACCTTTTCACGCCTAAACCACCCAACCGATTTGGCTGAAATTTGGTATGTAGATAGTTTGCATTCATGAGAAGGAAATAGGCATATTATTTTTTGGAAATTCAACCCCTAAAAGGGTTAAAAGGGGTGGCAAAGTTTGTATGAGAAAAATATTTTTATTGCACATTTTTGCATGAAACTTTGAATTAAGTAATGCTTTTTAGTACAAATGATGAAACACGTATTTCAGGGTTTTTCGAAATTCACCCCCATTGGGGGTTAAAGGGGGTGGCTAAGTTTGTATGGGAAATTTAATTCTATTGAAATATTTTGCGTGAAACTGAAATAATGCTCTGCAATACAAATTATGAGATACATATCTAAGCGTTTTTTGAAAATCATCCCCTATGGGGGTTAACGGGGGTGGCACAATTTGCGTAGGAGAAATATTTAACAGTAATTTTTACCATAAGTCCATAACAATGAACCACGTACATCAGTTTATCATTAACGAAAAACACACAAAGAAATTATGATACACATAGTAGCAAAATTGGTTAAAAATAGGAAATAAGTTTTAGAAAGCGCAGCAGTGGCGGCACGGCAGGATGCTACACAGTAGTTTTCAGAAAAGAGGGCCAGAACTTTAAATGGGGAATCAGTCCTTGGTACATTATAAGTAACAGTATATAAGCAAAAATTTTTATTTTATTCACTCTTAGCGCGAGCGAAGCCGCGGGCACCGCTAGTATTATATACCAAAGAAAAAGTTAACTTGACATTGTATATTACGTAGTAGGAAGAACGTTGAAGATTTTGTTAAGATTTTTTTTTAGTTATCACTGTATTTAAAATATATACGACGTTTTAACGAAGCCAGATAATACAGTCTATCTATTGCAGTGCAGTGCAATCGATCTTGCGACATTTGTCAGACCGTATCTGATTTCGTTTACTAATTGACTAGAAACTTTACTCGACAGGATTGTTCTTAGGAAACAAAATACATGTGCTGATGCAGTTCTAATAATACCTACATATACACAGGTACATGTATCACTAAAACGGCATCATCACTTAGAAATCGATTTAAATAAACAGTATTTGTTAGTAACTGCCTCGGTGGTGTAGTGGCCAGCATGTACGGTCGCACACCGGGAGGTCCTGGGTTCGAGTCCCGGGTCGGACCAAGTTTAGTTATTGAGTCTTTCTGTTTAGTAAGTCTCAGTTATTGCCCGGAGTTGGGAAGCTGGCGGTGATTCACCCCCGTGCCTCGGAGAGCACGTAAAGCTGTCGGTCCTGCGCCTTAGCTCTCACTGGTCGTGTCGAGTAGTCGTCCCACCGGAGTATGAGAGTGATAGGGATAGAGAGTGCACTTGTGTCAGCGCGTACACTTGCGCACTATAATATCTCCTGCGTAGTTGGCTAGCCTCAATGAGATTGGCCGCCATGACCGCAATCGGTCGGAGAACATTATTATTATTATTTTTGACACGATTTTTTTTAGTAGTTAAAATATGTCTAATGCCTTTAAATTATGATTTTGGCTTAAAAGATTCTTTTATATTTCGTTGTACTACAAAATGTACTTACATACTTAAAAATTTCAATTGTGAGCCTTAGGGTAAAACACTCAGGTTCCTAAAAAAATGTGTTTAATAACAATTTTCACCCAAACATAAATTTTAATGTAAAGAAACGCGAACAAGAAAAGCGAACGTAGACAGCGTGAAGGCGAGTCGAGGAGCCAGCGCCCGCCCCGCGCTCGCGCCGGCGGCCGCCCGCGCCCTAGCGCTCCCGCCGCCCTCGCCCTTACACGCCGCGCCCGCTGCACTCGCCAAACTGCGCCCGCGAACTTTAAGCGGAGATATACACAAATTCTCATCTGCAAAATCCGGCATTAGGGCTAATGGATTCGTAAGAGGATCACGACCACACTCGCACGGCAAATGATTTCCCCGTATTACAATGTTTTCTACCTCCAGCACCACTGCTTCAGGGGTCTCCAACATATGATTACCAGTCAATTTAAAAGTATGGACGCTGTTGTTTTGTATTAACGAAAGCTCCTCAACTCCATCAATTTTGTTGTTACACATTTCTAGTGTTTCGACCCGGCGTAAGCCATCGAAAGCCCCGACTTTTACTACACCTAAGTCAGATTCTCTCAACGCTAGGCGACCTACGCGAGTCAGTCCAAAGAAAGTATCGGGCAAAAGCGCCGGCAAGTCCATATACGCAAGCTCTAATACTCCAACACCTTCTAATCCTGCGAACGCTTGCGCTTCGATGGATCTTATACCGGACGGAAGTTCAATTTGAGTAACATCATTCAGTCCAGAGAATGCATGGGACAAAATTCGTTTAATAGGATTGTTTCTTAAAGAAATAAGTTTTATAAAATTGGTTCCAGCGAACGCATAACCTTCAATCTGGGCGATTCTGTTATGCGTTAGTATTATCGAAGATATATTTTGGAGGGCTGCAAATGCAAATGCGTCGACTGTCGATAGGGGTGTGTGTTGTATATAGAGCTCATTAAGACGTGGTAAACCACGGAATGCAAAAGGCCGTATACGAGTGAGGTTGCAGGCGTCTAGAGACAATCGGCGAAGTTGACGCAAATGGGCGAAGGCATCAGATCGAAGAACACGCAAATCCGCACGAGACAATGATAACTGCGTCACGCTCGAGCTGAGAGCAGACGGTACTCCTCGTAGTGTAGCGCTGTTGCATACTACCTGTAACAAAAAGATGTATTACAAATGACAAAACGAATAAAATTGATTAATAATAAACGTAAAGAACGTTTGCGTATTTCGACAAGAACAATGAAAGTAATCTAGCGAATCCTCTTAGGTAAACAATATACGAAGGTAATGTAACGTTCCGATAACCAAAAATTAACTCTCCCTCATAATGGACAAAGCATTGTATATGCTATTGTGTAAATGAATCGGACACTCGATGCCGCGTGACAATCGAGGTATCGGCATTGTTTTGTCAATAAAATTAATCCTCCCCCGAATATCCCCTTGCCACTCACATTGGCACACCCATATTTTGATTGAATTGTTCCAAACTTAATCTTCACAAATAACCAATATCAATTTCATTTGCCTATAATACTATACAATTTATAATATTATCTGGATTCCGTTCAATTCAATATGCCTCCGACGTATGTTGCGGTTTAATGAATCGGGCCTATAATAAATTAGTTTTGAGAACAAAATGTTATATTAATTATTATAGCTTGATATAACATTATAAATTGTCCATTTCATAAACTATTGAAATATTATTGCTAACTTGTTTGCCTTAAAAATAATAACTACGTACCTACTATGTTTTTTTTTAATATAAGATACATATTCGAATGTATGACTTGTAATCCAATAAATTGAACGAGGTTAAAAATGTATTGATCATAACGCAAATACATTTAAGTATCTTGTAACGTAAATATTACATAAACATAGCCATTAGCTAAGATATATGGACAAAGCTTTGAGGGTTTTGTTAATATTATATGAACACAATAGAATAATGGGGCGTCTATCGAAGCATATAGCATAATATAATATACAGTAATACTACGAATATTTATAGCAAATATAATAGTAAAGGTTACAATATTAAACTTATAAATTATGTTAATCATCACAGTTATCTCATTCAAATTTTGAATTAACTTTATAGCTGCACATTTGATTTACGCTTTATAAATTCATCATTAATTAATTATTCAAGAATATATTATTATCTTAGGTTGATTACATCACTGTCTAAATGTTATTTACTCAAAAGTCCCTATGAAAGTCTGGTTGAATAAAGATAATTTTGGATTTTTATCAACCCCATCAAATCGATATATTCATAATATTTTAAATTAGATTCTTAACGATATATGTCATGGTTCAGATGGACGTATAAATAATCTTATATGTACCCTGGAAATTAAGAATACAAGAATGCACCCTATATGAACCCTACAACTTCTTAGAATACAAACTGACTAAAAGATAATGTTAATAATTTTAGAGTTAATAAGTAACATTCAAGGTTTAATATAATTATATAAACAAAATGTGCTAACGAAGATGTATTTCTCTTCATTTGAGCTACTTTAATAAATGCTTAAAGTAGCTTAAGCTTTTTGCTCTAATGGTTTAAATATTATTATGATCTTTAGCTTTCTTAACGAAAACAATAATTTGATAACACTGATATAATAAGTACTAAACAAATACACAGCACCAAATCTCTATGAATTATCATTATGACCGGAATTATGTATGACGGAACAACCCGCTACACACTATTAATTCCGTTCCAGATTTCACCTAAAATGCTTATTTTGACAAAAACTACATTTACAGACATATATTATGTATGTACATTGCGCACATCATACAAAAACATATGTACCCAGGTGCAATAACTATACTAGACCATCGTTTTACAACTTGTGGGTTAGGAATCTGAGATTTAAGTCATTGAGACAGTAACAGTTCTTACTTACCAAACTTGTTTTATTTAGGTTTTGATTTTAAACTATATTACATTACATTATTTACTATTAAGTTTAACTACATTACAAAACCTGGTCGCAACGAACGCAAAAAATGATCAGACACTACGAACTATAATCTAGATAATATTAAATTAGCATTCCTTTACAGTCTATTCCTAATACACTAAATAAAGCTCATTACTTTTAGATTGATTGATTAATTATTTGTTCTTATTTAACTCAAATTCGAATTTAAATTAAAAACTTACTAGTAGTGTATAGAAATAAATAAATAAATGTTTGTACCTGTGATTGTGACAGACAGATACACTGCGACGGACAGGAGGGTACAATAGTCGGAGTCAGCGCCTGGCTGTTCGCTTCGCAGATAATCACCCACGCTAATGCCGTGACCGCCCAACGCACCACAAATCTGTCACATGAAAAATATAGAAAATTTACCTTACATAATATTTACTTTATTAACTTAAGTATAAACAATTTTAAACTTTTACTTTGACTTTTATTTTTTGTAAAAGCTACGAGTAATTATTATTTTAGGCAACTACAGATAAAATTTCAGTAACTCCTTATTTATTCAAGTGGGATGGTTTTAATAAAGTTTTAAATGTTAATATTTTTACTTCACTTAAATTTAGAAAGTTTTACAGCTTCATTTCCAGAAAAGTGAAAAGCTCAATTAAATGAGGAAAAGCAGTCACTGGCATGAAATGAGGGTGGCGACCGCTATAAAAAATAGCGTATGACAGTCTGCTGTTTATTAAGGTTTTTCGATATACATACCTAAGCTTCTACTGAAATAAGGCTATTATTTTACCGCTGACGAAAATAAAGTTCACTGACACTTCAATACCGGTCTGTCGCATGATTAACCATTAACAAAGTCCCGGGTCGATTCACACCCATTGTACATGCCTAAACTGCATGTTTCTGATAAGTTTATATAAAGTAATATGCTGCTAAAATAATCTGCAGAGTTAAAAAGGCTAAATATTTTATTACAGAAAAGCCTCAATTTCAATGAAGCTTAAATAACAATTAACAAATGTTACATATAAACATAAGGGTTAATGTAATTTTATTACATAATAATTTTAATAATTTTATATTTAATCGCTTCTAATATTTAACGAATACGCAATAAAAATATGCATATTATATAAAAAGTACATAGAAAAGCCTATGCGACTAACTTCTGAGAAAAGTATTATAAGATATAATAGAGGTTATTTTTCTTCAAATAAAAGCTTCTGTGCAACAATCGTTTCAAAATATGGTCAATTTAACCACTTTTGTCTTTTTTCAGATATTTAATCTAATACTTATACAAGAAAAGAAAAATGAACAGCCTTGCATCAAATAAAATCAGTTGAGTAAATGAGATTTTGCAGGTGACTTCAATGCACCCCAGATATTAAAATCAATATGAAAAGACATTCCCATATTAGAATTTTCATTCCACTATATATTAAAGAAATCCAATATGATTTGGAATTATGTGACTTAATACTATATATACTACAAGTATATGAAAAAATCCGCTCTTAGACTTTTAAAAAATATGGATTGAGCATTTTATATTACATAGTCCAAAGTCTAAAGTCCCATGCGAGTGTATGGAGGCTTGGGCTGGCTGCCACGTCCGTTGGACGACTATATGTTTCGTAAGCTTTGCTATTATTAATAAATAATCATACTACACTAAAAAGCTCTCACGTTCTTAATTCTTATCTAAAAGAATCGATCTGATTGAAAAAAGCTATATGCTATTTAAAACCTAGCTTTTATTTTTCATTGCAAACATTCTAAACTAATTTATTAACCCTGCAGTGTTGTAATAAATACAATGTTTTTCTTCCCGCGCCTTATTACCTCCAATAAAGTTTAATTTAGACCGTAAACGTCATTCGATACTCGTACATACACAATTCAAGAAGGAGGATGTACGTTTTATGTGAGACACTCGTAATACAAACGGTTGTGTAGTCGCAGACAAACGGAAAGGTCGGTAACCACGGAACATTAACGTACATTTTTTATTTAAGCCATACACGGTCTGTTAAGAAGGAAACAGCGGCTTATGATACAAAACCTTTCCTACGCACAGAGGCGAATTAAACTTTCAACAATTTAGTTTCTGTTAGTACTTGTTTTTTAACCAATTTTAAATTAAATGTTATGAGGTTTTCTGTATTTTATCATTAAGAATATTCGATGAGAAATAGGGTATATTACAACTATGGATAAAGGACCACCAAAAGATTGGAAAAAGATAAATTTAAAATATATTACTGAGAATTGTTATTTTTAATCAAATAAAATAACTGCTATCTACTTTTAACTTTTCTGTAATTCCGTTTTCCATTTCTTGAGCCAATAGAGAACTAGTAGACCCAAAACCATAATATCTAAATTAATAGTTTATAATAGTACTAAAAAAATATTAATTTGATGATATAATAATAAAAAATCTGAAAATAATTGTTACCTGACGCAAAATGTCGATGCCATGGGCGGGCGCAGGCAGGGCGCGACGCCCGCCTTGCGCCCTCACCTACGAACTTCCATTTGGTAATCTACGCCAACCTGTGAAGATCAAACAAATATTTCTATATTTATAATACCAAAAAAAAACATCAAGTTTTTCAAATAAGACTATCTTGTTCAACAGAACTAAATCTATACATACTAGTATGATAAAATTCTTACTAAGTCAAATCCGTACATTGAATATTTTATAGTAAATCTTGTGTAAATAGTAATAGCTATCGATACAGAGGCCGAATTTTTAGAATCCTTGTCTGTCTGTCTGTCTGTTTGTTTGTGAGCACATCAAGAGAAAATTAATATTATGATAGCTGGTTAATCAGGTCCACATATTTGATACTTTTTACATCTGGGAAATGATTCATCTCTGAGAATTCTATACAAACAGTTATAACGTACCTAGGGACGAACCCGAGCCGAACGAGGGTGAGTCACTAGTATAATACTACACACTAGTATAAGCGAGACCTTATACTATTCCACAACCTGAGCATTTTGTGGTACACTTTACTGAAAAACTATCACGCCTATAGATTTGTGCTTAAGTATAGTAGTTTAACTTCATATCTATGTTATATCTGTCAAAAAATAATAATTTTATAACCATTAAAAAATTAACATTAACAATGTGTGCATTGGATAGAATGTTATTGTACTACTAACGCTATCTCTTTTAGAAAACCAAAAAGTTGACATCGCTGAAACATTATTACCCGATAAAAAAAACGTGAGCCCTCGCAAAGCTCAGCTTTTTGCTAGTATAAATTTAATATGTTATAATCTAATACTGCAGCTGCTACTTACCAACGAGAAGATATCCTTTAAAGAAAATGTAATGACGAATAAAGAATATCTTATTGCAGTCTAATTCAATTACACTTAAAAGGAAATTGAAACTAGAGCATTATTCTGCCTAGCGAGTAGCGTATCACATTCGCGCTGAATCAGACATTTATATTCTTAGATAAGTATAAAATATATTAGCTCGAAGAATTGAAATTATATAGTGAACTAAAACATTATTTTGACCATTTTTGTAAATATGCATTGCTGGATTTCTATTTGAATTGTTTTCTTGTTTCTTGCTTTTTAGATCCCTTTTTTACATATATTTTTCTTTTGTGCAAAAAGTTATCGTGAGCCGGTGCATTTAAATAACCTCGAGCTTAAAGCTAGTACTGTAATAATAATCTTGTGAAAAAGTGTAATTTATAAATAAAAAATATATATGTAATATGAGTATAATGATATGCTCAAAGCAATAAAAATAGGCTTTGTGAAAATAATATGAGACTGCTATATTCTTAGAAAAAATGGCACAAAGAAATTTCCACCCCCTCTTGTTTAGAAGAGTCTTAGCTTACTAAATAATAATATTATTATAATGCTAATATTTTATTCGGTCTATTATACTTATAATAAAGAACTGCTTTGAAAAACCTTTTTACGTCTACGTATCTTCGTAAGAAGTGATGTCAATATAAAATGTAGTTTACTTTATTCAAAACAAACAGACATTAATATTTACAATATTTATTTAGTGTATAAATAAGATTTTGTTTAATAAAATAAATATTTTATAATATAATATTTACTACACATTTATTTAAAGTTAAAATCAACTTTTAATGTTAATCAAAGTTTTTTATTTTAAATATTAATAATAAGCTTAATTAAATATTTCAATTCGCTGGACTGTAGGTAACTTAAATAGATCTATAGAGAATATTCTGAAGAAGGGACGAGTCAAGAATCCGAGGGTCGCAAGTGCATTCAAAGCTTTATAACCTTTAAAAGATAAGAGAATCTTGGGAAAATTATTCTATAACGTACCTACTTAAGAATAAAGTTTTAACATAATTTTTCAATTAATTGGATTCATCAAGTACTTTGAGTTTGTCATGTCGCATTTTCCTCTTAGGCACAAGAAAGTAGACCGTGAATTAATCTTAACATGTTTTAACTTCTGATTGTATTTCATTTCTCTTCGTTCCATTGTAGATAAAATTGAATATAGCCATGTTTTCTATACATAAAATAAAATTCTAATATAGTCGAACAACATTTAATATTTATTGGAAAATATTATTGAAACAGTCATTTTTATCGATACAGCGGCCGAATCTATAGTGTTTTTAGATTTTTGTCTGTCTGTCTGTCTGTCTGTCTGTCTGTCTGTCTATCTGTCTGTCTGTCTGTCTGTCTCACTGTCCGTATCATGTGATAACCACTGGGCAGATTTTGATGAAAATTCCTATAGGGATAGGTTTAGGCTATGAGGGACATCTTATAAGGAAAAAATAATTTCAGAGATATTAATACTATATATGTGTAAACCCGAGCGAAACGAGGGTTGGAGTGTTTCATAAAATTTAGCTTTTAAAGATTTTTGGACATAAAAGACAGCTTGCAGACATTTTTAAATAAAATGAATATTTAGAAAAAATAAACGTATTTCATTATTACAATTTATTTAGGTATATCTATAATATTAGGTTTTATATCAAATAATTAGAAATTAGTTAACATTACTTTAACTAATTAAGCTAAAATGTACACCATTCAAATATGTTAAGCATATTTAATATTAGTAGCAAACAAACAAGAAATATGGAACAATATTTATGTAACAGTATAGAGGGTCTAGTTGGCGAGCAAAATTGTTAACTTTATGAGTACAGCGTCCATAATATGCCAGCATTAAGCGTCAAGGTCCTTTTGCACTGTAATTTCTAGCGATACAGTTTCGTTTGTGGTTAGCAAAAGTTTCAAAAGGGTGATGCGACAAATTTTTGATGATGCCTGAATGTTAGTCCGGTTCCATCACGTCGACATGGTTCGCCACTCCTGTGATTGATTGAACACAGTCGAGAACCAATTAAAGTTATCCAGTACGCTGGAAGCCGTAAAATTTGCTAGATTAATTGGACAACCACAATTTGATATGATAAATTGAGATGTAGACATGAACACAATTTAATAAAATGACCCTCGAGACCGTTTTGTGATGGGTCCGATAAGGCTTTATAATTTATAAAGTAATAGTAACATTTGGAATGAAAGTCTATGTTATGGTGCCAACTAAAATAAGATAAGTAAATAAATATATTAAATAAATATCAATAAGAAAGTTTTTAGGACGTGCTGACTGGATAGACATCGTTTAGACATAATTTAGTTAATAAGAGAAAAAATACGAACACACACACACACCGGTTTTTTTTATATCTCTACTATTATAAAACAAAGTCCCCCGCTGGGTCTGTCTGTCTGTTTGCGATAAACTCAAAAACTAATTTATAATTTGAATAATAAAAAGCTTTATAATTTGAATAATAAAGCTTTATGCCATTGAATGGAAAGTCAACCCGTAATTTAATATCAAATTGTTTATATCATATTCCATTAATGTTTAACTGTATAAATAATATTTCACATACACGTTTAATAGTAGAGAATAAAAATAACAAATTTTCGCTTTTAACTTTTTGCTTTATATAATTCTCTTCAAAAACATTACTTGTTTAAAATAAAACAGAATACTTTGCGTTCATTTAGAAAAAATATTACTGCATACATATTATGTTGTTTATTTAGAAATATTCTTCATTTAATTTAGGCGTGGTTAAGTTAAAAAGCTTGTGTCTCGGACGGGTGCCGTAATGGTGCTCGAGGGAACAAGCTCTGGGAATCTCCATACAACGAGCGTAAACATACTCTTGCAATTTTAAGTTTTTGGCATCCAACGCCGGCATTATTCAAAGAGGCATTTTGTATTTTAAGTAAACATGACTTCTGTTGCTCTTTATTTATAACGTACACTTTATTACGGCCCTTTCATCGACATGGCTTCTATACTTTCATTAGGTGTTGGAAAATTGCGGCTGTATTTTCTTGGGACTATTTGAAATGATTAAGGTATGACAGGCACCCTAAGAGGGTTACCAAAACGTTTTTACCGAGGTGCCTAATGTCAACAGCAGACTGGACGACTCGTAATAGCTAGAGGGTTAAGTAAAAACATTGTCCGTGTAAAGTATTCAGCTTCAACATCTTATTAATTATATTATATTGTAGATAAATGCTTGAATGATTGATATGAATATGTTTTTTCTAAGAATAAGCATATCTACAAAGTTACCTACTTATATTATTTGTAGCAATATACTTATTCGTAAATTTGTTTATTTAGTTATCTAAAATCTAAATAACTAATAACTATGATATCTAAATAAAGACAGCAAAAAATTAGGTATAACCCCCTAAGAATTAATTAAAGTACAAAAATATTTTTGCTACTGCACTCACTATTCAGTAATTTTTTTTTTTTTTTTTTTTTTTTTTTTTATGGGATAAAGGGGGCAAACGGGCAGGAGGCTCACCTGATGGTAAGTGATCACCTCCGCCCATGGACATCTGCAACACCACAGGGCTTGCAGATGCGTTGCCGGCCTTTCAGGAAAGGGAGGGAGGGAGGAGGGAGAAGGAAGGAGGAGGAATGGGGAGTGGGCCTCCCGGACTCTCACTCACCGGACGAAACGCGACAGCATAGCTGCAACTTCACGCCGGTCTTCTGTGAGAGAGTGGTACTATACGGGGCGTGCCGGCCCATTCGGCTGCTACCCGAAGGTAACAAGCATGGCACTACCACTAAAAAATGCCACTTTATAATGTACTAGTATGGTAATAATTAATTAATAAATATTGTAAAATTAAATTCATATAAATATTTTTATGATAACATTCTATATTGAGTCACAAATATTAAGTTTGAAATTAGGACAGAAACATAGAGATTACTAAACTTGCAAAGTTTGGCAGAATTGGTTAACCCGCTTTATAATTTATGATATTAGTTAGCCAACCTCGCTCACAATTGTTTGCAATCATACATTTCTATAAATAGTTATTACATATATTATATTTCCACTATTGGATCAATTTTACGAATAATTTTATTCTAAATTTATTATTCTAAAATTGAATCAAAATTATTTTATAATATCGATAGTAGGTAATCTTAAATAATAATAATCAATGTGTACAGTTTTAGACGTTGTGAAATATTTTTCATGTAATAATTTAACACATACGCTCTGCGAGGTATTATGTTTAAAGTCCAGTTCCCTAATAGAAAAGCTCACGTTTAAGGGCTTAAAAGACTTAAATTTATGGTTTGACGAAAAACAGCTAGCGTGGTTTATGAAAACCTATATTGAAATTATATGCTAAATATCACGACTGCGGGTACAAAAACAAAATATTGTGGAAAAAGAAAAAATGCTACTCTGCAAATACAAATAAGTTATTTTTGACTACTACGATGATATTCGTAGTTGTTATTTTAAATAACATCGTCAAAAAACAGTTATTTCTACCATCTAAAATGTATGTGGATGATATAATTTAAATATTGTTACAAATTGGTAAAATTGTAATAAACTTTGTTTGTTTACTTTGTATTTAAGTAATACAAGTATATTATAAAGTACTTTTAAAATTGTACAATACTACGAGTAGGTATAGATTGAGTACAATATTTTAATGAAACAAACATCTACTAGTATACAAATTATAAAACAAAATCCTCCACCGCGTCTGTCTGTCTGTCTGTTCGCGATAAACTCAAAAGCTACTGCACTGATTTTCATGTGTGGATAGAATTGTTCTCCAGGAAGGTTTTAGTATATAATTTGTCAAGTTTTTGTATACATTGGCTAAGATATAATGATTTCTGTTGGAGGTGTCGGAAAAAAATAAGCCGTCTGGGAGCTTTCAACGAAAACGCAGCCTAAACCCTTTGAGATATAAACAATTGGAGGAATTGTGTATCTTATATAGGTCTACAAAAAAGTCCGCGATTGCATATGTCTATCTCTTAAGGATTACATAATATATCCATTTTCATAGCTTAAAAATGGGCAATTATGAAGCGGTAGTTTGAAAGCTATTTACACAAGTACGGTATTAATCCTTATCATTTTAAATAAGTTAGAAATTAAGCATTTTATGCACATTATTTTACTCTTTTACATCAAATAATTTAAACGAATATCTTAGGAGGATTCGCAAAAAATACGGACGCGAGAATAAAAGCCGCTTCGCTTGATGCAATCGCCGACCCTACGCGCACCGACTTGCCTACTGTTTAGCTAATAGCTTTGATTTGGCATCATAAAATACTTATTAAATTTTCAACGTTCTACCACCAATTCCTATTTTTCAATAGTGTTTAGAATGCGGCCGAAGCCGCGGGAATTGCTAGTTCTAAATAAATAAAAGTATTACATTTCAAGAATTATTTTTCAATAAGCAATACCAAAACTTTTCCTTGTTATGCGATAAACGCAGAAATAAAAATATCTATAACGTAGATGTGGTAAAGTACAGATATTTATAAGTATTCTCAATCTTGTAAGTATTCTTACATTTACCATACATATATACTTAAGATAACAATTCATAGTAAACACGGTTTTATTGAAAAATGTATCATATTCATACGGATTCGTATAACATAAAAGAAAAATAATCAAATACAAGATTGAAGCAAAATAAATAGAAAATAATAAACTACGGTGATATTTCTTGATACGAAGAAAGATTGCGTTAATATTACTCATACGAGCACGTTAAATATTACATTACTTTTTATATTTCCAAAACACTTTGGCTTTGATAGCTTTGAAGTACCTACCAAGTTATGGTTACACCTAATCCATCCGCTTTAGATTAAGATACATAGAATAAGAGAGACGCAAACTCAACGTCTGGCCGGCCCACCTGGAGTCCGCCGGCCGAGAATTTATTTAGGACATTAAAGGCAAATAGACTCAAATAGGCTCAAAGGCAAAGGCAAATAGCCACAAATAGGCTAAATGTCTAATTTTTTGATATTTTTTATTTAGTTTTTATTTTAATATGGTTATAATATAATTATTTACTTTTTAATTTGTCTTTGCACTTTCTCTGTCTGTCTCGCTATGCAACACTATCTCCCACGCACATGGGTTGACTGGAAGAGATCTCTTATAGAGATAAGTCCACCTTTGTCCACGTCACTTTCTATGTATTTTTCTCATTTTGTAATGTTTGTGCAATAAAGAATATAACAATAATTTGTACTAACTATACAAGTTACTAGTTTTCAAAACGCTCCAAAACCAAAAATACCTACTAGAATATTTGTAAATATCTACAGCATCTATTCTACGTCTTCTTCACGATTTCATCGCCCGCTCAGCATACGTGAGCACACTTTCAACCAATACGCAGATTTGTTTACAGCTTTGAATATAATCAATACATTTAATAAAATAGTATTAATTTTTTTGGTATATTTTGTACTTTTTTCATGAAACAAATATGTGCGCTTCATGAAAAAAGTCCTATTTTTCCGTATTTCGTTGAAATCCGTTCAATACTTTTTACGTGAAATGCGCACAAATATACTGACAACAATTTTCTATAAATTTCATACGTAACCATCATTGCTTTAAAAAATATTTGCAAAGTCGCAGGCAAATTTTAGTATAGTTAGTGATTAATTTAATTAGTGCTAATACTTTCTTAGATTTACGCGAATATTCGACATTATAAATGAAACTACCTTTTCGGATTTTGTCGCGGATTTATTTTGATTTTTAGTTCCCGACGTTTCGAATGCTTTACAGCAATCATGGTAATTAGTGCTGCCAGTTTGCCTCAGTATATAATCACATTAAAAGTAAATTCAATAAAAGTCGTTAGGGATAACCCTCCTTACGAGTAATTGAATTAAGGTCTTATGTATTTTATTTAATCTTACTTACGTTTCTCCACTTCAATGAATCGCCATTAGTCTTTAAGCGTATAAACTAAAAAGTGTGTATATACTGTATATCGCAAGTAAATTGTAAAGGCACAGATAAATGTAAAAGATATCACTTAATTTGCTTAGTGAAATTATAATATACCTAACATTGTTGTTGATATTGAAGAAAACGAGACTATTAAAACCCCTAGTAATTGTTCTAATGAAGTTACAATTTCTAGGCTTTCAGCCTTTTACAATATGCCATATTATGATAGATTTAGCGACGTACAGTCCACATTGCGCGAGCCTTATACCCCGGACGGTCCTTCGATGACTTACTTTAAATGATTGATATCTTATAAAATATTCATTTTAGTAATATCGTGACCTCTCTTGACCTATTAGATACTCCCAAATATCCCGAGGGAAACAACTACAATTCACCATTTTGCTGTATATTTTGCCTTGTTACGATGACATCTTAAATTTTATTATTTATTTAACATATAGGTATATTATGTACTTTGTCTGTGAGAAACTGAAAATAAAGTAAGTCAATGCTATCAAAACTGGAATGGATTAATGACAGGTTTTGCTTCTTCATATCATGTAAACTTTGTCAAAAATTAGATTTTCTCAATTTTTATAAACTAAAAACTTTCAAATAAGTACTAGACTATTAAACACTTAGCTAAAATTTAATAGGATGATTGATTCAAAACTTATTAAAAATCTTAATAAACAATTGATTTTTATTCAATTAAGCAACTAATAAAATTATTCTTTCATATTATATGTATTTCACAAAATAAACAATTAAATAAAAGTAAGCAACTATCGGAAAATATATTACATATAATTTTTTTGTAAGCTATGCGTTCTACAAGTCAAACTCTCAAAAATAATAACGGGATTTCTTTATTCCGAAGCTCTTCTCCAAATACTTTTACGTGCAGTCTTTTTATTAAGTTAGTTTGAAATAATATCATACTCTGGAAATCTCTCTCCACGCTGCATTTGTTTCGAAAAGTTTACCCTTCTCAAATTCGCCTTCATTCATATGAAATCAGGAAATATAGAAGTGAATTACCATACAACAGTGCAGTACTTATTCAAAATTCGATACTAACATTTTATTATTTTAATATATTTTGAAAAGAACTAAATATTATTTTTTTTACAAAAGTTTTACTAATTATTGACGTTAATAACATATAACAATAATGTAATTAGATTTATAGTAATATTTTCAAAGAGGGTAATTAATAATTAAATATAAAATCTTTCAAATTCAGCTTAACATCGAAAGCTTTTGCAGGTAGCTCAACTCGCGTAAATCATTTATACATACGAGTATAAAATAAGTAGCATTTGCCGCGACTCCGCCCGCGTTCTAAATACCGGAAACAATTTTTTTTTGATTTAACATAATATTGTTATACCATGTGATGTTATATAGTAATTTGTGTTCCTCCATTAAATACTAAAATATTTTTTTCAATTTGAACCAGTAGTTCCTGAGATTAGCACTTTCAAACAAACAAGCTGTATAATATAACTGTTGATTCTCCCTACTAATGGTCATATGATGTTTAAAGCCTCCTGCAATCAATAAATAGACAGTAAAATTTGAATAGACTTCTAGTTTCAGACATATGTAGGTATTATTGAATTTACAAGATGCAGTTAGTATTCAAATTCAAATTATGTAACGTAATTATTAGTTAAGCATATTATACATATGTCAGTAGAATTAAAAAAATAATAAAGGCAGTGCTAGCCAAGTGTGTACGCCTTCGCTTGGAAAACCGAGTGAAACGGGTTCAAATTCGGGTCGCGCACCTCTGATGAAGGGAGGTCGTGCCTAGCAGTGGGACGTTATAAGGGGGTTGGACACATAAAGAGTTCCTTTGATACATTTATATTTTACGAGATATTTAAATTATTCGATAGTGTTCTTCTATGATAAATATCTTCGATACATTCCTGCGCTCTACCTACGCCAATTGAATCGACAATTCAAGAGAAATACAAATATTTATTAAGTTTAATTAAATGAAGTTAATTTTCTTTTAATTTTGTTTTATAACTTTTACAGTTTACATACCATTAGACACTTGACTGTATTGTCTAATGTGTTAAAAAAATCATAAACAACTAGATAATTTTACACAGACAGAAATTTTAATAGTATCAGAAACTATGCATTAAGATTTATATTAAAACTGTTTACGTCACTTTACTTTTCGCATTCTCATGTAAGATAGACACATTTAAATACAATTTTAATGATTACCTTATAAATAATCGTGGAAAATTGTTCGTACTGTATCCCTAACATTAAGTTTAATAGAAGGGATACATTATCCTCGGACAGCTAAAGTTTATGGGGAGGATAATTCTATTAAAAATACCCAGGTAAAGAAAGATTCACACGATATATTAAAAGGTGTTAAGTGTGCAAAGACATTTTATTAGAATGTGATGTGTGTGAGATTCCCAACTCTGGGTTGTTATAGAGGTATACAAAACAGAAAGATCCAATAACTAAACTTGGCCTGACCTGGGGCTCGAACACATGACCTCTGGATTTGTGACACTACACCGCCGAAGCAGTTACCTTGTATGCTTATTGGCCCCTTATATGTTCTTTAGTATAATTTCTTTAATTACGTATATGTAGTTCATACTAATACCTAGTGTGGGTTAAATAAATTTTCATATTTTACAATTTTGATTACAAACGAATATTAAGTATACTTATTTAATAAAAGAAAGTTTTTATTAAAAGCAAATAATATCGTTACATTAAGTTACTTTGAAATAAAATAGAACCATTGTTTATACTATTAATGTAGGTTACTAAATTATTATTTTACTTACAGTATACGTGTATTAGTTACGTACTGACGTTGCTTTGTTACTGCATTGTTACAAGTTAGTATAAACTTCAGTAGTGTTTACGTGCACCAGTGTACTGAGCGCTAACAAATCCTCTCGAGCTTGTTCCAACGTTCCGCATGACGACCTTCCCATTATAATTCATCCACAGAAAAGCTTTTAAAACATTCCCTAATTTTATTAGACTGCGGTTCTCACCGAGGAATTTTAAATCTTCCAAGCGGAAATTCTACATAGAAAAGACGCGTCAAAGCGTCTTTGAATGAAACTGGAATGGTATATGGAAGAGAAATTTTAATTTATTAAATGTCTCACTCTTCTATCCGGTGAATGGTATAAAATTACTTTTGAAAGATTTTTGCTTCTATAAAAGCATATATATTTTATATTTCGTGTGTTTTTTTTGAAATTTTAGCAAAAATATCTATTTAAACTTCGTAAACTATACATACTTTTAGAGGATCTCGCAATGTAGTTATGTCTTTAAATAACAAATTAAATGCAAAAAGCAGTACCGAAAACATTACAAAATAGTAAGAAACTATAAAGAAGCTAATAGTGTTACACGAGACGCTAAAATAATTCCCTGGAAATATCGCAAACACGAATTACTGATGGCCATCGTCCTCTTCGCTTGATTAGCATTCTAGCCTCGCGACGCCCTCTCTGTATTCTTGTAACAATACCTCGTACAAAATAAAACCTCTGCACGTACATTAGCTGAAAGGCGGACTTCCTGAACTTACGTCAGCCCAGTTTTAACTTCATATGGGAGAACTATGCTGAGATGAAAACACTAACGATCAAATTTAGATTTCAATTTTAACTCTTTAATAATCAAAAAAATTAAAAAGACAATTTCAAATAGTTAAAATGAATTATGAATTAAATCGGTTTGTATTCTCTTTTGTGACTCTATGAATAGCAGCCCTCCTTCGTATACTGGTTGGTGGATCTGAGATAAGATATCCTCTCACGGTAAATATTTTAATAAAATACATTACAATTCTACAGTTGTTCGTGTCACATTAATACCAAATACAACATTCGTACTCACCCATCTCTTACGTTTCTAAATGAATTTAAAATACTATTAGGCACCCCTAATTGATATTTAAAGCAATGCAATAATTGACAACTCATTATATACTTCTCATCAAAAAAATCGAAACACCTTGCAAGTTTATGTTTTGTAGTGATTATCAGATTTTTTTGTATTATTTACGAATAAATATCAAACGTCGCTTAATAGTGAGTTTTATTAGGTTTTCAAATTCTAATGTTATTGTTCTAAATTCAAATTAAATTTTCATAGGTTTCGTGTTTTCTTTAATGAGTCATTTTTATTTTGTATGGAGAACGAAGGCAATGAATGAAAGAACACACGTAGGTGAAAAAAAAAACTGAAAAACTTTTAATAAATAACGTTTAATAACTAGTGTTCCCTCCTCGAGCTCTTATCACCGCTTCCATGCGGATTTTCATGTGGCTGTGGGATGTGGTCCCATTCTTCCTGAATGGCACTTTTCAGCTGGTCAAGTGAGTCTGGGGCAGGATTTCTCGCTCGGATTTGCCTCTTTAGTTGATCCCAGAGATGTTCAATTGGATTCATGTCCGGGCTCCTTGCTGGCCATTCCATTATGGAGATACCGACTTCGATAAGGTAATCACGTACGACGCTCGCGGTGTGGGCTCTGGCGTTATCGTGCATAAATGTGAACCTGTTGCCGATAAAGTGTGCGTAGGGCATCACGTGAGGCTCTAGGCATTGTTCCACGTACCGATGACAGTTCAAAGCAGGTAGACGTGGCCCAGACACGAAGGTAAGTTCTGTATTACCGTCGGCGCTGATTCCTCCCCAAACCGTCCACGAACCACCACCATAACTGACCCTTTCTTTAATGCAGCATTGTGCAAAGCGTTCTCCATCTCTTCTGTAGACCTTGTTCCTTCCGTCGTTACCATAGAGCATGATTTTACATTCATCAGAGAAGAGAACTTTGCTCCATTGGAGGTATGACCAATTTAGGTGCTCGCGAGCAAAGTCAAGGCGCGCTCTTCGATGGCCTGCAGTTAATTTCGGTCCATTTGCTGGCTTGTGTGGTACCAGTCCACGTTCCTTCAACCTTCTTCTAATTGTAGAGTCACTTACAGCGACCCTTCGTACAACTGCTGCAGTTGAAATGCATTAAGGCGCCGGTTTCGTGAAGAAGTTGATACAATAAATCGATCATCTCTCTCAGAAGTGACCTGATTCCTGCCAGATCCAGATCGGCGCGTGAACATACCAGTCTCTCGATAGCGGTTGTAGACTCTATGAACAGATGACAGGCTTAGATGCAATGTTCGAGCCACAAAACGCTGACTAAGTCCAGAATCCAGGAATGCCAACACTTGGGCGGTTTCTGTGGGCGAATTATCCATATGTTTTAGGAAATAAAACTTTTTCAGACGTCTTAAAGCCACAGTAAACAAATTAAAAACAAAAACGTTAAAGATAAACGCAATTTTTTAGTTTTTAAACGTGAAATGTTCTGCAACTGTAGACGCACATTTGTCTCAAAATAGTGATTCATTTCATTTAGAGGATAAACAAATGAAATTTTTATTTCGAATTTTGAATTTTCGCTTACCATTGTAATGGCCAGATTACCAGGTATACAATAACGTTTTTTTTTTCATGGAATGAAAACTCTTTTGTATTAAATTAGGTGTTTCAATTTTTTAATATATTAAAACGAAGGTGTTTCGATTTTTTTGATGAGAAGTATATTAGCAAATATTTTGCAAAGTTCATTTTTTGCATAATAACTATAATAAAGTAGTAGAGAGTAAAAGTTTTATAAAAAAGCTTCATCCACTATCTTTACTTTTCTTGATAAAGATTAGTTTATCATGTTACATCAAAATCAATATTATAACTGCCGCATAATATCAAAGTTTTCATTAAACTTTTTTCTAAAATAATTTAAGAGTATCGAATTTAATCATAACGATTAAAGAATTAATAACTGTTTTGCCAATTTATTATAACTGAACTGGAAACATATACTTTAGATTTATTACGAGAATCCTATCTTTTACGCTTACTCATAATGTGGTAATGGTATTCCTCATAATAAGATAAAATCAAAAAATAACCTTAAGGACATTTTTGTACGTCTTTCAGTCGGTTTTTCAAGTTTCTTTATCACACAAATAGCAAGTGGAAATTAAAATCAATACTCGAGTCTACAACTCCTTGGAATTCCGAAAAAAATAAAATATCTAAGCCAACGCAATCAAAAGATACGGCCGTTTATGGCGCATATTTTGACACTCGCGGAGTAATCGAAACCTATTGGGTACTTTCTGTTGATCTAAAATTATGAGGCAGTTGAAGAAATATCTTCTAACAAAAGTTTCATTGGGAAAATCTGTAAAACCGTAACTTTGGTAGTTATATCACAAAAAATCTTATAAAAAATGTCTTGGTTCACTCGTTTATTTAAAATAAACATTAATTTTGTATGCATATAAATATTTTTTGTAAAAACTAAAAGATAAGCTTGTAAAAATAATTAAATGTGGTTATTATATTAATATGCAAAAGTTTCTTTAGAGGAACTTTAGTCCTATGATTTTATTTGAAGTATAGTTATTTGGTTTATAATAAAATAAAGCCGGGATATGGATTGTTTAAACAAAGACTACTTTCTCCCTCACTCAGTATACTATGGTACTTAAGTAAAATATATATTAATAAAGAAATACGTAATAGCGTTATTACATCTTCATTGGGAATGCAGAGTGTTTGGCTTTTATTACTAACAATAACTAATTGAGGGACTCGGACAACGTTCATTACTATCCTGTCTACCTATTCATGAATAGACATAGAACACTTTTATTGAACTTCTAATTATAATGAATAAATGAACTATACATATTTGCCAAGCACAAAGCATTTGGTTTTACGTTCCTTGTAGTTTTAGTTAATTTCGTTAGTTGCCACATGATGTTTATTTCAGCTCCAAAGAATTACCTGTTAATGTGAGAGTTAAACTTTCGAACAGATAACGAATTATATACTCAAAAATACTTTAATCATTCAACGAACTGTCCCTGAAGACTAAGGTAATCACTTAGGACGTCAATTTGGAAAACGGTTGAAACTTACACATTGAATATGAAAATTAACTATTCTTAACGGCTTATATTACTTCTGAAATGTATGTACATAAACTCTAGTTGAATTAGATTCTAATTTCAAATATGTTCCGTCAACCAAAGCTGTCTTATAATATAGTAGACACTAAACATACATGCAAAGTGTATTCCAATATTAAACTTTGTTTATATTCAAAATGTTTAAGTAAAACAAATGTAGTTCTCTCCGCATGGAACAGTAAGTATATTTGTATTCCCCCGATGACTCGCAATGCCGATTCTTTAGGCGGAAAACAAGCCAGGCCTCTTGTCGCCGGTGGAAGCGATAAGGTAAAATGTTATGTTATGAATAACTAATTTTAGACTGCCGTTTTCCTTTACAGGACGTAATCAAACTTGCAGACAAAAGTAATTAAATTATTTTTATTTTGCGATGTTTAAATATGCTTTGCTTTTTTCAGTCCTCTAAATACCCATGAATTTAACATTAATTTAGCAATTTCTAGAACTAAAGATAACGTAAACTTAATTATCTATGCGAATTTCCAAGTAGTATAAATACCTTTTCTAAAGCCAAAGGTTGAGTAATGAGTAATCACTTATACCAAAATTAAGTCAAGTTATTAATTAGAGCATCCATAAAAGTTATATTTTCAGTTATATAACTGTAGCAAGCCCCAATGAGAAATATTGAAATATTTAAATTGTAGAGCACATCTGAACAATTTCTTTTGTGTTCAAATTATCATTGTCAATTTCTGTGACTAGATATCGTCCGTAAATATGATTTTTGAGACAAAATTTCTTCCGTAACCATTATATCGTATTAAGGTAACGTAGCGATATTGTATTTAACGAATAATATTTTTTAATGTATTTTAGGTAATCAAATATCAGTGAATGAAGACTTATCTATATCATCACATTGGAAATGGTGATGTGAATCAATGTTTGTCTTTTTGTACCCACTGATCGACTTGTACTAACAAGGAGTTAGTTCAAACAAAGCTGCAAGTAGCCGGTATCCTTACGAATCATAAAACATTACGCTTTCTGTGCGGTTATAATTTAAGAACCACTGCCCCATTTACTTTAGGTTTCGTCGTTACTATGAATTCGTTTTATTATTACTATGAAAATATGCGATTCCGGCAGGATATCCTATAACTCAGGCTGATGACTCTACTAAGTTTTAGGATATTTTTGTTAAAGATAGTTTGATAATGTAGGTTATACGATTCGAGTTTATACGATGAGAAAAAATGTGAGGTAGAGGATAATCAAAAAATAATAATGAGTCACTGTTCACATGTAGGTATAGCTACACAATATGTTTGAATATTTTTGAAAGGTGTAGTCTGAGATGAATTGGTACGAGTAGGTACATGGTACACCGTTTGGAAACGTAGTAATTATAAAAGTTTCATTTTTCTCTAGGAACAAAGTAAAAACATACTTTTTAATGTACCTATTATTTATCCCAATGAAAATATCCTTCACATATCACATTTGAGCAGAGAAGAAAACAATGTATGTAACTAGAAATAAATTTCTTCAACTAAAAATTTAGTTCGTAGCTCACATAATTCGCTTACGTAATCGTGCAAAGAAAATACCATTAGCTTATTGTTTGACAGAAAGGCAATATTTGCTCGCTTAGAAAACGCTCGAGTTGAAATACGTTGAATAAGAGATGCGAAAATAATAGAGAAATTACGATTGTAGTTCAAACTAAATTTGCACTCATTGAAAGAAAAAAATAAAAATGAATTTCTCAGGACTAAAATAAAACATGTATTTTTATATTACTTTTTTAATTTAAACTAAAAATTTTATTATTCTAAATAATGTGATGAGAACATAATTAATAATTCTTTATATTACTAATTCATTTATCACAACCTACTTCTTTCTTATTTTTAAATAAGACGGAGTAGTAGTTTTGTACATAATTAGACTTCCGTATGAATTCAATCACGAAAGCATAAAAACACGTAATAATTTATACTGTCTATTCATTTAAAATTTAAATTAAGAAATGAAAAAAATAAAACTATTTTGAAGTGACGTATATTCAAATAAAAGAGCTCATTATAAGTATGTCTGTCATAATTCTTAGATATATAAAATAATATAAAAATATGTTTGCAATTTAGAAAGTCACAATGAATATAAAGATTCTCATAAAAGACAAATTTCATAAAAGAGCGCTGCCAAATAAATTCAAGCAATATAATAGAAAAGCTTACATAACAATTGAAGCACTATATACTCGTTTTTCCAACATATAAAAATTCTTTTTTTTTTTTGTAATGGCTTAGAATTGCGTTAACAGAAGCAATACATTCTGCCAGCGTCAAATATGGTATCTAACATTAACTAAGCAAACAATAATAATATGACACATCAAATCTTTTGATGTATCACAAGTCATGAAACTAATTTACAGTGGTCAATGCTCTTGAACATATATCACTGAAGGCTTTGTGCGTATGACATGTTAAATTGGTATTAAATTTATGGGCAGTATTTTATTGCGCTCATTAACAGATTAATACTGGCGACAGCTTAAAAACATTAATCCACGTGTTAAAGTCATTTTTATAGTTTATTGTTTTATATTTTCTAATTCCTGATTATTAATTTATTCTTTTCCTCTCAACTCTTATATTCAAAACAATTTTCTCAGTAGTAGCCCAGCGGTAACGCGTTGCTTGTATAACCGAGTGATGCGGGTACAAATCCGGGCCTCGCACCTCTGATGTTTTCATGTGCGAATCATTTCTATCATGATTACCACTTGTCTTACGGTGAAGGAAAACATTGTGAGGAAACCTGCACGTCTGAGAAAACCTAGCAAGTTTTCGTAAGACATGTGAAGTCCGCCAACACGCACTGGGCCAGCGCGGTGGACTATGGCCTGATCTCCCTCGTACTGAGGGAGGCCCGTGCCCAGCAGTGGGACGTTAAAAAGGGCTGGTGATGATGATGATGATGATATAGTATACCTATCTATGTTTGTACTATTATAAATAATATCGTAGTCCTCTTCTTCTTCTTCTTCTGCCTGGCATTAATCCCGGCCATTGTTGCCAAGCTATAAATAATATCGTAATATCTGTTTCTAAATAACTGTATTCTATAAATCTGGACTATAGAAAAAAAAGCATAAAAGCATTATGTTTCTTTGCCATTTAGTACCTGACATAATTCATTGTAGTTATTATCCATTTCACCTAACAGATCATCGTTATATTTCAAATTGCCTATAGATATTACAACCCTAAACTATATCACTAGATCTATGAAGCCGTTAATACATACATATATATAAAAGAAAGGACCGCCTATAATTTTGCCATTCTCAGCAGAATTTATTTAACGCATAGTTAAAAACCTGTAAAAATTCACATATATCATATACGAGTAACCGCCTGGCGCTCGACGCTCGGCCGTTATCCGTATCCAAAGCCTTTTTAAATTCCATTATCGGTTTACACATTTTTCTCCTGGGACAAAGCGTGCATGTTCTTTTCGTAAGTCAGACACATTGTCTGTATAGTCGATTGAAATGTTAATTTTTAAAATACAAATTTAGCTTCAAATATTTTTTAGGGTCTAACCGGATAAGTATGACGAGTCGGCCCCCAAATGGGAACCTATATCGCACCTTATGTTTTAATATCTACTAGATGTACAAATACGATTCATATACACATCGCCACCGGATTCCGTTTTGAACATGAGATATGGGAAAAAATAACCTTACGCATGACTATTATTCAAAGTAATATATCTCAAAAACTACTTAAGCTAGAACAGTGAGACCAATGCAAAGCTTTAGGTTACATTACATACTAAATCATATATTTTTTGTAAATTTTTAGAATAATTATTTTATTTACAAAAAATATTTTTTTTATTTTTGTGTCTTCTGAGTCTTACAATCATAAAAATAATAGATATTGTGCTCCTTTATATGCACTATTACTTATAAAAATCACATATGAAAAAATTCGGTGTAACGCTTGGTTGTAACATTCGGTGTAATTAATTACAACTCGAATACTTTTAGTTGCAAATAATTTTGGTAGACCTCACCAGAATACAAAATTTTGGACAAAGTTCGTTCTTATGGCAAATAATAAATAATAATAGCTGCTGTATGAGAACAGCGACCCACTAAGCAGTTGTCATTGGGGCAATAACAACAATAACGGAGAAAATTGTTGTAATCACATGTGTAAATGGTAAAATATCGTGAAGAAACCTGCATATCTGAGAAAACCTAGTTCTCAACCCGCACTTGACCAGCGCCTCCTATTGAATGGAGGTCCGTGCCCAGTGCCGCGGTAGCAAGTTAAAAAGTGCAGAATGCAGAGAGCTCTTTTATTAATTCATTTAATTGAAAATTAATTCGTCTACTAAATATTTATGCGACATTTGAAAATACATAAAATATCACTCACAGCTTTGAAAGAACATATTAATCAAATTTTTATTTATTTATTATTTTATAGATGACGTTTAGATCACATTACATCCAAATACTAAAGAAAATTGTCCATAGTTATTGCTACAGGTGAACACTTCTCCTGGGATTAAGTGTGCGATTAATGTGTGTCGTCCAAATGTAAATCTCTACGAGCGCACCAAATAAATATTTTGTAAAATGTTTCCTCCCTCTGGAGTACAACACCTGATAAATGATAGCTACGAGCGTTTTATGAAAATGTGATGCGATAAATGTTACGTCACTAGCTGCGTAGTGTATTTGCTTGTGAAATACTCTTACGCCGAACCATTGTATCTCATTAGAGGGACTTTGTTTTTGAGAAAAGAAACAAAATAAAAGGACTTACTCGGAGATATTTTTCGGGGAATTTTGTTATATAACATAAGTGAAAGCGTATTAAAAATATATATTTAAAACAGGGAAATTCATATAATATGAATGTTCTGAAAATTTTATAAACATTATATTATTAACACTTAACAATATGACTCTCGTAAAATCGAATCCAATGAGGTCGTACTTAAAAATTTGACTTATACCTGCCTCATTGAAGATTTCCGCTATCCCCCTCTTGACTCCACCAGTCAAGTGTAAAAGTTTAAATCGATACAATATTTTTTGGTAAAAGCAACTTGAAGATCTTATTATATAATAGCCACAAGTAAAGCCAAGATGAGTATGTTAAAAAGGTATTCCGAGTTACCAAAAAAACTATTAATATATTATATTATTTTTAGAGCAAACTAAACTTAAAAACGGTTTGATTTCATTAGTAGTTTTTATTTTCTCAGAAAATGTTGTCTATTTATGCTTATCACATATTATAAGCACTTCCAATAAGCTTAGATGAGTGAGGGATGAATTAATTAAGTAGGTATTTTGTGTAAAACTACTTTACTACTCTTTGTCTTGTGGTCGTTAAAAACATGGGCGTACCCAGGTAGGGGCAGGGGGGGGCAGCTGCCCCCCCCTGGATTTAGTTTTATATTCACCGGTGAACCGAAACAAAAATATTTTATTATTATTTTATTTGTTTATTTAGTACCTCATCTAGATCATGCTAATCACATACCGAAAGACATAATGTTTATGTTCTAACCAATGATATTTTGTTAGAATATCATTGGTTCTAACAATATTTGTCGTTAGAGAATGCACTATCACTACATAGTATAAAACAAAGTCGCTTCCCGCTGTCTGTCTGTCCCTATATATGCTTAGATCTTTAAAACTACGCAACGGATTTTGATGCGGTGTTTTTAATAGATAGAGTGATTCAAGAGGAAGGTTTATATGTATAATACATGCATAATATAGTAGAGAAACGCTGATAATTTTAGAGGTTTCTAATGTGATGTCGTAAATAAACACATTTTTTTGAGCTTACATTGCAAACGCTCGCTGAACCTTATGAGATAGATCAAAATAATGTACTACAGTATTGTACACATTAAAAAGGTCTATAAAAAATTTCGCGATGGCATATGTCTATCTCTTAAGGGTAACATACTATATCCATTTTAATACTTTAAAAATTGGCAATTATAAGCCGGAAAGTTAAAACTTATTTACACAAATACGGTATTAATTTATAATAAAAAAACAATGAAATGGAAATACTTAATAAAACTATAGATAGTATAAAGTTGTGCCGGCCGAGTTGTGTAGTTTGGCCAAGGTATACATATTCCTGCACAACTTCAAGAACAGCGTCATTCACGATCACTGGTCTCGGGGATACATGACAATTCGACATGACTTTGGTCTTGTCGAGATTTATCCCGAGACCCACTCATCTTGAAGAATCACTAAGGCTGTTTAGCATTTCTTCCAAATCCATCAGAGTCTCTGCTATGACGACTATGTCATCGGCAAATCGCAGGTGTGTTATATGCTCTCCATTGATGTTGATGCCTCGTCCGTTCCAATCGAGCGTTTTAAAGACGTCCTCCAATGCACAGGTAAACAGTTTCGGGGAGATAACATCCCCCTGTCTTACCTCGCGGTGCAATCGGATTGGTCTTGTGCTCTGCCTTTGTACTTGGATGGTCATCGTGGCAGACTGGTATAAACACCGTAGTATTTGGATATACCGATAGTCAATAAGGCATCTCTGCATGGATTGTAGAACAGCCCAGGTTTCGATGGTGTCGAAGGCTTTCTCATAGTTGTTGATTATATTCCTCGGTCTTTTGAATAATTTGCCTTAGTGTGTGTATGTGGTCTCCAGTACTGAAGCCTTTTCGAAACCCAGCCTGCTCTACAGGCTGGAAGTCAGCGAATTTTTGGGCGAGACGGTTTGTGATAACTCTTGAAAACAACTTATACACATGGCTCAGAAGAGACACAGGTTGGTAGTTCCTTAAAAGGACTTTATCCCCCTTCTTAAAGAACAATACCACTAAGCTCCTTCTCCATGCCTCCGGTGTAGTGCCATTGTGAAGGACAGAATTAAAAAGATTTGAGAGCTCTAATAGAACCTGTGTTCCTGCCGCTCTGAGGAGCTCTGCGGTAATTCCATCCTCACCCGGAGCTTTGTTGTTTCCTAGTTGTCCAAGAGCTATCCTTATCTCGCCCACGTCGATGTCGGGAAGCTCATCTGTTTGGTGGCGTACAAGACTGGCTCGTGGATCCTTCACGTGGTGGGACTCAGGTGGAAGTGTATTTGAGGAGTAAAGATCCCCGTAGAATCTTTCGACATAAGCGAGAATCTCTGGTTTGGAGGAGACGGTTGTACCTTGTGCGGTTCTTAGCTTTGTCAGGTGACAACGGGAATTGTGAGAGTTGGCAAAGACTTTCGAGCCCCTATTGAGTTCAATAGCATCTTCAATACTTCGGGTATTCGCTCGTCTTAGATCACGCCTTATTAGGTTTCTCACATTCCTGTCTAGTACCTGACGCTTAGACTGAGTGGTATTTACAGCCTCGCGTTGCTTCGTCATCTCGTTCAGAGTCTCGCTTGAGAGTTTCGACTTTTGTCTATCTCTCTTAGATCGAAAAAGTTTTTGTCCCACCTCACGGATCACACGCATCAGACTATTGGTTGTGTCATCGATATCCTGAGTGGTTTCCAACATGGCGAATCGGTTCTGTAGTACTAGCTGGCAGCTTTCGCAGCCAGCTTCCATCTGGAGTGGTGTAGGTCTAAGAATCGACTTCATTAGCCGCGCATGTTCAATTTTGATGTTCATATTCAGGGTTCCCCTTACAAGTCGGTGATCAGACATCCCTGAATATGTAGCGCTTGTTGGATATAATGAAGTCGATCTCGTTCTTTGTAGTATTATCAGGGCTTTGCCAGGTCCACTGCCTTTGAGGCTTTTTCTGGAAAAATGAGTTCATCAGAAAAAGCCCCTGGGCCTCGAGGAAGTTTACTAACATTTGCCCTCGATGGTTCCTCAGTCCATAACCAAATCCAACCCTCGATTCGCCATCTTCTTGTACTCCCACTTTGGCATTGAAGTCACCCATAACAACAGTGTAGTAGGTGTTGGTACGAGACATAGCCTTAGCTATGTCTTCGTACATGGCTTCGACTTCGTCGTGAGAATGTGTAGACGTAGGAGCATACACTTGTATAACCTTCAAGAAGTATCTTTCGGTTATTTTCAATACAAGGTTACGCTACCCTCGCCGACACACTGCCAACCTCTACGACGTTTTTTTTGAGTGACTTATGGATTAAAAATCCAACACCACCTTGGGATGGCTGGTGCCCATCTCGGAAGAAGAATAAGTGACCAGCATAATAATAATAATATATACACCTATAGTTGCGTGTAGTGTTTTTGTGTAGTATGTAGAGTAAAGCAAGTGCGGGGGCCGGTTTAATAAATTTCAGATTTGCCCCCCCCTAGGCCAAAAGCTGGGTACGCCCATGGTTAAAAACCTTAAAATGTTTAAATTCCAATGCCCTGAAAGTTAAATGACCACGGAAGATACAAATTTGAGCAACATTTTAAGAGAATGAGTTGCGACAATTGCAAGATGGCAGTGAAAGGGCGGACGGCGCATAAGTCACTGTCAGAACCTGCGTCCGTCGACACTTTTTTGCTATTTTGCGTCTTTTGTAACTCAAACATAGTATAATTAAACTTGTTTTTTTGTGAAAGGGATAAATTTCTTCACGTTATTTGCGTGATGATTTAACTTTTTCTATATATTTTTAATTCATTAATCTATAATAGTATCTACGGTAATATGTTCATTATACCTATACATAATGAATTATCTTTAATGTCACTTCTTAATAAATTTTAGTGATAGGTCACTCACTCATCACCAAATATCGCTAGATATATAGGTAGGGCTAGGTAGGGCAGAGCCGGATTAAGGAGGTCTAAAGGCTTTCGCAATCGATTAATTAAACATTTTTTGGAAAATCTTTTAAAAATAGTCATTATTATCGATACAGAGATCGATCGCTAAGTCTATAGTTTTTAGAAAACTTGTCTGTCTGTCTGTCTTACAATATAATTATGCCTGCATGCCTGCTTCTATCTGCTTTTGAACTTTTCTTTGAACTACAAACCTTTGTCAATAACCCCCAGTGCTGTATGTTTAACTGCAAGCTCCGTGGCGGATGTGGACATTTTAGGTGAGAAGATTAAGGAAGCAGTGAAGCGAAACGTAACCATTCCGTTTTTTGTACGTATAAGCCGCTACAACTCAAGTTTTATCAGTGGTAAATCTCATTAAATAAGAGATAAAATATTTTCCCTTAGTAAAAAGTATCCTATAATATGTTGACCGGTAGACCACCAATACCAAATGTCATCAAAATCTGTCCAGCTGTTTTTTCGTGATGCGGTCACAGACAGACAAAAAGACTATATTATATAGTCCACATCAGTTGAATAATGACGTGACGATAAAATTTCAATAAAATTTTCCAAAAAATCCTTTAATGTTCTGATTCTTATAGAATTTTATTATATGTATGTAATAGTAGATATATAAATATACATATATTATGCTAATGGTAGTAGTAGGTAGACCAGTGGTAACGCATATGCTTTGAAAACCTAGTAAAGAAGGGTCAAATCATATTTTCATGTCATTACAACAAGAAAACCTACGGTGAAGGAAAACATCGTGCCGATATCATGTCTGAGGACCTAACAAGTTTTCGAAAGATATGTGTCAACGCCAACCCGCACTTGTCCAGAATAGTGGACTATGGCCCAAACCTCGTATTGAGAGAGAGCCCCGTGCCTAGCACTGGAACGTAAAAGGTCTTAATACGATATTTAATTTTATTCAAAAAATATATTCATTAAAAAAATGTTAGAAGTCTTAGGACTTTACTCCTATAGATGACAACTTTTCTTTTAATAGACGATCAAAACTTGAGGTATGCTTAACAGCTTAAAGTAGTTCTGCACGCTGCACTTGCATTTTATAGTAGTTTTGATAAACTTTGTGTTGTTTTCTTTTATATATATTTTAGTGATATAAAGGGGGTGATCCACTGGCGAGCAAAACCGCTGGCTCGCTAACGAACTCACGAGACAAAGGTCTAAACCGCCAATGGAGCACCTAAAAGTCCGCGGACTTAAAAACCGGCGGACTTGCTCGCTGGCTCGTTGTGCATGCTTGAAATTCTAAGTCCGCGGTCTAAAAAACCGCCAGTGGATCAGGCGAGCCAGCGAGCCAACAGTCTTTTGCCTACTTTCGTGTCGACCGCACGCGCTGCGCGGCAACGTCCAGTAGTTATAAAAATGGATTTACGCTCGTTTCGTAATAATTTAATAATTAATTTAATAATTTAATAATTAAATTTATTTTTTAATTTAATAATTACATCCTGAAATAATTTCGGTAATCATTTGGTTCTCCAATAAGCTCTGACAGTAAATTTAAATGGGACAAGCGTTTTCTTTCTTGAAACCAATTTTTAACCCACACTTTATGGCGTCTTTTCTTTTTCTTTTTTTGCTCTTTCTCCTGATTTAAAAGTATACCCAAGTAACAAAGTAACTCCGTCTGGGTGCACGTCATGACTTCGCCAACGATGAAAGTAGACTGTTTGGTTCGCTAATGGAGCACCAACGCGAGCCGACGAGCCAACGAGCCAACGGTCTAAACCGTTGGCTCGTCGGCTCGCCAGTGGATCACCCCCTTAAGAACGGAGAAAAAAAAACGCTTTTAATAATATCTTCTTTTATTTGGTTCCGTGACGTTTGATGTTGTCATAATAACAATTCAACACCCTTGTTAATGGCTTACAAAGCAATATGATCAGTTTACAATGAATACTATATTGTATTGGTCAAAGGGAGTGAGTATAATAGCAGTGTAAAACCAAGTCGTAGAACTCATACTACTTGCTGTTCGTTAGTCTCGCTAATACTCGAGAACAGCTGGACCGATTTGGCAAATTTTGGTCTTGAATTATTTGTGGAAGTCCAGAGAAGGTTTAAAAGGTTAAGTACCTAGGGACGAATCCGAGCGAAGCGAGGGTGAGTCGCTAGTATATTCATAAGTAATTAGTAACATTAAAATATATTCTATATTCATAAGATTAAGATTATGTGACCAAAGTTAAGTAGGTGTACCTATGTATATTGTTCTAGATATAATATAAGTTGTTGAAGCGTCAGTACTGTATATTTGTTTAATCATGCCTATTTTTAAAATGGCCAGCTTCAAAAGCTTTTTTGTGCAGATAATAAACACTGAAGTAAAAAAATATTGTTATATTTATCCGTTAAATAAATACTTATAAATAAGGCTTAAGTGTCCCACTCTACGCTCTACTCGCTCCATAAAAAGCAAGGATCATGGTTTGAGATTGGTAGCGATTAAATTCAGACACACGCGAGGGAAACCGTTTGTAGCTACTTCGAAGCGTATTATAACCAACGTCTTTGTGAGGATATTGGCTTTACTTAAACTATTTAATATTATACTAGCGACTCATCCTCGCTTCGCTCGGGTTCATCCCTGGATCCGTTTTAGGGATTAGTATAGATTTAATTGAAGTATTTTATCGACTCTTTTCTACTATAATATGACGTATGTATTATACATAATAAACCTTCCTTTTGAATAATTCTATCCGAAAACTGCATTAAAATCCGTTCAGTTGTTTTTAAACAATTATCTTTTAAAAGTTTAATTATTGAGTCTTTCTGTTTATATGCTCGAAGAGCACGTAAAGCCGTCGGTCCTGCGCCTAAGCTCTCACTAGTCGTGTAGAGGAGTCGTCCCACCGGAGTATGAGAACAGAGAGTGCACTTGTGTCTACACTTGTGCACTATAATATCTCCTGCGTAGTTGGCTAGTCTCTATGAGATTGGCTGCCATGGCCGCAATCGGTCGGAGAACATAAAGGTACAGTTACACATGCTCATAAAATGTCATGCTTATTAGCATGCTTAAAACAAGCATGCTCTTCAAATTGACACATTTGCTTTCGTTTAGCAAGCTTTTATTAAGCATGCTTCTAAATAAGCGTGCTTAAAGCAATAAATTGAACACACATGCTATTTAAGCTCGGGCTGGTTCTTTGGTATTCGACATTCTAGCAAGTTCTCTGCCAGTGTACAAGTGAAAAATAGAAAACCAAGTGACTTTTTCCAGTAGACTTTGACAGTAGCATGCCCAAAAGTCGCACGACTGTCGAAATTTGAGCATGCTCGAAATAAGCATGCTCATTATTAGCAATGTTTCGACACACATGCTACTAAGTAGCAATTGCTCAATAGTGGCATGCTTTCGTGCTAGTTATGAGTATGTGTAACTGTACCCTTATTATTATTATTATGTAAAGAATATTATTACATTATTAAGATAAGATTACTTTAGATATTATATTTCCCCAAATTCTAAAATAATGCAAAAATATGTCGCAAAATGTAGCGAAGTTAAAGTTAAATACTTTTATATGTAAAGTTTAATCTAATAGATACAGATAAGCAGTGCGGAGTGGCAATGATCATCAGTGGTGCCACCGGTAACTGCTACTTTGAATCGAATCCAAATATTTGTAAAAATACCCTTAGCTGTGGGCCACAACTTGATACATTATATGCAAAATTCCAATCAAAAGAAGTAGAAAAGTAGGAAAACAATCATGGTCTATGGACCATCAATACAACCACAAAAATACTAATTATATAGAAGCAGAAACTTTATCTATTTCTTTATCTATTCCTTCCAACTAACTACTACTAAATATTATTTTTTTAAAAAGTACCTAGACTTCACAACAACAATAGATTATAAAGCTTTAAAAGTTACAAAAGTATTATGATTTCAAATGAACAAAAATTCTAAATCCTGAAAGTCATTAAAACACATTAAAACACGTACCGAAACTTTGTATCCCTTAAGTCTAAATTTTTTTCTACTGAAAGAACAGCCATTCGTGGAACATTGTACATATTAAACTAATTTACATAACAAAGTTCACTTTTAGTGTTTGAGTTAATCACTTTAGTCACAGTTTAGTGGTGTTGGGTATGCGATGCGAGAAGAAACATTACGCGCACTACGTAAATAGGCTGTATTCGTGTCTCGTAGCACGAAGCTGGCCGTCGACTGACGATACGGCTACGGCTAGGCTACTATCTGTAGACCGCGCAGTCGCAACACTTCTAAGCTATCATCACCCTGTCTCTAAGAGTAAATTTAAACATAGCTTGTTATACTTTAAAAGTAATAATTTTTATATAATGTATTAAATAATAAATAAACAATAAAACGTCCAACATTGGATATTTTTTTAAGTTTATTTAAATAGCAGCATTTTCTGTAAAAATCTGAAATAAAACCGAGTAAAGCAAGATCAAATATGTATGAGGTAGGTATATTATAAAACAGGTAGGTAAATATGTAGATTTGTCTTTGACTGCATAATACTAAGTATGTTTCTTTTTTAGTAACTTACTAAATATTTTTTTAAATAGTAAGTTGATACATTTTCTCTTAGTACTTCAAAAACTACTGAATACCTATCTCAAATTACATTTTTTGAGATGTCAAAGTTTATAATAATACTTTATCTATTATTATTAACTAGCTCCTCACACTTGCTTCTCTCGTATTTATACAAATATCCAACATCTAAACTTTCACATTTATAATTTATAACATTAAGTAAATAAATAAATAAATAAATAAATATGTTGGGACATTATTACAACAGCGCCATCTAGTTCCGTGGTAAGCTACAGCTTGTGCTACGGATACCAGATAGTTGATATACTACACATATAAATTTTAAATACCTACATACATATTATAAAAAAATATGTATGTATGACTGGAATACAAACATTCGTCCTCAACAAAGCTGGACTCGAACCCGCGTCCGCTGGCGCAGAAAGTATAGTTACTACCAACTGAGCCAAATGTATCGTAAGATATGAGATATATTTATAAGATAATATGTCATCGTAAGATACTAAAAAGAGTTATTGATCTAATGTCTACAAAATATAAATTCGCCGTTTGAGTCTCGAGACGTAACCCGCGCGCGCCTGCTATAATTTGCATAGAACTTTCGAGTGCCTTGTGGTGTGTGCCCTCATGTGTGCCATCACCGCCATCGCCATCTAACCGCTGCCGTCATCATCGTTGGCGCTGAAGGAGACCCGACGCAGAGCTCCAGCAAGGTAGGCGTGCTTTTTATTCCCGCTGTCCCGCTGTACCCCTTTAATTTCTCGCTTCCCTTATATACAGTAATATACATTTTACTTTACTTAGAACCAGCCCTTTACCGCATTTTTCCGCAACATTTCTGGTTCAAATACATTTTAGGAACTGTAAGTATAAGCAATTGAAAAAAAACTATTATAAGTAGCGCAAACATAACCCAAAAAAACGTTATGTCAAGTTTTTAAAGCTTTCCGAAAAACACTGGCCTGCAGGGTCAGGCAGAATAAATGCTACAAAGACAAGAATTGTTGTATACGATTTCAATTATTATGATTGTGACTTGTAAACTAAAAAAATATTAAAAAGAAGCTTTTATTTAGTGCTTTAAAAGGAGAAAATATTCGCGCTAATCTCAGGAACTACTGGTTCGATTTGAAAAATTCTTTTTGTGTTAGATAGTCCATTTATCGAAGAAGGCTATAGGCTATATTACATCATGCTACGACCATTAGGAACGGAGGATCAATGAAAAATGTTGCAAGAACGGGAGAAAAATATTCCTTTTCAGAGCTTCCGTTGCATGCGCTGCGTAAACGGTTAAAGTTATGCAAAAATAATGTATGACGGAATTGTTTTCTTTCAAAAGTTCTAAAAAAAGTCCGCGATAGCATATGTCTATCTTTTAAGATTGACTCGCTTTAACTTTTCTTATGATAATCAAATTTGTTTTAAGATAATGCATTATTTGCGAAGGTGTTTAATAAACATAATAATATTAATCCTTATTCAAATAAATAAGTTAATTTTGAACAAAATTGATCTTGGAATCATTTAATTTTAATTAATATTTTACGAGATATCATAGTTTTAACATAACTTCGCGACAAAATTATAAGCACCGCGTGCAAGACGTCCGACGGGCGAAAAAATTTGGGTTCCAGTCTTTAGAACGCGACCGGTGCCGCGGGAAAGGCTTAAAGTATAAGATAATTGTCATGGCAGTGTATTTGGTTTGTTTTCAAATTATTGAGAAACATTGTCAACCTTATTTGCAAGTTGTGATACACTAACTAATCGAAACAAAAGCAATTTGTCTGAATTAGTAAAATACGAGTTTTAATACATAATTGTACAGAAATATCACACGTAATAATAATTAAATAAAGTACTAAATATTTTATTGATATTTCAAGATTTTAATACTTAGTGTATACACGTTTGAACAGTTATTGCGTAATAAAAATTGCGAAACGTAAATCTAGAGACTTAGATTTTATTATTATTATTATAGATAGGTACATATTATGGTAATGTTGTTTTAAAATAAAAGAAGAAAAAACAAATTGTATATTTAGTCACTCAAAATGTGTAGGTACTCTTATTAGCATTTTCGCTATTTTATAGTAGTCCATTGATCCTTTGCTGAAAAATTGAGGGAGTGCCGAGTGAGAATCAATAAATATCTGAAGGCGGTTTTGACAACCTCACCAGAATCGGATTTACCCACAATTCTGGCCGTAGCTCGTCTAATTAAACTAGCGTTTCTTGTCCAGCATGTTGTCTAGGATTGTCCTGAAACATCAGTGGGCTAACCGTATCGACAAGTCTGCTTAAAGGCCTATTTTTCTCATCTTGGTTTGCAATTGTTGATAAAATCAGCAGTAATTGTCTGACCAGATTTTAAGCTGTAGTGGGTGACATCAACATTGGTCCACCAGACACAAGTACCTTTTTTGATTCAACTTTCGCTTGGAGCGGGATTTGGCCGATTCTGCTTTCTTTAAACATTGTGATGAGATTTCTAGATTATTATCGTACAAGATCCATTTTTTATCACAAGTTGTTACTTATAGTGTCGATATACCATTCAAAAATCCTTTTTAATTATTACAATTGAGTAATGTTACGTAGCTCGTTTTGAGCTTTTTGATTTTTCACTTTCCCAATGGAGTATTACATCAATTTTTGAAAAGTCTCAATTAAATTCTGTACTGATAATAAACCACTAAAAAGCACCAAATTTTTATTCAATCGATAATTATTGTTATAAAAATGCATTTAAATTTTTACATTTTCAAATTTCGCGCCTCATTGTTCTTAAACGCTGAACGCAGTGGACGCCATTATTACTCTGTGTCCTGTGTCCTGTGACCTGACGTACTGATAGTACGTCAGTTGGCTTATTTAACAAATGCGCGGATAATTAATTTGTACGAAGTTCATAATTGTTATTCTACTTATCGTTGGTGTGCTGTTCCCGAATGCAATTGAATACTAGTGTAAAAACAAATTATTTATTTTTGCTTACACGGCGGTATGACGTAATAAAGCGGCATCTACTATTTCGTGATGTTTAAAAATAGATTAAAAAAACTGAAAACATTGAATTTAATTTTAAAATTTATTTTGTTATTTATGAACTAAAACGAAAAGACAATAGATTCGGAATGACTATTTCAATAAGAATATCCACGTTAGAATTTTATTTTATATGTAATAGATGTATTAGATTTAACCATAGTTCAGTTTTACCGGAGTGTAGTGTGCCACAATTATTGACATAAAAATGTATGTCAATGTCATAACGACAATAATATAAATTCTGACGTACGGAACTTGACATTTGACAATTCGACATCATTCGATTTACAATAATGATAAAATAAATAATAATATTTACCTTGTCTGTGATCATACGTGTTTTGGTTTTGTGCTTTTGTTTGAAATTAGCACGGCACCAATCACCATAGAGTATATTGCTACATATATAAAAACGGCACACTGCACAGTGCTAGTTAAAAATTTCAACGTACTGAACTACTTTCAAATTGTATAGCTTTTTGTACTTGAAATATATAATATAAAATGACAGGAAAATCGGGACTGACCAGATTTCATGATTGTTTTATTCTACGCAATAGTAAAATAATAAAAGAGGATCTTTGGATACGAGATGGAAAGATTATGAACCCCGAAGAAATATTCTATGTAGAACAAGTTGAGGCAGATATAACGGTAAATTGTGAAAATTTACTTATAGCTCCTGGACTTATAGATATTCAAAATAATGGTACGTAATTGGAACAAAATAATGAAATTAACAAACTTTATATAATTTTTAAATTAGCACTAATTTTAGATCTCTAATTACACATATATTTCATTTTAAAAAAATGATTTCTTATTGGAAAAGCAGGTTTATTTACCTTGTTTCATGACCTTTATAAAATCTTATTAAAAGTTTACCATGTCTTCATTCGTTTACATTCATGAAATCGGAAGTTATAGTTAAAATAAATAATATCAATTTTTTTTCTTGTAATCTAGGTGGATGGGGTGTAGATTTCTCATATGATATAGAAAATATTGAGGATGGAGTACAGAAGGTGGCAAAAGAACTGTTAGCCCATGGTGTGACATCATTCTGCCCTACTATGGTAACATCAGAAAAGGATAAATACTCTAAGATTTTACCCAAAATACAGAAAAAGCAAGGAGGCAAAACTGGAGCAACTATTCTGGGTGTTCATCTTGAAGGGCCATTTATAAGTTTGGCTAAAAAAGGTGCTCATGCTGAAAAGTATATTAAAAATCCTGATAAGGTATATATATTTTTAAATAAGACTTTAATTTTTAATAAGATGTTTTATTAGTATTCTGTTTCAACAATTTAAACTTGAATTTTATTTATAATATTAAATATTAATATTAAATATGTAAGAAGAATTATAATGAAAAATTAATAAAAAGGCAAAGAAAATAATTATTAAAATATTTAAAGTAGCAACTAAATAATTGAAAACTAACAATTATAAATTTTAATAACTATAGTCATGTCACGTTCACTGGTGGAAAAGAAAAACATTTCAGTGTAGAATCGAATTTAGAATAATTTTGTTTTAAGATTTTGTATATAGTCATAAAATTGTAAAATAAATTCATTCCGATCCGAACGGCCAACAGTATCATTTCTCTCCAACTCCAAGAAGAAGTCTTCAAATAGTAAGCTAGGGAAGAAACCCCTACACAGTCTTACCATGTCGAAACGGGGGAAAACGCTAAACAGCCAATCTCGCGAACTAGTGGTGATATTGTACAATTATTTTGAACGTGAATCAGTTAACGATGGGCCTCTTTTACCATTGACACAACCGAGAGAACGCGTTGCCGAAGCATTCGGAATAGGGAAGCGGACAATAACTCAAATTCTGAATGAGAAATACGGACCGTCAGGCTCAGAAGATAATACTTTACGTACACCGAAAAAAATAAAGAGGGACAAGAAAATTGTTGGCGTTGATAATTTTGATGCTGCTGCAATTGCAACCATGGGCGTACCCAGGTGGGGGCAGGGGGGGCAGCTGCACCACCCTGGATTTAGTGTAATATTCACCGGTGAAACGAAACAAAAATATTTTATTATTATTTTATCTATTTATTTATTTAGTACCTCATCTAGATCATGTTAATCATATACCAAAAGACTTAATGCTTATGTTCTAACAATATTTGTCGTTAGAGAATGCACTATCACTACATAGTTTAAAACAAAGTCGCTTCCCGCTGTCTGTCTGTCCCTATATATGCTTAGATCTTTAAAACTACGCAACGGATTTTGATGCGGTTTTTTTAATAGATATAGTGATTCAAAAGGAAGGTTTATATGTATAATACATGCATAATATATTAGAGAAACACTGATAATTTTAGAGGTTTCTAATGTGATGTGGTAAATAAACACATTTTTTTTCGCTTACATTGCAAACGCTCGCTGAACCTTACGAGATAGATCAAAATAATGTACTACAGTATTGTACACATTAAAAAGGTCTATAAAAAATTTCGCGATGGCATATGTCTATCTCTTAAGGATAATATACTATATCCATTTTAATACTTAAAAAAATTGGCAATTATAAGGCGGTAATGTAAAAGCTATTTACAGAAATACGGTATTAATTTCTAATAAAAAAATTGTATCGAGTAATTCAATGTCCATAATATCTACCAATTATATCATACACTATTTTAAAAAATCTGGTTGATCATTGGTGCATTCTATTCACAATAACAAAAAGCGTTTGTTAAATAAAAATGGAAATACGAAATTTTTTTGTGAGTATTTTCTATGATTAATTCAATCAATCAGCCTATCATCGTCCACTGCTGAACAAACGCCTCCTCCAATGAGCGCCAACTATCCCGGTCTTGGGCAGTCCGCATCCTTTCTTAAGTCATTGGTCCATCGTGCTGCAGGGCGTCCTACCTAAGCTTGCCTAAACGCGGTCTCCACTCTAGCACTTTTCGGCTCCATCGACCCACTTCCACTTCAGCGAGCTAATTTTGCACGCGATGTCGGTTACTTTAGTTCTCTAGCGAATAACTTCATTTCGAATTCTGTCCTTGAATTTGTGGACCAGTCTTACGGTGAGTGTCCACATTTCGGCTCCGTATGTCATTACTGGTAGGACGCACTGGTTAAATACCCTGGTCTAAAGGGATTGTGGAACGACAACTGTAGAATATGACGTAGCTTCCCAAAAGCAGTCCAGCCCAAGCGAATTCTTCGGTTGGCCTCCTTCTCAAAGTTGTGCCGGCCGAGTTGTATAGTTTGACCAAGGTATACATACTACTGCACAACTTCAAGAACAGCGTCATTCACGATCACTGGTCTCGGGGATACATGACAATTCGACATGATTTTGGTCTTGTCTAGACTTATCCCGAGACCCACTCGTCTTGAAAAATCACTAAGGCTGTTTAGCATTTGTTCCAAATCCATCAGAGTCTCTGCTATGACGACAATGTCATCGTCAAATCGCAGGTGTGTTATATACTCTCCATTGATTTTGATGCCTCGTCCGTTCCAATCGAGCGTTTTAAAAACGTCCTCCAATGCACAGGTAAACAGTTTCGGGGAGATAACATCCCCCTGTCTTACCCCGCGGTGCAATCGGATTGGTCTTGTGCTCTGCCTTTGTACTTGGATGGTCATCGTTGCAGACTGGTATAAACACCGTAGTATTTGGATATACCGATAGTCAATAAGGCATCTCTGCATGGATTGTAGAACAGCCCAGGTTTCGATAGTGTCGAAGGCTTTCTAATAGTCCACAAACGCTAGGCATAGAGGCTGATCATATTCCTCGGTCTTTTGAATAATTTGCCTTAATGTGTGTATGTGGTCTACAGTACTGAAGCCTTTTCGAAACCCAGCCTGCATACACATGGCTCAGAAGAGCGACAGGTTGGTAGTTCCTTAAAAGGGCTTTATCCCCCTTCTTTAAGAACAATACCACTAAGCTCCTACTCCATGCCTCCGGTGTAGTGCCATTGTCAAGGACAGAATTAAAGAGATTTGAGAGCTTTGATAGAACCTGTGTTCCTGCCGCTCTGAGGAGCTCTGCGGTAATTCCATCCTCACCCGGAGCTTTGTTGTTTCCTAGTTGTCCAAGAGCTATCCTAATCTCGCACACGTCGATGTCGGGAAGCTCATCTGTTTGGTGGCGTACAAGTCTGGCTCGTGGATCCTCCACGTGGTGGGACTCAGGTGGAAGTGTATGTGAGGAGTAAAAATCCCCGTAGAATCTTTCGACATCAGCGAGAATCTTACCTACCTTGTGCGGTTCTAAGCTTTGTCAGGTGACAACGGGAATTGTGAGAGTTGGCAAAGACTTTCGAGCCCCTATTGAGTGTAATAGCATCTTCAATACTTCGGGTATTCGCTCGTCTTAGATCACGCCTTATTAGGTATCTCACATTCCTGTCTAGTACCTGACGCTTAGACTGAGTGGTATTTACAGCCTCGCGTTGCTTCGCCATCTCGTTCAGAGTCTCGCTTGATAGTTTCGACTTTTGTCTATCTCTCTTAGGTCGAAAATGTTTTTGTCCCACCTCACGGATCATACGAATCAGACTATTGGTGGTGTCATCGATATCCTGAGTGGTTTCCAACATGGCGAATCGGTTTTGTAGTTCTAGCTGGAAGCTTTCGCAGCCAGCTTTCATCTAAAGTGGTGTAGGTCTAAGAGTCGACTTCATTAGCCACGCACGTTCTATTTCGATGTTCATATTCAGGGTTCCCCTTACAAGTCGGTGATCACTGCCGGTTTTAACCCTGTTAATCACTGAGACATCCCTGAATATGTAGCGCTTGTTGGATATAATGAAGTCGATCTCGTTCTCTGTAGTATTATCGGGGCTTTGCCAGGTCCACTTCCTTTGAGGCTTTTTCTGGAAAAATGAGTTCATCAGAAAAAGCCCCGCGGCCTTGAGGAAGTTTACTAACATTTGCCCTCGATGGTTCCTCAGTCCATAACCAAATGATCCTATGACCCTCGATTCGCCATCTTCTTGTACTCCCACTTTGGCATTGAAGTCACCCATAACAACAGTGTAGTAGGTGTTGGTACGAGACATAGCCTTAGCTATGTCTTTGTACATGGCTTCGACTTCGTCGTCAGAATGTGAAGACGTAGGAGCATACACTTGTATAACCTTCAAGAAGTATCTTTCGGTTATTTTCAATACGCTACTACGACGTTGTTTTTGAGTGACTTATGGATTAAAAATCCAACCCCACCTTGGGATGGTTGGTGCCCTTCTCGGAAGAAGAATAAGTGACCAGCGTCCAGCATAATAATAATAATATATACACCTAAATCCTAATGTTGCGTGTAGTGTTTTTGTGTAGTATGTAGAGTAAAACAAGTGCGGGGACCGATTTAATAAATTTCAGATTTGCCCCCCCCTAGGCCAAAAGCTGGGTACGCCCATGTTCGCAACCACATTTATGGATATTACTCGGGAAAAGAATATCCTACACGGGAAAAGGTAATGAGTTCGTTAAAAGACGCAGGCTTATTTTTTGGCGGTAAATCGTCTCTATCAAAGGTTTTGAAATCGATTGGTTTTATATTTAAAAAATCTGACAAGCGGAAAATCCTTCTAGAACGCTACGATATTATTTTGAAGAGAGTAACATTCTTACGTCAAGTAAATAAAATTACAGATTGGGACAATGTCGTGTTTATTGACGAAACATGGTTGAATGCGAACCATACGGTTTCGCGGACATGGACCGATGATACAACGGCCTCCACCTCAAAAGTTCCATCGGGAAAAGGAGCCCGACTTATTATATGTCACGCGGGATCAGCTTCTCAAGGTTTTATTTCAGACTGCCTCCTCGCATTCGTCTCTAAAACTACAAGTGATTGCCATGAGGAAATGAACTTTGAGGTTTTTAAAGAGTGGTTTGAGAAGCAACTAAGCCGTCCAAGCTCCGCTATGTAATCGATGAACTAGCCCTAGAGCATGGACACGAAGTTATTCGATTGCCTCCCTACCATTGCCAGTATAACGCCATCGAGCTTATTTGGGCACAAATAAAGGGTCATACAGCGCGGAACAATACTGAACCACCCTTCAGTACTGCTAAAATGATGACTCTGCTACAAACTGCGTGTGCAGAAGTCACTACAGAAGACTGGAGAAAAGTCGTAGAGAAAACAAAGAAAATAATTTTACAAGATTTTGAACGAGATGTGAGAATAGACAATATTATTGAAAATGAATTAATAATATCTCTGAGTGGTGACAGCAGTGATGAAGATGACAATATTAATAACAGTTCTGATAGTTCAACTGAATAAATGCAATTTTTTTGTTAAATTATGTACTTCAAGACTTTTGCTCCTTAAATTTAAGATAGAAAAATAATAATGGGACAGGGATTCGCCTGATGATTTTTAAAATTCACATATGTTTCAAGTCCGTATCGATTCTTTCACATTAATCGATGTTTTTAAGCAGGTCACCTCACTATGAAGATAAATCTGACAGACGTCAAATGTTACCTATTAACGTGACCTGACTATAATTATTTAAAAATATTATTCTCTTAATATTAATATTCTTTTAATCATGTAATATCCAAAAATTAGGTCAATGGAATCATTATCATGCATTTCTTTTGATATACTTTACTATCATAAAACCACTTATCTGTAACCTATTTTACTACCAATAAACAGGATGATGAACTTCTTATCAATTATTGACAACACACCACAAATGTTTGTTTGTTTGTTAAGATATTAAATAACTAAATATGTATAGCGATAGCAATATTTAATATTTTTTGCAAATTTTACTTAGTTTTTATACACAATATATTAAGAAAGTAGAAGAAAGTTTAAAAATTTTGTTCAATGAAAAACTCTATTTTCAGGGTCTACAATCAATTCGGGAAGTATATGGATCTTTAGACAATGTTATAATAATAACCTTAGCACCAGAACTACCTGGTGCTTTGGAAGCAATTCAAGATTTAACAAAGCTTGGTATAAAAGTGGCCTTAGGTCATTCTTCAGCAAGCCTTGCCCAGGGTGAAGAAGGTGTTAAAAGAGGTGCAAATTTGATCACACATCTTTTTAATGCTATGTTACCAGTAAGTTTATTTTTTATTCATAAAAAAATATTTGAGTTATTTCATATTGTGTCTTTATTTGATCTACTCTCCTTGTGTGTATGTTCGACTTTGCATTTGTGCGAGTGCAGTGGTACGGACAGGTACGGCTTGTAGCGTAGCGCATTCCGCGCCCGCGCATAAAACCCGTTTACACTGGTTTTTGAAGCACATCCATTGACTTTCAGCTATTACTTACACAAATGCAAAACTTTCGCCACGAGAACTATAAGTCTATATGAAAGCCACAGAAAATAAACAATAAGTACTGTTGTGATAGAAACACTGAGCTAATTTTAATTAACAAAAGCAGTTATTTTAAAACATATACAATGTGCATTTTGCATAATGCATTGTTCTCCGTCAACTTCTTACGCTATTTTTTTTTTGTTTTTATCAGTTAAGACATTTTTTGCTTCATTTAACAATTTCCTCCCCTAATTGCCTGTTGAAAACGTGTATTATGATACACCAAGAATTACTCGGATTTTTTTTTCAAAACACAAAGGCACTAGATATATACGCTATGACAGAGTTTCCCATTTGCCGGAGTCGCAACCCTGTACCGGGCCATCAAAATAAAATACCGGGTTACAACATTCCCGCCTTGCTTTACTATTAATAAATGTGTATTATTTTACCTAATGGAAACCAGCTTGGGTTTAAAACTATTAAGAGGGTCACGAAGGGGCAGTTTGAAAATTACCGGGCCATGGCAGAAGAATGTTTGGGAAACACTGCACTATGACTATATAATATGACGATAAATAACTTTAAAACAGATAAGACAAGCAGATATATAAACCACATGCCTAATTAATATCATTTTACTAGTGGTAGTGTGCCAATGAATCAAAAAAGTATGCCAATTTACAAGCACTATATGTAAAATGGAATTGACAGAATTTTAAAATTTTTGCACAGCGCAAAAATTGTTGAAAGCATTCTTGATTCATTAATGGCAAATACACACAGAATGAAAAAAGCTACTAATCTTGTATCCTCTTCAAAGTTAAACTACTGAATAATGTCCCAATACATTTATTTATTTAATCAAAAAATAATTATAAAATATTATTTTTTTTTTTCATAATAATATTTTATAATCATTTCTACATCAGCTAAAAATACTTTACAAAATTATACTTGAGGAACAGTTTTTTTAGTTTCACCACAGAGACCCTGGCTTAGTAGGATTATTAGCGTCCACAACCGAAAGACAAGTGTACTACGGGATCATATCCGATGGAATACACACTCATCCAGCTGCTCTTAGAATAGCCTGTAGAACTAATCCTGAAGGTAATTATTATAATAAATTCATTATTTAATACCCAATTTATGTCTCATAAATCTAATACTTTTATAGATTTACACAATACGAATTTTATTTCCTATTCGGCGTTCATTTCAGTGAAATGTGTATTTCATATCCATACAATTGACATTTAATTGACATTTAAAAGTTAATAAATCTATATTAAAACTATCTATTATAAAAGTTCAGAAGGGTTTACAGAAATAGTATTCAATAGTTAACAATTTCATTTATTGCTCTCTCAAATGCTTAAACAATTTATAATCTCTTAGTACTCAAATCGCTGACTGTCTATCTTACATATTAAAAATCAATTATTATGACACATTGAAAAACTGCCTGTAACACTATAAATTGATTGTTTACGGCTCTTGCAAATAAGCACTGAAACGACGTGGTGTTTGTATTTTTATTCTATGCATTTACTTTGTAGGTTTAATACTCGTGAGTGATTCAGTCGCAGCACAAGGTCTAGCGGATGGGGATTACCGGATCGGACCGCAAGCAATTAATGTGGAAAACGGTCGGGCCTACATAGCTGGTACCAAAGTACTGTGTGGAAGTACCAGCGCTCTCAACCAATGTGTTAAAATTTTCAAAGAATCCACTAGTAAGTTTGTATGCTTAATATTCGGTTAATTTGCTTGAAGAAAACTTTCTCAGGTTTAAGCGAATATTCGACATTATAAATGAAACTACCTTTTCGAATTCGAGAGACCATGGTCTCGCCTGTGACCATGATTGCTGTAAAGCATTCGAAACGTCGGGAACTAAAAATTAAAATAAATCTGCGACAAAAAATTCGAAAAGGTAGTTTCATTTATAATATTGCTTGAAGAACTTATTTTTTTTTTTCATTTATTTGCTTATTTTCCTTTAAACCATTTTTATATTTAAATATTCAGACAGACATAGATTAGACTTCTGAATGATATATTCGATCCATATTTTTTTCGAGTAGTAGGTACATTGAATATTTTTTGGAAAATCCTATGGAAAGGCCGAATCTACACTTTAGGATTTTTGTCTCTTAGTGAACGCATCACCAGAGAAAACCACTGGATAGATTTTGATGAAATTTATATAATGAAAGCTGGTTATCCGGCTCGACGTAACATAGGATAGTTTTTACTGCCGGAAAATATTTCATTTCTGAGAAATCTATACCAATGGTTAAAAAGTATCACGTGACGAACCCGATCAAAGCGAGATTGAGTTCCTCGTTTATAATCCAATGGTTAAAAAGTATCACGTGACGAACCCGATCAAAGCGAGATCGAGTTCCTCGTTTATAATAAGTATCACTCTAAGGGCGCGTGTAGACGCTAAGAAAACTCACCGTGTCTAAACAAGAATCTTTTCGGATGTAGCCGCGAAAATTTTCTCATCTGCTTCAGACAAGAAAAATAGATACGTGTACACGATAAGAATATTTTCGTACTGTCGTGCGTAGGGTTTGGTAGGATGCGCATGTTAATTGGTTTGTGAGACTGGGTGGATTATATTGCGCGGTAAGCTTACGTTAGATAATACAGTTAGAATATTTTTTTGCATTTTAAACAAAGCTTTTCTCGTGTGAAATAATTATTTTTAAAAAGTATAAAAATTATATAGTAATGTTATAATTTTTCGAACAATTTCTAGCGGTAAAGTTTATCCGTAGTTTTTTAGTAGTTAAATTAAGTTTTGTTCGTTTGTTTTTTAGAACTAATTTGAACACGTTAACAGAGACAATAGGTAATATGGATAAAAGAGTCGGTACTACTTCGTTTCGTTTCGAATCATCATATTGATTCGAATTGAGGGTTTATTCGAATCATGATTCGATTTTTTTGTCGGGTGATTCGAGTCCTATCACTAAAAATTATAAATTGTAGGAACGACTATACAATGTGAATGTCAATGTCCACGCATAAAATATACTCAACCTAACCGAACCACCCAGCGGCTCGCTTCCCCCGCCCCCTCTCAACACAGAGCCCGTCGTGTCGCGCGTAGATAAGATTTTTTTCTTACATATCGCCTGAATATGTACACGGGTCGTGCGTAGAAACGACACGAATTCTTACGTAGCGCCGGCAACTTTTCTTACCGTGTACAAGCAGTAAGATCTATCTGGTATCCGTAACACAAGCCTCGTAGGTTATGGAACTAAATGATGCTGTGTGTTAGTCCTAACATATTCTTATATACAGTTTTTTTTTACAGATTGCTCATTAGAATATGCTTTAGAAACTGCATCTCTACATCCTGCCAAAGCTTTGGGAATAGAGAATGTAAAAGGAAATTTAAATTTCGGTTCTGACGCAGACTTCGTCATTATGCAACCTAATACTTTAGAAGTTCAATCTACTTGGATAGCAGGTGAATGCGTTTATAAGAGAATCTAAAAATGAACCCTATTATTTTATAACGTTACCTTATTGTGATAAAAAAAATATATATAATATACAAAATTAATAATGCACTAAGTGCTTCTCTACATATATATGAAATATATTGAAATAAATATTAAAATTTTCTTTCGAGTTTCATTACACATTAATTCATAAGGATTTAGGGAGTTGAGGTATAAATAAAAGAAGGCTTGATAGTGGCATGGAAAATCTTTATTGAAGTAAATATATTTATAAAGTCAGTACAATTTAAGTTCAATAGTTTCCAAAAATATTAAAGTGCAGGTTGCTGATCACCTGGCAATGTTAAATATGATTATTTCTTAATTAAAATACAAGCTAATATTGAGAAAACTGTAATATGTGAATAATAACATGTATATACCTAAATAAAATCATGACAAAAATATATTTTAGGCAGGCTCTGACTTACACTGCTCTGTGCTGTTGTTATCCTGGCCACAGTTCACAACTAGTACATAATAAACTTAATCATTAAGAGGCCGTAGAGGTCACGTGACAACGCGACTGCCGCAATAGGACATTCGCACTGTCCCAAGTGACATCGACGGCTAATAAATTTGGTCAAAATAAGATGTGCAACTAGTCAAAAAAAACAAATTCTACGCGTGTCCACACGAATATATGGCATGCCGAATAAGGTGACAATGTAGCGCGATCAATTCCTCCAGCGTAGTGGACAAACATGAAAACTAGTTGGGCATCTTAATTTTTACAATAAAATCAAGTTACAAACTACGCAATGTATATTCATGTATACAATAATTACTAAGTGTATGAATGTATAATAATGTAAATACATTTTCATGAAAAAACAAAATAATATCATGGAATATTTCAAAGAGCCAAAATATTTGAGATTAACTCTACCTCGATATTATTAACTTCTAAGATCTAGGCACAATGCAGCAAAGACTCCTGTATGGATAACAATATTTTCGTTGACTGTGGGGCAAAATATTTTAATTTATTTAGTCAACATCATGACACAGGGTGTGCTGAAGTCATTTTCTAACACTGCTAGTGCGTTGAGAGTAACTGATGCAATTGTAATAGGCTTAGAAACGTTAGGAACAGCCTGGATCGGAGTGAGCAGGAAGAAGTGACGTCGAATTAGAAAAGACAATGCCTGCGATATTTTTTGCTTCGCTAACAATACGTCCAAGGTATATACTTTAGAAAAAATAGGTACTTAATATTCCCGAGTAAGTTTTAAAATAATAAAACGTTAGGTATTTCCAAAATATTAATAAGATAACATATTAATGTGGACGCTGAAGTAAACGGTATATCGGCAGTCATCGTCATTCCTACGGTGATGATGGCAGTTTAGAGAATGGTTTCAGAGCCTGTTCCGTGTGTAATGCTGTTGGCTCCCCTTGCAACTTGCTCTTATCGCAAGTCGCTATGAAGGCAACTACATCTAATAAAATTTTTAACGTTTACAATTTTTCAAACTTTACGGAGGGTATTGTCTGTTAGATATATTTCGTGTCACTGAAGTCCACTACAATACATACACCCCATGTGGACTACTTACTAAGTTTAAAATACTTTAACAGAATAAAATTATTGAGCAATATATTCCTATGAGAATATAATAGACATTTGCTCAGCTGCACCAACACTACGGAAAAAAATAGTTAAATTCTAATATCAAATACCAATGCACACTCCACAAATGTCATTTTCATATCAAAAAGATTAAAATTATTAATTAAATTATAAGCATTAAAAGAAATCTTTGGATCAAAATTAAAATATGCATTTAGATCATGCACCTTCCACTTCACACAAACACAAATTACAAAAATATTCAAGTGTTAACATAAAATGACAAGAAACTTAAAACGTGTAAACCTAGCGTATACTTAAAACTAATTTAAAAACAAACATACATCTAAACGAGATGAAAATACAGATGGTGTACAATTATGTAAGTAAAACAAGGTCCTCTCACATTACGGCAAATGTAAGCAAATAAACATGGCGTGCATTGGTGCAGTATTCCGTACTGTCCAAATTTAGGGCAAAACCTAAGGCAAGCGCTAACTAAATGTTAACCGACGATATTAAAGACGATCATTTCTCTGTCTACATGTGGCGTATTGTGAGACAAATAGATTCATATGATATGTTTGTTATTTACTGAATAATTTGCGTGATGAATATCCAAAATGGCCGCTTATGTGAAAAAAATTATGCTTATAGTTAAAGAATCAAATGAATTAAAAAATAAGACACTACAATACGTAAATACCAAGAATTGTATATTAAAATATTTGTACTTTTACTGACTAAAGGAAAAAACATTGGCAACTGCTAATAATCCTACGATTGTAAAAAAAATAACTTGTATAATGTAGATTGAAAATGGTCTTCTCAAATTCGTTCACTCTAGATGTGGAATGCAATTAGAATTCTTTAACAATATTAAAAGGTATAATAATATATTAAATTTTTATAATCAGCTCAACAATGTATATAATCTATAATAATTTAAAAGCCTAGATCCAAACTGTGATACTTATTGCACAAGCACTCTGTGGCTTAAAGTTCCGATCGGAATAGAGCTCACAACCTTAATTGTTGGTTTTTGAAAAGTGGAGAGACCAAATAAGTCGGTGGTGTTAAGGTGGGTGAAGAAACGTAACAAACAAACAAACATGCTACACAATACATATCGACGATGACTATTACTTCGGTATATTTAAATAGTATCTGTACCATACAGCGATGACGATATAATGTTACAAACAATTCGTAGATCACTATACTTGTCAGGCAAGCAGGTGATCAGCTTACTGTGCCCTAACCAGACCGAAGACTATATGAGAAAAAGAAAAATTGGCCGAACCCCACCCACAATCATAAAGCGGTCCAATAATCATAAATAGTCACCGGATCATACTGAATTATTGACTGATACTGACTGATTGATATAGCTGAATCACAAAACTAAATCTTCCATTGTGTACCGACATTTGACGATGTTGACGCAAAAAAGAATGGGAACAGTACCGTATTGAACTTCCCACCTACAAGTACATGTTTGTTATAATCCGATGTCTATTTGCGAAAGACAATACCAAAACTCCACCGCTACCGTCGATCTGTGCTTGGTGCCACAAAATAGGCAATACGCCCACCTCCAATAGGGAGGGTAACATTAAGAGCTCACCTTGTGCGCTGCGAACCCTACTTATATCACACTATATGGCACTAAATACAATATTTTCATAGCCATTTTATTATTGAATCGCGCCAAATATATCTGGAATATTCATTCAATTTTTTTGGGCACTGATAAAATCCACTTTTATACTAGTGAAAATTATAAAGGCCCGAGTTAAAATCGAAACAAAGACCGCGAGTGCCTTATAGAGTGCCATATAATGCAATAACTACATCTACTAAGTTATTATTGCTGGATACATAAGGGAATATAGATTCAAGAGAAATATATTTACCAAAATTGCTTTAAAGTGTATATAGGTAACTTTTAAGATTCCCGAGAAAGGCTACTGTAATGTACTCTAATGATACAATTATTATCAAGTAATGTCAATGGACAATAGATACCATTTGACCTGCCATTACCCCATGACTAAGTGCTTACTTGCTACAGCAAGAATATACAGCCGATGGGAGGTCGATGCAGCCCCGTATGCCCCCCCCACTCATACTCCCCCTCCCCCCTCCCCGCACCGCCGCGACCGCCCCTAACAACGCTAACAACCACCCTAGGGCAAACACGTCATACAGCTCCTTGTATATCAATTGAAAAATACTAACATCTACGTAAACCTCTACTTCGACACCTACATAAGATACATGGCAAGAACAAAAGGAAACATTGTCAACGATATATCACCAAACTAATTAAGTGTAAATGATAATAAGTAATATATTATACAAATGATAATACTTTCAAATACACGGCCAAATAATCAAGCCGATGCAATAATAATTAATAATTATTTGAAAAATTACACATATATTTAAAACTTCAAATTTATTCATATTGAAATTCACACATAAAATAGTATAATTTGTAAAATTATCCAAAACTTATCACACCACTTTTTAATAATTTTATGCAACCCTAAGCAATATTATTAATAGCGTCAAACGCTCCCTTTGGGGCTTATAAGTTCTATTTCGGTTAATTTTACGTCACTAACACACAATAATTTTGATCAATGGACAACAAATAAAAATTGAACATTATATAATAATATTAAAACCCTGAATATTAATAAAACAAAAAAAAATTGGCAACAATAATTAGTAACTAATTTCACAATATCATACAATAAAATAATTACTATGTGCATGCACAAATATCGTAAGAAAATAATTTGGCAGTAAAAATTCGTAACTAAGGCCTATCGCACTGGCCAAAAATACTATAAATATAGGCCCCGAACGTATACTAAAACGAAACATTTAATGACGAAATCAGAGTATTAATCACACCTATCATCAACGAAGGGCAATGACTCATTTATAACCTAGTTCAAAAATAAAGAAAATAAAATTCCCTAATACTATCGGGACAAAAATCCTGAAACAAATAACTTAAAAACAATAAGAAAAATAAACCCAAAAGTTACTTACTAATAAATAGAGGATTCAAGACTTAACGTCAAATTAACCAAGATCGGGTCACGCCGTGATTCCTTCGATCTCTGGCTCTGGTCTCCTTAGCAGTTCCATATGTCACTCTATTATTGCTTATATCACATATGTTGCATGTATTTAAGAACTTTTACAATACACAACAAATTATTCAAATACATATTACTAATTAAGTACATACATTTAAATTACACGTTACATTACTAGTGAATTGCTAAAATATTTTTTTTTATATGAATGATAATAATATGGCTCAGCAATACACTATTATTTTGGTTCCGTATTGTAAAATTAAATCGATATAAATTAAAATAATAACGTTATAGCTTAAACTTCTATACATAGGAATTCAGGAACTTAAATCGTTCAAAAAAAATATAATAATATATATATTTCGAATTACTCAAACGATACTTGCATGCCTTTTAGTTTCACCAATATCAAAAAGAATTAGAGAGCACTTCAAATAACAACAATTTGTAAATAAAATATCACACATCAATCGTAGGTGGTCTGGTTAAGTACTTCAATTAATACATGGATAGACGGACATTGCAAATCAGTGGACTTTTAATACTAGACTTTCGTGTTCTGACGGTAAACCAGTTACCAATACAATATCGTTAACATTAAATTTAACATAGAAAATAAAGTGATACAAAATACTAACTTTGGAAGACGAAAGTCGAGACGAGTAAAATTAAATGTGTCAAAAATTCCGCCATCACGATTTGCAACACTTCGTACAACCATATTATTATCAATATTTATTAACATAGACAAAACCGACAAATATTAATTTTACATGTAACATGAAAATGTTTGATGTAATTATTACTCTACTAACCACAATTTTAACATTTTTTTTTCAACTACTACCTAAAATTTTTTTTATGAATCTCAATTTTGAATATTAAATGTGGATAGCTATAAAAATATATACTTTGGCGAACTGTATACGAATTTTAAAACACATTGTTTGTAGAAATAAAATTTGTTTATAATGGCACGTTCATGAATATACATATGTCTTAATAATTTCTATATATATGTAATATAATACTTTCTTAGATTTACGCGAATACTTGACATTTTAAATAAAACTATATTTCCGGATTTTCTTACGAACTTATACGGGAGAGGCTCCCATGACCATATTCGGTGTAAAAATCCAACGTCCGGAACTTAAAGTAAAAACAAATCCGCAAAAAAGTCCGAAAAGACAGTTTCATAAATATTAATATTCAAAAACGAAATGCGACAAGTGGAGTGCTAAACAGCTTTGTGACGCGCAATACCCGTGATGCAAAATGTCGCCTCGTACTCATAAAATTTCAAAATCCAAATTTTCATGAAATCTATATACACGAAGATGCCACATAAACAGGTAAATGTTCAGTATCCGAGTGGCTCCCAATATAATAAGATCAGATAAATTTCAATCAACCAAATCGTATATATCATCAACAGCCTACCCTTGAAAATTTTCAAATAGGCTCTTAAAACAAGAGTACATGAAAAAACGTTTTGTATAGACACAAGAAATCTGTAAATGGTAAATATATTTTAACGGACAATATATAATATTGTATACGCGATTAACCTAAACTAGATGGCACGTTATTTTAGTGTCGCCTCCTTTGGTCATAATCATAATATAATAATAATAATAAATTTTTGCTAATAATAAACTCAATTGTGCGTAATGACATATGTCCGAATACGGGCTGCGATCATAACAAGTTCCGAGTTTTGACGTGCCGTTATAACCGTTGTATGATGCACTAAAATGTTACATTGTCACTTGATTAATTTAAATCAAGGTATTAATTCAATAGCAATGTCCAACAACGATTACAAGGCAGTAAGTAGCAGTTTATTTGTGAGAAAATGTATGAAGAAATTTACGGAGTAACGCAATTAGTACCGAGGCGACACTCCCACGCAGACCCTAATTGACATGTATTATCTTCACTCGAACTAGGAACCATACCAGCTGCTAAATTTAGAAACATAATCAAATTTCCAGCCAACAGTCGGAAGTGCAAATATGCTGACATTTGGTCGTAGCTCAGTCACTATGGAGAGAGAACAACTACTCGCCTGACTACAACACAACCATAGTGTAAATATTTAACGATTAATTTAAATATCAAACCAATTAACTATATTTAAATCACTAAATCGATTTTTTCCAAGGTGAAAAACCTACGATCAAACTGTTCGTTCGTTCACGTACGTATTGACTGGATAGTAACATATGTAAAAAAAGATATTAGCCTAAACTTTGGATTGAATGTTATTATAACTAAATGCAACCATAGTAAAATGTGAGATGAATTAAACCGAAACAAGTATCTTAGTATACTTTGGGAATATCTATCCACACGCAGAAACTGGTTAGATCCTAAATTAAAATTTCACAACATAGGACAAAAATAATAAAAAATAATAAAATTACAGTTCACTGCGAGTGGATAGTGACTATCATGAAAAAAAAACACAAAACAATAAAACAGTCAAATACTGGTTTAGCAAAAATGTTAAGCTTTGTAAAATCAGCAATTAAATATAATAATATAAGGGAATAAATGTGAGATCTTGTAGTATGCAGACTTACAGCCATTGAGTTGTTCCTCAGACAATGTATAGGGTGTTGAGGACTAGAACATGGTGATTATTCTTAGCCAGAGTGACGATGTAACCTTCTGACGTTATCTTCAGACCGCAGCAGCGAGACACCTGTAATTCGTTATAGTATTACTAGCGGTGCCCGCGGCTTCGCTCGTGCTAAGAGTGAATAAAATAAACATTTTTGCTAATATACTGTTACTTATAATGTACCAAGGACTGATTCCCCATTTAAAGTTCTGGCCCTCTTTTCTGAAAACTACTGTGTAGCATCCTGCCGTGCCGCCACTGCTGCGCTTTCTAAAACTTATTTCCTATTTTTAACCAATTTTGCTACTATGTGTATCATAATTTCTTTGTGTGTTTTTCGTTAATGATAAACTGATGTACGTGGTTCATTGTTATGGACTTATGGTAAAAATTACTGTTAAATATTTCTCCTACGCAAATTGTGCCACCCTCGTTAACCCCCATAGGGGTTGATTTTCAAAAAACGCTTAGATATGTATCTCATAATTTGTATTGCAGAGCATTATTTCAGTTTCACGCAAAATATTTCAATAGAATTAAATTTCCCATACAAACTTAGCCACCCCCTTTAACCCCCAATGGGGGTGAATTTCGAAAAACCCTGAAATACGTGTTTCATCATTTGTACTAAAAAGCATTAATTCAAAGTTTCATGCAAAAATGTGCAATAAAAATATTTTTCTCATACAAACTTTGCCACCCCTTTTAACCCTTTTAGGGGTTGAATTTCCAAAAAATAATATGCCTATTTCCTTCTCATGAATGCAAACTATCTACATACCAAAGGGTCTAGCCGGATAAGCATAACGAATCTGCCCCCAAATGGGAACCTTTATCAAACCTTATGTTTTAATATCTACTTGATTTATAAATACGATTGATGTACATATCGCGACCAGATTCCGTTTTGAACCTGAGATATGGGAAAAAATAACCTTTCGCATGACTATTTTTCAAAGTAATATATCTCAAAAACTGATTACGTTAGAGAAGTGAGACTAATGCGAGGCTTTAGGTTACATTGCATACTATATCATATATTTTTTATAAATTTTTAGAACCATTTTTTTCTAAAAAAAATGAAAAAATAAACAAAAAATATTTTTTATTTTTGTGTTTTCTGAGACTTACAATCACAAAAATAATATATGTTGTGCTTCTTTATGTGCACTATTACTCATAAAAATTACGTACGAAAAAAGTTGGTGTAACACTTCGAAAAAAAATTAAATGTGATGTACGCCCTATACTATACCGTTGTAGTATAAGGCCCACAATAATGCACAAGGCACCAACTTATTTTAGAACATTGGTAATCATTTTTAAAAGATAGAATAATTCTTCAGAAAGAGAAGAAAAGACAACCAGTATACATTTTTCGTATTAACACCACTTATTCCTTTACGTGTATAATCAAAATATAAGAAACAAAAAATATAAACAATCGTCATTGGTGTAATTAATTTCAACTCGAATACTTTTAGTTGCAAATAATTTGGGTAGACCTCACCAGAACGCACAATTTAGGACAAAGTACGTCCTTATGACAAATAATAAATGATAATAGCTGCTCTATGAGAACAGCGTCCTACTAAGCTGTTGTCATTGGGGCAATAACAGCAATAACGGAGAATATTGTTGTAATCACATCCCTTGATTTTACTTAACATTGAAATGGAATTTCAATATAATCATCATTCATAATATGTACTCGTAAAATCACTATCACTAAGTACAACTATGCAAAGTCTATCGTATTTACATTCACTATATCTCCGATGGTAATAATTACAAAAATAGTATCTGTTATTGCTGTTATTGCCCCAATGACAACTGCTGCTGTTCTCATATAGCAGCTATTATTATTTATTACTAGCAATTCCCGCGGCTCCGCCCGCGTTCTAATAATTATTAAACTTGGTCTAAAAATTAAGAAGGGTTCCGTTTTTTTCCTTTTTAGGTACAGAACCCTAAAAACCATAAAGATATGGAGAAGGCCACCCATATCACCTAGGGGATTAAAAAATAGTCTAAGACTTATCCTGAGACCTACCAAATATACATAGACAATTTCATTAAAATCGTCCAAGCTGTTTAGGAGGAGTTCGATAACAAACACTGTGACACTATAAGATATTTATACATTAGAAGAAGATTTATCATAAGGACGAACTTTATCCAAAATTATGCGTTCTGGTAAGGTCTACCTCAATTATTTGTTTTTAAAAGTATTCGGGTTGAAATTAATTACACCAATGACGATTGTTTATATTTTTGTTTCTTATATTTTGATTATACACGTAAAGAAATAAAAATGGTGTTAATAATAAGAAATGAATACTTGTTGTCTTTTCTTCTATTTATGAACAATTATTCCATCTTTTAAAAATTACTAAATTTAAAATTACCTATGTTCTTAAATAAGCTGGTGACTTGTGCGTTGTTGTGGGCCTTATACTACAACGATATACTATAAGGCGTAAATCACATTTAATTTTTTTCGAAGTGTTACACTAACTTTTTTCGTACGTGATTTTTATGAGTAATAGTGCACATAAAGGAGCACAACATATATTATTTCTGTGATTGTAAGTCTCAGAAAACACAAAAATAAAAAATATTTTTTGTTTATTTTTTCATTTTTTTTAGAAAAAAATGGTTCCAAAAATTCATAAAAAATATATGATATAGTTTGCAATGTAACCTAAAGCATCGCATTAGTCTCACTTCTCTAACGTAATCAGTTTTTGAGATATATTACTTTGAAAAATAGTCATGCGAAAGGTTATTTTTTCCCATATCTCAGGTTCAAAACGGAATCTGGTCGCGATATGTACATCAATCGTATTTATAAATCAAGTAGATATTAAAACATAAGGTTTGATAAAGGTTCCCATTTGGGGGCAGATTCGTTATGCTTATCCGGCTAGACCCTTTCAGCAAAATCGGTTGGGTGGTTTGGGCGTGAAAAGGTACAGACAGACAGACAGACAGACAGACAGAGTTACTTTCGCATTTATAATATTAGTATGGAAGTATGGATTTAGAATGACTAAAAATAAAGAAATTCTTCAAAAATTTTTTTAGTCACATAATGTAACATGTTGGAGTGTCAAGTTGTTTTTTTTTTAAATTAAATATAGAGTGTTAAATAATCTCTAGACTAATTTAATTTCAATTACATTAAAAAAAATACCGACATTTATTTGATGCTAGTTAAAAAAGTAACGTGAAATGATTAATGATAAAAATAACACAGTAATCTTAATTGAAGTTTCGCTTTAAGTGTAAAGCTTTATATAGGGCATGCCAAGAACAAATTATTTTAAACTTTATTCTCCGCGACTTACGTAATATGCTTTTCCTTTGCTTGCATGCCTTTTTATAATATACACTAGTACTTTAGACTTCTCGATCTCTGTAATTATGCTTTGCACTTCTACGCGACTTAACTACGCCATTCATGTACCTTCACTAAGCAGGGTACTTACATCTTAGTAACATATATGAATAATTCATTAGTTCAGTCATTTATTAAAATCCGATATGAGGGATCAGGGCCTATAGCCAACCGGCATTCGTTATGAAGCGATTCGATTTCTACAATCGTCATCGCTTAAACGCAGCGTATGCATCTTGAACTTTAAATCACTATTAATTGAAATGAATGTACATTGTCTTCCATCATCTATTCGTTGACAACAGATCACGTGACAAATCTAAGTCATACGTCAAACCCATACATTTTGGACTTTTCTACTATCGCTTTCGCTAATCGATTGTTACTTTGTCTAGGCCCTCAGGCCATTATACACCACACTGGTTAAGTGCGAGTTGGCGGACTCAAATTAATTTGGAAAACTTACGTTTTCTCGACCATGCAGGTTTCCTCACCATGTTTTCCTTCACCGTAAGACAAGTGATAATCATGAAGAAAATAATTCACACATGGTCTCTTCTATCGGCCACTAAGACCCGGGATTCCAACCTACACCACATAATATACACACCTTAACATAGGGGCATTCAAACTCAGTGACGAGCACGCCATCCCGCGTGAACACTGCCACGTGGAACTTATTCCCGTGGGAATCCCCGATGAGCACGTCGCCCGCGTCCGACACGTCGATGCCGTTGGGGAAGTTGGTCACGTTCTCGCACCCGATGCGACGGAGGAACCGGCCCTCGTCGTCGAACACGACCACGCAATGCCCCTTGAAATCGCACACGTAGAACTCTTTACCTGCAAATAGTTTTTTGAAGTGAAACTTCTTATGAGACTTCCAAACAGGGTTGCGTTAAACGTTTAACGCAACCTTTGGGTTTTAAGTCTCGGAAATGTAAAGCTTTAGATTAGTATAAAATATAAACGAGTACCAGTACAAGTACCAGGCACTCAGAGACGGGGAAGAGTTAGCGCCACCACCCCTCAGACGGTCAAGATGCGCAGGTCGGGGATCTCACCCACCGCAAGTCAGTGATTTTTAATGTGTGACGTTGTGTAGCATACAATATAACTTATGACGTGGCTGCTCATGCTGGTGATCGTGAGGAATAGTTTTTGAAGTGAAATTACAATATCATTAGTATTTGTAGTGTGTAAACAGTGAGTTAAATTTATAATATTTATTCTTATACGAGTAGACAAGCACTACCGAATTTTGTCTCATTTAAAAAAATATTATTAGTTACTAGTAAACCCAGCCCACTCCACTGGGCGCAAGTTTAATTAAATTTAACAGTTTTTATAATTTTCTAATAAAATAAAAGTAGCCTAAGTTACTACTCCTTATAACATTAGCTATAGGCGAGTGAAAATACCGTCAAAATCGGCCCAGCCGTTTCAAAGATAAATAAGTTAACAAGAATCAAAATACATGAGAGAAAAAATATCTAAAACCAAATTTACAATAGAAACACCAACATGTTCCCAATAAAAAATCTTACATCCCGTACCCTTCCTTCCACCCTTCACTATAAGTTTAACCTTTTTAATACTAAAATATTCAGAATAGTGTTAGGTAACAACTCGGCAACCACATATACAGTTGAATCACAACATTTTTTCGAGTTTGGGAGGTTTAAAACTTATCGAGGTTCAACATAAAGAGGTTCCACTGTAGTTTAAACAGGGATATTTTTACCTAATTTATCGTATGAAATTAAAAAAATATATATTTAGTACTTATTTAACTAAAATATTAAACACAACATACCACTGATAGCGATATCCGAAGGCTCCCGCATGCATTCGCTGCAGTCGAACCAACTCATGAGGTCGCCTTCTTCAGACAGTATGAAGACCGTGGGCGTGACGCTGTCCACCGCCACGATGAGGCCTTCCGCGGTCACGGCCAGCCCCGCGACTATATCGATGAATCGGACCTACGAATACGCCCACATACGTTATATATATGTATGTCAATGCACATATTGTGTATGCTCGACGACACGTTTGGCTCAGTTGTACCAGCGATCGCGAGTTCGAGTTCCGTTGGGGATATTAATTTATGTTATGACCATGTTGACGAATGACGAATGTTTATACCCAAGTCATGGATGGGACATCCATATAGTTGTATGAGTAATGTATTAACTATCTGGTATGCACAACTCAAGCCTCTTAGCTTACCATGGAACTAGATGATGCTGTTTGGTAATGTCCCAACATATTTATATACGTCGCCGGTAAATTGTAAAAATGATATTGTATGAAAAGAACACGTTTGATAAAACTTCTGGAAATCATTTCCTATGTATTTTTACCTGTATAATGTTATTATTACACTAGTGCAATTATGATTTAACGATTATTACAATTTCCTGAATTTTAAGCAGATACGTAGAAGCTTAGTTACTTAGATATACCAAAATCGTATGAATAATATAATATTTAAGTAAATCGCATACAAAGAAGAAATTTATAGAGGTATAGTAGGGTAATACTATTAATGCATATTATATAACTGTACTCTAAAAGAAGCTCTCTCAAAAGAGTTTTGCCTCTCGTAAAATTTTAATTTGCAGAATCTTATTTTCATCTGGAAAATAAAGAATTAAATTTTAGACTGTTTTTGCTAATACAGTGAAGGAAAACATCTAAAATAAGCAAGTAAGAATACATAGTTTCTGTTCTACTCTCTCAACTCCTCGTAATCTCTAGCCGGCGGACTGTAGTAAGAAAAAGTTGTAAAATAATAATAATGGAAGTAAAAATTATATATAAAAGAAAACATACAGCGATCTTCTTCAAGAAATGTCCGTTCTTGGTGAATATTTGCATGCGCGACCTCTCGTTGCCGCGGTCGCACACCACAAACTTGCCGGTGGCGCGCACCACCGCCACCTTACGGGGGTACCACAGCTGACCCTCTTCTTTACCCGCCACGCCGAAATTGAATTTATGATTGCCGGACTTATCGAATACCTACAAAGAACATTCACATTTATCATCATTAATCTAGTATCTTAATTACCAAGGTTTGTGTGTGTGCATGTGTTTGTTTTTTAATAAAATTTTGCGAACAGATAATGACCCGAATAAATACACAGGCTACATTTTGGCACCTAAGGAGCAAATCGAGAGTAAGACACGAAATAATATTAATTAAAGCCCAACGCCGTGTAATTGATTTTTAAAAGCAATTATTCTATACTTTATTTTATTTAAAGATTTGATTTTTTGTGTTACGATTTAACTCAAAAACTACTAGGTGGATTTTTTAAATATTTTCCACCATTAGAAAGCTACATCTTTACCGAGTAACATAGGCTGTAATATATTTTCAAAAATATTAGATATCTTTACCTAAAATGGAAATTATTCCATTAGCTACCAGTAACCCAAGATATCACAATTTTGCCTATATAAGTCATTATTGTGCGTACGCTGCGAAACTGTTGACGATATATAAAATAATGTTCTATATATTAATAGTAAGTACTCATGCTTGCTCACAAAAAGCCCGCGATAGTATAGGTCTAACTATTATAGTTACGCTACAATATTAGTTTTAGTTTTAATTAATTAGTGCAAATACGGGTGGAATCGAATAACGGTGATATTTGTATCATGATATTAATCCTTTATCATTTTCAATGGTTTTATAAAAAAGGTTAATTATATATGTGTTAATTCCACTTTAAATTACTAGGATCTGACTTTTCGTTTAGAAGTTATGACGGACATAAAAAATCTCTGGGTAAGAAAAAAGGTTACTGTTTGAACAAATTGTCCTCACGTGCTGTTTATTAACAAATAGGTACTAATTAACGTATTTACGTTGAAAAATAGTTTTTAAATATTAAACTTTACTTATCAATTATATTCTTTTTATTAAACAAGCTTTATTAAGTATAATACAGTGGCAGTGACAGTCTACCAAACGCCGCCGTGTTGCCTGCAATCACGAAAAATGAACGTAGATAAAGAAGAAGATTTATTAGGAAGATAAAATAAATTGCATAATTATTATGTAACAATTTACTCATATGTAGTGTTATATGTACCCTAGCTCCTTATTTATTTTATTAATATTTTTTGACATTAGTTTTACTATTATTAATTAATAATATTAAAAAAGAACAATTTATAACAAAAAAAGTCCATAAAAAAATAAAAACCGAAGTTTGAGAACTGGTTTTCCAACCGTACCATAAGTACACGCCGCCATATATAAATATATTCTCTATCTGCGCGGCTTATACAGTGGAACATATAACTTCCTCCTTGTTTGAAGTCGGTTAAAAATTGGGCCGGTGCCAATTGGACTCGCGATACTCAGACTGGTAGCTTATGTACGTGGCTTGGCATGCCTTTTTAATAAATATTTATTACCATGTCTCAAAAAAATTAAAAAATAGGTAGGTATATTACCTTTTAATGAGATGTCGTTTGATGCATACATCAAAAAGGCAAACTTTAAACCCCCACAATAAGAATTTAGTTTTGAAAATTGTCTTAAATAACAAGTTAGATTATGTAGTCAGCCCTTTTTAATGTCCCACTGCTGGGCACGGGCCTCCCACAATACGAGGGGGAATTAGGCCATAGTCCACCGCGCTCGCCTAGTGCGTGTTGGCGGACTTCACAATATGTCTTTCGTAAACTTGATAGGTTTTTCTAAGACATGCAGGTTTCCTTAGGATGTTTTCCTTCACCGTAAGACCGTAAGACCGTAAGTGGTGATCATGTTAGAAAATGATTCGCACTTGAAAACATCAGAAGTGCGAGACACGGATTTGAACCCGCATCACTCGGTTATCCAAGCGAGCGCGTTACCACTGGGCCACCACTGCCTTAGTTAGATTATAATAGTTTAAATTTCAATAATATGTGTCTATAAACATGAAAAACCCATACGTACCGTGATGCGATGGTTATTGGTATCCGCGACAATGATGTCTTCATCGTTGCCGAGGCAGAAGCCATGGGGGGAGTTGAACTGTCCCTTGCCACCACCTAACTGGCCGAACTTGAACCTAATGTGCATTGGCGTTGCTTTGGTTGCCCTCACTAACGGTGCCGGGGGTGCTACCAGTGCAGCTTCTTCTGCAGGCGTCAGTAGGGGCCTGCCGGGGGAAACCCCTCGGGGACCCACACCGCCAATGCCACCTACACCGCCGAATCCGTTTACTTCTATAATGTACATTGTACTTCCTTAGATTTACGCAAATATTTGACATTTTAAATAAACTATCTTTTCGGATTATGTCGCAGTTAAAGGCAATATTGGACTGTTACAGTCTAGTCTAAATAAAATCCGAAAAGATAGTTTTATTAAAATGTATATTGTATTGAAATACTAGCTGCTGCCCGCATTTGTGTGCGCATTCCTAAAAACCACCATATATAGTATATACCCCTATTATGGTGGAGTAAAGCTTTTATTCAAGAAAAGCTGCAATGCCACAAACCGACCATATAAACAGAAGGACAGATTCTCAAATAAAATAGTTTATTGAATGTACAATGTACATTGTGCTGTATTTCTTTAACAAACTTTAAAGTGCTAAAATCTCATTCCAATTTCTCCAAAAAGTATTAGAACTACATGTGTGGTACAAAATTATATAACAAAATTCAAGTAATGATGGAGTTTTAAGGATAAAAACAACAATATTGATAAGTGTTGAAAACAAATTAGGTTTATATAAAGAATTTATGTATATACATATAAATAATAATTCAATGATATTACAAAAAAAATCAGTTAAAATTAAAAAATTAATAAGACTCACCAGTATTTAACCCGAGTTTGGCAAGAGCCTGCAAGTTGTTGTATGCTTGGGGTGAATTCAAATCTCCGGCAAGTAGTTCAGCAAGTGTGAAAGGAGGAGCTGGCGAGGCGTGTGGCGGCGGCGGTGCTTCCTTCTCCGCAATGCTAGCCAGCTGTTGCAAATTATATTCCACCATAGACGGCAAGGCTGGTACTCCCCCCACACCAGTAACTGCCCCCACTCCGGGAACATTGTTCACATTCACTACACCAGGGATCACACTCGTGTTGCTCACTGTGCCAACTGCACCAACTCCAGGCACGCCGATAGATGGCACTCCTCCAACTGGTACTCCCACTATACTGCTAACACCTGACACGCCGGTAACCCGACGTACGTTACCCAGTGGGAAATCATCGAAAACCGGTGCGTTAGTCACCGAAACGGCCGGGGAATGAGAATTCGATGTCACAGAAACGATAGCAGATGATTCACTAGCTCGCTTCCTCTCTTCAGCGCGGGTTGTTTCAGTATGAAATACCCCAAATGTTTCCTCTGCTATCGCATCAAACTTTTCCATTTTCGTGACAAACTCCAATGAATAGTCGACATCGAATTCAGGTGCTCCTTCTAAGAGTCGTGCAAATTGAGAAGCAACAATCTTCTTCAGCATTACAATCTCAGTGCCATCTCCACGTTGCAGGAGTCTAGCAGCAAATTTACAAGCGCAATCTATACGTTGGACAGTTTTATCAACGCGATCGAACAAATCCATTACTTTCAGCTCTCTTTCTTTGTGCAGCATCTCTAGTTCTTCTAAGGCTTTCTCGCGACGTCTTTCTAGAGCCGCTTTGTAAGCATGGAATGCTTCATTAACGACATTTTCAGCCTCGTCTCTTTGCCGTTGTAGCTCACCCAGAGCGTCATCGAGCCGGGCCGACGCACTCCCAGCGGCCACCGCTCTAGCGTTTGCCTCTAAAATAAAATTTCTCAGTTCTGCGCGCAAATTCGGTTCAGCATCAACAATGCGCTCGCAGCGGTGCTCGCCGACTTTGTGGTCGACAGTTAGACATTCTGTGCAAGCCCCAACCTCGCACTCACAACAGTAAAACTTGAGGCTTTCTCCAACGTGACGTGAGCAGAAAATTGGCTTATGCACAGCGGCTTTCTCCTTTGAAGATCGTAGAGCGTCAAACGGAACGACACGATGGTTTTCAAAACATCTCATAAACTCGTGGGCCGAGTTACAATTGGAACATAAGAAGTGAGAACAATCAGTGCATCTAGCAACCGCTGGTTCCTTGCTCTTGCAACAAGTGCAAACAACGGATTGATCCATGGAGGAGACATCCAAGATATTGGTGTAGACATAGTCGGAAGGAAGTGATGCAGCTCCACCTCCAGGCATCTATATGAATAATTCAGTAATAAGTTTCAACTGAACATAGTTATATTCAATTAAAAAAAATATTTATATTATTACCACCTTAGTTTCTTGTTTGCACAGAGGACATTCAACAGCCAAATCATATTTAAGTGAGTCTCCAGCCTCATTTACCATCAATTTGTCAATGCATGCTTCACAGAATACATGAAGGCATGACAACACACGTGGACTGCATAATTTATTGCTGTAATTATTATAATATTTGTTATATTGAACAATATACCTTTTTGAATACTCTTAATTCAAACTTAAAAGATAGTAGTACCTTATAAAACAGAGCCCTTTATTACCATTACCATACCCATTAGCTATTAGTTTTTGTCAACTATGTTCTAAATAAATTATTAAATATATACAAAATAAATTACTCACTCGCAAATTTTACAATTTTGTTCCTGGTTACCATTATCAGTAGACTCCAATGAACCCTCATCACCAAGACTAACAAGACCATCCCCAAAAAGCTCGCCGTTTATTTCTTCCATTTTAACTTATAATTACAGTGTTGTATAATGTATATTTTTTACCTCAATCAACAATAATCTGAAATTAAAAACAATAGTATCATTCCTGCTGCACTTAAAAATTTAATAATACCTTTATCAACCCAAGTTCATAAAGTATATCATAAAATTAAGTATGTCTTAAGTTTAAATGTTTTACTAAGGTAAAACATTATAGAGAACTATTAAGAATAGCCAGTCTACTGCTATAATTTATAAAAAACATCTGTGTTTAAGAGTTCATTAAAAAACTAACCCTTAATAAGTATTTAAATTTAAATACTTAATAAATTTGTATAGAAATAGCAAAAAAATTCAAAAAAAAATGTTTTATTACACTTGTTAATAATCTCTTGTTTTGTTGGATTACATTTTGAAGCACAACCAACATACATAAATACATCCATATAAATTTAGTTTAAGCTTAACTTTTTTACTTGTTTATGCAGATAATACTTAACAACCTTACTTACAATTACTCAAAAAAGTAACTCATAACTCAACAAATAAGATAGACAGGCAAAGCCAACCAGTTTTTTATATTTACAGATAGTACTTTTTATAACTACTTACAAATAATGTGAGATATTGATTTAACTATTCTATTTGATTATTATTGCCAAACATCTACCTATATGACCCCAACGAAGTACTTAGCAGGTTACTAGTATTTCTGTTAGAAAATAACATGCACTATTTTTACTTAAAAAATTTGAAGAAACAAAATGTTAATAAAAAGTGAAATGTACCTTCAGATATTTAAATAACTATTTCAAAAGATAAAACCTTATTAAATATGAAATTTACAAAGCAATAAATATATTTATAAAAAACAATACAATTTCAAATAAGAAAAAAATATTGCACCTTTACAATATCTATTATTACAAATATTGAATGCATTGAATAGTTTCAAAAAAAAACATTCCTATTTACTATAAGAACTGTTATAGATATTTTTCAAGACAATACCTATTTAATATGAAGTGAAATAGGTTTCAGGTGCTTGTAACACACATTTTATGTTTTCGATTCTAGCAAAAAGATAACAAAATCTGATTTAATGATTTGATTATAATTTACAAGTTACGTTACATATATGAAAAAAAAAGAATTTGATCTGTACTGAAGGTATCTACATACCTACACTGAAGTACCTATCATAAACGCAATGCACCATGCACGCTGCAGACAATGGCGAAGGTCGATAGTCCATTTTTAAGTAATTTTATACTAGTTACATCAATAAATAGAGATTATGAGCATATATTTAAAAGATTTACTAACCTTTAACAGTAATATTTTGTGGAAAGGGCGATATTCAAACACGCAAAATGTTCTACCACGCCGTAACTATGATATTCATCACTATGTAAATAAATAAAAAATGAGCATCAAGCTTCAATAGATATATTTTTTTAAATAAAATAGTTTCTTCGATGAGTTTTTAAAGAAATGTTTTGTCACGTTCTCATTTTAAAAAGGCGAATGAATACATCACTGTTTAGGTATTGATTTTCTTCGTTGGTTGCGGCTTGAAAATGAAGATATTTTTACAATAGCAACATTGAAAATATCGCGCCAAATCTGATCATGTTACAGCTCTAGCTCTACACAGTATACACAGGCAGAAAACAAATTTCAATTTATATTTTCACCTTATTATTTATTCATTTATTCATGATAATAATCGATAAAAATCTCATTATTAAATAAATAATATGTTACATTTTAACTGGTCTGCTAATATTTTTGTCTAAAGCTGAATGATTATCAATATAATTTATAAAAATGCGTCAAAATAAAGACGACGTTAAACTCAATGTTATAGAGACATACGAAAATAATCTGAATAATGGGGTAAAAATTAATAAAAATAAAATAAAATATCTTCTTCGTACAGTTTCTGCACGAACAATTTTCAAGTTTAAAAATGTCGGATGTCGGTTATTAACTTCAGGGTCATGGACATGGAGATTAGAGACCAGGAGAACCAAGGCCCTAGAATGTAGTGTCTCAGAAATATTGTCAAACCAAGGAGGCGCTGCGATCGCTATGTTGTCTCAATGCCTAACTTCACGTTGTCACAATAGTGACAGTACTCATAAATAGCTAACTTCACAGATACTACTTACCGACGGCAGCGCGTTGTAAATTCTACACATTTTCAGAGACAGGCGGGTAATGCTTAAGTATGAAGCGATGGTCCTCCTGGTCTTTAATCTCCATGGTCATGGAGGTTGGAGACAAGGAGGACCATCGCCCTAGAATGTAGTGTCTCAGAAATATTGTCAAACTAAGGTGGCGCTGCGATCGCTATGTTGTCTCAATGCCTAACTTCACGTTGTCACAATAGTGACAATCATGGAGATTAGAGACCAGGAGAACAAAGGCCCTAGAATGTAGTGTCTCAGAAATATTGTCAAACCAAGGAGGCACTGCGATCGCTATGTTGTCTCAATGCCTAACTTCACGTTGTCACAATAGTGACAGTACTCATAAATAGCTAACTTCACAGATACTACTTACCGACGGCAGCGCGTTGTAAATTCTAAAAATTTTCAAGGACAGGTTGTTAATGCTTTAGTATGAAGCGATGGTCCTCCTGGTCTCTAATCTCCATGTTCAGGGTCATAAAAGAAAAACTATAAAGATTAATCTTGCAATTAAACTAAAACTGAAGTTGCAATTTTTTTTTGCAAAATTAAAAAAAATATTTATTAAAAAAGTACAGGTGACCTAACAAAAATGATAGTTGACCTATCCGCTGGGTGCGTGACTCTAGCGCCATCTAACGATACAACTCACGGTGGCTCTTTTGAGAAAATATACATGTATTGTATGCCAAATAGCTATTGAAAAAATAAAATAAACTAGAAGAAAAAATTTTTTCAATGTTAAATGTGATATATTACACAGAGTGCACATTAAATTAATTTTTTTTCCGTGGGTCAGCTGAAAACAGTAAGTAAAATAAATACAACAACTAAAACAAGTCTCAATAAGTGAATTAGGTTGGTTAACTTTTTTTGATTTACGGATTTTTTTATTTTTAATTATTTGTTCGTCGTTTGTTCGTTATTGTTCGAATGTAGAAATTGTTTGTACGCCTTTTATTTATTTATAATTAATTAAACAAATGTTCATCCTTAAGTTGGCCCCCTTTACTAGATATCTTTATTTTTATCGCTCAGATTAATTAATTTTGATTAATTAGCGTTGGTTCGACAACTATTAGTGATTGTTCGATCATAAAAACAATTAAATTCCCAATTATTAATTATTTTATATCTAATAAGCAAACCATCACTTCATTGTCTGGCAACCGGAAACTTATAAAATTTACAATTACTATTTCTACTAGTATTTTTGCAATCGACTACACAACAACTCTGATGACCCATTTTATTTTATTTATTTAATTAAACTGACACATGTGTTATTTTTATGGTCATAAATAATAAAGAGCCACTCGTAGTTCTGTTTTGGTCCGCAGCGGGCGCTGACATCACTTTTGTTTCCCCCACCATGCCTTACGCACCCAGCGGATACAGACCGAACGTAGACCTATGGATTAAGGTCATTTTGATTTCAAAAATCCTTCGATGGGGTGCTAAAATTGTGCAGCTGTTGTGGTACATCGTCCTAGTAAAGTGAATAAAACATAAAGTGGGCCAACGGACGTTTCTAGACAGAGCAATCGTGCGGGGTTTGCGGAGGGGGTAGCCGTACCGAGCTGCCATACATTCCGCTTGGTACGTGTCAGCTAGGGTTGATGCTTTTTAATTTAATTGTTTTAAATGTTTCGTTTGACTAGTACAAAGAGTATTAGATAATATACTGGGGACTAGTACTTATCTATAATGGTTCGTGCTACATGTACTGCGGGAGACTGCAGCATGTCTTTATTTCGTTTAGATAAAAAATTAAAATTTCATCAGTTTCCACACACTGAAGAAAGGTAAAATATATTAGCCCAGCGATATTAGGCTAAATTATGCATATTATAATTGTTTACTAGATTTTTGTCTTTTCTTATAACGGTTTTCGCGCCGATTACGAATATGACAATATATTTCAAAGTTCAAGATGGCGGACGCGAATTTCTTCATAAAATCAATATGGGTATCGTTTTCATGGTTTTTGGGGGTGCCGATTACGAATATGACATATGACTAGACTTTTGTCTAAATTCAAGATGGCGGACGCGAATATTTTCATAAAATCAATATGGGTATCATGTCCATGGTTTTTGGGGGTGCCGATTACGAAAACATCATATTGTACAGATTCAATATGACGGACGTAAATTTTGTTTTGTAAAATAGATATGATTATCGTTTCGAATTTTTTTTTGTCTTTGGAAATGCATTGACGCATACCACAAGTGGTTATATGGGACTCAAAACTATGCACCTGCTTCCCGTCTGTCTTTTTATTAAAATTGTTTCTACGTATGAGAATTTACTATATCGTCAAATTCAACAATCGCAATCTGAATAAATCCAAATGTCAAAAATACCTTTCAATTCAATTCTCTTGTTTAATGGCTTCGAAGCGTTTTTTTTTTCGTGCTCAACTGCCAGTTGAGCCAGATCTACACATGTGAAACCTTTCAGTTTCACATGTGAAACCTTTCAGTTTCACATGTGTAGATTTTAATAAAATCAGTGTCTCATTACTTTTTTACTAACCTAGCTAACTAATTAGTTTTTTGATATTTGTTTATAATAAAATTCGTCATATACACTTCAATATTTTTTCATTTTATTCCTGACATCCTTTTATATACTCATACTACGAATACACAAACGTAGAACTAATATATATATATATATATATATATATATATATATATATATATATATATATATATATATATATATATATATATATATATATATATATTGTGACAACCCTGCAGCAAAAACAAATGCCTACACAAAAGCGGCATTTCGCGTGATTTCAAAGGCGTTGGACCACTGGGTGGATTCTTTACACTGTGGTCCTAGCGTTTATTTTTGGATTTAAAAAAATACTCGTGTTTATTTTTTCAAAATTAAGACAATTATTGTTTTAGCTTAGTAAAATAATTATCTGCGTCATAATTCAAAAATAAAATTTTAAATCATTTATTTCTAGGTTCTAAAGTGATAGATGAATTATTTATAATTGTTAATTAAAAAAATGGATACTATAAAAGCAAAAACTATAGAGACCAATACTGACCTAACGATAAAGAATGTATAAATATAAAGATTAATCAGTTTCCGTTTAAATGAGGTGTGCTAAGTTGCATTTTTTTGCTAAATTTAAAAAATTATTTAATAAAAAACTACAGATGACCTAACGAAACTAATAGTGGACCTATACAGACCGAATGTAGACCTATCGATTAAGGTCATTTTGATTTCAAAAATCCTTCGATGGGGTGCTATAATTGTGCAGCTTATCGGCCTTTTCCAATTACAGCACTAAGGCGCATTATGCGGCATAATGCTCAACGTTGAATGTTCCAACTACAACTGCGCTTCGCATAATCGAACACTGCTTTTACGTGATGCTGTGTTAAAAAAATAAATATACCGTGTATCGATGAAGGTTACAAGAGTAATAACATTGACTTTTTTTTATATTCCACGTTTATAATGTGAATACAATTTTATTTTAGAATTCAAAACTATAAACATATTTATTTTGCAGAAATATATAATCGAATCGAATATCACGTTCCAATTAGCATCAGCACAAATCGGCATTGTGCGGCACTGAGTCGCATTATGCTCTGTAATTGGAAAACAGGGTATCACAACGTCGTCCTAGGACCTAGAATAAACGTGTCTACCATATTATGTGCCAGTGGCATTGGCATGTGGGGACACGGTATCGAATAGAAAGTATCGATACTACTCATGAGTAGCATAGATGAAATGAGTAGTATCAGAAAAAAAATATCGTACTCATAAAAGTATCGAAACAAAAGTATCGAAACTCAAATCTGTATTCAAGGTATCGAGTACTTTTCTTTTTAACCGACTCACAAAAACAAGAGGAGGTTCTTAATTCGTCTGTTTTTTATATGTTTGTTACCTCAGAACTTTTGACTGGGTGAACGGATTTTGATGATTTTTTTTATTTGAAAGATGGTGCTTTCCGTGTGGTTCCATATTAATATTTTCCAGTTCTGACAATGGCATCCATGAGAAAGCCATATAAGTCTTAAATTTGCATTAATTATGTGGTTAGGTTCTGATCATGAGATCCATGACAAAGAAACGGAACTATTCAAGTCCGCAGGAGCAAATTAGGAGCAAATTAACAATACGCGGCGGAATCTTTTATAGGCTATTCGTACATTTGAGTCACCTACTCACCTACCGTAACGTCGTTATCATGTCAATGAGCTGATGATGGAATGTATTTATTACTTCACAAGGGTTAGGAGCTTAAAGAAAATTCTTTCAATATTATACGCCCTTATGGACCAACACTTATATTCTTACTTGATAAGAGAAGGTTTTTTATAATCATTAACGTAAGGGAGTTAGGCGGAACCTAGATTTGGACAAATCTCGATTGCCTAATAACGTTTATTCCGAAACCTCGTTGACTCATTAAAGCAGTGGTTTAGTTGACCTACCATATACCCATTTTATATTGTAATAAACAAAATACGTATCTACTTTCCGCTAAAAAATCAAAATAAATTATCTTTAACAAAAAAACAAAAACCTACTTCAAAACTAAACAAATGTAAATTAAGAAGTAGAAAATAATACTTTTAAGAACTTAGAGAATTTTGAAGTTTCATGCTCAGTCATTGAGCATAGGTTAAGATCAGTCAGTAAATAACGTGTGTTTAACTTCAGTAGGGCAGGACATGAAAAACAAATGGTATTGGTACAAAAATTTAATACAGTAATAGAAAAAGACAACTGTATCTTCAAAAAAAAAAGAAATGTACTCGATACCACAAAGTATCGATACTTTTTTCGTGTCCCTAGTGGCATGCCACTAATATACTCTATGAATGCCACTGTGTGACTGTCATCAATCCAATGTCACGAAGAGCAATTTAGATTTCAGACTTCACTATTCAGCATTCGCTACATACTGTACTGCAAATTGTAAACACGTTTTAAAGTTAAATTGTAAATTTGTCGTCGGTTAAATTCATACTTTAATAATTATAAGCTTTCGTCAATTTTATAATAACACTAGTTTACAATTAGCATTATTAAAAAGTATACATATATTTTTCAAAATATTTCTGCTTCTACCTAAATATGACTTTTATACCTAATTGGGAAGAGTTTGAAAAATCTGCAGAAATGTTATATTTGAGAGATCCTTTGAATACTCGATACAGTGTAAAGTATTCTCATTCCAAAGGGTTATTTTTAGTAAAAATAACTGACAATAAAAAGGTATAGTAATATTTTACTATTAAGGCTTTCAAAAAAATTTTACTTAGCCTATAAAATTTAAATATGTTGACAATTTAAAAATTGGGTTAATTAGAATTCTTAATAATTAATAATAATATTACTATTAAATTTTCAATAAAAACAATGTGCTTTAAATTTCATATTCTAAGCATTGTTTTCATTTACCATAGCTTGTCTTATTGTATAATTGTAAAACAAAACTTTAATGATGTTAAGCTTTAACTTAGACAGTTTTTTTTTATTTTACAGTGTCTTCAATACAAAACAGAGGTACAACAAGATGTGAGAAAAATTGATAAGTTTATAACAAATTTAATAAGACACATGGCTTCTAATGATAATTAATATTAAATAAAATATTTTGTGAAAGTTCTGTTATTTTTTGATCATTAATTTGTAATATAATAAAAGTTTATAAATCCTTAAATAGTTAAACTATACTTGTATTATTTTAATACTTAAATCTTAGTTGATGAGGTAGTATTTAACAAATATTGGTTTCCTTAAAATAAATTAGTTTACTTAACATAAATAGTACATATTAGTAAGACATGAATATCTTAGGTATAGGCAGCTTATATTTCTTAATAAGTAGTAACCTACAATCATACATAACATACAATATAACAGGCAAAAGAAGAATATTTTTTAGTTTCACTTTTATAATCCATCCGATAAGACTGATTTTTATCAAATTTTGTAGGTACAATAATTTAGTATTCACAATAGAAGAGAGGGATAAGGGATACGTAAACTTTTTTTTTGTAATGGAATTTGCAAAAAAAATATTTTATGTAACTCTTCTCTATTGTCAAAATCGCAACTATTATATCAATAGGTATCAAGAAAATGTTCAAAATATGGTAAAAATAAAAGCATGTTGTGATGTTGACCCGGAAAAACCAGCTATCATCACACCAAATCTCATCAAAATCTGGCAGGTGATTTTCTCGTGATGCTGTCACAGACAGACAGACAAATATCCTAAAAAGTAGAATAGATTCTGCTTTTGTATCGATAATAATGACTATTTCAATGTGCATTTCCAAATAATATTTAATGTACTGTGGCACGTGAACATATTCGACTAAGTTACAATTTTATTATATGAATAGATGAATCGCTTTTACAATCCCCTAACCCGCAGAAGTCAATAATTAAAAATATTCTTCATCAAAATATACCGTAGGTATTAACTTATCCCGCGGCTACTCCTGTTCTTTAAGGACCGAAAAATATTCCGTTTTTGTAACATTTTTCATTGATACTTCGTTCCTATTGGTCGTAGCGTGATGTTATATAACCTATAGCTTTCCTTGATAATTGAAATATCCATCACAAAAATAATTTTTAATTCGAACTAGTTGTTCCTGAGATTAGCGCGTTCTAACAAACAAACAAACAAACTTTTCAGCTTTATAATATTAAATAGTATCTTGGTCCACTGGTCTTGCGGATACATGGAAATTTGACTAAATGAATATAAATTCAGTGGTGCTAAAATTCATCTTAAATTCTGAAACCCACCAGTCAAGAAGAATTGCCTACTGAGACTGTTCAAAAAGAAAAACGGAAGGTGTGTTTTATAATATTGTTCATTAATATTTTTGCCGCTTCTAATGTTCATGCACATGTACATAATAGGATGTCATCAAGTCGCTCGGTTACCACCAGGTGGTGTGGGACTCATCGGTTTAAAATATCCAGTAGCCACGAAAACTCAACAAAACCTCCTTCCGTCGTCATGGGACGTTGTAATATCGCCTACGCATTCAACCAGGACGCTCCGACGGCACGTACGTCTGCCAAAACAGGCCACAGCCTAGGAATTGTCCACAGTACACTCTGCTATCAGAGAAGTTCCTTTTTATCATCTGTAGTCTGTACGAAATAGGTGGTAATGTGGGGTTCACATCTAAACCAGTAAGCACTACCCACTAAAACCCAAGCACCCATCTTCTTTGTTAATGCTCCACGGTCCACTCTGCTATCAGAGAAGTACCAAGAACAACCCGCATGACACACCACTCACCGAGGTGGGCCCTCCCTGTGCGTTTGTGGGCTTCGCGTCCGGCCGATTTCCGGACGCTACTGAGCCCCCACCAAACACAAAGTGAACGCACGTTGAGGGGGTCAGTGAAGAACCTTTAGCATCCCGTATTAGCTTCGCGTCTAGCTGGATTGCCGGATGATCCCTCTGTCTCATCCTGCAGTTCTATTAATCGGTTTTTGACTTTTAACTTGAATGGTCATTGTTGCGCCCTTTTACAGATACTTCAGCACTTGGATATATCATATAACGAGTGTCAATAAGGGATATTTCAATCTACGAACTCTGGAACAGTCCAAGTCTCGATAGTATCAAAAACTTTCTGGATGTCCATTGAGTCTTTTAGGCGAGAAGGGATGTGATAACCCTCGAGAACAACTTATAAACAATAAACATGGCTTAAGTGAGATATAGGTAGGCAGCTGTTCTACAAAAGTGTAATCCAGCTTTTTGAAGAACAATACCAGCTATTGTGAAGGACAGTGGTACAGAACGTAGATCGATCGATTTAATAAAACAGGTGTTCCTCTCATTCTATAAAACTCATGTAATTCTGGAGCTCTATTATTTTCTAGTTCCAAGAGTAATTCCAATCGCCTCCAGTCTCCACGTCGATGTCAATAAGCCGGTGGATTATCCTCGTAGTGGGGCTCAGTGAGTTCTTTAACATCCTCAATGCTCCGGGGTTTATTTGTCGTATAATTTATTTATTAAATTATTAAATTCTTTACCTTCCTGTCATATACTTGATGTTAAGACGACGATATATTCACCAGCTCACGTCTTTTCGTCATCTCATCTAGAGTCTCGCTAGTAAGCTACTTCGACATTTTAATTCTACTCGGTGGAAAATAATTTTGGCTCACCTCAATGATTACACGGATTTAACTGTTTGTAAGGCTGTTAATTTCTTGCATGATTTCCAACATAGCAATTGCTGTAAGATACGGGAGAAAATATTTCAAATTTTCTATAAAGATTTATAATATGTTTATTGGTGGTCAATTTTTAATTTTGAAACATTTAATTCCAACTTTAAGCAGAGTTTTAATTTTGTGCAGTTTTTGTGCAAAAGCTTACGTCCGGGGTTGCTCCAAATAAAAGATCTCCCCAATAATCAAAGGCACACGAAATTTTATACAAGCACTCATTAAGTAAATTAATAGAGTTGGGTCGCGGAGCAGAAAGAAATTTGAATATTGACCAGTCATTCCCACGTAAATATAGTGCCTCTCGCTCGCAAAGATGCAATGACCGCTAGTCGGGGGTTGTAAATATTTTGCCTAAGATTGTGAGGTTTGTTTTTGTTTGCATGTAGTTTTTGATTGGTCTTGTAATAAGGACAATCTATACATATTATAAAGCAAAGTCCTCCGCCGCGTCCGTCCGTCTGTCTGTTCACAATAAACTCAAAAACTGCTGCACCGTTTTTCATGCAGTTTTCACTAATCGATAGAATGGTTCTCCAGGAAGGTTTTAGTATATAATTTGTCAAGTTTTTGTATACATTGGCTAAAATATAATGATATCTGTTGGAGATCTCGGAAAAAATCTGGCTCTGTAGGGTGTGCTTATGTAATTTCCGATCAGCAACAAAATCCATGCCTTCACATTTTTAAGAAAATTACATGTTAACATAGCATGGACACAGCTACAGGTCTTTTTGATTTTCAATGTTCTACCTTTCCTATTTTTAATAGTGATTAGAACGCGAGCGTAGAGAAAAGAACCACTGGACAGGCTGTTCCAAGTGTTTGACAGCAATTTTTTGTATCCATATGAAGCGCCACTAGCGAGAGTCCCGAGAACTAATTTTGACGTATATTGCAAATGATAGCGAGAAGTGTTTGTTTCAAAGAGTATAGATAATATACTGGTTTGTTTACTGTAAAGTAATTTTGCATTTTCGTTGTTAATATAACATAAATAGTAATTATGATGATACGGTTATTGATTAATAAAAATAAAAAAATATAAATCTTTATTTGAAATAGTTTTATTGATTGTAAAAACTTATTATTAAAAGTTATCGATATTTGCTCGTATGGAATTAAAATGAAAATTGAATTCGATCTCTACAATTTCAAGTGGTAGTGCCATGCTTGTTACCTTTGGGAAGCAGCCGAATGGGCCGGCACGCCCCGTATAGTACCACCAAAGAGTATAGATAATATACTGGGAGTACCACTCTCTCACAGAAGATCGGCGTGAAGTTGCAGCTATGCTGTCGCGTTTCGTCCGGTAAGTGAGAGTCCGGGAGGCCCACTCCCCATCCCTACTCCCGTCCTTCTGCCTCCTCCCTCCCTCCCTTTCCTGAAAGGCCGGCAACGCATCTGCAAGCCCTGTGGTGTTGCAGATGTCCATGGGCGGAGGTGATCACTTACCATCAGGTGAGCCTCCTGCCCGTTGGCCCCCTTTGTCCCATAAAAAAAAAATATAAAAATTTGCTGCTTTACATGCTATTCACTAGAATAAAGTAAAATGTAATATTTTTATAGGTCAGCTTTAAATTATATTTAATACATTTTTAGGAAAAATGTAAATTAAAGTTTTAACGGTAAATATTAATATCACTATTTATAATTACCTACATTTGAAATAAAAAAATAAAAACTATTTTGGTTTAAGCGTAAGCTTAATGTATGTAAATACATACTGTGAATTAGTGTTTTTATATATTTACTTACGGTCTTATTCATAAAAATCTCTTATTATAGGTTTACAATGTTCATTAGCTAAAATGCTCAATAGGCCTATTAAACGTTTCATAACTTTCTTTATTCATAACGGATCAATAAACGTCTCATAACTAAATGCTTGCTATAAGCTGGATTCGTTTTATTGTGTTGTCATTCTGATAAATTCATGGACAAAATGTCAAAAATACTGCTCTCAATGCTCCGTGAATCAGTTTGACGTTTGATTTGACTTTTCCGCCAAAAGTAAATTAGTGAACAAAACCATTTTTTAACTATTGAAAAAGGAATAAAAGTAGCTAAAAAGAGAGACAGAAGTGCAAATAGGTTAAGCTAATAGCAGGTTAGTACAGAATTGAAACTTCAAGCTACATAAGTGTGTATTTGTTGTTCTTCCTTAATCCTTTCTATTTCTACGTGTTTACTTAATATTTTCTCGCGCTTATTTCTTTCCGTAGCATTAATTATTATTGACTGAGTTGGTCAGGGTTGGTTGAGAGGGTTTCCGCCATTGAAAACAAAAATACAGATACCAACACAAACTCTAAAAAGCAGGCAGCATGGGAAGATTTATTCAACAGGTATAGGGTTTTTAAATAAATACAGTGCATTATTAGTGTAAATAAAGATTAAACTGTAATATTGTTCACAGTTTTCACTGCATGTGCAAAGGGAGCAAAAAGTGAATATTACGAGATGAAAAATAAAATGCTTTAAAATAAAATATATATTTCTTTTATTAATTTACAATATTATATCATAGGTACTTTTAGAATACAATTTTTACAAACTTTGAATGTCTTATTTATTTATATCTAATCAAAATCCTAAAAAAATTTCAAGCTTCTAGTTTTAAAAATGACAATTTCAATACAAACTTTCATCCCCTATTTCAACCTCTTACATGCCGTTTTTCGCCTTAAAAAGTAGCCTGTGACCTTTCTCAGGCTTTAGACTATCTGTGTACTTAATTTCATTTAAATCGGTTCAGTAGTTTTGGCGTGAAACCGCGACAGACAGACATTTACTTTCGAATTTATAATATTATATTAATAATTTATTATTTTTTCTATCCATAGTTAAAATGCTCATCAATAAATGCTCGCAGGAAAGTACTGTTTCCTACTCTTCCTCTTTCACTCATATTAGTAGGTGCCGCAAAGCCATTCTCCTGAATAATATGAATGTCATCATCATTTTCTGAAATAAAATAACATTTGTAAAAAATATTGCTTACATAAATAGTAATATACATGTGTTGATGTAAAGTTATGATAATATGATTAAAATTACCTGGAACTGTGTCCTGATGATCTATTGCAATATTACGCAAAACTGCAAGAGCCACATATGTAGGTTTTACGTTACGCATGTGAACGGTGTCTCCATACAACAAACTTTGAAACCGTTGCTTCCAAACACCAAAGCCAATGGCGGCTATAGTTTGGGGAGCTTGCATTATATCATATATGGTATCTTGGTTTGATACACAGCAAAAAAATAATTTTAAACAATGTTTTACAATTACGCAATGTCACTAGACACCAATTAAAATAATCTCACTTCAAGTTTAATCAAATTATCAGCTGTCACTGATGACAAGACGACCATCTTGTCCTTTATTAAAGGTTTATAGTAGGGCAGGCTTATAGTAGGCCTCAAGCTACTATAAGTTACAGAGCCGTTATTGAATACTTATAGAGCGTTTTAACACTATTGAACGTTTATGAATAATGTTTTTGAGAATTTGCTTATTAACAAGCTAATAAAGCTTCTATATTTTTTTATGAATAAGACCGTTACTGTTTAATTATTATCGTTAATTTTCATAACCGGTATAAAAATATAAATCTTCATAATCTGTACTATTATCAATCTTCGAATTTCGACAGACCCTAGAAGTGTCAAATATGTTGATGGACATTGGACATGTTATTTTACTGTCATGAAGTGTGAAACATAAATAAAGCGTATTAGTTTTCTATAAATCATGACTTAACACTCAAGTCTAAAATATTAAAATGAAATAATATATTTAAAAACGTAACTGCCACTTACATATTTCTTTTTAATTTAATGACATTATGGATGGTTTAATTCACGCGGCATTGGAAGCAGAGGCAAGTGCTATAATAATTTAACGTATTGTTTTTTTGACAAAATAGTTATTTATTTTTCATATTTATACAATTAAATACTTTTGTTTAAATTATAGGTAATACTTAACCGGGCTAAACATGTGAATACAAACTTAACACAATTTGACAGTGGTGTCTCAGATCATAAAATGACTTGGACTCATCAGAAGATGCACCTAACAGAATCTGTTGATGACTCTAGGATGAAGTTTCAAAGAAATTCTGTCAACTCTGGTGCTAAAAGCTCAGAAAAGTTTGATTTATTTAAAAAACTCCATGAACTCTATAATGAGCTGAGCAGAGATGAAACTTCACAAGCTAACTATGTAAGATTCTGTGATAATCTTAAAAAAAATATTTAAAATTTCAAAAAGTAATGAGTATCAATAGTTTTTTATATGATATAATTTATTTTCATTAATAAAATAGTTTTTTACATGGATATAAAGTTTTATCAAAAATGTAATTTTAGGTCAGTTGTTGTTTTCTATATGTCATTGACATATCTGTTTATATTGCATAAGAAATATTTTTTATAATTTTACTACATTACGAAATAACAAAATGTAAATTATATGAGTGAATCCTATTTATATACTCATTTTCAAAATCAGATATAAATGTCATACTTACTTTTATATTTATTTCATCTTATGCTTTCTTATTACAGCAAGGGCTAAAAACCACCTCATATTTATTGGAAAAATTATTAGCTACATATAATCTTAACACATTAATAATCAATTTATACCCCGGAAATAAAGGGTATTCTCTTTCACTTAAAGTGAATGGAAATATGCAGTATATTCAGCCTCCTGATGCAAATGTGAGTAAATTTTAATTATTTGAGGAATATACTAATTGAATTAATGTTTTGTACATTTTAATAATAGGTACTTATAAATTTTTGCTAAAATGTTACTATTATTCAGCCCTTTTTAACATCCTACTGCTGGACATGGTCCTCCCTTCAATATGAGGGGGATCAGAGCATAGACCACTACACTGGCCAAGTGCAGGTTGGCAGACTTCACATGTCTTTCCAAAACTTGCTAGGTTCTCTCAGACATTCAGGTTTTCTCATAATGTTTTCCTTCACCGGAAGACAAGTGGTAGTCATGTTAGATATGATTTGCACATGAAAATATCAGAGGTGCAAAACCCAGATTTGAATCCTCATGGTTAAACAAGCAAGCACATTATTATTAAGTGTTAATACTTTTTACGTTTGACATTTTTTATAGGCTTCGTCCAGTCAAGATGAGACTTTAATAGAGACACCTCGATGGCCTTATGAAGAAGAAGAACTTCTTAGTTACATAGATAATGAAGAACTACCAGTGGTGCTTTTGGATCTACTAGAATCCGAACATGCTTGTCTTTTTTACTCAGGTTGCATTATAGCTCAAATTAGAGACTATAGGCAAGCCTATCCAAGTTTTGTATGTGATACACACCATGTTCTCCTAAGGCCTACTAACCAAGTATGTGTATTAATTTGATTTAAGCAGTAACCTCAAATAGAATCATATTGTAGTAATAAAATTGCTAAGATATTTTAAATGGAACTGAGTTCTACCATGGAAAAAATATTTTATAGGTCAAAAGTTAGCTTATAATACTTAATCCTTTATTCTGTAATTTTGCAAATATAATTAATTTAAATTTACTATGCATTATTTGTGAGATAATCAGAGAGAGTTTTGAAATGTCTAGACTGCAATGGCCACATGGCTTTAGTCTAGACAATAATTAAAAATTAATACAAATGTAAACATAAGAATTAAACTCACTTTTTGACTTTGTGACTTAGAGCCAGCTCATGTATATTTTATTATAATTGTAGAGTATAATAACTGATGCCATGTGCATTGGTGGGCGCTGTGGATGGGTAGGAGAAGAAAGAGGTGCATTAGAAGCCGTAGAAGCTGCTTTAGTTCATGCAGCTGCACCTCCTCTATGCTTGGAACCTAGGCCTGCAGTGGGATTGCTAGCAGCTAGATTGCATGCTGCACCTAGACTGTTCAACACACCACGGATACGAAGGCAAGCTAGGAGATTCTCCCAGGTATACACTTAAGTTAAGGTATTTATTTAGTTTCCATTATAATAGAAAAAGTTATCAAGGTCATTATTCGTTTATTAGCAATTAATATAAATTTTTGGTTTCAGTTTTAAACAGTATTTCAATTTTTTATTTGAAATATTTATCAAATGTAAAAAAATGCAGTTAATTTTATATACAGATCAGTATATTTTATATTTAATTGCAAATTTGTTTGTGAAGAACTGTTCTGAAAAACCTAATTCTAAATTACTATATATGCTAGCTCATATTTATACTTTCTACATACATATTATATGTTTCTTATCGTTTTCATAATAATTTATATTAATAATTTTAATTTATTTCATACAAATTTAGAATGAGAGCTAGTTTTTTTATATCTTGAAAAATATAGAAGTATTAATTCAATAAGGATATCTTTTCTTTAAGGTGGCTGTGAATAGAAAGAGAAAATTGGACCAATTTACTCATTATCACGGGTTAGAGTTGCTAGAATTGATACATCGTCAAAGAGCGAAAAATAGTAGGCAATCAGTTCCACATACACGGCTCACATCCAAGTATCCTAAAAAACCACCAGAGGTAAACAAAGAAATATTTTTTTTATATACTATTAATATGTGTATATGGATGTAATTGACGACAACATTGATTATAAATAAATGAAACTTTTATAAGAAAAAAAAAAAAAATATGTTGGGACATGAACACAGAGCCTTCATATGTCTTGTGTTCTCCACAGCATCTTTTGTTTTTAATGTTTCTCCAATTTAAATTAATAAACATATACAGTTCAACTAATTTGAATATTTTTTAATACAATTAAATCTAATTAATAGGTGACTTTTAATTTTTAAAATTAACACTCATCAGGTGTTCAAGCCAATCGAACCACCTAGAATGGAGCCTCTACCATTGGCCCTTCCTTCTGAACCAAGCGGTCCCCTGCGCTTAGCCAGAGCGTACGAGCGACCTCGACCAACACCGGACTGCCAGCCACAATTAGTAGAGGAATATATATTGGAAACTGAAAAAACATCACCCCACGCTAGCGCTGGCTTCTTCCATATAAAGCTGTCGATATTACAAAGGCCGTCCGATCAAGAGTTCCTAGGCGAATTGTATGTGGATAGAGATCATGTTGAAGGTGAACGGAATGGTGCTGCTTGTAGGTTTACTTTGGGTGAGTTGCTAATAATACTATAGTCTGTTCACGTTAAGAATGCAGTAAGTTGTCAATGCAACTACAGGTAAAGGTGCATTCACAGTGGTCTCAAAATTACTACTACTATACTGTCCTCAGTCGAACTTAAATTACACTGTGTAAAGAATTTAAAAACATTGTAAATTAGTTTTCTTTCTCCGCTGAATTACCCAACCACTTATTTTGACGAGTAGGTGAGGTATTCATTTTAAAATTTAATTTACAAAGACAAATACAAAGCCTTTATTGCTGATAAAATTTTACAGTTTTTCTTATAACTATTATAATGGCACATCACTAATCGTATCAGCGTGTCCTGTTGACACATAGGCCTCCTCCAGCCTTTTCCACTCTCTTCTGTCTCTGGCCAACCTGAACCATAGTGGTCCAGCCACCACCTTAATATCGTCTGACCATCTTTTGAGCTGTCTTCCTCTTTTCCTTTTAGTGTTGAATCGAATGGTCCACTCAGTTCTCTTCTTTGCCCATATGTCTCTCAAATCTCTCATTATGGAGCAGGACATGCCCACCTCCATTTTAGAATTTTTGTTTTATAGATGACATCCTCAAACCCAGTTACTTTTCTGATATCTGTGGCCCTTTTCCTGTGCTTCCTGCTGTACCCTAAGATACTCCGCTCCATACTTCTCTGACATGTCCTTAGTTTGTTTTGAACAGCTTGTGTTGTGGTTCAAGTCTGGCATATGTTAGTATTGGCAAGATACATGTGTTGAAAAGTTTTCTTTTTACTGCTATTGTGTAAATGCATGGAAGAGATATTGGTATTTTAAGGACATAATGAAGAACACCCACTTCACAAAATTTAAATTATTAACAATCAAAAGGACAGAAATGTCTGTGCCTTCAACTGGTCACTGTGGACGCGGCTTTCTAATTTGAGAAGATTTTATTGGTTAAGGGGCGTTGCTAGGCCGGTAAACAATGTCACTTACTGCATTCTTAACGCGCTTGGTAATGCATGGAAATCCAGTGAAGTGGGTTCAAACCCTTGTCTAGCACCTGTTATATTTTCATAACAGGCATAATTACTACTCGTTTAATCGCGGAGAAATGTAAGTAAACATGCAATTTTTAAAGAATGAGCTTTGAAAAGACCTGTGAAGTCTTGTCTTCCCGTACATTAGCAAAACGGTATATTTATTTTCTATTGGACATTTGATCTGTTGATATATACATAGATGTTTTTCAAATATTTAGGCTTATTTAAAACATACGTAATTGTTATGTTGATTAAATAATTCATTCATCATCAGCCATTTTTAACGTCCCACTGCTAGGCACGGGCCTCCCTTAGTACGAGGGGGATCAGGCCATAGTCCACCGCGCTGGCCTAATGCGTGTTGGCGGACTTCACATGTCTTACGAATACTTGCTTAGGTTTTCTCAGACATGCAGGTTTCCTCACGATGTTTTCCTTCACCGTAAGACGAGTGGTAATCAGGATAGAAAATGATTCGCACATGAAAATATCAGAGGTGCGAGACCCGGATTTGAACCCGCATCACTCGGTTATACAAGCGACGCGTTACCGCTAGGCTACCACTGCCTGTGGTAAAATAATTCATTACATTTGATAAAATACTATATGACTGTGTCTTTCTAAATAAATATTTTCTAGGAATTCATGGTATACAATTTGCAAAAATTTGATAAAATAATCATTAATGTTTTTGGTAATAACTTTGTTTTATTAACTTTCTCAGGATCACGACTTCAGGCTAATAAATACATCCAGCAGTTTACAGAAATATTCACAGAAGAAGGTCGGAAATCAGTCAGAATAAAGCACATAGTTCCTGGACAGCTTCCTAGAGTTTCTTTTACTGGAGGGATGAGAGAAATTGTAAGGGACTTTAATATATATTTCTTTAATTTTAAGTTGTAATTTTCAGCTCGGCACATATTTTAACTTAATAATTTTCCTGACACAACACCTTATAGTGTGAAAATCCAAATAATACCTAAACAAATCTATTGATTACTTGTCCATATTTTAACATAAGAAATAATAAATATTTCAAATTAAGGCGCAGATAAACGCCTTTTAATGATTTTATATGGAACATCACGTCTAAACTTCTAGTCTTATTTCTTTGAAAAAAATATGTGTTATACTAGACAATTTTATTCATAATTTGATATGTGAAAATGTGAAATTATATTTTAATAACATAGTGTAATTAATTTGTAAAGTAATGTCTAACGCGGACAAAAAAACGACAATCACGCAAAAACTATGGGGCGTATTTACATGAAACTTTAATCATATAAAAGACAATTTAATGACCCATATTTTAGTATACGGTTTTTATTTTTATTGTGTTTGATAAATCAAGGTGGGTTGTTTTTCGAATAATCCTGGTGCGCGTTGAAGCGGGCGACGGGCGGCAGTGTATGCTCAAGGGCGCGGGCAGTTAATGTCGCCTTAATGTCAATAGATGACGTTGCATTTATTTATTATATTTATTTAATATTAAAGTTGTATGAAGTTAACAAAAGATAAAATATTGATCGCAATCGCAATCTGGTTTTAAAAAATATTCTAATTTTTAATTATAAAAGTTTATTCTTGTGTTATATTATAATATACATTATACATATTTCATTTGTAGCAGGGTCAGCAATTGCTGCTACAACAGCGCACGGCGCAAGCGAGCAGCTCTACAGTACAAACCCACGCAACTACAGTGCCTGTAGTGTAAGTACATATAAACATTTATGTCTATATATTATATATGGAATCAGACAAATGAAAAATATCTATTATATATTTTAAATGTTAGACAGCGGTAGCACAGTGGTAATGTGCTCGCTTAGATAACTGAGTAATGCGGATACAAATCTAGGCTCGCACCTCTGATATTTTCATGTGCGAATCATTTCTAACACGATTATCATTTGTCTTCCGGTGAAGGAAAACATCGTGAGGAAACCTGTATGTCTGAGAGAACCTAGCAAGTTTTCGAAAGACATGTGAAGTCAACCAACCCGTACTTGGCCAATATGGACTGAACCCCCTCGTATTGAGGACCGTGCTAAGCAGTGGAACAAATAAAGTGCTGAATACACACATTTCTATATGACTATACTTATAGATTAAGCGTTTATCATATTAATTTATGTTTTCATAGAACTCCTGCCATATCAGCGACTTCCAATCCTCATTCAAATGCGCGGCAGCTACCCATACTGGTAAAATATACTTGCTTATTCTTTTTATTGAACCAATGTTATATTGCACTACAATAATAATAGTATGTATATTGTATATGTAATAATGTAATATAATATAAATAAAAGGAATGTAAGTAAAAATTACAATCGACAAACATAGTGATATGTCATCAAAAACTAAAACAAAAACTCAGTATATATTCAAGTTATAAAAGTTATATCGAAATCGGTTTTTAAAAAAATGTTATCGAATGTGAATACTTAATACTGTTTATAAACACTTTCTTGCTTATATCTCAAAGCATTTTATTTAATAATATTTTAGATTTTTAGCAGTAGGTTCAAAGGTTGCTATAGAATAATATTATACTAATACGTTATGATTTAATAGCAGGCACAGCTCCAGCAGGTAGGCAATGTGGGGGGTGTTACTGCTGTAGGTACAGTAGTGGGCACAGTGGGAACAGTGGGCGCAGTGGGAACAGTGGGCGCAGTGGGAACAGTGGGAACAGTGGGCGCAGTGGGAACGGTAGGAGCAGTTGGGAATGTCGGTAATGTAGTCAATGTGGCGGGAGGAGTAGCGGGGGTGGCGGTCGAGACAGCCCTTAAGCAACAACCCTCACCTACACCGCGATTGTCTCCGCAGGTATGTAATACACAGTACAATACGTAGATCTAATTAATAATACTCTCAAATGCAAGTTTTGTTCACATATAACCATTTAGTTTGGCGCACCAATTCGAAGTTGAAACGCTGTATCTTCCGACTGTCATGTAAAAATATATATGATATTCGAGAGCGCCTTTCTTTTTACTTCTTTGTTGGTTTTCTTAGTCTTCTTCGTAGACTCTATTAGTAGGCTCTGATCTATAGTTCTGTTCTAGCATGTCGCAGGACTAACTTTGGCATGTTCTTAGAAAAACAAAAAATTTAAGAAAATAAATACAATAATAAGAAAATATCGTTATTATTACATAAATAATAGTTTAGTGTTGTTAGTTTCGAAATTAGCAAGAGAATAAGTTTTTGTATCATAATAAGATATTTTATTATGTGCGTACATTTTATTTATCTATACTAATATTATAAAGTGGAACGATTTGTAGTCGATAGTCTAGACTCTAGAGCCTGAAAAAGGACATAGGCTACTTTTTAAGGCAAAACTTATTTTTTAGGCTTTTGATTAGATATAAATAAGTAAGACATTCAATGTTTGTATAAAATTTATGCTAAGGGTGTGCCGAAAGCGGCTAGGACGGATCCGAGCGAAGCGAGGGTGAGTCACAACTTAGTAAAATAAAGCACGAGATGTTGTTGTACTATGTGTCTATATCACAAAACTATAGTACTAATAGTAAAAAAATAAGTGTGATGATTATATTTTTTTCTCACTTGTGCGGATTGGCTACTAGATATCGCACCTTAAGAATTAAAGTGACCTAATTCAAAAATTTGGTAGAATGAAGTTAATCTATAGATCGGCCGTTCTCAATCTTATTTGACCAAATTTTTGAATTAATTCACTTTAATTCTTTCTTTGGAAAACTTGCTAGGTTCTCTCAGACATGTAGGATATATTTCCAAAATGTATTTATAAATATTTATCCACAGGCGTCTACAAATCAGTTACTAGCTCAACAGCTCACAAATCCACCGCAACCTTTGAACCCGCAGAAGATGCAGTCCGCCATCATACACATACAGCATCCGATTATGTCTTCGGCTGTTACCCCTCAGGTAAGACTAATTTATGCATCACATTATATAAAACAAAGTCCTCCGCCGCGTCTATCTGTCTGTTTGTTCGCGATAAACTCAAAAACGACTGCACCGATTTCATGCTGTTTTCACTAATGGATAGAGTGGTTTTCGAGGAAGGTTTTCGTATATAATCGTTTATAAAATATTTGTATACATGTACTAGCGGAATCGCGGCTTTTCTCGCGCTTAATCTAGGGACGAACCTGAGTGAAGCGAGGGCGAGTCGCTAGTACATTATAAATGAAACTATCTTTTATCGGGAGAGACCATGACTCCCGTGACCATGATTGCTGTAAAGCATTCGAAACGTCGGCAACTAAAAATCATAATAAATCCGCGAAAAAATCCAAATATTCGTGTTAACTTAAGAAAGTATTATTTATGTTATTTACAATTAAATTGTAAAGACGTAAACATTTTGGTCTTGCCAGAGCAATAAAGCTTATTACAAATAATAAAAGGCATTTTATTTTTTAAAGTTTTTGTCTATTTGCAATGAGCATTTGAAAAGAGCTGAAGGGTTTTTATTTTACATATTGTAGTTAACTATTATTTGCTTCAAACGGTTGTGTCAATGTTGTTCAATGTTTAGGTTGGATAAATAAAAAGAAGGCAAAGTCAAATTTTTAGACAGCTTTTTTATATGTCAAATATCAAATTACAAATATCTAATTACTAATTCTATTTCAGGTGCAGAGTATTCAATATACAAATACGACTACAACACAACAGACGGCGACGATCAGTAAGCCGAGATCAACTAACCCGGCTATTAAAGCACTCGTCACTAGTCTTATGAACTCAGCCCAGCAATTCCAACAAGGTTTGTTATTTTTAGAGGGTACAATAGTTAAATGTAATGTTGTTGTGTTGTAATTGTAAAAATTGTAAAGTGTTTTTAAATATAATTCGATCATAGCATTAAGGAATAATAATAAAATATATTTATAGCATACTTCTTAAAAAATTAACATGTTGTATCTAAAATTGAGGGAAGTAATGTAAAATAATCACAATTGATAAAATATTAATTGATAATGGCAACCAGTTATGGATGCCGGGTAGTTGATAAACTACACATTTGTATTGCTTGAAATAAATACATATTAACAATATATGTAGTATTAAAACATAATAAAAAGAAGATATTAATAACAAAATAATCAATAAACAGCGGCGAGTCAAAACGCAGCGAAATCAGTGAGCACAGCGAGCAGCAACGCGACGATCCTGAACCTGCTGAACAGCGCGCCGGCGGCCATGACGCATGCGCACGCCGCGCACGCCGCGCCCGACGACGCGCACAAGCTGCTGGCGCGCACCGTGTCGCTGGGCGCGCGCCTCGTGTCCACCGCCGCGCACACCGTGCCCACTTATACGCAACAGGTTTGCTTTTTTTATTATTTAACAAATGATTCGCCCTCGTTTCGCTCGGGCTATGTGCCTCCGTCCCTATGTGCTCCCTACCAAATTTAAGGTTTTGTAACACAAAAAATTTCTAAAATAAAAGTATCCTATGTTACTCCATATAACGTTAGCTATCTGCGGGTGAAAGTCCCGTCAAAATCGGTCCAGCCGTTCCAGAGATTATTTGATTAACAAATCAAAAACAATAAAAGTCGGTCCAGCCATTCTCGAGTTATAAGTATTCGAACAAACCGATTTTGTTTTATACAATAAGATTATATTCTATTTAAGAAATTTACGCCAAATTTACTGGAACTAGCCAAGGAGCTAGAAGCGCAGGAGATATTATAGTTGAAATGCCGCTAGTGTACGCTCAGACACAAGTGCACTCTTTTTTCCTTATGCTCACTCAATGTGACGATACTAAAACACTACTGGTGTAGGTCTTTACGTGCTCTCTGAGGCATGAAGTGACACACCGCATCTTCCCAACTCCGGTTTACTAATAAGAATATTTTTCCAAAAAACTTAGTGATTATTTGTCCCGTCCAGGACTCTAACCCAGGACCTGCGGATCTGCAGCAGGCAGTTAATAAATATAAATAAATAAATATGTTGGGACATTATTACAACAGCGCCATCTAGTTTCGTGGTAAGCTACGTTACATGCTTGTGTTACGGATACCAGATATTTGATATACTAAACATATAAATTTTAAGTACATACATGTTATAAATATTAACACCCATGACTGGAGTACAAACATTCGTGCTCAACAAATGAATGCCCCCAGCGGGACTCGAACTCGCGATCGCTGGCGTAGAAAGTAGGGTCACTACCAACTGAGTTAAACGTGTCGTCAAAGTTAATAAATATATTATCTCATCCATAACAGGTGATGACAGGTTACACTCGCGACAACGAGTCAACAAACGTATCGAGTAGTGAAAGCGCGTTGCTAGAACGGCTGATGGGTCCTGAGCCGTCCGCCACGCAGCCTGCGCAGGCGCAGCAGTCGCAATCTGTGTGCCATTTGCAGGTATTTATTTGTCGACTTATGACAGTTAGCACTGGCTAGCCAAATAACCCGCTCGCTTGGATAACCGATTGAAGCGGGGTTAAATCCGAGTCTCGCACCTCTGATATTTTCATGCTCGAATCATTAGTAGAATGATTACCACTTGTCTTACGGTGAATGAAAACATTGTGAGGAAATTACATGTTTGAGAGAACCTAGCATAGGGACAACAAAAAGGGCCGAATATATACTACATTCATAGACTTCAATGCATACATATTTTTTTTCATATATTCTTCTTTGAGGTCCTAAATTGAAGTCTAAACGTGTATATAATTAATATTAGGAAATTCCTTATCATCCAAATATTATTTTATATTAAATGTTAAGATAAATTTACATGTATGTATCATACTATGAAATTGTAAAACGTGACAGAGATATTATTAAGAAAAATATGAAACACAATTCATAAACAGCGGATTATTACACACATAACTAATTCCACAGGGTCTAAGCCTAACCTCCCTCCAAGGGCTCCAAAGTATCCAAGGGCTCCAGAACGTGCAAGTACAAATCCCAGGGCTATCAGCGCCCATATCGCTGTCGCTGAACGTATCCGGAGCGCCCAGCGGGCTGCTGGTATCCGTGCCGCCAACTACATCCGTGGTGCTCACTAACCAACCCTCAGTGCTCTCTTTGCCTATAGGTGAGTTGGGGAATATTGGTTTTCTTTATTCGTATTGGGCAAATAAAGTAATTTTTGCCCAATCTTCACTTTAAATTACACTTCAAATTACACTTTTGTATATCAATCTTCACTTTAATCTTCATTCACACTTTAAATCACACTTTACAAAAGTGTGATGACTTTTTGACTGTCTTGGGATTTGTGAACCGATATAGAAACTTTTTTATAAAGTTCAAAATTTTACTGGAGCAATATTGACTATGTAAAATATCTGCATAATTGGTCCATTAGACTTGAGACTACCACTTAGCTGACTTGGTAGTTCTGCTGTAGCTGTCGAATTTAAATCACACTGTTTAAAGTACTTAAAAACATTGTAAATTAGTTTTCTTTCTCCGCTGAATTACCGAACCACTTATTTTGACGAATAGGCGAGGTATTCATATCAAAAATTAAATTTATTAACAGTCAAAGGACAGACAATGTTGCGTTCAAAATGTCTGTGCCTTCAACCGGTCACTGTGGACGTGACTTTCTAATTTGAGATTTCATTGGTTAAGGGGCGTTACTACTTGATAGTCTAGTAAATAATGGTCACTTACTGCATTCTAAACTAAACTATTTACAACCAAACATAATACATTTATTATAATCTATAACAGCAACATCTACATTTTAAATAGTAATATAATGATAATATCTCGACTGTCCAGCGCAACTGGTGTCGAGCGGCGTGAAGGGCGGCGTGCGCGGCGGCGCCGTGCAGGTGGTGCGCGCGCCGCGCCCCGCCCGCCTCGCGCGCCCCGCGCCGCGCCCCGCGCTGCAGCCCGCGCCCGGTACGCTACACACATGGACTGATAATAATTATTGAACGAGTGAATAAATGAATGAATGAATGAATGAATGAATGAGTGAATTTTCGCTGTTTTATGCTGTCGGTGTTTTGGGTATATAAAAAGTTTTCGTTTTTTCGTTTATATCTTCAATTCATAATAATCAAATCACTAGAGAATTTCACTAGAAAAATCTAGTCATGTAAAGCACAAGCAACATTCAGTGAGTCTGTGTCTCTGTTTTACTTGATTAAAAATGACACAATGTTTACAATAATTATGAGTACTCAATACTCACAAATAGTAGTATATATAGTACATTTTAGTGTTATAGTAATTCATTTAGAGTAATTTGGCATTTCAAAAGACCTTATTCTGTTTTTAGCCTTTGGCGAAAGCGAATTTAAGCGCAATACTTTTTTACATGAGCATTAATAATTTATGCAGAAATTTGTTTTATATTATGTAATAATAAAATATTGTGTTTTAATATGTTCTTCTCACCTTTTCCAGGTACGACCCAATTTATAACGCAAGCACAGGCACAGAGTTTGAATACGCATCAAGTGCGACGGAAATCGAACCCAGATAGTTCATAGTAAATGCTAAAGCACCAGCTCACTGCCTTTATAGTAGGATGAATTGTAAATAATTGCATATATTAGATGAATTTTGTATAAATAAGTGATCAAGTGAAACATTCTGCGTGCAATATTTGGCATGAAAGATGAAAGTTATGGACTTTCTTATAATTTGATATCTTCTTTAACTTAAAATACGTAATGTTACCATGAGTTGTACTGAGACTGAAAGGACTGGTTCGACACAAAAGTCGTGCCACACTAACATAATAACTGGCTTATAATAAATTAATATGTATGTTTTTAATTTAATGAATTTATAACATTTTAATCGTGTGATCCATCCTTTATTTTAATTATTTTCTTCGTTATATATATTATTCGTAATCATCTATGTATTATGCGAGTCACAAATATTTATAATCTATATTTTATTTAATTGACATTTAACATGTGACGTGACTAAATTTTAAGCGTTATTAAAACTATTGTGGAATGTTCTAGAAGCACGATTATTTTAATAAAAAGATTCTATATCTTGTTAGAGATGTTTGTAACTGATGTAAATAATATATTGTGAAATAGAAATTGACGCGACGATTGTAAATACTGATATTTAAACATATGAAATGCCTTTATGTTGGATTACCTTGTATATTGTACTTAATGGAGTGGTAGTGCTGTTGGCTAACTTTTGTTGTAACGTTTTTGTTTGTGCTAAATCAGTATTAAAATGGCCGCTCGCGCAATGAAATGGAATCGAAACAGTTTATTGAATCGGGTATTTTTATATTAAAAATATGTTTTTGAAACATATAGCATATGGAAGAATATGTAATAATAATGAAGATGTTAATTAGAAGGTGATATGTTACAAAATTCTAATTTCAAACAAACTGAGCTTAAAGTTAGTGCAATGTATGAAGTGCATGCATAAAATGGCTGTCAATTAGTGTGAACTGAACTATCATTACACTATCATCTATGCATAAAACAGCAAAATACGAAAATGCGACATATCACCTACATCCCGCCACCTACGTCTTCAATTATATTACTAGTTTAAATTTTTCTTCCATAATGAAAGACTAAGTTCCAACCGATTCAACTAACTGTTTTTGTTTGAACGAAAAGAAGTACAATGTAAATAATATATTATGTAAATATGTATAATGTATATTGTGTATAAACTCAGTTCATCACATTGAAAAGTGTGATATGCTTCGGATGTTAAGTTTTGCTCTGTGTTCAATTAGTATGTATTGAATGCTAGTGTTTAGGTTTAACTTTATAATGGGATTGATACTAACGTAATTGTTTCTAAATATCGTCCGCTAAGTATTTAAGCTGCTAACTCTATAATACTTTCTTAGGTTTACGCGAATATTCGACATTATAAATGAAGCTATCTTTTGGATTTTGTCCCGGATTTATTTAAATTTTTGGTTCCCCACGTTTCGAATGCTTTACAGCAATCATGATCACGGTAGAGACTAAGGTATTTGACGTCTCAGAGCTTTATATACTTATTACAGAGAGTGGGGGTAACCACAATTTACATTTTTATTTTCAAAATGGCACCAGAGTTCCTTATAAAGTTATTTATTTTAAATAAAAAATAATATTATATAATATGGCGATATTATTAGGTAACTTCATTTTAACTACATTATTAAAATTATGTCAACTGTTTATAATATTTGTTATATAAAACACACAAATAAATCAATAGTTTCACTATTAACTTCTATTTTGGCTAAACTGACTTTTTGAAATCAAATAAAAGAGAGAAAAAAATATATAATGTTTTAATAGGCACTAGTACAATATCTATTAATTAGAATTTAAATTGCAGTCGTTTCGTATTTAATTTTAATCATTTTTTTTCTTTTTTCTAACAAATAAAAGGGAGTTAGCAACTTAGATTACTTAGCCGAAGATATGTACCTATATTTTCATCAACGTGATCTAAACATCGAAGTTTTATATCAGCTGTTTAAAGTTATTTTTGACGTATTCGATATAATATGAACAAACTGCTATGAATGTTTATTTAAATTGATATTATTATTAATTATTGAAATAAGACTAAAAACACTTTTTTAATACAGCACTTAATATAGTTTTTTTGCTGAATTGTTATTATGTATTAGATATTTTTTCGAGTACGGAATATAGTTTCTAAATTCTTTTTAACTTACACTTCCGCGATCCATTCTTTGACAATGAACAGACGATAATACGTTCATATTAATTATATATTTAATTCGGTTAATTCGTTTATATACATTAGTGTGTCTGTTATTTACCAAGTCGGTAGTCTTTCTTGCGACGTCCTTTTAATCTTTAGTTTATTATCTAAAAAAATTGGTATTTCCCCTATCGTCTTTAGGGCAAGGATTTTTATCAATATTCAAGGCTTATTTTGGTTTGACATTTTTACACGATAACATTAAAATTTTACAGGCGTCGCAAGAAAAAACCAACTTAGTAAATAACTAACATTTTAATATACATATGTATACGTTTTTATTCATTAAAATATAATACTAAAACTGCCATCACATGTATAACGTTGTACACTATCTCTGTTTATATTCTATTTCAATATTGCAAATATAGTTCAAATCGTATGTTAATAGTGAAAAGAAGATATACTTACCACCTGTAATTGTTAGACCGAACGCTGTCCACGTTTTGTACTAGAGTGTGTTTTTGTTATTTATTTGTTAACTATAGCCGCGATTTATTACTATTAAAAAAATGGTCATAGTCCGCCAACTTGCAGTAGGCCAGCGCGGTGGACTGTGGCCTGATCCCCCTCGTATTGAAAGAGGCCCGTGCCCAGCAGTGGGACGTTAAAAAGGGCTAAATACAAAAGAAATACATACAAAGATGATAGTTAATACTAACCATAATTAGGGCTTATAAAAGTTCCAAACTGAAAATGTATGTAACACATATCTCGTCAGTCAACATTCGACAGGAAATAAACTATGAAAATCTTTTTATGAAATGGATTACAAACAATTATTTTACAATAATCTGTTATAATTCAAGGTAAGATTCAAGTTTTATGAATATTTACTAAACTTTTCGAGTGAACTATTTATTTTACACTATAGGTACATTTGATAATTTAATTGCAATTAAGTAAAAGTAATTAAGTTCATTTTCAAAGTGTCTATTGCAAATTAAAAGCGACTTAATGTCAGATGAGATAGTGTACAATTTTCAGTATGAGTGAGCGAGACGTACTATATTGCCATATTGGTTATATTATAACGCATGAATGTATCACGAAAATGTGAACAATCGACTCTGATATCAACATCTAGAGATATAATCTACATAATTACTTAAATATTTGGATTTTTTTAATATCGCGGTCTTTTAAATTTTTTAACATTAGACGAAGCCTCTCTGAAAACTCAAACTATGCGCTTTTATTGGCTGTATCGATTTTGTACGAGAAAAGTCGCAGATAAATAAATCTTATAAAACGTTTTGATTTTAAATGTGATAACTATTTCGGCCATTATTCAAATATTCATAAAATATGATTTACTCACATTTCCGTTTGATTTTAAACAAAAATGGACTTAATTGTCCTTAACATAAAGTGAATATAAACAGAAAATAATAATAATAATGTAAGCGTTAACTTGTTTTGTTGTATAGCGCACAACTTCTTTCGTATACGCCAATGATTAAGCATGAGTGAAAAATAGCAAGAATATATATTTTTACACTATTACTGTATATACGCGTTATTGATATTGTATTGTATACTTATTTTAAACATCATAATATTATATTTTTAACTTGTTTCATGTGACATGTTACTGTTGACTTATCGATGGAAGGACTTATGCTATAATCGATATCTAATCGATTATGTTAACGTTCATAATTTGTTCGGCATATTATTTATTATTTATAGGAAACAATACATCGCAATATACGAATTTTCCAACTGGAATGCAAATTCGTCCATCGGTATCGTCTACGTAGCTAAATCGTGCGAATTGTTGATCTCATTTGTTTATGGACATGTAGCTCAATATTTAGGGATTTTATGTAAAAACTCAGAATTTTATCCGATATATAAATAAATGTAAATGACTTATTGTAAGTAATAAATTGTATATATATTTTTAAAAAAGATTTTTATACAAATAATCCAATTTTGTCACTCAGCTGTATAGTTTCCAGTGTCAACTGTTTTGATTTAGCTCATTGTAAATATGATAGTTGTTTTAGGCGATGTTACGCTTATGACGGTGTATAATAAATTTTATATGAATGTGTTGACTTGGATTTATGTATAAATTGATATTGTAAAGATTAACTCGAGTACGTTGTTCAGAGATTGACGTTTCGAACATGAATAAATAACTTTTACACAATGCTTTTTTATTTTATTTTCTTGCTATAAGAACTTTATTACGAAACCTTTTAGGTTCATTATTTATAAGTTCCTCAATATATGTACATATTATGTGTAATCAATATTTAACGAGTGGTTTATCCAATATAGTGGTATAAATTTTACAAACATGTGATATTTTCCTGTAGTAAAAGTATCCTATATGGTGACTTTCTCATGTTTTTCTTGTGATCTTTACAAATAAAAATACTGAATCGAAAATAACTACTATTTAAATAGGATTTCCCAAAAAACATGTAATGTTCAAATAAGTTAGAATTTTATTATTATGTGTATAGATGTCAATATTGACTGTCTGCGTTCTTTATTAAGCAACGTTGCTTTTAAAACCCAGGAAGTAAAACAACACATTGATTTGGTTAAAAAAGTATGCTTTTTATTTATTCTTTCAAATAGTCTTCATCTAAATTTTATAAGAACATTGGACACAATTGAAGCTTTTTACCGATAAATAAGTATAAATAATTTCATATTCACATAGATCCACTTATTTTTACATACATACATTACATTTATTTAATATCAGTCCTCTCAAAAGGTCCATTCTCTCCCTGCAAATTAAAATTTATTATTTACACAGCGATAGGGATTCGCGTCTACCGTACATACATACATCAACAATTAACAATTAATAGAGACTATTTACAAAATATATCACACACACACTCGACCGTCCTTCGTCATTCACACACACCGATTTACATTCATACGATTTGGCATATGGATGGCGTGACGTCACTAGCAGAGGTCGTCCCAAGCGAGCCACCAGGGCGCTTTGCAATCTTCACGCTTCCGTCGTCGCCGTTCTGCTCGATCTGAACGTTTCTTCACAAAACGCACGTTGTACGGGTCCTCTGCGAGCTCGGGGTATCGCGCGACATCGTGAACATATTCGCCCTCGTAGCCGGCTACTGAACCCGATTTTTGTATTTCGTCTAACTCAGCTGCTGACCATTCTATAGAGCCACCTAGTCCAGCGCGTAACGCCTCCCTTTCTCTGTGCCAAGCTTTCCGCACTGCAGAAGCTCTAGCATGGTGAAGAAGACGTTGCTTTTCTCTTTCAGCGCTCGTTCCGTAACGAAGGTTCACAATACTGGTTTGTCCATGAATCTTGACATCTGCATAGGAACGACCACCTTCAGCTACCTCGTGGAATGTAACATTTAATTTGCCTTGCATACGTTTCAGTTGTTGCTTATCGTCAGCGGCGCGCCACGTATCTTCTTTTACGAAATAAAACACATCTTGCTGGTCCCCATGAACTACGAAAGAGAACGGCAGTAAATGGGATCTATTAAAAACTGATGTATAAACGTCCCGATATATAGCGTTTGCGGATGGAACTGTTGTGACTACTGCGCGTCCACGCGAATTCCGTGAAACTAAAATACCACGGCCAAAAGGTGGTTCGGAATCAGAACCAATTCGTTTTGGTGCAAGGTGGAGGGCATCAGATTTCAATGCAGACATTGCTGGTATAGAAAGACTTCGGAAATCAGCTATCCTCTTATTTGACATGTGAGATAGGAAACCAGATTCAATGGTAACGCTTGGCAGCAAGGACATTGCAGATGGTAGTCCTGGGCCACCGTCGACAGGTGCAGTTCCCCATACTGGCCGACCCCGTGGAATACTCGGTAGTATTGAGCCACCTGGTAATTCATCAGGATATAATTGGGGTGCCAGACTCTTGGTGTCATATCCGAGAAGTTTTAGCCAAGATAAATGATCTGTAAAAATAATAAAAAAAAGATTGTAAAATCTTAGAGAATTAATTGAATCTTTTATTCTTACTTCTAATTTAATATTGGTATTTGTTTGGTAATTATTTTACCTAATACCTAATTATTAAGTAGTGGTAAGAGATGTAGCTTTATTAAGAATTATTATTATTATTATTATAGTTACCTGTGGGTTTCTTATTTTGTGGTCGGACGTTAATTGGATCATTCCCATTAAACCTGTACAGATGCAGTTGAGTGGGATTGTGTATTCTTTCAATAAGGTTTTCCCAAAGTGGAGACATCCATTGCCCAATGAGAGGATCGTACACTTTTCCATTTGCCATATGAACGAGGGATGTAACTTGATCTAATAACCCACCACAAAAATCTACTGGTAAATATAAATATGGATTGGAATCATAGACAATATGGCCATATGGAGATCTCATTATTTCACGAATGCCTTCTCCGTATTGATTGAATACCATGACTGGTGTTCCACATTGATCTGTGGCAATGTAATACTTGTGTCGAGCAACCTACGAAAAAAATATAAGTGGTAAGTTTTTGTACTTTTTACACAAATTTAATGCATGTAAAGAAAATTTATACAACTAGGTAGGTATAAGATAGATTTTCACTAATTTACCTGAGTATAAATGAGATGTCCTCTGTCATCATAAACCAGTGTCATGAATCTATTTTCTCTCGGTGAATAAATATGGCTAACCTCATGTGGCTTCTCTTTATTAGTATAGAAAAATTGTGTTACATTACCAAAATTATCTTTTCTGGTAGATAATCTGTAAAAATAAATCATATATCATGTTTTGTTTTACAAAAATAAAAGTTTAAGTATATGAAGATATAGATACCAATGTATAATTAACTATATTACCTGTCAAGATGGTCGTAGTAGTAACGGACGTCGAATCTGCCTCGTTTTGTAGCTCGTATCAATAATCCTTTAGCATTGTATTGGAAGCGTTCTTCCCTGGCGTTTTGAGAAACAAGACCCCGGCTGTCGTATCGGTATTGGCCTTCACCGAATTTAATTATACGATCCATGTCATTGTATTCCATAGGGATAGTATTTCCTCTATAGGTCAAGGAAAGCATATTTCCATTATCATCATATCTAAAGCCCCATGGTTCCTGTGCTTCTACGCCAGTTAATTGACCATCGCAGTCCCAAGTGTAGTTTTTCACATTAGTATAAGTATTGACACCAACGTTACGAGTGTGCGTTCGCGTTTGTGAGATTCTACCATGTCTGTCGTAAGCAAATTCCATCCTAAACACTTCCATCCTATGAATGTTAACAGTTATTTCCTTTTCAAGAAACTGTTCACTCAAAGTTCTTGAAAACATTGCAATACCATCGTATACAGAAGTTTCGTTCCATTTTTGCTTAGAAACAGTAAACTGACCTAAAACTTCAGGAGCACCCGTTTTACTGTTATATATTATGTGATGTGGTATAAGTGTTTGACCACCTATACGCCCTTGTACGGCAGTTGTCCTGTAGTTATTATCGTATTCGTAAATAATTTTTGCGTTGCTCAATCCTGTTTTTGCACCATAGTCCAGTCTTTCTTCAATAAGTAATCCACCAGCGTAAGTTGCTTCCCAGCGATAATCTACGTCTCTATCTACGTGTAATATTTCAGAGGGTAAGCCACTATTTTCGGAGTAATGAATTTGAGTTTGACCGTCTCCATGAATCACTTCTGATATTTTATTGGTCGTGAAGTAGCGATAAATAATACGAGCGCCATCACCCGGGAACACAGTTTGCAAAAGTTCTCCAGTATGAGAATAGTGTTGTAAATATTTCTTGGTAGATCCCGGTGGCGTGTAGGTTACACGTAAAAAGCCTATAGAAGGTTGAACGCTAAATGAGTGATTACTTCCAGAAGGTAATATGACATGGGTTAAACCACCGTCTCCATCGTACTTATATTTAAAGTTTCTTTGACTAGCTAACGATATTCTAGAAACGAGATTTCCATCGTTATAATAAATAAATTTAGTGCCATCTTGAGGGCTTGTTATTTCAGACAGCATGCCATGAGGATCATAACTATATGATTCTTCTGTGACGCCCCATTTCCACCCATTTATTCTATAAAATCTGTCGTATGATACGTTAAGAGGTACTCCAGCACCATGAGGAGTAAAAGATAGTGGCAACCCAGCAACATCGTATGCAATTGTAAACAAAGGAATGCGATCTGCATTGAAAAACGTTTCTTTGCTCTTAAATTGATCAAATTCAATTATTAAAACTCGAGAATCGTTAACCCAAATTTCTCTATTAAGGGTTTGTTGAGGATTCCTTACATCACCTACTAATGTGTATAAGGAATACATATTATTGACTAAGCCGTCTCCAAACGTAGTGGTCTGATGCGACCACATATGAAGCATTTCAGCTTCAATAGGTAAAGCAGCTTCAAGTAAAGGATGTTTTGCAGCGGCTATGCTTTCGAATTTTCCTGACCATGGCGTATCAATAACTAAAGTATTGTTAGTAAACATACGGCCTTCTGTTATTTGCTTTCCGTTGTTAATAGTGATTTGCTTAAAGGACTGGCCATGCAAAACATATTCACATTTCTTGGAAACGCCTACTGGAATTGTACTTGTTGGATTCGAAACAGTGACGGCAAGACCATAATTCTTAGCGAGACCCGAAGTAATATGAACTTGCTCCCCTGATGGCATTATAATTTTTGTAACTCGACCAAGTTCATCGTACGTGTAAATAACGGTATCACCAGCCTGTATAGAAAAATATATTTAAATTATTACAATATTAAAAACATAAACTAAATTGTAAACATTTTTATAATTATAAAATCTTACCCCTGTTCGACTGTTTAGTAATCCACTGTTGGCATCGTAATCTAATTCTATTTCAGAAGTTCCTTTTTCCGTTATTTTTGTTAAATAACCAATTCCTGATATTTTAAGTTCGAGCTTATGATCTTGTGTGTTCTCAATAGAACTAACAATGTTACTGTAATCTCTTAGTAATTGAATTTTGTTCCCTGAAGCATCTGTTACCGTTGACAATTTGCCAAAACTAGTATTCTTCGAATATAAGAAGGAATACCGAGTCTTCCCTGATGTTAAATCTTTTGTTGTTATATGTTGACCGTAGCGATTAAATACATATATTTCAGATGTTGGTGGATATGGTATTCTAAATTCACCATTTTCATCATGAGACGGCAAATAATGTTTTAGTGCCAATATATGCAGTGATCCTGTATGAAAAAGAAAATTATTGTAAGTACATTCAAAATGTATCAATGCATTATATAGAGCATGATTTGTTTACTAAATCAGCATATTATATTTTAAAAAGAAGTATTTCTTACCTTGATCAACGACGTTCAGAACGCCGTCAGGAGTAACAGCTAATGCGGAAATCGTTTGGAATTTAGCATTAGACGATAGTAAAGTTTCTGTGTTAGTTGGAGGTTCATCTCCAACCGCAACACTTAAACGACATGGGCATCCAGCGACTTCGTCTCTAGGATTTGTAGGTATTACAGTGGCAGAAACTGAAGTGTTGCATTCACAACTTAATTCTTTTAAATTTTCTTGTAACTTCCCAGCAAAATGCATAATTTTGCCAGAGGGGTCAATTGTTTTAATAGTATTTGTTTTCTTAGCATCTGACTCGGCCACATATAGAATTCCACTTGGTGCAAATGATAAAGCCAAAATTGTTCCTAAGCTAGAATCCTCTCTAAAATCTGTATTCGTTCTGTTTGCTGGTTTGGCGATTGGTTTACCATCACTTCCAAGTCTGCAGTGTGAGGGTTGACCAGCAACTACTTTAATTTTCATATCAACAGTCAATTTTAGAATTATTCTATCGTCTATGAAGTATAACGACCCATCTAGTGGAGATAAAGCAACGCCAGTGGGCCACTGTAATTGAGCATCATATGGTGGTATAGCACCGCGACAGGGAACCGGTGACCAATGATTATGGTGTCCATGGTGTCCTACAAGAGTGTGTATGATGCCACTGGGATCAACAGCGCGAATATTAGTTCCATCTGCAATGTACATTGTTCTATCTGCTGCTATAGCGAGACCTGAAAAAGTTTTAAAATTGAGTGCTATTCTTTTGAAAACTACAAAACGTTACTGACAAAAGAACTTATTAATAAATAACATTTATTTAACATTTCTAGATATTATTAATAATAAAACTTAAACTTATTACTATTAAACAACTTAAAATACAATTCCAAATACCTTTTGGGTGGGCCAACTTTGCTTTTATAGCAGGTCCTTCGTCGCCGCAGTTGGAATCATCTCCTGGCACACATCGATCTCCGTTGCCAACAATAGGCTCAGAGTTAGTTGCTGGGTCGCGAACTTTATCTAGGACAATGACTCTTCTAACTTGATGCCTTTCCGAATCTGATATGTAAAGATACCCATCTGCTGGCGATATGCAGATGTAGTATTGATATGCGACTTGTGTTGTTCTGAAATAAAATATAATACTATTGAAAAAAAAATAACAAATGTTTGTATGATGATTGTGATTTCTATCTAAAAAGCTGCTAAGAATTTTAGAAAAGGACTGGGCAAAAGAAGTGCTTATATATAAAATAAATTTTAATGAAATTGAAATATAAATTAAAGTGAAATAATAATATCATCACAGAATAATAAAACTTACTCTAACTGTAGTATGGTTGTAACTACTCCTTCAGGTGTAATACGACGGACGAGGTTGAAGTCGCCGACATAAAGAGATCCATCAGGCCCAGATGTAAGAGCAGTCGGTGTAAGAAGTCGAGAATCTGCTGCTTTACCGTTACAATGATCAGGACAATTCAAAGATCTTTGAAGACCTGTGCCCATTACAACCTGAAACACAATAAATTTTGATTTTATTACTACTACTCCCGAGACACCTGATGATGATAATATTAATAGGATTAGGGAAGTCTTTCTTTATATAATATATTATATATAATCGTATTATTACTTATGTGCCTATGTATTATACATAACTTTATTTACTTATATCAGGTAAGGTTTTTACAAAAATAATGCTAAAGTTAGAACTATGGGTATTTATTATTAAGATAGATTATTATTATAGTTAATTTACTATACCTGTACAGTCCTAGGATATTGTTTCAGATGTAATAAAGCTCCGTCTCCTTTTTGAAGAATGCCTTCATGGAAGTTGTAATGATGATGAATATCTAAGCCCCATCCGCCGATGTCAGAAATATCTACGTCAAACCCAGATAAAGTGGCAGTTTGCGTTTCCCAAACGATTGCTGAACAAGTTGTGTATTCATAGCCTATTGATATTTTAGCTTGAGCTTGACCGTACACCTGTTAAAACAAAATATATTATAAGTATTTTTCAAATTTTTAACGACATCTTAAAAAATATGGTATGCAGATATATTTAAAAAAATATTTTTAATCACATGTGTGAATTTGAATATCTATTTTTTTACGCAACGTGAAAAATATGTACATAAAAATAAAAACTGTACAAAATACTGTCCATATACGTCTGCATGTACCTTTTGTTTATAGACATTCCTCTTGTTCCAAGCAAATACATGGGTCAAATCAGGGTCGGCTTCGTAAGTGTGAGTGTGTAGAGAGCCCTCGATTTCAACTCGCACATGAACCCGTGTAAGAGACGCCGGAACCACTCTTCGGGTCAATTGGATGTGTACACAAGATAAATATCCAGCTGCTTGCGACGAACGGTACGTTAACTTTACAGACGAGCCCGGTATGCCGATGGACTCACTAACGATCTGTATTAGAAATATTCATTTATATTACAAGCGGTTGTTATTAATAATAAATATGACTTAAAAACTATAAGTAAATATAAATTTTTTTACTGTCTTTGCTGATAAATGTGATTAATTACGGGTAAAAGTTATTCCATTGTATAATAAAATTAATTCACATCCAAACTATATTAAGAGCTTATTTAAAATACCTGAGCTTCAGGGTATATAACAGTAGATGTGGTAGGAGACGAAACTGCTGGAGCGGCAAGAGCTGGCATTGCGACCACCTCAGGCCTGAGTCGTTCATGATCGTGAGCACTGCACGGTGGGGTTTCAGCTTCCCACCATTGGGGCATTGGCGACCAATCTAGCCTTGGTGGAGCTCTGAAAAATAATTACAATTACAATGAATGTTACTTCGTTAAATACTCATTAAGTGATGAGAGTCATATACAAGATATTCCAAGCGAGCGTGCTTTAAAAATCAAATAGGTAAATTAATGTAAAATTTAATAAAAACTTAAAAGACATCATTATATTATTGAAAAAATATTTAGCAGGCAAGGAATCTAATTCGTTATTTTTAATATCCGTTTAGTCATATCGAAAATTATTGGCGTTATTTTAGTACATTGCTGACCTCGGCGTCGGTACTTTAATGCTGTCGTCACTGAGTTCCATCTGAACAGGTGGTAATACAACAATTTGATTCCATGGCACGAAAACTGTCTTCCTCAAAGGCTTAAAAGGCGACCGCTGAAATTGTAGAGTCACTGCTCCTCCGCCGTTCACCAACACGTCGAACCTAAAATATGTTATTAATTAAGATCGACTCTGAAAATTACTTATTAGGTAATTTTCAATAATTTAATACAATATTTTAAACGTATACCACGAGTTCAATTAAAGTGGAATAAGGTATTAGACGGTAGTCTATTATCATTCTATCCAAATGAGTGTTGTTGGATTTCCACGTTCACCGGAAACTGGTGAAGTTCTACGAGTACCATAAACATAACTAAAAAAATGGTTGCCTGTAAAGTCGGTTTTACGGGCGAAGATTTTACGTGACAACGTCTTTTTCTCGGTAGAATATTTATTGATATGAATATAATTAAATTGCACAATAGGAACAAGGAATTGAATGAAAATAAGAATTGCACAAATTTTAACTATAGAAATATATTTTAATAGTTGAGTGGGAGAGAGACGCAAGGCATTCGGCGGGCCTCTCTCTCGTTCGGTGACTCATCGTAACGTTACCGAGCGTTACACTTTTTCATAAGTGACTCCCAACCTAACCTAATTTAAGACGTTGTCACGTCAAAAGTGAGAAAGTGGGAGTCTCCTAATGTACCTATTTCATGAGGAACTCACTTTTTTAATTATTTATTCACACCTACATATTTAAATAAAATTGAAGTGTCTGTTTTTAATTTCCAGCTTTTCACTAAATGCATATGAGAGTTTATACGGTACTAACATAAAAAAACTATTTCTAAAATGTTTGTCTGTTTGTCTGTCTGTTTATTCCGGCTAATCTCTGAAACGGCTGCGGCTCAGCTAATATTATAAGGATTACTCCTTATAATATTACATTAGCTGAGCCGCAGGCTTAGGCTACTTTTATTTTATAAGAAAATTTAAAAAACCGTTTTATATATTTTAACTTAAGCCTAGCGAAGCGGGCCGGGTTTCCTAGTTTATAATAATTAAATCTAAAGCAAGCTATTATATATATTTGATTAGAGCCAAGTTTATCATCTAGTTTTCAATATTTGACTTAAACTTTGTTGACATCATTGATAAGTTATACAAGTTTCGTTTCAATTTAAGTTTGGGAATAGACTAAGTACCTACAGACAGGCTCCGCTCCGCTACGAAATGTTATAAGTTTTAGGATGTTAAAATTTAATAACTTCTAAATTCTATAGGATTTAATTATATAATAAAGTTTTATAGTAAATACATATATATACTGTTCTAAATCAAGTAGATATGATATAAATGAATTGAAAAATTTTTTTGCATTTTAGAATTTTAAACCTTTATTTAGAAAAAACGCCTTCCATTCAAAATATTTTAGTTGATTATTAATGTGGATTCAAGGTTTTCGGAAAAATAAATGAATGAAATTGGTGTCATGTCTGAGAGTCTCGGTGTCATAATGTCTGAGTGTCTCACTATCTTTACATGTAAGTATCTCCATCGTTTGTGTAAATATTAAATAATAATAATTAATCTGGCGTATATTATTTTTCATATGATAATATTGAAATCTGACTCAGAAAATCTAATTTATGGGAAATAAAATATTTATTGTAAGGTTGGGCGGGGCTTAAAGAACCGCGGGTATAAAGGTCCGCCATGGATATCTTAAAAACTAGTGACTTGTCCTTTTTTTAAAATATACGAGGGAACAGAGCAGGTCGCGGGGAACGCAACGAGATATCGTTGACAGTCGAGGGCCGAGGCTAGCGGGAGAAACAACACTATTCGTAAAATATAGTTAAGTAAAATTTTGACGTAAGTAAAATTTTTCATTATTTTTCATTTTAGTTCCGAGCGTTGTTATTTCGCTTACCATCGTTTATAAGTATACGTTATTTATTTGTTTATCAATATTTATTATTAGTTTTAAGCTAGTTTATGCGGTATTTTTTATAACATGTAAAAGCACTTAAACGTGTTTGGGGTAAAAAGGTCCAATGTTTTTTTAACCCATAATGAATATATTGGTTATTATATCTATTTTTCTTTCAGAATGCGTAACTAAAAAGAAAATCTGGGCGCGGCACTAAATCAATTTGAGATTTGGCTATGGTATTTAGGCAGATATTTAACAAAGAACTAAAAGCCAGTCTCACGAAACTCTTGCTCAAATTTGCACAATTTTTTCACGGGTTAGGTCCTAAAGAAGTTCGTCGCATTGCTTATGACTGTGCCTTTAAATATGAAATAAGTGTAGCCTTTTTTATGGTAATCAAATTTATTTTAAGACAATGCATTATTTGCGATGGTGTTTAATAAACATAATATTAATAGTTATCTAAATAAATAATATATTCATCACAAGTATTTAATTTTGAATAAAATTGCTCTTGACATCATTTGATTTCAATGAATATCTTACGAGATATCATAGTTTTAACATAACTCCGCAACAAAATAATACTATAAAATTTAGACTTAAGAAAAATAGTTTCTTTTGTCATAATTATATGGTACTTATGACTTTTTCCTTTTGAAATAAGAATATAGTTTTGATATTCATTGGATTAAATATTGTTATTATTTCATAATGCCTTTTTTAAAATGAATTTAAATACTGGACCTTTTAGCCCCTTGGCCTTCCTTTTTTACCTCTACCATGGGGCAAAAAGGGACAGACGACAAGGTCTAGAAAAATTGAAAAAAATACATATTTCTCTAACGATAATTTAATCAATGTTTTGGTCAACGATGGTAAGATAACTGTTTGTTTGATTACAGTTGTATATTTTGATTTAGTAGATTTCGTTTTCATGGTATAATCCTTAAAGGTCAAATTGGACCTTTAAGCCCCGCCCAACCCTACCTAATGTGTGCATTTGTATAATTTCATGAAACAGTGTTATAGAACTGTGTAAACAGTGTTATACTTTATAATATTTAGTTAGGTGAGTGTGCGTGCACCTATTGCTAAAGTTCTGGCTTAGGAAACTAAAAAAAAAGAGAGTTGAAAATGATCGTTTTTATATCTTTGAGATTTTCACTTTTATTGTTGAACTTCACGTTTAAAAATATGAAATATAGTGATTTTAACGGCTAGTGATTCTCATACAAAATATACAGTTTAAAACTATGCGGTTTTTCAGTTTTTTTTTATTTTCACTATTTTTTATACTTTAACCACCCCTTACCATCAACAAAACAAGAAAAGAAAATAAGCATTAGTTTTGAATTTTTTAGTGGCATTAGGTTTGTAGGGTTTATAAGTGACTACGGGTGAAAAAACGGACTAATAAAAATTGAATTTACCCTTAAGGTGGTATAAATAGTATATACCTATGTAATTTGATTTATACTTTTTAACTTTGTCGACAATATTTAACCTGTCTAATTTATTTAATTATCTTATTGACTGGTGTTGACTTTTTTATTGTTTGAAATTTTATTAATTAATCAATTTATTGATTTTACTAAATTATTATTGTTAATGGTATACTTTTGACTATGTAATTGTAGAAAAAATTATGTACATTTATTTATAAAGACATACATATCTGAATACTTGTTATCTTCCATTCGATCTAAAATTTTTTAATATGTGTGTTGTTAAAGTACTTTTAAATAAAATAAAATTACGTAAATCTTGTACTGTAGTCAAATATTTTTATTCAATTTATTCATGTAAAAATTCCGCATTACTCAATATATTTGGATTCAGTATTCAAATAAACATACGAAGTATTTTTTTTCTATACAGAAGTTGAATAGTAAAAAAGTACTACACAAAAGATTGTTTTACAATAGCTGAACGAAAATAACAACAGCCGCGTACAGGCAGTTTTTTGTGATATCTAACTTACTTTTTATAAACGAGTGCATGAAAAACGAAATATATATCAAGGTTACCCTATATTCATTTTACATTTTAAGCATATGGTCTAAATATATTTATCAAAAACAAACTCGTAAGATAGTATCGGCAATAAAGTAAAAATATACACTAGAAATTTTATAACAAATAAGATTTACAAAGTACCTTTATTGTAATGATAGGACTATTACTAATTCATGAATATGCTAATTCTTGAGTATCCCTACACTACGTCCATTAACGTTTAATTTCTTTTAAGTCTAGAGACGTGGGTAGTTATTAAGCGTCGTAAAATGGAAAGATAAACAAATATTAATAAAATGTATGAATATTGTGTATTTTTTAGTAATTAAGCGTGGAGGTTCTATGTTTAAATTGATTATGTGTGAGGAAGTCTTAATGACCGTAACGGAAAATTAATGATAGCTGACGGCTGTTAAGATCAAATATTTATAATGATTTTTAGTTCTTCTTTAAATACGGGAAGGCACGCGATGCGAGAAAGCTATAACGTAAATTTAACGATATTTATACATTTCTTAGGGGTCCATTCTGTAAAATTGGATGTTGTGAAGGCCGTGACTCTACATCGTTATACAAAACAAGTTCATTTCTAATATGCAAGTTTCGTTAGTACTAAAGCTTAAACTTTTATTGATTACGAGCTGACCCGGCAAACGTTGTTGTGCCTTATAAAATGCTGGCCAGGAGGGCGAAAAATACTTACGACCTATACCCATAACTCATACCTACCAAATATACAAAAAAAAAACAACCGTAACATGATATTTTTATATATTAGAATATTAAGGTAAAAATAAGTTGGCGTGCTTGTTATCTTAAGAACACTTAATATTAGAATATAATATACGCGTTGTTCAAAAAATTTAGCGCTTATATGACTATTTTTTATAGCGAAATAATTTAATTTAACATTAATTTGCGTGTAAAAGGAGAAGGTTAACGGGCTCAGTGCAAGCTGCGTCCTCATTGTTTATAATGTATGTATAAATGTGTGTACGAAAATATATAAGTGCTGGTACTTTACAACGGCACGTGTTCTAGCACCTGGCTTGTCTTCTTTTGAATTAAGGGTAGAGTGAGTTGTGTGCAGTTAATTGTTATTCCCCGTCGTTTCATACTAATTTAGCAGCGAGGTATTACTTAAGACATTTTGAGGAAACTGGTATTTCATTTAAATTATATAAAAGTCAGTTTTTGCACTTGGCATCGACAATTCTATAAGCAATTAAATTATTTTGATTGGAATGAAAATGAAAAGCAGTTCGCTGTAAGTATGGACCTTGACCTAGATTTATCAATCTGAATTTTCCACGAGAGTCCATTAGTAGAAAATAAATGATAAATCCAATTTTTAGATTCAATTTTATTTTGTACATTGCCAGCAAAATATTCAGATTTATATAAGAACTGTGTCAACTTAAATTGTTAAGTAGGTGCTTTAGTAATAATTCATTGTTGGTTAGTTTTTCGTTATTATAGTATTTTTTTATAAAAATAAAACCTTAAAATAATTTTAGTAAAGCCGAAAAATCCTGAAACTTTATCTAACCGAATTAAGAAATAATAAAAAATAAATATTCTTTTGAAAGTGATCTTTGTTTAAGAATATTTCTACTTTACATTACTTTCGACGTTGATTAAAGAATACCATAAGGAAATACATTTAAGCTACGCTTTTTGGGTCTTGACAATGCATATAGCTTGTATTAGAATCAATCTATTTTGAGTCATTCTATTGAATAGGCATTTTAGACATTTTTATACATATTAGTTTTCCCAGTTTTTGTCATTTCATTTCGTAGTATTTTTCAAATAAATACTTACCATCCGCCTTGTCTTGTGAGCGTAAATCCAAATCTGGCCTCTCGGTCTACAGAGACCCTGATGCCGATGATGCCGAGACCCTGCGGCGACACTACCTGCCCCCGCATCACCGACACTCGGCTGCACATCACACCGCTTATCAGATCGTGCCGGCAGAGCACAACGTGCACGCCGATATGATTCACACACATGCTTTTATTACCGTGTAATCGTATTTTACAGTGACAGCTTTTGCTCGAAAAATCTATATATTTCTAAATTAACAATATTCCAACGAAACGTCTATTTCGAAGTTTTACACTAACTGAACGAATACATTTAATTAACGTGTTAGCTCGGTAAAACGCAACGAGTACAAATATAACAATGTTATGAATAAAAAAGAGTACGTACGAAAATAAATAAATATTTTAAAAGCAATTGAAACTTTCATTAAAATTGTTTAGAGTGCAAACGAAAGTATATAGAAAAGTATTTTGAAAGAACTTCCACACGTAAAAGAAAGATTAATTGGATATCTGTGACCATTAAGAAAAGAGCTCGTATAAACGATAACCGTCGCCATTAATACTAGAACTTAGTTCACTTGAACAAAAAGATAAAAACAACACGAATGAACGCCAGATACCGTAACTGTTGGCTGACTAAAGAAAGAAGAAATGGCAAACTAAGTTTGCAAATTGTTACGATTAGATTTAGTATCTAAGAGCAAAAGTGCATACGTTTAATATAATTTTCTAGGTAATGTTGTTCTCTAGTAATAATAATAATAATATTACATTATGTTATTAATCACCCTAACTATTGAATTACCTGCAAAAGCTAGAGCAACAATGTTAACGTTGTTAAGTCTTTACATAAAGTTTCACAAGTATACTTATAAGGTTTGCTTAAAAATATTTATGTATTTTAGTACCGTATTTTGCAGTAGGTATAGTCAATGTATTCAATCTTGTACAGTATAACAAACTTCTCCAATCAAAGTAGCCATTATGTGAGAATCATATTGTCGTGCACGCTCCCTCAATAGAATTATGATTGAGGTCACCGTGCTATTGCGCTTATAACTTGCAATCAAATCTGTGAAAGTGAAGTATGAAAATAAAAATTGAAAAATAAAATAAGAAGTCTTTAGCATTGCACATTCTCTTTTTAGGATTAGCTAAATGTCTAGTTAAAATTTCCATTTACATATCGTATTATGTATAATTAATTAATTATTATAGAAAAAACATATCTCAATATGTAAATGAAAATCTTCGTAGGTATGTAGGTATAATAATGCATGTAACAGCTGCCACACAGACCATAGTCATTATTTTTAACATTATATGTAACAGGATTTTAGAGCTACATTCGTACGTTAAATACCATCTCGTGACATTTGAAATTGGTGCAAATTATAATTAATTAATTAATGTTAAACAAAGCTATTTTATTACGAATATTTGACAAAAATACTTGATTCCAAAGTGCATTTTGATTAACTAAATGAGGTAATTCATAGCCGATGAAACAATATAAATAAGCAGACCGATGTCTTTACAAGCACAAAGTGATACTAAAAAAACTATAAAACCGAATCCACGTGAAATCTTAAGATTGTTTTAGCTGTTTTTTATGCGCTAGACAAAAGATATGAAATACAAGATATGAGTTTACAATTTCTGAACGTAATAAATCACATACGTTTATTCATAAGCGTATCTTCTCGGGTCAAGTCTGGCTCTTGCTATATATAATACAGCACCACAAGATGTAGGTACTTTACAATTGCTTATTACAATAAATTGTAAACATTTTAATTAGGTGTAAGTCATGTAATTTTGAATTGTGCATCTAAACCACGTGTCAAACGAGCAAAATAAATAAAAATACATGTATGGTCATTAATAAATAACTCACAAATTAATATTTTATACTATATTTACTAAAAATGACAAACAAATTCTATAAAACAAAGAATAAGCTTTTCTACTAATTGATTTTCAGCTCGGAAAGTTGACGAGTACCAACTTATATTTTTAAAATACCTACTTATATTTTTCCTGTTTTGTTTGAAAGCACCAAATTGAGTATAGAAGACGAACATTGAAGACGCAGAAAATGGTAATTTCAATAAAAGGTTATCAAAATTACGCCACAACTATTGTATGTACATAAAAATATATATTTTTAAATATTGACATACACTTTGTTAAAATTATTACTACAGTTACAATGTAAACAACACTCTGGAAACAAAAATAAATTAATTTAACATGTATAAATAAGTACGTTGCACCAATTTCAAGTTTGTTTAATCTAAAATGTATTTACTTTGTGACCGGTTGATGGAAGCAATGGTTGTAATGTACAGTGTCGACGAGGTTGCTATCATCTCGTAGAGAAATGGTCGAAGTTATCAAGTTGTGTTTTAATTAGTTACAGGGTTAGGATCTAAACACATAAGAGCTTGGGCAGAGGGTAAGGGTTGGTTAACAGATGATAGACGCAGACAAAGGGTAAGGAACACATAAAAGGGTAAGTTTTTTCGAAGCTAAATTTGCGTGTTTGTTGATATTTATTTAATCGATGACAAACATTTCGCGCCTCGATACGTATATATTACAGCCCTACGCCTAACGAAATGTGTTTTTAACGTCTTGCGTGAAAGCGTATATGATTTTCCTAAGTTTCTTTGGTATATTTAGGGTATATCATAGTATATGTGAGCTATAACAGAAGCACAGTAGACGAGACAAATATTACAAAAAATACAATTGTGGTTGCGACAAATTATATTTTAAGTGAGACGCCGCGTTGTGCGGCTTTCAGTCGAATGATTTACATTCGAGAGAGCAACAACTTTGTCGCAACCGCAACGCACATTCAAGACAGACATACAGATGTTACATACACATAGAGAATGAAACGAATACAGACAAAGGAGTAAACGAAAAATGAAAAGCGTTAGTGTCGCCGTTCGCGTGCCACTTAGTAGACATGCGGCGGGCGACGGCATTACACACATATGCAGGAGTTGCAACAAAAGGGAATAGGTTAACAGATACTGAACACTGAGGGGCGAGGGCGGGCTGACTGACACTTACCCTGGTGTAAAGGAATTCCAGAACTCGCTAGGAGTGGCGGACACACGGCGGCACAGGGACACAGAAAGACAGGACAGATTACTACACAGATACCTACATCCCTCAGTGCAACCCCACCCCGATTAGCAACCGGTGCGGCCGGTTGCGCTCGTCTACGCTGGTTACCTTGCGTTTTAACACTTGCTTTAATGATTAATTTTAATTCATTTCCATATAATAGAACTGATCAATAAGAGAAGCCCGTTTGCATTAGAACAACAACACCACCACTATTCAATTTAATGTTATTATATTAAAATTTCCGCGAAATTTGGAAAAATTTATATTATTTGAAGGTTGCACTAAGTCATAGGAAACTATTATCATATAAAAAGTGCATGCTGAATGGTGATCGCGAAGGTTTTAAATGTGTTATATTTATTTCGGCCCAATTAAACAAATGCCAGAACGCAATATAACCCTTTCACTCTCCAACACAAATAAAATAGTTAAGCGGCTCGTGTTTTAATGCAAACAAACTTTTGAGGCGCTTTTGCATATAAAGCGAGGTGGGTTGTCTACTTTATTTATTCAGTTTTGCTTTGTCTTATTCTGTTTTATAAAAGGTCGTATTTCTTTGAATCATATTGAACCGCAAGTATCAATTACTTAATGTGGAATAAATAAATTTTAGTATTAATGTTTACGACAGACTCAGATCGTGAAAGAAACCCATCGTCATTTTGTAATAGAATATTTACAAATAGCCTTAAGACAGTAATTAAATCAGTTCTAAAGATAAAGGAGGCAAATTAATTAAATTGACTTACTTTCTCTTAGGTATCTATCATGACTTGAGTCGCTGATAATGGCTGTAATTTATATAACTATTTCGTTGACGAAAGACAAACAAAACTGTTCGAAAGCTTTTCAGCGCTCGGAAATTTATCTTTTTTTTATAAGTAAATATAATTATAAGACGCTTTTATTTTAATTAGACAAACAGGTAGGGTAAGACACACACAAGGGATAAACATTAGACAATACACAACACATCGGATCTGGTGTGAAAACATAATTGTTATAAAAACAACAAAAATAACAATATTTCAATTAATATAACAAAATGTTAACATGCCGGGATTGCAAAAAATAAATTAATAAACTTGGTTTCCACAAAATAAAAAAAAATAGGAAAATCAAAACACTTCCACCAGATGTGAAATAAAAGAGTTTTAAAATAAAAAGTTTTAAAAATGTATTCATAAAATTAAAAATAACCACACCAAATCCTTGGAGGGGTCTAGGAAGATGAATGGGATCCAAATTGGTACGGGTGCTAGTTCCTAAATACATCATGTCATTATAGGTATTGTATCTTTTTTACGGATTTACATACTATGGAGATGATAATACAGGTCTACTTTTATTGTTAGTGCAAATTATCAATTTATAACTGTGCAAAACCGATAGATTAATCCTAAGCCATCGTCGGGTAAAAGATATCGTTGTTAATTTTACCATTACATTATGAGCACAAGTTATTCGATATCTTTCACGTATGAAGTGATTTGGTGTTATACGTACTTGGTCATTTTAACATTTTGATCACTTACCTTTCTGAATATTCATCCATATGTGCGTAGCTTTGTACAGAGTTTTCTTCGATAAGAAATTTAACGCGTTGGTAGAAGGAAGCGGTGACCGATGGTGGTTGCTTACGGAGCAACACTTCCACTGGATCGTTGGAGGCCAAGCACATTATATGCTCGGCGCATTCAGGCCTACTGCAGCATTCAGAGTCCGAGCAGTCCGTCATGCCATCTTCAAAACGGTAGTGCCAATGTCAAATGACCAATCATTTTATATGATCAACAAAATTTTGATTCCTTTTTAAATAACACTTACGAAAAAAATATGTAAACTTAAAGTCGGTGTAATAGTATTGGCGATTTTGCTCTTATAACGAAAGTGGAAAGTTTAAACGTGTTCTATTTTAATAAATATTAATAAATATTAAATAATATTTTTAGTGAACTTCGCATTTTCTTTTCATAACGATCGCTAAATCATTACCTTCATCATTGTCTTCATTGTCACTGCAAGAAAGTTCAAGAGCGATGGAGCAGTCGGTTCCAGCCCAGCCATCTGCGCACGAACACCGGTACACGCTATCTTCCAACAAACATTGCCCGTGACGAGAGCAACCATTTGGACAACCCGCTGTGTATTTTAAATAAATAGGATCAGATGAAAGATGATGTACATGAAAGTTTATTTTCATGTTTACGGGAATTTTGTGCGAATAATAAAATATGCAATTAAGGTGATATAGAAGTTGTTTGATTAACTTACGTAAAGTACAGTGTTTTCCATTCCAGCCTTGAGTGCAAACGCATGTACCATTTTTGCACTGTCCATGTTCATGGCAACGACTGTCACAAGGTCGTTGATCACATAATGAACCTGTCCAACCATCATCACAACGGCAAACTCCTTCCGCACATACACCGTGTGGTCCACAATCCAAAGAGCACACCACTGAAAAGTAAAATATTGATTCAGGATTTTTGCATAATAAAATACGAATATGTGTAAATACATAAAATTGTAATAAAACAATGCTTACCTTGAGAGCAGTCATCGCCCGTATACAATGGATCACAAACGCATCTCCCAGCATCCAAATCGTATACACCTCTTTGAGAGCAAGCGGGTAAACATCGTTGTACACGCGCGTCACGTTCAGTACACGCTGCGCCACGCCATCCAGCGCGACAAACACAACGACCGCGAACACATGAACCGTGACCACCGCAAGTTGGATCAAGACAATCCTCTGTAAAATTCTCATTGTTATTTAATATTTATATCTTATTGGATTGATTGGTGGAAAGATCACAATAGACAAGAAACGGTTGAAGTATTGCTTATAGCCGCACTAAAGACAAAAGAATACAATATTGAAAACAATTTAATACCTTCATCACATTTTGCTCCTTTCCATCCAGCTTTACAATGACATTGCCCAGCTATACACTGTCCTCGACCAGAGCAGTCAGCGGGTTCACAGTCGTGTGCAGGAATGTCACATTCTGCTCCTTTCCAACCTTCTGAGCAATGACATACTCCTCCAGCATATGCGCCGTGACCAGAACAAAGGACGGGGCATACGCCTGAAAGTACAAAGGTAATCAATGGTTGAAAAGGTAACCATTTTTTTTTTATTTTATAAAATATAGGTCACAACTTACTTTTTGAGCAATCGTGTCCTTCAAAACCGTCCATACATTCACATTTTCCTAAATAACAAGATCCATGACCAGAACAATCATCTGGGCATGAATTCGTGACACCTTCCGCTTCAGATACGATCATTTCGACATGATGTGGTTGGAGCTCATCGTTATATATTGAAAGAAACCATCGGCCTGTATCAAGATATTGCAGTATACTAACATTCACCCTCATATCTGTGGATCTTTTAGAAATAGTATGGTTCCATCTTTCAAATGGGCTAATTGTGCTTAATAATGTCTTCATGTCAACAAAAGTAGGTTTATGGGATTCAAATCTATGTAGACTTCTTCTTTTTCTCAATCTGTGATCTACTCGACCACCCCGAATAAATTCAACAAAGTCGTATTGTGTTACACTAGGAGCGACGTTTCTTCTTCCATAGACGGCAAAATTAGCTCCCCATGGAACAGTAAAATTAAGGCTAACGAATGCAGGTTGCTCATTACGAAATTCAGAGCTCCAAAACTGATACGCAGGAATTGTTGCACTATGCAGCTCGTCGAATTCTCTTAATTCTAGAGCGGGAGACCATGGTGGCGGGGCAGCTTGTTGTACTTGTTGCGGTATTACTGCTGATTCTAAAGCAGCTTGAGCCGTTGTTGACCAACCTAAAGATGACGTTGAGATAGATTCTACAACAAAGTAATAATATATTAGATTTTCAGATGTATCACATAAAGAGGTTCAAATTTAAAAAACATCAAAATTTAATATTATACCATCTGATGGAGAAGATGTTGATAAAGCATCTCTGATCCCATGTGAATGTGTTACTGCTTTTACATCTTGTACCAGAATACAATTAGAATTGTCTATATTACTTTTAATTGACGATAGTGCTGAAACAAAAAGTAACATATTTTAATTAAGTGATATTTTATAACGTTTGAAATGTATGTTCATATTGAGTATTTATTATTATGTTTATGAAGGTACTCTTATTTCCTTTAAATATGTACGACTTATCTTTCAATCAATAACAAGTAGAAGTCAAAATGAAATGCCATTAGAGGATGGATGTTATTGTAACTGATATTACAAAATAGGACACAAAGAGAAATGTCACTTGAGAATGTGACGTTTGGGAGATGCATCTATGAATGGAGTAAGTGTCGTGACGTCCCGTTGAGTTTTAATTAACCGAAGCAAGGTCTAAGGCGCATTTCGTGGTAGTGTGACGGAGCAATTGGTTCCGGTGCAATGGGCCGGGTGACTTGTAAGCACGTAGGCATGCTCAAGTTTAAGTATTTCTTGCTGCTTGATTCCTACCTTGTACTGAGTTAAATTAAATTAGGTGACATTTTTTGTTTTCTGAACTGAATTTTTCAAACGTACAATAAAATTCATAATAAATTATTTTTAACAAAAAAACAAAAACCGACTTCCAAACTTAATAAATCTAAACTAAAAAGTAGAAAATAATACTTTTAAGGACTTTGTTAATTTTGGAGTCGGTGCCAGCCAGGTATTTTGATTATGTTTACAAATTGATAGATTAATCGAATATGTATCTATTTAGGGTTATTTTGCTTTGGCTGGCACCGACTTCAAAATTAACAAAGTCCTTAAAAGTATTATTTTCTACTTTTTAGTTTAGATTTATTAAGTTTGGAAGTCGGTTTTTGTTTTTTTGTTAAAAATAATTTATTTTTAAATTTTTAGCGGGAAGTAGATACGTATTTTGTTAATGACTATAAAAGTTTACCTTCTATTATCAGGTAAACCTAATAGCCTGAAAGTATACAACTATCGGTCCATAATTGCATATTATATTGAAAGAATTTTCTTTAAACTGCTAACCGTTGAGGTGTTCTACCTTCCATCATCAGTTACGATACGTGAGTCAAATATCCATATAGCCTATAAAAGATTCGCCGAGCATCGTTAATTTGCTCCTAAGAATTGAAGAGTTCCGATACTTTGTCATGGATCCCATCATCAGAACCTTACCAAACTCTCATCAAACTACCTTTGAGGTATATCCTTTCCATTAAAAAAAGAATCATCGAAATCGGTTGGCGTGATATTAAGTTATTCGTCCATTTGTCGCGCAAATACTTAATGCAAATTTAAGACTTTTATGGTTTTCTCATGGATGCCATTGTCAGAACTGGAAAATATTAAAATGGGACCACATGGGAAGCACTACCTTTCGAATAAAAAAAGAATCATCAAAATCGGTTCACCCAGTTCAAAGTTATCAGCTAACAAATATAAAAAAAATATACAGACGAATTGATAACCTCCTCCTTTTGGAAGTCGGTTGAAAATGTATAAAGTCGCGATATATTTGTGTTGTTTAAATAATAATTCACCCATTTTAAAAAAATCTATGTAGTATCTTCAGTTATTTCAAAGACTTTTTTAAATCACAATACTTCAGGATAATAATAAAAATTATATATCGAATTTTAGGTATGCTGTACCTATGTGATCATCAATATTTGATTAAAGCCCGATCTTATCTTATTTTATTTCATACATTCTTAAATTCACTACAACACTTGTCATTTTAAAATAAAACTATTAGCTGGTTTTTTCACGGACTTATTTTAATCCTTAGTGACTTAGTTTGAATATTCCGAATATTCGGAATATTCAAACTAAGTCACTCAAATCGATAGTTTTATTAAAATTTTGTTATTTGTTTTTTAATTAATCACGATACTAAAATAACCATGAAATAATGCTAGAAAAGTGTGAATATAAAATAAAATGTGAGCAGAGAATTGATTGTATACATTTATTACTTTTATATGAAACCTGCATGGGACCGGGATTTGCTGCCCCATTAAAGACGTGATGTTTATTTTGTTTTGGATCGTGTGCCCGAGCCGAGATCTGGTTACATCGCCTTAAATAAAAGCCATATGTCAATCCTCGTACGGTTTAATTGACGTAACGGCGCGGCGTAGCGGAATCGAACTAATTGCCTAACGTTTACTTTTTTACTTTTCTATAATTTGCTGAAAGATACTTAAAATATGGAAGTTCAACTCATTTAATAAATTAAGTTTGTTTTAATTTGATTTACTTGAGTTAATTGAAGGAAATACAAAAAGTACATATTCAGAAGTGAGTAATTACGTTATCAGCATCCCTTGACAAGTGATCTATTTCTAAGATTCAGTGGGAGATAAGCATCATAATGTGTTGACGCCATTTGGCTATTTGAATTGGACAATTTAGTATAACTGTGTTGAGGGTCGATACTTAACGGGGATAACTTATCGCCGCAGTGATCTAGGCTCAAATAATTTATGCATGACTCACGAATAGTAAGTCCTATTGATTTTTTAAATCTCGTATTGCTCAATTTAGATAAGAAGTAACATGGGGCAGAAAATGAAGATAAAAGCAATACCGAAAGTCAAGTAGCATAAACATATTGTATGTAAGGATTTAGTTTGTTTATTGACCTATTGTAATGTTGATTCTTCATAAGTAAATCATAAATGTAACATACTCGTATATTTCCAGCTTAAAATAAGGAATATTGAACTGCACTAATAAACAATATTGAACTACATATAAACGGGCTTAGATGGTGTAATTTCCGCCCACAAAAATGATATATTGTAATGTGGTAAGTTGTGCCTTTTCCCAATGATCCCTCGTAAAATCTATAAATTTTCGCTATAGAACGGCGGCGAGGAAATCGAGGGTCGTTGAATACGTCTCTGCGATGCAAGAGACGATTGTGTGCAGATGGACGATGTTTGCTATCTATACTATTTTTCGAGTTAATACAATTTATTGTAATACGATTCAGCATAGATTGCATCGTGCAGTGGGGGAGCAAACTCGTTTGATAGAGTCTCGAGGGACACGGACGCGCCGTCGCACTGACTCGGTATTAGTCACGTGATAAATCTTCCACTCTGTGCCTTAATCTATCTCTTTTTATCGTTAGAAATACAATATCGCACCATCCTCTTCTCGCGTAAATATGATCCATACCCGCGAAGGGTCGAGGTCTTGTTTGCTCTATTTTAAGAAGTGTAGACAAGAACAAATCTATCTCTGCCAAGTGCAAATTTAATAATCAAGTTCTATAATCGAATTTGTAATCAATCATAACAGATTAAGTTATTATAATATGTGAATGTCATAAAACTCAATGTTTGAGAATCTGCTTAAAAATATTTTACATTGCAAGAATAATAATTGTCGATAACATTAAAATGGAATATTTCATTCTTAGAAGTATAAATTCTCTGTAAGAAAATTTCATCTAGTTAATTCGGATAGTGGCAATTTATTGTGTAATATTGCTACTATCCGATATATTCGTAGTGTAGGCGGTTATATTTTTTTGATAATAAATCTGCCATGTGGCGTGTGCTGTTTCGAATAAATCTGATATTATTTTAAAGTTTAGTTACAGTTGTAGGGAGAGTTTAAATAAAAAATTGGGGGTCTTCAAAATTTCAATTACATTAAAAAGTTGACGTAGCTATATTCGTGCCCATTCATCGTGCTTGGACGTAATGAAGGGTGCAACAGATGGTTCACATTTTTTCATTACACCGGCAAAACTACTGTACACCAGGAGATTTATGTCGGATTAAAATATAGAACGCGTTTTATTCGCTACATATCCGGAGCGCCAGGAGGCGTGTTCGACAAATACTTTAATTATGTTTTTGGTCGGAGTCAAAGAAAAGGCTTACCTAATTGTTTTACCATGCTATATGAATATACTCGTAATATTTTGATCCATTGAATATTTAATAAAAAATCAAATTTATATGCAGGATGTAAGATGTTATAATTTCACAAATAGTTTTAATTAATCTTGTAATAATATTAGGTAAAATAAATGATAACCTTATAATTTACTGTTGCACACTCATTTTACACATACAAGAACTTGAAAGTTTTTATCTTAAAACACCTTTACATGTTTTATTAATTAATTTAGACAAATTACTGATGAGACGGTTGCGTAAAAGAAATTATGGCTTCAACTTTTCGAAATAGTAGAATATATCTCGGAATGTACCGTTAATATATTTAGAAAATCTAAATGTGGTGATTTGAAGGTGTTTAAGTCATTCAATTAAAAAACGTATATCGTTTTAGAGAAAACGCGGTGCCGACGCATCAATATGCGACACACGGCTTATCTTCGGTCCCTACAGTATAATGCATATCTAAATGAAGTGAGATCCGATGCGATAAGATCCATTGACTTAAAATATATTACGTAGAAGTTGTTCATTACATTGCTTTTAAGAAACGAAGAAAATTTTATTCTTTTACTCATCCGCTCTTAAAGTTTCTCTCGATAAAGTTCGTACGTAAATTAACCCTGTTTATAACCATTATTTTTATTTAAAGTATTTGTAGATTACTTGATAGTTGAATTACAATTTGATCATTTATTACGGCGCAAAATAAAATTCAATACTATGAAAACTGACTACACATTCCACACAATTATTGTTTTTATATATGGTTTCGATATTGACTTGTCGGAATTGTCAAAGCTGTTCATGTGGCGTGTTTAAAGCGCATAATTTAGTGTTCGAATATGGCATACTGCAGGCTAAGTTTAATTGAAATATGGTTGTATAATATAACATTATGAACAAGTAAATAAGCACAGTGTAAGCGAATGATGCTACGAACGTAGTTATGTTGATAAATGTGAAATATTAATATGTACGTATGAATATGTAATTAATACGTCCTACAAACTACGTAAATGTTATATTGTTAAAATTATGTTTCAAAAATAAGGAAATGACATTACATGGTATATTTTATTTAATACCGCTTTTGGTTGCCAATCTTGCAACATTTTCAAATACGGTCAGTGTTCCATGAGATATAGGATAATAGAAGTAGAAATAAAAATGAAATATTGCAAGGCATTATAGGGCGATTGTGACATAAATAGTGTGGTGCAGCCAGCGACATATTTCTTGCTACTTCATCAATGTGTTTTTAGTGTACTTCGCGTTTTATTTTTTATATAATACACTTATTTTATCATTTATCACATCACATTTACAAAGTCAAGAAATAAATAACCTTAAAAGGTCGATAAATCGAATAATAGCTAGCATACGAGTATTTGTTAAGCGAAGAAGTTTTTCTTTATAATATATATAAGCGTTTTTTGTATGAAAGTGTTTTATAAATATGTCTTGACCGAACTGTTATTAAAAAATGTTAATGACAGTAAATGAGTACATATAAGCACCTACGTAGATACTAAGGGTATACTATGGGTATACCCATATGGGTGGATGATATACTATCATCGTATGGTTAATATAGTTTGTTTTATTTATCGATTTGTTTACTTTTTAAATATATATTTTTAATTCATGATTACTACAAAAGTATCATAATGTTCGTATTTGAACTACCATTCGTTGTCATGGTTGTAGAGAATATATGGGATAAAAAATACTCGTACAAGTATTCATAAGAGCTAGAGTCAGATTGAATGCGTGAACTGTAAGTAGGTTAAATGTAGTTATCTCTCTCGGGATCGAATCTTTGATGCTATTTTTGCGATTTCTTTCTTCTTTAACGTGTGTGGTTAGAGTTTTATCTCAAGAACTTTCGGGCGGTCGATTAAATGGGGTACTAAAATAAATGTTTTAGAAGTACAAATAACATCATTTATGACTCAACATGTGTCTCTCGTCAGTTGGGTCCTTGTAGCTTATCAAAATTTAAAACATTGTATACAATCAAAAGCTTAATGATATATTCGTACACAAATGCATTAATTATAGCAATTTGTCGCAATGTGTCATTCTTTTAATGAACACGTTTGCGACTTAATCGCATAAAAAATCATGATATCATAATATCGTATCATCTGGTCGAAATTTTGTATTTCTTTTTATGTTATAAAATATTGATTCAGTAAGCGTACTCGAATTTAAAAACTGAGTGCGTTATCTTTACACGTGGTTGAAGCAAAACTTCTTTGTCGCTTTGGCAAATACCACTATTAAATTAAATCCAATCAAAATGTAAATATAATATCTTTTATAAACTTTTAGTAGCAGTCATTTTTATAATTATAATATATATTTTTTTAATTATTTACAACACCTTTGACTTTCGATTCTGCGACACTCTTTTTTTCTAATATAAATTGAAAATGAGTGAAAATGAATCACCCCTTGCTCACGCCTAAATAAGTTTTCCTTCAAAAATATAAATATAATATCTACTTCTAGCGTTTTATGATATGAAAATATTTTATATAAATTATGAACGGTCGCTTAGAAGATGGGCCGAGATTGCGATTGGCTGATATATTTGTAGTAAAATTATACGGGACGTAGAGGTATAAGATAATTTATAACCGCGCTAACACAGGAGCGAGGGCCCGAGGCACGCACCGCGTTGCCTCAGGTTAGGCGCATCATTTATATTTTTCTGATGTTTGTTTATTTTTTATAGCTCTCTCTGTGAATGTCGGTTGCCAGATCTAAACAAAGAATGGTGAAAGACTAATGGCCGTGTGTTTTCATTGCAACAGCAGTGTTTGATCAATTCATTTGCATCCGAACAATTTATTCAAATTATATTTTAATCATGGAATTTTATCGTCAATGTTTATTTAATATCATTTTAAATTGTAATTGCTATGTTATTGAAACGTTAATATTTTATTATTTTAAACAATAATGTAAATACAGTCAGGTAAAAGGTTTGATTGAATTCGCATATTGTAAAAGTTTTATCCATTCGCCATCGTATTTGCAGTGAGTGTGTAGATTGTAGCCGCAAGGCGACACGTTATATAATTCCCCACTCCTTTTTGGATAAAATTCCAATCACGAAAGATTAAATCTGTCCGTTATTTGAAGAACTCTACCGCTGCAGGGAATGTGCTTTTAGATAAATGTAGAAATGTGTAGTAGGTAATCAATATATTATGAACTAATTTGTTTTTTATTAACAAATAGATTCCAATTCCTGGAATTGAATATCCTTAAAAATGCATAGAATGTTGTATATAAAAAGTAACTTGTTGTAGTAGATTTTAACATTTTATTTCATTCAATATGACTTTCAATTTGTATCTTAAAAATCTAAGTTTAACGATATTTTAACGGTTTTGAAATTAAACTGAGCGTTGAGTGGACTATTCTTTTTATTTATTCAAGTTAAAAACAATAGGCTCTTTCTCTGTTCAAGTTATTGAGCGAATGAATATTTGTAGATCACTGATCCATTAGGCTGCCAATTGAATGTACTGTGTCAATAAAAGTTCGTTACATCAGGAACGTTGGCAACATGAGTCGTGTTAAAGTGAAGAGGCTCTCACGATTTCGTTTAATTGTCACTCACAACCCCAACAACTTCACTAATAATATAAATGAACTCAGTAATGACATTGTTTGCATACAATTAAAAAAGTTACTTTCAGCTTATAAATTTTTAATAACTAACAACTAGCAAATACGTTTCCTGCACCGTATATTCTAATGTGAGAATTGACTCATGATATCAAAGTAGGCTGGCGCCATTAAGAATGTAAAAAAAAATATAATAATCTAATTATGTATTCTGAAAGTTCTAAAACTGACTCACTAAATTTTAATTTTTATTAGATTCACTGCGTAACATAAAAATTGAAAATTGGGCTCCCCATGGGCCGCTTATGTCGTAACAAAAAGTAATTACATTCAATATTTAACCATGTTGTCAACTTTACAAGTTCTTTTACTTTTATGCCACATCGGAAGTATAATCAAAGTGTATGATTTACGTGAAATTGTATAATATGTATTTAGATTAATGTAAAGAAAAATAGAAACGTCTGTAACAATTTAAACTGCATTCCGAGCGAGTTAATAAAATGTTCTCTAACGAACGTTTTCGACGTCCCGCTGAGTTAAAATGATGATATATTTCAAATATAATATATCTGTTTTGTTTTCACTAATTTATAATGTATACGGTCATACAAGTTCCCTATGAAGACGAAGTTATTAATGAAGCAGATTTTTTTGTACCATCCACCGTTAGTTTTATAAAGTCATGTTACAGTAAATAATATTTTATTAAATGTATCACAATCTCCCTGCAAACTATAAAATGCAACCGGAAGTTCATTTTAACATACAACTGACAAAACAGCCGTTTAAAAGATAAATATCGGAGATGTACTTGTAGATTATACGTACATTGAACTGATAACGTTTAGTGTCCGTGTTGGAAAAAAACCTAAATAAAGCTCATTTAATATTATTATTGCAAAAATCATAGAATCTATTTGAATTGCATACGGTTAGGTATAGGTAGTAGGTACGAGTAAATTATATTTTTTCTTATTTTTGATTAATGTTTATCTAGCTTTTTAATATTATTTTTATAATAACATTTACAATTACTTTTAGAAACTCCACTTTTATAAGGCAATGTAGAGCCTTTTTACATACATAATAATATAAGCTTTTACTTTCACGACAAAATGGGATTAATATTAATATCATCTCAATAAATAGTAAATACCATCTCATGGAATTCGCGAGATAAAAAGTAACCTATCTGTTACTTAAGACACTAACCTATTTTTATGCCAAATCGCATCTAATCTAATCAGCTATTCTAATGTAATTGAGTAGCAAACATCCAGCCACCCAAACTTTCGCATTTATAACTTTTATATGGGATTGGGATAAATCATCATATTTTAAAGTAATTACTTTTGATTTGTACATTAAAAAGATAAATATGTACATTAAAAAGACTCACCTATAAAGTAGGCGAGCATGGCCGCCAGGATGACGCAGAGGCATATCATGGCTATAGCTAAACACTTCCAAGTGCAGCGATGTTGACATCGTTTGTCTATATGGAAGCGTGAAGGCGAGTACACTGGCACAGGACTTGGCTGACTGGCGCGAAGAGGAAACCCTGGCATCACCAGGGGCTGATTGGCAAGCTGGCAGTGACCGAGAGTACCGCCTCCCATACCGCTCGACATACCAGTACCGCCCATCCTGTTAAAAAAAAAACAAATTAGTATTGAATAATTATTAATTATTGCTAAAATATGACCATTTGAATAGACATATTATGTTTTCAGGCCGAAATTTCACGGAATCTATCATTTTCATAATAAATAATATATTTTTTGATTATTTCTTATTTAACCGTGAAAACTTCAACGTGTTGATCCTATATTTAATAATGTTATAAATAGATAAAAGTCATATTATTTCAAACGTAGCTAGATCTTGATATTTTGTGATTTGTATTCGACTATATAAAAATATCCGATGCAAAAACAGATACCTACCTGCTCTGATTCTATTCTATGATTAAACATATGTTACATCGTCATACCATATGGTGAATTTTTTGATGCAATCAAAACGTATCATTAATAGGGATGCTGACAAAAAAGATAATTGAACGTTTGAAAATGTCCGCCTCAAGACACCATTAATCAATTAGCTCGGGTTCTTCGTCGAAAAGAACAGACAAAAATATACTTATGTATAGGTTTCGAGTGTCCGTTGCGCTCACCACCTGACGCCATTTTAATGACCTATAGACAAAAGGATAAGCAAAAAATTGAAATAATTGGTCCAAGTTTAGCGCGAGCGGAGCGTGACTTCTAAAAGATTTGTTTCGAGGATGCTTTTCGCTGTAATTTCCTTTAAAGATTATTCAGAGTAAGAATAAACTTATTAAATGACGAACAATAAGATTCTTGTATAATGACGATGAACGTAACTTTGCATTGTTGCAAATTGAATGGAATTAAAATAAATTCTTACTACGTTATATTTTGAGCACAAATTGCTTTGAACGCGCAAGTTTTGTTTTGTACATAAGTATCCATATGTATAAGACAAGATTAGAATTATGAAAGAACTCTGATATTAGTCAGCTATTTATAACCGTACTTGAAATTGATTTTGTTACGAGTATATGCGTAGCTATTAACTTTTTGTAGTTTGTAATTTTTGTAAGTGCTATTACTGGTCGAAACGCATCATTTCCGCGCGTTACCGAAATGGGGAGAGCAACCATTATTGTTTTATTATAATCATGTGGTCGTGTATACTGAGTTAAAATTAATATAAATTCACTGGCTAGGTTTTATAAATCCCAAATGGAAATTATGTTAATATGTATTTATGTAATTTATGTAATTATTTCACAGGTTTTAGAGTACAAAATGAGCGGAAAGAGGGAAAGACTAAGACAATTAACAGAGCTGACGACAACGACTATTGTAGGACATTGCCGCGATATTTCAAGCGGCGGACAGACGGGTGTTCGTTAGGATTTTGACAGGCTCATGTCATGAGCGAGCTCTTAATGAAGCGGTAAATAATGAGGTGTTGTACGGAACGGAGTCGTGTCTAAATAATGCGTTCGCACTCTACATATATCTACACTGAGAATGGGGAATTGTAGTATGTATTATGATCCTTGCCATTGCTAGCCATTGTTGAAGCAAAAGTTTTATTTGAGTGCTAACGGTAAATACTGTTAACAAAAATAAGAAAAAGAATGAAGGGGAAAAAATGTTCGCGATCGATAGATGTACTTGTACGTGTTTAAGTCAGGAACTCGTTAGACGTCCGTGTCTGGCTTCAGTCGCACAGTTTTTGTCCTTATAATCGCGCGTGCAGCGGTCTCCTCTAGTTTGAAGCAGGCCGGGCGACCTCTAACTCGGAAACGAGATAAAATAAAAACAAGAAAAATGCAGGCACGGGCCGTGAGAACGCGTCTTCTACGTTGCGGTCGCTCTGTACCATCCATTTATCTTGCACAGTCGTGCGGGAATGGACCAGCCTGCGATGTGCTTTTATTGCATCGTGCCCTTAAATATACGTCTGCGCCAGTAAGCCGTGCCATATCATATCGGTGCACAATTTTTTTTGTAAAATGCAAAAGTGTAGCAAAGAGTTATCGTTTAATATTTTGGGTAACCTGTTCTAGTTTAAATTATAATTGATTATAAAATTGAAGATTGTATTTTTTATTAAAAGCGTAGTGTTAACAGCGGTTTAAAAGAAGGTAACAGCTATTTGTATGATGATATCATATGGTTAGTTACTATAACTTAGAGAGTAATTGCTGTATGAATTGAATAGGGACATTAATTATTATTATAGGTTGGTGAACATTCAATAGTGATAGCATTCATTGTTGATTGTCAAAATGTTTCATTGTTGTAAGCTATTCAAAAGATAAGGCGTTATTATAGACTGTATTATTAGTCCAAGAAAGCAACGTTAAGGCAAAATAATTATTTATTTAATAAAATAGCTAGTGGTAACAACTTCACACAAAGAGAATTGATAAATAGTGAATGATATTGATCGAAGTGAATTTGTAAGTCGACTGGAGGCCCGCCCTCCGGCGCGACGCTCGCTGCAAGTCACTGGTGTAAATTTAAGAAAGCCCCGCAATTTAAAACGAAATGTGTTTCAATGGCGTTGCCATGTTCCGCCAATTTCCGCCCTCCATGTTAGTGTATAGTAACCGACATGAAAATGCAACCTTCCATCTATACAGCTTATTATATAATATAGGTTATAATGTTAAAAAATATTATGTAAATAATATAATGTTATTAATAGAAGGACCAAACTGATGTAAAGAAACCAATGCAACTATTTATTTTATCATTAGTTCAATCTTCCTAAACATTATACATATGGCTGCCAGACCAAATGCCTTTCGTTTGACGTAGCACTCGAAATTCATCGCATCGCTAAGACAGAAATCTCCTTATAAAACAATTTAAAATAATAATGATGCGATGATATTATAATTAATAAAGCTAGATTAATTCGCAAGTTCAGCAAACATAGCGTGTTGTTTTTATAGGTTTAGTTAAACTTAGCTTACTTAAAAGCTTAATATAAAAATGGAATTATGAGTGATTTTTAAATTATATCTATAATAAACATATAACGTTATCCTATCACCCGTTGATGGAACATGTAGCGCATGAAGTATGAAAGGTGATAAATTTGCATTTAGTGCAATCCAACGCAAGATGTCAGGATTTAAATTCAGCACTCTGGGAATCGTTGAACCCGTTCTCTTATTAATAACCCTCATAGCGCAGTGTTTGTTTTAGTCGCCTCGAGTTCTGTTAGGTAATGGTGAAGTTGATTCATGAATGGGAGAGTGGCTCGCGCATTGCGAGTTTGCACACACGAATATATTTAACAAACATCATTTTCCTAGAAATACTTATCTTGCGACGGAAGCTTTCATAAATTATTGCTGAGGTGGAAGCGATTAAAATATTTTGACTTTGATTTATTGTTGAAATACTTAAGCTATGCTCCCTTATTATTAGATAATAATACTTTATCTACTTTTTTATTAAAAAAGCTATAGAGTATATAATAATATATAATAGGATGTATACATTGATTTTATATAAAAATATAAGGTTATACAATATAAAAAATGTAAATTATGTCCAATTATTTTAGTCAAAATTGAAAGCTTCTAAAATTTATGGAATTTGTAGATAATCTCCTGCTGTGCTGTCTAACTAGCTAACTGCAATACTAAAACGCTTCGAGCAATATTATCACTAGAATGAATGGAAGCGGAGCTGAATAAGCAGCCAATTACCGTCCGCCCGTGGACCGCGGAGACCCACACGTAAATAATCGTGCTCACGCGCAGAAATCCGATAGAGATAAACAATTTTCCATTAGCCGCGTAATGGCGAGGGAGAGAGAATATTTCGAATTTCCATACCTAACGGTGAACACTATGCGATAACGATAACCTTTTATTACGAAGTTGTCGTTGGAAGATATTATTATGGTAATGCTAAATTGATGCAAATTTAGCACTATAATATATTTTGTTAGTGTTGCATGTTTCATACACTACTAACTACTCGTGTATTCAATTTTGTTTCCTATTCATAAAGCGGTACGTAGTTCACGAGTCTTTTTATTTAAAAATAAATGTGTTATAAGTATAGTAAAATAGTAGTATAATTGTAGATATCTTTTAAGATAATGATCAACGTCTCGACTGCGTGCAACGCAGGCCTTAACTAAGCGCTTGCTATTGTTCAGCGAAACGGAAAAACGGTTTCGCAAGCGAGCCCCCGGCCGGTCGTATTTCACCCCGAGTTCAATATTATTTCGGCAGCGTCACAAAGAAGCGGAAGGCCCGTGCCGCCGCCGCGGGCCACTGCTCGTATCCTTCCACAATATTGTCCTTCTCTTGCCTCGGGTTATACTGTAAATATTTTTCGGTGGTCTGATTGAAAAATTTTATCACATTTCTCCCCATTTCCCATATCAGATAGAGAATTCATGCATTTTGATACGTAACAGTACCTGAACGGAAACTCAGCTGCTGTAGACAGCGCGAGATCTATATCAATGAATTGAATTTAAACGTTTTCATAAATATGTAGTAACGTTTTTGAAGAAATCCATTAATAAAATAAATGTTTGTAGAATTATTTTCCTTGTCTCGATCGATTTTCTTTGTAATAGCTTTTCTAAGGCTAAATGTACGGCTGTTGTATAATAATAACGTGACATTTAAAAAAACAGTTACAATAAATAAACAAAGTGCAGCAGCAAGCAACGAACTAAAAAGATATACGATGGTAGGTATGAATAAGAGTTCAAAGTTCATTTCAATGATTATAATGCTGAAGCATTAAAAGAAATAAGCCGAATAACCAAACAGAGAGAAATGGGGCACGAAGACATGGTTGCAGTACATTAACTCTGTTCCGCGAGTTTGGGACCCCTTATGAATTGAAATACATTGAATTTTTGTTTCATCTCCATTTTTTGCCCATATTCAAGTCATGGTCCGTGAAATTTATTAAAGGACAATCCTATGCGTAATATTTTATCAATTAAACACGGTTGGTTTTGATTGTGAAATTATACTGCATCATTTGAACGGCCCCCAATTTAGTAAACGTCGTACAAATGTAATTTGTATACAATACACAGTAATATCGATTTTCAGGTTGTATAAGGACTTACACAGATTACGTAAAACTGTACGAATTTCTATTAAAACATAATAAATTCTCTTTCAAAAGATTCTTTTGAAATCTAGTACGTCTTAGTAAGTATTAGTGAGCTGTTGAGAGCAAAGGTACAAAAAGTAGTGAATTATCCTATATACTTGGGGACGCGGACGGTTTGATCGGGCTTAAGCTGCATAGAGCATCGTTTCACGGTTGACCGACGCAAATAAATGATAGGGTATTGGGTCATTGGTTTTCCTCCACAGATCGATTGAATTGCTAAGCTGGTATTACTTGTGGGATGAATAAATACATCATTTAACGACTGTTACACTGTTTAATAGGATACCGTCTTGAAAAATTTAGCCTCTGCAAATAAAATAAACCTAAATGACCGGTATGAAATATGTGTCTAAACCTGTATGAACTAATTCTATCATTACTCTAAGGTTTCTATTACCTATATTAAACAACAAAATAAAGGCTTCATATACAGGCGCACCGTGTAATCAACATAAAATATTCATTACATTCTTTGCTTGTAACTGTTCAAATAAATTTTAACTCAATTTATCAAACACGGTATAGGCAGGTATTTGAGAATACATGATATTGGTTTTACATCATAAATTATAAAAGTAACGTGTTAAGTATCTTTTAGATATTTTTATTACCATTAAGATGAATAATTTGAAATATTTAAGTGACAGGATCCGAAGAAAGAGGGGAAATTACTATAATATGAGGAGGTGGAAGTTTCTTTTGTTTAAGAATACAATATCGTATTGCTTACAAGAAATTATACGTAACTAAAAACAAATAATAAAGTCAATGCGAGAACTACATACTGAAAAAAAAACAAATGTTATAATATTATAATTTATAAAAAATGTATTTGAATTATTTTTAATATAAAAGTATTTTTATAATGCTAATGGATCACTTAAGCATACTCGCATATTTCATAAAAGTACTTTTTAAAGCTACTAAAAGAGAGCATATCGGGGATCAGTGGATAATAATAATGTTTGATGCACGACTCGACGGTTTAACCCTTCAAAATGAAAGGGGATTAATGGGTCTCGACTGTTTGGTATTACTGAAGACTCTAATTACGTATATGCGTCGTTTCGGCTAGAGTTATGGTAATGTTCGGTAATCTTCGTAGATATCTGCTCGGCGCTGTCCTCACTGATACTTACGACTCTGAATTTAGGGTCTGTAGTGCGAGCCATTCGTTAGTCACGCCCGATGACGTGTACCTTGGACAAGACCAAAACGTTTATTAGAAAGAATCGTCTGCACCTTATTTTCTTAGGCACTTGTCGTAGAAGTTTTTTTCGTCGACATTATCTTTGGTCGTAATGTGCCGCTTCGTTTTAACGTTCGGTTTATTACTGACCTAGTGGCAGTCCATATCGATTCCACCTTTCATTTTATAGGTAAAGTGCTCTTGTATCGTAAATGAACCGAAAAGACATTCCGCCGCTAACTTATGTATCTTCCTTAACCGTACATTGCGGTAAAATGCATGAATTTCCGGGCACAAACAAAGGCATTCAACACGCAAAGCTTGCGGTACCGCGAAGTCCTAAAGGGTAAAAGAAAAGGCGTTTCGTGGTAAAAAGTGAGTTAGGGTGCAGCTTTGTTTGTGTATGGTGTATGTTAAGTGTTTAGATAAGTGTAGCAGAGAGCAGAGAGCGTTGCGTTGCACGTTTGTTATCTTTCGGGTTGAACTTACGAAAATGGAGCCATCCTGTGTGGTCTGTTTGACTAACTCTCACTAAATATATGTATTTCTATTCAAAATTTAAGTTAAAACTCTTATTTGAAAATTCTTATATTTTTGGTATAAGCTATTCACTAACCTATGTTTAAATACATTATAATATTAGAATAAGTTGGTTTATTATTGAAATTTTTGTTATTTAAAGACAAAGTAAATTATTTAAGGTATTTATTTCCAAATGCAAAGGCACATTCAATATTATGTGTTTAACATATGCGTGTATTATTAGAACATGACGACAATTTGTTTATCTCAAAACGGGTTAGACTAAAATACCCCTGATCAGTAGCTCTTGATATAACCAGCGGCGATATATCCTCTTCACTGGGCAGATAATAACCATATAGTTTATGTCCCTGTCACAGTTTCTAAATACATTAGAAATAAAAAAAATTGCTTTTGGTATTTAAAACTTAAACTTAATGACAAACCTAAAAATTAAATTCCTATTGAAAGTATGAGGCTGTTTATTTTCAAAACGGATATGAAAGATTAACATTTCTGCTATCACCCTTTTTAGGATACAATATTTATCTACAAAGTTTAGAAACAACCGAGTCAATCAATATTGTAAGGAGACAATGGACATTTCTTATTCAAAAAGGAAACTATTAAGGTTGCATCATTGTATTCTAAATCTTGACTCGCTTAATAAATTATTTAACATAAAAATTGTTTGTTTGTAAAATCTGTCAGAGACAAGTATTAAGGCTTGTTGTTGACACAGTAACTTTTTACATATATAATACTGGAACACAGTCGGAACGCTTGTCGATTAATGTCTTCTTGTGAGATTTACATCCAAGTTCGTGACAGTGGAATTGTTAAAGCTAAAGTTAGATTATCCTTCGTACTATATACTGTTGAATGCTTTCTATTAAATAACGCATTTATAAACGCTCATTGAAATAATGTATTTGGTATATATTTATTCCGTTAAGATTAAAGTTCAAGTTTAGTTTCAATTTCAAGAGATAGATACCAGACATACGTGATGTCATGTAATTGGTTCATTTAACCAGATCAATTATGACCGATTGAAGCACCAAGATTCAATTTAATGAAATGATTGTGTCGATATTATGTATTAACGTTGAAAGAAGATAATTGAATTTCCTGGACGAGTTGTATTGGTGGTTATTGCGGCTCTCAGAGTGCCCCTTTCATATAATGCCGCGCAATCGGGACACACGGTACGTTCTGATGAGGCGTTTCCTCTAATTATTCGATCTATTAATAAGAGGCGGTCTGAGACTTCAAAACAATATATCACTGTATCCTCAGATAACGTTTCTTTACAGTTCAAGTATAACTCGGGTTCAAAGTTCAAAGTTTTTGATTAAAAATAAATAACAGTTATTTATAATTACCAATATCATAGGTACCATCCTTACCAAACCGGTAAGGTGGTAGGTACCATCATTTACAAACGTGTCGAGCAATACATACGATTTAAATTAGATTTTAGTACATATCAATTGTATTATATCCAACCAACTACTTTAATTAGGTAACGGGCAGCATTTGAATGTTTGAACAAATCAAACAGAAGGAAGCGTTTGTGTAGCGAACGTTCAGCTAAACGCTATTAACTAAGTTTGAGGTTTGTATTGGACTTTGATGTGTGAACGGTGTTTGCGCTGTCCGGGATCTATGGAAATGATTTCTTGCTTGGACGAACTTCCGTTCGAACCAGCAAATATTTGATGACGAACTCAGAGAATTTTGATAATGTCTTTGAAGCTCGATAAGGATTAACTCATGCATAAATTCTAATATATCCTGCGTTATGGTTATTCTATTTTCGTAGTATGAAATAGAGTGATGTGTTTTTGTTTTGTTAAATTGTTTTATATTTAACTAGAGACTCACCCTCGCTCCGGTCGGGTTCGTCCCTTGGTACACTTTAAAAGGTAGTACCTATACATTTAATAAATTTCTCAGAAATTAGATAGGTATTTTGTTTGTTTTCTCATGATGCGGGCACAATCAGACAGACAGACTGACAAAAAACCTAAAAACTATATATATTAGGCCATTGTATCGATAATAATAACTATTTCAATAAGACTTTCCAAGAAATATTTAATGTCCAGATTCGACTGATTTAGATTTTTTATGTGTAGATTTCGTTTTTCATTATAAATATGTAGATATTAATGGTATAATAAATTGTCAGAGACAAAAAACATTGCAAGACGAGTTAGAAACGGCTCGAGGGGCACCCTCGATGCTATCTGTCCGCTATTGTTGCGTGCACTTAACCGTCACATGCTTTGAGCTTGTATTCAGACCTTGTTAACACATTGTAAAGGAAATTACATTCTTCACACAGGGAATACGACCTCAAACACAATTTCCGTTATCGATCATCACTCTACCATGTCAAATTACTGTCATTACATCAGCTAATAGTAAATTATTACTTTTTCTAAACATATTCCTAAGACTTTTCCATTTTATAGTTGTACGTTTGCTATTGTTATATATTCAAAATACGAAACATCGTTTCTTTATGATAACAAACGAATATAAATCTCCTTACTTTGCATAAGTTTCAAAGAATGTTGCTTAATTTATTTTCTCTTGTATTTGAAAGTAAAAGCTAACAATCAAATGTTCCGCTAAGCTTTTTGAATCTGAATTTGTTTGTATCTTTTGAAATTTTATTATTTTTAGACTCAACCAAGGAAAGTGAACTTTCATATTATTAATTCACTTTAGTAAAAGTTTTGTCTTATGGTAAATAAGAATTATTTAATATTTATTTAATTATAGTATTTTAGATTTGTTTCTATAAACAATTGGATCGTAAATGTAGGAAATTAAGCTGAGCAGCAATTCTACTGTCGCAGATGGTGATAACAGCTTCTCTGTGATATTTGCTGTCGCCAGAACGTGCGACAAATATAAAAATATGATTTACGACGCAAAATAGTATGTAAAGAACTGCACATCCGCTGCGACAGCGTCTTGTGGACCATTAACATAGATATGAATATGTTTCATATGATTTAAGCTAGTATCTCGTAAAAATACAATAACTATTCATTTGAAATGATAATGTTAATAATGTAAAGCTCGTTGCTTGGCTTAAATATTGTATTCATGTGCATAAATAACAATCATTTAAAGTTTAATGTTAATAATTTTGGGAAACGCAACCTTGAGACTTTTCCATTGTATTTACCTCGGAACTCCCATAGGTCATGCCGAATAAGTGGCTCGGAATTAGTTTCGTGTAAAGCCTTACTTTAATAACTTTATGTGGTCTTTAGAGTATTGTGGGGCTTCCGCGTCGTGTTTATACAGTCGTACGATATGAAATAAATGTTTTCTGGCTTCAGGCAGTTTATTATTACTTTGGAAAGCCACATCAAGTGGGTACAACTACAAGGGGAAGGTAGAGCGTTGGGGTTCGAAAGTAAACAAGTGCAGTAAATTGATTCAACTAGTCAATCAAATAGAATATTTTCTTTATTTGATCGGGTTTTTATGCGACTTTTTATTGGTTACAAATACTCTTATTTTTGTATATTTTTATTTACTTTATAAGTAAACGTGATTTTTTGTTTTAACGAATGTTAAGTTTATTAAGGATAAAGATAAGTATAGAAAGGTAGAAAAGATAAGATTTCAGTAACCGTAACAGATTTCAGATAAATTAGGTTGTTATTAATGAGTATAGATAAAAAGGTAATTGTGTACTGAAATGGATCTACATACATATAGCTGTATTGTTCCTCTAGAAAGCAAGAAAGAAATTTATCTTCAACTTTGCACATTTTACTTACCAATGATGGTGGAGGTTAGCAATAGCAATAAAAATATTATGATTTTGAATAAAAAAATTGCATGTACCTAGTTAAAATGTATAAACTGTTCATACTAACTTACCTAGGGTCTACGAAGGGTTCCGCGTAGATGTTCCTGACGGGCTGGCGCCGCGGGAGCGGAGGAGGTACCGGACTGAAACCCTCCATCATGTCCTCCCGCTCGCTGTATTTCAGCGATTGCATCGTCATTTTACCGACAAACAGTTCACTGCACAACTATATTTTGGTCTTCCAACACAACATCACTACTAATCTATATCACTTACATTGCTGCACTATCGTTTGAATCGTTCATTAACATTATAAACATTTGTTTCCACTTTGGCTTTATTTAATTGATTGTGGTGCTTGACATTATTATTTGTAAAATAATTTTATCTGTAAATTAACGTAATTAAGCGGTGTTTTTATCAATGTATATGCGACAAAATAAGCCGACGCAACCAGACTCGGCGGGTGTGTACGGCCGACTGCGGGCCCCGCCGTGAGCCGCCCGACCCTTGCCTAAGCTTTTGTAGTTTTTGCGCTCGCGCCGAGGTGCCATAAAAGCTCGACGAATTATTAGGTGATCGAACAAAAAATGCGGACCATACGAAAGACGGCATATTGTAAGTAATAGACCTGACGCAACCGAATGAAAAGCGCGACCCGCTCTACCCGTGTTCAACATGACGTGATGCGGTTAAATATATTTCAAAGAATATGCATTGTGTAAAGTGTGAACAAAACGATTTTGGTGTACATTCATTTTTACTATAGGCATTTTATTATATGAAAAAGTGACGTTTGATAGGAATAATAAATTTAAGTGATGAATAAAAAATTATTGCGATTAGATACCTATGCGTAGACGTATAACTAGTAGTTTATTTCGGGTTTATTATGTTTATGACGAATACGTGAACTTATAAAACAAAGTTTCAAGTCTTTACAACGTCTTCTGAATACGAGACAGGTAAATAGGCTTTGTGTTTTATAAATACAAAGTAGGGAAGAAATACTACTGTTTATCTCAGAGCAAATGGTGAATTCATATTTGATGCAGGCTGTAAGTAGGGTAGTGTGGGTACGAGATTGTATATCACTCCCAATGTTCCCTCTTACTGGAGTGGCGGCTGTTGATCTCGGCGCTTTGCATGTCAAACAATTACCCCCACACATTGTTCATGACAAATACGACAGGCGTGCACCCGTTACCCTTTTACTCATTGAAATATTTGTTTTCAAAACTCGTTACCCTCATCCAAAATATATTTACGATCGCAAAAATTGTAATAAGCGCTCGTGATTTATCGAATGTTTGTTAATTTAATTCACGGCCTTTCTGTAACCGATAAAAATTCACACAAACTCTGAATTCCATACGCAAAGGGTTGCGACAAAATTATGTAAAACCTGCCCTATGGGCCCGAATTATCCCACAAGGATAAGAATGGCAATATAAAAGAGCTCTGGAGTTTTCCGTATGTTTATTTTTAAAGAAGCATCGAACGCAAGTTTTGCATGTTTATAACTTGAATGTTTATTTAGAATAAATACTCGTACATCACATAGGCAGTAGCGTAGAAAAGTAAGCAAGTACATACATATATCCAAACTTTTGTACCTGAATAACAAATTGATTTAAGCGCTTCGTGACAGGTTTAAGTATGTTTTGACAAACATTAGGGAATTTAAAGCCCTCGCGACTGAACTTTGTTCAGTCCCCGGAGCGCTACTTGTCGAGATGGCACGAAGTAAATTTCCTTCGAGTTAGGAGGACACTCGATTTGGACATCTTTTTAAGGAAATCAAAATTGAATCACTTTAAAACTTTTCCTATGAGTCGTTTGTGTTTTGAAACAGTTGTGTTTTTTATTACAAACCTAATTTATTGATAGGTATATTAAAAGATAAAATATTAGTTGATATTTAGGTATGGCAATAAATAATAATTAAAAGAAGTTATAACTTATATTAACATTAATTTGATATTGAATGATTCAATTTCTTTATATACATATATGCAACAAGTACTTATTTATTTGTATGCCACTGTATTCATTTCTATGTACTTCTGGAAGAAATCAATGTTTTACGTAGCTGAGTCTGCTCTTATATGGCAAGCAGGAAGCAAGACAGTTCCCATCACATTCTCGTAGATAGACGCATGCTTGACCCGCTGTGCTCGATCTTGAACTTGCCACCGCTCTATGTACGGTACGAGAAGTGTGTTCTGTGGCACGTTCATACGGGTTTCAAGTGCTTAGCGATTTTAATATAGTATACGGCTTTGTTTTTTATTAATACTTTCTACGCGAGTACCATGTCTACCTTAATTGAATTAAGGTAGACATGGTACTCGCTTTATAAAGTAAGGTATGTGGGTACAAATCTCATGATTTTACGAATACTAATACAATAAAGGAAAGTATCGAAATCATAATTGTGACCCAAAGATGGCGATGTAGTTATTTTTGTGAATATCAGATATCAAATGAAAGGGTGCTGAAGAGATAACGAAAGAACGTAAAAGAGCAAAAATGAACTATAAATTAAATCAAACACATGTAATACAATATAAAATATAACAGCTTATATATATTTTTTTTATAATTGAATCTTAATAAGGAAAGATGTAAAATTCAAAAATGGCTTTAGGCTATTTTCAATTCAGGTAATAAAATATATTTGTAGCTTAGTCGACTTTAGCTAATAAGTAGATCTTTACTTCATACAACCTTTTTCTGTATTATTATTAACAATACGTATCTGACCTTATATATTAGCAGATGAATTGTTTATGTCCCAGCCATGATTACAATTTGAGCGGCGTTTGAAATTAAATTTGTTATGCCAACCCAGTCTCAACCTACATAAAGGCTTAGAGAATGTCATCTGTGTTTTGTTCCGCGTTTCAAAATGTATTTAGAATACATTTTGGCCTTTATATGGAAAATGTTTAATCTAGTTTACTGTTTTCAATATTTTCAAGCAGAATTAATCAAACACCTTATTATTAGCATTAATTATTTTTGATAACGAAGTTGGAAGTGTATTAAACAAAGATTTTTATTAGCTTTTAATGTTCATATATAAAATAATGTAAATTACAGTTGTTGCTTTAAACGGTTGTTATAAACGTTAAATTTACTTCACGGTGGAAGTATTTAGACAGGTATCAAGGGACGGTTACAATCGTGTTATTGTCTGTAAATAATTCGAGCTCACTGGCTTTTCAGTACTGCACAATAATACTGCAGCAATTAACACAGCATTGCTTACATTTAAGATCTATGCAGTCAGTGTGAGAGCTGTTGTAGTCTAATAAACACATTTTACTTATATTTACACTCACATTTACGAGACGCTTCTTAGTTTGAACCTAATTAATCTTCGCTCCTGACCCAAATGTTACCCAGCATCCGTCTCACAGCGCCACATGAACTATTTTAATTGGCGTAAAGGTTTGAAGTTTCTTCTCGTAAAAATGTCAATGAATTGCTACACACTTGACATGTGCGGTGTCTTTACTGTATGAGAAGACTTAGGATATTTTACTGTATACTTCGAATTTTTTATTATCATCACAGTTGGTGCTAATATTAATAGAAAGTCTTTATTTATGTGAGTGTATGCGAAAGCTTGTTAAATTTTCATGTTAAAAGTGCTGAATGCATTTGGGTAAAAAATATTTGATCACAAATAGAATAACATTTTAAACTTAACCATGACCAAGCATTGCAAACATCGGAAACCAAAAATCAAAATGTATTCGTGCCGAAAAAAATTTTTAAATTAGCAAACAGTATTGTACAACGTAAATATTATATTATAAAGACTTTTATTAAGTATTCCAAGGACATTACCAAATAAGAGTGTTTCCATTAAGAATTGACTTAGTTAATTAACTTAATGGAAAACTAATATCAAGTTATAAAGTAAACTTTAATTAAACGTTCCAAGATTTAGGAGGCAGAGAGAATAAACACGTTCTACTGAGAAGAAATTTCGCTTTAATTATCGGAATCTTCTTCATATTTGTTCACTTAGTCTCGTGCCTTACGGCTCTAGACGGCGCGCGGTAGGGATAGGTACTTGTACGGTAAACATGTGCTTGTGTGCGTATGTGGAGCACGTTTCATAAAATAAAAGACGATATTGATTCCGTGACGAGCCGAGAGCGGGCTGTGGGAAACGATTCCTGTCTGCTTAATAGATGCCCCGAGGAGCCAAGCACTTCAACACTCTTTGTTCAGCCAACGTTGTTTTAAGAAAAAACTCGAAATAAGTGCGAGTACGTGATCACTGAAGGAGCTGTTTTGGAATAAATATAATACCTTAATAATCTGACACTTTAAAATTAATCAAGATATCTTTGAGATTGCAATTTAAAATTTATATTAAGTTAAATAATATATAAAGCTAGTTTCGACAAATGCAACGTGGTCAATGGTCATTCATTAAAGTCAAGTTAATTTTAGCTTTTCATTGCTCACTGTAGATCCAGCAACATGTGAACTTAGTTTCTGGGCGTAATTAACGAGTTAAGGTTACGACATGAGCACTTTATTCCTAGTTTAGACGCGGTCGGAGGCTGCCCGGCCGCAGGACTCGACCACATTCTCGACGGGTAATTACGCACGCCCGTCTCGTTCCCAAGCCTCCACTCTAACATTTTATGCCTCATTTCGGAGTGTGTGATTTGCTGCACATATTATTTACTATAATTATCGTGGGAGATAACAGTGCTTGCGTGCGAATATCTTTATTCGCCTAACTACCTATAGTTTTATCTTCTTTAACTAAAAGTCCAAGACGTTTGTCTATAATTTAGTTATAACGGGGATATGAAAATTTATTTTGTATTGATATGGGCTAAGTAAAAAATAGTTTAAAACGACTAAATACTCTTCAGAGTTACTATGAATTTGCGAGAAAACTTAGTATGTGAAAATAGATTCGTTATTAATTTGATGTATGAGGACTAATATGAGAAGAGATCAAACGCTCTCTAAACTATATTACATCCGACAGAAACGGACGCAACTGTTCTGAAAGGGGCCGCGTCGCAGTGGCTTTCCTTCTACTTGTACCTACTACCTATATCAAAAATACATGCCTTCATCGCGAAATATACACACAGAATAACGGTTATTTTTAAGCTTATTATCGCGGTCGTCTTTCAGCGAGTCTTTGACGGCCTGGTTTTAATTTGTCGTTAGGCCTATATCTGTCAACATGAACATTTTGTAGGAGTCTGTTTTAAAATTTTAGTCTTTTTTAATATCTAATCTAATCTAATCTTAATGTCTATTATAGTTCAATGAATCTTAATTTTACATATGTAAAACAACAATGTAAAAAAAAACAATTATTATTGTTACAACATACTTTTGGATAGGTGTACCAATATACCATTGGTAACATTTCTTCGATGCTTTAAAAATAATTACAGTAGAGTTAATATACTACTCTGATAAAACGAGTTTATTTCTATATCCATAAATGTCTACATCCGCTTTCTACTCACTAGTAGGTTCCACCTATCTTTAAATAAATATAATATTTTTCATCAGGCATTAAGATTTGTTTTTCATAATTTAATCATTGAGTCCGGAAATTGTCCTTGTGTCGAAATTCTTGCACATTAGTTGAGGACATTAGACCGGTATAGCAAACAATGTGTGCGTGTCGTTTCATTTGGAACACGTGACGGACTAGAAAAACAAAGGGACGGGACATTACGTTCTGGCATTTAGGTACTTTTTCCGGCATTAACACAGACTTGAAGATTAAAAAAATCTAATTAAAATCGGTTCGATATTTGTTTCTAACCTATATTATTGAAACGTAAATTTTGGTTAGTTTTGTAAGTTTCGGTGCAAATTATGCTCAATTTATTGAAAGTTACTTAATCAAAAATATAATCATCAATCGAAGTCGTGGGGTACAGCTAGTGTTCTATACTTATAGTTATTACTTAGATTTTTTGGGTTCCAGTACTGAACTTAGTAATATTATAATTGGTCATTGTTTAGTACCGGAAAGAGGACACGGTTGATAAGAAACAATTGTATGCATTTTTTACACCTTTTTTATACTTTAAGAAATACCAATGGTATTGGTAATACCATCGTGTGAACGCAAGTAATCTCCAACATGACGTGTCACGGTTAGTCTTAGCCATTAACTATCGACGAATTTTCCAGCAATTTAGTTTGAGTACATAATTGCGTTTAAGTCAAACCTAATGGATGCCGGGGTCTGAGTTCAAGTTGCCGTTAATGTACCGCGAACAGGTTCTTGCTGCCCAATTCGAATAACAATCAAGATTATAAACATAGCATAGCAATAGAATTCGTTGCGAAAGACTTATTAGTTAATATGTTATAAAATACTGTCGTTGCCCATTAGTGTGGACAAATTTGAATAAAATTCTAATATCGTGTGATTGATAAAGTAGCTTTTGTTTTTCCTATTAATAACTAGTCGAATTTTACGTAGAAAAAGAGTTAAAAAGTTATATAAATCACAATCAACCACTACAAATTACTTGCTCGTATTCATGTTATTATAACTATTTTTGTATTCTATTGTGAGTATGATAATGTTAATTAAAACAATAGTATGAATGTGAATATCCTTTTGTATCTGAAAACTGTACATAATAACAAAACCTACAAGTATGGCATTTATTTCCCCTAGCAATAAAAAGCTTGCAAACATGACGCTTCATGTACTATCGTATAAATGTAACATACGGTGCGCCCCATTCTCTCATCAAGTGTTGTATAATAAATTTCTGATTACTCGACAACACAATGAAATTAACTTCGGGCTCTTTTTAAATTTTCCACTGAACCATCCCAACTAATTTTTGATAAGGTCAGAAACGCTGTATATTTAAAACGATTCAATATTTAAAAAAAAACAAACATGACTTACAAGTTACAAAAATGTAATATAATTCGGAAAAACGGCTTATTTTAATAATAATGGCTGAATCTTTTATGAAGCTCCGTAGGTAAATGAGATTTAAAGTGATAAATTTTAACATATTAATAAGGCAAAACTTAGTAAAGTTCGCTGTTCATGTTCGGTAATTTACCGAAACTGTCTTCGTTCAAACCATTCGATTGTGTGTCTTTCTAGAGACTGTAATCATAGTTCAAAGTTTGTTCCATAGTGAACACACATTCAAGAAGAACAAGAAACTTGCCAGTTACTTGAAATAGATTACGTTCTTGTGCATATACATATAGTGAGGCATGCGGTCTACAAGTCAAACAATATAAATAGAAAGCGGACGAAAGGCGAGGTACTTTTCAATTTCCGCCGCTGTTCAATAAATAAAGCGGAATTCAATATCGAATTCCCCTATTCATTACATTTGCAAATGCAATTTTAGGAGACTTTACGAGCAAGTTTGGAGCTTTTTTATTCAAAGCTCGGTCGAAAATACTCCCTTAGGCGGTGATTTGTCTGCCCGCCGCACGTGTTATGGTCCCAAAAAAAAAACTATAATTTCATATTGCGTTCTCTTGCAACATGAATTATGGTACGATTAATAATTATAAATAGCCTACTTTATGCAGATTTATTTTAGCATTTTAGTTACAATTTACTATAAAGAACATAATATATATTATAACTTCGATTCATAATTTAACAAAATGATTAAGTTAAATGTTGTATGTACATTTAGTTAAATGTTATGTTACAAATAAAGTATAATATTTGGGTCTAAAGGGACTGATGACTACGCAATAGAGGCATTCCGTTCTCTCTTTCTGTCTCGCAAGCTCGATTATAATATGTTTTTACATAAAATGTGTTATATTGGTATATTTTCTTATTTAAATTATAAAATCTACTGAACTATTAATGAAAATTATTTTTTATATGTACAGTATACAATTAGTAATACAAAAATAAAAATATGTGTTTTGTACATTTATAAAAAATGTATATTTAATATTATTTATTTATTTATTTATGAAAATGTGTATATTTTTAATTTGTCTTTCTTATTTGCAAATTAACACAATATACCATTATATTTCATTGATAAGCTTATTTTAAAGTACTTTTATGTAGTAAAACTTACTCATATGATGGACAATCCTGTTTTGTGAATAGATGATCAATTTTTAAATTAACTCATGGAGTATAATTAATTTTAATCCTGGTTATATCGGTACCACTAACACAGTTGTAGGATTTACAAGCGAAAGTTAACATACGCCTTTAGTGTACAGTGTTTCTACTCGACTGTATTCGAATATACACGGTTTAATTAGTTGCGTCGCATACTCATTCATAAAAAATATGGAGCAGTTCATAAAAAACTCACGCTATGTCGCTACGACTGTTAAGACTCGTAACTCACTAGCACGAGAGCCCTCGTGCCTTGCTACACGTAGCATACAATTACGAACACAGCTTAGGAGAATAATAAACACTTAAAAACAATAAAAAACAAATTAAAGTCGGACACACGATCAGTATTATGGTGGTTGAAGAAATAGCTGTGTATCACGCTATCGGGGCTACCTGCCAATGCAAGTAAAGTGCCGGGAAACGATAGGGCTCCTCGGGTCGCGTATGGTACGTAAGGGCGGAGGTCGGGCGACACGGCGACCGCTCGCACGGTATCGGTCAGTGACCGCGGCAGGTCGTGCACTGAGACCGAGAGTGCCTCTCACCGTCGGAGGTGTTGGGTCGAGTGACCACGCGGCAGACAGAGGGAACGCGCGGACCGGCCGCCCTCCGCAGGCGATTTGAAGCCCTCCTCGTGACGCCACTGCGCGCGCATTACTTACTATCGGATAATGCCGCCCTATCTCATGTCGAGATATCGAGTTATACGATACGGGTGGCGATCGCGTTAAACCCTGTTTGTTCATCTGGTTGATATGAGAAATAATATGTTCTGTAACTTACATTATTCAAATAGTCTACACTAACATATTGGTTTAAAATTTAAGATTAATTAATAAATTTCTTTTAATATATTGATTATTAAATACATTAATTAAAAAATAAAGATAGCGTTGAGTATAGACAGGATAATTAATTAGACATTACTGTTTTATGATTTATACAAAATCGACACTGAACATCCCTATAGAGATTACAATTGGAGCATGCGTGGTGCGAGGGTTGAGGGTAGAACGAGGGTGGGGGCGCGGGAGGAGCGCGTGACACCCGCGAGCCGCGGCCGTGCAAGTGGCGCGATTCGCGACGCTACACCGACGTGATCTTGACACCGCGTATGCAAACCCTATACTGCTCTACTAAATGCTTTTCAATATATTTATACCTTAAAATTTTATACTGTATAAAAGTTCCTTATAAATGTTGGACTTAATTTTTATAATTTAAAGTTCGATATTAATAGAAATAAATATATTTAAAATATCAATTCATACATACGAGTAACGGTGGAATTCGTTAATTTACCGCCGCTCTTATAGTCACTTAATGAACCATTAAGTCAAGAATTTCCATACTAAAGTACGAATTAATGGTTCATTAAGTGACTATGAGTTCGGCGGTTAAAAATTTAGGTAATATAATAATTAATATTGAAAAAAAATCTATAAGCATTTTAGCTTTTATTGAAAAGTCCTACTTATAATTGAAATTCTGACCTTGACACGACATTTTTAAATTCTTTGCCTTGACAATAAATAAATTAAAAAATAATACCAGGTCAAGTCTGTAAATACTGACGTTAGAAGCATACTGTTCATTTTTTCGCAATATCTTTATGATTAACAACCACGATTTTATTTTTCATTCTATTTCATATTCGAACATGTATAGTAATACTGATCTATGTGACAGATATTCGAAAACATGATGAAGAAAAACATGCATTTCAAGTTCCTGTGGTTACCACATTCAATATACGTACCTACATCTATTCTATACTGCGTGGGAAGTCATTAGATATTCAATTTGAATCTACTTAAAAATCTTGCTTAATTATTTATTATGCATTTACCGTAAGTATCATGTTATTATTTTTAGCTTTCGTCTGTAGCGTTGGTTCTGCGCTTTTGATTATGGCCTATTCCCATCGGAGAATATTCCTATTTATTTTGACGGGGGTGCTTGTAGATTTGTTTTTCACACTTTCGTTTTATTGAAGGTCGATGGGGGTTTATGAGTGTGTAGTGCTACTAAAACTGTCCAATCTAAATATTTTATCTATTCATACATAGCGGAATACTACCGACTTAACCATGTTTCGCTCGTGTAAGTCCCTAGGTGCGTCATAACTGTTACTATTAAATAGACACTATATAATATTCGTAATTCTAGTATATGTATCAATAGAAGTGTATCAATTGGTATCCCTTACTTTGGAAAAGATTGACTCCATATACAAACTTTTATCACCCTTTTCATCCTCTAACTAAAGGAATTATTTCCGGGACAAAAACTATCCTGTGTAAATGTATCCTTATAATAAATTTTATCTAAATCGGTTCAGAGGAGATTTAGCTTATATATAACAAACATTCATACATTTTTTTTATAATAATAATATTATAATAAGACTCATGAAAATCGTTTCATAAATGACACAGCAATCACACATAAAAAGCTGTTAATTTTATTTGTAGGTATAGATAATAAAATAATTAGATGTGATTTTTGAAATATTGTCTACAATAATTTAATGCATAAAAGGTCATCAAGAAAAGAAGAAGCAAGAATGTTCAATGACTTTTATCGGTTATTGCTTATTTTCCATATGTGTAAGAAAAAATTAAATACTTATATTCACTTATACTTAGATTAGTTTATAACTCAAAATATTTTTAAATATTAATAATACGAAACATTTTGCTTCAATAACATTACCAAAATTAACATTCCTAATACCATTCTCGATAAGTTTTTTGTTTGAAACCAGAAACCCAAATAACCGTAGTTTTTTTCTTTATGTATTAAAGCTCAGTTATACGGTTACAGTTACAAGATTCATCGGTTTAAAAGTTATAGATATCTGAAAATTATTAATGAGTGTTAGAAAATAGTGTTTATTTGTTTAAAAATAGTGCTCAATGCTGATTCGACTGAGTTAAAATGTAATATTAAGTATGTACGAGTATACTACAAGATATTATATTTACTCACTGTAAAAATTATATTAATACCATACCAACGTACACATTTTAAGTGCCCGTAAGGGCCTATATGACATAAAGTAATTCTGATTCTGATCTGACACAAGAAATTGAATTATCATTCATAAATAATCGAAACATCCAAAATAATTCTTGATAAAACAAAAAACAAAAGTAAAAGCGCAGTGCTGGAGAATGATCAGGCAAAACGACCATACAGTACAGACAGCCGGGATGTGTGGGTACGAAATCCTTGGCGCGTGACTTTCGTTCACGCGCCATCGACTTTTTGGTATGTACATTGTACATGGTTGTATCGTGTAATAAGATTTAAAGATATGGTAAAATTCCAAACAAACACTTTGGCTCTTTACTTATTCTTATACCATACGAACTGATTCTCATGATGACAGATGGATGTAACTTTGATTTGGTGTCATATATCTTTTTGCGCGTTTGCCGCGATGGTAAAAATCTCAAATTACACTTAGCCCGTTCTGTAAGGATTCAGAGAAAGTATTAAACCTACGCGTGACCCAGAAATAAAGAAATTGAAGCGATGTGACCCATTTAATCAAACAAGAAAGATTTTCAAAGAAAACATGTTTTTCAGTTACCTTTTTTTATTAAATGATTTTAAATAATGTACATTATTGTAAACTTTTTTAAATAATAGCAAATAGTTTTTTTCAACATAATATTTATTAATTTTATTTAAATTCTAATGTACATACAAAAGAAACCAACGCATATTAAATATTACTTTCAACTAATTTAAATATTGTTTAGTCTCACCGTATATCACTCAAAGGAGGTTAATCATACAGCGCAACAATAGCGATATTAAATTTATTTTGATATTTATGGCGGATTTTGCGAGTTAGACAGGGAGGGCCGTGCCGCCTCGCTGCCAGCACCCTCCGCGGGTAACGGGTTTTGTTTTCTTTATAAACAACCATGAAGGTGCTGTTAACGATTCATGAACAAATACGAAATTCGATCCATCGACCATTACGCATAGCATGCTCCCTATTCATACCATCGTAAAAGTATTATAGTAGTTAAAGTATATTAAAAGTATTATCTTTCTATGGTGGTTACTAAAAAATTATTCACTCATTATAGCGATATTAATCTATTTTTTAAAACTCCTGCTCATGATTACTCCCTGTACTTTTAAAATTAATATACAAATAGATTCTGTAATACATTGAATCGGCGAGCTTTATCGAATAATCATGAAAGGAAATGAATAAAAAGTGGATACGAATTCATAAAAAATTGAAGTGTTGTTATCTTCGATCGCAGCGTTCAGTGCCTTGTCTAGAGAATTTGTTCGAGTCGAATATTTACGTATCGATTACGAAGACGCGAATCGGATATTTGATCAAATTAAGATGTAGACTCGACTCCGGATTTTTATTACATTTTGTCCTATACATATATAATCATATTTAACGTTAATATGAGATAGACTGACAGGGAAAGTGAATAAAAATAACCAAATGGTTTAAGAAAATCAATACTCTATATATATATACGTATGTATTACAAAATAATTTGATTATTACCTCAAATTATGTTTAAGTATATTCGAATTATTAAAAGTACTCGTACGCTATAGAAGCTATAGTAATTAGTAGGTAGAGCTTACAATGATGATTAGATTGTCTATAATTAACACATAAATTCTTTGATGAAAGAAATGTTTTGAACAAAAAATAAATTAGTAAATTCATATCATATTCATACAAGTTTCACGTTCTATGAATACATAATACTTATGCAAATAATTTTTCAAGAGTTAGTAATTATTAAAATATGGATGATATCCATATCCAAGGGATAAAGGCCGCTAGGAGAGTATACTACGAGTATGTTGTACAGTATAAAATAAAGAACTCTGATAAAAAGTACCTATAATCGACGCATTTCTATTTACGAGCCATGATGTTGCATAAACGTCGAGCAAGAATTTTGTTTGTCACCCGTCGCCGTCGGGTCCTTTTCTGATCACGTGATAACATAAGCCCAAGGATAACCCATATTGAAATAAGACCTTACTCGTACGATATTGAAATATTATGTTAAATATTTGTTTATAATACCTTCAAATGTAAATTGTTATCTTTAATCTAAAATGGGAATATTGTGGAACGTTTTTGGAGTTACGAGTATGTGTGAGTATTACATCACAGTTAAAGTCATGAGACATGAGCTTTTTTACTGTTAATATTTACCGAACTTTATCAATCATAGCTATTGCAAATTCATAATTGAAAAACATAAAAGTGAAATGGAAGTATAAATTCAATACCGTTTAGACGTTAGTTTAGATGAAGTTCGAAGTGAACACGATCACTATACGAACTCTTACGTGCAATGTGCAACTTTATAGTTCCGAATATGTTAAAGATGCTTTGTTGAGCTCACAAAATTGTATTGTAAAATGTATTATTATATTTTTTGCTCTTTATTATTGTTATTTAATTTTTTATCCATATTTCTTAAATAAATAATTGTTTTTTAGCTTGTTGCTATTAGCATACTACTTACTAATTGTAGATCAGGTTCCATACGTATGAGGGTTATTTCTCAAAATCCACGATTAAATTTCTAAATGTAATGTTTGTTGAAAGTCATTTTCATTCTATTTTATATTCCACCCACACTGATTTACGTTTTAAGAAATATGTAACTCACCAAACATACGCTTTATAACAAAAAATTCAAACTTTTTTGCTAATTTGCAGCTTATTATTGCATATTGTACTACATATTATATACTGCCTCTAACGTAGGCAAGACAGACAAACATACATGTCTAAATTATATGGGCTCCGTTTTAAACATTTCGGTAGAGATCCATAAAAATAGTCAATGCTACTATTGAAACTATTGAATTGAGAATTTCATTTTATAAAAAACTCATACAATTGAAAACGAAAAGTATAAAATGAATTACCCAAAGACGGCTTTTTTGAAAGCTGATATTTTCTACAGTGAATAGAGTAGATTTTATCTTATTTACAAATTCATTTTATAGTTACTTTAAAAAAGCTTGTCAATATTATTATGATAGTTTCAAGTGTTTCTATCAATAATAACATAGTACTTACTATTATGCTGCGGCTATTTCTTTTCTTATATTTATGACTGGAAGTTCGATTTTACTCTCAATCCCAGTCATTCCAAAAAAAAGCAATAAAAATTCTAAACCAAAACTATTATAGTTTTTATTTGATCCAAACATTATTTTTATATGAGAATATAAAAAGAAGTTTCGGTTGCGCACAAGCCTTTTCGACTTGACTGTTTCTTTCAGATAAGAACTATACGCCATACGTGCTATACCCGTACTTTGTGATTGTCAAAGTCGTACATAGCATACTCAAACTAATTCAGTTCTTAATTATATACAGTGTTTGTAAAGCGAAACAGTTTTCAAAAAACATTAAGTATAGTAGTAAGCTGTATTTGACGATTTCTTATTAAAGTAGTAAAATCATTTCTAAATATAGTGAATGTATTGATAAATTTAACTATGGAAATATTTAAAATAAAGACTAGTAAAGTTTTATGAATAATACATTTTTATGATAAAGGAATATTATCACTAATTTACAGAGGAAGTTTAAAAAGTACAAAATAGCTCGTATTATGTGCTAGAAAGTATAAATCTGTCTCTCAGATTTGTATTGCGGGAAATATAAGTGAAATAGGCGTATGTACGTTGGCGTACGATTTATGTCACAAGTAACTATTGTAAAGACACTGATTACCTTTTATGGAAATTTGGTATCCTAGAACCACTTCACTATAGAACCATGTTTCGTTTTCTATACCAATGAGTTGCATGGACGTAAAAGTTTTATGCCTTTGCCGCGTTTTACAGCAGGCCTTCTATTATTTAGTGAAAGAAGCGACGGTGATGTCATAAATCTCCGCTTCTGCGTGAACTTTTGCCTCTTATCTCGGCAAAGAAATTATGGAACTTTGTGCCTTCTTCTAGACAAAGTGTTTGGCTTTTTCGAACCGTGGGTCACTGAGATGTTGCAAAAATTAATGAACAGATTTTGATGTCCTTAACTGAGGTTAACATTTCGCAAAATCTTAGTATTTTTATACAGATATTTTACATGAAATTAAATGAAATTTCATCTGACATGTTTCACTGACCTAGTGCATTGCAATTTATATAATGATAAAAAGCTCTGACGGCTTAAAGTGCTCTTGAGCGCAGAGAGAGTGCAAATGTGAACATAGGTCAAAGTTTATTAACAAAATGCATCACTTGACATTCGCTAGGTAAATCATGTTTGACGTGAGGACGTGGAGACCAGAATAAATAAAAAATATAGAAGATCGGTAATCGGATATTAATTTAAAAAATAAATAAATAAAATAATTAGCTAGTAAGCTTTTGTGTGTGCTTTAAGCTTACTATGAAAGTTAACACAAATAAGAATAATGTGTATCTTATTTTAATTTACAATTTTATAATTGCTAGTTAGAAATGCTGAATCTTAATTGTGTCTATAATATTATTTTCTAATATTATGAATAATAAAGTATAGGTATAACTACCACCTGAAATAGTTTTAGTCTGGTGTCAGCCCTGCGCGAGCTAACTCAGTAATTATAACTCTCTAAAAAAATTACAAAATTAAATATTTATAAATTTTTATTTAATATTTTTAACTCATATTTGTTGAACATTATTAGCCCTTAGCAATATGGGAATAATCAAATCAAAATATTCTTTATTCAAATACTTTTACAAGCACTTTTGAATCTTCACTTTTACCTTATAATATAGTATTTAAATTAAATGTCAGTTTGTAAGTCTGTGAATAAGCTACCACCAACTCGGAATGCTGTTCTGCTAAGAAGACCTGGCAAGAAACTCAACAGTTGCTCTCTTAAAAAAATATTTGACAACAATATTTATTGCATTACAATATTTATCTATTTATCCTACGTGAGACACAACTAGACATTAATCCCACACATCTTCTAAGTATTTCATGATAGTATAATAAGCCTTATTCAATAATGTATTTTTAATTTTAGGTTTGAATTGTTTTAAAGGCAAGTCAATATGGACTGGGGAATTTTATTGTACATGCGCACACCTTGCCCGATAAACGATTTATTTACGTTTGAAGGCAAAAACTGTAAAAATCGACTACAGCAGATAAGTTTTTTAGAACCTAGCTTGAATGATGATCCAAGTAATATAGGACAGAATCAGAACTAAGATTTATTCAGTGTGATAAACGGAAAACCTAAAAAATTATTTATTAGTAAACATTCGATAAAATGTTTTTCTGTTACTAGTGTTCAAGACACTTGGCGTTGCCCGGTTATTTAGAAGCTTTCGATAACGGTCTCCAAGGAAACCACTTGATTTTGTGGGGCAAAAAGTAGCTTGTCACTCTCCAGCCCATAAACTGTTTTTATTTTAGAAAAAAAAAACAAACGAACACACTTTTGCTATTATAACATTAATAAAGATTTAAATTAGCTAAGCAGAATTACAACAAGAGAAATTTCTTTAAAATATTCAGCACATAAATCATTTCTGAGTAATTACAAGCCTATCATTACAAAATAGCCCGTGTTACTACGTTAGTGTTATTCATTAATCTTATATTAAAATAGATTCTGTGTGGGCATAGTGACAGCCTCTACATGTTAGTAATTAAATTACGGGTGGCGTGCCCGAACCGGATACACCTCTTTAAATCATATCCGTGATTAAAGTAACCAAAGATTGAAATTATTAATAGCATAGAACAAAGTATACCAAATAATAATTTATGATGAATAAATTAAATTAACATCAATAAAACGGCCTCGTGGAATTCTTATTCGTTGAATAATTGATCTTTTTAGGATCGTACCTAATACAGCTTTATTTGAACATTTTTGAATAGTATGAATGTGATGGAATAATGGTAATACAGTAATAAAGAAATATCTAAAGATTTTACAGGAAAACAAGTAAGAAACGAAAATGTAGTCGTTAATCAAAAAAATTAAAAAAGCAACATCCACTCAACCAATGTACTTTCGTAATAAAACGCATAAAACACGAAATTAATTTGGTTTGGTGATCATATTATAAATTTTATAATCAATGAATACCTTAAAAACCAATATCATCATTTGCTTTGCTTACATTTGAGTAGTGATACGGCATTTTCTTCGTAGTGTAAATAAGGCCATTTAGATGGGTTATCATAAAAATGTCTGCTTAATTGTATTATCCTTTCAAATTATTGTTATTTCCTGTATAAGAAAATTATTCTTCTAAGAATTTGTCATAACTATTATTTATTAAATTTTTATACATAACGTTACGTATACTGAGTTACAGGTCAAGTAAATAAAAAATATGCATAGTAATTTTAATAGGGTAACGTCCGCACTTATAGTCACTTAATGAAACATTAAGTCGTTCTTTAGTATAGAGATTCTCAGCTTAATGGTTCTTTATGTGACTATGAGTTCCGCGGGTCTTTTTATGTATGTAACATAGCTTCAAATTTTTCAAAACTTATAAACGAAATTAGGTGTTAGGTAGATATTATTAAGGGCGTCATCACGAAAATTTATATGTAGTAACTGTCAATATATTACAATTTAATTAAAATAAATTATGTTTTATTATAGACGCAGACCTAATAACCCTGGCGTTGACGCCAGAAGCACAAACCACAATTAAGCAGATAACATTAAATGAAAGAATTCAACTCGTAAATATGTTTATTTTATTATCTATAAAAGTCACTAATGAATTAATTGAACAATGATTAAGTGCTTTCTTATGTGATATAAAGGGTCCGCAGCCCACATCATTAGGGAGTTATATCGCTGCGTAACTAAGTTGTCGTCACGTGGCTCATAAAAATTGGACTTATATATCCCACAATGATCTCTAACAAGCTGATCCCGTCATTACAAGATTGAAAATTCCATAAAAAATAATGTAATATTCTCAAACATTTTTAGCATCGTAAAATCGTGAATAAAATATAATTTGTATTAAAATATTTGTAGCGTAGTAAATCTTTAGTTGCGGTTGCGACGGCATTAATGCACTCCTAGGCTTGTAGATAAGCTAACAAGCCTCTTTAGCTAAACAAGAGGCGGCCAAACAATAAAGGCGACTTAAGCATCGTGAAATATGGCAGAGACGAGGTGCGATAACTTAGCTCGGTGGGGCCGCTTCTTTTCCCCTAATTAGCCATTCAATTCCCGTAATCTTGTTTACTCGTCGGGCGGCTCGCGCTGCCCAGGTGCGATAATGGCTGAACTATTTGCATGCCGCCATATTGCTTCCCCATGTTCGGCAGTCGGTAGTCGGTACTCGCAGTCGGCTCCGATCCCGTCGACCCCCCGTTGTTTTGGTAGAGCTTATTGGATCGGCTCGCGATTACTTTGTATTGATCCTGCCGTCCATTATCTACATTCGTTTATTTTGGTATCAGAGTAATAATACGGGGTGATGTCCGCAAATCCAATGAGGTTTTATTGTACATGTATCAATTTGTAGTTTCCATTCCACAAGCAACAATTAAGAGAAACATTTCTGTAATGAGTATTGGTCTGAAGTTGAGTATTCGGTCGAATTGAATTTTGACTCTATATTTTTTGATACTATTAAAATATTCAGATCACGGATAGTATTTTAAATGTTCGCTCAGTAAATTTAAATAAAGTTACTATGAAGAGGCAAATATGCAAATAGACCTCCCGATGAAATATATAAAATTGTATAGCTGTATATTGTATAATCTCAATTTATGTTGACATAACTTTCACTGCAAGCAGAATGTTTAACTCTAAAGTACACGGCCGATTTCTAGTTCAATTTATTACCAAACAAATATTTTAAAATGGAGAATAACTATTTTATCCAGTAAATATATTTTATATTTGATCTATGAACTTGTATCCTTGTTTATATACGAGTTGTATAAAAACTACAGAAAATGTTTCAGTATCTACGGTTTTCTTCAACCTCTGGTTTATTTTGCAACTGGAATATGAATTTATTTATTTCTAAGTTTATCAATTTTTTAATTTCAGACTTTAAGAAAAAAACTTGGAAAAAAAATAACTGATTGTATTTTCTTACTACATATATGTATATATAGGTACTTTATCATAGGTATAATTTGAGACTTCACTCGGTTACCCAAGTAAGTGCGATATCACTGAGCTATCATTGCCTCACAATTATAATAGTTTAAAATATTATGCATCAATTTGTGATGTAAGCTTTGCATTGATTTGTTGTGAGTTGTAACTGATTTCTACAAAATTTATTATAATGAAGTCTCAACATATGATTGACACTGATTTAAAATTCAAGTAGTAGTAGTATCAGTTGGAATTTGAACATTCTAATTTATTATTGTGGCAATTTGTATGTAAAATAATCTATATAAATAATAATATTCGAAGTCGAATGTGTGCAACAAATATTTTTATGATTTTTTTTTAAATTGTTATTGTTATAAATACAGAGGTCGAATATATAGTTTTTAGATTTTAGCCTATCTGGTATGCTTGTAGCTGGTTAGCATATAGGATAACTTCGGAAAAACACCTCCTCTCTCAGAAATCTATACTAATCTTTACAACGTACTTAACTTGGACTTAATTTTACGCCCACATTGGTTTAATTTAGCCAGAGTGAATTTAATGTTAAATATTTTAAATGACAGGTTAAATGTGTAAGTCTTGAAAGGTAAAGACTATCGGTATCAACATCATTTATAAATACATTATAGAACACGCTTTATTACTTCGCTGTTTCCATCCAATCCTGTTAAGTGTCTGTTCTTGAACAGTTTTCCTTGCGACCGTTCAGTTTAAGATGGCCATTTTTTAAAATAGTATTAGGGTTCAATAATGGCTTTTACACAGGGCGTTAGGGGAGAATGTCTGTATTATGTCGTGCGATTTAGCGAGCTCAAGCGATATGCTAAACTCCTGGCGTGCTACGCTGACATGGCGTCTGGCCCAGCCTTTTGCGAGGCGATAATTTTAATGCAACGCTCAAGCATTTCGCATCCATTGCTTTCAGCTCTACTTGCTTAATGAAAGTATCCTTCGAACTATTGACTACCATTTTATAAATATTCTAATATCTTATAATACTGTACCTATTTTTGAAAACTATAAATAGTACAAGAGTAAATCAATTATTTTATCACATCCTACTAATATTATAAATGCGAAAGTTTGTGAGTATGGATGTTTGTTACTCTATCACGCAAATACTACTGAACCGATTACGATGAAATTTGGTATGTAGGTAGCTGAAGACCCAGAATAACATATAGGCTACTTTTTATCCCGGAGTTCCCGCGGGATTGACTCCTAATATTTAAAAAATTAACGCGAGCGAAGCCGCGGGTACTGCTAGTTATACATAAATATTGTTTTTAAAGCGTAAATTGCGGGATGTAAGGGCTACTTCTTATTGGCTTAATTTCAATACAAATATAAAATGGGAGTGATTTATGTAATTGGATACAGGGTAATTTAAATCCGCGACACATTACGTTAATCCGTTCGTCTAATCTCATACGATCAGCGGACCTGTATAATTAGGGGTGACAACAATGCGGCGCTACAAATACAATACGTCCGCACAAATCGCTTGTCAATTTAATTTGACCCCACGATACAAGATGGCTGCCAGCTCACGCTCGATGCATATGTGACTAAATTCTACGTGAGTTTGTGCATCAAATATGATATATTATGTTACATTAATATATAAAGACGTACGTAATAAGTATATTACTTATAATTATACAGATCTTCTGAAATGCTAATATTGTTATATACATACATTCATATATTAGCAGTGGATGCAAAGCTTAATTAAATTTTCATTCTGATAACTTTACAACAAACTTATTATTATAGCGAAGAAGATAAGAGAGATCAATAGTAGGTAGGAGTAGGTACGTCATCATATAACTTAATCATTAAGATTCCTATAAATTTTAAGCTTCGAGCTTTTATGGCTTCGAGGGTTTCAAATTCAAAATACTTTATTCAACATTTAATTAATTATTACTATTTTTTTCTGAACATAAGTCTCCCAGTTCGGAGAGAAAAGCCTGAGACCTAGAAAGATTGTAGAAACATTGTTGAGAGTGAAGAGGTTGAGAGGGAGATAAATAGATAATATGTGTTGTAAATATGTATTTTTAGGGTTCCGTAGCCAAATGGCCAAAAACGGAACCCTTATGGATTCGTCATGTCAGTTTGACGGTCTGTCCGTCCGTATGTCACAGCCATTTTTTTCCTAAGTATAGAGTATAGAATAAAGCTATAATAGTTATTTAGGATATATTAAACGACGTTTAGTTACCAATTTAATAGATGCCACAATGCAAATTTTGATTAGATGCTTATTAAGTATTGATTGAGTGTCAATTGAATACGGTTAACGTTCTTGAAATACAATCTAGGTATGTAAAGAGACTGTGTAAATTCAAACATAGAAAATTATGCAAAAGCGTTGTTTATTAATGAGTTTTTATGGGTTAATTAAGTAATTAATGAATTAATTAGCAAACTAAGAACAAATAATAAATTTAAATAAAATAATGTAAGTTTTTAATCTAAATTAATTCGAAAACGTTTAAACTGTTTAATTTGTAAATGATAATCTGTAGTATTTTTAAACTCGTTTGCTACTTGAAAAAATGGAAAGTCATATACATTGTCCAAAAAGAAATGAAGATTGAAGGAACGTGTACCCTACGGTCAAGAGTTTATTGCCCTTGAATAGAAAAGTAAAATTTAGTATGAAAAGGCTCTCGATATTAAATGAAATTATATTATATTTATAATACATATCTCAAGTAATGATTCAAACTACAATATAGCCATCAAAATATCCACTCAGAATTTATGGTTGAAGGTAAACAGTCGTAAATATTTTAACGAGCAAGATAAATGTAAGTTACATTTCATTTACGCCGAGGTACCACAACGCCGCATTACCACAGACATTATTTAGCACATAAGTGTGACGCACTTTCTGACTATAAAACAATAGGGTACTTCCCTATAAGCAAAACTAGTTTTATGTCTACCATATGTTTGTTTTTATTCTGGACTTGCGACTCAACGTCATTTCGTCTGGATGCATCTCTCTCGCTTCACTCGGGTTCGTTCTAGATTTAGCGCGAGCGAAGCCACGGGTTCCGCTAGTTAAAATAATTATTATTTCTAAAATAAAAGTATCCTAAGTTACTCCTTATAACATTAGCTATCAGCGAGTGAAAGTCGCGTCAAAATTGGCCCAGCTCTTTCAGAGATTAGCCGGAACGAACAGACAGACAGACATAAAGACAAAATTTTAAAAAAATATTTTTTGATGTTAGTAACGTATATACATTTAGTGATATATGAAAATATACATTTAGTGAAAAGTTGTTAATTTGAAATTAAAAACAGACTCTTCAGTTTTATTTATATACAGTATAGATAAGTAGACCTAATCTGCCTTTCTGATACTTTAACTCTTTTAATTATTTTAAATCTACCTATATACTAAATTTCATCCAAATCCGTTCATCTATTTGAACGTACATGATGACACAATAAGGGAGTAACAAGAGTACACACAAACAGACTACTATTGCTTGAATGAAACTTTTTACATCTTCTTTTTAAATTAACACGACAGAATTTTATTTATCTCTTTTTTAATATTAGTATCTTTTATTAATCTAAAAGTTTTCGTAACACCCCAATAGTAATAATCATATTTCCGTGTCAAGACCTCTGTTTATTAATAGCTGTTAGCTAATTTTACATGAAAAGCAATTTCTATGCAAAAAGTCTATTAATGAATCCTGATGCGTAAAACAGGAACAAATCAATGTAGATTAGCAAAGATTCATATTAATTTTAGTTTGGATATAAATGAAGTTACTATAAAGTCATTGAACTTTACAGTAAAAAATAAGTAACGAATTTAAAGTGGTATATTATAAAGGGAATTAATGTCGCCTATAAGAGATTGTGTCTCTTTATTAGGTAATAATTGTGTCGTCGTGCGGTTATAACTATTTAACGGGCATTTAAATCATATTCTAAGAAAAGCTGAGATGTGGAGCGACATTGCTACAGATGGGCGGCTTCAGTTGAGTAGTTTTGCTTAGTACCTATTTGATATGTATTATCTTCGATTTATAATATTACGTAATAATCAAATTAGATATTCAGTTTTTTGTTTAAATTTTGCAAATTTCTAGATTTTACCAATCTATTGCATTACATATAAGTAGCACTTTCGAAGAAAATAAGTAAACTGCGCTTTGAATATATTGATTGATATTGCTATTTAATTGGTTGACAAACAGAGATTGTGGTTATATTATTAAAGCAAACCAATATAAAAAGAAACATTTCACAAGCATAACACAATGGTGTCTATTTTCAAATTAAGAACGCGGGAGCTGGTCAATGGGCACAGACGACATTAAATTGGTTAAATTGCTTCGCCCAGCTTAGCTTTGCAGCTCCACTGGGAGACTGCCAGTCACAGAGCGGTCCTATATTTCATAGTGTTACTACATAAAATAAATAAACAATAGTAGTATCCTACACGTACGCGTTATCCACGATTTTATTCGTTTCACCTATGCCACAGATAATTCCATTTATATAGGTATATGCTAAAATATAAATCAGATCAGCTTCAAAGATAGATACGTCATAAATTTTGTTACCTTGCCAATATAATTCAGACTTCAGTTTCAAGTAAATCTTTTAAACTTTAAAATGCCTTTTAAAAGTGCACAATAGTATCAGAATATATGCAAACAGTTTTTCATTTAGTAATTTAGTGTAAAGTAGAATACGATAGGTTTGTGTCTATCACGTTGATGGATACAAACAGGGACGAAACCAATCAATCAGTCCGATGGAGCGTCGCGCGATAATTGAACTCTTCCCTTAGTCCTCAATAGATAATTGCAATCGCAAACCAAAAATTACATGCAGCATTTAACTATAAGACCCTATTTCGATACGCAAGGTCGAGGCGGTTTCGATGGACTAACTTTGCCGGATAGAGGATTAAGTGAACTCAAAGAGGGTCAGACGATGTACGGGGAGTGGTATTAATAATGGTAGTGAATGCAGCACTTACACGGTCCGTCGGGAGCTGAATGTGTGACTATCGCGATGGAGCAAATCGAATCTGTTCGGCTCGCCGGCCCGCACGTGCTGAATTTACCGTTTGATCGGTCATCCTACAATCCCACCAGGTACGAAGAGACAATGAAAATTGAACACACGAAACTCAATTTCCTATTTGATTTCTAATTGATGAGTGTAGAAAATTATTATTCAAACATAGCTTACTTGTTTGAGTAGGTAGATATTGTTGCCAAAATAATTTTCTGATACTTCGACGTCAGTTAATTAGAGTACCTTATTGTACTACACGAATAATACAAGCACTCTGTTTTGTTAATATTATATACCAACATATATCGCGCTACCACTTAAATAACTTAGTAGATGCAGTAATTTTATTACCATTACATTTCAATTAAAATTATAGAAAAAATAGCGTGTTTCCATGAATGTAATTCACTGAAACATACAATAAAAAATACATAAACCATTCAAAGTAAGACACAACGGGAAGATTACCTGTAATGACAGGTATTATCATGGCACTAGAAAGACGAGCCTCGCTGTCGCATGCAAATCGTTGCACTTTGTCGAATGCTATCTATAATTACGTCCATTACCTTAACGATTTGTTTATTTGCAAAGTACTCTAATTATTATAACATTGGGGCTTGATTGTAGCCTAATAGGAGAACGAAACATTAATATTTATAAAACCGGCCGAAGTCGAGTAAAATATTGAAAACTTTGTGTAAAGAAATGATTTTTATGTTTCGAAATAGTTAGGAATTCTGTTAGGAAATATTACAACTCATGAATTTTAAGGTTTACTTAGTAACCTAACCATGGACTTTATTAAAGTCAGAACAAAGTTAAATAGAATGTAAGAGTAACAGAACAATATTGTGATATTATAATAGATTTTATAAAAGTTTGTTCAATATCTTGTAGTTTGCTCGTATTGTTTGGAGTAAAAGTGGAAAGTTGACGTGGAAACGAGAAGTTCCATTGATAGTCAATTTTCGAAGTTCATAGCAGAACGCGGGGCGCATCGCTAGTGCCCTTTGCATATTAGAGTTGCGTCGCACGTGGTCCTGAATAACATACTGCTACTGAAATGACCCTGTCGCCTGTGCCTGATAATAATATTGATGATGTTTCTTCGTGCAAGCAAAATGTAATGTACGGATTACCCTCACCATTCTTATAAAAACTAGTTTACATGAAAATATTAGATATGCAATATTTTAAAACAAACAATTTATTTTATATTATATAAATACTTCAAACAAATAATATTTATGATTAATACTTTTGTTATAAATTAATATTGTTTTTTGGTTTAGAAGTATATGGGATCAAAATCTACGTGCTGCTATTTTTGCTAATTATAGCATTTGTTTATTTCCAGTACTTTTAACAAAATGTTACACACAAAATATATTTTAAATCCATAAAAGATGTAAAAACCAATTCCTTTAGCATTATGAATTGTTTTTTTACTGCCTTATGCATGACAAAAGATGAATGGAGTTCAGAGAATGCAGTCTGTCAGAGTAGATACAGTAGGTTGAACACGACGGCGTCATGAGTACTATTATGCTAGTAAAATATATAAGTAAGAACTACTCGATGCTCTGCAAAATTAAATCTAGACTTTAGTATTATATTCCATTATTGAGCTTTAATTATGATATCAAAACTAGCAGAATGAATTTGAAATAAAGAAGTTTAAGAAAATCTTGTGTTTCATTTTCATTGAACATTCTGTAGGAGCTTTGTTAGGAGCTTCATAGTTGTCCTCATATGTCATAGTGGAATAGGCTTCTCTACTAATGAGAGTGTTTGAAACCTATCCAACAACATACGTTCTGGTCTGCCATAATAGCCGTATCAGTAAGACAATAGTACTGAAATACAGTGCACAATGGACTGTTAGATAAATCTGCATTTGAAAATGTTCTTTGTAAAATTAAGTATTCGTTATAAGAATGACAATACAAAAATATAACAGTATAATAACTTTAAAAATAATAATAATTGAATATTGTTATGTATGAAATTATTAAGCTTTTTATATGTTTTTTTTATTTTATTTATTATAAGAATTATATTGGTATTGTGTATATTAAATGCATCTTTTATAATAGTAACTAACTAGAATCCTAATGATTCCATATAAATCATTATTTCAATATTTAATATTTTGTTAAGTGACACTTCAAAAGTTGTAGCTTATTGATAATTGATACGATATTGTGGTGTTTGTGCATAGATTAACAAGTTCTACTGACCGTTCGACCGAAGCCCTCTAGATATAATTTCCTCCAGTTCCAACACTTCTAAGGTTTATTGAGGATGTATAGGTCGTAGAGGGCAGATGGCAGACGCGTGCGCTTCCGTTTCCGACTACCGATGACTTCCTCGAACAATGGACAGGTGGATAGTACTTTAATGTGAATGATCAATAATTATCGTTACAAATATGTTTCGTTTGTTTTCTATAAAAGGTTGAAAAAATTTATGTTTTATGCAGATCACAGTCATGTGTGACGAGAATTTTGAATAAATCACTGCAATTCATCGAATCTATATACATATTATATCGTTGTTGATAGAAGATAATTAAAATTGAATACAATGAAGTGTAAAATGACTGGCAACTGTTTTCACTAGAACTCGTATACGCGTGACATGAATTGGTAATCATCGGTATTGACGAAATATAGGATATGTATAATGTATGTCTAAGTTAATCAACAGTAGGTATGTACCTAATCCAGTCGTTAGGTTAATCCTCGCGTGGTGTTTATCAAAGATCACACAAAAAACAGTACTAAGCAATGCTTCATTAATTTTGCGCCTAGCACACAAGCATTTTGTGGTAAAAACATCCTTAAGTTATCTGTTTTACTATATCTACATATTATGATAGTGCAGTGCCAAATGTAAATTTTGCATATGGTATAGAATAGTCAAACTATGTACATAAGTATATGTATGTAAACACACTGGCGCTCAAATGCATATTTATTAAAATATGCATCTATTTCCGAACAATGATATAGAAATAGAAACTTTAGAATTCCTTCATTACAGAGAGACATACAAAAAGAGCATATTTTTCAGCGGCTGCCATTGCATTGGCAAAGCGAGTCCGTGTGTTGTTGCAATTTCAAAAATTCCCATTATCGTCGAGCGTGAACAGCGGAGATGGAGAAATAAGAAACTGCGGACAATAGCAAAGTGTGTGGCTAATAGGGCTGCTGTCTCAAATACAGAAATAATAAAATTATTAATTTTATTTATTAGACGCTATTATCTATGATTACGCTGCAGTTCGATACATAATTAAACATTAAATATATAAAAGCGTAAGGTCACTCACGCACTCATCACGATATATCGAAAACCGTTTGAAGTATAAATATGAAATTTGGCACTAGGGAGTTTATAGTTAGTAGACATCCGCTACGAATTTTTGCGACAGGGACGTATTAAGGATTTCGGGCTCTCGGAAGTTTGTATGACAGTTCTTCATTTTTTGTGCAACAAACTTTTTGTTAAGCTTGTGAAAATAATTTGGCAGTGCACACCCAGGGGCGGACCCGAGTGAAGCGAAGGTGAGTCGCTAGTTTTTTTAAATAAGTATACTATAGCAAGTAAATCCTTCGATATAGTTTTAATATCTCATTATATTGTATACCTACCTAACTGCCTCGGTAGTATACGGTCATACATCGAGAGGTCCTGGGTTCGAGTCCCGGGTCGGGCCAAGTTTAATTATTGAGTCTTTCTGTTTAGTAAGTCTCAGTAACAGCCCGGAGTTGGGAAGTTGGTGGTAAGTTACCCCCGTGCCTGGGAGAGCACATAAAGCCGACGGTCCTGCACCTTAGCTCTCACTGGTCGTGTCGAGTAGTCGTCCCACCGGAGTATGAGGGTGATAGGAACAGAGAGTGCACTTGTGTCTGCGCGTACACTTGTGTACTATAATATCTCCTGCGTAGTTGGCCAGTCTCAATGAGATTGGCCGCCATGGCCGCAATCGGTCGGAGAACATTATTATTATTATTATATTCGCTATTTTAATGTTTAGTCATATTTTTTTTTAAATGGGGAAGATGTATTTTTAAACTCTGGCTAACAATTATTTCATTTGTTAAAATTATATTTTTATAATAAATTAAATAGATTAAATATAATATAATGTGTCAACCCTTATAATATCAAATATGGCGTTACTCAGGCAACGCTCCTGGTGCCTCCATCGACAAATACACATCTAATAATGACTAGGTACCTGTATATTATACTTAGATGCAAAGGACACTCATTCGTTTTATTTGCAAATATTAATCCTTAATCCATATTTTTATTTACAACTTTCTATTACTAGTTTATTTATATGTATGTTTGTAGTTAAATGTACGTATTTGTTTCTTCTTCACCCCAAGACTAAAAAATAAAAAATATATTGATATGTGTGTTTCATATAGAACTGATAGTTATCGATATTAGTACGTTCAGACAAACATACTTTTTCCTGGACCAGGACTCGCAACTCTGATATACCTATACATGTGTGAACCATACTTATTAACATTTTTCAAAGACACTTGAAGTCTGCTCACTCGCTCATGACAAGGGTGGTGAATTGACCTTATACCTCTCGTATTAGAAGAGGAAGCTCTTGCCCAGTAGTGGGACATTAAAAACGGATGTTTCCGTATAGAAAATCTATAATGGTGTAAGCGATTTGAGTGGAAAAGTCGTAAATAGTTTCTTTTAATGTGTTATATTATGTTTATTCAATCTAAAAGATCAATTAGCATTTGAATAATAGATACCTACTTTTCTTATATTGCAATAATAAACGGCGTTTTCGTGACGAAATATTAGGATACCTACAATTATTACCAGTGTGACCTGACTGATTCTTACGATACACATAGGTACTACTAGTACTTAAATGCTTGGCGTTACCATGGTGATGTATTTATAAATAAACGAATATCGAAAACATCTAAATGTTAGAGCAGTGAGATGCCGAGCCGAATATTTACTTTTGATATAAAATATATAAATCGTTATTATTGATCAGCCGATAAGGCAATTACTGCGAGACACCTAATTAATGCCTCGAGGACGACATAATAGGCAGCGATGGGCAGTCGAGCACGTAATGGGTGCGTGGCGTATCTGAGGAATACGTTGCGCTTCAATGCACTGGGTTCTTAGTGAACGCAAAAATATACGGAGATATAAAGATAACTGATTATGTAAATTTTATATGTACCTACCTATATATTATTATCTGGTTATAATAATTTAGATTTATTATAATCCATAAAGAATTGAACTAAAATATTTCTGTGGCTATAAAAAAAATTTGCCATACAGTAAAAGGTTACATTTCCAAATGTTATACGATACTAAAACATGAATGAAAAAATTACCCGATCCCCTTGAGAGCTAAAAGCCAATTTTATTACCATTAACTAAATTATCTGTTACAAACAATCTAAAACAAGCTGGTGAAATCTTTATGTCTTGGAGAATAGGTGAAGGTGGTTCTCTTAACAAACACGGATATCAACTTGCAAACAAACCCCCGTCTGGGAGGAGGATGCCAATCGATTGAGTATTCCGCGCTCTAATAACATTCCGGGACGATATTTTACGCACTTTGCTGTGAGAGTACATCACTTAGCTAACACAATGCTACATGCACGATTTATTGTGTACAGCTTGCTGAGATAAAGCGTAGACAATGGTCTATCAGATCGCGGGCTGCGGTAACACGTGTATGCTTTTAGACTTCGACAAGCAATTACGTAGTCGCTGCTATCATTCGTCACCAACAACAGAATGGTTTTATTACTAACGACATAAAAATAACTTCGTGTAACATTTTTTAATGAAAGTAAGTATAAAATCCTAAATCTTTTTAGTTTAGAACATAAAACTTTTGGGATATACGTTTGTAAAGTTATTGAGTAGATGTTTAGTCTAGTATTTTCGTTGCAATAAAAAAACTTTACTTGCTTATGAGACGTCTGGAATAGAATAATTAACATTTGATGAAATTATTGAAAGTTTCAATTCAGCGAAATAACGCCTAGACGCAGTTCATAAGCGTTCTACTGAATAGCGTTAATTAAGGTTACATAAACCCTACGTGTGGTAGCCCAATGGTAATGTGCTCGCTTGAATATTCGAGTGATGCGGGTTCAAATTTGAGCCTTTCACCTCTGATATTTTCATGTGCGAATCATTTCTAACATGATTACCACTTGTCTTACGGTGAAGGAAAACAACCTGCATGTCTGAGAGAATCTGGTAAATACAAAGTCTGTCCCTATATGTAGATACAAAGTCAAACATTTTATACCACATCAACTTATAGCTCTAGTTAGCTCGCTGCGTGTTACTAATTACATCATTTACGGTTACAAAAAACTTAACAGGCGGTTATCAAGTATTCATTTACGCGAGGGTGCGAGTTAATTGTACGAAAAAATTCATAGGAGCCATAAACTTGCATTGTGACATAAAAGGTGAAGTTGAAATAATAGAAAATAGGGGACTCTACCCTCTCGGTGTGAGATATCGACGATGTCATTAAAAGACACGCGCATCTACGTTGCTCGCGTTTCCTCCATTTTTCACGCATCACTAGTTACGTTTCATACGAAATGTGCATAATATCTGACGGAGATTATATACCGGGACTACTGATCAAGGACCGTAAACTTTAGCGCAGGTAAAAAGCTTTTCCTTTATATGCGAAGTTTATGTAGATGTTTTTTTTTTCAGTTTGGATGAGACGAGTTTTAGACTAATAAAACTTTAATATATCTGTGATGTCATTTTTAAATGCGACAGTGTTTTATTTTCGGCATTTTGCTTTCCCATTTAAGCTTACTAGATAGAGAATCAGGCTGTAGAAAGCACTTCCATGAACAATACATGTTTTAGTACCGTTCTTAACTACGTAAGCTACTTAAAGAAATAAAAAACTATTAAAGAAATTATGCCATGGTTATGTTGTACTTAAATATTAAAAATGGACTAAAGACTTTCTTTAGGTTAGACATGATTGCCTTAAAATGAAACTGAGGGTATATCCGTAGTTATAATAAGTAATAACCATATTTTGAAGGCGAGATAGAGAGCTATAAATTTTGTTTTGTCGGGCAAAAATAATAGCGGTTTGATGCCAGGCTTCCCTTGTGACATATATCAGAGCCACATCTTGTCACACTGCCGATAGACATCAGTTCCCGCTGTAGTGTGATAATAACGTGATTGTTATAACATTAGTCTTGCCTTATGTTTTGTTATATATTTATTTTTATTACATCCTTAATATTATATTACTTATTAATATGTACTTTGAGATATTTTAGTGCAGTATCCTATACGTTGACCTGGAAAAGCCGCTATCATACTAAATTATATTAAAATCTGTAGTTTTCTCGTGATGACAGACGTTCCCAGACAGATTTACAGACAGACAGACTAAAAAAATAACTATAAACCATATTATAATATGTATTTAGTAAATATACTAGCAACTCCCGCGGCTTCGCCCGCGTTCTAATCACTTTTAAAAAGTAGGAATTGGTGGTTTGGCGTTAAAAAGTTGAAATTTACAAAAAATTCTTTACTTCCTGAAAGAGCTATTAGCTAAACAGTAGGCAAGACGGTGCGGGGTAAGGTCGGCGATTGCATCAAGCGAAGCGGCGCTTGAAGCAGCAACTTTCAACTTTCGGGGATACGAGAGCGAATCGAATATATTTCGATAGTTGTATATTATATAGAATAAAATTAAAATTAAACTAAACAATAAAATGCTTCTAAACAATTATACTATATAATAAGTAACTATTTATAATTTGAATGTTTGTTAGTTTGTATCCCTTCATATCTGTAACGGCTGAAAGGATTTCGCTGTGGCTTTCATTTTCAAATACAGAATTTATATAATTTGTCAACAAGCTTTTATTAGCTTTACTCATAACTAACAATGCAATTAAGTCTTGCATTTCAAATTTAACCGTCGGATTGAAATCAAAATTATTATGTCCTATTTGCAAAATGGTTGGTCAGCTCCACGACACCAAATAATTCTGTACCTTGGCTGATCTGATGTTAGAGATGGTGGTTTGTTATAACATTTTTAATTCATAAAGTACACCAAAAGTAAGTTTTTTAGTTTTTTAAAACTATAATTACATTATTAACATCGTAACAAGTTTTAAAGGGACAATTTCATTTTAATACTCCATGGATATTTCGCGAGTATAATAATTTACACATGATTACGTCGCAGATGTACATGTAACTTTAACCCCGTTGCCTCTTGATAAGGTTTCAGCGAGTGATAAAGTCGAGCGGCCTTATGTTGCACTGGCACGCGACCGCAGGGCCACGCCTAATACCTGACTTCGGATATACTGCAGTTATGGTTGTGAAATACATATATAAATAACGTAATATATACTACTGAAATCTGACAAAATGTGGTTGTACATATGTGTATGTACGTACAACCAATGAATGTAATGAAAAGTACCCAAAAGATACATTCGAAAGAGTGATTTGAAATGCTAAACTAATTTTTAAATAAACTTGTTAGCGTAAAGGAAACATTATATTCTAATTTAATTTATTACTTGTACTCAAGCAAGAGCGTATTGCAATTTGTGAATATATAATAAAGCATTTAGTTATTATTTGAGTTTGTACAACCGTTAATCATTATATGTATACAGCATAGTTTCAATGGGGCCTCGTCTGAAACTGGCAGTTGAACATAAAGGAGTGGAGAGCGCACCTCGAAATAGGCACTCTACAGGCTTGTAATTTTAGATATCGAGCCTCCCTGCCCGAATCCCCCGACTCATCCCGAGTCGACTACGGATTAGAATGAAAATACAACGCTTTATTATTTTCCCTTTGACCGTATGTCTTGCCTTTTTCGATTTCTTACTGCTATTTTTACTAGTTTAAACACAATAATTACCTCTAAAACCAGTGATGAGTAACTTTATTTAAAATGCAGAATAAATAAAACATATATATTTTTCTAATTTATTATTGAAAATTATCATAATTATTTCCCACGTTTTTATTTTAATGAAGCTGATCCTTCCGCGAATACCATAATGATATGAACAATGAAAAACTGCTCGAACCTGTATTTGCACAATGGGTTGATAAGATTAATTAATCATATTTTATTTGTTTTATTTTTTTAATCATATTGAATATAATGTTATTATTTGTACTGGTAATAAAACTTGAAACAAACTAAAAGAGTGGTGAAATGCTTACGTATTGCAATTACAAATATCTAGTTAAAACTATGAATCAATATTATTTATAATCTTACTACTTCTATAAATACGAAAGTTTTGCGAAGAATACGAAATAAACGATTTCCGTGGCATAGATTTGCTTTTGTTTTTCAACCGACTTCCAAAAGGAGGAGGTTATCAATTCGTCTGTATTTTTTTTTTTTTTTTTTTTTTTTTTTTTTTTTTATGTTTGTTAGCTCATAACTTTGAGCTGGGTGAACCGATTTTGATGATTCTTTTTTTATTTGAAAGGTAGTGCTTCCCATGTGGTCCCATTTTAATATTTTCTAGTTCTGATAATGGCATCCATGAGAAAACCATAAAAGTCTTGTATTTGCATTAAGTATTTGCGCGACAAATGGACTAATAACTCAATATCATGCCGACCGATTTCGATGATTCTTTTTTTAATGGAAAGGGTATACTTCAAGGGTAGTTTGATGAGAGTTTGGTAAGGTTCTGATGATGGGATTCATGACAAAGTATCGGAACTCTTCAATTCTTAGGAGCAAATTAACGATGCTCGGCCGAATCTTTTATAGGCTATATGGATATTTGAGTCACGTACCGTAACTGATGATGGAAGGTACAACTCCTCAACGGTTAGCAGTTTAAAGAAAATTTTTTCAATATAATATGCAATTATGCACCGATGGTTGTATACTTTCAGGCTATTAGGTTTACCTCATAATAGAAGGTAAATTTTTATATTCATTAACACAATACGTATCTACTTTCCGCAAAAAAGTTAAAAATAAATTATTTTTAACAAAAAAACAAAAACCGACTTCCAAACTTAATAAATCTAAACTAAAAAGTAGAAAATAATACTTTTAAGGACTTTGTTAATTTTGAAGTCGGTGCCAGCCAAAGCAAAATAGCCCTAAATAGATACATATTTGATTAATTTATCAATTTGTAAACATAATCTGGCTGGCACCGACTCCAAAATTAACAAAGTCCTTAAAAGTATTATTTTCTACTTTTTAGTTTAGATTTATTAAGTTTGGAAGTCGGTTTTTGTTTTTTTGTTAATCTTAAAGAAAGGTCACACTAACCTTTAAAACGTACCTAGTTATTAAATAAAATTACTTTATTCATTGATACAAATCATTAGCATTTTATATCTGTATAAGATGAAATCAACAAGAATTTTCGGAGGCACGTTTCAGCGACAGTAGATCGCTCTATAAGCGACATTTATCTACGTTGGCACAGGGGTGTCCCTTTGTAAAACATTTGCGGATGAAAGATTTTCCTTCTTTTATTATTTCACACGTAATTTATGGCGCTTCTTAGGTTCAACGTTTACTTGTAAAGAGTCTTTACGCTTATAAGCGAAATTTTATTTTTGACGTTCTTTTGACTGGCATTTATTGCGGACAATTTCACAATTTACTTTCAACTTTAAAAATATACGTTATTTGGTTAACCTCTGTTTTATAACTTTGAATGTAGCTCGAGTCCATGTTTTTATTCATTTCATGTATAATGTTATTTCAGTGATTTAATAGCAGCGAAAATGCGGAGATCAAAGAGCTCTATGCATTATATTAAAGTTTCATTCGACGCCGCGCGCGGGCGCGTAGCCCAGCAATCTCCTTTTCAATTACGCCTACTTGAAATAAAAAATACAATTTTTATTTGTGCCTTGGTAATTAAAAAGGGATTTTGTAATGAAAAGGTATACCGCCAGTTCCGGGCGCTCCTCTCAATTTCGCTTCCGTTTGTTTGTTCCACGAGAGCCACGCCTTCGGGGACTAAAGTAAAGGGTTGCCGACATCAACTCTGTTATATGCCGTGTATGTCAACAAAATTAAGCCGTTGATGAAAATTCAGTTTTCGCTTTTTGCATTTATATTACTTCTACTCGTATTAAAGTTCTTGATAGTATGTTGGGTCATTGTTACACACAGCGCCATCTATGCCTAGTTCCGTGGTAAGCTACGAGGCTTGTGTTATGGATACAAGATAGTTGATACACTACACAGTACACATAATATATAACATTAAATACATACATATTATAAATATAAACACCCGTGAAAGGACATTCGTGCTCAACAAATAAATGCCCCCAGCAGGACTCGAACCCTTGACCGCTAGCACAGTAAGTACATCTACAAACTGAGCCAAATGTGTCGTCCGTCAAATCATTGAATAAAATATAACGTGTAGTTTGTGTTATCGCTTTTTTATTGTCATTTTTATTTTGTGATTAATTAAAAAAATATACTTTGAGAGGAATGTTATACATCTTTCATATAAAGCTCAACTTTTTCCAATAAATAAAACCGGTTTAATGAACAATCACTAATGTACACACCGTTTCAAGTGGCAAATGCGATCGACAAAGTGACGTCACGGATGTGCGACCGATTGCCGCCCGACTCGACGCTTCCTGTGCTCCGGGAAACTTAGTCTTTCCTCTTTGACTACATCGGAATAGATAACGAGTACTAAAATTTAAACTACGATGGAAATTGGTTTTTAAACCAATCTATGATTGATATTGATGGGTTAATTCAAGGCTTATTTTAAGAGTAATTTATGGAAGTTTAGTTACAATACTAATTTACTTCTTTTCTAATAAATCTAATTTAAATAAATATTTAGACGTATATAATGTATTTCAAGACTTTTTGCTCTGTTATTAAAATAACATAAATATGTACTTACATTATTTTTTGTGGTTAGACCTCATTCGCGAGGAATAAATTAAAGCGTTTGGTATCGTGTACTCATTCATTTTAAAATTACTATAGTTCTAATAATAATTATTCGTTTACAAAGGGCATCAGCATCAAACGAATAAAAAAGACATTTCAGTTGTACCGTATTAACCCCTTATTTAAAATATTGCGCCGTATTAGTACGGGGATCTTGAATTTTATGAAGAGATAATACCCTCGAAACGCCAGCGACCCTCTTGAAATATTCTAAGAAATTTGCGATTCAAATGCGTAAAGCCGTTTAAAACGCCTAACAAATTAAAGGCGGACTCGTTAAAGCAATTACTGATTACATTATGAAATAATACTTTTGTTATGCAATATATAAAATATGATAAACTTATTTCTGTGGCTTCATTTGCTCAAAACCATAATTTTAAATCAAAACCAAGCCGTATTCTTGTATTTAACGAATAACCATATTATATAATAAAATTGTGCAAAGTTCAAACCTATACATTAAACGAGAAGTAAGAAAATTTTAACACAGAGTTTAACAAAATATTTATGCATTAGTCCGCTTTTCTGTACGATGCACGGACAATTCAACATAATCTCTCTGTGTGTACGATGTCATCGGTATTCACGTCAATATCATTTAAACTTTGATCATATTTTTATTTTGTTCTCTCTAACTGAAAAAACTACAAAACGATATACATGGAACTTATTTCACAGGAAACAGCGTGTTTCGGTTAAAGTTTTAGTATATAATGTAAAATATAAGAAATTGGTTTCCCGTCTTAATAACGCGAGCGGAGCCGCGCGAATGTTTAGCTTAAAATAAATAAATGTCGTATCTTTAGTCTGTTTTAACTGACAAAATGTTATATAATATAGACACACGCGCTCAAAGGATTATAACAAGTGCAGAGGTAACATGCGGGACAAAATAGGAACTAGTTTTCTAAGCTACTGTTTGAGTTGAGTACAACTTCCATGTTTTAATATTTAACCGGAACGGCACTCTAAATAGTCGAATACACAAAGAAAACAACTACCTTCATAACCGCGTCGTACGGAAAAACATCCCTGAATCTGAAAGCTTCTATAATCCGAAACGCTTTGGTTAGCAAAAGAACAAAGCGAGTCTTTTAAAAGCTGTTTAAATTAAAGACGGTAAGTAAACTTGTAATCGTAGTTATAGTTATACTCGTACTAAATATACCAAAAGCGGAAGGGAAAAAATAAGCAAGAAACATTTAATCTATGAGCGTTTTCTATCTCTTCTGTGTTTAAGTAGAAGTCACAGGAGGCGACGTCTTATCGGCGCGGCCGGTACCTATTTGCCAAGCCGCACTCGGCGCCCGCACCGCCGCCGTAACTTCCCTTGTTTGCAAACTCGGATTGCATCTCTCGTTCTACTTTCCTCAGGACGTCCGCAATTTAGTTTCATGACTTTAAAACGTTGTCACTAACCTAAACATTGCTCATGCTTCTATCATTCGATAACCATTACAGGCATTTTAGGTTAAACAATTATATACGTTACTGCATTACATTCTATATACATTTATACAATTTAACATACTACAAATTATTTAAGAAAAAGATTCTTTCGAATTGCTAGGCGTAGCCATGTCACTAACTTCACTGAGGGGGTCTGACATTACAATGGTATTTCAAAGATTCATGCGCTGATGCATGAATGGACAAAGTGACTTTGACCAATTGATTTTAATGCCGCCTAAGACAGGTTAGAAAAAATGTTGATGTCGCCCTGGTTTTGTTGGGAGAATATTAGCTATTTAGCAACAGCTGACAAACTTTCTGCAGGCGGTCCTTTTCAAAGTATGCAGTTACTCATTTGAGTGACTTCATACTTTGAAAAGTACGTAATTTTATGTACTGCAAATATATATTAGTAATTATTAAGTCAAATGAAAAACGTTTCGAAAACTGAATAGACTTTTTCACTGTACAAAACAATTTCAGTTTTTTAAGCTAACAGAGTCGCATGTAATCGATTCCAAAGATTTATTTAACACTGAAAGGCCTACAGCAAACATTGTGAACATAAACAAACGCACGTGTAGACATATGCTGGTAACAAGTGCATCACAGCGGGTGTATCGGCTGCGGTGTGGAGTGGAGGGAGGAGGGGTTGACTCTTGACGAGCCTTTGTTTAGAACATAAAATTATACGACATCAATAAATTCTTTGTTTACCGGATTGATTAATGTGATCGTCTTTTACGTACTGTCGTATACCGTGACCCTAAATAGGACTGCGATATTTGACTTTAGTAAAGAATTAACTAATTATTTCTATTCTTTCAGACATTAGAATAATATATTAATATTAGATGAACTTCACGTATATAACTTGCCTATAGAAAACTGTTGGCGCTTAGCACTCAAATTGTTTGATGTGAAGAGCAAGTTTAAAAAGTATGACGCCTAAACAAACAAGCGTTATCAAAGCACTCGACTCTACAAGGTTTTGATGTAAAATGTCAGCCCGGGAAACATATTCTATTATCTGTCTTACCTGAAGATAGCATTCAACAATAGCCGTCGGCAGATGTCTCCGCGCAAAACAAACTCTCGAACAAAACTAAATCATTGCAGGGATAAAAAACGAGGGATTAATTATACTGTATACATAGTTGGTCGTAGAAATAATAATAAATTGTCATCAATGACATGAATCGCGGTATAAAATGCTAATGCCTGGTATTATGTTTACAACAATGACGTATTGTGCAAAGAATCCGGGGACTGCGGCATGTTCCGACTCTACACAACTTTGAGGCGGCGTTGTTTTTTGTTGTAAAATTTCATATGTACTACAATTTTTATCGCAAATTTTATGCCTGTCTGTGATACGCTTTTACAGCAACCAAAATTAAAATTTAATGCTGATTTTTATAAAAATTTCGTAATTTAGTTTCATTCTTGTTCATAAATTACTACAAAAATTACTTTATAAATTGATATAAAAAGTATACTGAAGCAAAAACTTGTCAACATTTATTCATACATAGTATGTATGAATAAATGAAATACTACTTGTACTTACCTTCAGTCATTTAAACGTAAAGATTGCGATAACAATTGACATAATCTCTATTGAGAATTTCCGAACATCTTATACCTGCTAGCAAATAATTTAAGCTTAAAATGGATTAATTTTCGTCTTTATTTCCTTTAAAAATGATTTTTGTGTAAATTTAAAGTACTTTAGCTTAGAAATGTTGTAATAATATACGATTTATTTATTTATAATAATAAATTAATAATATATTATTAGAGCAGTTTGGATTGATTGATAACAACCATAATTTATTATTTGTGCAGATGAATCTATATATCTATATAACAATAAAATTGTACCTTTTAACAATTATTCATGTCCGAGTAAATGCAAGTTATTAGACAAGCTAGCTTAAAGTTTTAATAGTATAAAACAAAGTCGCTTCCCCCTATCTGTCTGACATTATTTATCCTTCGATCTTTGAAACTACGCAACGTATTTTGATGCGGTTTTTTTAAAGATAGAGTGATTCAAGAGAAAAGTTTATACAAGTATGTAATACATACTTGTATACATACTATGTATTACTACCGGAACCCACGGCTTGGCTCGCGCTAATCTAGGCACGAACCCGAGCGAAGCGAGGGCGAGTCACTAGTATCATATAAAAAAAAAGAGAATTTTTGTACGGGGTCTTAGAATGTAAATACAAAAAGTTATTTTTAACTTGATATGCAGCTATGCGATTTTATGTAGGATCCGACTGCAATATTTCTTTGTATACTGGATCTGTTTTTGTAAACAAAAAAGTTGTTGATGAAAGTTTTGTACGTTCAGGCGTAAGTTGTTTTGGTTCGTGAAAGAGTATTTGTGCAGTTTCATTACAGGTTACCGAGAGTTATGTCTGCTTTATTATTTTTATATGAAATTGTACGCAGATGTCTACTGAGATTACTAAGTCACATTTTTTTGAATGATTGAAGAAACAAAATATTACATACAACACATTCTTAAGAATAATGATACTCTATACGAAAACCTCATCACAATTGTAAAATCAAGGCTGATAAATGTATCAGCCTTGTCTTAATCTTATGTAAATGTTTATGAAACATTTTTGAAAAACAATTATTGTAATTTGTAACTTATTATGTACGGTATATAGACCCTTTATATAAGGTTAATTATGGTTTTAATTTCTTGTTGTGTGTGCGCGTTTCACGAAAATAGTATCTACCAACTAGACCATTTTTTTGCAGTTTGGCAATTTTAGAATAACTTTTACTGTAAGATTTTTTTTAAACATTTAGAATAACTTTTACTATAATATTTTTTGTTTCCATGGGAAAACGCATTAGCTGGCTATCAAATAGTCCTTAGAAATGTATATATGGCTTACACTGGCTAAACTTTAAGAAATACAACAAAGCAATGTATTAAAAGAGTACAGGTCTTAATGAGGCCAACAAGAAAACATGTAATAGCATAAGTCTTTCTCCTAAGGTACACTAGCAATAATATGTACTATTATAAATGTGACTGTATGTTTGTTTGTGACGCTTTCACCCGAAAACTACAAAACCGATCATTATGAAACTTTGTACACATATTCTTGGAGGCATTGAAGTAACATAGGATTCTTTTTTTTTACTTTTTCGGCTTTTTCGGGCTGGAAACCATGAACGTGGGCGAATCCGCGGGTACTGCTAGTTATATACTCGTATTAAATATTCTAAATCAATTTAAAACATAAACATACTCAGGAACGCACCTGAGCAAAGCAGGGGTAAATCACTACACGATATCTATATATATAAAAGAAAGTCGTGTTAGTTACACTATTTATAACTCAACAACGGCTGCACTGATTTGGCTGAAAATTGGTGGGGAGGTTGCTTAGAGTCAGGAGACGGACATAGGCTACTTTTAAAGGCGGAATAAAGGCGGTAAGAGGTTGAAACAGGGGATGACAGCCTTTTGATTAGATATAAATAAGTAAGACATTTAAAGTTTGTAAAAATTGTACGCTAAAAGGGGGAACGAGCTAGGGACGAACCCGAGCGAAGCGAGGGTCAGTCACTAGTATATAGTAAAATAGTTGTTGAAGCGACTGATTAATCTGAGAGCCAAGTCAATAGATATTATAATGTATTAATTATTTATATCAACGTATTACATTGTTGATTTAGAAAAATATTATATCGTATTCTTATATTTGACTTTTAGAATAATGGACATTTCTGACCGAGTAGACATATTTAAGTAAATATTTCAAAGAACTATATCGATTAAGTAGCATTTAAGAGGGGAAAAAACTAAATTTAAATTATTTGCTGGCTTTGATGTCACAGAAAAGACATGCATTAACCGTACAGAATATACCTACATACAACCCTCTTTCAGCATCAGGAGTTACAATCCGTAGGGTAACATTTTTATATACTTAATTAGCGTATATTATTTATAATTTCTTCAGCTTCCTTAACTCGAGATTTCTTAAGATCGAATGTCGATATATTTAATATTGTCTCAAATTACAGTTGTTAGGAGAATAATACACGAATTGCTCCAAGGGGTTTCTGTTTTGTTGGGATATAAGCATAAGGACCAGCACAAGCGACGTATCGCTTTCAACTTTCACTTGGAAAGAATAAGGTTCAATATAAGATGACGTGGATATATTGTTTATCTTATGTTATTACTTCAACAAGGGTTTGCCGTTGTCTGTTATTTTATTTTTGTTAGCGATATTACAAAGCGTTATTCCTGCTTTTTATTTTGACTAGATATACCTACTTAATCTTCTTAAAATTGTTTATGATTAAGTTTAGCTTTTGGCAAATGAACTATGTGTATTATGTTTGGCACGTTAAATGGTTACGTAGAAAAGTTTTATATTAAAACTAGCAACTCACCCTCGCTTCGCTCGGGTTCGTCCCTAGATTTAACGCGAGTGAAGCCGTGGGTACCGTTAGGCAAAATAAATATAATTTCTAAAATAAAAGTAGTCTAAATTACTCCTTATTTAAAATTAAAATCGGTCTAGCTGTTTCAAACAGACAGACAGACAGTTCCGACAAACAGACAAACATTTTAAAAATTTTTTGATGTTAGTACAGTAAGTATATACTTTCATATGCATTTAGTGAAAAGCTGTTAATTTGAACTTAAAACTCAGACAATTCACAATTCATTTTTATATGTGCATAGATTACGTGTAATTGCAGACCTGCAATGCCAATGTAATTTTTTTTTCTATTAGTAGATCGAATCTCTAAGTCGTTCACGAACTTTGATGGTGACTTTATACAAGGTGTAAAATAATTTAAGGGTTCTGGTTATTACAAAAATGTAAGCATAACATAGGCTTATGTAGACAAATATGATTTGAAAGAATCTTGTAGTATTCTTCAAATACAAACAAATATATAGTCCTGCCCATACAGGTACCTTACTCGAGAATTTATCAGTTTCTGCGTAAACAGAATAATTGAAAACATTATTTATTTCCGTCCCTTATGCGACATTTACCTCGAAGGCAAAATCTTCCTCGGATACGTAAATAATAATATTAATAAAAAGAAAAGATATGATTCACTAGTCTAATATTGAAAAATTCTAAATTAAATCACAGTTAATATATACCAACGTTGTATTTAAGTATATTTAGAGAAGTGACATTATTTGTTTATGTTACAAAATTAAAATATACAAAATTATTTTGAAATATTATTTTTTTTGAACATAAAATAAACTTTAATATTCACACTATAATAATTTCGTCTAAACTAAAGCTGGAGGTACATCTTAGGATTCTCCGAATATTTTCAATTATATTCTAATGCCGTGATCTTTATTAATGCTATCCTTTTTAGAGACTATTCAATTTGCTATTAATCAAACCTCTAAAGCTCCACAAATATAATGGGTGAGTTCGGACACACCGTCAAACGGGGCCCAGCGTGTAGTTGACGAACCGTGCAAAATGATAATTAAGAGAAACCGCTCAGTCATCGTTAATGCGATAGCTGCCATGTAAATTACAGCAGCGGTGTTTATAACAATGCCCGCAGTCGATGGCATTCATTAAAATTTAATACGCTGAAATTTTAAACCTGAGATGGATCTAGCTACCATATATTTTATTTTCACGCACATACTCGTAGGTACATACTATTATTATTATTTGTTTACGGTCTGGTTGAATTGTGTGTGTATAAAAAATTAAAGTTATATTATAAAATAGAAGCAAAGCGATTATATACCGCGAGTACATGAAATGCATATTTTTAATAAAGCTCGACTTTCGTATACTTGTGTATCAATTGTGAAAATAATAAAGATCACAAAATCATAGTTGTTGGTTTTTTTTTATTTGGGGGGGTCTACATTTTGCTTTTCGTGCAACATTTGGTACCAAATAAGCCTTATACCTTATTCCTAATTAAAATAATTATTACCAATTTAAATTTTATCCAACTAAAATTTGTGAAATGAAAACCTATTATTACTCGAGTCTTGGCTCACCTTTTACTACAGGGAAATCTCTCCTCCTCACGGGAAAACACAATAAACTGATCGGTTAAGTCGTCTTTGATCCCAAAAAGTCAATTGTTTATTAGGTACACAAAAATAGCAAGTTAACAGATGATAATATTATTATAAGACTAAGAATGTGTTTTCGTAAGCTTACATGACTAAGACTAGCTAAACCCTAAGGTTTATTAAACAATGTACTAGAAAATTGTAGATCGTAGTTCCTACGTAGGTACTCAGGGAGTGCTTTCAGTTTCAGCGAAACGTTTCTAGCAGTTAACTGTTATATACAATAAAAATATAAAATATACTACATATTTAAAGATAACATTGAATCAACGGATATTTATCCATATTTTTTTAATTTATTTCATTTCAGCTTTACTGATTTGTCTTTACTAATGTAAAAGTTTTATTACCATTATTATTAAAATAAAAGAAATAAAACTGTGAGAAATATTGAAAAGCTTTATTTTAAAGAAAAACACAATTAGGAGAGCATAGAGCTACTTTGCGTCATCCCGCAAGCACATTGTCTTGCGTTATTGTCTATGCTGTCGTTACATTGACGCTCAACTTTTTATTTACGCCCAAGTGCACTCTGGTTTTGTCGCGACGAGAGCTGAATTAAGCTTCTCCGTTGATATGGGATCATTCAACCCGAGGATATCGAATTACACAGCGTACTGGGCGCTTTGTTGGATACTTGCACGTGATACTCCTTTTATTATCGCAGGATTGTGATTGCGTAACTAAGCACTCCCTATGTTCCACACAAATGAATCTACGTAGATCGTATATCTGTTTATTGATAATTTAATTTTGTTTAATCTATACATACTCGTATAATAAAATTCTTACTTAGTCGTATCTGTAATTTTTTCTAAACCTTATTGAAATATTCATTATTATCGATACACAGTCCGGAATCTACATTTTAAGAATTTATGTCTGTCTATCTGAACCGCATGACGAGAAAATACACGAGTGGACAGATTTTGATGAAATTTTGTACGATGATAGCTTGATATCGGGGTTAATATACGAGTATTTAGGAGAGAAGTTTATACTAACTTACTATAAGAAAGTACTTCAGGACGAACTCGAGAGGAGCGAGGAGCGAGAGTGACTCGCTAGTCAATATATGTGTATGTAAGTATACTCGTATATAGTCTTACAGTGACAGTTTATAATGAAGATGGAAAATTTTCAGACGTTCCAATAGGGGGTTTAACACCACTATTATAGATGCGACAGTTTCTTTGTATACCTATTGTAAGATACGTACGTTTGTTTATCCTTCTCATTGATCTTCTTCTCATAGTCTAAATGGCTGAAAGGATTTTGATGAAATGCTCTACCTTATTACTTAGAGTATTGTATATAAACATAGGTTGTTATAAACAAAATTTGCTAAAGGTGGCGCTTGCATACATAATATGTATGCAATACAGAAAGTGCCCAGGGTACACACAAAAAAGCGAGGGATATTCGTTAAGTTAGTTCTAGTTTCAATAAAGTTAAACGAGGTTATTTTTAATTGAAAATGTAAGTATTAGGTTTATATTTAAATATATACTTTCAATATTTATAAGCAATAACTTTTCATTTTAGAGCAAACACCTTTTGCTATGTTGGATTTATTAGGTGGGCGAAGGTGGAAATTGAATTTGGAACTACGCAATTTCCGGTCGGCATCGTGCTTCCGACTCACTTACTCTACCGTTTTTCTGTCAATTTTTATTTTACTAACTTCAATTGAAAAATACTTTTTCATTTGAGGTTTACTTGAGTAAATAGGTAAATAAACAAATAAATCAATATGATTAAGAAATGATAACTAAGCAATAAATACCTTGTAGCTCAAAGTTATACCGACTTAAATGAACAAACCGAAAAGTATTATTAATTGCTTAAATGGGACCACCCTCGAGGTATAACTTCATCAAAAAAAGTTCTCTATAAGTAAAAATATCATGTATCATGCACAAAAACATATGCGCATAGCACCCTTCATTTTTTAAAGTTGGTTGAAAATATTTAATTTAAGTAAATATTATACATAGAACCAAACTGTATTATTTTTGTAATACATAACTACTTAAAAAAATTAACATAACATTATAGAATTATTAATTTATTCGTCACCCTCCAAAATGATACGAGTAGTAGCATGGTCCATCATTAAGCTTAATTCATTGTTTATATATAAACAAGTCACAAATAATAATTAAGTTCCAGCCATCGTTTACAATAGCATGGAACATATTAATTTACTTTATAAAAATATTTAATAAGTCATTCGTAATGCACAATATGCAAAAAGCTCGATACTGTCTCATATATTATAACAGATGCTGAAACAAAACAATCGTGTAAATGCACGCAATTTCGCATATTGGAATCGTCCATCATTCAGCAAATGTTTAATTTGATTATTCATATAATGAATGTTACCTTGATTTAATAGCCTTCATTCATTACAACCTATTATAATAGCCAAAAGTACATATTATGTTTCATTTATCAAATTCTAATTAGCCGTGCTGTGAAAATTTATATAAAGCTTTGTTCATATTACTTATTGTATGCATAGTACTAGTTAAGCAAAGAGAACGTACAACATATTTTTGTAATAACGCATTGTATTATGGAAATCGACATAACCGTATGTATATAAAATTCTAAGAGTCAAATCTGTTCACTATATATATTTTTTGAAATAGTCAATAGTTATTATTAGCGACATCTACGGAGGCCGAATTTATAGTTTTTAAAACGTTTGTCTGTCTGTCTGAGACCGTCACATGGGGAAACCTTTGGACAGATTTTCATTAAATTTGGTAAGATGATAGTTGGTTATTCAGGTCAACCTAATACATACACACACAATGTACCCTACAGTGCGGGAAAATATCGCATTTCTGAATCTGAGCGCAGCGAAGGTGAGGTTTTAAGATGAGTCTATATTCCGCTTTAGAACTTTACGTCAGATAAATATAGAATTGAGCTTATTTAAAAAAAAAACAGTTATAGTTATCAACCTAGTTACTTTGTTAAAATTGTTATGTAGACTAGATTGAAACCTTAGACTAATAATACCTAGACTGATAGTTTCATACATAATTCCGCTCAATATTGAAGTAGCATTAGTATGAATGTGTGCGTAAGTGTCACGTAATTGCAACCGAAGTTGTTTATATGTAGTTGTGTAACTTGACAATTGACATTGACACGACGGGAAACGTATCTAGCCATATCTCGAAATCTAGCCAAAAAAAGTGGTTACAATTCGCTTGGACCTACACTCCATCTAGGTGTTATATATCTATAATTGAAACTATCTAAATAGATTATTAATTGCTAAACTAATAATTTTCTTACAATTTAGATCATAAAACATTTCCGGCATGTTAATTGGAACTTACCATCTCATGAAAACTGGCACTATGTTGTGTAGTTTTGAATGAGACATCTTAGTTTGGAGTGAAAGAGAAGTCAGTATATTGGATTTTGGACCAACGCCAGGACGTACGCCGCTCGTCAAAACGCTTCTGAATTTATTAAAACCGGCTAATTTGAGGAAGAAATTTAAGGTGATAATTAACATTTTTGTCATCGGAAGGATTACCACATAACCGTTTAAGTTTATTACTATGGTTCGGGAAAATGAATTATATTTACAGGTTTACGGAAGTGGGAATCGTCATTTAAAATAAATTTATCAAGAAATCTGACAACTCAAATGTCTACGTACAATATTAATAAATTATTATTACATTTTTTTAAGAATTTCTTTATGAATTGAATTTCTTAGGAACTTTAGGTAATAATATTATTATCTAATAATATAAATAAGTACTTACCTACTAGGAAAATATTCTTGTGTTAACTCTGTATAGGTACAATTAGTATTATTGTAAACAATGAAGATGCTATATCAACTAAAATAGAATGTAAAGAAATAACATTTCTAGAACAATTAAAGATTATTATCATTGTTGATATTGTTAGACAAAAAAAAATGTTTATAGAAAGATATCGTAGTAATTAACATGTTTACTTTTAGTAATGGATCCCTTTTATTTGAAATCATGTCTTACAGTTTACTGAGAAGTGCATTAAAAATAGATCGCTCATTCAGTAGAAAAATAAACAGACGGTTTCTAGTTTAAAACTTATTCTCGCTCCGCTCTAAAGTCTGCCGCGCATAAAAATGACATTGAATTACTTACTGAATGAATTAATGAAAAGCAATCTGTTGAGTGTAGTTTTTGTAATAAATTACAGGTCTCAAATTGACGACGTGGATTAAAATTTGAATTACCATTATTGTTTTAATTTGAATTCAGAGCACACATGGCGGTGTGTTTCAGTTTAAACAAAATTTGTTTGTTTGTCGAGGCTGGGCGGTCGTCGGCAGCTTGCGTTTGTCAACACGTCACCATGATGGCTTGACAACTTCGCTCACCATTTATCTTTTAAGGTCACAATTTTAATGTGAAATTGATAGACATGAACCTTAACCAAACAAAATTATAGTTAGTTGACAGTCAAACATCGCTTATGTTTCTTTCCTTATTTTAATATGTTGGTAGATTTTACGAAAAGCACTACCTTCTTACATAATTATAAAGGTAAATAATAAGAAAATCAAAGCTAATATGATATATTTATTAAATCTAATTAGAAACTATATAATTTTAAAATTGGTATTGTAAGATCAATTATAACCAACAACAGCAAAAATGTTTTAAGCTAAGTAGTTCAATGATCCGGCGTATTTATCCTGTCACCATAAAGACATAGAGTAAATAATAAAGGATTTCCAATCGGAGGCGACGGCGCGAAAGAGATTCTAATAACATTCAAAACCCGTCGCAGGGGACGGTGTCAGTTTAATTACGAGCACGGGACACGCCGCGCTGTCTCTCGCATCACAACGGATTTATTTTTTTCACTGGCACAAAGGACGATTAAAAAAGTTCGTAATGAGAATCCTCCGCTAAAAGTAAAGGGTGAAAGTGCTATCGTTTCAGACGTATCCGCGTCCGTCATAGCGCGGCAGCTTTTAAATATTATACAGGTATTGCTGTTAATTAAAATGATGAATATTTACCCCTTTACTTGTTAAGACGACAATTTATTTTTATTAGAATTTTCAAGATTAATAATTAAATAAGTAGATTAAAATGTAGTAGATGTAGAACCTATAGGCGCTTAAAAATGTAGCTTACACGTACCTTATATTGATGTGATGTTATGGTTTACTTTTGATGAAATTGGTACTGAGCAATAACACAAAAATGACAAAATACTTACTTCTATGAAATGACGTCTTTAATTAAATTGGCGCTGATTTATACGTACCTGTAATAAGACAAAATTAAATTTAATAAATAAATTATATGGTGTACATGCGAAAATTTAATACATACTATATTGGTTTTAGCATTCAATAAATAATAGAAATTACTTAACATAAACCAAAAGTTAAAGTACAAATACAAAGCAAGTAAGTGGAATAACATTAAAATATGTAATGCCTGCGCCGACGCAATTTTACTCCTTGATGGATAAAGAGCGCGTGGGCTACGACCATGAATTTGTGTTTCCACATATTTGGATACGACATATTTCATATTCTGTTTCTTTTTGTTATTTCGTTATTATTTTTCCAAGCCATTATTTAAATGTATTTATTATAATACTGAATTACATTCAATAACGCATAAAACAATCACATCATCTTATTAAACTATTTATTAGATGTTATTAGTATTAGTAGTAGTATTATTATGAGGTATATATTTCTCTTCATTGATTAAAAAATGTGTTTTGCCGTAAAATATAAAAATATAATTAAGTACAACGCAGACTAGGTTTTGTGAGTTTGGTTCATCACGCAAACACTGACTGGGGCAAGAGTCATGCCAGGTTGCAGAGTAGAGATCAACGTTTCTTTAATGAATGTACCTGCTGCCCACACGGTCACGACATTCTCTTTAGACCTGTATATACAAACAACAAATGATCCAAGGATTCCGAGACAAACTACCGGGCTTATCTGATACAGGCACTTCGTGACGCGCCTCCGACGAGTCACTTCGGCTGTTATTGCCTTTTATGCACCACGATTTCGTATACGGTGAAACAAAAAAGGAAAGTTACTTTATTCAATGTGTAAAGCTTGTCATTTTAATTAAGTTTTTCTCACAATAAGATTGGCATGTGTAATATGTATGTAATAGTAATACCTAGTGACTATTGCCTAATAAACTTTGGACTTGATACAAAGAAGTAAGGGAGAAACTCAGTATGGCAAAGTTGTGAAAAAAACTCTACACGTAGAATAAACTTATTTTCGACTCAGTTTCTACGTACAATCTCGATTTTCAGTTAAAAGATAAATACAATATGAAAGGGAACAAATTAAACAATTAAGGGAAAATACTTCAAGATATAGTTTTAAAATTTATACAACAAAGATTAATAAATATCGGGCTTCGATTTCAAAAACAATAACTTGCAGATTATTCTGCTGCGACAGCTCTGCGCGGAGCTTGCAGGTAAACAATGCAACCGATTTCAGGTCAAGATGTTCTCGTAATTGATCACGGAAAAATCAATTAAATAATAATCTTTTAGTTTTAAAATATTGGAAATAACGAAACAGATTGATTTAAATAATATCTGTGGGTATTATTACGTAGTAAGACAATACAATTTTTTTTAAATAAAATTAGTTTTTTTTAATAAATAGTTATGTCATAAAAATACATATGGTATTTCATTTACAATGAGGAAATACATTGAAATTACATAAATACTTATATATTATACAATTAACAAAGATACTTAAAAAATGCTAACAAGTCATGTGCGATTAGTTAGAATCTAATTTATAGAGGTATTACTTAAAACTCTTAAATTCAACTTTATTTTTTAGCAGCTGAGTGTCTAGAGCTTTTAAATTAATTTGCATGTTTTCGTAGAGCAATAAAAGTTCTGCGACATGCAAATTTCCATAGCAAGTATTCCTTAAAATTATATTGAGTTTAGAAATAAAATAAAACGTGACATTTTATTTTATTTCTAGCTCAATATAATTTTAAGTTCAAGTAAATTTATCTATAAATTGCGAGTTATGCTATTCAAAGCAATATGATTTCTTAAAAGTGTATAAATTTATATCAGAGATGTAAAATAAAAAAATATAGTCAAAACAAGTTTCAAAGTGGCATCGTGGCATTAACAGGATTGGAAGGGCGGCAATTTGGTGGTATTCAGCGTCGCGACGCTGTAAAAGCGCGCCGTATCTAATTAGCTTCGGGCTGCATCGCCCCTGGAAATATATTATGTATATAAAATATACCGTAAAACTTTAAGTAAAGCCCTATTTTAGTTGATTTAGCATTTTTTAACCGACTTTAAAAAAGGAGGAGGTTATATGTTCCATTGTATGTATTTTTTTATGTATGTTCACCGATTTCTCCGCCAACTGTGGGCCGATTTCAAAAATGTTTCTTTTGTTCGGTAGGGTATAGTTCTGAGGGGGTCCCATTATCACAAAATCAGGATCTGATGATGGAATCAGGATTCAATACGACCAGATATATTATATCAGCAGCAGGGCCGACAGCTTTACATGATTTTCAAGACCTGAGGGGTTGAAATAACGATTTTCCAACTCTAGGCTCTACAACTAAACTTGGCCAGATCCAGGAATATAAACCTGGATCTTCAAATCTGAAGCCTTATATAATATCCATTGGATCACAGAGACTCTTAATTAATTGTGTACCAGTTAATACATATTATGTTTAAAATAATCTGCTGAGTATGAGTAAAAACGTCGCCCAATTAACACTATAATCTCGAATTTATTTCGCAGCAGCAAAACAGTGCGCGCGTAAAATTACATTCAAAAAATTAAAGTGCTACTCGAGATAAAATGGAGAGTGATGGTTGGGTGCAGCGTTTACGGCAATACATACATAGCTAACTGAATTACTGGCGACGTTTTTAAAGCTTTTTGCGAGGGAGCGCCTAGTAGCTAATCAAGCTAATACTGCATGCCAGGTCACTGCGGACACGTATCTGTTAGTGGTTACCGGTCATTCTGTAATCGAGTTATTTAATTAAAAATCCATTAAAATCTCCAATGACTACCTAAAAAATTTCTTTTACCCAAAGAACATTTTCGAGTATTTTGGTTAGCTTTTAGTTGATGTTACGGAATTTGAAGCACTTGAGAATATTTTTTTGATAAAAGCACACTTTAAAAATGTTGTTTTCTTTACAACGTAACGTGGTGAATTAATCAGAACTAATGTATTTCGTTTTATCTGTCAACAAAATATATTACGGCATGTTAAGCATAGCTCTCAGCCTCGTGCTCTAAATATTCAGATTCAATTATTATCCATGTAAAATGCTTTAGCTGGGAAGCACTTCAATCAATCACTCCTCACCAATTTAGTGTGAGCGTCATTTGGCAAATTCGATTGCGTCTCCCATTGATGGCGTTAGTGCGAGAATAAAACAGTGCGACGCCTGCCATTGACGGTTATGACAGAGCGCGGCATACGACGCGACGTTTCGTTCACTCGATTTCGGCTTAATTAATCTTCTAAACTAAATTTAAATAGTGGTTAGATTGAGTACATGTAATGGAGGGTCATTCGCAATTCACCGAGCTAGTTAAATTCATTATTAGTCAAGAACTATGTAATGACTCGAGTGGTTTTAAGTTATCGCTTTATATGAAGTCGTGGTATTGAATTCTATGATTTTATCTTTAAATAGTACCGTGTACATATAAATGCATATTTTCAGATATATCGGTGCGCACATTTAGGCTGACGAAATTGACACGGCTCGCTTGGTGCCACGCGCTAACGCTTCTACAGCCGTTCTCATTACGCCCAGCCCCTCGTTTCAGTAGTATGTGGTTATTGATCACCTACATTGGATACCTACTTCGGATAATATTTATAAACATAATTTTAAGGCACATTTATGTACTTTAGTATTCTTATTTTAGGAAATAATGTTGCGATATTTTGTTCAAATTGAGAAAGAGAGCATGTAACTCTTTTTAACATGTCCATATATTTAGACCAGTTATTTGGGTCCAAGAAAATCTTAAAGTTCCATCTCTCTGAGTTAATCAAACAAGAAAGATTGAGTGCCAAACTTACTTACGACCCCGATATAGTTACTTCGTTTCTTTTTATAATATTGTTCTTTAGTGAATAATTTTAAAACTGCCGTATATTTATTGTTTTCATCAAGTTTTTGTAAATTTAGTGCTTAATTTAATGTAGAGAATTGCATAATGTTATATAATAATATTTTGAACTTAGTCGAATCTGTATATACAATATTTTTTGGAAAAACTTTTGAAATAGTTATTATATTGAATCGATCAAAAAGTCGAATCTATAACTTTTATGATTTTCGCCTGTAGGTATGTCTTTTTAGGAACGCATCAAAACAAAACGATTGGACAGATTTTGAGGTTTAATGGTATTTGGTTATCCGGGTCAACATATAAGATACTTTTTTAATGTAGAATTCTATACTTACCGTCAAACTATACCTAGGTACGAACAAACCTAAGTAGAGGTATAGCGAGTCGTTCGTTTACGTTATCCTTACTAACATTATAAATGTGAAAATAACCCTGTCTCTCGGTCTGTCTGTCGCGCTTTCACGGCAAAACTACAGAACCGATTTAAATGGATGATTGAATGAAAATTGGCAACAACAATCCCACCCCCAACCCTCCCCCCAAGGTGCGTTTACCTTTTCGTGGTGGGGGTGAGGCAATCCAGCCGGACGCCAAGCCAAGAAATGCTCAGGGAGGGCCCACTTCGGTGGACGATTTGTCTTGCGGGTTGCTCCTGGTACTTTACTGGAAAGCAGAGTGGACTGTGGAGCAACCCCCATGGCTGTGTGGTCTGCTTCGGCAGACCTGCCGGGTCGTCGGGGCGTCGTAGTTCAATGCGCAATCGATCTTGCGACGCCGGTAGTACAGGCTTTAGGCCAGTGAGTCTCGCATAATCACCTGTTTTTTACAGGTGGTATGCGTTAAAGAATTTCCCAAATATAAAAAAAGGGATTTTGATTAGATATAAGTAAGTAAGTAAGACATTCAAAGTTTGTAAAAATGTTATGCTAAAGGGGGTAACCTAAGGACGAAACCGAACAAAGTGAAGGTGAATTGCTAGTAAGAAATAAACGGACTAAATGAAATGTTCAGTATGTAAGTTTTCTAAACGATCGAAACTAAACGTATTAAACACTTAGACAAATATATTATATATAAGTACATGGCATCTCTAAATAAGTACACTGTATTAACATAATACCAATTAAGGCTTTCAAATATTTCTATTGTAACATTTTATGTAAATATTTTCACAATTAAAATATACGCCTGAATTTGAAACAATCATTAACTCGTTTTCATTATGTTATGGGTAGTGGTATCTTCATGCCTGAAGTATAATAACCGTTGAAGATCATACAAAGGGCTGTGGGATTGTTTCAATTATTTCCTTTCATTTCATATATTCCATAATTATTTATAGTTCTGTTATTTTAAATTCATTTCATTTAAATTTCGTAACATCTGAATCATATATAAAACATCAAATCATATTATTTTTATTCTTATATTTTTTTTCCTTTTTAAGTTCGTCAACCATTCAAGCATTCTTTTGGTTCAGTTTCAATGACAATCTAAATATATAAAAGCGAAAGGTCACCCACTTACCACGAAATATTGAAAACCGCTTCAGGTATAAAGATGAAATTTAGCAGGGAGGTAGTTTATAGTTAGTAGATGCCCACTAGGAACGGATATTGCGACAGAGCTGGATTAAGAACTTAGACCTCTAAGGACTCTCGCAAGTATGTATGAAAATCCTTAATTTTTTTGTACCTACTACAAACTTTAAATTTGGCAGACTCTTCAAAAGTAAATTGTTACTGATTCTATCTCAGGATTGGCTTCAGACGAAGTAACTTTTAAAAGGTCAACAATACAGGCATGAAATTATATTATATTCAATTATTATAGGCTTTCTTACACCACAACGACTTCGTTGCTTAGCTTAGACTAGGTTGAGTAGGGTTTGTATGCGCTAAAAAGAAGAAAATAGACTTAAAAACTTGTTTTTAAAAATCTATTTATTGATATTAATTTATTTTTAAACAAAGATACATACTTATATTTTCATACATTAAGTTTAAGATTTCTTAAAGTTCCAAGTAGATTGGTTATATCCATATAAAAAATTAAATTTTATAAATTTTTATATAATACCTATTTATTCTTTCAAAAAGTAATTCAGAGCTAAGGCAAAATAGTGCAAAATAAATAAAGGTCAATTTTATACAGCCATTTTACAATAGCCATAAGGAAATAAAAGGAGGAAAGTATAACATATATATTTCGAAACACAAAATAATTACGATACGGAAAAGGTGGATAATAATAAATGCAAATTAAAACATTACAGAAATAATATTTTTATAATCTTAAAAGCTCTATTAAATGTCTTTATATTTTCGCTTGAATTAGCAATATCATATTGATGGCGACCTATGAGCAAAGTGATTGGTAAACGTGCCACTTGATTAAACCGATACAACACAAGACTACAAGGCAATATCTAATCCTTATAGTTTGCTATTATGGATACACAGGCGTCTTCGTTATGCCAAGACTACCAGTGATTTGAGTTGGAAATGTTTGAGTGATATTTCTCACTGATTTATCATGTGGAAATAGATAGCTTTGTGTAAAGTTTATGTAAATAAGATCGACTAATATATAATATGAAAATGTCCGTTGGTTAAGTAAATAATAATACACTTTCTGTATTTTAGATACTACTTAATACTTAGTAACTAGTCTTAGAATTACCATTTCAACATTTGAAAACTAGACATAAATTGAAGAGATAAACACGAGTGAATAGCATGTTGTCTTTCAAGCTTTAGAATATGGTAAGTTAATATAACAAAAGTAAATACTCATCGTCGCTATTCAGTAGAAGTTTTTAGCAGCGGGAGCTTCTACACAAAATGTTAACTATACTTTTCGTTTTGAAAATGGAGAGAAATTAAAAATAAACTCTATATATTTGTACTTATATGTATAACGTGTGTGATACAATACATTGGCAGTAGATAGAAAACATACGTTCCAATAATATCGCATATCGTATAATTTCTAATGTGTACTCGAATTAGCGTCTAGATCATAAAATAGGAAAGTTGTTTTTCGTTTTATGAAATATTTTGAGTCTGAGTATCAACGGCTTACACCAGTTTGTCTCAAAAATGTAACTTAATTAATTTTAACAAATGAACGAAACAAATGAATAAATCAAACAATGACTAGAATATTATTGCGACGGTAAAACGCAAGCGATGACGCGGTTGAAAAGTAGTTATAAATATGTAACACTGAATAATTTATTATTAACATACTTTTTTTATTTCGTTAATGTTAAACATATTATATTATTTAATACTTACTATGTAGACCTGGAACAAATAACGCAAGTAGAATTAAACATTTGGATGATAGGAATCGGTGAATTGGTTCAATATGCACATGAACTGGGTCGGTAGCAATTCAAAGTTTACCTAATAAATACTGCATAAGACCTAATATGCTCATTTCAGCCTGCGTAGTTGCCAATATTTAATAGAATGTGTAATAATTTTTTTGTAATAAGTATCGAAAAAGCGAATTCCTCAACCTTTTCATATTCTGCTAAACAATGACAGAAAATGTTTATATGAACAAATACAAAAATTATTTTTAGGACTTCTGCTTTTCACAAGGACACGACATATTGATAATTCTATTTCTAAATATATGTCTTTGGAAGTAAATAATAAAGATGTTAGAAGGTGCTCGCAAAAGTGCTCCAAATGAATAAATTGGATTTGACGATATGATTCATAATAGAGTCTGTTCATCGACGTATAATGTATTACATTTGAAAATTAACAAAATCTTTCTAGTGAATAGAAATATATTTTCACCTAACAAAGATATTTCGTTAAAATAATTTCAACTAAGGCAAAGGCTGTGAAAATATTTTTTGTTTTAAATACTTTTTTAAAAGTCAACAAAGAGGGAAAAGGCGTTGTTAAAATTCTCTTTGAAGTCAGCAAATTTTTAAACGGGCACCTAACGAAATTGTTCCTTTAGTCTTCGTAAATGTACGAGTTTTTTGCGCTATATTTTATAGGAATGATTTATAATGAAAAAGTGAGTGGAAAGTACCTCTACCTACACTCACTAAGAGGTTAATGAAATATTAAAGTTATTATGCCTAAGACCTTGTAAGTGTTTTTATTTTTTATTTTTGTAAATGCTATTAAAAAGTGAATAGAAGCCTTTTTTGGAGGCAGATAATTATTTAGCAAATCAATCACTTGCTATACTATAACAAACACTTGCATGATTGGATGGCTGGCACCGGCTCTAAAAATATAAAAATATCTGGTGAAAACTCGAGATTTTATACGATTAATATAGTATCATAGTCTGTGTATATTTTTAGTTCACCTTTTTGTTTCCTATTTTTTGTGTAAGACTAAAAGTAATTTTGGGGTTAGAATGAAAAAAAAATACCAGTAAGCGGTTCTGACTATTCTTATACGAATATGTTTAAATTCTACTGACGAACTTAAAATATATTTTGTTCAAGAATGTACATAATACTAGATTGAGAAAGCGTCTCAAAACTCTAACACCTATTGGACTTGCCAAAGCACACCAAGTAATATTAAACTCTTCAATAGCTATTTCAAAACAAATTTTTCAAATAGCTATTGAAGAGTGTATCCACCCACCCTGGCTACGCCGCCACGTGAGCTCTTGACACCAAATTATTGTAGGTCCATTGGAAATATACATGTATATCTACAGTTGCAAAGTTTCATGTGAAAATTAACTCTTAAAATTATTTCTTAGCATATTAATAATTACATTGGTTTTTATATATATTTTTAAAATTTTCAATCTGTCGCAACATTGTTACGTTTAAAACATAAAGAATAAATACGTATAAATTAATGTGTGAATAATATTTATCAAAACATAGCCATTATTAATTTCTTATATTGTTTTTTAAACGCTCAATAAATAAATACCATATTTGCGTTATCCTTATTAAATTTACATTATAGAACATCCAGAGTTTGAAAATGTACTCGTAGAAGAACGTGAACATACTCCGGTTGAGCTGCGTTATTAATTAGGTCGTTTACGTCATACTTACGACGTTAAAATTCTTTAGCTTATATCATTATCTGCGCTAATTAGCCTGTGATACATGCGAGTACATAATAGCACATGGTATATTATCGTGAAAACGGCGCTGAAGCCTAGAGATAATACAGCAATGTAAATTACCTCATCTCATAATTGCCTTGTTTTGACGTCTAGCCTTTGAGAGGCGTTCGTTATTTCAGAGGTCTAAAGTTATTAATAACTCTCCCACTGGGTCCTTGTCTTGTCCCACGAAGCGGCTTGTAGATAGTACGTTTATTCCCTTTTTAGTTCATGTTTTTCGCTAATACCCTTTCAGAGATGATAAGATGATGGCTTTACAAGCAAACAGTAATTACGTCCGTCCAATTACCGCTTGAAGACAGGATAACGAGTCATTGTAGCGAAGTTTTGTTTAAGAAATTAGAGCTCTCTCATTTTAATGGGCATCCTTGTTGAGCTTGTTTATCTAAGACTTATAAACAATCTTTTTTATTGAAATTTGTGATTACTTTGTTTAATTAAAGGATATATAATAATTAATTAATTAAGGAGAACAGTATTTTAATTTGAGCTATGTTTTTAAATAAAACAGCTTTTATAAATTTTTCGTTTACATAAATAATATACATTTTTTCAGTAGTATTTTGTAGCCATCTCATGCTTCATTAAAACTATTTCATCAGCATTAAATACATCATTCGAGTACCTATGTATATATGTAATATGTAAGTACTCAAAATTATATATTTTATGAATATCATTAACTTCAGCATTTCATGGCTTAAGGATTTGATCTATCTGTCTTATTTCTAGTCTGTAGTATTTAAATTGTAGGTAATAGTCACCTGAACAATTTACACATATCTGTTGTAATATTACGCCCTGTTAAAAAAAGAAATAGTATCAAATTAAAATTTATTTACAATTATAAATAAATAAACTTTTGTAAACTAAATATATTCGGCTGCTCTGTAATATTTACTTCAAAACTGATATAAAGTAGTTACATTAAGTGTTTCTGCGACGTCTGTAAAGTTTTGCCTACTTAATCTAGAATGTACTAACATACTCGTATATTTTATTATTGGAACATTGTTCTCGCTAATACCTCGCTATTCTATATAAGATATCCATACTAATATTATAAATGCGAAAGTAACTCTGTCTTTCTGTCTGTCTGTCTGTCTGTCTGTTACCTTTTCACGCCTAAACCACCCAACCGATTTTGCTGAAATTTAGTATGTAGATAGTTTGCATTCATGAGAAGGAAATAGGCATATTATTTTTTGGAAATTCAACCCCTAAAAGGGTTAAAAGGGGTGGCAAAGTTTGTATGAGAAAAATATTTTTATTGCACTTTTTTGCATGAAACTTTGAATTAATGCTTTTTAGTACAAATGATGAAACACGTATTTCAGGGTTTTTCGAAATTCACCCCCATTGGGGGTTAAAGGGGGTGGCTAAGTTTGTATGGGAAATTTAATTCTATTGAAATATTTTGCGTGACACTGAAATAATGCTCTGCAATACAAATTATGAGATACATATCTAAGCGTTTTTTGAAAATCAATCCCTATGGGGATTAACGGGGGTGGCACAATTTGCGTAGGAAAAATATTTAACAGTAATTTTTACCATAAGTCCATAACAATGAACCACGTACATCAGTTTATCATTAACGAAAAACACACAAAGAAATTATGATACACATAGTAGCAAAATTGGTTAAAAATAGGAAATAAGTTTTAGATAGCGCAGCAGTGGCGGCACGGCAGGATGCTACACAGTAGTTTTCAGAAAAGAGGGCCAGAACTTTAAATGGGGAATCAGTCCTTGGTACATTATAAGTAACAGTATATAAGCAAAAATGTTTATTTTATTCACTCTTAGCGCGAGCGAAGCCGCGGGCACCGCTAGTACTATATACTATGTGTAGAATTGAGGTTAATTTTAATTGAAATCAAGTCTATACGATGTTAAAACCAGATTATAAAAAAGTAATTACTACCTATTAAAGTTTAATTTTCTATGGAAAACTTTAAAAGACGTTAGATATACACGTAGAAAGCGCCTTTGAACTTGTGTGATCTTAATATCAAAATAGTTATACTTTTATTCAAAACAACCCATATGTATATTTTTATATTTTTTGTTTAACGTAACAAATTTTCTTGGAATAAAAGAATAAAATGCCCCAACCTAATCTAACTAAAATTTCAGGGAAACCCCTCGATGGCTTGTAAGTTATTAAAATGAGCATGATTATTATTCGTAAATATTTGGCTCGTATTTTAAAATATCCATTATTTTCAAAGTATCCGATGAGATTCAAATTTATAAAATTGTAATTAAATAATTACTTAGTTACGGTTAAAATTTAAGAAACCGGATATCACAGGCAAAAGAATGTTTCTTCTCGCGATTATTCTAATGAAAGTTGATTGTTGATGGAAGTTTATTGATGTAAAATATTAGTTTATTTAATTAACCATGATAGCTTAAAATATCAAAAACTTTGCAAGACATAAATCGTCTAAGTAAAAGTTGCTGAAGGATACACAAATTATGGCCTGGGCGATTCGAGGGAGGGTAGCAAGTTAAATATTATAAAGCGTACAAATTGTTTATCTTGTTACAATTCAAACAAACTCACTACATATTAAACGTTGTTTAAATCAACATCAGCAGCTTACCTTTGCGTTTTTCGAGAGCATCTAGATGCCAAATTTTTGGTTTATGATATAGCCTAGCCTTTTCAGGTTGCAGAAATAAAAACAAATAGACATACATTCATACATAAACACAAATATACAAACATGTATGCACACATACAAACATACAAATTTACAGCTAGTAGTTCAACTAATCGTATAAACTAGAACATCTTTAGCGGCGCTTGGCAACGCGATGGCAGCGCTGAGCGACGTTCTACAATTACAAGCGCATTCTGTGTACGGGGTGTTCGTCGACTAATTTGTCATCCGAATATCAAATTACGCATAAAATGGCGCATGAACACTCTGCTTCGGTGGAGCGCGCTTTAAAATAAAATTCAATTCGCCACCAGCACGCAATACGTAATTGTACCCACCGTTTGCTGTCAGCTATGCTGGTAATTGGCAAGTAAATTTAGCGGAATCGTGTAATTAGTTTTGTGTACAACTGTTGACGTGGTGGCGATTTTCCGGGAAATTAATATGATATTTTATATTGATGGGTAAAAATATTAATAAATATTAAAGTATATAATATAATAAATAAGTTGAACAAGACGATAATTTGGATATCTTTGTCGTTACCCTTAACGCGAATGTGATTTGCCTTAAAATATGCACCGATAATCCTTATACCGTCAATATAAAGATCATTTTCAACTAAAAAATAGATTCGGAGTGAAAGGTATTAACTTAATGATATGGGTTTCAATATCAATAAGGGTTCCTATGACCGAACTATACTTTCAAGTAAATGATATTATACTTTAATTCATAACCGACCCTATTGAACATTTACGACAATATTATGCGAAATAGAAAAAAATGCTTAGTGTAGCTTATACAGCTATAGTGTATTATTTTTACTATAATTACCTTTTGTTCGTCCTATGTTCATAAACACGATATTTGACATATATTAGTCTAATAAGAAAATTATAAACATAATAAAACTAAAATATACTATAGCATTTAACAACACGTGTATTTTAACAACAAGTAATGACATCGTGTAACGGTGTAATTACAATACTTTCCTACTGTAATTGTTTTCGACAATTACCCTCAGACAGAATTGTGCACTTGTTATATATACTAATATGTAAAAATCTTTCAATTTCCAGCGGAAATGGGAGATAGATAATTTTAAACAACTCCATTAAGAGACCAACTTGCTCATTACATATCATCTCTCATCTCTGTGTTAGACGAAGCTTATTTCAGGCAAATCATTGTGTAATTTTGTGCTTTAGCACTGTCTGTAACAACTACATATGTACTCGTATATACCTTAGAGACTTAACTTTAGTTTCTCCCGTGACCGAAATTGCTATAAAGCATTCAAAATAAAGCAAAAATCAAAAATATATCCACGATATTTGTGACTTACAATCATTTCAAAAAGAGAAACATAATACTTGTGTAAAAAATTAGATTATAACGTGAACTTCAACAAAATAATAACCTGAAGTACCATCACATGGATATGAAATATATAAACTCGGTGGTAATCGATTCGTGAGCGGCACATGTTGAGGGGAGTTTCTGTGCGTTGTCAGGGAAGTTCACTTAGGGCAATGGTTTTTCCGCATTCACACAATGAAATGGCATAAGACGTAACGACATCTAATTAATAACGTCTATCATATCTCCATTGCTCGGCTTATGTGGGGGGCTTAACGTAAGAGGATTGCTTATAGACGCATGATTTGTTCTAGGTCATTAGCGGCCGAATTTTATTTGCTATTACCCGATAATTACATCCTTTGCTGTTTGAGTATATTAAATACGACATTTATTTGTAAGAATAAATAAGAGATGACGTTGTGGCTTTTAACTATAGGATTTATCACCAAATATTTAAAAGGTATGTTCAGACACTAATATAAACGTGACAGTTTATATTTTATTCAGTTCAGACGTACTGAAATATGGAAAATGATATTTTTACCATAAAAAGTAAACGATTAATGTATAATGAGGCTTTCATGGGAAAAACCCCATGTAGAGTTCTACTTATCGATATTCACGACCAAATCGACTATGTACTTGGAAACATTTGGTAAATTCAATCTTTATATCCATACTAATATTATAAATGCGAAAGTAACTCTGTCTGTCTGTCTGTGTGTCTGTCTGTCTGTTACCTTTTCACGCCTAAACCACCCAACCGATTTTGCTGAAATTTGGTATGTAGATAGTTTGCATTCATGAGAAGAAAATAGGCATATTATTTTTTGGAAATTCAACCCCTAAAAGGGTTAAAAGGGGTGGCAAAATTTGTATGAGAAAAATATTTTTATTGCACATTTTTGCTTGAAACTTTGAATTAATGCTTTTTAGTACAAATGATGAAACACGTATTTCAGGGTTTTTAGAAATTCACCCCCACTGGGGGTTAAAGGGGGTGGCTAAGTTTGTATGGGAAATTTAATTCTATTGAAATATTTTGCGTGACACTGAAATAATGCTCTGCAATACAAATTATGAGATACATATCTAAGCGTTTTTTGAAAATCAACCCCTATGGGGGTTAACGGGGGTGGCACCATTTGCGTAGGAAAAATATTTAACAGTAATTTTTACCATAAGTCCATAACAATGAACCACGTACATCAGTTTATCATTAACGAAAAACACACAAAGAAATTATGATACACATAGTAGCAAAATTGGTTAAAAATAGGAAATAAGTTTTAGAAAGCGCAGCAGTGGCGGCACGGCAGGATGCTACACAGTAGTTTTCAGAAAAGAGGGCCAGAACTTTAAATGGGGAATCAGTCCTTGGTACATTATAAGTAACAGTATATAAGCAAAAATGTTTATTTTATTCACTCTTAGCGCGAGCGAAGCCGCGGGCACCGCTAGTACAATATACATAAGTTTAGGTTCTTCCTCATATCATATATATATGTATACGAAACGACATGACAATGTTAAAAAATATGCTCTTTAAAAATTATTTATTCGTATGTTCTTATTTATTTGCACGTAAAAGTATAGAGCTCACGAGCTCAAGTTCCAATAAATTAATGTAAGCATGATTTGTATAATATAATGTATGCGAAATTATTTAGCTCGCCTTCTCTATGTTGGGAGTAGAATTTAGTTAAAAAATTTAAGACTTTTATATAGAAAATAAAATGGTAAACTAGTTAGCAACACTATAAATAAACAAACCTTTGGTCACATGCAATATTTGCGTAACAAAAGGCTGATAATTAGTGACACAGCGAAACATCACTCCACATCAATGTGCTTGACATGTTTCATGTTAATTGGATAGCATGGGACAATAGCAGGACAACTGATGCAACCCGAGCATAGGGCGTCGTTATTATGACATATTGTTCACGATTGAAACAAACCATTTTAACTATATCTGCATGGACGATATTCGCTAAATAAATCTACAAACGACTAACGGTCACTTTGTCAGCGGCTGTAGTCATTTTGTTCTCGTTGGGATTTGTTAACTGATTTCTCAATAGGGGAACTGTTGTTATTTATTGCGATCAGGGTGAAATTGGATTTTTTGTATAATTTGCAAAGGGACATTTATTTTGTAGTGTTTTTACATATAATAGAGGAAATTAGAGGCTGTTGGAGGAAATATGATTGTGCTAGTGTAGAAATGTTTTGAGCTTTAGTATTTTTTCTGCAAGTAAAGCAAATTTACATTTCAAGACATCTAGCAAAAAAGTAAGTCTCTTGTGTGTCATCCATACGATATTTTATGGCTATTTTAATTTATTAATAGTTTATTCCGTGGCAATATATGTAACGTAATTTACGCTAAGAGGCCATGTGACCAATTCGACCGCAAGACTTAATGGAGTGTCGCCATTAAACCGCTCTCCGTTAAAAGATTTAATTCGATAACTGTACATAGTCACACGCATTTTCAGGCTTTTAAGCTAAAGCCCACGATAAAAGCAATTAAAACTTTAACAACATCAGCCCCTGCTCTTTCCAATGTCCTACCTCAATTTTGGCGTCCAGTTTGCACAATGAAATAATATATTTTCCATGACCCCGATTATACTTTCTTCTGAAACTCAATTATTCATACATATTTTGTAATTTTGTAATATTCCAAGTTCTAAACAAAACATATTTTTTGTTGCAATGACAAATTATCTACATAATTTGTCAGGAGTGGTTGTGCACGAGTCAAAGATAATTTATCTGTCTCGAGAGCTTTATTTATTACGCGTTCGCATCTTCGTTGAGCCCCTTAAAGTTGTTGGTTAATGGAGCTTCTTTGCGGCTGAGACGTCACTCACTTCGAGGGAGTGGGCCGAGCGGGGAGAGAGCAGCTACTCGACATGTGGTCAGCTGGATTTTATTTTTCCCTCTTTTAGTAACTGACGGGCTGATGGAAAAGGAATGAGCTTCGAATATGTATTATTGATGTTTAAGTTGTTTTTACTTTTTCATTCGGATAATCAGAGTAATATCGATTTAAAATGTAAAAAGGTTTTTGTGCAAGGTACAATTTTATACATATTATTTTAGATGTATAAATCACATATCACTTATTACTTTATAATCACTTTATTGTTCACACAATAAGTGTGGATCAATCTATCTTTTTTTAGCTTATCGCAGGTTACTTGTTTCCTCTATTTAGACAGATATTAACAACTGGAAAGTAAAAAAAAAACTATAAGGGATAGTGCAAAATATTTAGAGCAAAATTTTTATCTATTTTTTAACAATAATTAGTAATACCGATTAATATTATAGAGTGCTACAAAGATTCTTTAAAATATAAATTCAAACAAACTTTTACGCAAATAAAAGCTCTCAACTCACTAACATAACCTCTATTTAACCTTTAGATTTAATTAGTTCTAGAGCACATGAACAAACAAATTTGAGTATTATTCCATGTGGGGATTAGGTGAATCGAAAGGGGGCTATTATGATTAATGACAGAATATGATTCGATTCCACTTAACACATTATAAAGGGGTAATTTTATTACCTCCTCTTGTTTTTGAAGTTAGACTAATGAACAAAGTGACTCATCTAATTTGTAGTTATTTTATTATTATTGCTTTCATACTATAACATATATTTATAATACAACTTGCATTTTGTATATTCACTTACATCACTAGTATCTGGAAGTCCCAATAAATACAATAAAAAAGTATTGGTACATAATAATAATAATATATTTTTATAAATAAATTGTCACATATATCTGCAGTAAATGTATGTAATCGTTTTTTATAGAAGGTTAAGTATGATTTATGAATTTGTTAAAGTAGGCAAAATAAGTACCTTTGTTAGCTCTATATTATATTGTATTCTTTGTAATTAGAAGTTATCAAACGCTAATGACGCGAATTTGATTGTGTTAAGTGCTGTGAAAAACAAGTTCCAGTGAAAAAACAACAGAAAAATCGTGTAACTTTTGTTTAGGTTAAAATCATAATAGACAAAATACATTGTTTTTTATGATTTTTTTGAGTATATTTCGTTGGCCTGAGAATAGGTCGTAGGATATTTTTTATTCCCCTAGGTTATTAGGGTGGCCCTCTCCAGATATTTTTATTTTTTATTTTTAGACAGAAATTTTATTTTTTACTTTTTAATGATTTGACGTCAAAAAATACGCAGGAATTACTACTATCAACTGAAACATAAACTTACTTCTCCCTTCTTACTTCTCTCTTCTTACTTCGTTCGTTCTTCGTACTCACCCTCGCTTCGCTCGGGTTCGCCCCTAATTTTAGCCCGAGCGAAGCCGCGGGTTCCGCTAGTATATCTTTATAATTTATATCCTATGTGATATTCTAATGTGTATGCTATATTATTGTAAAGTTTAATTATATCAATTCAGTAGTTTTTGCGTGAAAAAGTAACAAACATACGTCCATTCTTACAAATTTTCGCGTTTGTAATATTAATAGGATGATGCAACAAAAATTCACCACTAGTTAAAAATATATTAAGTGTTAAAATTAAAGATAAATTCGTAATAAAACATGACGAATCTTGGAAATTTTATATAGTTAACTTATAATACATATAAAATATCTCTAGAGACGTTTCAATATGCTTGTAAAACAATAAAACAAAAGTTAGACGATAGTCGCTATCGCACTTTCTACGGTCAAAGCGGTATTTGCATTTAGATAGCAAACCAATACCGCTCAAATAACTTCATCTAGTAAAAGTAATAACATAAAATGAGATTTTAAGGTTAGATCATGCATTATTTAGGTTCAATTTGAAAGCTAACGCGATGGGTGAGGGTTGCCTCGAATCGTGAGCAGGCAAAATTGTGACCGCACAGGGCTGTACCCTATAAGGTATTAAAAGCCTTTGCTGTTTCAGTCCAAACGACCCATGTACGATATGAAAAGCTCATTAATATTTCACGTATTATTTAATGTGTTTGTTTATAATAATTAATTGTAAAAGTTTTATAAGTAAGTAAATGTTTACGTTGTTGTAGATACGTGTTTATGAAAATCGCATGATATATGTATACTCGTATGTAATAATAAAGTTTAAAACCGACTCATTTACGATATGAAAAGCTCATTTGTATTTTAGATAAAATGTACTGTTTCTATTGCTGTTACTATAAAATAAATCACTTTTATATAGATTTTATAAAACAAGTAAATCTTTAGTTTTATTTATAAAATCTTTAGTTATTAAAATAAATATAGTACATATACTCTTCTAGATACGAGCTTTCGAAAAACAAATGATGGCCAAATAATATTTTAATAGACCATATTATAATTCGAACCATTGCATCGTCATGTAGTCATCGAAAAGAACAATTACGAGTAACTCCTCATAGAAATCGTCCAGTGAAAATCAGATTCATAATATAAGAGTATATGTATACGTTCCTAAATGCATTATTTTAAAGCTTTCTACTCTTTTATTCACAAGTGAAAGAAGCGAATCCACGTAGATTTTTTGGATACGTATCCCAGAATTAAACAAAAGTGAATGCATTTTCTAAAATTTTCAGCATAGCTAATTTTAAAATTGCATTTCAGTTTTTCGCTGAGCAAAAAGTAGATAAGGGGTTTAGGCGGTAAATAGATTCAGTAGAGCATTTCCATGTCTCGGTGGCGCGGCGGGCAGCGTACGAGCGCAAGAGTACGTCCGGTGTTCTTACACTGCATACTATATACTAGCATATTTTTTCTCATACAAATTATTATCGTAATTAGTACTGTAAAACTATTTTTAATATTACTACTAATTTTTATTTTCATCTACCAGTCAAAACATAGTTAAGAGTTTATAAAAAAAAATTGTTTATTTCGGCTGCTCTTTATAAAATGTTTTAAAAGTTTATTGTGGAAACTCAATCGGTTATTTGTAAAACGTATTTATATAATGGTTGCAAAATAAATAATGATCATTTTGAAATAGATTTTTATTTGTTAGCTAGGTGGAAACTATATTATCATTGCATGCTAAAACCAATGGACCAATTTAAATGTTTAGCGATTGGCAGTTGCCCATAAATATCTCTCGCCATTGTCATTTTTTCAGTCCTAAAATGCAGAACTGATATTTATTATGAAACGTAAAATAATTGTGTTAAAACAGTTTGGGAATTTCGTTGCTTACTATTTTCGTACACATTAGTTCCGTATACAACGTTGTGAATTTAAAAAAATATGTTGATGCATATAGTTTATTTTGATTTGATACAAAAGGCATACATATGAGTTTTAGAATAAACTGGATAACTATAATAAACCTGGATAAAAATACAAGACAAAGTTTTATTTAAATTTGAAATCAGGGATACAAGTGATATTTTTTAAGAGTTTTTGCATATACGAGTACATACAAACATATGTTTAAGAAAAACCTCTAAACGAGTAGGTTTAGCGTTATAAAATGTTAAGTGTCTTTCAACTATCGTATGCAGTGTAGGGTACCTGACACGAACTACGTACGTTAATTACATAAAATTGTGACTGCACTAGAAAGGATGGCTGCCTTAGGTGAGGTTGCGCGGATGAGTTCTAAATTTACCGTTGCTTAACATACAATGGAATCTGCTCTGAAATAATGTATCCAAAATATTGTAAAACTGTGATTGTGTTTCTGGACTGTTGTTGTTGTAAATGGTTCTGCGTGAATTTTGTAGTTCTTAAAACTATATAATATAGAACTTACATACATAAGTTAAAATTTTATTTGAAATAAAGAAAATATTTAATGGACTGCCAAATATTACATTTTATAATTAAATTGATATTCGTATTTCAGTCCTTTAGGTATCCTAAGAGGTTTGTATCTTTTGTACATTTCTTTATTTTTTTTTGTTTTGTTCACGGTATCATGTAATCACCAATTTAGCAGGAAATCAATACGTGTAACGTTATGTATGGACTTATTTAAGCTCACTGGATTGTCTTAAGGGATTCGGCCTCCTTACTTGAGACCGATATATGTTTGACTACTATATACTATATTTTTTATTTGTTCTGCCGTCGCAAACAAGAGCTGGAAGCTAAATAATGCAGCAGGCTATTCATCATGATGCCCTTTCCCTGTATATATATTTGTTACTAGCTGACCCGTGCCCACTTCGTTGGGCATAATGTTAATAATCATTTTTTTAGTACAGTGTTATGTTTTAAACGCGAACCGAATTAAACCCGCGCGCCGTCCGCTGCTTTGGCCTTCACACTTAAGACGATGAGTTTACTTATTTTCATAAAGATTCATAATTTTTGGTAATATGACTAATAAATATGACCTAACGATTTAAATTATATTATTAATATTAAAAATTAAATAATCTATACTAATATTAAAAAAACTACTTTTTGTAACTTAAAAAAAAAAGTTAGACATATGCTGTCGTTGACTTTTTTGTAGGCATTTTCAAGCTCCACATCTTTTCTCTAGAACTCAAAAATATATCTTTCATAGTTAAGGCAGCGTTCGTAAGAAACGCTTTCATTTGACCGTTTTTTCTCCGATTCACTTTGCAAAACGGACTACCACGTAAAAGCCTTTTTATTTTTCGGTTTTTTATATAACCTATGACACTCAGCAATAATGTGGCTTTCTAATGGTGAAAGAATTTTTAAAATCGGTTCAGTAGATCCCGAGATTACCCCTTACAATTTAACAAACACACAAACTTTACTTCTTTATAATATTAGTATAGATGTATGTATATATATGGTGGTTATTCAAGACCACCAGAAAATCTAGTACTACCCACAATAACCTAACAATATCTCCTTAATATTAATGCGACCTCGCAGGATCACTTAGGATATAGGACGGTACATCGCAAACCTTAGTGGACCATCTCTTAATATATCACTTTGCGTATTTTTTTAAGACCGGCTGGATTGCAAGACGTGGCCCCCACAATGATCCACATCGGGTAACTGAACACACATCAGAGAGAGCTTTAGAATACCCTAGACTATGTTTACCTAAGCACGACCTTACTGTGTTTGTGGTCTATCGAATATCTTCATATACGTAATATGATACATATTTGATTATTGTAAAGTTTCCATATTTCATATAGTGAAGAAATAGTACGCATCAGCATTGATTCGAGATTTGGTATTACATCGGCATTGCGACAGAGAGCGAATTCTCGAATATCTGTTCACCAAACGAGAATAAATAACCGAGATTAGATTATTGCCGATACAGATTTATTTTACTTTATAACGGATCTGTTTGAAATCTGTAATATTAATGCTATCAATATTTTATCTTTTTAATTCCTCGCCATTCTTGTGAAATATACAGTAATGAAACAAGCGTTTTGTTTTTATTTGAAAAGTGGGCTTTATTTTATTGCGAAAGTATAATATAATTTTGGTTAAATAATCAGTTAAAATTAAAATTATTCGTCGTTAACATGTAAAGTAAGTTATGAAGTTACATACGCAAAATAATACTTTTCTAAACTAGTTTATAATATAATTAACCGAGCCAGCGAAGTGTCTTTGCATCACGTTTGACAAAGGAGCCAAAAACCAATTTCCATAGAACTTTGGGCCCTGTGTTACAGTGCTACAAATTTGCTACAAAATTAAAAAATCGTCAACTATTCTAGAGCTCGATTCCCACGAGCCCTAGCTACGGCCAAGTTACTTAAATCGAATGTTAAATGTGCAATTTTAGGTTATGTTTTACATTGTATTTTGACATATGACAATTATTACATGACAAAATAATAAATATTTACAATATGTAAATAATGTACTTTACAGTTTTACTTTGAGCAATTCTCGATAATTATAGGGAGAGATTGGAACTACAAATGACACGAGATACATTGCTGCATATTCATAACAACCTACTAGGATATCATAGTCTAAAACTTACTAAAACAGTAATATAAAGCACCTGCTGCACCACATATAAAGACGTGAAAAAAACACATTTTGAAATAGTTTATATCTAAGGAGGTCTTTGTTTGTCATTTAATAATTTAAGATTTTGGTTTTATTTTGAACGTTATCCAAAAAATATTATTTAGCTTAAATTCTACAAAAATGGACTCTAAACGAAGTAAGTATCAATAATTCTAAAATAAATTGATCACTATTTTTATAGAACAATAATAATTATTTATAGCCTGCATTTATAAATATAGACATCGACATTTTACAAAATATAATGTCCGTTTATAGGAGTTTTAAGCAATATCGATAAATGATTTTTTTGTTAATTTGGCTTTAGCAAATAAAGCTAGGATTTTAATGGATAAAACAAACAAAAATTAGGATTTTTTTGATACATATATCGTTCGTGTAATATAGGGCCGAAAATGGGCTTTCTCCTTAATTAGTACAACTTTATTTTTTTTTGGGTACAGGTGATTTTTAATTCGACTTCCTCCAAAAAGAGGTATGAGGCTTCTATCCACTACTATTTTCGCCAAATTATATCGAATTGTCATGGTTCTTTTTTATTTAAAAGCTTTAATTTGGTTAAAAAAATGTTATAAACAGATGAGGATTCATAATGCAGTAAATTACTCACGTAACTTTTGTAAAAATACAACAGTACAACAAGTATGCTCATTTGAAATAAGTAATATTTTTTTCAACTGATATTAAAATAAAATTTGATACGTCCTAATGACTACATAGTCACACCTGGTAATTAGATAAATGTAGTTACTGATTACTGACACTACACAAGAGCAAAATTATCAAGATTCGTTTAAAGATAGCTTAAACTGAAGATATGATTTATTTTATAGCAGTTAGACTATACTTTGAATATAAAAATAATTCTAAGTACTACACGATGAATATTTTTAAAAGTTAAGTCAGCTAAAAATCTTGTATTTCTCAAAATTAAAAGCCAAAAAACGATTATCAGTAGGTCATTGCACAATCGCACGATTGGGTCGATGTAGACACCCTACTTGCTAGTGACCGCTGGAGTCACGGGGCCCGCTGGGGCATTCATTTGTGTGATGAGCACGAATGTTTGTACTCCAGTCATGGCAGTTTATTCTTCAGCCCTTTTTAACGTCCCACTGCTGAGCACGGGCCTCGGATTTATATTTGATAATAAAGGTAGTTGCACACACCGACCTTAGGTGGTGGGGAAAAGTGTCAGCATTGACACTCGGACTCCAACCACCGCAGAGAGCGGACGTGTGTGTGACATTGTGAAGTAGTACTGTGTTTCATTTCATAACCTATATACAGTGGTCTATAGTATATACATATACATACTCGTATCTTATACAGTTATTAGTGTTGTGATAAACAAGTGACGGAAACGCCACAAATGGCGACGAGGATTAAGGTATGTGAAATTATATATTATTCAAAAGAAAAAAAAAAAGAAAAAGTAATAAGATAAATCTATAAACGATGAAATATCCCCCTCGTACTGAGGGAGACCTGTGCCCAGCAGTGAGACGTTAAAAAATGCTGAAGACAACAACACAGCAATATAAAGTGCCTTTTTAGATTTCAAATATCTTGTCTAACGTATTTTTACATGACAATAGTATTTAAAGTAAATATTACAGTATTTGTTCAGTTTTTGTTCTAATAAACAAAAAAAATAATAATAAACAAATGGACAGTATACCAATGATCTATGGCTTAGAATTATGTCATTTATATGACAAAGGATTTCTATAATGTAATATAATTTATTTTGTTGTAATAAAAAAAATATTGTAGTTGGTTATTTTAAAGTTATGTTCGTATTGTAATTTTAAATCATAATGCTTAAAATGCTTTTTACTTTTTAATCTCGGAGTGTATTTTAATTACTGAATGTTAAACTAGCTTTCGTATGGTCTTAAAATTGTATGTAATAAGATATTATACATAAATAGAAATAATAACAATTTATTATAAAATAAATAAAAAGAAGTAATTTGATTACTTCAAATTAATGAATACTGAGTGTCTATTGATTTTTCTACTTGCATTGGACAAATAATAATAGTATGTGACTGGAACAATTTTACAGCTTATTACTAGATCAATAATTCCAAAATATTATTTTATTTATTGTAAGTGAGTTAAGAAATTAAACTGAATAACTTGAAATTAAAATACTGTATTTGATCCCTTAGACGTTTTATAAAAATTTAATCGATATAAAAGCTAATGGTAACCGTTAAAGAGGGCAACTTAGCTTTTGTAATGCGTAAAACATTATTTTATTTGCTGGTACTCTCAATTATAAAGAGAAAAGTGAAATAGATACAGTGCTTTATAGTGAAGTTAAAGAAAATTGTAATAAATTAAATAATATTAAATAGAAGCACTGATAAAGTGATCGTTAAAATCGTGCTAAGTTGTGTGGTTTCCATTTAATATATATAAAAATATGGAAAGTGAAATGTTATTATACAATTAATACATATATTAAAAAAGATGATAAAATAATGATTAATACATTATTTTCTTTTATTCGTTTATAGTTATTTGGAAATAGTTTATAACATAACAGTGATCGTTAAAATTATGTTTAAATGTGTTTCTATCTTACATGTTAATTTTTAAAAAAAGGCACGTGATCAGCTGTTATAATATAAATCTAAAATGCATAGTTTCTAATAATCGATTGGTACTACAAAATTCAATTAGTTAATCGTCTGAAGAGACGATTGGTACTACAAAACTCAATTAGTAAATCGTCTGAAGAGTCGATTGGTACTACAAAATTCAATTAGTAAATCGTCTGAAGAGTCGATTGGTACTACAAAATTCAATTAGTAAATCGTCTGAAGACTCGATTGGTACTACAAAATTCAATTAATAAATCGTCTGAAGAGTCGATTGGTACTACAAAATTCAATTAGTAAATCGTCTGAAGAGTCGATTGATACTACAAAATTCAATTAGTAAATCGTCTGAATAGTCGATTGGTACTACAAAATTCAATTAGTAAATCGTCTGAAGAGTCGATTGGTACTACAAAATTCAATTAGTAAATCGTCTGAAGAGTCGATTGGTACAACAAAATTCAATTAGTAAATCGTCTGAAGAGTCGATTGGTACTACAAAGTTCAATTAGTAAATCGTCTGAATAGTCGATTGGTACTACAAAATTCAATTAGTAAATCGTCTGAAGAGTCGATTGGTACTACAAAATTCAATTAGTAAATCGTCTGAAGAGTCGATTGGTACAACAAAATTCAATTAGTAAATCGTCTGAAGAGTCGATTGGTACTACAAAGTTCAATTAGTAAATCGTCTGAATAGTCGATTGGTACTACAAAATTCAATTAGTAAATCGTCTGAAGAGTCGATTGGTATTACAAAATTCAATAAGTAAATCGTCTGAAGAGTCGATTGGTACTACAAAATTCAATTAGTAAATCGTCTAAAGAGTCGATTGGTACTACAATATTAGTAAATCGTCTGAAAAGTCGATTGTACTATGATATTTAATTAGTAGATCGTGTGAAAACTCGATCGGTACCACAATATTAGCAGATCGTCCGAAAGGTCGATCGGTGCTACAATATTAGTAAATCGTCTGAAAAGTCGATTGTACTATGATATTTAATTAGTAGATCGTGTGAAAACTCGATCGGTACCACAATATTAGCAGATCGTCCGAAAGGTCGATCGGTGCTACAATATTAGTAAATCGTCTGAAAAGTCGATTGTACTATGATATTTAATTAGTAGATCGTGTGAAAACTCGATCGGTACCACAATATTAGCAGATCGTCCGAAAGGTCGATCGGTGCTACAATATTAGTAAATCGTCTGAAAAGTCGATTGGTACTATGATATTTAATTAGTAGATCGTGTGAAAACTCGAAAACTACAATATTAGTAAATCGTCTGAAAGGTCGATTGATGCTACAATATTAGTAGATCGTCTGATAGTCGTAAACTGAGATACTTGGTTGATAAAGGAAAAAATGGTTTTAATACGAAATCATGATATTATATGGAAAATCAAATGAGACAGAAAATGAATGAGAGAATGAAAATCTGTTTGATGGTGATAATGTCTTGAATACAAACAATTATATTTTATTTGAAATTGGTGTAGTTACTATAGTAGTAGCTACCCGGAGGATCTTCGGGAATATCCCCGAGTTGGTAATATTCACCCCGTGCCTCAGAGTACATGGTTGATTCCGATAAATTAATAAAATTTTGAATCAACTTTCACTGTTCGTGTTTAATCTCGTTCCACCAGAACATGAGAGTGGGAGGAATGGAGAAAGACAGAAAAGAAGAGAAATAATTTATTAATTGTTTAGAAACGGAGTAATACAAATGATTTAAGGGAAAAAATACTAATAATTGGAATTTTAATATTTTGTGATCAAATCATTGCAGAAACTAATGCTTTAGTAGTAAGCAGTATTGACGATGTGGAAGTAATAAGTGACAGTGATACATGTTAGGGTTTATTTATATGGGTTATATAGGCCAATGTGGGCCACTATGCAAAATTAATATTTAGAAGCGGAAGATAAGAAGATCAACGAAAAGGTGATTAAACCAGCAAATGAACCGATGTCGATGATACATATAATATATACAATATACATGGATGATAACACAACATTGGAATGTGTAATTGGAGGTTGATAGTTGGAATGATCGGACCTTAATGAAGATACTGGTAGCAATTATTGCAAAATTTTATTTAACTTGGAAAAAATCACAGATTAAGACAACATAATAATATTAGTCCCGCTGAGTTTCTTTCGCCAGTTCTTCTCAGGTCTGTGGCTTCTTCTACTGGTAGTAGACTCATAACGTTCAGTAAAAATTATAATCGTGTAATAATTTAATCTTGAATAAAATATTTTAAATATGAAGAAGCAATGGTAATATTTGAAGAAATTATTCAGAATAATATTGTTGTATAAAACAAAATTAATTATCTTAAATTGTTAAGGTTTTTACTACATATTACATAAATATATAAATATAATAAAAAATAAATAAAACAAAAGTTATCTAAAATAAGTAGGTAAATAGTGAAATATAAAATATATATTATTAATAATATTTCGTAAAATTAAGCATATTTAATCCCGTGTAAAGATGTCGTTATTCTGTAAACCATTAAAACATTGAAACACGTGGAGAAGTTTAGGTATCTTGGTAGCACAATAACTTCAAAATGTGATCTAGATTCTGAGATAAACAACAGATTAAATGCTGCTGCTGCGGCTTATGGTAAACTACGAGCCAAAGTATTTCACTCGCATGATCTCAGGCTCTCCACGAAAATAAACGTTTATATGAGTATAGTACTGCCAAGCCTTTTGTACTCATCTGAGGCATGGACCTTATACCGTAAGCACATACGTATACTCGACAGATTTCACCTTAAATGTCTCCGAGACATCATGAACATCCGATGGTCAGACCAAATCAGAAATACAAATGTTCTGAGACGCGCAAAGGTTGGAGGTATTGAAGTTTATCTAATGAGGCGGCAGTTTCGATGGTGTGGGCACGTGTCTCGTATGTCGAGTGACAGGCTGGCAAAGCGCATCTTCTTTTCAGAACTCCAGTACGGTAAGCGTAAAAGTGGTAGCCAGTACCTAAGATATAAAGATGTTCTGAAAAGACATATGAAACGGTGCAAAATAGAGCCCTCTCAGTGGGAAGCAAAGGCAGCACAGCGGCCTGAGTGGCGCCAGCTCATATATAACCAGGTAAATACATTTGAAATAGAGCGACGCAACGAGCTCGACAAGAAAAGAGATGAGCTTAAGGCACGACCACCAGTGGCCATCACCTATAATTATGTCGGCGGTGCATTGGAGTGTCCGCAATGCGCACGTACGTTCGTGAATAAAGTCGGTTATGCGAGTCATCTAAGAGCGCACCAAAGGTTAGAACGACGTAACCCTTAGTCGTATTAAAAAGAAAAAATCCAGTACCAACAGTCGCTGTGGTCGAAATCGGCCAGGATAACACACACACACACCCTCTACGTGTTACTTGTCTTGCCTGTAAACTTGCGATGTACTTACTCAAAAGAAGTAGTTTGAAGTTAAGTTTTAATAAATATTAAACTCTGAGAAAATTAAATTGTTCTATTCATATGAGTAAAAATATTGGTGACATTTTAAACTTGTGGAAGTTGATGATTTTGAGTATAAAGATTTAGATAAATGCGTTGAATATAATGTAACAACTATTTCTTAGATCACAAGCTTTCCTGTAAAAGAGAAAAGCATTTAGATAAATATATTAAAGTAGTACAAAGGTTACTGAACCAGAATAATCAACTATGTATTTACTCATTTGTGTAAAAAGTGCATAACTAGTCTGTAAATCGGAACCGATTAGGAAATTTTTATCGTTTTGTTAAAGACAGTAAAAATACAAAAGTAAATGAAGTACATATGAACAAGCGGAGTCGGTTCTTAAAGTATAAATATAAATAAAATTGTATACGAAATTAAGACCTTACAATATTATGATCCAATAATAAAACGATCTGACGATTAATATTGCTCACGGCTTATAGCTCACTGAAATAAAGAGTTTCATACGGGTGGCAAACAGTATTGTCGAAGAGAAAAAGAGACATTGGCGTCACACGTCATTAGGAGTATTTGGTCTGAAACCTTGTGCCAGGATTGAATGCGTCGTTCGATTACAAGTTTATATCAAAAAGTTGTGTATTAACCTTGTAAGCAAACATTGCAGATTCTTTTTCTAGATTACATACTCAATGCAGTAAACACTGAAATTATTGAAGACGTTCAATCACACCATGAAACACGACGGAGCTTTGGGTATGTAATGTTAACACCCATGTTAAAAGGGAATAAAATTTTTACATCCCTTATATTACACAAACGATTACTTGAGTTCGTGCACTAAAGGCATTCCAGTATGATGGCAATGCAGAAGTGATTGCCGACTTAATTATATTAATATGGTGGCAAGAGAACACAAGGACACTGATGGAAAAATACTTAAGAGATAATGATAAAATAATGAAGGAAAAGGGAAAAGACTGTGAAAATAGAGAAAGGAACGTAATACTATGTAATATAGGAAAGGAATCTGAGGACAAGTGTATGTTAAAAATATATGAGACTGGACAAGAGTTTCAAAGGAATTCATAAAGGAAAAAGGCCAGTGGAGACTTAGTGATAATGATGAATTGTCAAAGATTTGGCAATAAGTAAATGGAAATGAAGGGAAGAAGAATATAAATAATACGAGTAGTAATAAAATAATAATACTTTTACAAATTTAATTGTGTGAGTTGTTTGTGCAGTTATAATAACAATGAAAATACTAAAATTAAAACAAATATAAATAAAGGGAGAGATGTGATGATTTATATTTGATAATAAAGGTAGTTGCACACACCGACCTTAGGTGGTGGGGAAAAGTGTCAGCATTGACACTCGGACTCCAACCACCGCAGAGAGCGGACGTGTGTGTGACATTGTGAAGTAGTACTGTGTTTCATTTCATAACCTATATACAGTGGTCTATAGTATATACATATACATATCTTATACAGTTATTAGTGTTGTGATAAACAAGTGACGGAAACGCCACAAGGAGGATCAGGCCATAGTCCACCGCGCTGGCCTAGTGAGTGTTGACGGACTTCACATGTCTTTCGAAAACTTGCTAGGTTTTCTCAGAGATACGGGTTTCCTCACGAGGTTTTACTTCACCGTAAGACAGGTGGTAATCATGTTAGAAATGATTCGCATATGAAAATATCAGAGGTGCGAGACCCGGATTTGAAGCCGCAAAACTCTGTCAACTACAAGCGGACGTGTTACCGCTGGGCTACAACAGCATCAATGGCAGTTTACTATATGTTAGGATTTAAAGATTTATATGTTTAGTGTATAAACTATCTGGTATTTTTACCCACAAAACTCGTAGCCTACTACGTGTACAGGTACACGTGTTAATGTACCAACATATTTATTTATTCATTATTTCATTCATACAACTGCCTCGGTGGTGTAGTGGCTAGCATGTACGGTCGCACACCGGGAGGTCCTGGGTTCGAGTCCCGGGTCGGGCCAAGTTTAGTTATTGTTTCATAAGCCTCAGTAACAGCCCGGAATTGGGAAGTTGGCGGTGTGTCACCCATGTGCCTCGGAGAGCACATAAAGCCGTCGGCTTAGCTCTCACTGGTCGTATCGAGCATTCGTCCCACCGGAATGTGAGAGTGATAAGGAATAGAGAGTGCACTTGTGTTTGCGCGTACACTCGTGCACTATAATATGTCCCGCGCCGTTGGCTAGTGTCAATGAGATTGGCCGCCGTGGCCGTAATCGGCCGGGAGGACATTATTTTTATTTATTATTATTTCATTACATTCTATATGAGCTATTATTTATTAAAAGAAATTAATGAAATAAAATTAATTATAACTAATAAAACTAAAAGCATAAAACATATATTTAAGTAAGCAAAGTGTATACCGCTTTAAATTCTGTTTTTATTGAGTTAAATGTTATATATAAAATAATATTTTACTTTGTTGACTGTAGGAAACAGCTGGTATAGCTTTATTTATAAGTGACAACACAACAAAATCTTTTAAAGAAACAACAAAATGTATTGATAGACATAACAGAAAGCCTTATAAATAGGTATTTAATTAAATAAAGTACTAATTGCCTCTACTTTTGTTACGAGATCTAGAATTAAAAATGTAAATGAAAGAACATTCCCGTTTCTAAGTTTAAAGTATTTTCTCACGAATAAGTTTAAATTAATGTAGAGCGTCACAGCACTTTTGCAGCTTCGTAGAGCCGGAGAGTCCGTCAATTTTTTAGTAGCTTCGCGATGCCCTTTTCAATGAACGAAAATTAAAACTTCCGGCTATCTATAAATGTAATAAAATAGAGGTACAACCCTCTGAAGATACCTTAATTAATACAGTCAATTATGGCTGCCATTAAGATGTTTAGTACAAATAGAATGAAATAAGTGACTACATGTAAAGTTGTATAATGTAAGTACTTTTTTTATTTATTTTAATATTTTACTATATTTAATAATTTTTCTTTATAAATTTCTATGGTATACGTATAGTATGTACGGGTGTATCAAATTATGTATGTAAATGATGATCTATGTTCATAAAACTGTTTGAGTAATCGATATTTGTGCATGCAGCATGCAGTATAGTCTTCATCATCATCATCAGCCCTTTTTTTAACGTCCCACTGCTGGGCACGGGCCTCCCTCAGTACGAGGGGGATCAGGCCATAGTCCACCGCGCTGGCCCAGTGCGTGTTGGCGGACTTCACATGTCTTTCGAAAACTTGCTAGGTTTTCTCAGACATGCAGGTTTCCTCACGATGTTTTCCTTCACCGTAAGACAAGTGGTAATCATGATAGAAATGATTCGCACATGAAAATATCAGAGGTGCGAGACCCGGATTTGAACCCGCATCACTCGGTTATACAAGCGACGCGTTACCGCTGGGCTACCACTGCCTTGTATACAGTATAGTCTTATTTGCATTTAATTAAAGACCATGGTGAATGTTTTATTACACTTGACACATCAAATTTTGTCGAACCAAATCGTTCTTGCGGGTTTCTTTTCAATGGGTACGTTTGGAATGCGGAACATTCACGATCCTTTTTACGAGAGCTAAGATTAATTTCGGAGGGTTTGAGGCTCAAAGGAAATTTTAGAATGTAAGTGCATTAATAAAGGTTTTTTAGACTCTCGATAAGCACTCTTTTATCGTAAGAAATGTCTTTATTAAATTTATGGGCTTTTACGTGCACATTTGGTGACTTTATTGCTCGAGTCACTGCTAAAATTTAAGCTTTTACATAGCCTTTTGAACTTCGCTAAAAGGTTTTAAAATTGCATTGACACGTTGTGCCGAAACTATTATTTAGAGAATTCAATTATATTTTGCAATAAAAATCATTGTTATATAGTGTCGTCGAATTATATCTATTGTTCGAAATTCTAACTCGTTTTTTCTTATAAAAACTATTGTACAATAAAAATTAACATCATTTTATAAAACTGTTGCACAATCGAAGGTCTAATTCTAAATAATTTTATTAATTCGCCAATATCAAAATATAAAAAGTACCTGTGACTAGAGCTGGAATGACCCGTGGTAGAGCTGGAAATGGGAGAGCGCGCAGGATATGTGCCGGTACCGTGTCCTTCTGACATAGCGAATTCTAGAACAAATTAATTGTCATAATTAATTACATATAATATAGAATAAATCACCAGAGATATAAGGAATCTATTTGTTGTATTCAATAAAGAGTTTTTTGACATATTGTGGGAAAATACTTGTATTCGACAATTTCTTTTTATATACATTACTAATATATAATTTTCCTAAGGTGTTTATTAAGGTAATAAACCTAGATACTTGTATTTTATAAAACCCACTACACGAGTTCAATAACACAGTAAAAATATCGTATTGTTAAGAAAAGCCCATATAAATCATACATAGACACGAAATCCGATTACATCTGTTCTCGACGAAGCGAAGCCGATCTCCTTTTCATCTCTGCGTCTTCATGTTGTGCTTTCTCATCTATCTTTGTTTGAAAATTCCCTTGTGCATTGTAAACTAACGACTTAATACATCGGATTGACATGCCCTTTTCGAAAACAAGTTCTGAACGAGACAGTATTTACATATATTATGTTTCATATAAAACTAAAACAAACTTTAACAATAACCAATGACAAAGTCTGTGAAAAAATATACATGATAGAAGGTTTTCATAATATTTCTATTATATTTATTTTAAATTTGAATTGTAAATAAATAAAGTGAAACAACATAAACACATAATAAAATATTTACAAGTAACTTTAAAACACAACAGGTAAAGCTTGTTTTTTATAGCAAATACTCGGTCATTTTTGTTGGACCATATTATATTAAATGTGTGAGTTTGTATGTATGCCTGTTATTTCTTAACGCTGAAAAGGCAACTGACTTCAGTACAGACGCAACCGAACGAAGGGAGAAAAGTTGCAATAAAATTAAAAGAGTTAATTTAACTTTCAATAGGGGTCCACAAAATATTGTTACGCGCAACGATTAATGCATTCCGGCCCCGATCGATCATAAATCGATCGATCGAGATTGTTCTGGAAAGTTCTATCATCGAAGTTTCTAGAATGATCTTGACTACTAGTTCCGCCACTCGGCACATGGTGACGTTACGTACCACTAGCGCCATCTAGTATCGAGTGGCGGAACTAGTAGTCAAGATCATTCTAGAAACTTCGATGATAGAACTTTCCAGAACAATCTCGATCGATCGATTTATGATCGATCGGGGCCGGAATGTACTCGAACATTCTGGAAGTTTCTACAGTCGAAGGTTCTAGAATCGTACCGAATCCGAGGCCCCTATATAAGGCCGGGTATGAGCCGCGACTAGTCAGTACGGAATCAGCGATACAAGCGATAACATCGAAGCGATCTACGAGTGCGATTTAAAGTGATCATAGTGCGATTGTATTCTATAATTTAGTGTGTTTTTTTTGTAATTTGTGTTGGATAATTAAAGCGTCTATTTTTTTTAGTAGTTTAATCGGCTGTTTTAATTGTCACGAACCCTAAGTCGTAACAATTGGTGTCAGAAGTGTGGGATTAAATCATGCCGATTTTACCCAAGGACGACACGGAAGGTATCCGTACCCGGAGCCAGCAACGCCAGCAGGAGACGGACCAGAGGTGATTTGGAGGAGCATCGCCGCAGACTTTGGAGGGCCAGCTGCCGACCACAGAGGCCGGCTCGTCAGCTGCCCCTGCAGCAGCTCCTGCATCTACAGCACCTGACCTGGGTGCTCTGATGATGATGCTGCAGGAGCAGGCCCGCCGACAGGAAGAACAGGCTCGTCGGCTGGAGAAACAGCTCCAGCGCGACAGGGAGGAGCAGGCCCGCCAGCAGGAAGAACAGGCTCGTCGGCTGGAGAAACAGCTCCAGCGCGATAAGGAGGAGCAGGCCCGCCAGCAGGAGGAGCAGGCCCGCCGACAGGAGGAGCAGATGCTCCTCATAAAGGACCTTCACGCTGACTTCAGGAAAGACATAAAGGAGGTGAACAACCGCCTGTCAGAGGCTGAAACCCGAATCGAACAAGTGAATAATCGGGTTGACAATGTGATGGCTTACGTGAAGAAAACGTTGGACAACCTGAAACTTGAAGATGGAATCGCAGTTCCAGCTGCAGCGGCTTCGCCCCGCGGTTTCAAAGTGCCGCCATTCGACGGGACGTCTTCTTGGTCGGCCTATAAAATCCAGTTCGAGGCCGTCATGAAGGCGAATGGCTGGAGTAAAAACCAGGCCATGACTGCTCTCACCCTAGGCTTGCGCGACCAGGCCTTAACTGTTCTAGAAGCTCTTGGTAAGGAAGTGACTTACGAGCAGCTGCTGGAGGCGTTGGAGGCTCGGTATGGTGACGCTCACCTGGAACACGTGTTTCGTGCGCAGCTAAAGGATCGCGTGCAGCGCAGTTGCGAAAATCTGCAGCAGTGGGCCCTAGAAGTGGAGAGGCTGGTTCGGAAAGCCTACCAGTCTATGCCCGTTATGATTGAAGGGAACCTGGTGCAGGCATTCATCGACGGCATCCGTGACCTTGAAGTGAGAGCTGCAGTGAGGCTCGGGCACCACGGGACGCTCAAGGACGCCTTGGCCCATGCACTGGAGGTGGAAGCTGTGCGACAGGATCATCGTTCCCATCGCGTCAGGGAGGCTACAGCGGTTATAGTTCGCGACCGTAGTAATGGATTCAGCCCTAGTTGCTACGGCTGTGGTGAAAGGGGCCACCTTCGATCCAGTTGCCCTAAGCGGACTGCAGAAAGGAAAAATGACCTTGAAGTGAGAGCTGCAGTGAGGCTCGGGCACCACGGGACGCACAAGGACGCCTTGGCCCATGCACTGGAGGTGGAAGCTGTGCGACAGGATCATCGTCCCCATCACGTCAGGGAGGTTACAGCGGCTATAGTTCGCGACCGTAGTAAAAGATTCAACCCTAGGTGCTACGGCTGTGGGGAAAGGGGCCACCTTCGATCCAGTTGCCCTAAGCGGACTGCAGAATGGAAAAATGGCCATTCTCGAGAGGGTAGTGAATCTAACAGCATCGCCCAGCAGCAGCAGGAATACGACTTTGTGGTCGAACATCGCAGCGGGAAATCCCATGGCAACGCAGATGCATTGTCAAGAAGACCTTGTCCCGAAGATTGCAAGCATTGTGCTAGGCAAGAGGCTAGAGAAGTGGTACCTGTGAGGATGCTAAGGGCAGACCTGGTCACCGGTTATGCGAATGACTCGCGGAACAAGATGGATGACATTTATGAGCACGTCAGACAATCGGGTCAGAAAATGTCTGAAAAGATGAAAACCCGGTATGACCGCAAAATGAACAACAAAGGGTTCGACGAGGGCTCACTAGTATGGTTGCACAATCCAGTTCGCAGCAAAGGAAAATCTCCTAAGCTTCAAGCTAATTGGGATGGACCATATCGGATTGTAACAAGGATCAATGACGTAACCTACCGGATACGGAAAGGTGCAAGAGGTACTCCGAAGATCGTCCATGTGGATCGTCTGGCGCGTTATTATGAGGCCGATAATGCTCGGGACGAGCATGACTTAGGAGGGGGCAGTGTTACGCGCAACGATTAATGCTCGGCACATGGTGACGTTACGTACCACTAGCGCCATCTAGTATCGAGTGGCGGAACTAGTAGTCAAGATCATTCTAGAAACTTCGATGATAGAACTTTCCAGAACAATCTCGATCGATCGATTTATGATCGATCGGGGCCGGAATGTACTCGAACATTCTGGAAGTTTCTACAGTCGAAGGTTCTAGAATCGTACCGAATCCGAGGCCCCTATATAAGGCCGGGTATGAGCCGCGACTAGTCAGTACGGAATCAGCGATACAAGCGATAACATCGAAGCGATCTACGAGTGCGATTTAAAGTGATCATAGTGCGATTGTATTCTATAATTTAGTGTGTTTTTTTTGTAATTTGTGTTGGATAATTAAAGCGTCTATTTTTTTTAGTAGTTTAATCGGCTGTTTTAATTGTCACGAACCCTAAGTCGTAACAATATGTAAATTCACATACTAGACACAATAAAATATGTATTTAGTAATTCTGATTTTTATCTCTTTAGTTTCTAAAATAAATGTACTTGTACTTTTATTAGAATACGTAGAGAAAATAATGTTGAGCTACTTCGCATTATACTTACACTATGTAGGATTTTTTAATAAGTGAAATAAAAAATAAATAGTGACAAACAAAAGATAAAGTTCTTCTTATATAATAGCTAATAATCGGCTATTTTTGTTGGACTATTGTTATATTAAATGTGTGAGTTTGTATGTATGCCTGTTATTTCTTAACGCTAAAAAGGCAACTGACTTCAGTACAGACGCAACCGAACGAAGGGAGAAAAGTTGCAATAAAATTAAAAGAGTTAATTTAACTTTCAATAGGGGTCCACAAAATATGTAAATTCACATACTAGACACAATAAAATATGTATTTAGTAATTCTGATTTTTATCTCTTTAGTTTCTAAAATAAATGTACTTGTACTTTTATTAGAATACGTAGAGAAAATAATGTTGAGCTACTTCGCATTATACTTACACTATGTAGGATTTTTTAATAAGTGAAATAAAAAATAAATAGTGACAAACAAAAGATAAAGTTCTTCTTATATAATAGCTAATAATCGGCTATTTTTGTTGGACTATTGTTATATTAAATGTGTGAGTTTGTATGTATGCCTGTTATTTCTTAACGCTGAAAAGGCAACTGACTTCAGTACAGACGCAACCGAACGAAGGGAGAAAAGTTGCAATAAAATTTAAAGAGTTAATTTAACTTTCAATAGGGGTCCACAAAATATGTAAATTCACATACTAGACACAATAAAATATGTATTTAGTAATTCTGATTTTTATCTCTTTAGTTTCTAAAATAAATGTACTTGTACTTTTATTAGAATACGTAGAGAAAATAATGTTGAGCTACTTCGCATTATACTTACACTATGTAGGATTTTTTAATAAGTGAAATAAAAAATAAATAGTGACAAACAAAAGATAAAGTTCTTCTTATATAATAGCTAATAATCGGCTATTTTTGTTGGACTATTGTTATATTAAATGTGTGAGTTTGTATGTATGCCTGTTATTTCAACAGCAACTCTTCTCGTCTTAAGTATAGACGCAACCGAGCGAAGTAAGAAAAGTTGCTATTAAATAGTTCTACTTCACCCCATGATATTTAATAAAATATGCTTTAGTAAGTATAAATATGGAATACAAAAAAATATTAATACACTTCGACGATATATGTACATATATTTGAAGGTGGGATAAAGGCCATCCGACGGACGCTAACTATCAATCCTTCTGTCACTATCGACAGCGCATTTGTATGCTTTCACCATTTTTGTCTTAGTATTTCCTCGCCTCTACTATATTTGCGTCGCGTGTCCGGCGCCGCCGATCAATCTATCCAATGTGGTCTTTGAGCATGATAGATGTTCGACCTCTCTTGTCACTGCTCTCGCAAACAAGATAACATTATATTGACTATTTGCTACCGTTTTTACTATGTGTAAAGGTAATATATATATACTATTATGATATATTTTATTAAATCAGTCTACGAAATTAAAACCTTATGATTTACATTCGCAACAACGCAGTCTTTGAAGAAGATTACTAATACAATGCATTAGGCACATTCGGTCCATTCATGAAGTCGACGATACATTTTACAGTGAGAAAATATCTTATATGAAAGCGCGCGAAAAAGTATATCTGAGAAATATACACATACTAACGGTTAGAGGTACAGGGTCGAACCCAAGAGGAACAAGGGTTTAGTATTGATAATAAAACAACTTCTGATAAAAAATATAGAGCAAAATTTGCTGCAAAGTACTGTATAATATAATGTCTATATATAATATTATAGTGCAAGAGTGTACGCGCAGGCACTCTCTGTTCCTGTCATTCCGGTGGTCCAACTTGTCGTCACGACCACTGAAAGAGTGAAAGTTAAGGTGGAGGACTGACGGCTTTACGTGCTCTGCCTCGGCACGGGGGTGAAACTTGTAATATTTTTAATTGGGTATTCCTATTCCGGGTTGTTAATGAGGCTTACTAAACAGAAAGACTCAATAAATAAACTGGGTCCGACCCGGGACTTGAACCCCAGAACCTCCGTATGTGCGACCGTACATGCTAGACACTACATCACCAAGGCAGTTAAATACAACGGGAGTAGGTATTTCATATAAAATAAAATCACAAAATATGTAAAATATTGTAATAAATTGTAAAATGAGCTACGAGTATTTTATTAGAAATAACAAATTTATGACGAAAAAATATCATATACCTAGTAATAATAAAATAAAGAACCAAGATTGTTTATATTACCTACATGATAATATGTTTGTATTCTGTTGCTTGGAAATATGGATGAAGTGGGCTTATATTTTGATATTGAAAGTCAGTTATAATAGAAGTGTTTTCATTTTTGACGAATGTTCTAGTCGAGAGGACGTGATGAGATAATTCGAATTTGGCTCCCTTTGATAAACTGCGCTCGTCGTTTCAGTAAAATATAACTTCCCGTATTTCGTTTTGTTTATCATCTTGCAAATGTATTACGTAGGTCTTCCGGCTTGTATAATATGTAAATACACGGTTGAAGCGGAAGAAATGAGAACAAATCTGTCGGGTCCTCGTTATTCAATTCCGACACAATTTTCATTTAAATAAAAATGTATATCATGCCCTATCTATTAGTAATTATTATTGTTAAATTCTTCTCTAAAAAACACTGTCTTTTAAATTTTTTTCGAAGATTAATTTGGTTTTTAACCGACTTCAAAAAAAGGAGGAGGTTCTCAATTCGTCGGGGACTTTTTTTTTTTTTTTTTTCTATGTATGTTCCCCGATTACTCGACGATGGCTGGACCGATTTGGAAAATTCTTGTTTTGTTTGAAAGGGTATAGTTTCTAGTTGGTCCCATAGTCACCAAGTCTGATGATGGGATCCCAGGGAAATCGAAGACAACTCTCAAATTTTATAGGCACTTATTACGTTTTTCATATATTTTCTAAAGCTGTTCAAGTATTTGCGTCTGATAATCATCATCTCCTGTGGTTGAGCTAATGATGGAAGGTACAACTCCTCAACGGTTAGGAGTTAAAAGAAAATTCTTTCAATATTATACGTAATTATAGACCGATAGTTAAATTCTTTCAGGCTCTTATTAACCGACTCTAAAAAAAGGAGGAGGTTCTCAATTCGTTGGGGACTTTTTTTTATGTATGTTCCCCATTACTCGAAGATGGTTGGACCGATTTGGAAAATTCTTCTTTGTACATAAACAAAATAAGTATCATTTTTCCGTTAAAAATTTGAAAATAAATTATTTTTAACAAAAAACAAAAACCGACTTCAAAACTAAACAAATCTAAACTAAAAAGTAGAAAATAATACTTTTAAGAACTTCGTTAATTTAGCAGTCGGTGCCAGCCAAAGCAAAATAACCTTAAATAGACACATATTCGATTAATCTATATCTATAATATTTGTAAACATAATCAAAATACCGTTCGAAAGTTCCTTGCAAAGGCAAGATAAGTCTATCCTATCCGTCTTGGCTGGCACCGACTTCAAAATTAACGAAGTTCTTAAAAGTATTATTTTCTACTTTTTAGTTTAGATTTGTTTAGTTTTGAAGTCGGTTTTTGTTTTTTGTTAAAAATAATTTATTGTCTATGACGATTTAATTGCTAAAAATTCGCGTTAATCTAAGAAAGTATTAAATTGTTTTCTGCATTCAATTGCCGGATTTCGTAATTAGCGGCGAGGATTATTATGAAAAGTAGATGTAAAAGTAATATATGGCAATTTCATTTTATCTCGTTGCTTTCATACTTTTGGAGCGTAGTGTTTATTATTATTGTATAAAATTGCGATCATTTCAAAACAATTTTGTACTATGCTTCAAAGATTACTTTGCCTATTTAGGAAAAAAGCAATACAATTATGAACGAAATATAATTTACTGATTTACTCTAAAAATTAGAGTCCATTGATGTATCAAACAATGTTTTAAAATTTGAAATTGTTTTATTTATGAATATTCAAAAATAAGGTGAAATGTAAATTTAACCTTACACAGCTAACCTAAAACTTTGAATAAATCTGATTAATAAAGTAGGTCAATTAAATTATAACGAAGATTTGAATGCTGCTTGCCATAAACGAAATTAGCACAAGAGTTGTAATCTAACTTCAAAGGTAAGAGTTCTAGTAAATGTGTAGGTAGTAGTGTTGTATTAAATTCCTTACATATATGCTTTATTTAGTTTTTGTGACCTTTTGAAAATGTCTACACATATTAAAAATCAATAGTCATTTATTTAGTTATTTATGATAAACTTGGAATATAAAATCATAATAACTTATGTTAATATATATTATTTTCTTAATTGCTTTCATTACACTTCAAACTACATAAAAAGCCTGGAGTAAAACAGCAATTTAACAGTACTTTAATTCATCTCTTAGAGGAGTTGTGTCATCGAGAGAAAATGAAAATTGATCGTCCCTAACTAAGATAAGTTTGGAAAGTTATGATGGAATGAAAGTGCTTCCGCGCCGAGCGAGCAAAAATATACGTCACTGATTTAGTTTCAAAGTAACTAATTATTGTTTAAACAAGAAAAGGTAAACTGAATCCATTTATCAAGTCTTTGTGTTTCCAGCAGCTTCTAGTACAGAAGTTTGACCCGTGGGAAATAATTAAAGGCTTGTGCTGAAGGTACATTTTACTAACGTTGAGGCACATATTGCGCTTGCCATAAACTTTTAGTAAAATAACATTTACACGTAATACCCATCAGGTTTTTAAACAAAGACCTGGGTATTACGTAAGATTCAACATCTCTTTCATATGAAAATGAAGAATTTTATTCTTTTTTTATTGATCTCTAATATAATTTAAAATTTATATCACGTAAAATGTGTAATAGACCAAAATAATTAGATTTTATAATATTAGACGTCAGGTCTGGTAAACAAATTAAGGTCGGGTGAATGATTAATATCGGTTTCCAGGTAGGAATTATCTGATTAATTTTACATTAGTATTTTATATATTATATCCTGCCATAAAAATGAGGCCGGTCGAAAATATAGATTCTTTGTATAACTAATGAATATTACAACGTTGAGGTAATTTGCTGTGAATAAACTCGTAGTTTTGTTTTCTATTCCTTACTCAGAAATGATATCTTAAATTTTAATAAAAAAACTGTCAATTTTTTTACTAATAATTCCGTAACACATTGTTGTAATATATAGTTTTCATATAACTCTAATGATTAATGCGCTAATGCGCTCATGATTTTTTTTCCTACATCTTCTACTACTATCGACATATTTCAGCAAGCCTTAATTACGTACTATACACCGTACTATAAAATTTTCTCATGAAACAAGAATACACATAGAACAAGATTTACGATATCAAAATTGACGAATAACATATGAAATGGGTGCTATTTTTTATATAAAAATGTCTTTGAATCAAAATCCACATGTATCAGACGGCCTTCCTTAATTTTCCTCCTATATAATGTGCACTGAATACCAAGAAAGGACGGACATCGGCAAACCCGACCGACACGAGATTTCCATACAAATTTTCCGAACGGTTGCATCCTAATATCATATATTTTTATTAAAATGATAATAAATTCCTTTCGAATACGACTCGCGACATATGCAGCCTTTCAGCAAAATATTTTGAATAATTTTGAATAGGTTGTTTGCTAAAGTATTGTATGCTAAAGTACTAAAACCGACAATGTCAGAGTAATTTGGCTTATTGCGCCTAAATTACTTGATCTCATTTGGGACCCTTTGAAAATCGTGCAAAGTTTTCATAAACTTTGTTTGTAATTTATTGTTTACTGTCACTCTTCTGTTTATTTAACTTAAGACAACCGTGCAATTAACAATCTTTTACAGGTAATTAATAAAAATACAGAGCTGTATCGAATATTTCATATTAGACTTTTCTTACAACTATACTCGTAGTTGCTGCTGTAGAAGTAAGTAAACTAATTTCATAATGATGTCTTAGTAGGTTGTATGATCTGTTTTTTTGTTTAAGCTCATTACATCTGAACACATAAAGAAAATTGAAGAATTTGTTTTTAATTTCAAATTAACAATTTTTCACTAAGTGCATACGGTACTCACATCAAAAAATCGAAAATTTTTAAAATTTTCGTCTGTATGCCTGTCTGTCTGTTTGTTCCGGCTCATCTCTGAAACGGCTGGAACGATTTTGACGGGACTTTTACTCGCAGCTAGTTAATGTTAAAAGGAGGAGTTAGGCTACTTTTATTTTAGAAAATTTATTTATTTTAACTAGCGGAACCCGCAACTTCGCTCCCACTAAATCTAGGGACGAACCCGAGCGAAGCAAGGGTTAGCGACTCACCTCAACTCGACTCAAGTTTTTAATAATGAGGGAGTGGTGTGGGTGTTCTATTTAAGACAACAGAATTTATATAATAACTGAATCAGCGCTGTGTGAGATTTCGGCCTCAGCAGCAACAGCTGAGTTATTACCCTTTGCCATTATTTTATTTGAGCCACCTTGAATATGTTAACTTTTTTTCACTGTTTTTTTATGGCGATAAATGATTTTTTATTTTATTATTTATTTTATTTTATTATTATAAAGCTGAAGAGTTTATTTGGTTGAACGTGCTAATCTCAGGAACAACCGGTTAGACTTAAAAATGTCTTTTAGAGTAACATAGCCTATTTGTTTAGGACGGCTATAGGTTACTCAACATCACATATAATAATAATATGTATAATCTATATTAAAGTATCATAATATTTAACTCCTCTAGAGTAAGATAAAGTGGTTTTAATTTGATCTAATATACAAACATAACTAACTAACAGCTACGTTGCATTTTAAATAAAAGTTTGTGGAAATAGCTGATGTCAGTATCATCCAAGCATAAGTGAGGTGACTAAGATATTATTTTAACTAAGAATTTAATATTAACTAAAATGAAGGTTATTCCCCCAAAACTTGCCAGCACTTGCTAATAACGAAACTTGTGGTTAATAGGGTGGGGTAGAACATCGAGCTCGGGTAAATTTTGAAGACAATTCAATAGGAAAATCTGCCTTTGTGAAAGTTCTATTGTATGATGATATATTTTGTAAGTATCAGGTCAGAAACCCTTGCTTAATCCTTGTATCGTAATAAGTGTAAACAAGTAAATATTTTTAATATTTGATAAAAAGAAACATAAAAAACATGATGTATTGTGAAGAAGGTTATAGACTATCAAACAGCACGCTAAGACCTTAAAAACGGAGAAATTACATTAATTTTATTATTGTGCAGGTAGACCCGCGGAATATCGTATGTCAATGATGTAGTAAAAGCTGTGAAAAATTTTATTTAAAAAAAAAAATACGATAAATTGCCATGATATAATATGTTGATTATTATTTATTATTTTTGCAAAGAAAATATAATCGGTCATAAATATTGAATGCAGCCATAACGTTTGTATCAATAGAGGTATGTAATAAAATGAAACACTCACAGATTTATAGATACATACATTTAATGTACACTTTCAGTACATTTCAGTACGCTGTGCGGCATATCGAATCTTTACGACATCATTAAACATATTTTTATGAGGACACCGCGGTGTAGTATATTATTAGTTCAGGGGAGTTTGCAATACAATCCCGTTTCATTGGTCAGTTATTCGCGAAGTGAACCTTCATCAAAATTGACAACGTGTGGGGCTCATAAAACATTTACGGTGCGATACTGTGACACGCCCGCATCGAATGAAATCACGATAATGCGAGCATTACATAAAATGGCATGCGCTTTTACGTTTAAATTTTATTGTTCAATTTTAACATACGGTTACTCAGAGCTCGCCAGTAAAAAAAAATGCGTAATTTTTGCGTATGAAATAAAGTTATTTTAGTTTTATTAATACAATTCTATTTATTGTGAACAAAAGATACATAAATATAACGGGTGATTTTTTAAGCATTTGGTTTTTCATTTGATAAAAAAATAAACTAGTTAAAAGATAAACCAGCATCAACTCGAGCACTAGAAAACAACATTAGACGTGTTATCCGTGATATTCCAGCCGATATGCTTGAAAAGTACCTCACAATTATTGGACTTCGCATATGGATCATTTAAAACGTAGTGGAGGCAAACATTTGCACAAAATAATTTTTAAAACATAAATGGAAAGTAATGATTTTTTACTTGACAATGTAAATTTTATATTTAAAACTATAAGTATTATGTTTTTTTTTTCAAAATTAAAACCTAACGCTTAAAAAAAATTCCTTACCTATATATTTATAAATTTATTTTTATATCAAAAGATAATGATCGGCGCTTTTCAAATTAATCAGTTCATTTCAATATTCATAGCATTATGCTAAAAATCTCCTCTCTCAATATGTAAAGCCATATCGGGACGGTAACACGACTATATTAAAAAGGGCGGTATCGCTAAATTGCTTTCTCTAAACAAAACATTGGAAGAAGCTGATAGAATGCCGCATTGATTTACCAAATTACTGCGTAATTGAACCGAATTTCTGAGTGAAGCTCATGTAATGAAAGCAGATAAAGCGAAGTGTGGAGAACGAGGGGTTTATTCAATTCGGCCGCGTGCTCAGCTTGACACTGACTTAAGTAGATAGTTAAGATTTAGCCAAGGAAGCACCTCCCGGCGCTCAGTAATGTGTACTCAGAAAGTAGTCTCGCCTCAAGAATTGGACGCTTAAGTACCTTCTGAAACTTGCCACCCATTAGTTACTTCCCAGAACACATTATAGTTTAACTTTTGTTCTTTGCTCACGGAAAACAAATAGGAGCTGGGCAGGTGCTATCAAAATAGCTTTATTTGTTACTTATTGAATGTGTGCTTTTGGAATAACAACTCGTAACTAAGCTCTTGCTGTAATTAACTAAAATCTTCATGAATTTGTGTCTTTTTTATATAGTTAATTTCTTTCGAAAATACACTAGAACTTCCTATAGTATTTTAAAAGTTTCATTTAACGAAGATAAGGGATGATATTTTTTAAAAGTAACGTTTTAAACCACACTTCTCTACAAACATGTAGATATCTCGTGTTTCAATACCAGAACCTTGTCAACTGCTGAAACGTTTCAGTGAAATAACTTCGAAGTAGTAAGACCGTGCACTTTGCCCGATTGGATTTGAGGTGTACGCCAATAAGACCACGCTCGGACCCGATCAAAAGTGAGTAGCAGGTAAAGTTGTGCATACGTAAGGCTCTAAGGGATAAGTACATTCCTACTTAAAGACAATTTGCCAATGGTTTCTGATCAACTATCAAATAACTATTATATAGTACATCTGTTATTCAATTGGAGTAATTTTATAAAAATTATAAAATTTATAATGCGTTAAATGTAAGTTTTTAGTTCATTAAATTTCAATATTTAATAAAAAATATCCTCTCAAAGACAAAGTTAGCTTCATGCATATCTTTACGTAAAATCTACGATTCATATGTTTACGTAAAATCTACTGCGCAAAGTAATCTTTATCTACATAATCAGAATCAGCGAGACGTTGTCAACATAACGTAGCAAAGTGTTCTAGCAAAATATTTTTTATGAACCCTACAAACAAATATAAAACTGTGGCAAACTTCTGAGATATAATATTCTCAATATGGTAAAAGTGTATTAATAACATCGTGAAAATAAATTCTTGGAACCCAAAATGAGTATTTCGTAGATACAATTTACGCATTTGAATAAAGAATTGGATAGCAACAAGCTAATGAAAAAGTCTATTAATCTAAGTTTCTGTAATTTTATTGAAATAAAATACAAAAGAATTTCTATTATTACGAAATATAATATTACAGTTCAAAGATATTAAATTTGAAATAGCTCAGACGATATCACATGAGCTCAGCACAATAGATGGGTTCGAAGGCAATATAATGTATAAAACGAGTATTATTCGCATGATCAAATCTCCTAATAACTTGGATCCCACCGCGTTCAATGTGGCGAGAGCTAATACCGCCTCTCTCAGTCCGTCACTATTGGCTCCACACGACTAAACAATTAACTATAACCTTATCTATTATGCTGTTTAGCTTCTTCTACACAAGTTCAAAAAGCTTTATATCTCAAAAATAATAATATTTTGAATGTTTTATAATGACAATTTTGTAATCAAAGCAAAATTTTATATTATTCTGCAAAATACTTTTTGTTTGACTTGTATTCAGGTATTTTCTAACGTTCCATAGCTGGGTACGCGCCTCCCTTCTAATACGATTGGGATCGGACCATAGTCCACCACGCGGTTTGGCCGACTACACATGTCTTTTGAAAACTAAATGTGTTGGTACATATATTGTATGAATGGTTAATATTTCGAACACGTTATGAGTATTTAAATATAAAAATAATTTTACGACCACATTATATTTATAATGCGTGTATGCGGCACGTGTCATTCGTCACAGATTCTAAGCGTGAAATGACATCGCGTTACTTAGCGGTTTGCGGCGTGTGGCGAGGCGTGGCCGAGACGGGCGCGGTACGAATAGTAGCTGAATCAATTACAACATTATCATGTTAATTAATTATGTTACCGATACGATATTAAATTAAATGTCCGTAATAACAGCAACGATGTATAGAACTACGTATATCCCCTTTAAAAGTTAAAAAGAAATAAAATCAAAGTGCCTGTTTGTAATGCCAAAATCACAGTTTTTACGAAATTCATAAGCAATTACTATTATATAGTTACACGAAAAACATATTTTCAAAACATTTGTCGATCTGTCTGTTCCAGCTAATATCAAAAATGATCGAACTGATTTTGATGGGAGATTCATTGGCATATACCTATTTGATGTTATTACTGGTAACTAAAAGAAGAAACACCTAAACACTAAGGGACGAACCCGAGCAAAGCTACGATGAGTCGCTACTCGCTAGTTCATAACAAATAAAACGAAATTATCGGTGTACCTACTACCTAGTCATGTATATATATTACTTACTATTAGATATACATGTATACATGTAATAGAATAATAATATCTTATCTTTAACAACAACATCATACAATTTCTGGCAGACTCACTTCAAAACTTATTTCAACCGCTATTTATTGATTTTACAAAGCTGTTAATTTAAATTTCTATCAACAAGTAAAATTCAAGTGACTTTTCAAGTACTTAGACGCTTGAATTAAAACAAAGTTAATGGATCTTTAAATTTCGTCGCGAGTGCCCGGACGATTTTCAACTTATTTGTAAGGCAAGGGTGGATACGAATCTTAATAATTCATTTGTTATTGTATAAATGATGGCTGATGGACACTTAAAGTGTACCGCCGTTGTTCCCCGGTTTGAATACAAAATGTCCATTTCCGTCCACGCAATCCTCACATTAAGGGTGTCAGTCAAGAAGCCAGCATTATTGACAGGCGCTGGACTGTCGAGCGCAAGTATTTAATGGAGAATTATTAACAATGAGGCTTAAAAATTTGGAATAAACTATGTTCTTACTAATTTATAAATAATTGTTTAAAAGAAATAGAAATACCTAAACCGGAAAATTTCTGTTGTGAGTGTATTTCCGAATCCTAAATGAAACCGGACCTTAAAAATTAAAGCTGTTTAGGTTTTTCTTTGCTGTGCTGTAACAAGAAAAAAAAACTATCTAGGAATCGAGACCAAATAAGTGTGTTTTCGATAGTACCAACTATACAGTTCTCGCGTATATACTTAATATACATTATACATGTATGAATATGAAAAAAAAATGGTAGCGTAGAAGGTTAACTACTTTATCTAACACAATTTAAGCTAATAACAGTTTTTGTGACACTAAACACGAAAAAAGCTTTCCCCATTTTTAACAGAGCGTAAATGTGTACTCCATGTTACCGCCGCCCTTAAGCAGACATTATTAGGGGGGTGTCGCACAGAGGACATAAAATTTTGTTGCGATTTTTCCTTAATATCCCTAAGCGTAGGTCACGTTGTAAAAGCTAAATAATATAAAGCTTGGGGCTAGGTTACATTATATATATTATATGTTTATATTAATGTATTGTAAATTTAACAATTTCTTAACAAAATATTATTACTTAATTATATGGCGATTTGCGAATATAATTTCAACAAAAAGATACTAGGATAACTTCAACTATGAAGAAACAAAAGCTTTTAGTTCAAATTATTTGAAAATAAATCAAACAAGGATATTTGCATAAATACCTAGTACTTAATTTTAATAATATATTTATCAAGACAATAATATATCAATATCAAGACAAACCGTTTCTAAATAGGCGTTAAACATAACAATGGGACTACAAAGTCCAGAGGTTCTTTTTAATCGTAATTAGCAATATTTGTAGCAGCACAAAGGAGCGCCGCGGGTCAACCGGCTTTAGGACCGACGCACTACAAAGGGCTTAAGGTTTTAGATGTTGCCGCTCAGAAAATTTGTTTCATTAAGCGAACCGGCCCAAATTTTCTTTTCCTTTTACTACCAACGAAATTCCCATAACGTTTACGTTTTATCGGTATCAGTTTAACAAAGCTTTATGATAAAGGGATACTTTATAGAAGCTTATGCTGTGAAATAGATGTAGGTATCGTTAATATATTTATGTTACTAATATATATTTTTTAGTTTAAATATTTTTTCAAAATATGCGGAAATTGTTTAAATGAATAACGTATATTTTATATTTGATAAGAATATATATAATGATATGTTATTTAATTATACTATAATATATTTAAAACGTCGGGAACTAAAAATTAAAACAAATCCGCGACAAAATCCGAAAAGATAGTTTCATCTATAATGTCGAATATTCGCGTAAGCCTAAGAAAGTATTAGTTATACTATAATTAATTAATGAGATATTCTATAAAAAATTGTCTATAAAACGTAACATAATCCCTAAGGAATCAGAACTTCTCGTTTGAAATCTTCTGACAAAGACTGTCTGGACCTAGTCTAGACTATTGCCGACGCGAATCTTCGAAATATAATTTTTCCAAAATGAAAGCATTCTCTGTCTAAGTCAGTAAGTATTTTTATGCAGAGAATACAATAATGAGCTATCTGTATTTATTCTATGTAAAGTATATTACATAGAAAAATATTTGAGTAGTAGAATCCATGGGTGTGTAATATTAGGCTTCATTTAAATATAGGTTAATTTTAACTAAATTTTGAGACAACATTCAGTGTATCTTTTACTATAGATAAATATTTAGTTTTAACGGGAACACACAATAACTGTTTCAGGTTTAGAAATTTATATGGCTCACGCTAATTAAATATTAAACATGTTTAACAATGTTTAGCTTAAAAAGGTTCACGAAAACGTCTTAAATATTAAGCTTGACTCTATCTGTTAAGGTACTATCGCAATGAATATAATATTTAAAACATACCTAGGGGTGCATCACGAGTGAAAAGACGCTAGTGAGTGAAATAATTATTTTTAAATGTATTTATTAGTATTTTACAAATTGTTAAGACGGACTTAGCATTAAAAGTATTCTGTCTATGGTGAACCGATATCTTTTCGTAATCTACTAATAATCGTCTATCTCAGTTCGAAACTTTATTCAGATCCATTCAGCCGTTCTGGCGTAATTATCCATTCAAACTTTCGTATTTTAAATAATAAATAATGGAATTAAAATTGCTTGCGTCTAAATATGTTTATTGGTACTACTATCCAAATCATAACATTACACTTTCATAAATATTATATCCACTTTTAGAACTGCCAAGTTTTACAACAATTACGTCTATGAAATTAGTAGGACGTCGCAGAGAATCAACTTAATAATTCGAATTATCATAAGTATGTTATTCATTTTTTTATATAATTCTTTAATACTTAACATAAATAGCCCCCAATTCACCTTCCCTGTGATATGTATATCCTTTCATTCCTCTTCAATGGCTCCAATTTTCCTCATTATCGTCTTTCCTGTTCAAAGTCCTCCCCTCCCATAGCACTTCAGGCAGCCTTCCATCACGTTTTTGCGTAATATACTCAAGAGCAAAACAATTTATTTACATTCTTACTTACTGTGTATTATTTTCAAACACATCACTTACAGTCTTTTAATTTTTTTTAGTAAAACAGAAAAAAAATTCGACAAATTGTGTCATTTTCTTCAAAATAAATATCTTGATTGTATGAAATTTAATCATATAATGTAAAGTTTATGTTTTACACCCATATGTTTATATAGTACCTTCTATACTTATATACAGTACAACAAGTACAACACTGTTCATTAACTGCACTATTGTCACCCGCTGCGTGTACAGTATTCCACCTCTATAGTTACTGGAAGAGACTTCTTTATCATTGTCTTTACTGTAAAAGTACATTTAAATTATAACAAATTTAAATAAAAAAAGAGTGTTTGTGACACAGACGACAGGAGAAGAATTATTGCTTAATTAACTGATTCGTACATAATTTTAGAGTAATTATAGTAACAGGTAGGGTTACGAAGTTTTATTTACGTAGCACGCGTATGCTCGTAGGCCGTAGCACTATAAACTTAACTATAATATCATATTTTAATGGACAAAAACATAAGAAATACTTTTGAGTTTATACTTTTGCTTTTACACTTTTGGGCAAGACAGAATTGAAAAAAAGATTGTTAATCAGTAGCAAATAGCTTGGACAACACAGCCATAGTAGAAAGATAAAAGGATTGAGACGGCCATCAAAAGCACGCGAAGTGTTGTTCTTGATATAAGAGCGTTAAATAAAAACCTGTTCTCGTGAACAAAGAGGTACGTGAGGCAAATTATTTATGTATTGCCGCGGTCGGTCTAATTACGTGAGGCTTTTGTTCTTGCCCTCCGCTCGCTACTTTTACGTATATAGCCTAGATAACCATAACTGCTATGTAGCAAGGTAAAGATTCAGCCACTTTGTAAAGCTTTGAGCGAGCAGTTAACTGAGGCTAATTGTATAGTAAGAAATTGAATTAAGGTTACCCATTACAGTGAATGAGGATCAAATTTAATAAAGTAGCTATAAATTATGTTAATCGAAAGTATATTTGATTCTCTATAAAAGAATTTTTAAATGTCTAAAATATTCAATATTTTAAAATTCAATTCATTCAATTCTGAGGCGAATCTATTCATTAAATGTTTTTTGGAAAATGTTATTGAAATATAGAATTTTTGTCTGTCTGCGAACTTATCACGAGAAAACCACTGGATTGATTTTCATGAAATTTGATACAACGATAGCTGATTATCCGAGTCAATATATGGAACATTTTTTACTGAGAATTGGGAAGCCGTGGGGTTCAAAAACTGCAAGAACTATTTTATAGACAATATAAATAACATCTTTTTATTCCGTAAAATAATTAATCAATATTACCTTAAGAGAAAAGACGAATTTCATACATCAGATATCGAGGTATAGTAATAGTCTACTTTACACTGCAATTTACAGTGTATAAAGGTTATATCTAATAGAAAAAGGTGAATCCTTTTTATACCAAAATATATTTTTCATGCACTAGATTTGGCAATATTTACAGTCGCAGTAAGCAAAAAAATAATACATATTTAACTAAGGGCTTTACATCCAATACATTTATACATAGTTTGTTTTATGGTGTCATTTATATGGTTTTATACTTTATTTCACATAGCATTTGCTCGGTGTTTTCGTCAAAACGCCTTTGCTTTCCCCAGGGGCGAGATAAGTTTTGCAATAAGGCGGGAAAGAAGAGGCATACGATATTCACGTGTAATAAATATTAGAATAGGTGCAGTGATTGCGCTCAGGTGTCGACGCAGCTATAAGCGTTACTTGCCGACTTTTTTATTTTCCAGTTGAATTCGTTCATATTTGATCTCTCGCTTCGTAAAAATCTTTTTAAACCAAACTGGATTCGAGTAAAAAAAATGTATATGTTCGTTTAAACTTATTTAGATATTACTTATCATATTTTGTAGCAACATGATGAATAACATGGCGACTGACATTTTATTAATTAAACAATTTTTTAATCAATTTGAATTACATGTTAATGTCAGCCATCATAAGTCTATATATGACGGTTGACATGAAGAAAATCTGTGTAATGTATGGTTGTGGAGAGTGACTGAACGACAGCGAACAGAGCGTGAGCGATTGTCACACGAGTGATGCGCGAAGCGGCGGAGGGCCCGCAGAGCCCTGCGGGGGCGGCCCCCCTCGCGCCGCCGTTATCGATTGCCCCAGTTGAGAGCGGGGCGGAAGTAATGATAGAACGAGATGCAACCACTGCCCGATCCGATGGCCAACTCCGCTGGTAACTGTATAGTGCACTACACAAATATTGTTCGAGATAATATTTAATCTTTCCTTTCTTTCCTCTAATATAATTCTGGATAACGCTCCTTGAAAGAGCTCGCGATAGCGGTATTACGAAGACTGTCTAGGATTTTATATTCAATTAAAACAATTGCTTTTTCAAGTAGTAATAATTCTATTTGTTTCCTTTCTCTGATGTTCATATTCTGGATTGTAGCATATTACTGGGAACTTTGGACCATCAAAGAAGAAGCTCGCAAAGTCAAGCGTGTAAGTGACATCCTGCTTATATCCATCTGAACAGATCCCGTAATAGCTTCCTCAATCTCGTCGTCAAAGTTCTCATAAGACGCTTCTTAACTAAGGCGTTAAGGAAGATAGTTAGTAAGAGGCCTTCAGCAGGGTCTTAAACTTGCTTGAAACTTGCGTAACTCGATCGCAACGATCCGGCGAGAACTGAGCATCTATGCGACGATAACTGATAATATGTAATTAGCATCACAATTTAATTACTTTAGATTATACCCAAAACATATTTCAGTATAACTAACCTGTAACCAGTTTCATGTATGTACTTTTCATTAAGAAAATATGTCCTGAAAGTTTATTTAGAAATGAATTTGAAAATTGTTTACGTATGTTCGTAATAAATCTAAGTTTATCTGCTTAAGTGAAATAGCGTTTCGTTGTCCATCGTAAACCAGAGTTCATAAGCTATGATGTTACGGACTCCCAAGCCCATCATCAGTTATATCGATTTTACGATAAAACGTCCGACAAGCGAGTGTCTCCTTCACGCGGTAAATTGCGATAGAATCTGAGCCGACGTTCACATCCAATGATAATAAAGAGTAAAAAGAGTCGTCGTTTTAATGTTCACTTTATGGGTACTTCCGGAGGTTCGTAAGGTTCAGGATGCGGCCAGATATATAGCTGCTGTAAAAAGTTTCCACCAATAGCCGCTATCCTCAGTCGTCGACTTTGACATCGTTTTCATAATGCGAAAGTGATCTATAAAATAAATTTAATGATAAAAAATACTAACTTCAAACGACGTTGCAGAATCCAGGATTAAAGCCTATGACGGCGATTACACGCTTGCTTCATTTCTATAAAACCCTTTCAATATTATCAATTTACATCGACAATCTACTCAATAAATTGTACGGCGTTTCTTGTAAACGGAGTCAATGTCGTAAAGCGAAGTCTTAGTGAGGGAAGATAAGTCGGTAAATAAACTTGAGAATCCAATTAAGAAATGAGCGGGGAATGGATTTATTTAAGATTACTTCATCGGTGTACATTGTTGTAAGACTTTTTGCTTGTCTCTGTTGTTTAGGTGTATAATTTTTATTCAATTTCCTCACTCAATCCTACGGACTTTACCAATGTTGAGAAGAACGTGTGTACACTGTACATATGTATGTACATTGTACTAGGTAAAAGAAGATCGTGAATCTTTATAAGGGGACCAAGAATACCTAATACAATGTAATTATTGGGAGTAAAAGTAGATTAAAATATTCCTAACTTAATAACCTCATCTTTTCCGGGCACAATATCGGTAGCTTGTAGCAGCGGTAGCACAGTATTGGTGCAAACCAAAACAATAGTCTTTATAAGTATAGAGACGTAAATAATAAATAAACGATGCTGAAATAAAACCTCGAATAAAAGCGAAGCTTGTTTACATTTCATACTTATTGTCTTACTTTTGTGTACAAATCAGAAAAACGGAGCAAGCGCCTTTTCTTCTAATGATAAAAATTGGAGCGGGCAAACAGTGCTCTACTACGAATTGTCGGATAAAATATATGTATGTCTCTTCGCAATATTTTGAACAATGTAGGACATCTTTATCACGGGCATTGGAAACCTAGATACTCGAAAGTAACACGTAGTTGTTGTATATTTTTTTATAATTATTTGACAAGAAAACATCAAAAAACGTTTTGCAGGGAAATCTAATTGTCTTTAATCTTTTCGCAGATGTTTTTAAAAGTCTGCTAAATGTTATTATATTTCTTATCAACTATATTAAATATTAAACTTTGTACCTAAATTGTAGTGCAGTGAAAGAAAGCGTGGAGACATATTATGTATTATACACGTAGCTTTTTTAAAGCATGATTTTATATTTGAATGTTTAAATTACGTGACTCATTTATACCTCACGGAATTTTATTTTGGCTAAGGTGAAGCCTGAGACTTTGTGTATTGCTTGTCTGAAACTTCTGCCTTACCGTACAAAAAAATTACATTTAAAAATATGGACTATTAAAAAGTTCGTTATTAAAATAAATTTCAAATGGCCTATAATAAATTAATAAATTAAATTTCAAATAACATAGAAAATGTCAAAAAAATATGTGAAAAAATATTATTTGATTAAAACTTAGCGTTATGCTTACCATTTTCCTATATTCGTAGAATCTTAACAATAGCTTTATAATATCATCTCCTTTTATTATTATAGTATGACTATTTTTTAACTTTTAATAAATTATATGAATACTTAGACTCGTCTCCAGCAGTGGAACTTGGGAATTTAGACAACAAATTTTAACAGGACTTTCTGGATAGAAATAGGATAAATTGTAATATATTATTGATTAGAATTACATACCTCGCATATGCAAGCCTCCTACTAATAATATATAAGTTTAAATGACTTATGATATGAAATCCTCGTATTTACTACATAAAATATTTAACGGTCACACTTTTTTTGTCATATCCTTTCCCGTCAGGAAACATGATTAATTAGCTTACATAGAAAGTGAAGAAGCAAGTCATTTTGTTATAGGTGATCCCTGGGTTCCAGGCGCGTATTTCCTCGGGCCATTAAAATTTTACGAGTGAACTGGCGAAATGAATACCAGAATTAGGTTAAGGAGTACACAGGCTCGGCTCGCGTGACGTTTGCTTTGTAATAGAATTAATATTGAAAAATAATCTATCAGTGCATTTCCATTTTTATTGTTCATGATGGTACTATTAAAAAGGGATTAGTGAGCTACAGGTTTTATCAGGTTATATATATTATTGTATCGTTGTTTTAAAATTAAAAGACAATAAAAAAAATAAGATATATAGGAGACATAAATAACTTTATATCAGTTCACATGAGTTATTTACACTAACTATGCATTTAACTTTGTATACGCAAGAATATAATTAAGAAATTATAAGTTAAAGGTACGTCATAACTATTTTCTTTATATCACAGTGAAATATGCTAATAGATTTTCCACCTAGGCTTTTCTTAATATTCAGAGCACGAACGCATTTCTTTGTTTCTCTTTCATATAACGAGATATTGTGATTCCGCGCCATTACGACACCGCGTATACGCGAATATCCAACGTAAGATACACGTTTTCTTATTAAGAAGAAGCAACCTCTGAATAATAATGTCAGAGTTATTGGTATTGATTTTCTCATCTTCGCCTCCTTATGGACTCTGAATTTGAGTGACTGGAGCTTAATTGAAAATTATGAGTAAACATATTTTACGTGTATCTTTCATCTTGAAAATCTTTCTTTTGATAGAAATATGCGATTGTTACATGCATACAGCCATTTTTAATTCCCACTGCTGCATACTGACCAGCCAGCCCCCTCAATACGAACGGGATTAAAATATTGGAGGGATGGACTCCACATACCTTTGAATATCTTGCTACATTATCTTAAACATACAAATGATTGACGTATGAGAATATCGAGAGGTGCAAGACCGACCTGAGAGAGAGAAACTTAAGTTCAATTTTATTAAAAATTACATTGCTTCTAACTTTTTTAATAAATAATCTTCGCTTAATGTGCATATAAACGTTCCTTCTAAATTTTTGTATAATTTAAGCTATCTTGCTTGGGAAAGACTGAAAAAGTTTAGAAAGGTCACTTAGCAAACTTTAAAGCTTGATATTTTAAAAAAAAGACTTTCTTTATAAAGCTCTATTCCTTTTAAAGTAAAGCATTTTATAAAATAATGTAGATTTTTTTCTTTTAATACAAAACATACTATTAGCGGTTTAATATGAATTAAGTACTTCACTGTTCACGTCTGTTTCACGAACAAATCATTTTAATAGGTTTAATTTAAATAAAATATTGAAAATATTTAAGTAACATAATCAGACAAGCAAGGGTGAAATACTATTTTATTTGCACCCTCAGATTAAAATTAATTTTCGTGCGGAAGCTTCAGATCGCACGCGTTGACGTGGCTCCCTTTCATTGTCTGCAATTTTAATTTTGGCTGACATGAATATTTTAAAGCGTAATTACGTTGTGTTTTTGTCCTCTGATTGTTAAGAGGAGTTACTCATATGTTATATTACTCTTATTATATCGGCGTATTCATATAATTAAAACATTTTCATACACAATTATTTACAATTAATATATTAAAATATTTAAAATTCAAAAGTACGTAACATTCGATATGTACCGTCAACAATTTCCAAACCAATTTAATGTATTACAACAATTCGATACATGGAAAAACAGATTAAGTCTAAACATACTGTAACAAATCAAAACATATCCGCCTACATCGGTATGAGTAACGTTATAAGAAAAGGCGAAAGTAATATCGTCACGATTTGGGTTTCAATACGATAATAGCATGTAAAGACCAAAATAGGGGGGAGATAAGGCAATCATTTTGTATCACATCCGGGATACGCGTCAGATAATTTTCTTTAGATAAAATATTAGATATTTCGTAAATCATGTGTCAATACATGAGAATATAACATTTTCCTCTGACAAACATGAGCAGCCAATTATATTGTGCTACTAAAAGTACTCTTCGCTCCAACATATCGATGACATAAAAGTATGTTTTATTTATATAGTAGGTTAAGTATCTATTCTTCTGATCATTTGCTTTATCATTTTTATTTATTACCAATACCATTAGCGGTTGACCTTTGTGTAGGTATTTTTATTTCATTCACAATCAATATACAAGAAATCCGCTTGATATAATACTTAGAAAGTATTTTAGGATATCTTTAAATAGTCTCAACCAAATAATCCAGACAGTTTATCACCCACGTAGCAAGTGTCGAGTAAACGTCTAATTAATTTGAGAATATAATTTTGATAATTTTTATAGTTTAATTTCGATGTTACAGTAACGTAGTATTTTAATAAGATGTATAATTACATAGCTAGGTACGAGTATGTGACGTAGTAAAAAAAGATCTAACTCTATAATAAAAAGCTATATTACAATTTTCTCTTCATTCCAGGTGAACACTGAAAGCCTGTTTCCGGCGGGAATTTAACACGGAAATGTACTACCTGCGAGGACAAAAACGCGAGTTCAGCGTAAGCCAGTTTGCGGAAGCTGTGCCGAGATGTGACAAGTCTTTCTTCCGATATCTTACTATTCTTTACAAATATATTCAAGCGTTCCTTGAAAATTCTTCCATTACCTACAGCTTAAAATACCCATACTTTTAGCTATTAAAAGGAATTTGCAACAAAGAATTCCTATTCCCGCGAAATGTTACGTCTATTATATTCTTGGTTGGCAGTTATTACTGGTAGTTACTAGGATAAAAGATAAAGGAGATCACGCGATTCATTTCTCTAATTGCATCCAGGGGCGTTTTCGTCTGGTCGCTGATGAAACGAGACAATTTAAAAACACAGACAACTATAAAACGGATATCATATTTCAAAAGGGCAGCAAATTATTACGACTAGACTGATTTTTTCACCTGTTCCGAACCAGTGTGCGCTGTTCATTGCATCTGAATCTAAGTAAGCACCTGAAAATACGATTCAGTTTTATTGGTCTTAAAATATATTAAAATTAGTTATGATATTCTTGAGTTATAATGTTATATTAACAGAAAAACTACCTTTACAAAAATAGGCGCTTTTTAGGTCAGATTGTAGATTACGAGTTTCTTATTACAAAATGACGTGAAGTAAACAAAGGCAGGATAATGTTACGCATCAATGGAACCCCTTGTGGCATTGGGTGTCAGCCAGTGATTCAAAAAGAGTCACTCGGCCTTACGAGTGTCCATTAACGAGACTCTGAATACCGTGTAAGAGTATATGTTTGACGTACGACCTGAACTCTGGAAAGTGAGTGCGATAACGACGCTTCCTTTAGAAATATTCTTAGGTGCGTTTATTCAGGTTTCTCGTTACATAGATTGTTAGGTTACTTTCAAATATCTTTCGAATAACGTCTAGTTTTCAAAATTTTTCCTTTTACTTTCTATAGAAATGTAAGGATTAACCATAAGCTACTGTGGATATGTATGATAAAAATATTACTAATTAAATTAAATATAAAATAAATGTTTTACTAACATAACCCAGAAAAAAAATGTTAGTTTTTGTAAGTTCTTTTATTTAAAAATATATTTATTTGATTTTGAATAATTGAAAAAGATATCTCAAAGATAAATGATCCTATATATAGGTACAGACAAAGAAAGAGCTCCTCAACCGTAAAACTGAGAGAAAACCTGAGTATTTATAATCCACTACGTCCACAATTAAGGTTTAAAATACAATCTTTATCAAAAAACATGCTAATCGAAAGTCAACTCTTTAAATTAAGGCAAGACTTTATAGTTAAAAAAAATTATGCAACTTGGTACAAAAAGTTTAACTTTACATAAATTAAAAAACGATTTTTAATGTCTAATTAGTGCAACAATAGTTATACCTAAATGTAGCAATTCTGTAATATTTTTGTCCACCTCATTGTACGCTCTATGGCACAGATTGTGTGTGTCAAGAAATTAACTAGAGTTTTTAATTATTTGCTCGTTCTGTAAGAATAGCAGCTAGCAATGCAATTTTGATGATTTGTGGAGTAAGTACTTACATTCCATTATATTTTTTACTAGCTGACCCGGCAGACTTCGTACTGCCTCAATCGATAAATAAAAGACCTAAACTTTTTTTTTTCATATTTATTCATCTTTTAAATCTTCTTTGGACTTCCACAAATTATTCAAGAGCAAAATTAGCCAAATCGGTTCAGCCGTTCTCGACTTTTAGCGAGACTAACGAACAGCGATTCATTTTTATATATTTGGTGTTTTGTTCTATGAATACATAATTGTCAGAGTACATATCTTTCACGAGACGGATAGCCTGGGAATGCTGCAGGTTTTAGACAATAATTATTGTATAAGGTGCACCATACATAAAATATATGGATGTGCAAGTTAATTATTTCCTACAAACTATTTCCTAGAATATATAAGTTTCATAATAAGCAAACTATAATAAAATGCAGTAGAAGAATCGCGTTGTTAGTAAATGGCGCAGTCACAAGTGACATGTTCATGCCGACAGATAGCGACTCCATTCAGAAAACCCGCTGGATTCATCCTTTCAGTGCTTTACTCAGATACGACAGTTTCACTCGCAACAGATTGTTGAGTGGCTCCCAATCGAATGTATTGCGCTATACGACTATTTGGTATGGTAATTAACAATTATACAATTTTAATGCCAATTGCTCGTTATATCATAAATAAGTAAATATGTTAATCACAATCAATACAATTTAAGTGCCATTGTTTTCCTTGAAGTATTTGTCAATGTTTTTTGTGAAGGAAATGTTTTATTATATAGGTATTAATTTGATCGTAAAAAGAGAAAAAAAAGATCAATTTAAGAATATTAATTATTAAATTTTTGTCTACAATATTAATTATATACTGAAAAAGAAGCAAGTATCTGATCTTTATTAAATAAAGAAAAAATCTTTTAATCATTTATAGCTATGCTTGGGATTTCTTTGACAGACAGAGTCATTGCTCCAAGTTGAATTAGTACCTAAGCTAAAGTTTGCGACGAAAATGTCTGATACGGCTGTCGATTCTATGATATATATACTTACATTGTATACGTGAATTTGAAAATCAATTATTCAGTCACTTATACATACAGCAAATTGACTCGACCAAATCGGGTAATGAAAAATACTTCTTGACTCTGAATTAATATAGTTTTTTTTAAGGCACTAAATACTATATTAATACTTGTATGTATAACTTGGTGTTTATAGATTGAGATAGGCTTACAATTACGATAATAATTATTGTAGTTAAATTTGCAATATATATGTAAATTTAGTTTAAATTTTTACCTTAAAGCAGAAAGGAGATAATTTCTACATTATAATAATGGCTGAGGAGCGGAAGTACAAAACATTTAAGGATCTGTGGTGGCTTGATAAGCTCTATTACCGTTACGTTACCTCCGGTTTCCTAAGGTAGTTCAATGGATATGTTACGTGAACACTAAATGTTCGTTTATTGTTTTATCTTAAGCGTTCATTTAATACTAGAGGGAAAATGGCTTTAGATGGCTTGAATACTTTTAATTATTAAATAATATTATTATGCGTCATAGAATAGAATGAAAAGTAGCATATTTTAGTATACAAACAAAACATATTTATGTCAAAGGGTCTAGCCGGATAAGCATAACGAATCTGCCCCCAAATGGGAACCTTTATCGAACCTTATGTTTTAATATCTACTTGATTTATAAATACGATTGATGTACATATCGCGACCAGATTCCGTTTTGAACCTGAGATATGGGAAATAATAACCTTTCGCATGACTATTTTTCAAAGTAATATATCTCAAAAACTGATTACGCTAGAGAAGTGAGACTAATGCGAGGCTTTAGGTTACATTGCATACTATATCATATATTTTTTATAAATTTTTAGAGCCATTTTTTTCTAAAAAAAATGAAAAAATAAACAAAAAATATTTTTTATTTTTGTGTTTTCTGAGAGTTACAATCACAAAAAAAATATATGTTGTGCTTCTTTATGTGCACTATTACTCATAAAAATTACGTACCAAAAAAGTTGGTGTAACACTTCGAAAAAAAATTAAATGTGATGTACGCCTTATAGTACACCGTTGTAGTAAAAGGCCCACAACAATGCACAAGGCACCAACTTATTTTAGAACATAGGTAATCATTTTTAAAAGATAGAATAATTGTTCAGAAAGAGAAGAAAAGACAACCAGTATACATTTTTAGTATTAACACCACTTATATTCCTTTACGTGTATAATCAAAATATAAGAAACAAAAAATATAAACAATCGTCATTGTTGTAATTAATTTCAACTCGAATACTTTTAGTTGCAAATAATTTGGGTAAGCCTCACCAGAACGCACAATTTAGGATAAAGTTCGTCCTTATGACAAATCTTCTAATATATAAATATCTAGTGTCACAGTGTTTGTTATCGAACTCCTCCTAAACAGCTTGGACGATTTTAATGAAATTGTCTGTGTATATTTGGTAGGTCTCAGGATAAGTCTTAGACTATTTTTTAATCCCCTAGGTGATATGGGTGGCCTTATCCTCCATATCTTTTTAATTTTTAGGGTTCTGTAACTCAAAAGGAAAAAAACGGAACCCTTCTTAATTTTTAGACCAAGATTTTAATTTTTATATATTTCTACCACCAATCCCTATATAATAATTAATAATTATTAGAACGCGGGCGGAGCCGCGGGAATTGCTAGTAATAATTAATAATAGCTGCTATATGAGAACAGCAGCAGTTGTCATTGGGGCAATAACAGCAATAACAGATAATATTGTTGTAATTATTACCATTGGAGATATAGTGAATGTAAATACGATAGACTTTGCATAGTTGTACTTAGTGATAGTGATTTTACGAGTACATATGAATGGTGATTATATTGAAATTCAATTTCAATAATTAAGTGTACATTCGCTTTGTATATATAGTTAAGTTTACTTGTAATTTCCTTTATTGTTAATTAAATTAAAATAAAATAAATACTTAGGGGGGGGCTTCCATATATGTGAAGTAAAATTAAGGCATGTGATTACAACAATATTCTCCGTTATTGCTGTTATTGCCAAAAAACAACAGCTTAGTAGGACGCTGTTCTCATACAGCAGCTATTATTATTTATTATTTGTCATAAGGACGAACTTTGTCCTAAATTGTGCGTTCTGGTGAGGTCTACCCAAATTATTTGCAACTAAAAGTATTCGAGTTGAAATTAATTACAACAATGACGATTGTTTATATTTTTTGTTTCTTATATTTTGATTATACACGTAAAGGAATATAAGTGGTGTTAATACTAAAAATGTATACTGGTTGTCTTTTCTTCTCTTTCTGAACAATTATTCTATCTTTTAAAAATGATTACCTATGTTCTAAAATAAGTTGGTGCCTTGTGCATTGTTGTGGGCCTTTTACTACAACGGTGTACTATAAGGCGTACATCACATTTAATTTTTTTTCGAAGTGTTACACCAACTTTTTTGGTACGTAATTTTTATGAGTAATAGTGCACATAAAGAAGCACAACATATATTTTTTTTGTGATTGTAACTCTCAGAAAACACAAAAATAAAAAATATTTTTTGTTTATTTTTTCATTTTTTTTAGAAAAAAATGGCTCTAAAAATTTATAAAAAATATATGATATAGTATGCAATGTAACCTAAAGCCTCGCATTAGTCTCACTTCTCTAGCGTAATCAGGTTTTGAGATATATTACTTTGAAAAATAGTCATGCGAAAGGTTATTTTTTCCCATATCTCAGGTTCAAAACGGAATCTGGTCGCGATATGTACATCAATCGTATTTATAAATCAAGTAGATATTAAAACATAAGGTTCGATAAAGGTTCCCATTTGGGGGCAGATTCGTTATGCTTATCCGGCTAGACCCTTTAAGAGATACTACGCGCTAAACAATCGCGTCGTTGAATTCATTATAATATTATTATAGTAAAGCATAATTAAGAAATAAAGTAAAAATTATTCGTTCTTTGGGAAAAGAATATAAAATATTGGCATTTTTGTTTATTATTTATTAGTTTTTTAATTAAGCTGTGATGTAAAACGTAGACGACATTAACAAAGAGTATTGAGACTATAAAGTGATAAAAATAAAGTAAAACAGCGATGCCTCGTCATGTCGGTTCCAACACCCACCATTAGTTTACATACAAATAGGCGTCGTTTTACATAATCCGCCCTATATGACGGTGGTAATTTGTTGCAAACCGTCTGGATAAGCAAATTGATCGCATCTCTCAATAAATATTCAATACCATCTCCCTTTTATAAAAATTTAAAACCCCTTTCTTTGCATTTACATAAATATGCAGCGTATTTTTATTTTGAGGAGACTTTATAATCAGCGATTCGATAGAAAAGTATTCTATTAAATCTATCATTATACAAATAATTTAAAAAACAGAATATAAAAGTACTAGTTGTACATTAATCTCATTGAAAATTTGACGACACGTTTTACTTAGGGTACGCGGGTTTAAATCCTGCTAGAGGCATTCATTTGTGTGGATGAGATCTCTAGATGTGCTAATTATATTTATTTATTTAATAAATAATATACAATATTGTGGAATATGAACAGAAAAGAGGATGTTGGAGTGGGGAAAAAACTATAAAGTCGATGCATAACCGGCATCGGGGGGTAGTTGTATCTTGACGCTTGTCGTGGTAGTATTGTTAGATCGTTACTCTGTTGGTTTATTTCTTTAAAATATCATTGTTGGTAGCTTAGTTGTCTTTTTGGTTAGTTTAATTGTGTTTTAGCGTTTTCAGATACTTACAATAAATTGAGGTCGATTTAGTAAGCTTGTTTTTTTTAAAAGAAGCTCACTTCTGGTCTAAATTCACAAGAATATATACCTATACAATATATATATCTTTCAATTGTTCTTCACCACACAGTGGCAAGCCAATATGTGGTGAAATTCAAGCGGGTGTATTGAAATGTAAATATGAACGTGTGAGCAGAAACAAGCGGCTAACGAACGAAGTAAAGCAAAGTGATTTGAGTACAGCACGACAATGCACCAAAAACCGCGACGTACATAAAAAAAGGAACAGCTACGAACTAAATTCTGTCGCGCGTGTTCTAGCGCTGAAAATGATTTTACATGCGAAAACTGAATGTCCAAGTTCCAAAAATGTACCCAGGAAATTCTTAGATACGTATTGATACAACCTTATTTATTTGTCAATGAATAAAATGGATTTTTCAAATGATTTTATTCATACATTTTCATGAATATGAATAATATTTCGCCTTTAAAATACTAACCACTATAATCCAAGAAAAGTGAATATTCAAAGTTCTCACTCTTTGTATCATATTCAACTCAGAATTGTACCTTCACAAAGGCCTCATCATTTGAATGCTCGCGAATGTGTTCTCGTTACAGTCTACAGAGTAATGCATGCGTAGGAGAATGATAGAATTAGATATTTTGAACCCTATGCCGTGAATAATAAGAGTTGATGCACTTTAGAGATGTAAACGAAAGTATGTTACAAAAACCTGTTAAAGTCAGCGCTCGCGACGCCTGCAAGTGGCGATATTTGAGTCTTACTTGAGTATATTCGTAGCTGCTTTTGAAGGTGAAACTTATGCATTTTTTGCTATTTTTATGAAATGTTAAAAGTAAAAAAATATCTTGACATAATTATATAAATATACAAGTACGTTTATCACTAACATACGTATTAAATTACTAAAAAATATTATATACCTTACCTATACCTATTTGATTAGTTAAATCCGATGCCGAATTAAAAAACAACACTTCCTACAATATAATTTATTAGTTAATCGCGAAGAATTTATTTGCTGTTAAATATTTATCTATATTTGTAGATGTGCCGGGGTTCGCCAAATTATCAGTGAGGAGTGAGGACATTCAAGCGAGGTGGCTGGCACGTGCGGGGCTGGTTGGCTCCGATCGTACGCGTCACTATTTTACATATAAATGGACCTCGCTACATAATCCGTCTAACACAATGGCTTTAATTTGTGCCATCTATGTGTGCGTAAACAAATGAAATCTGAAATTGGTCGAAGGTACGATGCGCGGACTGAATTTCCATCTTAACATTCGTGCTATCGCAATCTATATTCATTATAATAACGGGAAAGATATCAACATAATGTTCAAATGTTAGCTCTACTCCCGTGAGCCAGTAACTACGGGTGTTGTTTAGTTTGACTGAGCAAACAGAGAAGTTAAATTAGTATGAGTATCTCCGAATGCAAATCCTGAGCGGAGAAGTAGGAACGTGGCACCTGCGCTGACAGTTTGTGTAATAGCTCGGAACCACCGAATTAATTTACAAAACTCCGAGCTGTCTCGCGCAAAACAGCTTTTGATATGTAGTAGTTTGCTTGCATTCTACTGGAAACTGTGTCGATGTTTAGTCATAAAGATACAATTAATTATATTTTATAAAAAAAATATTCAGTTAATAGCTATAATATAAACTATGAAACTGAATATAAGTCGCAAGAACAAAACAAAAAATATCATGAAGGTGACAGGTCCTAGATTATAAATAAAATCCATTTTATAACTCACGTTGCTGCCCTTTGTACTGCAATTTTTGAGGCGCACTGTATGTGACACTTAGTCATGCTGTGAAAAGAACACAAACGAACTCCCTAAATTCATTTTCGAAAAGCCTTTACGAACTGCTTTGTTAAGTAAACTTATCTGAAGTTATATAATTTAATTTTGTTCAGATCAATATAAAAATACGAAATAAATTAGATTACCAATTGACATTTAAGATTCATCATTCATCATGAGATTCATCTTTTATATAATTAAATAAAGAGAGGTTGTTGGCTTGTATTTGTAAGATGCAAGAATATAGGAGCTTTTAAATTGTGAAACATTTTGTGTTTTACATACAACCACGATTCACGAATGAAACACCACAGTGAAATTCGCGTTTGAATATAAATAAAATGTCTGTTGACTTTTTGAATTAACAAGTAATAAAAGTAGTACGTACATTTCAATATTTTTACTAGTACACTCGAACTGTACCTATAGGCAAATAAATTCATGAAAAAAAATATGAGTTTGCAATATTACATACTTATTACATTTTACAGTCAGGTGTTTTTATGACTTATTGTGAATGGTTTCTCGTATCACAAAAAAAGTAAACTAATTATTTTTCATCAAAGCCGTATAAAAATGAATCAAATTTTGACTATCAAATCGAATAGCTTAGGTACGAAATTACAATGTTTACAATTTTCACATAACAGTGCCGCAGACACGCCAAACGTGTTTGAGCGTTATATGGGCGGCATGGCCATCTCTATGAACTTGAAAATTTTTATGGCGTTAAATGAGTAAATAATTACTTAGATATTTTTTCACATTTTAGCATATACCTACATCCACAAGTTATGAGGAACTCATTTCAACATCCAGATACATTCAGTTTTGTACAAAACTAATATCGAATGGCAATAGTGCAATGAACAGGCAATTAGTAGTTTGAGTACCAAAAGTGGCCTATGTCAATTATCATGCCATTTAATATATTATCTATGTGAAAACTTTTATCGACACGCTGCTGAGTAGATGCGTGAAACCAATAGAAGAATAGACATTATTTCCGTTATTAATTATAGTAAAAATAATAATAGTTAAGAAAATTAGTTTTATTTATTTTATGCTACGGGCCATTGTACTCGCTAAAGCGATAACTTCGTAGACGTTTTCTTACCTTTGCATCCAATTAAAACGCATCTACCCTCTTATTATCTTAAAAGCACTGGATCCGGATAAGCATCAGCATATTTAATAAGAACGGTCTCCAGCGGTGCCGCAAACAACTTTGAAACTGGCCGAGCCGCGCAGTTGGTGATGACATCTCTTTGAAGATAAAGACGCAGAATAATCTACATTTTCCGACCAGAATATTTGACAGTATGTTTTACCTGTCATATCTGAAAATTAACTTTTAATGGCATCGAAAATAAAGTTTGCAACAAATTTTGATTACTTGCCAAAAGATACGACCGTATTCTGATTTCATTATTCAGATTGAAGAAACTCTATAAATATTTTTCTAATTTAAATGTTTTTAGATAAAGGCAAATTGATGATATAACTTTTCAAAATTGTAAAACAACATTATTTTTTTAGGCCAGATTCTTCTTATAAACGTGTGCTCGTATAACAAGTAGTAAATGTGAGTCAAAGTAAAAATATGATAGCATAACAACGTGAAAATAGTACACTAAACTTCTCTCGCCTTTCATATTCAATCATGGCAATTTTATGTACTCGTAGGTACGAGTATGTATGACGCATGCAACGAAATTTAAGTAAACAATAAATGATTTCTTAATAAAAAAATTTTTTTATAAAATCTGCGATAGAATATTTGTATCAACGCTACTATAATACTACTGTCACATTAAGGTTTGTTTTGCTAAACTTAATCTAAGCCTCTTCCTACTCAGCTATCCCATACCTATTATGTGCATGATATACCTATTATGTAAAATTCAAAAGAAAGTACTTATAGCATCAGAAGTGCTTTAGCAAAAATAAATTTATTATCATCCACGATTATGATTTTTCATTCACAATTCAACAATGACCCATCATAAGATAAGTACATAGTTTCTGCCATAATCCCTCGACCGTAAGGGTGCGGTCACACGCACGAGTCCAATATTCACTCGTAGCACAATAAGCTAAGTCCTCACCGATAGACAAGCTTTTAATAATATTTTGTGGCGCAATATTGCAACAATAGAAACAACATCTGTTATTTTTTCTGTATTGTAGACAATAATACTAGAATACCATTAAATCAAATCTTAAATAACATTTTATTTTATTTATAAATTAATATCATAATTACAATAACACCTATAAAGTAGTCAAATTCATTTTATGTTAATGCTGATTAGTTTTCAATTACTCGATACTGCGAATTTCTAGTACACAGTCAATAAGCATAACTTCTGTTCTGAAACAAGCCTCCTGAAAGTATAGAAGTGTGCGAGAAAATGAATATAAATGGAAACTTTTGAATATTATATACCTAATTGACCGACTAAAAAATACTGGTTATATTTCACACTCGTATATTTATGTATGTCTAGTATCTCTACATATTATAGCTATAAAAATATCCTATTGAAAACTGTCGAGCTTTAAGTTATAACAACAAAAAGATTTTGCCTTACATTATGAATGAATTTATATGATGCATTCATGTTTTAACATCTAAAGTTTGACACGAAAATAATCTTTTATCTATTTACTATACATAGAAACATCAAATACGTCAAATATAAAGAGAAATTTGTCACTATGATTATGTCAAACACAAAAATAATCCCGTCATCTATTTGGACATGACGCACCCTTGCAATTCGCGACTTGCAAATTTAGGGAAGGATACCCGAAAGCTATGAGCTTAGATTGCGGCCACTGAATGAGCGTAAATCTCATAAAATTAAACTAGGATAAATTTTATTACATCATAGTATATAATAATATTGCTCGTTGGTCAGAGTATGGTACACGCAACTAGACTATTATTTTGTCTTTCAAATGTTAATAACAGTTTTGAATCTAAGATTTTTGGGGAAACTTTCCACATTTTAAACATTTCCTATATAGATTAAAAATTGGGAAATTCCAGAGAATGTTGAACGACCCTAAAGTTCACAAATTGGACAATACAACATCCAGTACAGCATGCAGTTAGGTAGTTTATTATAGTAAATACTAGCGACTCGCCCTCACTCCGCTCCTGTTCGTTCTTAGATGTTTTAATAATTAGTATAGATTTCTTAGAAACGAGATATTTTCCCGTAGACCATGTTGACTCCGATAACCAGCTATAATAATACCAAATTTTATCAAAATCTGTCTCGTGATGAGTCTCGTGATGCGTTCCCAGACAGACAGACAAAAACTCTAAGAATTGTAGATTGACTCTCTGTATAATAGAGTAGATAATAAATATTTCATTAACATTTTCCAAAAAGTATTTTTTGTAAATATTTGACTCAGAATTTTGTTATAGACTAGGTAATAGTGTAGTGTAAACAAATAAACTATTGGCACTTAAAGTAAATTATTTATGTATCGAAATTATTTATATATTCTTAAATTATAATTAAATAACCGTCAAAAATTGCAATTACCAGACAAATGTGGCTTATCGTATGTTTAGAAGCCCTAATTCACAGACGGTAGAAATGAAAGATTATTATAGACTGCTCTCTATAGGTGATCAGACGTCGCCGGTGGTGTTTTGTAAAAGTTGATGGGGGAGGGCTGGTGGTTGTCATGGTTAATAACACCCGCTTATACTGCAATTGAAATACCCTGGTTTGTGATGTTGCCTCCTAACCGACGGTCGCGATAGCAACAGATCGCTCGATTCATAAAAAGCTTTTATGTGATTTCTTATACTACCAAACGTTTTCCTCTATTCAAAGGGATTTTTCAAAAGGTGAAATCGCTTTGAACTTGGTCTGAGAATTTAAATTTTGAGGCTACTAACGTAGGTACTTTGAAGAAATAAAACTGCTGCCAAGGAATGTTGGTTTGTAACCAATCTCATCTCATTTTCTTATAAAGTCATAGATATTTCAAACGCTTATTTTATATACATATTAAATTAAAATCTGTCTTTTCGTTTGACCTTTTCGTTCTTTTTTAAACATAAAAAGGTATTGTTTGCAAAAATATATTTAGCATTTTGCCAAATGAAAAAAAATCAAAATACCAACGATTTAAATTTCTAAATAAAAACGACGGTATCAAACAATCCCAACTGAAGAACATTATTAATTTATCTTACGAACTAAAAGTACGAGAGTACTCTTTACAATTCACTATTAATATTTCCAAAACTTTTACAAGGATGCTTAAAACTCCCGGCGACTACTTAAATAATAATTCAACAGTAGATCGAACAAAATAGTACCTTTTCAAAATTCAATATTCTAATTATATGTACGTATTCGAAGAAATTATTCTTACAATGTTAAATTGAAAGACCTTATATTGATCTAAATCTTGTATTCTATGATGTTATCGAGTAATTTAATGTATTTATTAATTATATATAGATTTATTCATAGTAATTTGTAATAATAAATTAAAAACCCATAGTATATTTAATTAATTTAACTACGTTACATCATGACGCTATTAAGATTTGTATTATGAACTTTAACCCCCAGTTTACTTTGTAGGAACATACATAATCATATGCCACATTGACATGTGTCGTCCTCGAAAATTAAGTCCCAATGCGTAGGGTATGTTTACCCATCCACACATCAATAAAGTACTTAAACGAGCGTGACCTAGACTATATTAAAGTGATAAGCTTTTAATGTAAATTATATTTAATTATTGTATGTTTTGGTTTTACGATTAAGTTATTAATTTTAATAAAAAGACAATGTATTTACATTTTCACCACCACCTAAAGGATGATTTTTTTCTTCCCTTAAGTTCTAAATTTAACCCTTATTTTTTATACCTCATGTCCATTACAATTATATTATAATGTAGTAGGACCTATATTATATAATATTATATTTTTAAAAATGTCTTTTTTTTAATATAGATACTATTCAGTGTTACCAGTTGTGCACAAATATGTATTTTCTTTTGCTGAAGCTAGATAGTTTTTAAGTTCAACGAGCCATGAGTAACGTTTGCGTCATTTAATCTGTTAAGTTCGTATCGCATTACCCTAAACCAGGTCAGGTCAAGGCAACACGTATGGGGGTATTTGACACTAACAGTTTTATTGTTATCACATGTTAAATCTGTTGCTTTATTTAACTAAACATTGCAGTTTTGTTGACCTAAAAGTAAAATAAATAACTAAATGTAGAAAGACGAAAAGAACAAAAAATTGACGCAGTAAAGTGAGTGCTGCTTAAATTGTGATTTATGCGAGTATTTTTTATTTTGAATTAAACTATCAATACGTATTTATTTTCAACTGCCTTTCAGGAGGACAGGAGGCGGAGGAGGAAAGGAGGACGTTCTATGTTCGTCTTTTGGTTTCCAGTACTTAGAATACTTTACAGCTTTTATGGTCAAGTGTGAGCTTGTTAGTAAAACCACAAAATACAAAAAATAATGGGCGTAAGTGATATGAGAATGTCTAATGCCCAAGAGCCGAGATTTAAACCAGCTTCACTTTTCGATTTATTACTAATAGAAATTAGTACTATCACATACACATATCTTGGTTACTAAATTATTGTTCCTTTCTTCGAATATCACGTTCTTTATCAATTTAAAATGTATATTTTAAAAATTCTATAATAGACAATCCTTAAAGTGTTCATGAATTACGTAATATATGATATTAGCATTTTGTCACATAATGTATGAGCCATCTCATATGCTTGAAGGGCTATTTTCTGATGTCAACGAACCATTATTGTCCGAATCTAACACAATGGAATGTTGTTAGGGGTAAAAGGGGATAATCATGCGTCTGAAATCATGTGAAACGACCGTACTAGAATATTTAAATACGACGTCTTTGCGCATTTGATATCTTTCTTTATTTTATTGATGTATAGGTACGTATATTCGGAAATAACTCATTTATTTTAACATGAAAATAATACTGTAAAGTCAAAAGTAAGGATGCTAGTATATCTTGAAATTAATAATAAACATGTAAAAATAGCTTTATGAAGATGTTAAATTAATTCTATGCGGCATTTGTAAAACTTTGTGTGTTATTCATGTATACATATTTATATACAGTCGAGGTGAAACACAAAAATGGGGTGAATCTGTTTCAGAATTTATGCGTAAAGAGAGGCAATAGCGCGGCTCATTGCTTTTTCACTCGGTTACTCAAATGTAGATGGATGAGATCGGTGAAGACGCCGCCAGAGACAATTGTCAGCCATCGCTCAGTGTCCTCGCTAATTGAAAATTCGCACAAGCTTCATTTAAATCGCTATCGATAAGAGAAGACACGATGCCACTCAAAATTAAAGCCCGCTATAATTTGATTGTCTTTCACCTCTGTCACAAATCGGAACACTGAAGCTCGTTGAAAATTGCGTAACTTTACAAATTTGACGATCTAGCTAAAGTTTGCAGGGTAGAATTCTTAATTGGAGTTCTCCTAATATAGAAATTCAACATTATATTTCGTAATAGTACCAATTACGGATCCCTTATTACATAAATACCCTTTAAAGTGGAATCGAGGAAGGAAGAGGGCGAGAGCGGAAGAAATTTCCGATAACAAGGAGCAAAGAATGGGAAATTATAAAATATAACATACTCCAGATATCTTGAATGTTTCTTTTATTATATTCCTGCATATCCGTTACGCATTATCATAACAGTACCTACTGAAAAATAATCACTTTCAAAATATTTTTTTCTATAAATGTCTGTAATTATGATGATGATAACAATTTAAATTACAGAGAGTAATATTTACACGCACGCATACTTTTTATCTGTTTATTTATTAAGAATATTATTTAAGCATATAATTATATGAATAAATTCAATAGTTCAAATGTTAATAAATGTATTAGAAATGCTATTGAGTCGCAGTTATTAACGCTTATCTCAATAGCAACAGGCTACAATTTTACATGATGTTTTATTTGTAAATTATTATTGTATCAATTGTATCACTTTAAAACAAAAAATAACAGATTTTTACCCGACTGTGCCAGAAGGAGGGTCATTAAATTTTTTTTCCTATAAATGCAAATAATTAATAAGTTGTGAAAATGTTAAAATTATAATTTATATCGCAGTGTTTAAATATGTAACTAAAAACAACACGCGAGTCAAAATCATACACACATTACACGTTTTTATAGTTATCAAATTATAATTTAAGTATAAGACAAAGCCGAAGAGTTCGTATTATTATATCGCAAGCGAAGCCTAGGGATCTAATAATATTTTATAAAATAGGCAAAGAATAGTCCTTTCATCCTCCTTTTCCTTCTAATTTATGATCCAAGTAACATTCACCAAGAATAAAAAAAAATATTTGTTTAATACTTAAAAATTGCTTACTGCTGTCATTGAAAAACAATTTCTCGTGTTTTTTTTTTTTTGTACATTTCAAACAAATTTGACATTAGTAGAAAGCTGTGGATGTGGAGGGACGACCCGTATTAAAATATTTTAAGCAGGCTATGAATATGCAGAGACACGGCTCTGGGTGCCGGCGGTTAACGATTTGCACGTTTTTGGACCACTCGCTAATTGCAAATGTACACTTATGGCGAATGTAATTGCTTTCACTGATACCAGATAGGTATGTTGAGTTTACTCTTCGATTTTGCTAATGATAAATTTAATAAATATGATAAAAATTTTATTGCTATGGAAATTTAAGAGTGTATGATCAACCTAGATTATATTTGGAGTCTTAAACTGCATTTCTTGATATGCGGACGTGTTTAGTTATAACAAATAATTAATTGACTTACGCGGCGAAAGTAGTTTTAATTTGTGTCACGAGTGTTTACAAGCATGTTCTAAATTTTCTACTTTAAACAATTAGTGCTTCTAGAGATGTCAAATCCAGGCACTAGCCCATTTGGACGTAGTCAAAGGACACAACGCACTCCACCTTCTACGCCCGCTCAGCCATGTTCTGTACACGTTGACGGCTCATGCCCACTATCCAGCGATACCGAACTGCCCGCCGAACTCATAACGACCCCGGAAATTCAAAACTGGCTAATAAATGTGGAATCAATATTAAATGAGATCTGCTCAGTGGTCGCGGACAGCAAAATGAACTCGGAGCAAAAACTTCGTGTTGTTAATCTTTGCCGCAAAGCTACAGGAAGCACCTCTCAGATGGCAATCCTGTACCAATCTCTAAAGCAAAAAACCTTGGAGGCATATGATAACATGAAGCACCTACAGGAAGAGCAGCAAGTTTCAGTCTCCCTCCAACAATTTAAAGAAACTGTTGAAGAAAAACTAAAACCAATCGAAAATAAATCTTATTCCGATATGGTAAAAAAAGGTGCCGATGAGTTTGTACGCCCTAATAAATTAAGCGCTGTCGCCATCTACCCGAAGGACAAAACAAAGTCGAGTGAGGAGACCAAGTTTTTAGTTAAAAAAATTATTTCTCCAGAGGCAATGAAATTGCATGTTCGTGGCGTAAGAAGTGTTAAAAACGGAGGTGTCCTAATCAGTACTGATACAAAGGAGGATATTGAAAAACTAAAAAACTCAGAGACACTAGTCTCATCGGGCCTTACATTGGAAGAACCGATTAAACGGCGGCCTAGAATTGTCATTGTTGGTATTCCTGTGGCCCTCACTAATGAAGTAGTACTAGACTGTATATTTGACCAAAACATTGCCGAAAAATTACCAAACTCTACTCGTGAGTCTTTCCTTACATCAGTAAAACTAAGTCACAAATCGGGAAAAAAGAACGCGACGACCTGCAACTTTGTGTTGGAAGTCCCGCCTCATATTAGAAAGATCTTAATTAACCAAGGACGAATTTTCATAAATTGGACTTCGTGCCCAGGCAGAGACTTCACACTAGTTACACGTTGTTTTAATTGCCAACAATATGGACACGCTGCTAAATTTTGCAGAGAAACCAGCCCTACATGTAACCGCTGTGGTGACTCTGGCCACTCGTATAAGGAATGTGTCAATACATCTTCTCCCCCAACCTGTGCGACGTGTAAACGCTTCAAGAAAATCTGTGACCACCCAACCGGGGACGTAAACTGTCCAGCACGAAAATATGCCGAGGATAAATATATTCATTCAATTGATTATGAAGGCGCCTAAGAGCGCCACCAATTACTTTATCTCGTAAGCACTCTAACACTTGTTTACCCCCTATTTATATTTTTTACTCTTAAGTTTCCATAACGTATTGTAAGTATTACCTATATAATTTCAAGTATGACTAATCAGTTAATCTCTTCCTTAGATAATTTCTCTGTGTCAGCCAGTAAAACTTGTAACGTTGAAGAATGTAAAAAACTTCTGCCAAACAAAGATAAGACCTTAACTATACTTACACAAAATATTCGTAGTATTAATCGAAATTTTAATGCACTAGAAGTTCTGTTACATAATCTTGACATTAATTGCGATATTATTATTTTAACGGAATGTTGGCTCTCAAGGCAAATAAATCACTTACCATCTCTTTATAATTATATCGTACACAAAACTGAAATAAATATTAATCAAAATGATGGTTTAGTAATCTACACAAAAAAGAGCCTAACAGTAAAAATTGAAGAACCTAGTTTTCAACACGCAAACTGTTTAATTATAAAAATTAATTCCGACATAGTGATATTGGCTATTTACAGACCTCCCTCTCAAAACATCGAAAAATTTTTAGAGTCGCTTAACAAATACTTGAACATGCTGTCAATATTTAAAACCATAATACTAACAGGTGACATTAATATTAACATTGCTTCAGGAAAAACAGACGCTCATGCTCATAACTATCTTAATATTTGTTCTTTCCATGGACTTTTACCAGCACATAATTACCCAACGCACCAAAGTGGCTCATGCCTGGATCATTTCATGATTAAAACAAAAATACCTACCACAACATTTATCACTAACTCCGCTCTCACCGATCATCAAGCTGTTTTACTTGCACTGCAATTATCCATATACAAAAACAAATACATGCGTAGCTATAACAAAATAAACAAAGCAAAACTTGAAAACGACATTAACAGCATTAATTTTGACCCAGTTTATGCCGCAAATGATCCAAACACCTCTTTAAATTGCTTTATTGAATTATTACAATCGGCTATAGCGAAAAATACATTAACGATAAATATGCCAAATAGGTACAAATGCCTTAAGCCTTGGATTACACCTGGTCTAGTTCGATGCATAAGACACAGAGACAAACTACATTTAAAATCCAAACTCGCGCCTGAAGATGAAACACTTTCAGTAACGTATAAAAGATATAGGAATTTCTGTAATAACCTATTGAAAAAGTTAAAAACTCAGCACGACAAAATAGAGTTACGGAAAGCTAGCAATAATAGTAGACAGCTGTGGAAATTTATAAAAAGCAATACATTTAAACCAAACATATCTGAACCTCCACATGATTTATTGTCTACTGAGACTTGTCCTTTAGAGGCATTAAACAAAGTCAACTCATTTTTTTGTAATATTGGTAAAACCCTAGCAGAAAAATCTTCACAAGAGCGAAATATTCCTTTGGAAAATGTAAAGATTACGTCACATTCCAGCCTAAATTCTTTTGTATTACTAGATACCGATGTTGATGAAGTATTGAGAATAATAACAGGGTTAAAAGAGAATTGCGCTGTCGGATGGGATAACATTTCAAACAGCATACTAAAAAATTACAAACACAAACTAGCCCCTCCGATAACCTTTATTTTTAACATGTGCTTAGCTAAAGGAGTTTTTCCTACTTTGCTTAAGAAGGCAGTGATCACTCCTATATATAAATCCGGAGACAAAGCTATTTCAAAAAACTATAGACCTATTTCAGTGTTAACAGGACTCTCGAAAATTCTAGAGAAAATTATAAATAGTCGTTTGATTAAATATCTTGAAGGTAACAAGTTACTTTCGGAAAGGCAATTTGGTTTTAGACCAAAGAGATCAACTAATCAAGCTGTGCACCAACTAACAGAGAAGATAACCACTAACCTAGATAATGGAATCCACACTATTGGGATTTTCCTAGACCTCGCTAAAGCCTTTGACACTATCTCCTTTTCCATACTTTTGCGCAAACTTGAAGCAATTGGGATAAGAGGCACACAGCTACAACTTTTTTCTGACTATCTAAATGATCGAACTCAATATGTAAAAATAGGCAATTACGTAAGCTCTGGCCTCAAAAACAACCACTATGGCTTGCCTCAAGGAAGTATATTGGGTCCTACCCTATTTCTAATTTATATTAATGACCTCTGTAATATGAACCTGAAAGACAGTATTATTACGTCATATGCAGACGATACAGTGCTATTATTCTCAGCAAAATCTCGTCAAGAGGCCTATGCGGTAGCACAGAGTGGTTTTGATATCGTAATAAAGTGGCTTCATAATAATCATCTAAGTTTAAATACGGACAAAACTAAATATTTATTATTTACGATGAAAAACACCAACGCTCTACTTACTAATCAAAATATTTACGCGCATAATTGTGCAACGTCTGCTGACACTGCATGCAATTGTCCGAAATTAACTAAAACTGATTATATTAAATATCTAGGCATTACCCTTGACACTAACCTGAATTTTCGTCACCACATTGAATTATTATGCAATAGAGTTCGAAAATTGACTTTTATTTTTAAATTTCTACGTAATATAGCAGACTACAAATTAATCAAACTAGTTTACCAATCCTTGTGTGAATCCATCCTCACCTATTGCATAACCGCCTGGGGTGGTGCTGCAAAAACAACTCTACTACCTCTCGAACGTGCCCAAAGGGCAATCCTAAAAGTAGCCACCAACCGCCCATACACTTTTCCCACAAAAAAGCTTTACTCGGAATGCAAGGTACTAACAGTTAGACAATTATATATACTGCATGCTTCTTTAAAACAGCACATTGAGCTTCCTTTTAACCCTAATCCCTCTGACAAAAGAAGAAAAGATTTAGTCTGTTCTAAGCCAAGAACTAAACATGCTTTTGCTGATAGGTTTTACATATTTTTAGGCCCTTTTTTGTACAACAAATTCAATAGAATTTTGAATATATACCATTTAAATTTTAAACAATGTAAAAAAATAATATCGGAATTTCTGCAAACGTTGAACTACACTGACACAGAAAGTTTGCTAGTAGTATCAAAATAAATTTAATTTAGGTTAAATACAATAAACATATTATGTTAACTTTAGTTATGTAATTATCATAGTTATATGTAAATTTATTGCATTGTTTTAACATCAAAAGCAAGAAATGCATTTTAAAACCTTAACCTGAAACACAGGATGTTAACCTAGTTCAGGTAGGTTCCAAATTCAATCTGTTGTAGTTTTAATTTGTTATTGGTACTTTATGTTATTTGATATGTTTATGAATGAATAAAGTTATTATTATTATTATTATTATTTTTTTACATTTTCTATGAAGCTTAAAATTTGCTTATTTACAGAATTACTTACGTATAATAAAAATTAACTATTACTACATTTTTCATATTTCAATAGCAAAAAATGATTGTAACATGTATACTGTAATTCAATAGAAGTAAACTATGTCAATAAGTCACAAATTAACCAAATCAAGATCTAAATAATATTAAGTAAAATAAGCAAGCCTTAGCATTGCTACGCTGAGTCTTTAGTAACAAACAAACGTTCAAGATCTTCATTGAATATGAAGATAGACAAGCTTCTGGAGTTAATTCTAGCAAAATCAAAGTGCGATTCTGTGTATACTGTATTAAATGAACGCTTGAGGAGCCGTAGATATACTATACAGTCTTTTCAAGAGTGATTAAGGTCGGATTGAGGCGAGCAGCGGACGTATCTATTCAATTAATGAAGTCTGGAGCCAGGTTAGCCAGTCCCTCGATTTATATTGCAACGTGAATTGCCCTATTTGTACGTACGTAAACTGTAAGTGTACTTCACCAACCTCGCTCGCTCATGACTAAGTTGCAACAAAATGTAATATGCCTCCTTGAAACGGATTTGTATTAAATTATTCCTACATCAGCGGTAAATTTATAGCAAAATTGAAATATATAAGGCAAAAGATTGCAGAAAAGATGTTTATAAGGTTCCGTAGCCGAATAGCTAAACCGTTTTTCTGTCTGTCGGTGTGTCCATCTTTTAATCTATCTGTCCGTCTTTCTGCTTGTCCATATTATGACAAAGTCATTTTAATCGTAGGCTATTAGAGCTAAAAAAACAAAATTAAAAAAATATGTTAAATACCTAAATAAATATTTATTTTGTTTTAATTTTGGATAACCAGGTGAAGCGGGTTCAAATCCGGGTCTCGCGCATCTGAAATTTTCATGTGCGAATCTTTGCTATCATAATTACCACTTGTCTTACGGTGAAAGAAAACATCGTGCATATCTGAGAAAAACCTAGCAAGTTTTCGAAAGTGTGAAGTCCGCCAACACGTTAGTGCGTGGCCTAGTGATCTGATCCCCCTCGTACTGGGGGAGGCTCGTGTCCAGCAGTGGGACGTTAAAAAGGGCTGAAGTTTGTATTTAATTATTATTTAAGAATCCTTATCCTTATATTTATTAAAAAATAAAAGAAAATGTTTCAATGTATAATATCATATTATAATATATTACACTATTATAATAAAATTCTAATTCTAAAATTTAAAATTAATGAATCATTAGTTTGTTCTCTTGATTTAATTCAGATTTCATCAGAGCTTAAAAGTTCAAGTTCAAGATAACTAAGTAATTATATTTAGTAGTCATTTGTAAATAAAAAATTACGACGATAGAACTACATTTAGTTCATAGCTATTACCACAAAAAAAGTCTGTAAAGACCCAAAAAAATTAAGACTTGTAATATAACACATTTTAATTTAGTTAACATTGAAAAATGTGTATTACCTATTTTTACTGTACCTACAAAAATCATTAAATATCTAAATCTAAGCCAATTGTTTACTATATTACGTGGTCCGATTAGTTATAACTTTACGGTACCTATGCTAAAGTTACTTACTTAGAATATAGGTACAATAAAGTGAAGAGGTCGTAAGCAAAACAGGCATTACCTGAGATGCAATGCACAATGGAATTATTGGATTAAAGCGAACTGCCGGAGGGTACACTGGTAGGAGCTTCCTATAGTATTACTATACTCTTAGCTAAATAACTCATCTATTTGCAATATTTAATTAAATAAATAGTAATATTTTAAAACATTCACATATGGTAAGCTGCGAGGCTTATAATATAATGGATGAAACATGCGTAAGCATCGTGCTCCAAGCGGGACTCGAACCCGCAACCGCTGGCTATGCAAATAGCGCTACTACAAACTGAACCAAACGTACATCAATATTCGTATATATATCAATCAGCTTAAAATCAGTTTAAGAATACAAAAGAATTTAAGTTTTACAACTTTATTGCAACTGTAAAGGTGCTAGAATATCACTTGGTTATGAAGCTTGTGAAAAACATTATAAAATAAGCATAATTTTATTCAATAATAAGTTTTTTTTTTTCAAATTGTACCTACGAGTATAAGACACAACGTAAGCATAACATTTTTGCAGAAACAAGCATCTTTGATATGATAATAATATAACACTTACTAAAGCGAAAAATTTTAAAAAGTGTGAGAAGATTATATTATGTACAGTACATGGTAAAAATATAGCTTTAATAGAGCTACTTTTTGTATTAATTCGACTTTCAATTGTCTAAGTAAGTAAATAATATAATATTTTAAATTCAATTAATTACTTTATATATAATGTGAAAATATTTTCCTCGAGTAGAAATGTCAAATTTTATGTTATTCATACTTTATTTCTTATTAATTACCTAAGAAATTTAAATCACTTATCCGTCCGACTTACTTCAAAATATATGCAGCGAGTGTACAGAGCATGATAGCGATTCGAAACACTATTAAATATTCTGATATAAAATTTAAGCCCGGAAAGTAATCTCCACAAATGGGCACCGCTTAGCAGGCCATTTTGCCATTTCGATGCATTTCCGCTTGGAAATTACTATCATTTGTTAAAAAGGGACGAATGCTCTTAAATCGGTCATAGAGACGTTTATCGTACGAGAGTATCTACTGGTAATTTATACATTAATTGCCGAAGTTGAGAAATATAAACAGTATGTACTTAATAGAAGTTCTTTTATTTATGACATTTTTAGAACAACAAAAAAGCTGAATATAAAACAACCTAAATAGATGCTAAATATTTTCCCATTTTCTCAAAGTGATGACTCGTCTTCAAAATTTTGCTGAATAGCAAATCTTCTTGGAACCGTCTATAAATCTGACCATAAAAATAAATCCCCGCAATCAAATCGCGAACAGCGAAAAAAGTAAGGTTGTTTGTTGCTATTTCAGGGGCATACATGAAAATTGCTTAGGAACTATTTTGTAGTAAGAGGAAAAGGTTTTGATACTATACATGGACCATGCGTATGTGTATTTAAATTCGCTTACGTGTTTTTTTTATTTAATCATCATTCTTCTTTGACAAAACAAGCAAAAGAAATCTAATAGATCTAACCTAAGTGATTAACGTTTATAGCACGTATTAAAAATACGTATCTTATTATTTTATTAACAAAAACTGGCCATTTTTATGGGTGTACTAAAACAAAGACTATAATTATATATTTTACTGTCGATAGTAAACTTTATAATATCCATCGTCCATCCCTTAGGCCTTGGAAAGCGAAAAGCAAAATATAAAAGTTATAAAATGCGAGAAGCCGGAAATGACTACACCCGGCACAATTGTATAAGGGACGCACCTACAAGTATATATGGATGATAGCGGTAAGTATTTCACCCTAGTTTTAAATGCTTTGTTTTTCCATAAGAATAAAATAGCAGCAATAGAGGAGAAATATGTAAGTTAAAAATATTTTTTATTGATAAATTATCCTATAGATACTAGAGATATGAATATCTACAATCGTTGAACAATTATTGCTTAAATATAAGTTTTCATAATGAAATATTAAACTATGAAGCAAAAAATAAATCACTGAATTTTAAAACGTTTAAATTTTACAGAATCTAAGTAAATTACCATTGAAATCATTACTGTAAGTTATGTTAACATAACTCAACATCTTTTAATAAAAAATAAGTTATTTTTCTGCAATATTAATATGTGTGACGTTCATTCTATAAAAAAGGAATATTTGCAAATTACAAAAATATATTATATTAATACATTAATTTTAACAAAAATCAAACAATGAATTATAACATTTTATAATCTTATTTATTACAAAACATAATATAATCATCTTGATTACCCGTAACTTTCAAAAGTAATTCATCTATAACGGCCATTTCATAATTTGTTTGTGATTAGCGAAGCGTTATTTTTGATAGAAGTCCCATTGCTCAGTGACGCCAGGAGAGGTGTTTGCTAGATTTATTACCTTCCATTTCGATTTGTTTACTCAGTTGTTCAGATCTAATTACTTGGCACTGTTTCTGTACTTAATTAAAGGGACGCTTGATTACTCGCCCGCTGTGAGGCTTTGTATAATTGCTATTGTTTAGCAAATGAAGACAAATGAAACTTTAATTTAATGACACTGTCTCGTTCAGACGCACGGAAGAACTCTCAGTTCGCGAACAACCTCGCTTCGAGTTTAAATTAGATATTAAAGCTCAGACGATCACGTATGATTGGAAAATAGTAACAGATACCCTATACGCAACATTTTATAATTGTGTGGAATACAATTATATGATATTACTTATTTTACTCGTTGTTTGGTAGTAAGACAATTTTTAAACACTTAAAATATAAATAACATTAGTTTATTTTTTCATTATACAGTGATTATTCATAGAAGTTCTCGTACACCATATTGAGTGTGAGGCCTGTATATTTTATATTACTACGATAATTTATGGCTAAATTGATATAATTTACACATACTTACAGGGTGGTAAAACCGACAATTTCTTATATCAAAGGAATAGAAAAGTATTAAAAGATTGTCCTTACAACTTTTGCATAATCTCCAGAAACATTGTTCGAAGATTCTATTAACTAATATTGTTTGGTATTTGCCTGTGTCGTCTCAAGGCTCGCTCACATAATGAATGGTAACTAGGTTTGGCGCTCAGAGAGTAGCACACTTTTAATTGACCGTAACTTTATTACATATATGCATCGTTCAGTTACTCTAAAATGAACACGAGCGTTAATACAATTTGAAAATCAGTGTTTACCTTTGATTTTTACACGCCTTTGAATCTTTATTAAATCCCGTAGCCCTTTTTCGGAATATTAATATGGAGAGTACCTATACGGTGTTGTACGAAAGAAAGCAAAATTTAATGATTGTATCAGAAAAAATCCAAAGAACAAATTTCTTTCATTCTTAGTGGACGTCTAGTCAGCTATAAACTCCCTGCCAAATTTTATCTTTATTCTCGTACGTCTAGCGGTTTTCGATATTTGGTGACGAGTGAGTGAGTGACCTCTCGCTTTTATATATTAAGATTTAGATGATATCACACATAAAGGCAGTATATACTCGTATAGGGTAAACAAGTACTGACACTGTGCTGCACTTTATGTTATAGCGACTAGCGAGAAGACACATCGAGAAAAGATAGAAAATAGTGCGCGTTAGAAGTATTCTTATAGCGCATAATTCAAATGGAAAGAAATGCGTAGTAAATATATATTAGAGGATATAATTTACATACTGACATTCTATTTAGAATTTATTATTATTATTATTATTTATTCTTTATTGCACACATAATACAACACAAAAAATAAAGAAAAAGGTACAAAGATATACATAAAGCGTGCAAAGGCGGTCTTATTGCTAAAGCAATCTCTGCCAGACAACCTTTGGTGAAAGGAATTAAAAAGTCGTAAACGGGACGGTGCTATCTAGACACGAATAATATAACAATAAAAATATTAAAAAGAGAAATAAGATATATTTACACATAAGAAGTACATACAATATAACATATACATATAATATAATACACAAATACTTTGATTCTACATATACTAATAAATATCAATATTATAAAATAAAAATAAATATTTATATACATACATAAATATAATATACATAGATATTATTGAAGTGATAGATAATAGAGAGTTAAACGACGTTTAAATATATTTAAAGAAACAGAGTGGCGAATATCGTGAGGAAGTATGTTCCACAGCTTAATCGACTTCACGGTAAATGAATCGGCGTAGTACTGCGTGTAGTATGTTGGGAGTTTTAGTCGATTATCATACCGCGATCGGAGTTCGATGCCAGAATGATCAGAGCCAAGGTAACAAAATTTATCTTTCAGGTAACTAGGATAGGCAGGATTATACAGGATGGAGTACAGAAGGGAAAGGATATGCAAATTGCGTCGATTACGAATATTAAGCCATTTTAGCTGTTTTCGATATTGGGAAATGTGATCAAATTTACGCAAGCCAAAAATAAATCTGATGCATAAGTTTTGCAGGCGTTCTAGTTTATTTAGTTGTTCCTCGGAAATATCCAAGTAGCAGCAATCGGCGTAATCTAATATGGGAAGCAGAAGAGAGTGGGCTAAGGCTATTTTAGTTTTGCAAGGTAGAAGGTTTTTCCAACGTCTCAAAAATCCGATAGCAGCGAAAATTTTCCTACTAACCTCAGCAATTTGGACAGTCCAGGACAGGGAATTGTCTAATAGTAGGCCCAGGTCCCTAACAGAAGTACTAAAAGGTAATTTAGAGTCGCCGAATTGCACAGGAGGTAAGCTGTGATACTCAACTTTGCTAAGCAGCTTGGAACTCCCAATCATAATCACTTGCGACTTCGAAGCGTTCAAACAAAGGCCGAATGATTTACCCCATGCATAAATTTCTTTCAAGTCACGGTTTAGTTCATGAATAGCTTTGCTGATGTCGTTAACCGGAGCCGCAGCATAGACTTGCAAGTCGTCAGCATATAGATGGAAAGGACATGAGAGTATAGTAGTGATCGCGTTAATAAAAATAGAAAAAAGAAGAGGAGAGAGGACACTTCCTTGCGGGACGCCAGCTGAGAGAGGAAATAAGGAGGATAATCTATTATTAACACGCACACACTGTTGACGACCAAACAAGTAACTCGCGAACCAATCAACGACATCATCGGATAAGTTAATGGACTTAAGAACCGCTAGCAAAACTTCATAATCAACCGAATTGAAAGCGTTACTAAAATCAAGTAAAGCGATAATGGTAACGAGTTTCGAGTCCATATTAAAGCGAACATCATCACATATCTTCAAGAGAGCTGTAACAGTACTGTGACCTCTCCTAAAACCAGATTGATAAGTAGAAAGTACATTGTGTTGGTTTACATATTCGTTAAGTTGGGTAAACACTATACGCTCTAGAACCTTGGACAAAAAGGGAAGGATAGAGATAGGGCGATAGTGAGAGAAGGATGTTGGATTTTTAATTTTAGGGATAGGAATTATGTGAGCCGTCTGCCAGCCATCAGGGAATTGGTTAGAGGAAAGGGAGAAATTGTATATATGGGTAAGTATAGGTGTGACATAATCTAGGAGTAGAAAAATCATTTGCCGGTTAATACCATCACAGCCCGAGGCATTAGATTTAATTGATAGAATATGCTTCTTAACGTCAGCGGGACTGACTGTAGTAAAAGTAAAAGGAGGTCGATTAGGAGGGGGAGTAAAACGCAGATGATCTATTGTTGATTTTTTTCCTTCCGAGTCCATAGGCGCTACGTCCGCGAAAAAACGATTCAGAGCATCGAGGTCAATGTTAAGTGGAACGCTCTCGGACTGACGACCTATACCTAGGTTTCTTAAGAATTTCCAGGGATTACCAGGATTATTCTCAATAGCTTCATGGATATGTTTACGTTGGGCGTCTCTGCAAACCCTACTGCATTGATTACGAATTCGTCTGTATTTCAACAAATTTTCATCGGTGGGCCTTAATCTATATCTCGACTTAGCTGCATTTCGTTTACACATTAAAGCTCTAATATCCTGCGTTAACCATGGGGCTGGAAGATGTTTTAATTTGATAGGGCGAAGAGGAGCATGCATATCAAAGAGGTCATTTAGGATGGAGTTAAAAATAGCCAGTTTATCATTAATATTGTCAGCATTAAATATCGCCTGCCAGTCAATGTTGCTAAGATCCTTCATAAACTCAATGTTCTTAAATTTTTTGAAACTGCGGCGCATTAAAATGGTCGGTTTAGCTTTAGGTGGACGGATTTTATACGACAAGTAGATTAAATCATGATACGAAAACGCATCGGCTGGAAATTGGCCATGGCATGTAACATGAGCAGGAGAGGAAACTAATATAAGGTCAAGGAGAGAAGGAGTGCAGCTAGGAAAAAAATGTGTGGGACTGGAATTTAATAGATTAAGGTTCGAGCTATTGACAATATTAAGGAGTTTCTTTGCTCTAGAATCATTTTTAATAATGCAAGTGTTGAAATCCCCCATGATAACTGTGTGATCTACGGATGGTACAAATTGGTCCAGTAGGTTATCAAGACTGGCAAAGTAATCGATAGTCAGAGAGGGACTATAGAAAACACCCAATAATAATTTCAGAGAACCGAATAATACCTCAATAAAAATATGTTCAGCAGTTTCCGAGTAACGAGAGTCTGACTTATGTAGAATGGTAAACGGAATGTGATCACGAATATAGATAGCTACACCCCCACCACCTTTACTGGTACGGTCGTTACGTATTAAGTGGAAGTTAGGAATTGCATAGGAAGTAGAGGGTAAGCAAGGCTTCAGGAAAGATTCGGAAACTAAAATAGCGTGAATGTTTTTGTTATCAAAAGTAGCTACAAGGTCAGAGTAATGGCAAGGAATGCTTTGGGCATTAATGTGAACGACGTTAAAGTTTTTAGGGACAGAGGAAAACGCGGAGTCGAGCAGAGAGCTCAAAGGGATGGCAGTACTGTGGAAACTGTCGGTTGAAGAAATAGAGTGAAAACTGTCGTTTAAACTACAATTAGAGTCCATATTTATAGATTATATTGCAAATAAATATATGTAAATAAGTAAATAAATAAATAAGCAAAAAAAAGTTTATAAATACAAATATAAAATATAAATATAAATATATAAATATAAAATATAAATATAAAGCAAAGTTTAACTAACCTTTCACCAACCAGCAGTATGAGAGAAAACAGCAGTAAGATTACCTACTAATATTGCTTACAGAAAAAAAGAGAAAGAAAACAATATCTAAATCATTACCTTTCCAATGTACAAAGGTTAAATACATTATGTATTACAACTTAACTTACAAATTATTTATTTATTTATTTATTTATTTTTTTCGTTTCCTAGGACCTAGACTATTAATATGTCTAAGAAAATAAAAGACAATAAAAGAAAAATAACATTAAAAAAAAAGAAAAAATAAACTAATAATAGTTAAAATTTAGCTTGAAAAGTTGCATTAATAGTGGACTACTACAACGTGAAATGAAATACAAACAAGTCATAATTTATCTGTAACCACTCTGGGAATAAATTTAGACTGTGCAATACACGGTGTACATTTGACAATTCACAATTGACAGTTGACACTAACAGTACAACAAAATAGAGAGATATGACATAAATCATAATGTAATATGATAATATCAACTTATTACATTATTACATAACATTTTAATTTATTTAAACTATAACAGTGAGAAAAAGAAATAATGATATTATTCTATAGCTACGTACTAAACTAGATGGCAAGATAAACAAGAAAAAAAAAAAAAAAAAGAGGAAAACAACCAATAAAGCCAGTTTAAACACTATAATATAGAACCTACCTAATACTGCATGAGATACAAACATTATATTAATATAGAATATATCGTCGGCTAAGCATTCCAAGCCTCCCTTATAGTTATAGTATAGTAGTATAGTTAGTATAGTTCTAACCATTTGACTAAAACAAGACTTTAAAAATATTTGAAATTATAATTATGAAACAACTGCAAAACCAAAATTCCAGTTGATGGATAATGAACTAGTACCTAATATAACATCCATTTTTATTATGTTAATTTATTGACAACAACAACAAACATGATAACAAAATGAATTTAGTTAAATGATTGTTATAATTAGGGGAAAATACATTATTTACAAAAACTGCTATTAGCACGATAAAACATAAACTTTTATATTATTTATAACATGTAACATAAAAGATTTCGTAGTTCCGTGGTGTACGTATAGTACCGTAACTCGATTCAGTAGCGACCGGAGCGGCATACTTTTAATTGACCGTAACTGCATTGGCTTCAAGCGTTATTGCGTTACCGTAGCACTTCCTGTTGCTGACTTTTAGGTTAAACTTCAGACTCAAAATATTTAAAAATAATGTAGATATTAATTCTTATTATTAAGTAAAATATGCTATACATTTTTATTTAAAGTAATCTTTAGTAATTAAAAGATGTCATAATAGTAGATGTCTATTTTTTGGGAACAGAGGTCATTTATTCAATTAGAAGTGAATAGAATTAGGTATATTGAAGTTATTTAAATAACGTTATAATAAAAGTAATCAACAAAATAAAACTGCTTAAAATTATTATTTTCCTTGTATCCTGATGATATTTCTCAACAAAATATTGCGCGCACAAATTTCCTTTATATCATAATTACTTTTCCATTAAACAATTTGCTAAGTTACCTTATATAAAAACAAAACTCCTGTAAGCAAGTTACATAAGAGGATACGAAACTTTGGAACTTCGGTAGATTAGTGTTTATACGTTACGGCAGTGTCTCACAGCGTCCCCTTTGCATATTTTCGACTCGTTGGGATAAACCTGTTAGGCTAACTAGAGCTCGCACGAGTGTTGTTTATGGCAGCTAGCCTGGCGTAACAACTCGCTTAGTGCGGAAAAGGGATGGAAAGATCTGAATAGGATCACCATTATATAACAAACAATATGAACATTTTGATTCTTTCTATTTAGAAAGAATGAAGGAAAATTTTATAAAATTGCTGTGACAGTGACAGCCCAGTGGTAACGCGGTCGCTTGGAAAGCGAAAGGATGCGGCTTCAATTCATGTGTGAATCATTTCTAACATGATTACTATGAAGGAAAACATCGTGAGGAAATCTGCATGTATAGTGTTAGTACTGTTTAACAAGAAAATCTTTTTAAGAAGAATAATTCTGTAATTTTGTTAACCATGTACACAAATATCTTGAGACAAAAGTTTTGTGTTTTCCCGTGGGAATGAAAAATGTTGACCTAAGTAACAAGTAATCACTACCCAAAAGTCAAAATCAGTTTGATACTATTTGCGTGAAATGTTATGGAATTTATATTCTGTACCAAATATTAACAAGTATTTTAACGCTAACAATATTTTAAACTAAAATTCAATGTGTGTATTGTTAAATATTATTTTGCTTCTTGATAAAGACAACTCAATAATAAAACAACTTTTTTTGTCACCCGTTCTTTAAACGACATCAGTCCTCATTCTAACACGTATTAGTTAAATTTTAAAATAAAAATATTTGTAAATAAAAGAGGCAATGTACCTTGGAACGAACGAAAGCGAAGCAAAGGTGAGTAGCAAGTGAATGAATAATAAATAAAAGAATGACAAATAATATCTCCAATGATACAAAAATAACAGATATGATACATGATATATACTGTGAATTTATTCAACAACTTTTCAATTAATTTGCTATCATATTGTTTTAAGATTATTTTTAGATATATAGCACTCTAAAGAATTTCACTACATATATATAAATTATATAAATTGCGAACAAACTTTTAGTAGGTATAATGACAGAGTACATAAGCAAGTTATATACTTACTATGTTCTTGATATATTTACTTATGTATATTAACTACACAGATATTTAATTTAATTAAAACGATAATAGTATAGAGCTGGGACCTTAACAGATAAAATTAGCAACAGTTAATTAATTAAGAAATTGTTTGTTCCCTTAGGGAATTTGCGTAAGCAAAAAGATATTTATAATATACCTACATTTCTTATTATATAATTTTGAATTATATGAATTATATACTATTTTATATAGATTATTCCTCAACAAACATTATCAAAGTAATTTTAAACTCTAAAAGTAGGTATTAAATAGCATCTACCCTTAAAGTCCAAACTAGCGTTTATCGGGCGGGTTATTGTGTTACCGGATCCGTTCAGTCGAGTTTCCAGTAATTACATCAGGGAATTCCCTTGCCCAACGGTACCTATTTTTACCCTTACCTTGACTAGTAAGAGGTACCTAGGTAAATAGAAGCACTCTCGGATATCTAACAACATTGCTTACATGTTTCATGACTATTAGTAGCATTATGGGTTTCCGATTAACTTTGATAAATCCGATACTCTGTTTTATCGTAACAGTAGTGTTTGAAAATATGCTCTTTACACGTTTTATTTATCTACAAAAATGTGCTACAACTCTTTTGCTTTTTGTTTACTATTTTTTTAACATTTTTGTTGCACTTACTTAATACTTATTTTAAATTATTGCGCCCTGACCTATTTTATTTAAAAATGAAGATGTTATAAGTAACTTTTCCAAAGATTAACGTCATTTATCATCTTGCTCAGTCTTAGACAAATTTAATAACATTAATAGTTACGAGTATATTCATATAAATAAAATAAAAAAGTAGCACCTTCGCACTTTTCGGCTTACTTCCACAAGCATAATATTTTTAAAATGCTAAGCTTTTATACAAGCCACTTATATAACTAACATTTTATGAGAAGATTAATTTCAAAAAACTAATTACCCATAGATCTTATCTATGTGTAAAAGTTCGCCATTAAGAACAAAAACTTTAATATGGATAAAGAAAGTAATAAAACTAGAATTAGAAGCGCAGACAGTTTTCCCGGCTTCCGACATCAACACATAATTCAAGCCAAGATTAAATGCCCCTCACTCCCTCCCGGAAGGCCGGAGCGCCATTAGATAGCCGGACCTATGCTGCACCCACCTTACAAATATCGCATATCCTATTTGTATACTGTATTCATTTCTAGCTTTCGTATGTCAATTAATTTAAATCTGTATCTATATTTTAAATAAAAACTAATTACAAAATTATATTAAGTGCATCTAAATACGACGGTAATATAAATATTGTTACTTACATCTTCTGGCTCCATCACCGAAACATTTTCACTTCACTACATTATTACATTGTACTTACATAATAATATGTTTGCTAGTTCAATCAGTTGGACAGAGTATGAAAAAAAAATCATTGCAATTGTGTCGACGTATACACACATACGCAAATACACACACTAACACATACACAACAACACTTTTTTAGCTTTTATTAAGCTTTAAAGAATTTGCTCAAGTAAGTTACACGTTATAAGTGGCATATATTATTGAGAGAGCTTACTTAAACGCTGTAACAGATATTAATATTTGAGGTATAAAATATTAACCTCGTACAAATCAAAGTTTTTAGTAATTCTTACGTTGGAATTGGGTAAAATATAGCAAGTTCTACACAGTAATATAATTATGTACATACATAAGCTTATGAGATATTACGAGCATTATGGTCTTTTACATTTTAGTTATATAAGCTTCAGTTACAGTTAATGATAATAAGCTAGAACATTAATTTTAATAAAGTGACGACCGTCACGGCGCGCCAGAGCTTGTGATAAATATTATAATTTCAATTCTTAATCGTGACAAACATTTTATTTGCCGTGCATATGTTTGATCAAATAGAACTTTTGGATTCGTAGCTTAGACCAACTATTAACTAAGTATTGCTGAGTCGATATTGATGAATAGGTAGTGGAAATTACGGAAAAGAAGATTAAACCCTATAGAAAAAAGTCTACACGAAAGTAAAAATAAGATATCCCAGCATATTTTATATTTGTAGCTTTATACATCAGTATGTATGCTACATATCAGTACAAGTTCGTAAACATGTATTGAAATATTTCTCCGAATATTGAAAGTATTTTAATAATGAAATGACTAGCCCACCTAAGCCGTAGACAACAATGATAAAACCCAGATATTGCATGCAAGATGCGCTTATTCATAGCATGCATTCAGTTGATGGGGGCCGCCGTTGCATAGTCTCTGGGCTCTGGTGAACATAATCAATGGGGATTTGCGACAACGGACCAAACTGTACTCAAATTGCCGGTTTGCTGTTTTGTTACATGTACGCGCTTGTTTCGAACAGAATATTGAGCTCTTATCTGAATATGTCTGTATAAAATAATACTTTAAATATTTTATGAATCTTCTTGTATTTCATGAAGTTAAAAATTTAAAATCGTCATTGAAATCCGGTAATTCTAGTAAAATGTGGAGTGTGTTTTAGGAAATATTGTGTATTGCTGAAATAATAAATTTAAGTGGCTTAATTATTTTTTAGACTGGTTTCAAAAAATTTTTGCATTTTTTAAATTTAAAGAATTCATTCAAGAGTAATACAATAATACATTATTTTATGTGAATAGGCTAAATATTAAAAATATTTGTTGCTTGTAATAAACTAAATCAAACTTATAGATTTTCAACCAGTTTCTTCACATGATGTGACTGTCTTAAACGCATGCAACTGGTAACACGGGTAACGTAAGCTACCCTACTAGACATGCTTAAACTCTGTTGACTAAAAAGACAAGTAGGGGTTAAGGAACCGTCGATGTTACTCGATATAAGTACAGCCTCAAAGTACACGCTTAAGTGCATGTAACTAAAGTGATAAAAACGCTTTATTGTATGTACGAGTATAATACATATATATTTTACTCTACCATGAATTATATTCGAATTAAAATATTCTTGTTTTAACTAAGTCATAACATTTTTACTCCACAGCGACAACGGAGAAGGGTTATATATTTGACCTGTGACCGACCCTATGTCGTAATTACTAAATTACTGATTTTGATGATTTATGTCTTGTGATTTATCTTGATAACAACCTTAGAGAGCATATGAAATACGAATGCTAATAAAATCAATATGGCGGATTTTAGACGTCAATCTATAGTCTATATAAAATATATGAAAAATACAAAATTAAATTTTGATTTTAAATTACCTCTATCACTAATGCATGTTTATTTTTAGAAAACAAATTTTAGACAACTTATCAGGTACAATTGCGCTGAACTTGAATTAATTTCACAGCAATTTTATCAGTAAACAGTAATTAGCTTTCTTGAGAACCTCATATTTCCACCGCGTTCATAACAAAGTTCATTGAACGTTATTTTATGAATAAGTTGGTTAGCCAACTTTATTATTAGAAAAGGGATAGAAAAGTGTTTCAGCTAAAAGTACCTTTAACTTTAAACACTTCAACAAATTGCAATCAAGCAGGTAAATAAAAGCCTCTTTTCACAGATTAGCGAGACAAGTCTTTCTTTAACGGCCCAAGTATTTATTTATTTAGCTAATTTGTATTCGAAGCACATCGCTTAATATTTTAGGGTTGAGGAATAATTGGACGCGCAACGGCTGCATCCGAACACATCTTTGAGCTGGCACTACGCCACGGCTTTGCATAATTCAATGTTCTCACGAATGTGTAGAAACATTTTTTTCTTATTCTGCTAATTGAATTTTTACAAAGTGTCTTCTTTCGATAATATTTTTTTTATTTTTTAAGCTTAAATTTTTGTACTCACTATAGTGGTTAATATGTTAGAAAACGTATTTTACACATTAATAATATTCAACAGTTTAGTTTGAGTAAATATCCATGAAAGCTGCACAATATATACAGAGGACATTATTGTGCCCTTGTGCACTTTGTACCTATATATTTATGCTTATAATAATTAGCGACTAAATATGTACATATGATATAAATATTTATAATTAACAAATAATAATTTAATACTGAATATGGAATATATTTTCCACGTCTATAGTTAAAAGCTTAATTGAATTTTGTTGAGTCACTGAAACGATTACTGAGTAATTGATATTTTAATTGTTTATGCAAATTACAATACAACTTTGCGTAAATAAATAGAATATGTACTTGTAAAGTTGGATATTTAAGGTTAGTCTAGTAACTTGATTTGCAGTCATAAAGTCGTTAAGAGTTAGTTAATTTTATTAAGATTACTTCTAGTAGATGTACTCGTAACAGCAAACTAAGTTGATTCCAATATTCCACGTTCATTTTACCTTTATACATTTTTCGTTTGAGATCTACATTTTACATAAACTAATTTCCTTGTCAATATTGGTCTCGCGACAGTTCTGTAGGCACGGCCGTTTCCCTCAAAAAGAAACTCGAGTCGAGCTTCAACGACCAAATCCAATCACCCTCCTTTACCGATCGCCACAAGGTTGCTTATGTTTACTTGTGTAACATGTTTACGTTTATCTTCAATTTCTAACATACCTAGTTTGACTTTAAAAAAACATTTTTATTAAATGTAATTGAATAGTGTAAAAAGAATTTAATAAATAACATACTTTTATTCGTTTTCTCGACAGTTCTCTCGATTCAGACTCGATTCGGTTTTTCGACAGACTCTACTTTTACCTGAGCAAATGTATTGATAAATTTCTGAGAAACATCTGCATAATTGATTAAAAATAAACTTGAGATTTAGTAGTTAGTTATAGTATAGTAAAAATTGAGTCTACCAAAACAAAAAATGCACAAAAGACCAATAAATGAGCCTTCCATATGAAATATTTTACAAAATGATGGAACATTATTTTCAATATCATATTGCATTTTCGATATCGCTATACGAGACGACACGATATGATACAATATGATACGGATTTAATCCAATAGTAGTACTGATTTAACGCAATCGCCGAGGTTGCATCCCCTCTGCCGCAGAGCAGTCACCCTTCGCTAAAGGGGAAACGTTAATATGAGGATATGAGAATTTACTGTTTAATCCACCTGCAGGCCAATTTGTTAATATTTTCATTCAATCCACTTAAAAGCCTGCTAGAGTGTAAATCGTATGTAGAGACAGCGTACACTGAACGTTTTGAAATCAATGATGAATCATAAGAATAAAATATCGAAGTGAAACTGATCTTTTCATTTTTATGAATATCAAATATAAGTAGCGTATTTTGCAAGCGTCACTGACACCATCGAATAGGGGAATAGTTTCTGATGAGACTGAATAACACGCACTCACTTTTCGCATCGACGCACAACAATATTATATTCTAAGGTTGCTTTTATTGCCTGATATTATGAAAATTTGTAATTTACATATAGTAGGTACTCATAAATTTACATATCTATAGTGGATAATGTAAAAATTGCTTGTTAATAAATGAGGATATAGTAGACTATAAAGTATAAACATTTTAAAGCTGAATACGAGTAGTAGTTGCCCATTCCTTTTAGCGATAGTAATGTGATATACGAGTTTGATAGGAATATAATATGATAGGATTAGTATAAAAAAACATTCTGCATACGAATTAAAATCCGCCATTCATGTTCAAATGCACTGCTTTTTGTCCTTACATAATTCAAAAGTGTAATTTTCAGTTTAGCTTTGGTTCTACTTAATTCTATTTTAAGTTGACTTCGACTGGATTACGTTGTAGTTAAAAAATTGACTCTTAAGTAAAAGAACATTTGTATAAGAAACCATCTGAAACAACTAGATAGTGAATATTATTCTTATTTATATTCCGAAACTAGCTAAGACTTTATCATGTTACAAAGATAAATAAAATGTACCTACTGTATGATGGATATGTCCTCTAAAAAGATAAACAAAACCATAATTCAACGTTTCTGAACAAACGAAGCGGTACAAGTATATAATAGCACAACTGGCGCGCCCTTTATCAATTACCGCTAAACAAGAAAAATGACCGTCCGTAAGCCTACAGCCTAATTAAAGCAAGTAGGTAAATTTTGGGAAAGACACAATGGTGTCCCTCGTATACCGTGTTTCTTGTGTTTTCTTTAATACATTAGAGCTTTTAAATTATTGTTATGGTGTAATATTATTACAATTCTTATGCATTTTATGGTTTACTCGTAGGTATCATTGTATGACTTAATTTTTTTAATAGAAAATGGTACAAGTCATTCTTTTACTTTATGTATATTCATAGACACATAAATTTTAACTTAAGAAAAAAAGTTATGACATAACTATTCAAACATCAGAAAATTGTAGGTACTATATATACGAAATGCGTACATTACAAAATCAATACAGGTAAAATATTTCAAAACATCAATAAATCATTCACACTAGATTAAATACTAGTTGACCTCTCCCTCCAACACAAACACCATTAAAGCATAGGGAAGCTCGCGAAATATTTTCACACTTGCCAACCTTGAATTTTATTAATGAAGCCATCAAGCCATTTGGGCAAATGTATTCGTGGATAGAGGCTAGAGAGAATGCCACATTCTAGTTACTGAAGTATAAGGAGATATTCATACTCGTATTTTATTGCTTGTTTATATTTTTAACATTGATATAATTTATAAATAAAAATACTTTAAACGATGTAACAGATGGTTGATGCCTTTTTATATAATGTACGAGTAAATACACGTGAAATAGACCATTGTTATGAAAATTAAAAAAAATTATAGAGAATACTACTGTTGATATACTACAAATATTTTTTTTAAATACATACATATTTAAATATAAACATCCATGACTGGAGTACAAACATTCGTGCTCAACAAATGAATGCTCCCAGCGGGACTCGAACCCGGAACCGCTGGCGTGTGTAAAATAATAGTCCGAAACTAATAGTTAATTATTACGTAAGTCCACTTTGAACTGACCTTCAAAAACTACTATGATATACATATACGAGTAAGAAACATATTAAAATTTTGCAGCATTATTTTACTTCAGATTTGTATATCTACGAGTACAATTTGTTATTGACGCTAAATGCACAGAACCTAATGTCATAGAATTGCTAATACTGATTTGTAACATTGTTATGAAGTTAATTTTACCGGAAAGTTAGCATGGTTAATATATTATGTAAACATTCATATATTTGATAATCAAAATCGCATATCTACTATCTAACTAAAACAATTTACCCAGTTAATTTAAGGGATGAAATCAAATGGAATTTTGCATGAAACTGAATTTATATTATCGATTTCCCATAATATACATAATACAATTTATTTATAAGTTAATGAACGTCTATCTAACGGTTATGCTAATTTTCTTTTAAAAAGAGTTTATTCGATATCGAGTTTTAGACGATAGGAGGCCCGTTAAACAAAGGTTTCAAGACGAAGTCAGCGTAAAGCGGCAACGCCCGGGCACGCGTGCGACCGCCTGTCAACGCCACATCAGCACCGTCAGCTACTTTGCATCATAATCGAGTTTCCACAAAGTAAAACAAAATCTCCACGTCGCATTAATATTCAGTGATAGGGCTCAACGCATCGCCGCCAGATTGACGTTTAACATGCAAATTGCAATCTGAAAATCTAGCAAAACTGTGTGCGACTAAACATTTTGAACATTATTAATTCAGGGCACAGTTGTTTGAATCACTGGCCAGAATATAATTTAAATGCTAAACGAATTTATCCCACTAACGCTAAATTAGACTGGGGCCGGATGGCCATTGGGAATTGAGAACAGGCAGGTGAATAACGTACCAACACGTTATTTAGAAAACACATTGAAAAGACTACAAATGTAATATCTGGAGTGAATTTAACTAATTACATTTATGTTATATTGTATTAAAGTGTACTGATAGGCCTACTATTATGAGTGCAAGACTGTGTAGTGTGTGTGTTTATGTGTTACTATAACCTTTTTCATTCTAAAACTGCAGTTTAGATTTGCATAGTAGACATGAAACTGATTTCGATGGTATGATCTGAAGTTAATGGTAACGTTAACAGAAGAACACTTAGGTAACATTTAGGCACCGCTGTAAGATACGCACCTAACGAAGCGTTTACAAGTATGTTTAATATGTGCGTTATTCGCTTATATAAATATTTTTACATATTATGAAAGTACAAAACTCTATGTATGTAAGCCGAAGTATGGTCGGTTTTCTTGTTTACATAATAAGAATAGGTATATTATAGTTGGAGACGTCGATTTTGCGTACTTTTTCCATTAAACACAATAATTATAATAGATCAAATTTGAGTCCATGCTCAATAACCGTAATAAAAAGTAACCGGCCCAGCGCAATAATTTGTTGAAATCTAATAAAGACCCAATCATTCGACTCAATAATGTAACGTCAAAACCTACAACAATATGCCTATCTATATTTTGTAATGAGCCCAATAATTAAAAACAAAATATACACAACAATAATTAAAAGTAAAAATATTCGTTATCGATAACCAAAATTTAACTTTTATAATTTAGATTATATCCAAACTCATTAAAAAAATTGGCCATTCCATATCGGGATAATATTCTTCGAATTACTTTTTTTACCAAACCTTTAATCAATAAATTGTATGTCTCTGACTGCATTCTTGACAGACTTTAATACTTTTATTGCAGGAAAATATCACGTCCTTGAGAAATTTATACTACGTTTTAATAATTAAACGCATCGGACGAACCCAAGGGTCAGCTAGTTATTAGTTAGTTTTATATCTACTCCTGAAATAGAAGTAAGTGATGATAATATGACAGAATGTTTAATTGACGGACCCAAACCTCTATACGATTAGGGTGAGGGGAAGACGTATCAGTCGAGCGCAGTGATGGATACCGCGAATAAATCAGCTTTCAGCACTCGTCCAAGATGACCAGATGCGCCCAACCTACATAATGTATTGGAGTCATTCGATTTCCAGGAGCTATTACTCGTACTCAGAGCACTACAATTTTAAAAGAACATAAATTAAATCTTCTATAAAAGTAGATCATGGAGTCTATCACTATCGTAGTGATAAATATTATAAAACAGAGTCCTCCGCCGCGTCTGACTGTCTGTCTGTTCGCGATAAAACTACTGCAACGATTTTCTTGCTGTTTTCACCAATGAATAAGATAGTTTTAACAATAAAATAATATGTGCATTTTATATAATATATATATATATATATATATATATATATATATATATATATATATATATATATATATATATATATATATATATATATATATATATATATATATATATATATATATATATATATATATATATATATGTCTCACATCTATATATCTAAAATAATAATAAATGTAATATGAAAAAAACATTTATTTCTTGATATTGTTGTATTTATTGTATCCTGACAATCACCTTCATCATGAATAACTCATTATAGCACACATGCCGTTCCAGCGATCGTATATTGATGCAACTATAACCGAAACTTAATTAACACGATAACTACCTACCCTAAGTTTCGTGGATGGCCATCTAGCGCTCCGCCTACATATTTTACTGTGATGTTACTATAGGTATCAAAACTTTAACGTGTAACGTAAATTTTCTTCGAAATTTAGTTGCTTAAAGCAATTTCACTCATAATGATGTGTGATAAAATTCTTTTAATACATATTCGATCGAATACGTTTAAATTTTAAAGATTTAGAATTTGCACTTTACTGAAAAAAATATAATATAAATTGCTATTTAAATTAGGCATAAATTAAAATCAGTATCAGGAATTGTAATCTGTCTTCAACCCGTGAGTTATAATCTGTAACAACTTGTATAACGACGACAATTACCGTCTAGTATTAAGGGATGTTTTATTAATATCATTAATCTGCATGTCGTCCTGTTCCTGCAAGGAAACCCCTTTATGGCTATACCCGAAGTTAATTTAGCAAATGAAAACAGAGACGTTCCTACTTTGTGAATAATAAGACATCTCCCTAATGACAAAATCACGTGCCAACGGGATTACCCCTTTGTTGTGTTGCTTACCTAACAATGTAGTATCAAATATCCCGTCAAATTTATCAGTCAATTTTGGACATCTTAATTCGTAACATTTAGAGATGATTGAAGCTTTAATTATCACTCAGTTATATTCGAACATTAAAAATTTACTAATTTATTACAACTAGTATTCGTCGAGTAGTCAAAATTCGACTATAAGTATATAAAAAAATTACTAAGTTATTATCCATTTTTTTAATGGTAAAACTTAATCTCGTCAATAGCTACAAAAATATGAAACACCGGTTTGGTGAACAAACGAACAGGAGAAATGTACTGAAAACTTTTGAACTTAAGCTTATTATATATAGGTGTATAACATATATTATGAATTTAGAGAGTTTTATATTAATTTCATTTAGGTACAGTACTTAGATATTTACTACATTGCTATCGCTTTTCACATTTTGTAGGCTGTATATTATGTTACAGGCTTAGTTTAGTAAAATTATAAAATCAAGCGGATATATGTACCTGTCATCCAAACGTCAAAATCGATGATTATAAAATATTAAGCTATTAAACTCACACATAACCTGCGAAGACAATGCGGCTCACTAGTACACATAATACTACTTTATAGTCACAAATATTTAGACGTCATAATCGCGTTTGCTCGCAACTTCAGTTATTACCACTATGTTCGCACAGAAAATAGTTAATCTACTCGTTCTCGCTCCGCAGAATATTTCGATCAAAACAACAACAAACAGACCGGAGCTTTGTCGGTAACGTACAAATATAAACGGGAAATGATTCATTTCGAATTTCGACACATGCTCGAATTGAAAGGTCGGCTGCGAGTGACGTATTTTTAATTACCTTCGACCGCGTCGCATCGACTCCATATTGAAAGTCCATAGAGGACAATAAATAAGTCGAGAGCCACCTCGGTCTCCCGTTACCAGACGTACATGACAGCGACCTAGTTACTAAGAGTTCTTATACGATAACGATAATGTTTAACTTTATTGCATGAAATTTTAATCGCTTTTCCCGTACAGAATAAAGAAAACATTCGATTTTCAAAAATTTTTTTCGCACATACACGGTTTTAAGGTTTTTTCTAGTTGACTGACAATGCTATAATCTTATAAAAGAAACATATTTAGGCTGAAAGTTAGATAGGTATTTTAATTACCCCAATCTTGATAGAATCTCCGTGCGAGCTTGATTGAATTTCCGGACGAGGCTATCTTTCGTATTTGCGGAGCGTTGTGGGCGCCAGCCGCACTTCGAGTCCCGCCTCACGGCTCAGTGGCCTGTGACGTCACACCGTCGATTACATTTTTTTTATTATCTGCTACGGTAAACGACCGCTAATAAAGTCTGCTCGTCAGTTTTTTGTTGCTACAGCTACGTCAAGAAAAATTGCGCTCATATTTTCTATATTTTCTCTCTATAAATGTTATTAACATGCCTAATATTAATTTTGATAATTGCAAAAAGATAAAAAACCAGACTGCTTATTAATATTTTTGTAATCTCCCTTAAAAAACTTTAAAAACTTAAATTTCGATACATCCATAATTCATTCGATCGATTCGGATTAAAAAGTATTTTCTTCGTCTTAGAACCATCATTTTAACTTTTAATAATGTATCTCGCGACTCACGTTTTCAAGACGAATGAAATGTCGTATCAATATCTAGAATGTCATACATGCATGCATACATACATACATGCATACATACATACATACATACATACATACATACATACATACATACACACATACATGCATAAACATATTATACATACATACCCGCAAGTTGATGCGCATAATTTTGCTATTTTTCATAATACCCATATTACGTACTAGGACCATTACTCTATATAATAAATATTACTCAGTTAAAACCAAAACACATTTTTTATTCATTGCTATTCAAGTAACTAATACGTCTATGCCGTTCATCAGAATATACTACTCGTAGGTTTAATAAAAATGCAATAAACTCGGTGATTGAGATGTCTTACTGTTGGTAATCAGATTTTTCTAGGGTTCAATGATTGATGTGACGGGTAATAAGACTTACAAGTATCGCAATTTGTTTACCCTTATATGTTTGAAAAACTTAATATAAATATGAGTTGTACTTATTTCATACAACAACAGAAAAAGAAAATTGTAGCTGACCAAAAGTCGTAGCATTTCCTAGAGATTACATTTTACAATAATTGCATAGTGACAGTTTTAATACGTAAAAAACGCACTAATTAATTATAGCACCTACCATTAACAAAAAGCATAGGATTATTGCATTGCAGGATTATTGTATTGAAGCAGTGGTAGCCCAGCGGTAACACGTCGCTTGTATAACCGAGTGATGCAGGTTCAAATCCGGGTCTCGCACCTCTGATAATTTCATGTGCGAATCATTTCTATCATGATTACCACTTATCTTACGGTGAAGGAAAACATCGTGAGGAAACCTGCATGTCTGAGAAAACCTAGCAAGTTTTCGTAAGACATGTGAAGTCCGCCAACACGCACTGGGCCAGCGCGGTGGACTATGGCCTGATCCCCCTCGTATTGAGGGAGGCCCGTGCCCAGCAGTGGGATGTTAAAAAGGGCTGATGATGATGATAGGATTATTATTGGTATATTCATTTATAAAAGTTAGTTTTCAATTTACAATATAAAATTTATAGTGAAAATAAAGAAGAATGTAGAAGAAGATAAAGAATATTTTTCCATTTACGTAGTAATTCGAACTTAGTTGCTGTAAATTTATGAGCTTTCAGCGTGAACTCTCCCCTGACTTCCCACGTGTCATAAACATCCTTTTATAAGGGAACCATCCCCAGCCTATAAGACTAACGATAGGGACTATACGAAAATGTAAAAATGACAAACTATGGGTCCTTCACATTTGCGGCTTTTACGCAATAAACGTCAAAAGGTAAACGACGCACTGGAAAATTTTAAATAAGAAGGGTTACATTGTCGCAACGCCACCTTTGTTTACAACCGTCTGTTCTTTCGCAATTATTCGAAGTGGTGCATGGGGATTATGTAAAAACGTTTTTCCGTATATTCTTTACGAATAGACATACAAAACCTGTATTGTTCTCACTAAATGTTCTACTTCTAAACTATTTTAACAAATATGTGGTTTCCACACTAAATTTTCTGCCCTTCCCTTTCTCTTTGTTTATAGGAATATTTAATTAATTATTTTCTTTTTTATATCTCACTTAGAGCAACATGATATAAAACGTAATTCGCAAGATAACATTGAGGTACCAAGAATTTTCATCGCCGTCGGCTTGTAGCCGCCTTTGCAATATATAGCCGTGACATTCACAAGAGAGAGAGAGGACTATCTTTTCCCGCGTTATTAGACATAAGTTAGAAAGAAACATCTAAAACTTTAGTCGCACGTCTCAAATTTCCAAAGGTTTTATTGCATTCCCCGCAAGCATAGACGCTTAAACTTTATTGCTGTGGGATTAAAGTAATATTTGCAGCGACTAAATGATGTGGAGGCAATTTCGTGATATTAAAAGCTGTCTATGTGGAGGCTCAGGTCAATAGTTCGATGTTCCGTGTATGTTTGCTCTGTATAATCGCGGAGGGAACTTTCTATCGCTCGCATTCTTCGCCAACGACGTGCGATAACACTGCATTCCTATCCAACTATTCTTCGTAACTGCATAGTTTTGACGCCGAGCTCATTCATAATAATAATGTGTATAAATATTGAAGAAGAATAACGCTCATTTTTATATATTTTTGCTTATACCTTCGTAGATTTGTGATGTTTGCTTTATATTTGCTCTCCAGTCTCTACAAATATATATCAGTATGGATAGTGGATTTTACAGCTGAGTGAGTTAGCATTTTTCTGTAAGGTAGCGACAGATAGTTCGATGGCCCGGTATGAGCAAGACGCGACAGAAAAGGGATCGGAAAGAGCGCATCCGATGAAGTGTGTTCACTATTGGTGTCGCTTCCGTACGCTCATATAAATAAGCATACGTTCATTGTACGTGCATACTCGTCTCTCTGCGTCAAGCATACATTATATTATGTACATTTCCATTATTGTACACTTACATTACAAATCACCATCACGTACTTTTATAAGTTTATACGCTTTTGTTTACTCTTGACTCAATTTGATTGAATACTCGTTTAAGATGCACGAAAGGGAACACGATCGATCCATTCACACCCTCCAGATATGATTAGCAGCTAATTGAATCTCGTGGTGAGATCCGCACAGTTTAGTTTTCCAATTTACGAGACTTTCCTTTGCTCAAGAGAGTAAAAGGGTTGAATTTAATTATCTATCGCCCTAACAAACCCGAAACTAAATCTCACAAAAAGTAAATATAAATAAATTAGAATAAAAAATCTAATTAAACGTAGTAATGCTACAAAAGTACGTATAGTTTCATGTGCCTTCTTTTAAAGTACATGGTATAGAATAAATATCAATAAATACAACTTTGAATTACGTAGCAACAATCTACAATAATTTTATTGTACATGGAAAATTTATTTGAAAGGAAGGAAAGTATTGAAAATCTATAATTTGTAATAATACTCATAACTGTAAATGTAAAAACTGTAATGTAGATTAGCTCGCTCCACAGTATTAAGCAAACTTTACTTACATTTTTGATGATGATTTTGGCCTTCACTTGGTATTCTAACGGCATAACCTCCCCTTGGTGCAAATTATATAATAAAAGGACCCTACTTGTGTGTTGCATAGATAATATAAATAAGTATGCAAATTATACAGAAATTTCCATTCAAATTAACCTTTATAGCTCTTCAGAGCTTCAATTAAAGCGACTTTACCTCTTCTACACAGAGATTAAATAACTAGCATATTTTATGTAAGATTTTATAGTTAAAATTTCCGATACAAAACAGCCATAGGCTTAATTGTGCTTTAAATTACGTTTATAGTCTATAAATTTTTGTGAAAGTAATAGTTTAACGATTTAGATTTCTAAAATCATTTTATTTATTCTAAACAGCCCAAATTTTAACCAGCGCCAATTTCCAATGGCAATTCATTTATTTCGTATAGGTATATTCGTAACGATATTTTAACCATACTGTAAGCGATTTGTCCTCGGGCGACATTTTAAGGATTCTATAAATTTTATTGCACTAGTCATTGGCACTACTGTAAATCTTTCTAATATTTTACAAAAGGCTATAAAGGTTGTTAAATGTATCGAAACAGTATTCGCACAAATATTCTTCTAAGGACCAAAGAGCTGTCCTTTGTGATTGGCAATCAAAAATATTCAAATAGTATTAGTAAATGCCATATAAAATGAGTATAACAGATTATTCATTTATTTAAAAAAGCAATTGTGTTTTTATATCGTTGTCCTCCTGTCCTAACAAACAAACAAGTTTTTAAGTGTAGATAATTATGATTATAATTATTTGATACTTCATTCTTAAAAACCATAAAAAATAAAGTAGTAGTAGTATCTCTTAAGCACATATCATTAACTTAGTAACCTAGTATAATATAGCTAGCTAATATTTGATAAGCACTCGCACCTCAATCACGAAAGTTTGTACTGGTGGTGTTTATATTTATAATATGTACCTATGTATTTAAAATTTATATAATATGTGTAATATATGAACTATCTGATATCCGTAACACAAGCCTCGTAGCTTACCTTTGTCGTTGCTTAATTTTGTCGTAGAGAATTTAAATACATAGATTATAAAAATTAAAAAGTGTCTTTAATTTGAAAGCAAAACAAAGTTGTTACTTCTGATCAAAACTCTTCATATTATATTTAATCAATCGTCTATATGGTTATTGGCCAAAACAATTGTTTTTTTTTTTTGTATAACAGATTTTACCAGTATATTCACTGATGAATCATTAATTAAGGCTAGATTAACAAAGGTTACATGCAAAGGTTTTAATGTTGGGTAAATCTCTTTTCGTAAGACTTTTACGTCACTTTATTAATAAAAGTAATAATACTATAAAAATAAAGTAAAAAGACAGGTGATATGAGTTTTATGATTTTAGCGTATACATGTTAAGTGAGTGCTAATGTAGTGTATTTTAAATAAAATTTTATATTCCAATGTGAGAAAAGATACATAGAAATTTTTCATTAGAAGTAGTTTTCCTCGCGACGATATAACGCTCCCTTATCACCTACACAATTTACAGACGAGTGACGCTAAAATGTATGAAATGTTTTCTACGTAAGTAAAAGTCACATGTGATGGGTGATCGCTATAGAAGTTGTGTGACGGTACGAGTCACGACTATCAATCATTTATCCGCGAACACGAACCGATACCGCAAAATGCTTTAAAGCGCCACCACTTTCATAATGTATTACGTTAAAATCTGAGTTTAAAAGCCTTCTCGCTGCCTTCATTGTGGAACGAAAGGAACCGTGCAAACATAATAGATTGATACCGGATCTAGATAAGCGCATATTGAGTGATTTTATTTCACAAAATTCTATCAACGAAACCGCGTTATCTTCCCCCGTCTGTTACGCAAATTTCTCTTTTCAGATTTTTTATCATATTAAAACATCACAAAGTATCAATAACATTTTGATAAAAATACCTTTTTTATACTGAATTTAAATAAAAAATATTAAATAACACTTTTAAAACAAATATATACTTTTTAAAATAAATGGTGCGTAAATAATATTATTATAAGACCATACAATATTTACATTAATTAATGTGGATTCTATGTAAAAAATCAATAGGCATATTGTAATATTATACTTATTGTTTTGGTATAAGAACTATATATACCCGTAGACGTATACTACGGACAAATACTTGCACTCTCGATGTGTCATATTCGCTGTAAAAGCGATCCAATTTACGCAATTTGTGTGAAACGATACCCAGTAGAACAACGTACTCGTATGATAAACCGTCATTTTAACACGATACCCTACGAGTACAGGATCTTTCATTTTTAGAACAAATTGGGCCATCAATCAATATTACTTTCATTTATTTCCCCCGTAATTGGTTTATCATTTTCAAAGAAGAACAAGTTATTTATAGCAATAAAACAAAAATCTTTTTCGTCTAAAGACATTCATTTAATTTTTCTGATTCGAGCTTAGAAAATAAATTGCCAATATTTCTCACTTTGCAAATACAATTTGTTTGAAAAACATCGAAATAAGTTGTGAACTGAATTACAATTTTATTATACTTAAGTTACTTAAAAAAAGCAATTTTATATAACTTTACACTAATAATAATAAGTACCTTTTTAGTACCTATATAATTTCACATATTGAATTCAAGTGGGGTGCTCTGATGTCGCTAAAACATCGATACCTAACCGAGCAAGTATCTGTCTATAAAGGTGTATTACCCTCGTTACTTGGTATTTCCTTACAATCTCGGCGAGAAGCTGGGACAGGGCTCCTAATGGACCAATATATCAAATAGGATTAAGTACAAAAGAGCAGCGCAACCGGCTGATACTTTGTTTTACGACATGTCTCGAATAGGTACTGGGAAATTGCTATAATCACTTTAAATAAATAATATTTTAATATTTTTAATTAAAAAACAAGTCACAACACTGTTTCATTTCATTTGTTTAAATTAATTTGTATATTACATAATCCGTGATTTAAACTTAATGATAATATCTTAAAAAGCATCCCACGGTTTTTTTTAAATCAAATAATTAATTTAAATTCACTAAAATTTATTTTCTATTTTTTAGTTTGGTTTTCTATAAAAAGCGTGTTTTTAGTTTTTTTAATCTATTATTTATTTTTTACTTTTTAGTTTCTAAAAAGCGCCATCTATTGAACACAATATGTAATCTATATACAATACTAGAGGGAGCTGTTTGTAAATTATTTTTTTTAAACTATTATTTATTTTCTACTTTTTAGTTTGGTTTATATATCAAATTAGTGTATTGTCATCGGTCCTCGATAAATCTACAAAGTTTGAACGAAATCTGGCCGTTTAAAGTGGGTCAAAATCGCGCCCAAAGAAGTCGGTTACAAACATACAAACATACAGGTGAAGCTAATATAAAGCGTGTAAAAGATTAAAAAATATGTTTAAATATTTTGGTAGTTATACGAGTATTTACTTATTATAGGTCATCTTTAATCCTTTTGCACTTTAGAATTATGAAATACACTATACGGTCATACGTATATGACACATGCTTATGCTTACTTTCAAAATGATACGTAATCTGCAAAAAATTAAATCTTTCCGCAATAACAAAACATAATAAATAGACTGCGAACTAGCCTGACTAAATCCCATTTGAGGCAAGACGCGAAAGCGGAGCTTGAGTGCGCAAACGTTTCGAGTTATTCCAGCCGAGTGGGCCCAGCACGGTCTATCAAAGAAAACGATTTGTACACACCCTTATTCCACTGTCTATGTTTGACTGAACGAAAAACTTATATCAATACTACCTGACTACCGTACCCGTAGCGGTGAACTGTTCGCTATGACAGTTTATGTAATCAATTTTGTTGTTTTGCTGGGTAACGGAGCGATCACTCCGAGAAGTAAACACTGAGATACGAAAGAAACGCTACGTTCAAATACAAGTAAACCTTACATCAGAGTGCGAGATTTCCATACTGATAAAACAATTCAGTTACACAAAGGAATATATAAAAAATATTGATTTCAAAACTGTGTATTATTAGATTGTATGTTAAAAGAAATGAATTATTATTGGTATACGGGAAAGTTTGAAATGTAATTTAGCAATTACTTACTCATCAGACAAGAACAAATAAACTGGATATTTTTTTCGCTCTAAGCGACTTATTATTTGCTTTGCAAACAACTTAAATCTGTAGTAGTATATTTTAGTCTTAATGCTATATTCGGAACACTCAACGCAATATTTTAATCGTGAAGAAAAATCCTTCTTAGAACCTTACCGTAAAACTGATATAAAATTAGTATATTCGTAATTTATCTTCAAAAGTAACCAAGAATAAAGTAATATAAAACCAGTGAAAAGGAAATAATCGGGTAAGTAATGAAGTTTTTGCGAGATATTTTACACGCGATTAATGTGGACGGGGCGGACCATGGCTGCGGACGCTTTCCAGACGGCTCCAGGACTCTCCTTGATTAAAACTTGGAATAATAAACGACGAAACAATTTTCCCTCGTCGCGCATCGTTGGTCTCTTCAGAGCAAACTAATATTGAGACGTGCTAATGAAACGCCCGCTTCGATTTTTTAATCCCGTCCTTTATAAACTTTTAATATCTGAACCTCGACTTTGTATAGGTTTTCTTATTGCCTTTAAGATTATAATACAAGGTAAAGACTTAGAGTTCTAAAGTATAATTACATTTTGAATAAAGATGAGATTTACATATTATATTTTAAACTTAAAAATAAATTTACGTAACAATATATTTTAAGATTTTTAGCATAATATAGGATTATGGTACGAGATTAACTTTCACTGTAATTAGAACCTCGTTAATCGCAAGCTTTACCTATAAATTAACTAAACCAACAATCATATTTATGTTATAAGCAAACGTATGATTACATACTTTTGCCTATAACATAAACATTTTTACTGAAATAATCGGTACTCTATTGAGTGCTGTATCATTATTACAATAAAGTATCCATATAGTATCATTATTACAATAAAGTATCCATAGTGATTTAAAATCAAATGAAATATTATTTGGTGACCAAGATTAGGTGGTCAAACTTTTGACTTTCTTACTATTCTAATTAAAATCTTTTTACAAAAACACGTAATCATCAAACTAGTTGCCGTATAAATTGAATACTAAAAACAAAGTGAAATATTATGAAAACTTTATTCAATTAGACTTATTATAAGCAGTTTTGAAAGGCCTTTCGTTGATATTCAACTCAAATATGATTGTCATGAGTCGATTTTTTCGAAGAAAGTTTTAAATAATCCTGATCTATCGTTACATAAAACTTGCAAGTTGTTCGCGTCTCAACGGATAATCGAGTTTATACTTGGAAGGCCGCCATCAATCATTTATCCCGCCCGCGGATGGATCTGTGCCGTGCTACGCGGAAAAACTTTAAAGTGCTCCCTGTAACTGTGACGTATCGTACACTTGATCATTTGCTCGACCTACTTGAATTATAAGTTTAACATGTTAACTTATTGCATTACCTAAACCATAAATCCTTTCCACGACGGAAACGCACCATAGCATGTACCTACTGTTTGTTGTTTGCATTGTTGCAACAATATATTATATATTTTGCCGAAATCTATCGGTACATATATTTTAACTTAATCGAATCTGTTCATTTAATATTTAATGGAAAATCTTATTTAAATAAAAATTATAGATACATTCGGTCAAATCTATCATTTTTAGAATTTTTCTGTTTTTCACAAAAAATACTGGACATCTTTTGAACAATTTGGTATGATGATAGATACTAGCCGTTAAAACGTTTCTAGTATTAGTATGTTTAAAACAGAAATGTCGTTTCAAAATTGTACAATCTATTACTATTGTTAGTGTCGTCGATAACCGCGAGGTGTATTGTTCCCGTGGCATAGACTTTGAAAGGGTGGAATATTTTCTAGAAAATTATATGGGACCCTTACTGATATAAGTACACATAAAACTATTGTGAGGAGGAAAGAAGAGTTTAGATAGACAAATGATATGGAATGTTGGTATTTGGTGTTTTTAGGAGTAACCTTTGAAAGAAAGCAACAGTATTCGATAAACTAAGTTATATTTAAAAAACTTTATTTAGTTTTACTTGTAAGTACATAATTAAAATATTCGAAATCTAATATAAATTTTCTTCTAAATTTAACGAATTAGAAGTTTACTAAGTACATGTAGTCCAAGCATAAATAGAATAAAATTATCGTATTGAAGCATTACTTTAAGGATATTTTAATGAAACGTATTACATCATATCTATAGCAACCATGTATGTAGTATATTCTGAAGAGCTCTTTGCCACTCTTGGTGTACCACAAAGCGACGTTCCTAGACAGTTGATATTTACATTTTACGTTACACGTTGCACATTGCGTGAGACATCAATAGAGGCGTAAACGTGCTGTTGCCATTTTATTTAATACTAGATTTATTACTAGTTAAAATTAATTAAAATTTCTAAAAAAGAATCTACTCCTTTTTTGAAGTCGGTTAAAAAATAGCCTAAGGTACGCCCTATAACATTAGCTATCTGTAAGTGAAAATCGGTCCAGCCGTTTCAGAGATTAGCAGGACAGGCAAAAATTGTATTATTTAAAATTGATTAAATGAACGTACGAGTATATATATAATACTTTCATATGCATTTATTGAAAAGCTGTTAATTTAAAATTAAAAACAGACACTTCAATTTTATTTATATGTATAGATAAATAAAATACTAAATAAATTTAATATGTAATTCCTATGTATTGTAATGTCTGTAATTTTAAATAAAAAAAATATTAATTTTAAATAATGATAAAAACTATGAACAGTACAATAAATAAATAAATTTTCTATATTAATAACTAAATTCATTATTTGAGCAGATTATTAATTTCAAATAACATCAATTTCATTTAAAACCGCCGTTACAACTATCTACTATAGAATCAATAATCGCAGTATTCATATGTAGTAGACCGCAGAAATGCAAATAACACAAAAGAAGTTGAGAATCGATGTAGATAGCTCCTCGTATGAGTGTTTTATGAGCACTTAAGTGGCTTCCGGACGAGGGATGTTTAAAACTCCAGCTCACGAGTATTGCAGCGGGATCGAGGAGGCTCCACTCAAAACATGACAATGTCAGATTTGATCGCGACCAAGGACACTTTTATGGACGGTTAAAAGTTTATGAATACGTTTACAATGTTTTCGAAATTAAGGTTTTATACGCAACCGTTTGCTCGTAAAGTAAAACTATGTCGTGATAATGTTAGAGAATGGAAAAATGCTAAAACTATGCCGGCGATATAAAGCATAAACTGATATTGTAATTAAAACAAAGTTAATAGTTTTTTATTTGAGCTGCAGGCAGTTTTTAGAAGATAAAGGCATAGAATTAATTAAATATTTCATTCAGGTGATATTCTACAGAGTACGATAAGAATTTAAGAGGTACTGTTCATACATGACTACAGTTGTACCATATTTTCTTTAAATCAGCAGACAGAAAGAACTGCATGTTCACAATTTTTGATTTTATCAAATACTTCACGCTACTTTGTATTTATAGTGAAAGTACATCGCCTTATAAAACATTTTCGAATGCAGTAAGCTAGAGAAATTTATTTTCGTATGCAAAGGCGACAATATTCTGAGTTTCAACTGCAAAGAGCCCTTCAGAAAGCTCTAACAATACAGCATCGCAAAAATTAAATTACGACGAATCCCAGCAGGTTTCAATTTTCAAAAAGCTCGGTAAACTTGAGACGGGGAATCTTATTGCTTTTTATGGAATATTATTACATTTGCGTTTGTGAAACCCTTTATAGTTTTACATTAATACATTTGCTAGTATGAAGACTACAAAAAATATTTGCATACAGAAGTAATGCAGACTAGAAAAGAAACGTGACGATATTCGAAAACAAACAAGTGATTTTAATTAGAAACAAACTTGTAAAGCCTTTGAAATTAAACTAAAGAAGAAACATGACTGTTGATGCTAAGTAAAGTAAATAGAAACTGTTAATTTGAAACTGCAAAAAGTGTCGCGAGAGAACAAATTAGAGGGAATGGAATATAGTTTACTTAAAGTTAAACTTATTACGGTCCTCGAGAAACAAGCTCTCGGAGGCTCGCTCGGTGCGCGGGTCAAGTGCCCAATTTGTCACCCGTGCAAACTTCCGACTACTTCGGCCGGTCCCTGTTCGATTCCATTAAACTTTCAAGACCTTTTGAAGCTATTTTCTTGTTTGAATCAAGATTTGTCTAATTCATTCTTGGGTGCCTACTTAATTATGTAAAAATACAGTCTGATATTGACATCCATATTTCTATACTTTTGGGAAAATTTGTAATGTCTGTTCAGGTTATGTTAACCACAGCTTCATATTAAGTTCATATAATAATTTTTCGTAATAATCGTATATAAATCACGAAACTATTTAAAAATCTTAACAAAAAAAAACTCTATTTGTACTCATCAACTTCTAGTATAGCGAGCGGATCCGGATTTTAATGGCGATAAAGGTTTCAAATCAATCAATCAATCAAAATTTACTTCTTCGACTTCAATAAATAAATATATACGCATTTCGGAGTTATTTGGTAGGATTTTACGCAGTGTAATTGACAGTAGTGAGACGATTTTACTTAAAATGAAATACGTTAATTATATAAAGCAGTCGATGTATCGTTTTCGTCAAATAGTTAAAACTTGTTGCTATTATACATAACTGGAGAGATAAAATCTAGTTTATAATAAAATGCTCGTGGACACTACTTTTTTATTAGTGAAATTAAATTATTTTAAGGATTCTTTTTCATTTGTCTTCTACTGTAGACTCTGCTACTAACAAAGATGCAAGTCTAAATAAAACCATTTCTAGGACACTTACAATGCGCTATCATAAAAATTAAATTAAGGTAAGAGTTTCTCTGAAAGTGTGCGCAATTTCTGCAGGCCCGGCGCGGGGGGCAAGGGCTACGCCACATCAAAGCGCCATATTCTGCCTCGAGTTCTCGCACAAATCAAATTTAACAGCTCTCTTCTTTCGTTACGGATGCGCAACGCAACTAAGCTTCTGACCTGTACTATAAAATTCAACTATGTCCAACATTTTATTTTACATTTCAGCGAAATAAGTAGAAGCATAGGTATTTTCTTGTGAAGTATATCATTTTTAAAGAAATAAGAGTTTCACTGAAGTATATACCTAGATTTATGTCGTATTTTGTAATAAGGTCAGTTAGACATTGTCAGTTATTATCATTATACATGTAAGTAAGTAGATTGTTATTGCTGAATCAAATAATTTGTCAGAGAACATAAACTTGCACCCGCGAACTTGTTCGGACGGTGCAATTCGATTAAACTTCTGCTGAAGTACCAACAAGAGAAGGGCCTACTTAACAAAAGTTGGATGTACATTTACGGCGGGAATTTAATTAGCTTACTCATCGGGGAAGCGAACTGCCTACGGTGAGCATTACAATCTATACATAACCCGAGTTAGAGCACTTTCCAACAAAATCTATTTTAAACAAAAACTACTTACGACTTGATAAAATGTACTAAACAAAGCCAGTTTCAGTTCGGCTGCTTATCCTCTAACTTAGATTGAATGGAAGTTTCCTTGCGTACACGTTCAATAAGCATATGCGGTAAAAAGGCAAGGCCGCAGGCATTTTCTTATTACGTCTTTATTTTTTATGGCTCATCAGTAACGGATATAAATGTTACAGTTATAATATAAAAAATAATGTTTCAATGTAGGGTATAATCTAATAATATCTTTCCAAGGGAAAAATAATTTTACAATTAGGTTATTTAATATAATCATAAATAAATAGTAAACATAGTAAGTACCTACTTATATTATAAAACGTTTTTAGTGGTTTCGAAAATTGTGTAGGTAATAATGAATTTTAGGAGACGTTTGAATGCGTACCGATAAAAGAAAGGAATGATAGTTATTTGCCAGCCCCAGCCCTGCTCACAAAAGAGAAATGAGTGAACTTTTGAGAACCACCAAAAATGTCTATTGTCCTAGAAAACAACCACCTTTATTTTGTTAAAATTATGTCTTGAAATCTCATAGTAACACCATATAATTGTAATTTTTAAAACAGTTCAAAATCAGAATTGTTTCGCAATCCTAAGTTGTCAATAAAAATACTTATTTTATTATTTCTTTTAACAAAACAAATATTACACACCATTAGAATTTACTTTCATCGAACTGCGAACGCCAACGTATACATTTAAATAGATACGAGTATTATTCCGAACCTAATAATTTTCAAAAGCTTTGCTTAACTTATAAATTTCTTATATAATAATGGCACTCTATAATAGATTGATATTTTTTATAAAATAAACTCTTACCTTCGGATAGGAAAAGGCGGTCGGAATCAGAAGGCTGATCGGGGGCAGGGCGATGACGAAGCGTGACGTGCAGAGAGGGTCCGCGCGGAGGGACTTCAGGAGGAGCAGGCTCCGGCGGTGAATCACATTCGCGCTCGCTTTGACCGGCACTGGATGGACCTTCAATGTAAAAAATAACCTTAGTTTTTCCTTACAAAAATTTAAATATAAAATATAAATACATGTTACTTACGCCATGCTATTTGTGGATGTCTCATTATATTAAATGGGCAATTCTTGCATGCCATTTTTGTACCCAGAAAAGGAATTTAACGATTTGGATCAAATTTTGTATTCAGATAAGAATTAGATTTTTATGTTTATCTATATTATCTTATTTCAGACACACGGAGCGAAGCTAGGTCGTTCAGTTACTTTTTACATACAATAAAATGATAACATTTTGAGGTACGAAACTCTAAATAATGGAGTGTACTACGAATACTCGTAAACCCGAAAAATATTTTATGATTAAACTTTTAAATTTTTAAATATTTATCTTTAGTGGCTTTTTGCGGCTAAGTTTTATAAGCTTTATATTTAAAATAACTCCATAACTTTAATCATTAAAATTGCTGCTGAATTTGTTAACCTCAGCGTATAGAACTTTATGACAAGCTAAATAACAAACATTTCGACGCTACGACAAACGTTTCACTAGGATTACGTGACATTCAATTTACTGTTTTGAGGATCAGGAAAAAACTCGAAACCATGCCTGAATTTAAAAGAACCACTAAGAACGCATGGTTCTTTTAGATTTGGGTTTGATTTTGGTAAAAGGGCGGGTTATTACTATTTGACTTGTATATATTTAAAAAGTACTCAAATTTTGACTTAGAATTATACAAATGACTCAAGTCAAGTCTACTTGACGACGCGATGTTCAAATACATCGAACGTATGATGTTCAAATACATGGAACGTATTATACATAGTTATCACTTGAGGTCAAAGTGTGTCATATTACAACATAGGCTATTACAAAGTTAAAAAATATAATATACAATTAAATATAATGTATGAACAGTAAAAACTATATACCTACAGTATCAAAGAAAATCATCACAAAGTAAAACATTTCATTTTAAATTAAAGGAAATTCTCGTAAGTACGACGGCTTAGCTTTAAAAAAACCATGCTTTTATTCTCACTCGCTGTAATAGACAACATAGACCAATACCAAAATCAAAAAAATATATATAGAGTCTCGAGTTTCACAATCTAAACTTTAGTATATTATGTAGCCAAGTGCATAAAAGGCACGGCAGAAAGGATGGGGTACGATTTTCCCCTCACTTAGCTATGATCAGCCCCTTTTAGTCAGACTATTGATGCTGTAAATATTTTTAAAGTAAGTCGGCCATTCAGGTTAATTGCAGGTCAATGATCTCAGATAAACTGATAATATAAATTTATTTAAGGTAGCTTGCTCTCGAGTGTTCAAAGTCTTCAGTCGCACAGTCGTTAAATAGAAGAACTAAAGAATGAATCTTGTATAGTTGTCAACCTCAGTTTGGCGAGTGTTGAACAAAAATGGTTTATAAAATTAGATTTAAACGGCACAGTGTAAAAGAATTTATAAAATAAATAATGAAAAATGTAATACAAACTAATTATATAGTATTTTTTTCATAAAAGTTATTGAGTTACTTAAGTCTACCTGTAATAATTTGTTGATTCAATACAATTAATTTTATTACTCTTTGTGTATTTTTCTTGATATGCTTAAGTTCGTGATAATAATTTAGGTACGTGATGTTTGTCAGACAAAATTTTCTTCAAAATCTAAAAAATCCATCAACTAAAATACGTATTATTAATTTGGTGTACTACAAATAGTAATATTAGTTAAGTAATTTAATAATATTTTTATTTAATCTTTAAAATATATAGCAGGCATAATATTATAAAGGCAATTAATATTATCCTGTCAAACAGTAGCTCGAGAATTTAGTAACAAAATTACACTTTGATGTAGTTAAGTTTAAATCTCGTTGGCCCATAAACAAAACAACAAAGGAAATTATGGCGAGAAAGTAATCATATAACGCATAATTGACGTAATATTATGTTCGCTCAGTCACGTACTTGCGCGAAACTATTCCGAGCATCCTTATCACAGGCATGCACCCACCTCCACATTACGCTTATAATAGGCATGCTACAGAATGTCTAACAATAACTATACTGGAATCTCACTAAATACTTGATGCTTTCATTCCCTACATTTCTGAAGATTGAGGTTAAAAACTTCAGCTGATTCAGGGAGCTGAATTAATGGAATATACGTACGTATGTACTTTTCTTTTAATTCTCATAACGTACACTATATTATTACTTATAAAATATATGTATTAAGCTAATAAAATTTTTATACAATCACAACACTGACCATTCATATGACACATTCGGTTGTTGCGGTTATTCGTTTCATGGGAAAAGTCATCGGGTCTTCTATTTCGACGGGATAAAGTTCCACCTCCTGCATCACCATTAAAGATTTCCTCGTCTGTAAAGTGTTGTATAGATTAATATATTTATCTTTAATAATAGGAGTGTGTCAGTGTGAACGTTTAACTTAGAGTACTACGGTGTAAGATCATTTTTTTGATATAAAAAAATATTAAAAAAACTTATAATATAAAAATAGACCAAAGATTAAAATCTGCTTGTGCCAAGTATTTTTACAAAGTTCTATTTTCGCTTCATAGAATTTACATAATGTAAAGAAGCTCGTGTCCATTTAAGGTGCAACTTTATGAAACGTCGAGCGAAAGAAATATATGATCGCGATATGATCCTCAAACGAAATTGCAAAAGTTTAAGAAGAAAACTACATGATGAAAACTGGTTTCTCTTTAAAATACGAGTATTTGAACGAAAATAAAATATTTAAAATAAAATATAGTTACGAATAGTTTTAATAATACTACCAAATTAGTTCAAAAGATTCTTATCTTCTTATAAAATAGGTACATAATATACGTAAATGGAGTTTAAAGAATATTAGTAAAAAATTATATGAGGTAATTTATTATTAGTATTTTTTAATATACAACACTAGAACTGAACGAATAAAATGATAATGATAAATAAAGTAAGAAATACTCTACAAATACGTATACATATATAAGCTTATAACTGCTACTTGAGATAAGTACAGCTAAATAAAGTGGAGTTGAGTATTATCAGTATATTTTATTTTTTATTTAAAATTTTACTATGAAAAAGGGGTAAATATCTAATGACCATAATCCATAACAATTTTGCCTTATAAATCCCACTGATGGGTTCGGGCGTCCACCATATAGAGGTAAGCATAGTTACAAAGGCTTTCACCAACTTTTAGCCTGTTAGGTTTCATCGTATTAACAAGTTGTAATCATGTTTTAAACTTTAAATATTCATAGTTACGATAAAATGTAGCTCTTAGAAATGACTTTAAATAACATATTATAGTAGTTTTGATACTTTTGGTAATAGTAATTTGACAGTGGTAGCCTAGTGGTAACGAACTCGCTAGGGTAAGTATGAATTGGTTTTAATCCGGGTTTCGCGCCTCTGATATTTTCATGTGCGAAACATTTCTAACATGATTACCACTTCTCTTACGGTGAAGGAAAACATCGTAGGGAAACCTGCATGTCCGAAAAAACCTTGCAAGTTTTCGAAAGTACCTACTCCTCCAACGCGCACTTGACTAGCGTGGTGGATTATGGCTTAATTCCAGCGTTCGAAAGGAGACCCCTGCCCAGTAGTAGGACGTTAAATAGAGCAGAATTCAATTATAATACATTAATGTTTTACCTTTAGAATTTCGATTTTTTCTATAGAAGCGTCGATTTGTACTTTCTAGTGGAAAAGGCGAAGCTTGCCTTTGGGGACTACTAATGTAGCACGGCCGCTCTTCCCTATTCTCTGACCCATACATACGGCGTTGTTCACCTACGAAAAGAAAATGTACATTTAAAAATGTTAGAACGTAAAGTAAAATTTATAATTCGACACATCATACTCGTACTAGTTCAATATTAATTTTTACTACTAATTTTACATCCACCCTATAAAAATAAATTTAACTACCTGAACGCACAATCTAAACAGCTGAATTAGTTATGAAAGTTTACACTGGTTCCTTATATAAAGGCGATGAGTAAATAAGAATTTTTCTATAAAACATATCTAGGGAAGAACTCAAGCGGAGCGAGGATGAGTCGCTAGTGAAATTATACCTACTGGTATATGTAAGCTGCAGTCACTGTAACGTTACATAACATTTTGTTTTAATTATGCAGTATAAATATTTATAAATTTAAACAAAGGTAGGTAGAAATAAAGTTATGAATTTATTAGAGCATGTATTTGAGTCGGTAATTCAAAACAACAATAAACAAATGTACACGAAGTGTAAATTAAGTTGCGAGCCCCCAGGCGCTGCTGTACACTTGGGCAAGCAAGCAGTTGAATGCTTTATATTTGCTTTAAGTACTTATACTAATAATTAATTTACTATGGTACTTGCTAGAGGCATAGAAATATTATATTTCACAATTTTCACAACTTTCAGAAGCAACAATGTAATGAAAATATATTTGTATATTATATTAGTAGAAGTTATAATAAGTGCTCATAGTTATGTAGATACATACATATTATGTTGTTCATGTACTCGTACTGTGTGCTAGGCACTAGGTACTGTTAAATCTAATTTTTCGATTTCTGCACAGTACTGGTGATTTTGATGTTTTAGGTGTAGAGATACTGCGTGATAGCAAACAATATCAAAGGGATATTAAAAAGTGTATTTTATATTATAATTTATTTAACCTGTGGGTGTGCCTTTATTATAATTAAACTTATATAAATAAATACCTACTAACAATGATTTGTTTAATTTAAACACTTCTCTAAACAACCCTAAAACAAGTGTTTTGCCAACGGTTGCGGGTTCAAGTCCCGCTGGAGGCATACAATTGTTGAGCACGAATGTTTGTACTTAGTCGTGGTGTTTTTAAAGTAATATACATATATGTGTGTATCCACTATTTAGTATCTGTAAGAAAAGCCTATTATTAGTATATTGCCTTCTTCTTAACACGGAACTAGATGGCACTGTGAGTAATGCCCCAAAATATTTTCTGACATTAGAAATAACAGACAAGACAAGATAACTCTATAAAATAATTATAGATGAAATATAAAATTTTGTATAGGTAAAGTTAATCGTAATTTATGACAGTAATTGTTATGGGCCCACAGTAGCTGCTACACCTATAAGTAAGCCTAGTCAAAACGCAAAAATTATTATTAGATTGCAAATCGAAATAATTTATTTTCATAAAATTTGTGTCGTAGGTAGATGCTCCGAAAATGTTCAAACAAGTTATAAAAGTTTACAGCTGTGAATTTAAATTAACAAATTCTTACATCTGATAAGCAAGTTCTTGGAGGTAAAAATATACTCTTGAAACGTTACAGTTGGGAAACGAAACGTGAATAAATTTGTACGATGGGGGAACAAACCGACGGATGATGAACTGCAGCAAAAGTTTTGAGCAAGTTTCCCCAACAAAAATGTCAAACATTTTCATTTGCAAATATAGAATTATCTGTTAACCGCCAAACTGCCGGTCATCTATACATATAACAAAATTCTAACTTAATCGATCTGTAAACTAAATATTTCTTGAAAATTCTTATTGAAATATCAATGTCATTATTCTCGATACAAAAGCTTTTTAGAATTGTCGTCTCTGTCTGTGACCACACGAGAACTCTAATGGATACATTTTGATAAAATTTGGCAGGATCAGAGCTAAGTACCGGGTAACGTAAAATTTGAGTTTTTTTTACTATTGGAAAATATCTCCAAGAAATCCATTATCACATTCCTATGGAAAAAGGACAAAGCTGAGCGAAGTGTGAGTCACTAGTATCAAATAATATAATAACATTACTTTTTATTGGACAAAGTATATAATTTTCATGATTAAAACTTTGTATTGTAAAGTTTCTAATAACTGGTTAGAAATTATCCTTAATATTTTCTGTTTAAAGTACGAGTATCTGTAGTTAAATAAAATAAGTGCTGAGCTTAAAACTTAAAATTTACTATTAAAATAGCTTGGAATGTAACATTAATGAAAGTTACGGTTGGTATGTTGCCAAAGGCATAATATGAAAGTAAGCACCTTACTAAACGATTCTACAATCTCAATTAACTAGTAGAATAAATCCAAAAACGATCTATATCTCTTCATAATGCATAGATGAAGATTTAAAATACAAATATTTTATTAAAACGATAGTAGTAAAAAAGTAATAATAGTCGAGTTTATAGTAAAACTCAAGAAATATGAATAACAAATATTGTAAGGCACCTAATTTGTTGGATGCTGTGGTTTCATAGTGACCGCAAACTGCTCTGAGCCTTTAGCCTCTCAATATGACTAATGGCTAGGCCCTATGCCTTTAGTGGAGAAACGTGTCAATTCAATTATTAATCATGCGTGTATACGAGGATGTCGTAATTTAGTTGTGTATTAAGTATGTAATCTTTGTATTTAAAGAAACCATAAACTATTGAAGGTTGCAGGAAAGAATGTGATAAGAATAATAATAGTTGCCAGTATGACATGTTTTTTTCAATTGTTTGTCATACTGAAAACGAAAAAAAAATCTAGCAGTTATTTTATAAACTTATTTATCAATATTAACGTCTAAGAGAAGGCCACAAACAATTTAAAAGGAATTATCACAATCTATGCTTATTCAATTCTCTAGCAACTAATTAAAGACAGGACCTGGCACTCATTTGCAAACTTTGACAAGTCCAGATGTATTTAATTGACAGGCGTAACCACGAGGCGCGCCGCTGGTCATTCAGGGCGCGTCGGTCGCCTCTAGCTAAATTTGCATTTTTCACTCTTTTGTGCATCGAGATTGAATACTGGTGATTTGAATTTTCACACCTTTCCATCTCTTCTACACTATCTAGAAACTTTAAATATCATATATATTATTTCCCATTATCAGATATTGAGAAAGTTTCATAATAACCATTACATTAACTTTCCCTTATAAACTAATGACTCGGCCACAGAATACTTAAGTAAAGACCCAAGAATAGGGTAACAAAGTTAAAACATTGTCCTTGGCGTAAACTTTCAAAGAGAATATTTATCAAATAATTGGTTGCTCAGGGAAAATAATATTGCTAGAGTCCCGCAACAAAAATGACCTAAATTAAATTTTCACATTCAATCGGCTTCGTCTCGGCCGTTTGCCCCTGAGAACAATCGGCGTTGACTTTATGGCTACTTGACGCTGAGCAAAATATTAATATATCAATTAATATTAGGTAAGTTACTTAAATTAATTTCATTATTATAATGTATTAAAGTTATGATTTGAAGAAAAACAATAATTAATGAACAATAAAGAATTTGTAATTTTGTTGTATTAATGACTTGAATTCAGATTGTCGTCATTAAACCGAGCCATATAAAACATCGAATCGCACAGCAAAACCACTTAGAACCATTTCCCTAGAATTGCGTGATAGCAACACTTAATTTACAAGCTCCATTTAATTTTAACTATTTTGAGGCTCACGTTGGAATTTAAATATCTGAAGATAAGAGGTTCACGCGAATAGTACGCCGCCACAAAGCCGCCGCTCTGCTTAATTTACGCTTCAAATAAATGAACGCTAAGTCATACATGTAGAATAGCTCACAGGGGGACTTGGATGCTAGTATAATGTTATGCAGTTTTTAATATTTAAGCACACGATAATGATACATACAAGTCGTATTCGTTAGACAACGCGTCTCTATTAATGAAAAAAATAAATTAATTCTGGTTAAGACAAGCTTAATTGAAAGTTAATTTACAGCAAATAAACCTAACATTGTGAGTGAAGGTATAAATATGGCAATTTTATAAACTTATTTTTAGCTATTTTTTTATATTCTAATATTGCCATATTTATAAAATATTATTAAAATTTTTAAATTAAAATGTTTAGAATTAAAATTTTATAAGGTACTTTGATGCGATTTTGAAAACTTTATGTAAATTGTGGGTAAGCACTGTTTGTAACAAGGATATAAACCTCTGAGACATCAAATACCTTAGTCTCTCCCGTGACCATGATTGCTGTAAAGCATTCAAAACGTCGGGAACCAAAAATCAAAATAAATCCGCGACAAAATCAGACAAGATAGTTTCGTTTATAATGTCGAATATTCGCGTAAACCTAAGAAAGTAATAGGTAACATCACACCAAATTTAGTCAAAATCTGTTAGTTAAATCTGTTATTGGTTTTCTCGTGTCTTTTTAGAATTTTTGTCTTTACAATAGACAAACGTACAAATGGACCAATGTTTCATTTTAGGCATTCATCTGCGGAACCCCAATTTCTCCTAATCCAAGATCCTATTATCATCGTCTGGAGTAATTCTACCTGATGATTGATATCACGTTGTCGTGACTTAAGGCGAAAGTGATCCTGCGCCTCATTTGTACACACGTAGCAGTTAGATTACGTCATCTCTTGAAAGCGATTAAAAAAAGCGGTCCGTATTTTAGCTTTGTTTAGCCAAGGAACATACATATAGGACATTGTGAAACAAAATATATTTTAAAAGCATCGTTCTTTCATTTAGAATTTTTAATAATACTTCCACTATGCACACTGTTAGATAGACAAACTAATACTTATTCATCGCAGTTTCTGTCCGTGCACGCGCGCGATCGGAGCAAAGTGCAGAGATTAGATCCGGACCCATCAATTACGAGTAATCCTAGGCACGTGCGTACCGCTCTTCGCAAACCTATGGGGATTAATGAAATTTCTTCAAATATTCCCTATGTATAGTGCTGCACTATGATGATCCAACACGATCCCTAGCTAAACGAACTCTTTTAAATCTATTGGTAATTTGATAGAGAATTTATGTATCACTTTGCAATGTATGTATAATATACAATGTTCGGCACGTAGATTGGAGATTGCAGCACAGCTGTTAATGTTTACAAAATAACCTTAATTAAAAAAAGTTGGTTAGAAAATGTATTTCTTTTATATTTATATCTAACCATTATTAAAAAAAGACAGCGTTGGAACGTATAATATAGACACGTACTGATACTGACCTGCTTTTAGATAAAAATTACAATTTTAAGTATCAATATTAAGATACAATAAACGTACCTAATTATTATTTTCTTTTTTGTTAAAACTTTGGTAAAGAGAATCTTAATCCAATAAAAATTCTATACCAACCGGCACTCCTAGAGGCCATTAAAAAATTAATTGAATTGAATTCAAAATTCTATGCTTATGAAAAGAAGAAATCTTTTTGTAATGTATTTTTAAATATAAAAATATAAAACAACACATCATTATTTTGATAAAAACAAAGATTTCCTCAATGAAAAAATCGCTGTACGTGAAAATATTGGGTAATAATTATTTTGTGTATATATATTGATTATTTGTTAGATATAAATTGTGTTAACGCTGGGACTAAAGCTTGACCCTTGGCCAACAATCGAAAACACTTGATGCGTAATAGATTAAACTTCAATTATACAAGGTATAATTAAATATGTATCTCAACGAATCCCGACGCAGACCGACGGATCTTGTGAAATATTCAAATTCCCCGTTGGGTAACTAAACAGAATAATCAATTAGCCATTGCTCTGTGATAATATTACTTCCCTACTTACTTGTTATCATAGGGCCCAGAATTCTCGTGAAAATTTTCCATGTACATTCCAATATATTTCTTCATCAAATTAACGTCCTCTTCACTTATAATTCATATTATATTAACTTCAAATAAGTCAGTTACGATAAAATTAAAGATAGTATTAAAATGATAAATGTAAAAAAGCTTTATAATGACGGCCCTGTCGTTATCTCGTATAAAGAATGTAATATATAAGTATATAAACAAAATTGAGTTTCTTGCAATGTACTACTGTATAGTAACTTCTTCTGATATTTTATTTCCATCATGTGACGATAATTTACAAATATAAGTATTGTTTATGACTGCCTAAATATATAATAGATACTCATAATAGAAAATACTCCACACTAAGATTTAATAATTATATGTTCTACAATAAAGGTCAGTGTGTAAATCTTACTTCATAGAGTTACTGAGAAATAGGGAACCAAAATGTGTACATTTTTTTCGTGTACGTGTGGCAATAACTTATTTATGTCATAGAACCATAATATGTAATTCTTTAGTTTTCTATTCTTTAATTATTCTAGAATATTTATTGTTGGAAACCCTATATGATATGATGATGAATACATGTAGAGGTTAGAACTAAAAAAATTATCTCTTAACTAAATATTATTAATCATTAAATGATTAACTTTGTTATAAAGTTTTGCAACAAAGAGCTTTTGTCGATTTACTTGTTTGTGGCGTCAGCGGTAATGACCCGTAAAAGCTACCTGTTAAAACCCGGGTTGCGGTTACACGGAGTCAACTGCGAGCGTTTCAGCGAAAGAGAGTAGATGAGGTTGTCCCTAGCCTTCCGTGACCTCCCAGTGAACAAAACGACAAAGAGGAACTGCAACATTTACTGAGAAAATAGCTGTAGGGCAAGCCTGCCCTCCCTATTGTTTTCTTACAGAGCTGCCGGTACCGACTCCCGGCCCGCGCTGAACTTGCTCAGCCTTCATAATAGTTGAGGGATAATGAATTTGTGCGACGCACTTCTATCCTTTGTTAAAGTCAAAGTCTGGTACGTAACACGTTTATACAGTTTTTTGACGTGTAATTAATGTGCACTTTATACCGTGTTAGCTTGGTAGAGAGAGTAGTAAATAGTGTTGTTAGTTGTGTTACATACGTAGTTCAAATATGTAACTTCAAGTAAGTATTAACTGCAGTTGATAAAAGTAATTCCGTTTTATTAACTATATATTTTAAATCAATATTTATTCCTTAATTTTTCATTAATTTTACAGGATAATTTAAAAAATGAGGTAATTTAAAACATTTTCAAATTTTAAAAATACTGATAATTAATCCTCTCAACATATTATGATAAAAAATTTACGGTTAAAATAAAATAAATTTATTATAAATGAAATTTTAATGGCTTAAATTCATTCCTTTTTAAAGTAGCTACAGTAAAGTTTACTTTAGTAAATGTGAGTAAAACCTGAAATGAAAATGCAATTTCATTTAAAAATTACAGTACGCTTCGAGTTCCTGGGATCTTTTTATTCGCTAAAGCATCCGTTGTTCTAAAGACGCAGCGTCGCATACCACAGGAATTTCTAAATCTTCATAAGATAATGGATCGCTCTGAAAGAAAAGGACCTCGCGGGCATGGAACTTTGTTGAATTCCTGACTCGTAATTAATAAAATTACTTTTTGGGAGCTTTCCTCGACTTCAAAGAATTTAACATAAAAGAAAAAAGTTAAGTAGATGAATTATTTTTGAATGATAAAGAGAATAATTTGAGATATTTATATACTTAGTAGAAAACTTGTTCTTTTAACAAAAGTTTTCTTGAATATCTAATAAGAGATTCAGCGCGACATTTTGTTGCATTTTCTCATTTCGACAAATTATCTACTTTTGTTTGTTCCCCGATTGTGCCTGTCCATAACTTCTTACTCTCATGTTTATTTCACATACTACTTTAATAAATATGTTGTACTTGTATCCTACTTTGGTATTAAGGAATAATATAATTTTGGTACTATTCAAATTAATTTTATAAAAATAAATCAATAAATTAATATATTTTGCGTAAAATCCATTCGCAATCTTATACGGAGACCTTTTATTTGAGTATAAATTATATCTTAAAAACTGAATTGGGTAATTTTATTTAAATCTTTCATAGATTATACTTTTCGAAGAATAATAAAATTTTCACACAATTTTATCTGCTATCCTACGGGAAATCATTGTTTGTACGAGATGAAAATTATATATAGTGATAATTAAGTTAATTTACACAAAAAACCGTGTAATAATTTCAGCATAATAACGTCGTTTGTTTTTACGAAAATGTAATCTTTTTTCCTCGGAAATACTTTTTTTAGATTAATAGTGATCTTAATTTAACATTAGGGATTCTAGATCAATTGTAATGCCATTTTCTAAATTAATTTAAAATAAATTAAGAAACATATAAGACCAACATATTCTTTAATTTAATATATGACTAGTAACTCACCCTCGCTTTGCTCGGGTTGGTATCTGAGCGCTAACGAAGCCACAGGTTCCGCTTGTAAATTAATATAAAAATGTATATAGTAAAACCTTCCTCGAGAACCATTCTATCCATTAAAAACAGCATGAAAATCGGTGCAGTAGTTTTTGAGTTTATCGCGAAGGACGCGGCGGAGGTCTTTGTTTTATAATATTTAGTAATAAACAGATGAAAGTCCTATTTTAAATTTTAAAAGACGAACCTCAATGTAACTTTTATCTCTTATTTGAGCCGTTTAGTGAATGATTTTTCTAAAATCCTGCCTTAGTAATTACTTTTATTATATAACGAGCTATTGTGCAAAATTTTATTATTAGACTACGCTTTATCTTTCAGCAATGGAATGAAGAAATTTTACTTTTAATAAGTAGTTCCCATTACTTTTTAATAATTATTTGTGAATCTACGTTATAAGACTTGGAATTTGATTATTATAAAAAATAAACAAATAGATACATAAAAATAACCTACATGGGTCTACAATCTCTAAGTTTAACACCAGTTAAACTTAGAGATTGTCGATATTATTTTTGTTATATAGATATATTTGAAGTAACAGCAGTAGCTATTTTAAAGTCACATCAACTTAGCACCGACTCCTCTTCTCGTCAAATACGGTCTATCAAAATTCGGAACTATCACATTTTTTTAAGCATATTCTTATCTGCCAAGTTTATTTATTTATAATACTAATATAAAGAGAAAAAATGTTATTTTGATGAAAATATTTTAAGACGCTGGGAAATCCCTTAAGGTTGAACCCCATTAATGGATGACTTCCGGGGGATGGAAAGAGGGGTGAAACTTTTAATGTCAAATAAACATACAAACATACAATTTTTAGCGTAATAATAAAAGTAATATAAAAGTACCTATGCATAGAGAAATTTAACGCACATGTAAAAAATTTCATTTCTAAAGAACACAAGGAAACGAACAATCATTTTTTAGAATGGAATAAAAAGAGATACAAGACTTTGTATATTTATATTTATTACTATATAAGTCTTTTAACAAATAGCATGCTATTTGATTGCCAAAACAATAAGCAGAAGTTAAGTAGAAGCTATAGAACGGTCAAAGGACATTGACTAGCATTAACGAAGGGGCACTGGCTTATCTATTAGCAGGGATGAGTGATAACAAGCCCGCATGTCTCATTGCGAGTGCAACGACTCCACAATTACATGTGGTTTCATTTGCAATGCCCCCATCACACGAAACCTCATTTGATGATTGAAAATCCTGAATGTTACCAATGATACACTGAATTTTATATCTGAAAAACTTATTTCAGTATATTTGATTTCGTTTAGCCACTGTCATAAATGTGCATTAATATGGGCTGAATGACTATGGAACGTAACTTATAATAGATAAAGTTGTGGGTTTCGGTGGCTAAATCAGCTTATAATAGCGTTATATTTTTTAAGTAAATACAAATAATTTATATTATTATAAGCAGGTAAGTTGTATGCGTGTTTGTGAATACTTTGTACATTTGGACGAAAACAACAAAAATATACTGGAACCTATAAGAGTGCAACATATACTTAGTAATGAGTAACTGTTAGTCTTTAGAGACGTACCCAAGTAAAGCGAGGGTAAGTCGCCAGTATTTCCTAAATCAATTTTCCTCTCATGACCTATCACCGGATTTTAAAAATTTATTACTTAATTTAAGTATCTAAAATAATCGTATATTAGTTTCATATTTGATTATTTTAATCATACATACTTCAAAAAATATAAAACGCTTACCACAAAAAAAGATTTATGATATAGCACTTGCCACAAAAGCACTAATCGTCTTAACATACGTAGCTTTAAAAATATTTGTCAATTCATTTGACACGCATACGCGTGACTGTCACGATTTCCCTCATCATTTTATTATTTACCTGCGGGACATAGTCATGACTTCATAATGTATCAATAATGTCAATAAAACGTCCCACCTGGCAGCCTTCTCGCCTGTCACGTTGAGAACATTTATAATAATTTACGCCATCATATGTATATTTAGGTTAAAACTTCATATTTGTAGATAAAAAAAATAGACCAAGCAGCAAAAATTAGTCAATCACGCGTTAAAATACATACAGTAACGGTATTACAGGTTTATTTACAAAACCAAAACGTGCCTTAATTTAATAAAACTAAGTAATTGTGATTCAGAAAAGCTAATATCAGGTGGCTCCCTCGCTTTTGAAAAACAATAACGCGAGAACATTGCGCTGAAACCTTTATACAAAAGAGTCCCTCAATGAAGTTGCACGTAGAAGAATTTCCATGCAATAACGGGCATCGCTTCGACGAAGATTCTTACGGAGCGCGGAGATATTGCGTACTTACTGGGCTTGCCTTCTAATAACACCAACGATACCGCTTGTGTAAGGAGAAAAATACAAAATAAAATAGAACTGCTTCTGCCTTATGGCATCCAATCTCTACTACTAATAATATACATTTTTCTCTTTTTAATATTTTACGTGTAACACATGTCTGTATACATTTACTAGAAAACTCATGGCTTCGCTCGCACTAAATCTAGAGACGAGATCGAGCAATGCCAGGGCGAGTCGCTAGTCTTAATAATATTATAAATTATAAAATTTAGTTTGTATATAATAAAAATAATGTTAACAATAGCACTTCAGTTGGTTTATAAATATCTGAGAAGAAACTTTTAATCTTATAGGTATATTTTATAAAGTTGACACAGGCTGCTATGACATTTATTTAAATGAAGCATCAAACGTGACTTTATAAAACTTACAGGAGTCGTATGCAAATGCAAGTAAGATTAAAACGGGTTGTTAAGAATTTGTGAGCATATACTTCATCAACTAATTAAATTAATCTTTGCCAGATTGTTTCACAAAGCGAAAGATCAAATTGTTTGAATTTTGTGTAATAGTAACTTTGGTAATACATTTTAGAGTATTATAATATTTGAATTACCGCATTAATGATATGTATGATTGGCCTATTCACTAATGCATTAACGATTGCATGGATTACCTAAATATGAAAATACATTTATGGCGATCTAGTCGCGCATTAAAGCTCTGCAAATACCAGTGCACTGCCAGACTAATCACATTAGTGACCTGAGCCCGTTGGTAATGTAGGCAACAACCTAAAAAGCACTAATTTGCATGCCAGGATGAACCTCAGAGCTATATACCGGACACAATATCTTGTGGAGTATGCATCTCATTTCTAAATTAATACACCATTAGAATTAATAGAGTTGTAGAATAGACAGGTTTAAACTTCAAAATGTTTATTACAGATTGAACTACTTACGAGTACATTTATATTATCAAAATAAATATTTTATATTAAGTTTCAATATAAAGATTTAATCTATAACTATAAAAAATTAAAATGATAAAAAAGTGTATGGAAAAGATATCATTTATAGCTTTTCCTCTTTTTAATACCGCCTATGAGTCGCCAATCACATGGCACTATAATGAAAAAGGACTAAGTAAATTGCAGATTCTATTAAAGGCTTATAGGGATCGAACGCGTGCATTGCGAATCATCACAGAACTAGTGCCTTCTTTTATGAATAATAATATGCAATCAATCAAAAAAATCTTTTGTAATTGGCGCTTTTTTCATTAAAAAAATGTTATATGTATATTTTTATTACGATATCTAATTTTAACTACTTGGTTAAAAAAACGTTATAGTTACTGACTTAGTATATAATTAGTTACCTCAATACATTATATAAGTACGAGTATGTAATTTATACTTGTTGGGCCCGGGGGCATCCGCATTCCGCAGGTCTTACTGAAATCTATGTGTCACTTCAAGTTATAGTCTATCTTATACACTAAACAAATCCGTCCAATTTCTATAAAATTCCACATAATTAAATGAAATGCGCTGCAGCCTTTTTTATCATAAAAATGTTAAATTTAAAAACAGTGAGTGAGTAAAAAGCACTTAATTAAGTAATTGTTAAGTTTAAACCTAAAAACAGAAAGCAGAAATAATAAAACTTATACTAGTTACTTAAAACTAAAATCCTTATTTTAAGTTTATAACTTAAAATCTTGTATAACATGTTTTATGTTATGATGTACTTTAAGAGATGAGGCATTTAAATTAACAGCATTTTTTCACGGCTGAAAATCGAATTCTCAGTAATACTTATAAGAGAGATTATTTACAAAATGAATAGTAAATAGTCATTTTTATTATAAATATTTATCCACTTTCCAATGAAATAAATAATACATAATATGTATATTATGATCGTCCAGACAAATAAGTTCACAGACACTTTAAAAAAGAAATTCTTAGAAACCTAATTACAGACTTACGTAGTATAGAGGCGTGTTAAGTAACTCTCCGACCCCACTTGTATAAAGTGGTTTTTGTCCCCAACTAAGACGTTATTAAATAAGGGTCAATGTCTTTTTTGCTCTCTGGAAAGTCAAATGTCAGTAAAATGTTTGAAATTATAAAACAGTAGATTGAATGTAAAAATTTTGTTCTTAAAACCTGTTTAAGTTTAAAAGTAATAATTCATTATGATAAAAGTGAATGTATAGTATGAAATTTCAATTAAACTAGGTACCTAGTTTACTTTAACATAATTAAGATTTTATACATAATTTATATCATAAGAAAATAATTTTGAGTAATTTCAACTAACTACTGATCATGGCCTGTATACTGTACACTGTGACAGGTTCATCATATACAATAATTTATTTATTTACCTTATCATAATGAGCAATATATAGTACGCTTTGATTTAGAAATGATTAGGTATTGATATTGTATTGGAATCACTGCATATTATCACAATTTTTTTATTTTTAATATTTTTACTTAATAATAAAAATAAAAGTACCAACAAAATAGTAAAATTGAAAATATATTAAAAGGAAACACATTGACATGGAATAGAGTTGGCTATAAAATTCACTTAAATTATGTCCGGACCTTAGTTTGGAAATGGAAATAAGCAGACATCGTATATACGAGTAGCTTCGTCAAGTTAGTTAGCATGACAGAAGGATATAAAGCATAGGTTGCAGGGTTTACGTGTAAAGTTTTCCTCATAAGCTCGCCACAGGGCGTTCTCCTATCAATTGCCGCTTCCCGACCCCTCCCTCCCCGTCCCGTAAGGCTCACTAATGATCCCACTTGTTAGGGATCAGCATGGACCTTCGACCGTGTCACACGATGAATAACAAATTCAAACTTGATCCTGTTACGTTGGCAAAATATTCGTAGCAGACGTCGAGGTCTAGTGGTCTAGAGTCTAGACTGTATTATACATTGATAGTTGTAAATAATATTTGCTAAAGTACTCTATTTGATGAAGATGTCTTAATAATAATATTAAGACATTGCCTTTATGTAAATCTTGCACGTTCATTCTTCGCACTTTGTGATTGAATGTGTGTGAAATATTTTTTATGGACGAATATAATAACATATAAACAAACGATCCTATGAAGGTTCTATTTAACCTTCCGCGGGAGTTGCTAGTCCAATATATAAAAATAGTCAGTGTTTGTTATCGAACTCCTCCGAAACGGCTTGACCGATTTTTATGAAAATTTTTGTATATGTGTATTTGGTACTTCTGAGAATAGGTCATAGGCTATTTTTATTCCCCTAGGTGATAAGGGTAACCCTCTTCAGATTTTTTATTTGTTATTTTTAGACCAAATTTTTATTTTTTATTTTTTTATGGCTTGGAATCAAAAAATTTATGACCCTAAATTTTCATCCTTCTAACACCAATCCCTATTTTTAATAGTAATTAGAACGCGGGCGGTGTCGCGGGAATTGCTAGTATTTTATATATTCAAGTTGGGTAGAATTAATGCATCTTAACGCCTATTTTGTAATGTTTATTTCAGTAGTAAGAATACCTACAGATGGAGGTGAGTTGTGTTAACCTTCCGTGTCTCGGAAAACAGAAAATATCGTCAGTCTTGCACCTGAAATCTCACCAGTCGTGTCCAATTGTCGTCGCACCACACTTTAAGATTGAAAGTTTGCGAAATATTTTTTATGGACGAGTGTATAAGCTATAAACAAACGATCCAATGAAGGTTCTATTTAACGTTTCTTTTGATTGTTTTTGCTGTTTACATATATAACATATTGAAAAGACATTGTTTAATATTTATATAACTTACTGTCAAACTGCTGAGTAGCTTGAGCTAGAAGTGAAGCAAAAACTCGGTCATCAAGTTGCGGTGGTTTTTGCGGGCGGTCCTCGTCGCTACTGCTGTATCTGTCGCCGGCCCACTCCAGCGAGCGCTGGCGACGCACCGCCGGCGCTCCAGGCAACCCGCCCGACAACCCGCTCAGCGAACCCGCCTTAGCACGACGACCCGCCCGCTCCATCATACCGTTTTAAACCATTTTATGGACCTGTAACAAATATAAAAATATGTAATATATCGATATTATAAGTATGAATCGAAGAATCGAATTTGATTTTGGTATTCAGGAAAGTTATAGTTCGATGAGTATGGAATCGTATTGGTTTAATAGTGCTTTCGATTCGTCAGCTTAATTTAAAGTCAGCGTATGAGTAATCATTTCGTGGGAATGTTACTAAAAGCTGAGAATGTAACTACTGTTGCTAAGAGTAAATGATGTTATTAAATAAAAAATAATAAACTCTAAATAATAAGAACAATAACAAACAAAACAGATTGAAAATCATTTTGTTATTTGTAGTAACAACATATGAAACACTAGAAACAATTAAAATAAGCAACCAAAACAACCTGATTGGAATGCTAATAACTTTACAATTTTGTAGATGAAAACTATTAAATTAAAATGACCTTACAAATAAATAACATTTTATCAAAGTGGTAACTACATCGTGAGCGGAAAAGAACAACAGTAATAAAGAGCCTACAAGTTGTTTAGTTAGCGACCCAACATAAATAGGAAGTTGCGGGCGTGCGTGTTGGAGGCCTAATCCGCTGGATTGTGTCGCGACATCGCCCGACGGTTTGCCAACAATCAGATCGACATTATTTCTTATTGACTCAGAAACAAGCCTTCATATTATCTCAATTTACGTTTACAGATGCGATGAGAGTCAGAGCTAAAATAAGCAAACGGCAAAGGCTGCGATATACATACTTATTCATTCATACATTTTACCATCACGTTGGTGGTTACTCTTCGACTTTGACTCGTTTTATATAAATATATTCAGAAAATTAAGTTGTAGTGGTGTTCGTGTATGCCTTCATATCCACAGTTTTAGATCGAATTGAGGATTTGGTCGAAATATTTACTGGGTTTTTCTGTCATATTTAGCAACTCGGAAAGGACGTTACAGTCTTAGTGAAATTAACTACTGTAATCGGAAATTGGAAGACTTTATTGTTATAATTTATTTTGTCAAAGAGCAACTTTAAAAAACTATCTTTATTACAAAATCTAAAATTGTAACGTCTATTTGAAGGCATGTAAGAATTAAAATATTTATTGGTGTAAAATCTGTTTTTATTCAACTAAGAACAATATTTTTTCGCCAAATTCAGTGCAAATTGAAAAGGAATAAATAATAGGTTGTTATTCTTGGCTTGGAAATGATATTCTGCGTGTGCAACAATTGTTAGAAATTGCTGCACTCATTTCTCATTTTGTATCAACAGAATAAACAGCGGTGGTTTCATTAGAGATTCACCGACGGTCCATAGATCTAAGAAAATAGTAGACTGCATTGTCTTTATATTATTAGTAAATATTATTTTGTCACATGTACCCTATATTTTAAAAGCAACAAAATCTGATATAGACTCTCTATTGTAAATGTCTATATAACTTTGAATTAGTTTGAATGCATTTGCCCAAAATTAGCGCTTTATTTGACAAGAAGAAACTAGTTAAATCGAAGAAAAAGAAAGTAATTTATACAATAACCTTTTAAAAAATGTACCGACATTGTTCATCTGTATCTGTCAAATATGTACATATTTTTTTTTTTTTTCAAAATCCTTTTGGAAGAGTCATTGTCTGTTTGTGACCTCAACATGAGATAACCACTAAATAGGCTTTAATATGGTAGCTGGTTATCCGGGTTAATATTTAAATATATTTTTATATAGCTTTTTAGTACAGAAAAATATTACGCCGAGAAATTCTACACTAAACTTTAAAAGTTAAAACGTACCTAAAGAAAGTATCCGGAGCGAGTAAGAGTCCCTAGTAAAAATAAATCCGAAAAATAGAACAAGATAATATAAAAACGATAATTCTAAATGTTCTAAGGCAATATCAGTCGGCGCAAGCAACAGAGCTTCTGATGGACCGCTAGTTTAATATAAAGTAGATTCGTGTTTACTCGGCTGTGTCGCAGCGTTAATAAATTCGCTTCCTTCAGACCAATCTATTCCATTTTTACTCAATATTTGCTCTCATTATACACATTCAAGAAGCTTTATTAAAGTTTCAACGTGAATACATGTAATGAAATTGGTTTTTTGTCTCTACGTAAATGACTTTGATGGTTCCAAGTATTGTATAATAAAATATAAATTAATTTATGTACGAATAACAAACGTTTTAATCCAAACACTAAAGTAAATAACTTCTGACTTAAACTGAAAGCTTTTACTAAAATTCAACTAATTAATTGAAATCAATTACCCTTATAACTTATAATAGCTACTTTTTCCCGGTACTTCAATAGCATTTTGATAAGTCTACTACTGTACTACAAGAATCTAGAAAGCGATTTTTGGCCGAGTATGAACAAGTGCTCTGTATTCATTGTTTCTCAGAAAAAAGACATAAAACTTTATAATTGATGATATAATGTTTGAAGATCATAAATCTTGGACTAGAAGTTCTGAACATTTATTTCGAAATAGCAAAATAATTTGCTCTACAAATGATGCTATGAAACTTGATATGAATAATACAATAGATGCATTTAAGAACAGCGCTCGTATGTCAAATAAAATACATTATAAAGACATCAGTATTGCGATTCCCCGTCACGTATAAAATAAGCGTGAGGCCAATGGGGAGCAGACAGGCATGAGAAATATGAACTCTACGCGGCCGCTGCCACGCCGTGCCGTATTAAAACTGCATCTAAGACTCGTAGGTTGAGCTTAACTATCTGTACATTAAAAAAATTTTCAAGCTCAGTTTATATTCACATACAAACATAACACAAGTTATGTAAAGACCAAAAAAGTTAGTTTTGTTGTTCTTAATAATATGTATGTGAAAAAATTGCATTTTAGGTGCCTATTATTTTTTGACATATAGTTTAATAACATGTTATAATACTAAGTCTTGCTTTGATTAAATCATTATTACTACATATTATAAAACAAAGTCCTCCGCCGCGTCTGTCTGTCTGTCTTTTACCTATAAATTCAGATACTACTGCACCGATTTTCTTGTTTTTTTTTCACCAATGTACGAGTATAGAGTAGTCCTCGAGGAAGGTTTTAGTATATAACTGGTACCCGGCTTCGCTCGCGTTTAGCGCGAAGGAACGAACCCGAGCGAAGCGAGGGTAAGTCGCTAGTCATTTTACATTATTAGCTACTCATAAATCAATCTATTAGTATCTTAAAAGCTTATAATAAATCTAGATAAATTTGTCTTAGCTAAGACAAACAATCGTAACCAAGTTTGCTGTAAAAACTTAAATTAAAAAAGGCTATTTATTTTATATTAAGGAAATTCAAATTTTCTCACTTAACTTAGTTTGGATTCCTTTAGATACTTACACTGAATGTAATTATATACGGGATCTATTAGAAAAACTCAATTTTTAACATTGTTGTTTGGCTGTCTATTTCATCCTGCTAATCTCTCAAACGGCTAGACCGATTTTGACAGCAGGAGAAAGCTTCTAAGGAGTACCATAAGCTACTTTTAATCTTTTCAAGAGTGTCTCTAATAAATTAGGCACTTACCAGCAAAAAATAGTCTAATTTTGTAGAATGGTAATTCTAATTTGATCATTATTTAAAGGTTAAAGTAATTTACTTAAGAAATGTAACAAATAAACTTGCTTGTCCGTAGAATGAACTCGCCTCACGTCCAATGAATGTCGAGGCACATCGGACCACGTTCGCTAAATTCAACTAGTTTTCTTTCTCTGTGATTTAAACGGGACAAAACGAAAGCATTTCTAATAAGATCTTTTCTATCTGATTATAAATAGTCGTTTTAAAGTATTTCATTATACTTTTAAGATATAAGTGAAACATAGAATTAAATAAATGAAAATGAGTCATGGCTATTTGTAATTAACCCTCGTAAGAGAAGGAGCCTCAATAACCACGTTTATAAAGGAGTAACGGAAAGACTGTACAAGTAATATAATTTTCCTTTAGTTTCCTCAAAATTTAACACTGAGCATTAAATAACAACCAACAGGCGTAGTTTAAACTGCTAGTGCTATACTGCCTACACTATTGTAATTTATTATAGTGGTTACTTCTCTCTGTTACTATCTCTAAATAACATAAAATGTCTCAGAGCGCAAAGACGAATACCATTAAAGCATATTGTGTAGCATAATTCAAAGCAAAATCGCAAACAGCAAACTCCATCAAATTCAGTTGCATAGCATGGCTGACTGCATTCATAAAATGACTGAATAGCTCTATATACGGACTACCTAAACCACGTATTGTGCTATATTGACTCCTAGGGTTGTTAAATAAACATTGAATACGAATTGCCGTAATTTTTGTCAAATAAAAATATTTTTAAACAGATTGTTGAAAATTTATATAAATCCAATCTTACAAAAAATTTCTCCTTCTATTATTATGTTTTCAAATTTTATTTGTTACATTTATCCTTATCTCTCATCTCATTTAGCCTAAGCCACATGACAGCAATGTCAATGCAAGTACTTAGTACACTGAGTGGTTTACTTAGGCTGCTTTTTTAAAAGTTGAATTACAAAAAAAATGGGTTAGGCTATTCTGGCACTAACGCAGATTGCCTGAACCTATAACTAATCATGACATAATAATAATATTCTAAATTCTTAAGAAACGGTAACGCTTATGATTAATGATAACATACAGTATGGATTGGAAACGAATACGGTAGAGTTGGAAACCCTGGCTGAGACAGACATCAACCAATAGAGAATTAGGAGTTAATTAATTTACGACGCGGCCGTAATTAGATATCCAATAACATAATTCGGATTAACATAGCTACATGAATCTACACGGATTTCTAAATAGCTGCTATTGATGTCTAATCGATTTCAATTATGTTGTTATTCTTGTGATATAACAGGTACACTTAGGTAATTCTAATTAAGTCAATATTTATTTGTTTTAATGGCCATTTCTTGGAAGTCATTATAGGTTCTATAGAAAAAACATTTTTTCTTCGTCAGTCTGCGAAAGTGCACTTTACATATTTTTAAAACTATAACGATGTGTAGTTTGACACTTTCAATCAATAATTTGAATTTTAATTTACTAAATTTAGTAATTATTTAACTAGTATGTTGGTATTTTTACAAAAAAAAGATTCTTAAATATAAACAACTTTAATATATCTATTTTAAGTATATCTATAAAGGAATTATTGTATCATAATTGGTATAAGTACTTATTATCTACTGCGTCATTTATTTGTAAGTGTGTGATATTTTTATCCAGTAAGTTGTCAAAGATTATCCTTGAACGTTACTTACGTCGCCATACAGAGATTCATCGAATCATCATAAATATGTCTCTAATATCGACACACATTCATACTTATTATGATTTACGATCTGAAGTGGCACATATGATTTAGGCAGTTCGATCATCCGGGCAATGTTGTAAATCCATCATGGAATTAAGCGTTGAAATGCGGAATTCAGTGCATGCTAGTAGATTGCTAATATTGTTGATATATATTATGTACGATTATTAAAACAAGTTCCGGTTCAATAATATACTTTCATAGATAATAGTATTCAGATTTAAAATAAACTTACTTATCACAATATGTTTGGCTTCCGCAATTCTACTTTACTTATTCGACATCAGATCAATCAGACAAAAGCCAAATCATAGATTATTGTCGGATTTTTTTTACTTTAGAACATTTCCTAGTTTAATAAGCAAATGTAAATTTCTAGTGATTTTCCATTTCAGCGACATACGTTGACAGATCTAATCTAAGCGACTATTGAACGTAGGGTGGTATAATTGGATAGACGAGAAGGTATAACGGAACGGGTATGACGTCCACTAATATAATCCAGACTCTAATCTGATATCGAGTCCAGGCAGGCAGACTCCACGCCAGTTAATTGGGTTGAGTTTAATCCTCTACAATGCAACTTTAGACTCGTTCCCGTGGACCACTAAAGTAACTCACGCTTCCTACTGCCCGGAAGCCTTGCTAACTAACCATCTTAAGTTATTACATGGTTTCGTAAAACTTGTAATTAGAAAGCCAGTGTTTTAGGATCCGTCCACTTCATGAACATCAACTTGTGTTATAAAAATGTTCCCATTTTATTGCCAGCTTTTTAAATTAAACATACCTACTATTAAGCTTTTCTACATACGAATAAATTGCAGACACTACATAAAGTCCAACTAAAGTGCTACAAACACGTTTTAATGTTTCACATTGTTTTCAAATAATATTATAGCAAGTAGGGAAGTATTAGTATGCCAAAGAACTATGCATTTAATTGCATTTGAACTCATTTAAATGCAAATTCCAATTACAATTAAAATTCGCTTTTAAATTTATAGTGATGTGATGATTTTAATTATTTTGTACATAATATGCGAATACTCGTAATATAACATAAATATATTGCTAGCTAAAATGTTATTAATCGATAACTTTCTATTATACACAAATACTATTCTTTTATATTATATGGAAGTGAAATACAACAATAAATAATAACAATTCTTAAATAATTATACCCCATGTACAGAATGAGCATGCTATGTACACATTATATCATCATGTTATATTTTATTATAGTAAGTCTTAATTGTTATTTTCAATATTTAAAAACCCAAATAGCATTTTTGTCTTGAAGGCAAAATCTACTATATAAAAATAAGTCGGGTTTTCCTTCCTGACGCTATATAGCTCCAGAACGCACGAACCGATTTCCACGGTTTTGCATTCGTTGGAAAGGCCTCGGGCTCCGTGAGGTTTATAGCAAAGAAAATTCAGGAAAAATTTCAACAGAAAAGCGGGAAAATCTTTTAAACTATACTAAAGAGGTTACTTTATAATTATTACAATTAAATAATTAAACACTTTTTTACCAAGAAGTACTTAGATATATCTGTAGTCAAAATTACCAAAATTTTACAAGGATAACATTGAAACAAAGTTTTTCTTTACGTACAAGGCTGATTTTTTTCGAATATTTACCTACTAATGTTCCACAAAATTAAATCTCCTTAGTCGTGTTTTTAGCTGGTTTGGTTTTCTTTATTTTGTAATTTCACGGTTTGTAAATGCAATAATCTACGGTACAAAAGTTAATTCAATTCCATTGAAAATACATGGCCGTTTCCGAATTTCCTTTGAGACATGGAGCGTGCACCCTGCTGCGAGCCGGCACGTCTCTCTGAACTTTGGAATTCCAATTTTGAAAAGTTTCCCAACAAGCCAATATTGACAGTCACTGTCAGAAACCTATTTAGCGACGGGTCATCTTGTCTCAAAACAACTTTCATCATATATTCTTCGATCAATAATGTGTATGTAGGTCAAAAATATTTAAATAATAAATTATTCTGATTCATACAAACAATATTCAATTTAATGTGTACCTATACCAGTGAATAGAGTGGTTCTTAAGGAAGAAATACAAAATAATATTTTTTTAAACTGAATAAAGCTACCTACTTTTAATTATAAAAACTTAATTTAATATTTACCGAATTAAAAAATATATTATATAGATGTTAAGAATTAAGATTATAACTCCATGTTATAACTTTTAAATTAACGCCATCTATGAAAAACTCATTGAACTATATCATTAGAGCGAAACTCATATAGCGCCATCTAGTAGCTTGTAGGAACACTATGACGTCGAACGTTGCGTATAAAGTTGTATATTATGAAATAGTGTACTATAATACTTTATTATGTGTAACGATAATTTATAAATATGTTATTTCAAATTTTATATAGATTTTCCAATATATATCAGGATATTACATATTATAAAGATTTCTTCAATCGACAGTAGCGCCCTCTTGCAAGGGTGCCTTCTGTCCTTATACCCTTTGTCTATAAATCCAATTACATAAACTTTGAAATAGATTTTTGTGTTCTGAGTTTTGGTTCTTAGCTTTCTTTGGAAGTTTTTAAATTTAGTTTTTAATATTAACCATTCTAAGTACTTTAAAGAATAATATTTTTCGGAATCCCTGGTGAGGACCTGAATATTAATGAACTAAATAATTCCCATATGGTAAAATTTGATTCAATACAGCTTGAAAAATCCTGAAATCCGGCAAAGTCCGAAAAAAAGTATACTTCAGTTTAAATATAATGTTCATTGAAAATATACATTTTATATAATATCCGTAATGAACCTACCTAATTATTTTAAAAATTAATAAAAACTACGGATTGTGTGTGTAATATTCCTTTTGTCTGAGATGTCAATTCATTATAATATATAATAACTTTACATTTTATTTATATAGAGCTTAACCTAAACTTAAAGGTTTTAAGTAACTATAGCTTCTGAATAGAATATAAGTGACAAAATAAAGTATTTATTGTACAGTTGTTACAAAATGCAGTTATAAGATCCAGTCCGCTTTCAGTGCGGCTCACACGGCTCATAAAGCAGCGCTATAGTCTATTGTTGTTGGAGAACAGCTTAAATATATTAGCGGTCCGCTACTAAATTGGCAATATGTTGTCGTTGCAGATTCCAATAGAGTTACAAATTACAATTACTCTGTATACAAATAAAATTTATATTTCTATAAATATTTTTGCATTTCACCCACATTTAAATTATGAAAGTGCAAGTATATAAATGTCTGTGTCAATGACCCAACATATTTATTTATTTTAATTTCATATATTTAATCTATATATACTCTAATGTACTACCTATCACTACAAATTTCTTTTTACTTCTCATTTACTCAGCAATTTATATTCGATACATGTACGTAGCACGTACATATAATGCTCGAAATAAAGGACTTACACCTCTTACCTCTAACAATAATTTGAAATCCTAAAATGTTTTATTTTAAAATTTAAAATTCCCTCAGTTTTGACTAATTGAAGCATTTATTTTTAATTTTTTGGATAAAGATTTGTAAAATATAAATAAAGTAATATAAAACAGGTAATCCATCTACCATCCAGCTAAACCATCATTTAATTCTTATCCTTCTTCCTTCGAATATTATAGGCTATATAATTACGTACCCATAAAGGCAATGCTGAGCCAACATAAGGAGCTACCATATATCATACCTGACCAAAGTACCCACTCTAGATATCAATATATGTATGATTGTATGCATGCGTATACCCCAGACCTTAGCATCGTCCTAACACGCCACCACTATCCCACTACGGCCGTCAATATAAATTATGCTCAAAATTAATTGGATAGTTTCAAGTTTCAACTACTAAAATTTCGTTGCTACATGTAAAATTAATTGACCACCAAATGAGAACGTAAAAGTTAATTAACTTAAATTGCAGTCTCTCAAAATCAATGAAATAATTAGAGATACAGGTTTGTTACTGAAAGCTAATAAAAAAATAAGCCACAGCTTTCACATCATTTTTTTTCCACGTAATCTATATATCATCAATCTATATATAAAAATGAAACCCGTTTTCCGTTGTCACGACATAGCATGAAAACGGCTGGACCGATTTGGCTAATTTTGGTCTTGAATTATTTGTGGAAGTCCAGGGAAGGTTTTAAAGGTGAATAAATATGAAAGTTGTGCAGAAAAAAAGGAAATTTAAAAAATCTTTATAGCATTAATGGCGTTTGACGTATCATGTTATTACCGTTGCCATGATGCGTGCAATGGTAATTAAATCTAAAATAGTAAATGTTGTTTTGCGAATGCGTAATAAAACATTTCACCGGGAGGAAAAGTTTATAAAAAATTTATATGTGGACAGAACAACGTCTGTCGGGTCCGCTAGTGATATATATTTTTGAGCAAAAGTTAAACTGTACACATTTGCAACACTATAAACTATGTAGTTTTTTAGGATTCTATAACTCTATAGGAAAGAGAGAAACCATTATTAAGATCGTCCAATTACTATATATCCGTCTGTCTCTCTACCACTCCCTAATTGGAAAAATAGGTTGCCACTCCGCTGCCACTCCAAAAAGTCGAAATTTAAATCCCTAAGTTTACCTTAGAAGTGATTTGTTAAATCATAATATATTTTTATATATTGTATTATTACATACAGTATCAAAGTGTATTATTATATGTATCTTAATAATAAGTGCAAAATGATGTAACATTTAAGTATTTTGTGTGCAGAATCATCTATGAATTGTAAATATTATGAAAACGGAATGAATCCGCCCAGGCATTGCAGTTACAATCCGTTAGCACTAGTTATGTATGTATGACGCAAACAATAATTTATCGCTACAGAAACTTCAATCTCCTACTTCTTTGTATGTATTCTTTGTTTCTGATACATGTATTATTTATATTAGATATCTAAGAATTATTAGATACTAAAGGGCAACCCCTTGATTGTGTGGTCTGCGATAGGAGACCTGCTGCCGGCTGTTGAGTACGTAAGCGCTCCTGCTATGCCCAATTAAGATGGGGGAAGTTTTGTAAGCTTTTAGGTTTGTCCAAAATAACCACCTACTGCCACTGAAGTATCGTTTCCTTCCTGTATTAATAATTACAAATGAAGTAAACAGTATCGCATGGCTGCGCAGTTTTAACTGTACAATTGAATAGCGCAGGTAAACTCTATATAATGGCATGTCTGACAGTGACAGTTTCCGTTAAATATGTAGTTATATTAGTTAGATATAGCTGTTCAACAAATGAACAAATGTACTAAGTTTATGACATTCACTTGCGCAAGCTAAATTGCTAAACCGAACAGTAATAATTATACATTATATCAACGCAGACTGTAAGAATATTACAATGTAAAATATCTATATTTAAAACATAATGTTTCATATTACACCCTGTCTGTACAGAACACGAATAGGCCCAATAGGGCTATAAACTTTAATAAATGCTAGTGTACGAGTATATACATAATATGTATTTCCGATGGCAGTTCAATACTTTGATACCATGGCTACGTCAATATCGAGCTCGAGTTACGACAGTGCCATAGCTTCGATTGCCTTGGAAAGTTCTCCGAGTGTGGGATCTATGGAGTACGGGCTCAGCTGCATATTTCAAATGTTTAAAATGGCCGTGTACATTTATGTCACGTATTATATGATCTCTTATAAATAAAGTTAAATTAATAGTAGTTTAAGTTTCTAGCCGTCTATATTTTTGATTAACGGTATTAAAATAAGTGATCTACTCGTCAATCAATTTCTGATATATGTGTTTAATGCAATGATATTCTAATCATTGGTTTAATGAAAAACATAGCATTAACAAAATTTTATGTATATATTTAGATATAAATTGGATATTAATCTAAACTAAAGAGATTATATATAAGAGAGAATGTCCTTTAAATATGCTCAAAGTATTGTAATCTAATAAAATAGTTAAATGTCATTTGTAACCATTAAGGCTAAACAAGTCAACCTCTAAAAGAGTGTTAAAGAGATACATCTCAAGCGTCGCGCGAAAAAGATTTAGGATAACGAAGCTTATTTTCGGTGGGCCTGACAGTGCGATAGTGTAGGGCCCATTACAGGCAAATTATGGCCGCCATTATTGTTCGCGTGTCCCGCGCTCGCCCGTGAGTTACACCCGCCCCAGGTCAATGGGTTTTATATAAGAAATCTTTTCTAGCTTTCACCCTATTTCGTTGTTTGCAGTACACAAAGAAAACCTAAATAAACAGTCAACATAGCATTATAATTATTGAATAAATATTAAAATAACAGATATATTCTTAACTAAAATAACGTTTACTCTTAAACCCTTAAACTTGTATTTCAAACACGAGAATAGTTGTCTCTACATATTTCTGAGATTTGTAAACACGACATATGGAATTATTTACAAATGTTTGAGCAAGATATTATTTACACAATAATTTAATGAAACACTGACAACATGATAGAGTCGAGATACAAACGATCCCAGAGCGAGTCAACCCTAAGTTGATAAAGTTAACCCATTAACGGACCAGTAAATCATTTGCATCAGCAGTAAGTTTGCTTACTTGTCTTGGCAAATTATTTTAATTATCGTTCTATGCCCTATTAGGTGCAACTGTACGAAATTGTTTTCGTAAACGCTTCAATTAGATTACCATCATTAATTAAAGTAAATACGGCATATCACCGATCTAAGCCTTCCGGGTTACTACCATGTTCCAAGGAGGTTTTATTGCTCATTCCATCGATAAGTCTAACGACGTAGCGTCGACAATTATCCTCTTGATTTAGGTAGTTGTCCACTGATGCGCAAAATAGAGCGAGCTTAAAATCGGACTTGGATCCCAAGGCGACTACTAAACGGCATGTGGCCGATTACGGTCAAATTATTACTATCATTATAGCCTGGGTCTCCGGTTCACTTGGGATAATGAGCCCGCTAGTTGCATTGTGATATTGCAACGTACTCTATTTCGCCTGTGACAGTAAATATCGATTTAGAGTATAAAATTAGACGGAAGAGACAATTTTACGACAGATTTATATAATCTGTTCTTGTTAGTTATCGACGAGGTAAAAAAATATATTTTCATTATGTTTTTTATAAAAACGCTTTCATAGAAGTATTGAGAATAACCAACTAAGATCTTGAGTCTTGAATGTGCTATAAAACAAACGAAGTCGTATAAAAGCGAACTTGCTAATCAATCTTAGTAATCGGAGATGGCTTTTGATAATCGAGTTCGGTCAGCAGGTCAAAGAAAATCACTGCTCATTTCGATAACGAGGTGCCCTGATTGACGCTCTACCCCTTGATTAAACTGATCAGTTTTTGCCTCTTAATAAAAGAGCTCCGACCCTAACAAGTGACCGAAGATTATTAAGCTACGTCCATAAAACATGTTAATATTATGGCAATATTATTTCAAAGTCCAGATACTAATAAATATTCATTGATAGTACTTCTACTTATATGGTTAATGTAAATAGTGATGAAGCATTGAATAATGGAATAGCCTCGTTCATTCTTGCATATAACACTCAAAGGTATAATTAAGAGCTTATTTGTTTGCTTGTCAAAGGTATAATTACAAGATTATTGTTAATAATAACTAATTTTGTGTCTTCACAATCATAAATATTGATGAAAGTATTAAAATGATCCAAATGCAATTAAGTACAATTCACATTTGAAAACCATCTAATTTGGAAAAAAACTTCATATACAATTCTAAAAAGTTATTTACAAGTTATTTTCATACCACATTAATTTCTTCCCCCGGCAATAAATAAAGACACAGAGTATGACATCTAACGAAGCAGTTTGACTCCCGTGTAATTGGATCTGTCAGCAACAAACAGGCAAACAGGTAATTACTAACTGCTATCCTTAATAACAGGGCAACGTTAAGAAACTTGATGCCTTTTCTCCCCTGAACATAAGATTAATTATATAAATAATAGCGCGTATTGGTAATCGTTTTAAACTCAGCTTTACATATTTTGGAGAACATACATTATTCGTGTATAATGTAAGGCATTATATTATTCTGAAATAACGTTAAAATGAAGTGAAGGTAAATAAAAAATTAAAAATTCTGCTTCAGTTGTCTCCGTTTTATGCACATCCAAATCACTGAATAGAAATCAATGTGTATTCTTGTTAGTTTAGTTTAGATCTAAACATATTCTATGTATAAAAATAAATGCTGCTATCAATTTTCTTAAAAGCAATTTCTTTCACTGATAATAGCATAGAACCATATATTATATAAATCTTGTCGCAGAAAAGAAACCTCAAAAAATAATTGACAAAGATGCTCCATAAAAGTCGTATTCATTTTATACTGTACACATTAACTCTCGGTTTTATATGAGTCTCTTTATGAAAGATTTTTTATTTTTGTAACATGAAACTGTTAATTATATTATATTTGTAACTTAGGCATAAGTTTAACTATCTTAGAATACGTGCATACAATGAATAAATAATGATACTTGTGAATTTCTTCATTTAATTTTTACCCTCATAGTTTTATATTGTGTAATAATAATTAATCTATATTATTAAAAATGTATGTTTGTGTTACATGCGTTCCTTAGCCATAAATCTCATTGTGATGAAAATCTGGTAGGTAATTCTGTATACGCCTACGAGGGTAACAAAAAGCTTATTTTCTTGGATAAATTGTATTAAGAACACTAAAAATTCCAATATTTAACACGTATTGCTTGAAATATTCCGAATTATTTAAATTATTTTCAAATATATACTAATTAAGAGCTTATAATGTTTGGCTACCAATTCAAATCAGATTTTTTGCAAATCGATTGATTTGTGCCCTAGAAATTTAGGTATGCGCTGCAGTTATGAGTGGCGGGTTACTCTGAAGAATATTTCAAACGGTTGAAATATTGACGAAATACTCTCATCATTAAATCAAACTATAAAGACCAAAATATGTCTTTAACACAAAAAGAATGAACAATCTTAATGAATTATAAGAAATTCATAAATTAAATACAAAATAACGACGATTCTCTATATTTTTCAATACACGTTACATATTTCGCTCTCATGGGGAATAAAGCGAAGTAATTTTATTCCTTCTTCGTACAGCACGTGGCATGAAATTTTGCTAACTCACGCCTACGCCGTCTACTCGTACAACATTTCTTTATTTGATACTTAAATCACTGAATTTGAAACATACAAAAATTTTAGACAACTCACTCAGTCGTCACTTGTATAAAGTATGGAGATTATTTTACCTACTTCACAAAGCATTGCCTTCTCGGGCAGGGCGAAGGTCTCTTGTAGTAAGAGGATTAGAAAGGCTCAACATAGTTCTCTAGGGGTTAGTGAGTGGCTGCCTCTTAGCTATGTAGCTTACTTTATGACGCTTTATTTCATCGTATGAGCAACATAAATATGCAAAGATAATCTTAAAATGGTGTATTACGCTGTTAAGTGAATTTTATATACTTGTGCAGAGCAAGTTAGTAATTTATACTTTCTGCATTAGTAAAACATTTTGATTAAGAAATTCTAGACTTCTTTCATTTTGGTAAAAACATAAATAATGAATTAATTGTTACTCTGTTGTAGCTTAACTTTTGTATCACTTAAAGAATTGTAGGGTAATTGTAGAAATTTGTACAATAATTTTAATTTCATACACTTATAATTAATGTATCAAATTGCATATAATATTGCTTTTTAGTACTTTAAGGTGCTCATTTTTGTAAGAGTCAAGTGTCGCCCTTGCCAGCTGGTTGTTTTTGGATATATAAAAAAATGTAATATTCGTGTATATAACGGAGTTAAAAGGAACTATCACAACTAAGTTGTATCACACTAAGTAGGCTTTACAAGTTTGAGACTAATAGTTGACCAACTTATAAAATGTACTTCTTAAGCCACCACGTCGCCAAAACTATTAAAGTTTATGGTTTAATGTTCATAGTATAAAAATCAAAAAGCTCTCTTTTTAGTCCTGATAGTGATGTGCAACTACAGAACCATACATGGCGCGTTTCCCGTCATACACTTAGTTATTTTTTATTTCTAAATCTAACTTTAGTTTAAATCATTTTAAGAATGTTTATGCAATTAAACTACAATATAAAGCAATATGATGAAAACAACACATTTAATAGCGTGTTACCTTTACTGGTATCATTATTTAGGATTTTATTTTTCTTTCTGCTCCAATAAAAAATTACACTAAGAGTGTTCTTTTCATTATTCATCTTTATTTGCTCCTATATTTTGCCTTGCAGTAAATTTTAAATGAACAGATTTACAAGCAATAAGAGAAAGAAAATTCTAACCTTATGCTAATAAAACATTTTTATTTTTATTATACCTTTTTTAGTGATGTTGTGTTTTATTGTTCTTTTTCCCCATTGTTAAACAACAATTGTCATTTATAGATGTAACTCGATATAATAACTTGTCGACTTTTGACTTAGAAAAAAAACAAAAAATCAACCTCATAAAGTTGAATTTATAATTATTTTAAAAAATGAATTTATGTCGCTCTGGAGATGATATATTTATTTAAAACAAATTTAACCTACCTACAGAAAAATAGAGTAAAAACCATGTAAAATATATTTATATGCGTCAATACTTTAAAGCATTCGATGAAAAGTAATAACTGTGATGTGGGGTTTAGCATGTACAAGCATTCAAATTTTAGTTATATACATATATTTTATAAATATCGATACTGCTGAAGATTTAGTCTATATGCAGTTACGTAAATAAATCATAACATTCATTCTGTATATAGTACATTTATATAAAAAATGACACTCATTGTAAGTCAGAAATATATTACAATTTGATCCGAGAAAAAGGTGACAAAATAACAAAATCAAATTCAAAGAAAATGCCTTTAATATCAAATATTGACAGTCTCGCGTTGACCTAAAAACCTATCAGAGAATAAATTACGCATACAAAGAGTAAAATATAAAATTGTATACAGGGTCCTAAATCATAACACAATAAAATTTATAGCAGCGGAAGGTCCGGCCTCGAGTGTTGATAAATCAAGCGAATTTTCTTCGTGAGACTAGAACGAAAAATCTTTCCGGCAAATATACTCGTCATTTTGCCATTTATCCTTCTTATTCGTAAATGAATACGTATTACCGCCTTTAAGACAACCTTGACTTAACTTTTTTAAATACTCCTATTGTCTAGATGGTGTTGTGTTAAATGTTAATATTCCATATTGTATTAAAGGTATCTAAATTATTTATGAATTACTTTATTAGGTAACGGGGATTAACGATTAAGATTAAATTACTACGGGTAATCGATATTACTTAGTCCGAGTTATAAACTTCATAGAACTTACAATAAAGCCAAACAATTTGTTAAAATACTTAACAAAAACATTTTGTATGTTTGAATGATAAATAAATAAATGATAAGGAAGAAAAGTAACGATTAAGAAAATATCTAGTATTATCTTTATTTTTTTATTAACTGTGCCAAAAATTGTACTTTTAAGTAATTAATACAAATGTAGCTAATGTTACTCCTTATAATATTAGCTAACTGCGAATGAAAATCCCATCAAAATCGGTCCAATCGTTTCAAAGATTAGTCGGAACAGACAGACAACATTTTAAAAAATTATTATTTGAATTAAGTGCCGTATATACTTTTATATACATTAAGTGAAAAGCTGTTAGTCTAAAATTCATAACAGACATTTCAATTTTATTTATAACTACTTTCAGACATAATGATTTGGAAAGCTATTTTCGACCTTAATAAAGATAATATTAAACTAGATTTTTAAAAAGAGAGATAAGGTAATTTGAAACCAGTTCTGAAAGAATGATAGACCATTACAAACTAATTAATTTATTTTTAAAATAGCCACGCACACTCAGTCCACTCGGGTTACTTTCTTCACCTGCGTGCATGTTATCTTTATATATCTAGCTACATTATTCTAATAGTTTTGGTATTTAATAATAATAAAATAATTTTATGATATTAAATAAATTTAAAACATTTTTTTTAATAAATACAGCTAATTTATGTTGAGTAAATTAGACAAAGTATTACGATAAAACTTCAAGGTTCATATTAATCTATTCAGCATCTATGTTTATTTTAGAATTTCAGTGTTAGTATAATTTTATTATAACTTGGATGAATTTAATAATATTAATAAATATAGCCTTAAAATTAACGTATTCTTTTGTTATATGCAAATTTGTTTAATTTACGAGATCCCGTAGAGTGAATTAGGTTCGTGGTCTTAAAGAATCGTATTGATGCATTCTCTCCTTTCGGAGATTTACGGAATTTCGGATTATTGTAACAAAGTAGAAAAATTATCCAATTAATTCTTCGGGTGGGTAAAATAAATGCGATTCATTAATCCTCTATATAATAATAGTCCCAATTTATTGTTTGCTTTGTGTTCGTATAAAACAGGTTTGCCATTTTAATGTAATTTTTGATAAGCTATATAAAATATTTTATTTACCCATTTATATTATTATTATATGTTTGCAATACAATATTATTCAACAAACCCAGTATTTCCTTTCTTTTTCTTTTTACTATATTATATTATATTAACTTTTATTTATTTTATAATATGTGATCTATATAAATAAAAATGAATGTTGGTAAGGTCCACGGAAGGTTTTAATACTTAAAAAAAGGTAAAAAAAATGAATGTTGGTAAGCGCAAAACGCGATAATGCTGGACCAATTCGGCTAATTTTTATTTTGTAAGTTCCGTGAGTCACACGGAAGGATTTAATAATAATAATAATAAAAAATCAAAGTTTGTAAAAAACATACTAAAGGGGGTGGGTACCTAGAGACGAACCCGAGCGAAGCAGGGGTGAGTCGCTTGTTGAAAATATTGTCATAAAAAAGAAATTGACTTATTACATCTTTATATCGATGTGCGCGTTTCACTAGGTATAGCCTAACTAAATTTTGTATAGTGATAACTTATTATTCGGTTCAACATTTACGATACAGGTAAATCTTTATTTACAACCGGAAAATCTTACTGAAAAACAACATCGTGTGTTCCTTAGGAATGAGTGGTGAAATACAAAATGGGTAATCAATCATTTCTCAAGTATGGAATATACGAGTATCTCTATTATAAATTCTTGCCTATTTTTCTATACATAATATGTATATGCAATGTATTTTGATTTGAAATAATGTTTTATTTGCACATAATTTAAGTCTTTTTTAAAAATAAAACGTTAATTTTTCGTATTTATAAAGAAATTGCGATTTACTTCGTCACTACATACATTTTAACGGTTTGTATTCATTTCTCAGAGATTAAATATTTTCCCGCACCCCTTCCCGTATATGTTGAGCCCGAGAACCAGATATCATCATACCAAATACCAAAGTAGGGGTCTCTCACCGGCACTTTATTTATAAATCACACCAAGTAATTTAAAATGGATTTACAGCATCCTTAAAAAAATCAACGCGCTCCAAATATACAGGGTCTAGGTGGAGGAATATAAATAATTTATTAAGGACAAGTTAACAAGGGTCTCATAAAGAAGGCAAAAGGTCGGCTATTTGTTTTCAGTGAGGATGGGTGCTTAGTTTTGTTATTTAGAGATCGAGAAAGCAACAGAGGTGCCAAGCCAAGCTCTAAATCCCGCAAACCTACTCTAATATTAAGGATACCTTTAAGTAATACTTATCCTCTCGGCATATGTAAGTGAGCCCTTTTCGGATTACAGCATATATTATTCTTACAAAAAGTTACTTAGAATGTTAATTATTACATAAGACAAAATATGATCTACGAATCATACCTGAGTTAGATTAAAAGTACATAAATATTTTATAAATAATGTTGTTCCTTATAAGGCGGTATGAGTTCAAATCCGAGTTCATCTTAAGTAATAATAATGTCCTCCTGACCGATTACGGCCACGGCGGCTAACATCATTATGACTAGCCATCTGCGCGGGAGATATTATAGTGCACGAGTGTATGCGCAGACGTGCACTCTCTGTTCTTTATCACTCTCATACTCCGGTGGAATGAAGGCTCGACACGATCAGTGAGAGTTAAGGCGCAGGACCGATGGATTTACGTGCTCTCCGAGGCACGGGAGTGATACACCGCCAACTTCCCAACTCCGGGCTGTTACTGAGGCTTACGAAACATGAAGACTTAATAACTAAACTTGGTCCGACCCGGGACTCGAACCCAGGAAACACCTCCCGGTATGCGACCGTACATGCCAGCCACTACACCACCAAGGTAGTTAATCTTAAGTAATAACTAGGTTTTTAGGTTAAGTTAGACTTTTTTAGTGTATTAAAAACACATCAATGACATTGGCCACCATGAGCAAAATTCAATCAGGGCATAAAGCATGGAAGAAAAAGAAGCAAGTGATCATTTTAAATACTAATTCTTTTATGTTTCCTAGTTTTTCAGTATTTATACTATCATTGAAATCTCATTTAGGTCTGATTTTATAGATAAAGCACTTAATATTTTTTACACAAAATGCTGTCTGGACTATTTCACTAGCTTGACAACCATTTAAAGAGAATTATAGATTAAATTTTACGTACTTTGTATACCAATTTGAATAATAAAAAAAAATAATATATTCTAGATTAAACAATCTTCCGAACTCAAAGGAACTTTGACAATATCCCAATTTCGTATATGGAAATGCATGTCTTACAGAACTTTTTTTACGTTTTAAACCAGTTACAACCGTACCTCGCAAACAATTGCGACATAAAGTACTAACGGAATAAAACAATACAGTTTCCTTTCTACCGTCATTGTTATGTATAAAGCACAATGACTAAATTGCGGAAAAGCTACCAGTCTAACGCAACCTTGATGAAAATGCCTTCTCACGACGCCAAACAATATTAAAATTTTACCTTAATAGTTCCTTCCTATTTCTTAAAATGTTGGTAAAAGTCATTTAAAATTATCTTACAGTTACTTCACCATCCTCTGAAAAACATAAAATCTCTGTGTTCTATTTTTTTGAGGTTTTATTCGTAGTCAACAGCACTGCAGAGTCCATTCTTCACTTACTTTTGTCCGTTTTTCCGAATGCCTGTGGCAGACATGTTCTAACCAGATTTACTTTACACTTATTTCATATATCAACGGTTTAGTAGAGAAATAAGTAAATTATTTGAAAATGAATTTTATATTTCTTTAATATATATACTTTAGATACTTTTGTGCCGTTGCTTCTATATTATAACTTGCGTCTCAACCTCGCTTCGCTCGGGTTCGTCTCTAGGTGCTGCCTGCTAAATATAAAGTTGTAGCACAAAAAATGAAGGCCTTTCATAGAAACTTGCGAGAGCCCTTAGACGTCCTTAATTCGGCCCTGTCGCAAAATTCGTTCTTAGTGGACCTCTAACTATAAACTACCTTCCCGCCAGATTGATATTTTTACGTCAAGTGTTGTTTGATATTTCGTGAGGAGTGAATGACCTTTCGCTTTTATATACGAGTAATTAGATTAGGTACACATAATGTTTAAAAACGAGTTTGCTTTATATTCGTATTAGCAATTTCAAATCATTATAACAATCATAATTTGTCAGTCAAGTCCATAATGTTTAATGTACAATATTACCAAGTGGATCCAATTAATTAGTTCAAATGCTGATGCAAACGGGCAGTTGTAATTACGATTTATAAAATTAATGTTAAACTGCGCTGAACAACTGAGCGTCTGGTAAGATTAATAACTACTCAGCCCGTTAATTTACCACAATTACACAATAATTGTAAGCATTTGCATTGTTATATTAATGTTGTATAAGAACATAAGTGAACACTTTAAAACGACTTTTTAAATTTTTTAACAACTGCCATGAATGTTTTAATTTCAGTCCATATTTATAACTATACTGCATATTCTTTTTATGAGAAGATGAAGAGCTTATCTTACAATATATTAGTACGTACTATTACTTCAGTAAAAATGCTTATTACATTTATTTTGTTCTTTAATAAATATAAATTGGCTATTGAAAAATATTAAATCATCAGATATCACAAAAACGAAAAATGAAATTTTATTCAAAAAACTGTCAATAAGTGGAGTTTTCGATAGAAGTTGTTTAATAAAAATGTGGCTTCTTTATATTTTCAGAATCGGATCATTAGTAGTTTCCGAGATATCTACATATTACAGAGTTTTCACTTGCAAAGTGTAATAAACTTTATATAGTATCAGTGTACATTACAAACGATTAAAGTCACTGAAATTTGTTTTATTAGATGCTAAATAAACTTTGCTATATACGTATAGCAGATTTAAATATAAATGTCCCCTAAAGTTTAAAATTGACATCCCAATTCTAAATTTATTTCAACTATTGACACGTTTGGCTCAGTTGGTAGTGACGCTACTTTCTGCGTCAGCGGTCGCGGGTTCGAGTCCTGCTAGGGGCATTCATTTGTTGAGCACGAATGTTTGTACTCCAGTCATGGGTGTTTATATTTATAATATGTATGTATTTAAAATTTATCTGTGTAGTATATCAACTATCTGGTATCCGTAATACAAGCTTCGTACGCTTCCCACGGAAGTAGATGGCGCTGTTGTAATAATGTCCCAACATATTTATTTATTTATATATATAACTATACCAAAATGAAATTATTCGAGAAACAGAAACTCCCTGCATTCATAATAATACTTTGTAAAAAATAATAATTTATTCATTTTAGACTAGCTTATGCCTCTTAGAAATAAAATGTCACTGGTTACGCTAAGTAGTTTAACTGGATTGTACAAGTTTTGATAAAATATAACTTTCAGAAACAATTATTCAAGCGCCTTACTTAAAGTTTTATTCTCGCTTAGTTAATAGATACGCAGCATTCCTTGAACATAATTCAAACAAGAACAAACATGCCAAATTAGGAAGAAAATATGTGTGAGACGTGAGCGTTCGGATCGCGTGTGAAACGTGTGCATAGATATAAATACATACTCATACGTATTTACAGTGCCATGATATGCGAGGTATATTGTCTTTGCCAAAATACAAATATTGTTTCCATGAAGGAATTTTGGAATGAAGATTATTCATATGCTGAACCATTCTCACGGCTTTGCTCTGACTGTATTTTGAATGATTTAAATATAAAAAAATAGTTTAAGTATTCAGCCATTTTTTAACACCATACTGCTGGACACAGTCATCTCTTTACTTTAAGGGATATTAGGCCACCACGCTGGTCCAGTGTGGATTGGCGGAGTTCGCATGTATTTCCAAAACTTATTAGGTTCTTTCAATCATACAGGTCTACAATGACTTTTTACCATAAGACATAAGTGGTTATCGGTTAAAAATGGTGCGGATATGAAAATATCAGATGTGCCATGTATACTCGCCTCACTAGGTTTCCAAAACAAGTGCGTGGTCATTGGGTACCGCTGTCTTGTTACTTACTTTAAATATACTGTTAATACAAAATTACGTAATTGTTATTGCATGCTGGATTGTCCATTCTCTTATACATACATTAACTATAGACGCAGTGAAAATATAATAATAATATCTTTGAAATATAACGAAATATTTTATGATTTTGCTCTAAAATTTTTAAAACATGAGGCACGCTTGGCATCATAGAGAAGTCTTTAAAATCCATGAAATAGGTTGCAACCAAAACTTTTATCCGTCTCGGGAGTTTTCCTTTAAGCAAAACTAAAATATGTATTCTCCTGTACTCTACTCGTACATAAACATAATGATTTCATTTTTCCAAATAATAGTTTGAAATGTTTTTTATATATTAAAGTTAATTTTAAGGTAAAATGATTATTTAAAGTAAATATGAATGGAATAAAAGCCTTTAAATAATAAATAAAATAGATACGCGATTTTTTAACGTTGGGAAAAACATTTACGCATCACCAATTCATCATCTGCATAAATAAATAGCCAGTGTGGTATTCATCGGATAACAAAAACCAGTATTACCCACTTAAATCCATCCTAGTATTAATGGTTTGCATCGCAAGATTGTTTACGCGCTCTACCACGGCGCCCCGACGCGACGGTTGGCCTGCCGGTAGACCACCCACCGAAGTGGGCCACCTCCCAATATGTCTCTTGGCTTCATGCCTGGCGGGATTGCCGGACGCTAATAAGTCCCACCGCTAAAGTAATGTGAACATATATATGGGGGAATACATACTCTACCTACAAACCTTAAGTTCCTTATTGCGAAACATAAACAAATTTGATTATTACGCTGAGCGAGGGAGAGATTGTTATACGTTGGGAATTACAATCTTTAGGACCAAAGCCTTCGTTATATTTTCTTTAATACCACAATACTATTAATATACCACAAAGCTATATTAAATAAACAAAATGAACAAAATTACTATTCTACTGCGATTATATTTATAACCATCGCATTGTAAAACGTTCTTCTTTTGAGTCGGTTGAAAATTTGAGTTGGTACGTATTATTCATTAACTTAATTTAGAGCCACGAGCCCGAAACCGAGTTTAATGTATAAAAGTCATGTGTGGCGAGGCATAAATCCGTAGGCTCCATGTCAAAGTATTAGCTGAGTTACGAGTGTCACTCGTGACAAACGTCATGATACGTCACATGTAGCGTGGATAGTAAATAATTCAGCTGCTCACCGACATGCTCGCCCTTTACTTTCAAAAGGGTAAGAGCTCTAGAGCCCACGTCACGTAATGACTAACTATACTACGTATCTGTACAAATAACATTTGATTTGGAGGAGGTAGGGATATATGCAAGAGCTAGAGACCAATATATAGTTAAAGTATTTCTTTAAGTATCGATACTAATTATTAATAATTATTATTATTGTCATGTGGGTTATAAAAAACACTTCAAGTAATTAAATTTATGCATTATGTTTCAGGAAACATTCAATGAGATTTATAAACACGTAAACACATAACATGTTAGAATACTTTACAAGTTACAGCGAAGTATGATTTAATTTGTTAAATTATTCAATTAAGATTAAATTTTATAATATCAAAGCAATAATTTTAAGTAAATTTAATAAGTATATATTTTTCAAAATAAATATGAATTTATATCTGTAAAAGTTTACTCTGCCAACAATTTTTACGTATCAAGAAAATTTTGCTGTCCAACCCAGAAAATATTAAGATATGATTATTCTCTTAATTGTATAACTGAAAATAGTTAATAGTTAGTATACGTAGAAAAGTTTTAAAATTCTAATGAATTACCGCCGAACTCATAGTCACTTAAAGATCCATTAAGTCGAGAATCTTCATGCTAAAGAAAGACTTAATGCTTAATTAAGTTACTATAAATGCGGCGGTTAGTTAATAAGACAGCAAATGTCACGGATCGTAAATAGTATAAATTTAATTTAAGTAAATGTTATTTCATGCCCACAATGAGTGCAATGGTTCTTAATACTTGCCAAATTTGCAAGAATTAAGGTAGAAAGGAATACTGGACATTTTCGAGGAGCCGCTAACGATTCGTTGCACGTAGTCCAAAACAAAATTACCCCGTGGCTGGGCAGTGGGAAGCAAGCCAACTCTCATCATATTAAAGCGTGATGATAATGAACGTGCTTAATGTTTCTGGTACTCGAAAATCTATGCTTTTGAATAATAAAATACTGTAACAATGACTAAGTTTGGAATGGTTTATAAGAGTACTTGCAATATTTCAATTATCATTGAGCCTGTTGTATGTTTATATTTGAAATAATGACTTCTAGAGATTATAAATATTATTTCGTACATTTACCTGGTATCACATATAAAAAATGTCAAAGTGAAGTATTTTTAAGCGAATAGGAATAAATAAAATTCGCACATCAGAAGTGCGGATAAAGATCGAAAAATTGTCACTCGTTTAAAAGTTAAATTACTTCGGTCAGCATTTTCCTCGCTCAGCAGCTGAATAAAACATAAGACTTTTTAGCTGTCCTAATGAGCTGGGTTCTTTGTTTTCTTAGTGAGTGCAAGATGCGAATGAAAGTGGGATCAGTGGTGGCGCGGATCAAATCGCACTTAATTTGTCGACGTCACGGGCCGCCCTCGCCTGATGGATGACGGCCAACTGCGCATACCCTGCTTTTAATTGATACAGTCATTTTTATACAGAGCCCTGCCATCCAGTTCAATTATGCCTCTAGTGATAAAATAGTGACTTCATTCAATGCAATCAATTATTATGTATTATACAACTTTACCTTTTTTAGCAAATTAGATTAAACAAATAAAATAATTGGCGCTCAAAGGGCAAATGATCTTTAAAAAACTTAACGAGTAATTATTCCATACCATACCATACCATTAAAAAAAATCTTCAAATAAGACGAAAACATAATAATTTAATTTAAAAAAAATACAAATAGGTAATAGGATGATGTGATCGCTCTTACGAGCATATTTCTATTGTAGACCTTAATAATAAATGAAATTTTCAAACATAATTTAATGTAGTAGTGCTAATTAACTCAATTCGATGGCTTATTGAACTCAGTTTAATTTAGCATTACCGCGTATATGTATTTACCTGCCTTGATGGTGTAGTGACTAGCATGTACGACTGTACATTTAGAGATTATGGTTTCGATTTTCGGGTCAGGCTAAGTTCAGTTATTGAATATTTCTGTTTAATAAGTCTCAGTAACAGGAGTTGGGAAGTTTGCGGTGTTTCACTCCCGTGCCTCGGCAAGAACATAAAGCCGTCGGTCCTGCGCCTCAACTCTCACTGATAGTGTCGAACGTCCGTTCCACCCGAGTATGAGTGACAGGAATAAAGAGTGCACTCGTGGCTGCGCGTACACTTGTGCACTACACATATTAATATTATTAAATAGCTTTATATTTAATTTTATTTTATTAGTCATATCTTAAAGGATGTATAAACAAAAAAGCCAAAATCATTAAGAATAATTCTTAATGTAAACATTAACATTCGTGAAAATAAAAAGGAGAAATTTCAAGTTAATACTTAACAATAGAAACATATAGCAAAGTCTACAGTAGAAAAGTTTTCTATCTTACATTTATATCAACTTACACAAATCGTTTTATACCGTGCAAGTAGCCATTACCATTCTTATGCAAGCTTCGGATAATATGCATTTATTCTATCTATACATTTCATATAATCTTTTAAATCTTATATGACATATCAAAATCAAAAGAAACGTTTAAGGTAAACGCAGCTATCAACGACCCATCGAAAATCTGTAGGTTTTACCGACCCATTTAACTATTTCGCATTTATTTCATCTATAAAATAGTTAAACTTATAAATTTTGAAGAAAACATGCGTGTTTGTATATTGTGTTCAATTTGAAGCTATGTTTGCGTGCGTGTTAGCTCAGGAAAGGCACAAAATACATTAGTTTTTCTGACAACAGTGAGTGCGCAGGTCATTTCATACTGGACCTTACTCTCTCTGGTAAGTATATTATATTTCTGGTTAAGACATTTTCTGCTCGTACATAATATCTACATTTATTCAGTATAGTGAAATATATTAATTATGGTGTATATTACGGATGTAGCAACACATTTTATAAGATTTTAATAATATTTTAAGGTAAAACTTAAAATTAAATTAGAGCAGAAATAGCTTCGTGGATTTAATTCTTAGCAGCAATTACCGACCCTTGGGTCGTTAATAGCCAATGCACATTGTTTACCGTTTCGTATTTATGTTTGATTTGTATCAGTAAAATAATTCATTTTCATATTCAAGACAGATCTCAAGTGATCTACCTGTGTGGAAATCTATTAACGACATACAATTTTTTAACTGGTTTACTTCTATTTTTGTGATTTCTTTATCACAGTTTAGTTACTTTCTAAGGATTTGTACTATATCACAGCTAATCTATGTATTCATAATAAAATAACTTATGAGCACGTTTACAAATCCTATTTGTGCTCTCAATCAGTTATTTTTCATCAGAATTAGGACTTAGAGTTGATCATCTAAGTTATATTTATTTTTTAGGAGTCGGTAAAACATATTATAGTTGGTCATAAAGTACTAATTACCGACCTATATGAGTCGGTTATAGTTACAACGAGAAGCTATTTTCGACTCTAACACATAACACGTTAAGGATTAGTTCACACAAGTAAAAATAAATACATATTTAAAGATTTTTATTAATTATAATCATATATATCAAAAACACTTGAACAATAATTATTAGACATTCATAATTTGAAATAAACACTTCACATAAAAATCAATTCGAAAAAAAGCTATGGCGAAAAAGATAGTAATTCTAAAAAAACGTACTTATTTATATAAAATAAAATCATATATATAATACTACGGAATGCACTAAACACTTTTAAAATTAAATTATTTAAATGGTTAAGTTTTTAAAAATATGTATTATCTTCTTCATTCATTAAGACATACACATCTGGCTTTTCATTTATTTGTAGTAGATCTATAGTTTTCACTATACAGATACTAGGAACTATGTCTTTATCTTTACGTTTTGGAACTGTAAACTTTACAGCGTCTTTAGTGCCGGAGGTGTTAAAGAAATTTACAGTAAACAAGTTTTTCTTAGTATCCACCTCTTCAACTATTCCAACATAGTATTTCCACGACTTCTTGTAATACCTTACTAAAACAGTTTCACCTATAGAAATCACAGTTTCAAACTCTTCTAATTGTCCTTCACCTTCTATTGCCTGTTTCATTTGTATGTTTGTTTCGTTCTTCAATTTACTAATGACGACGTCATCTTGCTGTACCTGAAATTTATACTTTGTAAATATATTCGTAATCATTACTTTCATATTTAATTGCCAAAACATGGATTACGTATTAATTATATACCTTTACTCTATTATATTCCTCCTTGATTTGCATACCAAATTGCTTCTTTAGATTTGAGCTTAATTCAATATTTCTTTCATTATTGTCTTCAGTAGATTTATCATCGGTATTTAGTACATTTCTCTCCAAGAATGAGTTTTCTTCGTCTTGCTGTTCCTGAAAAATGATTAAATGAACTATTAAGTGAGTGAAAAATTATTTAATAAAAAGTATATTATATTTTGATTCATAAAATTATAAAACCTCCACATAATTAATTTCGTCTTCATCCATAAGATAATTGTCATCATCTGAAGAGTCCCTAACAGAATAATTTTCGTCATCTTCTGTGCTTGTGTCATGTTCCAATAATTTCGCCTTTTTCGGCTTAACGATTTCAAAAACTTTGCGTTTACTTCTCTTTCTATTTTCGTTTTGTCTTTTTTCTTGTTTAGAAACAATTGTATTATTGGTAACGTCTGTAGTTTTTAAAGGAACAACATTTTGGTTTTGAAATTTGTTGACTTTACATATAGAATTCTTGTCTATTTTCTTTAAATTAAATTGGCTGAAATTGCTTAAGTCAAAAAAGGCTTTGTTTTCGTTTGTGTATCTGATGTCGGATAAGACTGTCACAGCTTTATTTTCTATTTTATTTGATTTTGGCTTTGCTATCGTATTACTTTTGAACAAAGTGGCTTGTTTAATATCAAAACAGTCACAGAATCCTCTCTTATCCGAATTGTTACCACAAAAACAACTCAGACTACGATACAAGACGGTATTTTCCAAATCCGTGTTTATTACTTGGTGAAGCGCCATAGTGCCTGGAAGTGGTATTAAATCTATGAACAGTTTATGAATCGCATCTTCTGGAACATAAAATATGGTTATTTTGGTATCCGATTTTGCAAGCAGTTGGTATGCTGAGTCTGCATCTGTGATGTCCACTCTATGAGCTACGAATTCGTCTAACTTTCTTTTTATAGCACCGCCAATACCGTCAGCTGCACCTTTGCCATGTGAGGCCTCGAAAAAATTCCAGGTTGAATGTACAAATCCATGTTCCTTTGTATATTTAGAAAACAAGTAGAAATTCTTCTTCTGACGGTATTGGGTCGTCGGGCCATCGGAATAAAAGTGAAGCGTATTGACAAGAGGAAACTTTTTTTTGATAAGCTGTAATACTGGTGTTAAATGTGCCCAAATACCTTCTGGGCCGTGGTAATTATTACTAGAAAGTGAACAAAATGGCAATGGATCCTGATCTTTGGCATAAACTAATCCTGTGTGTAGGGTTATTTGTCTCCTAGATGCCCCAAAGTGCATGGACTGTATTTCAGTATTCAGTTTACAGGAATAATTCTCAGAGAAATCTATGTGAATTACTACAGACGACACATCTAAATTTTTAATGCACGTTCGGTATGCCTTATATTGATGCATTATATTATAAGAGTGCTTTTTAAACTTGATCAGTTCTTCATTAAATAATTTTAAAAAAACTTTGAGAGAAGCAGTCCTTTTTACTTTTGTACTTCTTTTTGTGACTTTTGTTTTGTCTTCATTATTAGTGCTTTTCTCTTTATATTTATGTTCCTGTAGTATCCATTCATCCCATGACACCTCAAGATCAAGTTTTGTTTTTTTAATGTCAAATTCTATTATGTTATTTTTGCAATTATCACATTCCATATACGAACAATTTTTGGAATTAGTATCGCACACAATTAAAGCAAGTGCATCATTCAGAGAATCGGATTCAAGCAGGCCTAGGGATTTCAGTGTTTTTATTTTCATTTGCAAGTTTTCATGTTTAGCACATGCACAAGTATCACGATTCTGGGCTTTTGGGCTAAGAACATAGAAGGGTTTGTACTTCCTGAACGTCGTTTTCTTGAAAATCCCTCCTTCTGACCTATATTTTTTATACAAATTATTCATCGTTTCTAATAAATATCTTATTTGTTTTTTAACTTTTCTGTATGTCCTGGTTTCTTTTTTCCCCGCTGTGGCACGAGAAACGTCATCTCTCTCAAAAAACTTATAAAGTCTGTCTAGCTCCTCACATTTTCTTTTCTTCGCTTGAACATGACGAATATGTCCTTTTAACCCCAAATAAGTCGCCATCTTTGATTTCAGCTTATATTTTTTAACAATAGGATTATCAACTAAACTTTTCAATGTAATTTTAGTATCACTGTTATCGGAATTTTGATAACATTCTTTCATTGAATATACTAAGACATTGTGTTCTAATATTTTTTTCTTTACTCTCTCCTTTTCTTCGTTTGAAACATTAGGCAAACATTCTTCAATGAAACTTATTGTTTTAGAACATGGGGTGACTTCAACATTATTCTGAGCTACACATGCATCAGTAGAAGTTGTATTTTTACTTTTAACTTCTTCTTCCAATTCAAATATTCTACCTTTAAGTTGAGTGATTTTCTTTTTTAACTTTCTAATTTCTCTATTTTTAAATTTTAGTTTATTCTTTAATCCTATATTTTCTCTCTTAGTACGGTAATTTAATCTTCTGATGTAGTTCTGTCTTTTCGAAATGTTATCTAAAGATTGCGATGTTTTATTTTTTTTATATTTCCTCTTTTCTTCACGCCATTTTCGTCTCAGTTCTTCTACAGGTAACGTTTCTGAAATTTTTTTTCTTCTCGCATTAGTTCTTTCGGCATTTCTTTTTTTAGATTCTGCGTACTTTTCAGGGTTTTCCTCCTTTAATCTTTCTCTATACCGCTTTTGTCTCTCAGCTGCAGTTAAAGGCATCTGTAAAACATGCCTAAAATGTACGATCAAATATCTACAAAATAAAGCCCTTAGTTTTGAATTAGAAAAATATTAGTTCGGGTAATTTAGGTTGTAATAAAATCACATATAGCTAATATTCGTGATAATTTAAATAGCGAAAAAATTTTATTTAACCAATTACCTATTGATCATATTATAATTTCCTAGTTTATATACTCATTCTAGGTTAACGTACATCCGACATTTTTATTTTTTTGTTATTTTTCAGGTCTACAAAACACATCGCGTTTTAGTTTATAAGATCTATTTAGGTTGACAATACATACGACATTTTAGATTCAAGTTATTTTTCAGGTATACAATATACACCGCACTTTAGTTCATAAGCTCTATTTCAGGTTTGCAATACACACATCCCTTTGTATAAGCTCTTTAAAACATAGAGCAATCCGAAGTCAGTGTATATAAAAGCAACGACTTAAGATCAAACGCTCTTTCTATTTTATATATAGGAGACTTTAAATTAGTTCTTGATAGCCAAAGATATAATGCATTCTAATTACAAATAACTTTCCAAAAAAAAAACTATCCCCTTTAAAATATTTTTAATTTCTCGTAAATAAAAACCAGTAATTTAAAAAAAAAACGACCTTAAAAAAGGTACTAAAAAGTAAAAAAATTAAGCAGAACGGGGGTTTTAAATTTTGATTTACGAGTACTATAGATACCATAGATATATCAGATATTTTCAAAGTCGGTGCGAAACAAATCAAAGCACACCGAATTCGAAAATATCTGATTAAGAATCATAGTAAATGAAAATTGAAAACACCCCGTTCAGTTATTTTTTACTTTTTAGTACTCTTTCTTGAAGTCGGTTTAATATTTTAAAAATAGCTTTTATTTTAAAATTGAAATAGTTGTAATAAGTAGTAATTACAAAAAAAAAACATGTTATAGTATTCTTAAAAACTATTAAACCGATTTTGATGAAATCTTTACTAGGTATTCCCTAAGTTGGAACAAATATAAGCAAATAAAAAAAGATTGATCACGATCCGATTACTCGTTTCGGAGAAATGCGTGGACAAACATACATACATACATACCTATAAGACACATTTGTACATTTGCTTAGTAGCCCTAAAAGATTATCAATTATATGTGAATATCTTGCAGTTCCAATAATATACAATTACATACACACGTGTTGAATTGATAACCTCCTTTTTTTGAAGTCGGTTAATAAATACGCTAGGGTGCTACAGTGTAATCAGCTGAACAGAAATAAAACTGAACAGAAATAAAATTAAATTTGCAGTTGATTATATTTATGATCTCGCCCACTCCTACTGTTACACCATCTCAACTTACTTACCGTTCATTAGATACCTACTAATAAAAAAAAACTCCGGCAAATACTATGAATTAAATGAATTCAAATACTATCATGTATTGGAATATGAAAACATGTCATGTGAAACCACCCTTACCGGCTTTCTGTTGTATTACGTAACATAATACGTAACACACATAACGCACTAGAATAAACACATCAGAAGAATTTCCGATTCAAGGCCAAATATTGGTTACTGTGTTAATGTTATTTAAGATTGAAATCTGTCTTCATACTGCTCACCTAATGGCTTTTTGAAATTACTACAGCAAAACTCAATAATCTTTTACTTACCTTATCAAAAATCGAGGCAAAACTTGAAAATATTTTGTGACGAACTCGCTCCTTCCACAATATATCCTTCGATATCCAAAATAAAACCCGCTGACAATGACAACTCAGAGTTGACAGCTATCTAATAGTATTGCCAAAGTAAAAAAATATTTATGGGGTTGCTTACAACAGAAACAAGAATTCTACTTTAAAATATAGCAAGCGTAACACAATAGAACTTTTTTTTACCAAAAGTCTAATGCTAAATAAAATTTAAGAAAAGTATTTAGTATTAAATAAACCAATACCGTTTCATTGAGTTTTTATTACACTACATGTTACATGTAAAGAAAATCTCATTAATCTTGCGAATTTTTTTTATATTTCTTTTTTTCACGGCACGGTCGTAGGGTAACACACATAATTTGTATGGACGAAAAATGTAATGGCCAAAGAATTATTTAATTTTAGGGCGAATAAAGACAATAAACGGTTTCAAGATTTATAACGGATTTTTGAATAATTAATTAGACTAGTATTAATTAATCAGAACATAAGAATATACCAAAACACAGAATTACGCCTTAACAAATAGAAAGACCGTTGAAAATTTCAAAAAGTGCAAGTTTTGACGATTTCACCCTACTACGGATTATATATTTTTTTCCATTTTTTTTATACTCAGATATTAACTTTACAGATATTTTTTTAAAGATATGGATCAAAGAAATCGCAAGAAACCTACAAAAGCTGCTCTCAATACAGCGATTCCGGATATTAATGAAGGCATGAGTATATATCAAGTGTCAAAAAAATTAATACTCCAAAGAGTACTTTACGTAATTAACGAGATAAAAAGTACAAAAATGAGACATGTGGCGGTCAGTCGGTAATTATTTTTAATGAAGAAGTAATGATTGTTGACTGGATTCACTACCTGGGCAAGTCAAGCTTTCCAATCACAAAATAACAATTATTAGAATCTGTAGCTAGATTTTTCTTAAAGTTAAATCATCCAAATCCTTTTAACACTTAATGCAGCAGTTTTCAGACCAGTCAAAGGCTGCTGGAGAGAGGTTGTCCATAATTTTTGATAAATTATAAATTTATTTTTAAGTTAAGTTAATTACCTTGTTTTTGTTATGTTAATTAATCTGTTACATTTTATGATTGAAAAAAGTTAAGCTTATAATATAGTAAATAGAAAGTAAAAGTTTATAAGTACAACATAATAATACCTTCATAAAAATCGTTAATAGCTACATAGCCGTTATAAGGGGTCGGTAATGGAAGCATTTGATTTGCTCACATTAATAAAGAAAATTTCTAAGATCTCATTGAATTTCTTTATTTTTATGGTAAAAAATTAAAACTACATATCAAAATCTACATATAAAAAAAAACAAGTAAATATGTACGCATCCGATGACCTTAAAAAATCACATCGACTTCAAAATTGCCTTAAGGGGGTCGGTAATACCTGCATTTACCTTAAGTAAAATTACGTACAAAAATTTGTATTTTGTGTGACATATAGACAAATTTTTCAACAACACGTTATATGCGAATATGTAAGTAGTAAAGTAGTAAATTCTTGGCACAGTACTGCGAGTGTGCCAGATGTAAATTTATACAAGTGACGTTCTTAAGGAGCTGGGCACAATATTCATAGTTACTATGTCTTTAAAATGTTAAGTTTACGAGTCGGTAAACAAAACAACTTACTGACAATTTATTATCTTGATATTTACTTTTAATTATTTATTTAGCTTTTCAAAAACTTACATTAAATGATAATATTTTTATATTGCAAATAGTGAAATTGACAACATTTATTACTGTTTTTTAAACGATTTAAATAAATCTGAGCTGCATTTTTAAAACGGACAATTAACTACGAAATTCGATAAAAACGATTTAGTCATTTCAATGCCCATACAATTCAAACAAAAATCTAAAAATAGTTTTTAAAAAAATATATAAAAATATGCATGCAAATATGCTTTCAAGTATATGTTAAATGTATATATATTTCGCAAAAAAAATGTGTTTTATTTATTCAAAACCAAGGAAAAAGAAAAATCTTTTGAATTCAAAGAAACGCTTAAAGTCCTAAATAACGTGTCGTCGCATATAAGGGTGTCGGGGCACGATCCAAGAAGAACAAAACCTTATCGCTCTTAATAAATAAATTCAACTCTAGCATAGTTGCATAACACTGTTTCGTATCACAGGAGTAGAGTAGTATATAAGCAAATAAATTTTAATTATTTAATTCTATAAGCATACTTCACAAGTTCCTAACATATGTTTTTTTTATTACTGAAATTATATAACACTACAGAGAACGATTAATAAAAGATAAATCATTCAAATTAAGTGCTTTTATTAGAAAGGAAATCTAAAGTATATTGCATTCATTACTATTTAGCGGGTTTGGCAGGAATCCTATGCTGAGAGAGTGACTCCATTTCCTGCTACGTGCTACGGTTACTACGACGTAGCTCGTAGCCGTAGCTTGCATAACTTCGAGTACCTCCCATTGTGAATAATTGTTTCTTGCATTTTATTTGAAATTCATAAATATAGGTCGAGTAACGTATTCGTTTTTACTATTAAATCATAATATTTTTAAATGCCTCTATGCCGATTATTGATCGTAATGTATACCGTATGTTGTACCGTATGTACTCGTTAGTACTCAAAGTCATAAATTGAACACGAAAAATTTGCACTGCAAATTAATAAGCTTTTGCAAACAGCAAATATAGAGAATAGAGGCTTTCATGATGATTTGCATATTCTTGATAAACAGCAAATTAATGTTTATTCCCGAATATAGTATGTTGTGACAACGTTGAACGATGAAATATCAGATTTTGATTGTTTTAATATTAAAAATATTCTTATATTATATAGATAAATAGGTAATTTAACTGTAATATAATTTCACTAAACTTTTATCGTTAAACTGCATAGTTTCTTTGTTTGCTGGAAACAGTAAAAAGGAAACATTTTCTTTTTCCGGTAAATAAGGTATCCTTTTCATTCTCGCCCCAATTTCCAACCATATAAAAATCTGAGTAAAATGATTTCAGATTCTCTTTCCTGGTAACATCAATATGCCTAATAATTAATGATTTACATAAACTTATACATTACTTGACCATCGTCTATTAAATGGCATTTACATACTTATAATATTTAAGTTTAATGAATTATATTATTTTTGTTGTTACTTTAGAAATATTTTTTGTCTGCTGTAGCAAATATTTTCACTAATTAGTTATGGAACACATTTTCCCTCATCAATGGAATCCTCATTATAAGATATAATAAGGATTACCATTGCCAAAGTCTGATTTAGTGATCAGGAGTGTAAGAGACATTTGTTGGGATCATGACCCTATCTCGACTCACCCGTGAATACTCCAGCTCTCATTTGCGTAATGTGATTACAAAAGCACATCTTTCGAGATAAAAGCGTGGGCTTTCGACGTAAGTAATGAATATCGCAGTCTCATCTGAGAAAGCGGCAAACCTCATAATTGTAAGGGAAAGCCCACCAAATCCCATAATCGTATGTATCCTATAATCTTAGCCAAATTATTCCAACTGATGTTTCTTAAATTATCCGTCAGAATTGAAAATACATATAAATATTTTACAAATTGCATAACTCTTAATAAGTAAACTTCTTTTTAATTATAAACTAATATCTGCCTGCAACGTTAAGAAAACAGCATTATATAAATTAAACTAGCACGGTCTGTGGTTAAATACATACACGTATCAATCGAGTTCATAAATGGTAATAAGAATCAACTTATTTTTACTCAATAATTGGAATTTATTTTTATCTAAGCTTACGTACGTACAAACGTACGTCATAGTTAATCTACCCTTTTAAGATGTCAAAGTGCTTACTTTCAATTTCGGTATTTCTTATCATCTTCGAGTAAATACAAGTAGTAGTACTTACATAATATATTTTTAAAAACTTTGTGCATCAAGCAAAGATAGATTATATAAATATTCGTAATAAAAGATTTATTTATACATTTAAGTAGCATTTTACACTGAGCAAAAATGTACTTATAATATTATTTTTGTTTTAATAATGTTAACAATTAATTTCCCAAGTTCACTTGTAAAACACTCTATTAAAAAATTTTAAGCACAAATTTAAATATTCCACCTAACAAATAAATAAAATAAGGGTATTGTGGTCCGACTAAACAAAGAAGAATAAACCTCGGCGAGACCTTCAATGAAATATCGACACTGAAGTGTTGGTGCGGTGCGTTCGCTTGTCCACAAATTTATTCACATTCCATTAGTACGTGTCGACAGTGGCGGATCGTGATAGATTAGTGGGACCATTTCCTCGTATCCAATGAATCTAAAAATGTGTTTTTCTTTTGCCCTCCTGATCCATTCGCTAATGTCAGCTAACAAAAATACTCTACAATTTTTTCACTTATTTAAATATTATTATTTCTGTTAATACTTTATCAGTAAATAGTTTGGTGCGAGACAAGTCTTAGCGTTGTAGAATTACTTTATTTGCAATTGCTTATATCACTGTATAAATAGCATATGTTTTCTGTATCAATAGTATTTTGATTGTTGTAACCTTTATGTTTTAAGTAATGTTATTAAGTTTTAGTGAGAATTTAATGCACTTTATCGCGCGATTTCCTATTACATATTTGTATATCCTGTTCTAGCGGTTGTCTATAAGACATCTACACTTTTAGTGCTTAGGCCGCCTTTGTGCATCTCTTCAATTCCATTTTGTAACAGTCATTTTTTGTGTACAATAAAGTGTTTTAAATAAATTATATAAAATTGTCGCAACAGCTGTTCTTTTCTCTGTACTCTTGTCATCACTTGAGCTTAACGGTCAGGGTGCACTAACTTTGATGTATTTTTATGTGCCGGCAAATTACTGCAGCTGTTAGTGTGAAAAGTTTTAACAGTAAAATATCTTTCCTGTAACTCACAACGCGCTATCACGCGGCAATACTACGCGTTCAGATATACGACCAGACAATTCTGTTTGAATAACATTTTCAACATTTAAACTACGAAACTGTCAAATTACTCATGAAAATTCCAGCTAAAAGTTGAATAAATGAAAGCGGTTATCACAAATTATTTAACTGCAACATTCGGCACGCGGCCAGCGGACTGTTCGACGAATTTTACTAAACTATTCAGGTCGAGAAAACCGCAGTAGCTCAGTTGTTTACTACTCCCAGCTAATACTTCTGAGACAGTTAATCATTAAATCTCATTTCACTCATTTCATCTTAGAGAAGCGTCTGCACTAAGTACAATCTAAATTAAGACATACGCATTCAATCACTGGCCAATTAATAATCGATTAAGCACTATAAGTTATTACATTTCGCAATACAATATCTACAAATGTGTATATGATTTGGATATAAATGGGTTGACTAATATCTTTGTACATTATTTCTTACATTGCATATAACATTACATTTGATTTCAATTGTACTTTAAATTAATTATTTTCTAACTCGTATAAACTTCATTTCTCATTAATATTATAGTAAATTTAATACGAAAGAAAGTGTCATGTCAGTTATTATCATTCATATATATCATTTTACAGAAATTCTTCCTCCCTCAGAATTAATATTATTTTAATGTGACCTAGGGATTAAATTGGTTGTGAAATTATATACATACATATATTCAGCATTATTTCTTATATCCATCCTAAAATTCACAGATCAAAATGAAAAAAATATAACAAAATATTATAGTATTTCAATAAAACAAACTTTAAAAAAAGGATTGACTCCGGATATTGACAAATAAATAATATGATTAAAGTGATTAAGTTTTTATTGGAAGGCTTTTTAAAAAGCAAATTGTCTCAAATTAAGTCCGTAACTTTAAGGTCTTGTGTTGTCATGAGAAAAAAATTGACATATGAAGTAAGCTTAGACAATATTTAGTAGCAAATATTTTCACTAATTAGTTATGGAACACATTTTCCCTCATCAATGGAATCCTCATTATAAGATATAATAAGGATTACCATTGCCAAAGTCTGATTTAGTGATCAGGAGTGTAAGAGACATTTGTTGGGATCATGACCCTATCTCGACTCACCCGTGAATACTCCAGCTCTCATTTGCGTAATGTGATTACAAAAGCACATCTTTCGAGATAAAAGCGTGGGCTTTCGACGTAAGTAATGAATATCGCAGTCTCATCTGAGAAAGCGGCAAACCTCATAATTGTAAGGGAAAGCCCACCAAATCCCATAATCGTATGTATCCTATAATCTTAGCCAAATTATTCCAACTGATGTTTCTTAAATTATCCGTCAGAATTGAAAATACATATAAATATTTTACAAATTGCATAACTCTTAATAAGTAAACTTCTTTTTAATTATAAACTAATATCTGCCTGCAACGTTAAGAAAACAGCATTATATAAATTAAACTAGCACGGTCTGTGGTTAAATACATACACGTATCAATCGAGTTCATAAATGGTAATAAGAATCAACTTATTTTTACTCAATAATTGGAATTTATTTTTATCTAAGCTTACGTACGTACAAACGTACGTCATAGTTAATCTACCCTTTTAAGATGTCAAAGTGCTTACTTTCAATTTCGGTATTTCTTATCATCTTCGAGTAAATACAAGTAGTAGTACTTACATAATATATTTTTAAAAACTTTGTGCATCAAGCAAAGATAGATTATATAAATATTCGTAATAAAAGATTTATTTATACATTTAAGTAGCATTTTACACTGAGCAAAAATGTACTTATAATATTATTTTTGTTTTAATAATGTTAACAATTAATTTCCCAAGTTCACTTGTAAAACACTCTATTAAAAAATTTTAAGCACAAATTTAAATATTCCACCTAACAAATAAATAAAATAAGGGTATTGTGGTCCGACTAAACAAAGAAGAATAAACCTCGGCGAGACCTTCAATGAAATATCGACACTGAAGTGTTGGTGCGGTGCGTTCGCTTGTCCACAAATTTATTCACATTCCATTAGTACGTGTCGACAGTGGCGGATCGTGATAGATTAGTGGGACCATTTCCTCGTATCCAATGAATCTAAAAATGTGTTTTTCTTTTGCCCTCCTGATCCATTCGCTAATGTCAGCTAACAAAAATACTCTACAATTTTTTCACTTATTTAAATATTATTATTTCTGTTAATACTTTATCAGTAAATAGTTTGGTGCGAGACAAGTCTTAGCGTTGTAGAATTACTTTATTTGCAATTGCTTATATCACTGTATAAATAGCATATGTTTTCTGTATCAATAGTATTTTGATTGTTGTAACCTTTATGTTTTAAGTAATGTTATTAAGTTTTAGTGAGAATTTAATGCACTTTATCGCGCGATTTCCTATTACATATTTGTATATCCTGTTCTAGCGGTTGTCTATAAGACATCTACACTTTTAGTGCTTAGGCCGCCTTTGTGCATCTCTTCAATTCCATTTTGTAACAGTCATTTTTTGTGTACAATAAAGTGTTTTAAATAAATTATATAAAATTGTCGCAACAGCTGTTCTTTTCTCTGTACTCTTGTCATCACTTGAGCTTAACGGTCAGGGTGCACTAACTTTGATGTATTTTTATGTGCCGGCAAATTACTGCAGCTGTTAGTGTGAAAAGTTTTAACAGTAAAATATCTTTGCTGTAACTCACAACGCGCTATCACGCGGCAATACTACGCGTTCAGATATACGACCAGACAATTCTGTTTGAATAACATTTTCAACATTTAAACTACGAAACTGTCAAATTACTCATGAAAATTCCAGCTAAAAGTTGAATAAATGAAAGCGGTTATCACAAATTATTTAACTGCAACATTCGGCACGCGGCCAGCGGACTGTTCGACGAATTTTACTAAACTATTCAGGTCGAGAAAACCGCAGTAGCTCAGTTGTTTACTACTCCCAGCTAATACTTCTGAGACAGTTAATCATTAAATCTCATTTCACTCATTTCATCTTAGAGAAGCGTCTGCACTAAGTACAATCTAAATTAAGACATACGCATTCAATCACTGGCCAATTAATAATCGATTAAGCACTATAAGTTATTACATTTCGCAATACAATATCTACAAATGTGTATATGATTTGGATATAAATGGGTTGACTAATATCTTTGTACATTATTTCTTACATTGCATATAACATTACATTTGATTTCAATTGTACTTTAAATTAATTATTTTCTAACTCGTATAAACTTCATTTCTCATTAATATTATAGTAAATTTAATACGAAAGAAAGTGTCATGTCAGTTATTATCATTCATATATATCATTTTACAGAAATTCTTCCTCCCTCAGAATTAATATTATTTTAATGTGACCTAGGGATTAAATTGGTTGTGAAATTATATACATACATATATTCAGCATTATTTCTTATATCCATCCTAAAATTCACAGATCAAAATGAAAAAAATATAACAAAATATTATAGTATTTCAATAAAACAAACTTTAAAAAAAGGATTGACTCCGGATATTGACAAATAAATAATATGATTAAAGTGATTAAGTTTTTATTGGAAGGCTTTTTAAAAAGCAAATTGTCTCAAATTAAGTCCGTAACTTTAAGGTCTTGTGTTGTCATGAGAAAAAAATTGACATATGAAGTAAGCTTAGACAATACAGCAAAATTATATTTCCTTAACACGTTAAGTGCGAAGCGAGGCCTAAATCACCCCTGATGCAACTTCCCTGTGGTGCGGCAAGCAAAAAAGTGAATTTCTCTGTCGTGCGAATGGCATAGCTTTGGTTTGGTCCAGTGTAGGAAAGAGATAAATATATATTTGAGATCACTAATGGTTCCGGACTCGGTGGTGTACCTACCTTGGTACCGGATGTCTTAGGCCTCGTGCCGCACTGAATTAATATAATTTTAATGCAGTGCGGAACGAGGCTAAAACGTCCCATATCCCCCCTGACCTCGTACCGCACTCAACGCGAGCTTCCCGCGACCAGTGTTGTGCATCACGTCGATTGGAGTTAATTTAATTTTTAAGTTAATTTTAAAAAACCCAGAAACAGAGCCAAAACAGGTAAGTTTTTAATGAAAAAATCTTCAGTAAGTACCTAGTTTTTTCTTATCTTGGTAGCTATGTACCTAAAGTAAGTGTAAGATATTATTACTTAAGTATATTATACCTAAAGATATTATTGGTAATAACGATTATTGACGTACCTAATACTTTGCAACATATCTAGAATTACCTATTATTCTATATCGTGATAATAATGTTATTATTATTAGGACTTAACACTTAATTGATATTTTTGTAGGTAGTGAAAAACTCCACAAGAAACGCAAAGCAGCCGTTGACAAAACAGGTAAGTAATATAATTAATATTTCAGTAGTTCTTTGTCTAGGTTTTGAAAGTAGGTATATAAATATTAAAGATTTTTAGGGTTCCGTATCGAAAGGATAAAAACAGGACCCTCTATTACTAAGACTTCGCTGTCTGTCCGTTTGTCGCGATAGATAGATAGTTGAAGTTTTCTCAAATTATGTAGGCCGCTATTACAATAATACTGATTGATTGATTGATTTCAAGATTCTTTATTTAACACATAAGTTACAAACTGTTTACAAATGATCTTATTCTATTTGTATACAAAACATGAATAATTATGCACATTTAGACTAAGAACGTCTTTAGAACATTTATTTTCTTGATTAGACCACAGTTGAATTTCATCTATATCAAACAAATAAAATTGTGACAAAATAAACATAAAGAATGTGCATGTCTTCGTATGAACTCACATTATAATTGATAGGTATAGACTATAGGTAAATATTATATTGCATTGCCATAAAGTAATTGGTACAATAATGTATATGAGTTATCGAATAGTTAATGGTTAATTTAGCATTATGTTACTATATTTTATTTTATAATACCTATTGTGGGTATACGAATAATAAAAACAAGCGGCTCGAACTAAGACCGCGTCCTCCAGTAAGCGAGCGACGTCATGATGCATCGAGGAAATAGTGATGCGGTAACCGGTGTCGATATTTTGTCGAGTATGGGAGTGTACATAATCTGCTTTTGCCGATATTTGAGATTAATGCATTTTTATTTTGTGGATTTTTATATAAGTAAAATTTTTGCCTTAATTTTAATATGTATTCTTTAAGTAAAGGGATTTTAATATGCCTATGAAGTTTGCATAGATTTGTACGGAGACGGGTATTGTAGGATATCTTTAAAGCCTTGTTTTGGATAACCTGCAGTTTTTTAAAGTTAGTATCAGATATGCTGCACCAAGCAGGTGCAGCATATCTGATACTAACTTTAAAAAATAGGTTAGACATGGTCTCACGAGAGTCGAGTAAATTCGAAGTTTTGTATATGGACTGAGGGATGATTTGCGATTCATAATAGGTTTAAGCGAATTCAGGGCTTTGGTACTTTTTAATATTAGTGTATCAGTATTTTTATTCCAGTTTAATCTGTTATCTAATACAAGTCCCAGATATTTAACTGATCGACGCCATGGAATATGGAAATTATTTATTGTAACTAAATTTTTAGGGAGAGAACGTTTTGTTGTAAATAAAATAGCTTCGGTTTTTGTAGAATTTAGTTTTAGTTTCCATGTGGTGAAGTAATTATTAAGTAGTTGTAACGATAGTTTTAATCTGCCAGTAATTATATGCACATCTAGATCACTAGTGTAAGTAGCTGTGTCATCTGCGTAAATAGCGAGGTGACAGCGAGGTTGTTTAGGTATATCATTTAAATATAAGATAAATAGAAAGGGACCAAGAATTGAGCCTTGCGGCACACCGGCTGGCATGGTTTTTGGTGCAGAATGGGTTTTATCAATATAAACAGAAAAGGTGCGATTTTGCAGGTAGTTTTGTATAAGTTTTACCAACGAAAGAGGAACGTTACTAACTATTAGTTTGTGTAGGAGACCTTGATGCCAGACGGTGTCGAAGGCTTTTTCAATGTCTAAAAGTACCATACCCGTAGAGAGTCCTAGATTCAGATTGTGCGTTATGTGCTCAGCCACTCTGGCTAATTGTTGTGTAGTCGAATGGGAACTTCTAAATCCAAATTGTTCAGGAATAAGTAATGGGTGAATAGTTTTAGAAAGACGGGACAAAATAACGGACTCGAGGAGCTTGCCAATACTAGGTAATAAACTTATAGGACGATAGCTGATTGGTATGGTTGGGTCTTTTCCGGGTTTCTTGATGGCAATGACTTTGGCATTTTTGAGAGATGTAGGAAAATAGCCAATTCGTAAGCATCCATTAAAAATTTTAGTGATTTGAACCAACATCTTTTGGGGTAGGTTTTTAAGTAATACGTTTCCAATTTCATCGTATCCAGGAGCTTTATTGGGTTTTAATTTGTTCAAAAGTTTCCGAATTTCCTTGGGTCTAACTAGTTGCACAAAATCTGTCTTTGAATAACTATCAAGATATTTAATTGAGTTATTTACAGCAGACTCTGTATCATCGTCACTAACCCATTGCGCTGTTAAATTCATATTCTGCAAGAAAGCTTCTGATAGCACTTCACACTTATCAACGACTGAGGAGGTGGATTGTGTATTTGATATTTTGAGTGGGGGAATAGAAGAGGACTGCTGGTTAACAGATCTGACTACGCGCCATAAATCAGAAGTAGGGTTGTCAACTTTAGATAATTTTTTATTCCAAATACTGTCGTTAAATGCTTGCATTTCAAGCTTAATGGTCTTTTGTAAACTACGAACATTTGAGTACAAAACTTTTCTGTAACTTGGTCTTTGTTCCCGAAGAGCTAAGTTTTTAAGAGAATTTTTTATTTTAATATGATTACGTATACGCCGAGGGAGTTTAGTTTTACCAACATCACTTAATTTAGGAATGGCTACATCACGTGCATGAATAATTAAGCTTACGAGATGTTCCAAAGACTGGTTAATAGCGTGAACATTATCAAAAGTTTTGGAGGTAAGACAAAGATTATTATTTATGGTGGTTCTATAAATATTCCAGTCAGCCTTATGATAATTGAATATTACTCGTTCTTGTCTAGACACACTACCAATAATGTTAAAGGTGACCGGTAAATGATTTGAGGACAACTCAGTTAAGGTACGAAGCTCGGTTAGATATTTAACATCTTTGGAAATGACAACATCGGGTGTAGTTGGTGTACTAGTGCTACTATAGTGGACAAGAGTGGGGTTAATTGGAGCAAGAACTTCGTAATCATTAGCCAACATATGATCAAATAGGGTCTCTCCACGACTATTAGCAGCCGCACAGTGCCAATAAGGGTGTTTAGAGTTCAGGTCTCCCATTAGTAGAAGTCGCTTGTTGCTATTTATAATCAAGTCTAGATCATTTGAGACCAGGGGTAAGTTTGAGGACTGGTAGGCCGAAACAAGAGCAGTATTTCGACCAGAGATGGAAATTTCTATACCTACGCATTCTAAGTTTTTGGTAGAAGGCAATATGAGAGGACTGTGTGGGATGTCGGATTTAATAAGTATCGCAACACCTTGTCCATAATCATCAAGTATTTTGTCTTGTCTGTAACAAATATATCCAGGAGTATCTAATTTAGTTTGGGGAGATAGTTTGGTTTCAGATAAAGCAATTATGTCAATAGAAAGCTCGCTTACCAGATTCAGGAGTTCAGTAATTTTAAGACGAACGCCGTCAGCATTCCAATATAGTATGTTTATGTTATTAGAATTAGACATATAGACCAAGGTGCGTGAGAATGAGAATAACTTTATCCATCATACTGTGACAGTTTACAAATTGACTTTTGATGTTCTTTATAGTCATAAGGATATCTAGCATATCTTTGGTAGTCTGGTCATGATTAACTATGTTATGTGCGGTTGATTTTGCAGTTTTCGGTGCTTCTACATAATCCGAGTTTGCTTTGTTGGCTGCAGCAACGGAATTCCAGGGCCGATCATCAACTAAATTGGATTTTAACATTTTGGTAGTTTTGGCAGCTCTATGTTGTTTTTGACGTTCCCTTAGGATTCCAAGATATTTTTCGCGCTCTCTGCATTGCCTGTAGTTTGCAGGGTGGTCCTCACCACAATTGCAGCATTTAGCTGGTTCGTCTCGCGATTTCTTCGGACAGTCTTCGGTGCGATGCAGCTCAGTACATTTGACGCAGCGTGGTGGTAAATTGCAGTTTCGAGAGGAGTGACCGAAGCCTTGGCATCGAAAGCATTGGGTACCATACCGATTGTTACTTTGGTATTTCCGAATTTGAACTACAGTATTACAAAGCAGTTTGATTTGTCGAAATTTAACAAAATCTGTGCCTGGCGGTAGTTGCACCAGAAAAGGTGGGCAGTATGAAGGTCTATCGCTAGGTACTTTCATTTTTCGTACAATGACATCAGCAAACCCCAGGGAGAGAAGTTCATCTGGGAGGAGGTCTTCGACGTATTCTGGGAGTCCAAATATTACAGCTTTGTATAGTTTTTCATCCTTACGTGAGAAAGTGTGAAATGAAATATCACGTGATTTGAGGCCTTCTTTAACCGCTTGATGGCTTTCTGGATTGTGGCACAGGACAGCTAATCTGTTATTTCCACGATATTGTAGGTGGAAGCTTTTAGTAAAAGCTGTAATGGTGGCCTTCACAGATTCATGTGTCCATGTGGATTTTATCTCCAGGATAATTGGAGGAATTCGGCTTGTCTTCTTAGGGGCAATAGCCTCGCGAAACTTTATGGAAGCGTCAACATTGGATCTCTCACCTGATAGTTGTTGAAACCTATTGGAGGTCTGGATTGGGTCAGGTGTGCGTTGCTCCGCTGGTCGTGCAGAATGTTTTGGCACTTTCCATACGCTGGTATCAACGGGTCCTTCAAGCGGACGTTTGCCCACAGAATTGGAACGCGTTAAAAATCACTCCATATCTTAACTTTTATCGACAACTTTATGTCGACATGTCCCATCACTATTCTAAGAACGCAGTGAACGGTGGGAGTAGTACAATGCGACGTGCGACCGTGACGAGTGCGCTCGCCGTAACTGACAATAATACTAAAAAGTTAAAAACAACAAAATACCTATGTAAAGGGATATTTTTAATCACCAAGTTTGTTAAGTGTGTTAGATTCGACTTATGTAAATTTTACGATATATGTCACGTGGTCGGAAGAGAAGCTTAAGCTACCTTACCTACCTACTCTTTCAACATTTTAAGTATAAAACAAACACATTCATTTGATGCAGTTATACCTACATTATCATTGTTATTCTCATCTACGATCTAACCTAAGTAACAATGTCAGTTTTATTACGTTATCTTTACATTTTTGTTATTTTTCAGCACCTGAAAGCGCACGCCATTGCCTCGAAAAGGGTGAAAAAAGGAGAAGATGTGTTGGTTGTTACCAAAAACTACGCACATTTTTACCATCTCGTGAAGCTGATAAAAAATCCAAAAAGATTTTGACTCAGTGCACTCAGTGCAAAAAATCTTATTGTCTACCCTGTTTCAATGAAAAACACTCATAAATAAGTACAACATATATATTGAGATTTTTATAAAAAAAGTATATTGATACTGATTTTTTAATGTTAATTCAAGTTCTAATAATTGTATTTTTAAAGCCCGAGGCAGAATAAATAGAACAGTTTCTTTTCTACTTCTGGTTGCCTTTTTTTTCTATTCTGTGATCCGCATTAAGATTTTCATATTCAAATAGAAAGATAAACCTTATGCATAAACCGTAATCCATTATTTTCCAATAATAAGTCTGTAATAGGTGCCTCTTAATGGTATAGAATGGAACGCTTCGTGCGCGAGTCCGACTCGCACTTGGCCGGTTTTTTTTTCTTTATGGCGCCTTCAAGCACAATTTAGATTATTTAAAAAAAAATGTATCCTTTGATAGCTTTGTGTTGTTTTGCCAGGTTTTGCCCTTAAAACGATCTAATGAGATATAATTGATCAAAATCGGTCAAGTCGTTGCGTAGTTAAGACAGTTTAAAAACGTCGATATTATTTTTCCCATCACTAATCGCAGCGAAAATTTGCCCTATTTCAGTGCGTTACGAGGTGTATAAGATCCCATATTTTGTTTTGCTAATAATTCCTAAACTAGCCATCAGATCCCGGGGCGACGGTGGATTAGGGTTCATCAAGTCACTATCTATATCAATAAGGACCAAAATTCTCATTTATCTTTGATTTCGCGCCAGAAAATGGATTTTAGTCTGTAAAAGGAGGTGGGGTCTAATAGACCGCGTGTCGCCCTAACGTCTGGTCACAGTACGGGCCGATTATACCTCGTGCCGCAGGAACGGAAAGTATGCAAAAATTGGTGCCGCAGCTAACGTGTTAAGACACTGCAATTTCTACACGGTGTTGATGGATAACAGTATAAAGCTCCATGTATCGCAGTCTAGAGCGGACAGCTTGTATTGTTGTTGTTATAAAGAAACCTTTCACGCCACACATTCATTTTCGTACCATTATAATAAAGCTTAATATTTAAATACTCTTCTCAGCCAAATGGTAAATATTGGTGGTACTACCGGTAGTAGCTTTCTCACAGACTTAAATACAGACATTTAATTTAAATTCTAAATTTTCATAATGTAAAAAGTGACGATTCAAAAGTGCTTGTAAAAGTCTATTTGAATAAAAAAAAATTATTTGATTTGATTTGATCTGTCCCTCAAGTCTGCCTATTTATACCCGCTAATCCCCTCAGCACCTAAACCAATTTTAATGGAACTGTCACTGGCGTATACCGGCGGTATAGCATTCGAGTCAGAGTGACGTAGGCATTTATTTTATTATCACTACGTGCAAACGATCGAATCGACTGGCATAAGCTTTTAAAAATAAATCTATTCAAGTTTTCTGACAAGTTGTAATAAAGTATCAATCTAAAATCTTTATTGTTATTGTTAGACAGCTGAAAATGTTTTTGTTTACAGGTAACTTTAGAACAACGAAATGGAGGTTTTCATCTTGGCCCGTTTGCCGTGGGCGAAGTACCCCTCTACGAGTTGCCTAACTTCAGGAAACTTGGCATTGAGTTATAGATTCCGAACTGCCTTCGAAATACTTATTTGTTTTGTTTAGTTTGACCGTAAACAAAGATATCCTTTTTGATCTCATATACATTCGTAACGGGTACTTTTGTTTATGAAAGTATTCGTAAACACGTAAAGAGCATTAAATGTGCGGTCATTTTTGTTTAGACCGTTAATGTAAACGGTTTAGTACCCTTTTGTTTTCAAGTTAAACGATTATAATGTATGGTTTGACGTTGAAAATGAAGGTATTTTTTTTGGGAATTTTCTTTTTGATTTATTTTTTTCCTTTATTTTTCTTCACGTTAATATATAATTTAGGACTTAATAGGCATGAACATAATGTTCTTATTCAGTTATGAATTGAATATTGTTTGTATTCTTGTTAAGCCCGAGAGAGTAATAATTTAGGTCAATTTTTGTAGGTGTTCTTTACACGCGTGATCTTCTAAGGTTTCAAGTTAGATGAGAATGTCGATAGCGTCCTGGCCATAAAAAGCCCGGATCTAGGCCAGGGGCCGGGGCTCACGTCGCATCACCTTCCGTTCTACTTTATAGTCGTAGTCGTATGTCCCCGGCCGCAATTTATGCCTTTTTCCTTGTCTCCCCTCTTATACTAATTACACTTGTTTCTAAGACCGTATTTTTATATTAGAATGTATTACCGAAAATTAGTTGTTTTATTTACGAGTTTGGCTTTATTTAATGATTGTCAAGAACAGTATATTATTACAGTTTTAAAACTAGGAGCAAGTCATCATAATTTCATACTAAAGCATGATTGAAGTATCTTTCATCGTTTCTCCAGAAATGTTTTTGAACAACCGTATAGTTGTGTTAAGCGGAGTGACATAACAACATTAAAATGAGTTTAAGTTATGTTCTATTCTACAGTTATATATAATGTGAACAATATTATAATTCTAAACTGGATTTTATAAAAAAAACTAAAACTATGAACTTTGTATGGTATTTGGCATGCATATTTATAAAATACTCAAAATCTTTAGAATTTAATGACACTTAGTTACTTACAATTTCTTATTAAATTAGGGGCAATGCCCATAGATAAATTTATTTATACAGGTTCCCTTATCGAAAGTCCACTTACTTTCAGAACACGTAACCTCATAAACATAAAAGAACGCTTTGCTAAAATTGTCAGGTTCTAATCTCAGACTATTATTACCAAACCCAGCTGTAAATTACAAACAATATACATATAAAACACGAAGAATTAATAAAAACATTCCAAATCATTAGGACCCAATGGGGAATGTAATTAAAAAGGCCGGATAGAAAGTTTATCTTTTTGCTTTTTAAGTTTTATGCAGCGCAATTTAAATCGTAATTAGATAGAGCAAATTCTGTAGATAAATGTTTTAGCGGTGATTTTTATACAAGACAATTTAAAGATACATAAAGTTATGTATATAATTCTAATTTCTAAGGACTAACTAACCCCCAAAAATAGGTTAAAAATGCAATTACTATAAAATTATTCTTGACTTCACAATTTTTAACATAGTACAGAACATATTTGAAATGTCTTTTTTATTCCCTGAAGGAGAAAACCTCGGGTGGCCAAGAAAATATAAATAACTTTCGCCTAAGCCCTATGTCGCTGTTTTTTACTGTTATACACAATAAGTCCAACAAAAGTTTATTCTACATAAACGTTTGCTCGAGTCCTCCCTGCTTATGTCTGTTACTTGTCTGTTTGCAGATGCTCCGCGAAAGTAAATGTTCAAAGTTTTGTTTTTATTAAGCTTTTTAATTCCCGCCAGACAATATCAGCTTCCGAGCAGTACGGGAACAATGGTTACTGTATTAGCTGTATTAAAGCCGTTACTTACATTCGTTCTGAATTGTAAAGATAAGCATTTGCAGAAAAAATGTGTCATTTCCATAACGTGGTGACCTCAGCCCGCAACGATATTAAAACTATAAAGTATGGTTGGCGACCGATTCCACCGCCCTTTACGATTCACGACCAACCCGGAATATTCTAGTATTTTTACTTGTACCTTTCCTTTAATTCAACCTACGAGCTTCATTAAGCCCTTCCAACTCGACCTCGATTATCTAAATTGGCATTACATTAACTTACAACTTTGGTAACCAACCAAATATAGATTACCTTATGTAATACATAGGATGTGCTACAATAAAATTCAGTTATTCATATAACTATTGACAGGAATGCATAAATACCATCAAAAAAGTATTTTATGATATAAAGAAAACATATGGCATGTATCTTTCGTCTAATAAAATTTTATTAGACAATATTCTTGTTTAGTTATCCTTTTCGATCTTCGCTATGAAAACAATAATATGTCATTTGATCCTAACTAAGATGAACCTAAACAAAACATATTCAAACAGAAGATGGAATAGTATGTGTGTGTTTATGACTTACCTCGGGGACTTGCACGTTGAACTTCCCCAAGTACCAGCCGGGAAAGGGGTGAACATAAAATGACTAAGTTATCGCTCTCAGAAGACATATACACTCGTAAACTCCGAAACGGGCGCCTTATACAAAAATAATCATGAAAGAATTGACGGCAACACATGGTTTTCACTGTAGTATGTTATAAATTTGCGTAGATATTAAGGAAAGTAAGGCTTAAAAGATCAGTACATTAATTATTTTTTTTATTACTAAAACTAGCTTCAAATCTGATAACCTGTGATATTTTCATGTGTCAATTATTTCTAATATGATTGCCACTTGTCTTAAGATGAAGGAAAACATCGTGAAGAAACCTGCAAGTCTCAGAGAAACACCAACGCCAAGCCGCATTTGGCCAGAGCGGTGGGTGACCTTATTCCCCTCGTCTTAAAGGGAGGAACGTGCCGAGTAGTGGGATATTAAAAAGAGCGATATAGATAGTTTAGTAAAACTAGGTACCTGTCAAACGCGCCAAGTTAAAATAGTCTTTAAATTTTACGCAATTATCCAATTTCATTCGTAATTTTCTTTATTTTTGTTATTATGATTAGCTTCTCCGAAGTATTAGAAAACTTAAAAAAACATGAATTGAAATCGGCTAATTCGTTCTCAAGTTTCGGCGCGACCAAGAGACAGGCGTGAACAGGCATTATTTTTGTACATATACAAATAGTTATAGATTTTTCTCCTATACAAAAAAATATTCTGATGTAGGTACAGATACAAAAAAAATAGACTACTTAAGGTAATTTATTGTTAGCCGCAAATGAATTCTCACTTAACAATGATTCTGAGAGAGTATTTAGTACAATACGAACTTAGCACTCTTACAACAAACAACAATAGGCGAAGCGAAGCATTACTTACTTGCGAAGGTTTATGGCTCGACATAATGTATCTTTTATAACTACATTACTCTGACTCTAAAATTTGTAGACTTACGAAAGTAAAAATAATCTAATTTATTTTAATGCAAAATGTAAAAGTCGAAATAAAATACATGATTAAATTTAGACAAGAACCAGCACTTTTTACCAAAGTTTTTAAACAGTGCCTAAATAATGAATTTGTTTTATATTTAAAGTGATAAAAGTTAGAAAATTGTAATAGACTTAGGTAATAATTGAAATAAAAAATCTTTTCGGATTTTTGTTTCTTATTTTTTGGTTGCCGACGTTTCTAAAACCTTAAAGCCAAATATAAACATGGGACCAAAATATAATAATGTCTTCATTTAAATATTATAATGTCTTAATTTAAATATTTAACATTTTTTATAATTCTAATAAGTTCGTCATAATTAATAAGCTTTAGCTTAGTCTATTCCGTGACCATGATTAAACGATACACAAAATTTGAACATTCGCATAACATAAAATGGAAAGTATAATGTGTCCTATAGTTGAAATTAAAATATGATACGTTTAAAAAATATATTTTAAGGATCACACGGCAAATACAATTCAACATAAATAAAATAATTAAGTGTGTACACATTTTTCCATTTTAAGCCCCCCTTGAATTACCGGGATCATAAATCATTTCAAAAATAAAAAATTTTGTTGGCGCACGCGATACAACATTGAGCATGAAAGATTAGCGCGTTGAGAAAGTTGGAAATACCACTTTCAGTTTAAAGGTGAAACAAACGATTGTTCTTGTTTTTCTTCGTGTCAAATGGCTATGACGCCATATGTCGTTGACCGCAAAAAGGGGGACTCTAGTAAAGCGGCACTAGCTCTACCAAATGGTGATACACTATACCTTACAAGCTCTTTGTCTTTAGTCTAGACACTAGAATACTCAACATCGAAAAATAAAAATAGAACAAAATATTGTTATTGAACGAGTACATTTCTGAAACTTGAAAAAATGTTTTAGTATATCTGAATAAGAAAAAGTAAAATGTAAATATACATATATTATAAATAAAAATTTGGGACTTTATTACAACAGCGCCATCTAGTTCCATGGTAAGCTACGACGCTTGTATTACGGATATCAGATAGTTGATATACTACACATATATAAATTTTAAATACATACATATTATAAATGTAAGCACTCATGACTGGAGTACACATTCGTGCTCAACAAGTGATTGCCCTCAGCGGGACTCGAACCCGCGATCGCTGTCTCAAACTTGTCGTCAAAATCGCAAACTTGTCGTCAAATATATAATATATGATAAACCAGTATCTTTGGAAAATCTGTAAATTAAACATTTTTTTTAAAACAATGACTGTAACGTAGTGCGTACAGTATAATATAATGTATAATGTATATAAATACTCCAAAATAATAGTAGTTACGAGTATTAAAATGTTAGTCTCTTTGTATTCTTACGTTTAACGCATAAAGTACTAAATCGATTTAGACTGTGTGGTTATAACTTGTCACTCGGGTCAACATTTAGGCTACCTTTTATTGCAAGATAATATTACCACAGGAAAACAAAATATTTGGTTTTATTTAGTCGTCCTAAGATGAGACTTTTTGTAAATGATGCTTTATTTCGCGAGAAAACAAGAATAGCTTTTAAATACATTATTATCTTTTATTCCACGGAAAAATAAATAACTAATCCTATCGAGTCCTCCTTAGAAATTGTAATGGCTAACTCTTATAAACTGTAATTCATAGATCTTAACAATTTATTATAGAAAAATCTGCTATGGTAAGTTTATTTCTGTCTGTTAACGGTACGCTCACAGAAAAACTTGCTAATTGATTTGCGCGTTCACAAACACAAAAGTATTGACCATATTTTTACTAAAATTATAACAGTAATGAAACTTATTACAAGTCAAATCTTTAGGATTCCTTTTACTCCAAGAAAATCTTTTATCCTCGAGGGAAAACACAGTAGCTGTGTATAGAGTTATCTTTATAAAAGGGGGGAAAGAAATTTAAATGGTAAATCCATCGCTGTTATGATAAAGCCTAAAATGTTTAAGCATGATCGAAGCAGCGGGTTCGGCTAGTAGTAGTTGTATTATACCCTTTTTTTTTTGAAACACTTTCGAGATAATTTTTCGATATAAGCTAATATATACACGTTATGTCTAACATCGTTTAATAAATTCATAAGCACTTAGGTATTTATTATTGTAATAATAAAATATAAAATATTTTTCAAACACAATAAATAAATCAGTCATTCAATATTTAACGTTCGCTGCATGAGCACTAACTTGACTCTCAGACACGAGCGAGCACCTCGAACCAATCCCACTTTTAAACAATGTATGGACCACTTCTGTTGAGATAATGCTATGACGGACTCTGTTGTGATTGCTTCTCTTTTTCAATTTTCCGAATTTGATCTCAAGGGTCTGTCTACTGTCAAGTGCATGAGCAACGTAGAGCATGTGAGTAAGATTCGTTTCTAGAACTTAAGATCGGTTCGTTCAGTTAATATTACACTATACTATATATTTCGAATTTTAAATTTTGAGAAGATTTTTTATAAGAGTTCTTTTAATTTATAAACTGAAAAATTTACAAAACATCGATTTTTTTATAGCTAAGCTTAAAACTAAGCTTTTTTAGGAACGTAAAAAATACTAATGTCAAATAAATAATTCTTGTTTGCTCAACGCCAAAAACCTTTGCAGAGTAAACAAAATAACCCACCAGAATTTCATTACAATAGGAGATATTATGAGATGAGATAGATTCGTAATAAGGAGAAACAAGCAAACATACGCGCATTACATTTGGTATGATTCACTTCCATTCGATGAAAAAAATAATAATAAAAAAGGAAAATATGAAGCCTTCACAAACTGAATGAAAACAGAAAACCAAACGAACCTTCGACTCGAATAAAAAAACTGGTTATATAATAGAAAGTATGTCGTCTAATTAACGATACTACTTTCCATTTATGTTTTTAGTATGGAATTTTATGAGAAACAAATAAAAATAGTTCAAGTAAATGTATGTACATGACGATAATATACATAAAATGTATACTTATATATGTACTTATAATTATTGTTTGTGTTAATTTGACATAAGAAAAGATAAGCAGAACTCAAAAAACTATTTCTGGATAAAAAATTCACTTTCAAGAAAAAAATAATAATAGCTTCTTAAATCATCTTTATGCGTATGTATAGTATACATATTAAAAGAAAATAAAAAATAGTAATGACAATAGCAAAATAACTTTTCAAATTTTTATATAATAATCTGTGATATTATATGAGTACTAACTATTATACGAGTTACTAGCTGTTAGCTAGCCCACCCGCTTCGCTGGGCTTTTTAAAATTTATGTAAAATTAATAAAATAATAATTATTATTATAAATGGAAGCCATGCTTTTTTATTTTGAATATATTTATTGAACTTATTGAAAACATATAAAAGCTAATAAAATAATAATTAATAGCGAAAATTAATAACAGGAACAAAATTAAAAAAAAAATTGAATTTTTGCGACAAACTTAATCGGTCTCTGACTCCGTCTCGACTGTCACCCGTTCAATATTTTCGACGTTGAAAACCCAGCAGTCGAAAGGCGAAATTTCGTGGTCCAGCTCCACACAGTTTCCATAAAAACACATGTCATGTGAAATTTTGAAAATCTAAATACAAAAACAGCAAAAAATATAATTTAAAAGGAAGTGATGATCAGTGGAAGAATTTACTATGTCTGCGCGCGCAGAACGCGTTTGATGAAGATAGTCTGATCGCGTAAAATAAAAATACATACTTGGTGGAACTGTATGACCATGCCAAGAACTTTAAGTTCATCACGGCTCATCACGAACCCTGATGAAGTGAGTGTGATATTTGTATATTATGTATATTTCGGATGGTGAAACAAAAATGGGAGGTTAGTAAATAATACACATGACCAGTGAAATTGACAACTCGACCGAAAAATCTGTTATTCAAAAAATAATTTATCAATTACATGAAAATAGAAATAATAAGTCACGAAAACATTTACACATACAAATAAGACACACACACATACACACGCACGCACGCACGCAAAAATCTTTTTTCCATCATTATATAGCTTATCATTTGCGCAGTCACATGTTCTTACTGTATACCAATTTTTATAATCGGTTCAACCGTTCTTGCGGGTTATAGCGGGAGTTATAGCGGGACATACAGACAAAATTTTCAAAAATGGTAAATCTGATGTCAGTGAGTCATAAAACGAATATTTATAACGAAATTCAACAGAAAAATTGAGTGTACACTGTAAAGATTTATAAAGTAGTATAGATTAGTAAATTTGTTTAAACATACTCAGGTATCTTCACGAATATATTACAATGTAAAAAATATATACTTTCCGACTGTGTCATACATATTTAAGACCTAAACAGATTTTCGACTTCCAGAAGGTAGGACTTAGACAAGACTTGCTAGGTGCTTTAATAAACCTCTCGCGTTATGTTGCTTTACCTGCAGCTTAGAAACTTCGCAATAAACTAAGACTTTCGAACACTTCCGTTTAGCTTTAATATAGACTAGTGACTTTCTCTTGCTTTATTCGGTTGAATCTCTACGTATGCTTTGTTAAATAAATAAACATAGTACCTTAAGTCACATCTATGACTTCGCAAATTTTGCTTTTAAATGTTTAAGCCCTACTATACAGGTTCAACATGTATTAGACACAATCAGTAATTATGTATTCTCGTCGGAGCGATACATTTTCTTGTAGTAAAAGGCATTATATTCTAAACGTTGAAACGAGTAATTTCAACAACCAAAATTCAGATAAAATTGGTTATGTACACAAAACGTTACAGTCATGGTTTTTAAAATAATATCTTTTTTGACTAGTTATTTATTTAAGTCAATAAACATATTGTTTTTTAAAATATTTCATAAAAAGATTTCGCTTTACTGATGTTTAATTGTATGTAGAAAATAATATTGAGTTATTTAGTAAAATAATTTCAGCAACATTAATGTAGTTTAATTATACGAATTTATTTAAATGGACCATTAGAATTAGAAAATATTATGAAAATACTAGGACTCTATAATTCAGATTAAAAAATCTGATAATATTTTATTAAATTAGTGAATACCAAATGTTTATAAACGCCACGTAACCTTCTAAAATCCTTCCATTAGACGTTGTTTACTCAGTCGGTGCGCAAATCTTGAGAGGTCGACTCACGAAAATGTCCCATGAATATGCGATGACACAAAACGTACACTGTTTTTCCATTTATAAAACTCTAATGAAACCTCATACACTTTCCTTGTTTTTATTTTAAATCAGCCATTTAGATCCATTTTGCAAGCTCTTCAGCTATTGCATAAGACAAAGAGTATATAACCACTACGTTATAAGGCATGGCATAAGATGTCAGACAGCATGTTACTACAGATAATTTTTAGAAGCACGTTAATAAATAATTTTTGGTTTGTACGTCTATAAAATGGAATAAATAATATTGAATAAATATATTTTTGAAAACCTTGAAAACCAACCAAAAATGAATTTGCTAAAAATATTTAAGAATAAATCTACAAACATGGAGCAATCCGTTAATACCTAAACAGGCAGAAGGAAAAGTAGAGTTTTATTAATGAAAGTAAATATTGACTATCTCTCTCTCTCTCTCTTCTACTGACTGAAATTAAAAGGTTAAAAGGAATATAAAACTTTGCACGTTTCAATAACTAATTGCACTAATGAATAAATCAACTGAATAGTAAAATTAAAGAAGTTTTCGCATTAAGTTTATTTTTCTATTATGTGCTTAAGTCAGCTGTTACATGATAGTCCAGTCAAATAAGGTCTGAAACATGGAGGTCTCTAATCTCCATGGTCTGAAATCAAAATTTGACTTACAACTTTGCATTTTTGATATGCTGTAGTTTGAATGATACAAAAACATTGTGTAAAGGTTTTAGTGTCATCAACCCCCGGCAAGGGTGGAAAAAAGACGGTCAAATTTTTTTAATGATATTGTACCCTTAGACAAATAAGCCATTGTCTAAGATTTTACCGTTTGGGGGCGAAGACATCAAATCGCTTTATTTCTTAATCGATAAATTTAATCAAAATATTTCGTTCAAACTGGAACTGGAAACTGGATGGAACTTTTTAAAAAACAAAGTTCTATTTATATTCTACAACATCACAAAATTATTCCACTGCACCGATTAAACGTGAATGTAAGTTGTATATTTGTGTTATTATAGTAAATACAATAGGCACCTGGGAATGCATCCGAGCAAAGCGAGTGTAAGCCACTAGTATATAATATTTATATGAGTATATTATTATCAGTATTTCATCACACATTAAATTATCATTTGGAATATCGTAAAACAAATGTTTATAGTACAACGAAGGCAAAAAGTAAACAAAAATACCATTTTAATAAATAGAACGGTAAATAAGATAACTACTAAATAATAAATTTCAAACTGACCATTAGGGCAGCTAACGACCATAAAATAGTGACGTCAATAGATAAGGATAAAATAACTAATACATATAACTCAGATTAAAAAGAAAGTTCTTGTAGTTAAAGAACATACGTACGAGTATCTACAGTTTTAAACCATTACGTACCTATACCATATTCACACGTATATCATATGTATATCACTTTGTTCTGTTAAGTTTGAGTTCATTTGCCTATTGAATTAAATCCAAAACGAGCGGTGAGCGACTTTAAAGACTTAATGAAGCGTTTTGGTATCAAAGCAAAAGGAGTCTTAATTTTTGTGTCAGAAAACGATCATCAATCCAAGTAATCTAAATACCTACCCAGATATATATTTATATCCTTATAATTCACTGAATAAAGAGTCCCTACGCATTCGAAGCATCAAAAACCAAAAATCATAATACATCCGCGAAAAATTCAAAAAAAAGTGTATTCGAAATGTTTAATATTTCTCAAAAATCTCAAAATAGTTGTATGACTAGCTTAGGCAATCTATAGTCTTTTTTCAGTCATGTATGGTATAACTTATTAGTAATCGTGTATGGTATAGAAATTTACATTTCTAAATTTCTTAGCCTATACTTACACACTTATTTTGATGATAATATAAATTTCATAGCATGACAAAGACTAAATGTTCTTTTAGAGCTACTCTAGAGAAGATAATTCTCGTTTGGACTCGATAGCTGAGTGCACGGCAGTCATTACAAAAGAACGTAGACGAATCTAGAGCTTCAGCCAGATTTATGAAGTTACTATCTAACTCTTTATCAGCTGCAAATAGGTTCTAAATTTCTGGATTGGATATATTTAAAGGAGCGAATAATTATATCATCCATTACTTAGTTTGCTATTGAAAGCATAAAAGATTAATATAATATTCATTAAGTTCTCTACATCTATTTTTTGAAGGTTAGCGATAAGGTATTATCTATGAAAACCTTGAATATGAAATGTACTTACCAAATAAATCTATAAAATTATTTCGTTACAGTTTTCTAGAAGAAATATAGTATCTTTATATATAATTTTTAAGAATATATAAACTAATAACATTTATTTAAAAGAAATATTTTAGCCAAGACTGTAAAATTAAAATAAAATATTATTTATTTTTACTAAATTTTACTTATGCGTACAACCACCAGATGAAGAGGTAGTTAAAGTGAATTAAAATGAAAGGTTAAAAATATCACCTGTTTCTGAATCAAAAAATCGTCATCAGTCATCAATAAATTGATTCACCATTAGGTGAAAACAACCACAAAAAAGACTTATTATGTGAATTGAATAAACTCTCTTCTTTGAAATTAGTCAACAACACTTTTGCATTATTCTGTATTTCATATATTTTAATGTACAGGTACAATTTGATCATGTTCGCTTGGTACTTTATGCTCGTTACTGGAAATTATCAAGAAAACACTCAATATTAAGCTTGTTTAAGAATTAAATAACCAAAAAATACGGAAATTACGGATAATAAAACGAAACATTTCAGATTACGAATTATTCATAATGTGGTAAATTTATGTAATTGTACTTCATTAACATATATTTGTTACTATCTCTTTAAATATTTATTACTATGTGTAGTAAAACCCTTTTGTTTTACATTACGGATCGTCCATAATAATCTCCGGCGTTATTTATACGAAATCAATTCACTTTCACGTTCCAATTTTTTTAGACCGATTTTTTTATTAGATTTTTGTATTTAGTAGACTAATAAAATAATTAATAGAAATTTAAGTGCATTTTTAAATTTTATATTGTTCTCAACATATTAAACTTTATTTTTTCTTCTAAACATATTAAATAACCTTTATTTAATAATTTATGATTAAAGTTATAGATTTGACTGGACTTCAAATTACCAGAAATATTAAAATCTTCTAAAAAAAAGTTTCTACTACTTAAAGCAAGGCAGTGATAACGAGCACGTTAGAAAATCCGATTGAAACAGGTTTAAATCCCGGGTTTTGCATCTCAGATATTTTCAGATTCTTTCAAAGTTAGGTGAAGTGCGTTAGCCCGCACTTCACCAGCGTAATGGACTATTATAGGTACGCACTGATTGTGAGGGAGTCGCATTAAAGAGAGACCTATGTCCAGCAGGAGGGACGTTAAAAAAGATATGATAATAATCTTCAAAAATGTTTACACATGACAAAAATATAATCTCATATACTAATATTAATATTAATATTAATATTTCATACATTATATGAACATTTACATTTGTTAAGAGAATGTTTTTTCATTTTTGCTATAGTAGTAGTAGTAGCCTGTAGCCAAAAACTTTACAATTCTCTCTAATTTCGGCGGAAAAGTTTAACGTGTGTAATATATAACATATTGTCATGTAGGCTAAGGAAATACTAATAATAAATCTCAAGTCTAAAGGTGAAAATTAGACGAAAAGTGGAGTAAAATATTAATAAAAGTTTAAGGTATGGTGGAAAATAGAGCTTAAAAACTGAGTTATGCCAAAACTGTGCATGTATGTGTTCATAAACCTCAACATCAGTAGTAAAAAAGTTAGTATTTAATTTCCGATCCCAAAACTCATAAAGCCAAATCAAAAATAATGTTTTAAAAAATTTTGCATATAGCAAGATCTTCCAAACCATTGTTTTACGTGACTATTTAAAAAAAAAAGATATATAGAGGTAATATAAGCACGCGCCTGTACTTATAATACGAATGATACTAAGCACGAAAAACAATATTCTTTTGAGTTTTGTTTAAAAAAATATTGGCATCTTCGGTAAAAGTAACTCGTAATGAATATTTGTACTATGTTATTCATGCTGTATTTTACACATTAAATAACTTACCTGTAGCAGTAGATTAATTAAAGAAAACCTCATATGAGTTTTAGTTTCTATTCTTCAGTAGCAGCGAAGCTTATGAAATATCGGCATAACACCTCATTATCAATGCATCACTTCATTTAGAGGAAAAAGAACACGATCTTGTTTATAAATAAACAATGGCGTAGTGTAGTCGAGCAGCAAAATTAGATTGGGAATGAAAAATGATCCTTAAGAAAATAAAGTTTTTAAATTATAATATAAAAATTAATCATGTTTTTTAGGAGTAACTTGAGAATAAAAAACTCTTATTATTCACCTCTCACTTTATAGTTAGTGCTCGTAATTCGTATATTTTAAGTACTGTAAATAATTTTATATCTACGACTGATTTTATTTTTATTTGACCAAATCTAGACGTTGAGATAAATCATATTTTAATTTAAAGTATCTTCCGCTCAAATCTTTACATTGTAACTAGAAATTACCTAATTATATTATAAAGAAATCAAAATAAATAGTACTGAATTATACTCGTACAATATAAATGCGCAATATTTTTCATTTATAAATCATGAAAATATATGTGAGTAAACATTAAACACGTTTCCTTTGACTATAGCAAATATAACTTAGAAAAGGTAAGGCAACGACGCTGTAGCAACAAGATTTATATTGGTGATTGTCTTTATAATTCTAAATTTTTATCTTTTAAACAGATCTGAGAGAAATTTGTTAAAAAATAGATTTACAAAAAAGTATCTGTTAAATTCGATCCTTGATTTCAACCTATCTATATTATGCTGTATCAATAAGTATTCTTCTTTTTAAATAACAGTATAAACTATCATAGTTATTGCAATGTACTTCCAGGACATGCGTTTAAAAATCTCAGTTTTTTTAATTAAAAAAGTGTGCAAGTAATTAACTCATCCGAATTCTGTTCCTGCTAATGAAAAGTCTCATGAAAACCAGATAAAATATATAAAAACTTACCTATATTAAGTGTTATTTGTTAATTTAATATTAATATGGATTACCTTTAACATTACACGTATTGTATATAAATATATTTTAATTCAATTATGAAGTTCTTTGAAATATCATACAGACACTTATTCACGCCTCAAGTATACATTATACTTTAATGTACGAGTACCATTCATTTTGTAATACATAAAAAAATAATTGCCTATTCAACTTAAACTTTTATATTTCAGGAAGAACGGTGGCAATATGGTGCAACAGCGAAAGAGTGATTTGTATTTGCCGAAGCCAATTTTTCTGCCGACAGGATACGCCGAACGGCATTGCACTGATGACTGAGCTAACGAACCATCCACTGTTCGTTCAATCTAACCGATACATTAATTCCAAATTTGTTTTAAAATATATAAGCTTTACTTCCGTAACGAATTATTTTGTTAATAAAAAAAAGGTTCTAGCATCAAATTAATGTTTATTTGGACTAACTATTCAGATGGAATTTTGCTACGCAAGTTTTGGACAAAAGTATTTTTAAGAGTTTCCACATGCGGCCCATTGTAGGTGGCTGAATGCCAAATGAGTTTTGTGATGTAGCCTCATGAACAGGTAGATAGCGAACTGCGGCTCAGCAACCCACCTCTAGGTACACAAGTATTTAACATTCCTTCTCATTTACGTCAAGTTTGGGAGGATAAGACTTAAACTTAAGTACATAATGCCAAAAAGGTTAAATTCATTTCTAAAATATTCCAAGGTAGTATTGTTCGAGCTTAAGATAACGCTCAAAGTTTTTATTTGACAATTTGGCTCTGTTTGTAAAAGAACTAGCTTGCCAAGAATAAAGCTATGCAGTCTACAATGAAACTAGAGAGAGAAAAGTAGATAGACAATCTTTAGCGAAATTATTATAACTAGTGTTTGTCTAGTAGCAAAATTATTCTGCTACGGCAACATTAGCGAATTGTTACGCCTAACTAACAATAACATTTGAAGCTTAGCAGTTAGCTTACTTTAGAAAATAAAGAGGATGTTGATGTGTGGAAAACGAATAGGACAACATTCTATGTACGCTTTTTGGTATTCGACGACAAAACTTTAAGCAGTTTTCCTTGATTTCATGCACATAACTGTAACTTCATATTTTATATTTCGTATAAAAAAATGTTCAGTGCCTGCACTTATAAAATATTTTTAAAAATTTTTACATATATAATTTCCTGCGTTTTTCCAAAGACATGTACATACATAACCATTATAAATATTTACAATCATCGTCAGTGTTATAAAAAATCTTACTACGTCTTCGACACAAACTTTAAAATATTACAAATACAAAACCTAATTTATTAAGTTACTAACAAACAGCAACTACATCGTCAAAACAATTCTTTAACAAGCGAATATTCTAGGCAGCTATAAAGTATCACTAACAAACTTGTTATTACTGTAATAAACTTTGTTCTTCGCATTCAGTTAGTGCATAACTAGAAGTAAGGCAAACTTAGTATACAATAATCTGGTAGCGACTCAACAAGAGGCGTTGGAGTCCAGCATTTCCATTATTTACCCGCAGTGGTTTGCGACCGTTTCGTACAAATGAATTAGACAATAAAGCGACAAGCACCCGTCAACTTTTCCTTAATGAAACTTTTTGATAATAAAATGGAATGAGGGCACTGAGAACTTCTGGCGCTTAATCTTTGATCAGTTCAGAATACGTCCGAGAATACAGTTATTGTATTACCGTATCATACTTACACAGACCTACTTCTCTCGTTGCAATTTTTTACTTAATTATTACTTGTATTAGACTACTAGTACGAGTACAATGATAATGTCATTTATCATGAAAGAAAATCTAAACTCAAAATAAGATGACATAAATTTGAACATAAATTTATGCATTTATATACTTAAAAGCTTACTATAATTGAAGCCCCATACAAAAATCTTCACTCATTTTTCATTATATTCAATCATCATTATTTAAATAAGAGATAGTGAGTTAGAAAAACAATATAGTAGAAGCTTTTGAAGCAAATATTATAATTTAAATTAGATTTGCACGACATCAAATAATCCATTTATGCACATAAGTGCTAGACTTATAAGGTGTCAAACTTTGCATCATAAAGATTCGCTTTACTTGCAGAATGTCTGGAAAATCGAAGAATTAAACTTGAATACGCAGGAATTGTGAGAAAAGTTGAAAATGCAAGTCATGAGTAAAAATCGCGGCATGTGTGTTCTCGCATATCATAAATTTTTGACTTTAGAATTTGAATTATCAGGTGTTCATATTATCAGAGAACTACCTACTAAATTTGAAAAATAAACCACGTTTGGCTCAGTTTGTAGTGACTCTACCTTTTGCGCCAGCATGATTGCGGTTTCGAGTCCCGCTGGGGGCATTTGTTAACCACAAATTTTTGTACTCCAGTCATGATTGTTTATATTTATAATATGTATGTAAATGTTTTTAAAAGTTACATATATGTAGTATATCAACTATCTGGTATCCGTAATTCAAGTCTCGTAGCTTACCACGGAACTAGATGGCATTGTGTGTAATAATGTCCCAACATTTTGTTATATTATTTTTATTAAATTGCAATAGCTTCAATTGTATAAGAGAAGTTATGTGGATTAGTTTCTTTGGGTTTTGTGCGCAGTACTGGGTGTTGCGTTCAAAAAACCAATATATTCTATACGCATTTAAACTCACAATAATTGAATTTTTCAACGTTGTAAAGATAAACAAAATGTCAAGATCATTATGATAAAATATTAACCAATTTGCTGTTAAATTATGTTAATAACCACCACGATGTATCAAAATATTTATGTAAGCTTACCTACTTTATTCATTCTGCCATGTTCATGCCATCGACATAGAGATTTTGTTTAGAAATGGTAAAAGTAAACAATAAACAAACTTCGGACTTAGGTTAGCAAGAAAAGGGTAATCTGTGTATATTATAAGTAATCGCAACCTAAAGTGCTATTAATATAGGTGTATAGTGCGGTTCCACAAACATTGAGGCATAACGATGTTAGTACTACTTATCGTACTAGTTTCTCCTTATAAAATCTTCTAGACGCTACCAATAATGCAATATTACTGGTAACTGAGTTTTAAGGTAATTCAATGCTATAATTATAAAATAGGTTTACAATAAATGATTTGAGCTAGTGATTCACAAAACAATGTTATTAATATAAACATTAAATTATATTTTATTAATTTTGATTTTATTGTCTTTCCGTTGGAATGTCAATGTAAATAAATACCTACTAATGATAGTGCAATTCAGACGTTAGTTTGTAGTACATTTACGATTTCCTACTGCAAAGCCAAATACTGTTTTAATAGTAGTGTTATAAGTTATAGCACTTCAAGTATTTTGAATTCGAGCATTGGTCTTTCCTACATTGTCGAGCGAAGACGCTTTACGAAGTAATATCCATGGTGCGAGTAGTTGCGGTTCGAATTCGCATCGCGTCCCGTCGACGGTTTGTGTTTGAGCTCTGACCCGGAGCGATTATAACAGCGATTGAGGTCAGCTGTAATACATTACACATTTATAATATCCGATGAAAATCTTTTAAATAATATATCATAATGATATTTTTCGACGACTCGTTTGGCTCAGTTGGTAGTGACCCTACTTTCTGCGCCCGCGGTCTCGAGTTCGAGTCCTGCTGGAGGCATTCATTTGCTAATCACGAATGTTTGTACTCCAGTCATGGGTGTTTATATTTATAATATGTATGTATTTAAAAATGTATATGTGTAGTATATCAACTATCTGGTATCCGCAACACAAGCACGTTACGTAGCTTACTGCAGAACTTGATGGCGCTGTTGTAATAATGTCCCAACATATTTATTATTATTTTTATTTATTATAATTTAAAACTTTGGTTATAATTTTAAAATATATTTTTTATTATTACTCTATATGAGAGATGAGAAATGAATGATGAGAAGAGCTTCTCAATGTTTTAAGCTGTACAACTTGAATTCTTCCTATAGCTTGAGGATCAGGATATGTAGAACCGATGCTATCTTTAACAGCTAACTATAATTTTTATTCTTACATAAAATCTAAGTTTACATAAAAAATAATCCTTCCGTTAGCTGGCACCGATTCCGGTATAGTAGAGATACCATCTAGGTAGGTTTTGTAAACAAGGAAACTTGATAGTATCATCCTTCTCATATCAAAGAAACTCAGAAAAAGATAATGGACAACCGAGAAAATAATCAACTATATTATCTGTACATTGATTTTTTTTTTGGAAATTCTAATTTAAATAGTCATCATTAACGATACAGAGGCCGAATCTATAGTTTTTAGAATTTTTGTTTATCTGTCTGTCTGTGACCGCATCTCGAGAAAACTACTGGATGGATTTTGATGAAAGTGGGTGTGGTGATAGCTAGCTATCCGAGTCAATATAAAAATATACTTTTTACTGCAGGAAAATATCTAATTTCTGTAGGGACGAGCCCGAACGGAGCGAGGGCCAGTCGCTAGTTAATTACTATTCTAGTAATTATTTATGGTTATACGAGTATATGGACAATACATAAAAGTTATTAAATAAAGTGTCTAAACAAATCCAGCGTTATAAAATTTATTTCACAATTGAAACAGCAGTTAAGTACGCGTAGCGCTCAGAGTAATTCAAATAAATTGCCTATATTAAATTCTGATTGTCTGAAGGATTTTGCTGTCAGTACTGTAACATTTAGTGACAGAACTCACATAGTTTTATCGACTTCAGTTTGACTGATAAGGGTAAGCTCAGATAGGTTACCACTCAAAATAAAAGACTTTACTTGTAATTCATAAAATTGATTCTTTCTGCAGATAACATAAGATACAATTTAGAATAAAAATTTTGCAGTGAAAAGGTTTTACGGAGGTCCACTGGGTCACGTGCAAAGGCTTCCACACGCGTGATTTCGATACATATCCACTAGAATCACATACAACATTTTTAACATCTGTTTCGATTTTCGATTACGAATTCCGGTCGGGATGCGAAAGTTCTGTTACGAAATTTGTAAAAGATAAGTTACTTCATTCATGAACATACAAATTCTGAAAATAAAATTTAGTTACAAATGACTCACGTCACCCTCAATGTTAAAAACGGGTGGTACCTAGTATCTACCATACAATAAAAAACAACGCTCAACTCTAAGTGTTGAATATTTAATTATTTTTTGTTTTGTTGGAGGTGTATAGGGGGATTTTAATTACAAAAAATAAATAGAGAAAACCCAAATTAACACCTGGAAAGTTGAACATTTCTGAACTGTTTTTATTTTAAATGGGAATAATTAACCGCGTAAAACTTAAAGTGTAAGTCAAGCAACTAGCGTGCTATTTAACATCATATGTACACAATAGTGACGAACAGCACTAAATCATGTATTACAATGGTGGTACTAAATGTTAATTTAAAATTATTTACCAAAACTAAAACGAAAATATAACTAACGTCGTTAATTATCTTAATTTTTTAAAGATCGTTAGGTCCTTTAAGTACTTAGTTTTGAATTTATTCAATTAGAAATATTATATACATGTATATATTTCGGCCATTTCTTTTATTCTCCCAGACTCTAAGCCTTCTCACACGTACGTGTCGAATATGTCACGAAATTCGAGTAAAAAATAAATGCTTCAATTTAACAAGCATTAGCACAGTCAAACTCTGCAGGCTTTTTGGATTCAGAATCTGAATTTCAGATAAAAATAACCTCATGTTACTCATGACGTCGTTTTAAATCAATTTTACTATAATTTTTATAAGCATGTGAGAAAGTTTTTAGTACTTAAAATATAAAAAATGTTCTAAATCTTCCCTATTTGTAACACCATTAACTGAAATTTATATGCGAAAGAGTTCGGTAAAATCTAAGCTGACAGAACTAAGTTTACATAAAAAGTTAAGTACTTAAGAAACGATTTATCACATTGTAAGCTAAACAAGAAAATATAAAGATTGTTCATGCAAAGAATAAAAAGTGTTATAATCACACTAACAGCAGAACAGCAACGTTGCGCAATTATCACTTTAATTCCAGAGAATTCTACTTACAGTCAGTATACTTTAATACATATAAATGAAATCGAAGTTTTATTTTTAATTTCAAATTAACAGTTTTTCACAAAATGCATAATTTGAAAGTATAGCAAAAAATCATTTTTTTTTAAATTTTACCTATGTGTCTATCTTTTTGTTCCGGTTAGTCTCTGAAACGGCTGGATTTTGGCGGGACTTTCACTCGCAAATATTTAATATTAGATAGCTAATGTTATAAGAAGTCACTTAGGCTACTCTTATTTTATTATAAAATTAAAAAACCGTTTATTTAATCTAACTTACGCCCAGCGTAGCGAAGTGGGTTTGCTAGTTAAAAATATCAACAGATTTTTTAAGAAATATAAGACTTTTTTAGCCTTGTTATTCAAAATGTAATCGGTTAATTTGATAGTTTATGATTCAGACATGTTAAAGTTAAATATTAGGCACCAGTTAATACAGATCCACGTAGTAAAATCTGATTCAATAAACCAAAAGTTTCCACATTTTTACTGTCTGTTTGAATTTGTTGGAATCTGTCCAAGGATTTCTCAGCAATATCGATAACTCTAAGAAGATTTAGGAAGTCAAAAAGAATTTTATAAAAATGTATAGATAATCGTATATTTAATATATAATTTTTGTTTTGACAATTACATAATTTTTTCTTATAAGCCAAAAAAAATAAGTGCTTGAATTTACTGAAGCAGATATTCTGTGATAAGAGTCGTACAGATTAAGAAATATGAATTTTCAATACTACCTACGAGTAATATTGTATGTATTAAACACACAGACTAAACATTAATGAAATAAATACTGATGTTTGTATTGGAAATAAAAATAGAAACGAGAAAATAATAACGTTGTCTCAAGCGATAAAGCAGTAAATATTATGACAAAGACACTCTACTTGACAAGTTATGAGGGTGTGAGTTTGTCGCGTGAACACAGTTAGTGTTCAATGGCCCAAGTAAAAGTCGTCCATGTAAAGTTATCCGTTCCCGTCTACCCGTTTATAGAACTAAGCATTTCACATTTGAAAAGGATTCACAGCAAAATAGAATTTACGTTTACTTTTAGAAACTTTATTTTTCTAAATATAAATTTCTAGAAATATTTTATTTCATAATCATATCTAGATTAATAATTGAGGGTATATCTTTTTCTTTCTATTTATATTTTATCTCATAACCATACCTTAGATTAATTAAAAGTATATCTTGTTTACTTCTTCAAGAAAATATATCAACATATTACCGTAGATAGTTCGTAACTCGTTATGTATTATGTTAATTACAATATTGTAAAAACTTATTTACAATGCGGGACTGTGAAAGGTTTATTCTTTTAGTTTTGCTTTTAATTCTTAACGATTCCGCGAGAAAATAAAGTTTTTCCATTTCCTGCGCAAAGCTATTTCCGCGATCATGATCATAATACAAATTTACGATAGTTGTATTTTTGCAAAATAATCTGCAAATATATAATAAAACTATAAAAATATCTATTTCTATATAAACAAGAAAAATATTAAAAAATGAATTCCCTTCTAAAACTATGTTTTTTTGTAGACTCGAACAAATTCATATATGTCACAATAGATAAAAAGAAATGTCTGTTCAACGCATAAAGTGTATAACATATCACAGCTCTGAATTGCTCGGATGAAAGAACAACGTTATATTAAATTTTATATCAGATCTACAGTAACGTAATATTATGCATACTTTTTCTAGCAATACCACTGTACATAGTTCGTAGAAAGTGACTATTCAATATAACTACGCATTTGATTCAAAATTTTCTGGGAAATATTGTATTAGTTATATACAGTTGGTGATTCTGATTGCTTAAACTAATGAATGTTTTTTTTAATGCTCTTCCACATTCCCCAGACGATGACCCGCAACTCTTTCCCAATATGTGTCGGTTATTTACATTACAGGCAATAAAAGGGTCAAAGGTACATTTTCTTTACAACAAAGGAACGTTATGATAACCTAATAACCTGAAAACGCATTGAGTAAGCTCCTTTCATGACAAGACGTAATAGAAATTTTCACGTAGAAAGAAAATGAAAAGTTAATCTTAATACCTTTTCCGCATGCACTGTAAATATTTCATTGAAAAGGCTTTATAAATAGTGACATTTAAAAATAGTGTATTACGTTTATGTATTTACATTTATGCAAAAATATTCATGTCTTTATTATAAGTATTTGTAAAAAATTATGTATTTTTTTTTTGTAATAAAGTAAATCACGGGACTATCACCTTTTAAATATGCATACATTTTGAGTTATAAGAAATGTCTATAGATGGCGCAGTATTATTGTTTATGAACAATATCTATATATAATGCCTTGCCTGGCCTTGCGGCCTTGCCTTATGATACAAAGCCATCGCAAGCAAAGCCAGTGCTGGCTGCCAGTATTACTGACAGCGATAACTAGCTTGGTATTGGCATTGTACTCGTATATACCATTTTTTATGCCAAGCCAGCACAGATGCAGGCTGACTGGCTTCAATGCGTACCGATCGTTATCCCGCTTATAAATGAAAAAAAAACTTTTTAATTAGCCTATATATTTACTATTAATCAAGCTGCGCATGTCATTGTTTTACTCATATTATATACTTATACAATATTACATAATTTACCAAAATTTTAATGGTTGTTATATGAGAGACGGGAGTCATTCGAAAGTAATTATTCGACTTTTAATCCTTTTCTTGTTATTTATATAAGTAACCACGTATGAGGTGATAAAGATTATCCTGTAACCTACTTATTTGAATTCATGACAATTGTAAATAATGGCCTAATAGCCTTGTCAAAGAAATGCTTGTTTCACATTTAAAATATAAGATATTGTACGTTGAGATCCGTAGGTGAATATTTTACAATATTTTCGGCTTTATTATAACATACTCGTTACAATAACTATTTGCTTCATGAACATATATTAACCAAATATTTACGTATGAATAACCGAGCTCGAAACCCAATAAAATCTTGCTTTTTGTAAGAAATATAATTGTATTTCTAGACATATTTTATAAGAAAAGAAGATAAATAAAATGTTTAAACATGATAAATTTTTTCCACGACGTTATTTTGTACGTTGTGTATTTTATTATAATGTAAAAAAATGTAACAATGAATTACTTGAATATTTTTCTTTTTCTAAAAACTATTACATTTAAAAAAATAAAGGCTGATAAAAGCTCGTTGTTTGCTTTAACGGCTACTTGCGCTGCGGATGAGTGATGACTACAACAGAGTTCAAACACGTTGCCTTATAGCGTTTCCTCAATCGCTTTGATTTTGACACATTGGAAATGTTTCAAAAATATCGACTTCACTACAAATATTAAAATTAATTGAGAATAATCGTGAATTCTCATTTTTTTTTAAACCAAATGAATAAACACATTTTTGAAACAAATATCTTTTTTTTTACTTGTAATATACTTGATATTATGTTAGCCTAGTGTGTTGTGTGCGCGTGCGAGTGAATGTGTTTTACTATTTCACGCTGCAATGGCCAATTTGGATTTGATTGAAATATTGTCTATGTACTCACTCGTACGTCTTACCTACTACTTAAATGTATTAGTCCACTGAAATGTTACAATTTAAGGACCTAATATTGCATTTTTAGAGGACGAAATTTTATTTTTAGGACATGTGTGGGGGATCAATAGAAACTCAACCCCAAGTTTTTTGGGTTGCCGCCCTTGTCCCCCGAAAATGTCTCACTTTTTTGCTGATAACTTCTTTAATTTTAAATTAAGAGCATAAAGTTATATGAAAATATTTGTAGGCAAAGCGATTTGCTACAAATTATGTCTTTACGAAATTTTTGTAAGACGCATAGTTTCCGAGATATCGTGAAAAAGGTGTTTGCATCCCTTTTTCCAAGATGGGGGGACAAGGGCGTCAACCCCACAAACTTGGGGTTAAGCTTCTATTGACCTCCCACACATGTCCCAAAAATAAAATTGCGTCCTCTAAAAAATGTAAAGCTCATGTAACATTTCAATGGACTATATTTTTTTTTTTTTTTATGGGACAAAGGGGGCAAACGGGCAGGAGGCTCACCTGATGGTAAGTGATCACCTCCGCCCATGGACATCTGCAACACCACAGGGCTTGCAGATGCGTTGCCGGCCTTTCAGGAAAGGGAGGGAGGGAGGAGGGAGAAGGACGGGAGTAGGGATGGGGAGTGGGCCTCCCGGACTCTCACTTACCGGACGAAACGCGACAGCATAGCTGCCACTTCACGCCGGTCTCCTGTGAGAGAGTGGTACAATACGGGACGTGCCGGCCCATTCGGCTGCTACCCGAAGGTAACAAGCGTGGCACTACCACTTGAATGATATGTAATTGGCAAAATAAAAACTAAGTCAAAGTAATAGATTTACAAACCTATGAAGTAATTCCTGCTGTTTTCCCCAGAAAGATCATATAAAAATTTCTAATTTATCTGTAGCAGGAATTTTCTTCCTTTGATCAAGATTATCTCCATAATCCTCTCTGTCTTCAGAATGCTAAGTACCTATCTACTTGTCTGTTAAAATTAATGGAGATTATTTAAAGTTCAATAAAATTTTCCTATGATACTTGCGACCCGCACTGATTTATTCCTAACATGAACGTCTATATTAATGTTACTTTAGTTAAGCTAGTGTTTGTTTTTTTTAGCATTAAACATAAAGTCGATCATCCTATAATGTGTATTTTGTCTATTCAATTTTTGTTCATTCGCGTTTACAAATTATGTTTCATAAATGCTGCTTGTTTTCAGACTGATAATAAATTAATAAATATATCGGAACACTTTAATAAGCTCGAAAGTTTGTATGTGCCAAGGTGTTTTAGATGACACTTAGTGTACACTTTACAGATACAGGTACGCCTAACTACAATAAGTAGCGAAGAACGTAACCAAAATAATTCACTAGTTAACAATAATATGTTTATTAAAATAGTTTGTCTTGTATAGTATACCTTTTATTGTAATGACATACACATAACGTTATACCATCAAAGCATACTAAGAAGGTCTGCCTTAGAAAATTTATGTCCTTAAGATACAAGAGATACTAAAAATACACTTAAAGAATTTGAGTGTTCATTTTTCCCAAAATAAAAACATTCTGCTACTTCTTAAAATTAAAGCATAGTGCAGTGGCAACTAGAGTATTCAAATCGTGTTGCGATAGAGAAACTCGTTGCTGTAGAGCATGATCTTGCATTTGATCAACGTGTTTCCTCTTACATGCCATTTTTGAGTAGTTATATATTATTACACCACATATAGGATAGTTGTTATAGTTAGAAAGAAATGAAACGATGAAAATGAAAGCTCACGAAATTTAAAAAATAACCTTATTAGGAATAGATTAATTTTTGTACCTATTACATAGGTATAGCTGGCTCAGCTATCATAAAGTTTTTGTTTTATAAAAAAATATATGTCTTAGATATAAAATCAATTAAGACTTTTCAAGTAGAACGATTAACATTCCAACAATAATGCTTTCCATCAAACACTGTAACGGCCGACAAACTGCAGCGAAGGTAGTAACTTATATATTATTAACTTAGAAAAACCCACAATTTTATATAATTTTTTCTACAAAAAAAATCGTGTTTAACATAAAAATAAAAAATAAAACTAAACTATTAATATTTTCTACCTACCTTATTTTTAAACAAAAGAATAAGACAGACATAAGTAAAATAAACATTAATAATAATAATTGTTATCAGTCCTGTCATGTAAAATAAAATAATAATAAAAACATGTCATATTATGAAAATATTTACATTAACAATGCATACCCTTTAGTTATTCGGCGTTATCAGGGGTCCTATCATTCCTTGTAGTAAGAATATTTCAGAACAATGTTCACCTGAGATGTCAGTTTACGTGTCACTTAATTAGATTAACTAGTGGATATACGAAATGAAGGTGAAAATGAACGCGAATTGTAGCTGAAACAACGTAACGTCCGCTCTGAACGGCGGATCAGCCAGCACTGACAGGCCTTTTGTACCTCCCGCCACCCCTGTAGTAAACCCAAGAACCTCGTCCTTCGCCCGCTCCGATAAGGTGCAGCTTACCATTTCACGTGAAAATGCTGACGGCCCTGCAACTAAGCACCAACTTATTAACATAAATTAAATGAAGATGCACTGAGTAACAGCCACTGGGAAACACAACAGTGGGAAAAACGCTTATTTTATAAGCAAGCAATTCTGGTGTTTAACTCTACACTTACGTAACTAGATGCAATAACTTAAACACTACATCACGAAAAAAATACGCTTAATATTTTTCTACATTTTACGGTTAATGCTTAACTTTATGCATATTACATTGTCATTTTTGATTCAAAAATAACAGCATGTACGCCGACCATCAAATACGATTTCCGCCCAACGATTAAATGAACAGTCCCTTGACAATAAATAGCCATTTAGTTAAATCAAACTGACTTTTCACTCATTTTCCATAATATAAAGCTGTGGATTGAACGTTATAAATTGGTTTCACTATAAACACTGAAAATGTTCCGAATAAAAACAAGAACCATTTTTGTAAATTATATCCGCTATCGACTTATGTAAAAAGGGAAGGGAACAAACAACAGAAGAGAATATTAAAAATGATAAAAAGACTTAAAACAACTTTGCACAAATTCACTAAGCAAATCTCTATTCTATGGCATAAAAGTTAATTAACATAAAGCGCCGTGTACAAGACTTTGACCTACATACACAAATATACAAATGAAGTGAAAAATGGAATATTATGGCATTTACTGGGCGCCAAGCGTAGCAACCGGTGAACGGCGACCGCGGTGGAACGTAGACGGCATCGCGCCACGCCGGAAAAGAGACATTATAACTGGGCCGCTGTCACACACACTCGGTACACCGCCGTCCACGCTGTACGTAATAAATATTCCACCTAAAGATTTCATGTACATATAAATTATCCTCTTGTCCTGTTGTTACTTTACTTTTACCTGTATTTTACGTTTTACAAAACAACCACTACTGTTGTCATTGTGATATCTATTTAATATTTGTTACGCAGTTTCATCTATTTTCTCTACATAATATAGGTATGGATTGTTTAAAGAAATAATGATGGATAAAATGTAAGTAAACCTTTAAATCCAAAGTAAGTAATACAAGTTACGGTACAAATATTATTACAGATAGGTTTCTTTTTTTACTATACATTTGTATATTACCAAATTCACATAATTATTTTATATTTATAAAAGTATTTTGAAAGCCCAAAACGTAAGTGTTCCATTTTATTGAGTTGCTTTATAAATTTTTACGACGACTTTATGGCATCTCTCACAATGAAACATTACTTTGGGAGCAGCGAAGACCCTTTAACAATTTTATGTGAAATCTATAACTCGTTTGCTTGGTTTCGTTGAAATTGATAAACTTAATTACCGCTATAACTATGCCTTACTTCAGCGTCTAATATGTAGGTGACGGCTCCGAACAAAAACAACTGAATAAAATCGATATACAGTGCCAAACGTTTGATACCTCCTCGTCTACGTTTCTGTTTGTATGAGTTGATAATCAAAAATAAATGTCAGCAAAGTCTGAAGTTCTTGTTGTTCATTTTACATTAGAAGATAATAATGTTGCATTGTAGGTATTATAAATGTAATAAATAATAGAAATAACCCTAAAATAATCACGCTTTTCACACTTTTGTTTTTACTCATATTACTATTAATACTATGTTACACTAATACTATTTAAGTAATTATTATTCTACTTTTGTTCAAGTTATGGATATAAATTGTGAAAAAAATCGTACATATTCGAAAAAATATTTCAAAAGTCGGTTCTAACAGGTATTTGTGGCCCTCTCTTAGCTGGCCGAAAGGTCGGAAGCCATGATTAGCCTGCGTTTGAAGTCTTTATTGCTAGTCATTTTCGGAATAATACGCTGCCCAAATTCAAATCAAGAGGGGTTTTTGCAAATGTCTCAAGCTCTATTACACCAAAATACTAAAACGCTTGAAATGATTTTATTCCAATTTAAGCTTTTAACGAGCTCCTTACCATATTTTATTCCATGTAAAAGAGGATAATAATCACCCTTTGTTTTCTTGAAGTATAATCGTTTTTATCCCTAATTTTATTATTATTCTCATTACTTGAACAATTCCCTGAACATCCTTACAATTTCATGGTTAATGTCGGCATTCATTTCAATAGTGAAAAGATAATTATGAAAATTTATCATCGTAAATTATTGTCTGAAAATATTCATTGAGACATTAACAAATACTGAAGGGAGGAACTAACGTCCTAATTATTTTAGGCATTAAATTTTACTAGTATACCAAAGCCAAAAGATAATAAGTAAGGGAATCAACTCGTTTCATTTATTTATTTAATTTATTTATTAGCAAATAAAAGAGCGTGTCAATTTGCCTTAATAGCCGTATATAATGTCGTTATTTTATTAAAATACAGGAAATTAAAGATATATGGACGGATTTTAACAGACAATAATGAGATTACATAACGTGATAATATTTGTAATTATTAAATCGAGCAGTTTGAGCAGAGGTTGCTCTTTGTTGCATAAAAAAGAAAAAGTTCAAGTATACAAATTATGAGATTTAATTGGTTGGTACCATTGTAAACGTTGGTATTGATTTAATTTATCTTTTACATAAGTACGTAAGAGTTTTATATAAATTTCCCAAAGCGATTATTTGTTGTGTTATTCTTAAATTTGTAGATATAACATATTAAAACTTTAACTTCAATATTCCACCGAGTACATATCCATATGCAAGGTAAAGTAACCCAAATCCCATCTAAATTGTTTTGGATCAGGAGTATAGAGACTCCTCGTCAGTCATAACTAACGTTCTACTCATACGATGTTACATCCTGAACTTTTCAGTAGGCAGTGTCAATTACATAAAGACATGTTCATCAACACAAAAATAAATTTAAGTATTCACGCATCTTAATTCATAATCATACTAGCGACGTACGAGTGTATCTCTGAATAGTTAGTACGAAGCATGCCGAGGCCGCGTTGAGTAAATATAATTTTAATATCACGTAACCTTGTTCTACGAGGCTCTACTTTAAGCTCGTAAAGTGTAATAATGTTTTGCACTAAATTTAAGAACCGCATTCATACGTGCCTTTTATTTTAACAAGATTCAGTACTACTTGGGTTACTGCATGGTATTAAATATTAATAACCACTTCTGTAGCATGATGGTATATAGCCAAATTAAAATAGGCGTACATTAAAAAATAATCGACGCTACAAAATCATGCAATAAACAATTATCAGAAAATATATTTTGTTAAAAACGCACACTTACTCGGACGAGCAGCTATCCTCGGGCCCATGGCTCTGTATTTGATATTTTTATAGCTCCTCCATAATAACATGAGTTATTGCAGAGCAATTTGAATATGAATGGAGGTTTGACAGTTTCACGTCGGGCTGAAAAGATGGAGAACATATTTACTTGTGAAAATTATTTTTGATATTCACATTTTCCAAACTCAAAGGACAGAATTTTATTAAAAAAATCATAATAAACTAGGAGCCGTTTGTAAATTTTCCCTCGTTATAATACATATACTCGATCTACATCCACTTATCATTGAAAGCTGTCATGCGTTTAAGCTATATCGTTGGTCAACAAAATTTTCAGTCAATTTCATTTAAATCCGACCGGCAGGTCTCATAAAACACAAATAAAGAGACAAACAGATAATTAATAAAAGTCAAAAACATCCTAAATTATAAATTTTTACATAAATATGTTATATTATGTCATTTGCATTTTACATAGTAATTAATTAAAAACAAGCTTGCACATACATTTATTGCAAATAGCATTAATATTTTAAGTGGCTTAAAGATGTGAAGTTTAGTAATCATAACAATTAATTAAAAACAAACATTATCTTCATTACCATCATATAAAGAATGTGTCATACTATTTACTTACACAGCCTTAATTTTCAGCATCAGTCGAGGTCGCAACTTACAAACTTCCGTTGAGCTTACCAAATTCCTTCCAACAAAATTAATTCATAAAGTATTTGACACCTTACATCCTTATTATAAATCACTAGCGAGTAGCGACTCACCCTCGCTTCGCTCTTGTTTTTCCCTAGGTACATTATAATTAGTATGGAATAAATCTACTCAATAAATAAATTTCCCTTGTCATGATGTAAGCCCGCGATGAACTCCGAAAATACTTATCCAATTTTATATGTGTGATTTTGACCCAACTTAAAAATAAGAAGTATAGTTTTTCATCCTGGTAGTTCTAAATGGGTTCAGTGGATTTCTAGTATATGATTACAACCAAAATTACAAAAAAATACTATTTTTTCTCTTTATAATATTAATACAGCATAAGCTAGTAAAAGAAAACATTTTATCTACTGGAAAATTCTTATAAAGTAACATGTTTCTTATACATACATAATTAAACAATTGAATGAAAAATCTTATATATAAAAATGAATTGCTGTTCGTTAGTCTCGCTATAACTCGAGAACGGTTGGACCAATTTGGCTAAATTTAGTCTTGAATTATTTGTGGAAGTCCAGAGAAGGTTTAAAAGGTGAAGTACCTAGGGAAGAACCCGAGCGAAGCGAGGGTGAGTCGCTAGTAAAGTTATAAAAATATTGTGTGGCATAATTTTACATTTTTGATAAAATGAATTAATAGAGTATATTCGGTTACTTAAATCTTCTAAAATTTACACACGCGGAATCTCTTAAAATAGAATAGATAGATGAAGTTTTAAATACATAGACAATAATTGCCCTTCAATTGTCACAAAATGCCCCTGTACCCTTCAATTATCGTCTTCATAGCAGGTTAGTAATGCTTTACAATGTTGACATTCGCTAACGTGGTTCTATGTGGAAGGTCGACCCAAGTTGTTAAGCCACGAGGGTAACCGTTTAATGATGGTTATGGCAAAAGGTCCTCTATATTGAGCTCATATTAAGGCCTTTTTATTGCCATGATTTAATCCTTATACACAATACGAAAAAGTTAGATTTTTTTATAATCTTGTAATCATGTTAAAAGATGCATTATGAAACTACCATTCTTTGATCAATAAGAATTTAAATGTCAAAAACGTTCCATTGCCACATTTTTAACTTATGCATTTCTGCATATTTTAATACATATGAAGATGATTTTAGGAATCATTTAACAAGTTAATAAAATATAATTTAATCGGGTTGATGATCTTAACGTAATAAACAAAATGGAGAATGTAAACTGAAAAGTGATTCGAATTAAATCGCGTATAATATGTTCAATTAATCTATGATACAGAGAAAACGTAAAACAAAATATAATTTTATGCAACACTCATGCAACTCAAATATGAGAACGATAAAAACAACCGCTCTCCCGTTATTTATGCTTACAGTAATAACCTCGTAAAATTTATCATAATACCTACTTTACGTTAACATATTTTAAAAGCTCACGAATTATTGCGCAAATTCTACCATAGTTTAAATTGAATGAATGAAAATTATAGGTACAATTTTTATTACTGCATGTGAAATACTGTGTAGAGCTGTGCGTAAATCTCGCAATTGATACGAGGCAGCGCAGGACAACGAGCAGGGATAACATTATCAGATGACGCCTCCCATGGGACAGTAAATATCCCAGTACAAGCGATTAGTAAAGGTCTGCGGCTAACAAACATGGAAAATATTCATCATACAACATGAAAACGTAGACAAAAAAATATAAATTCCAGTGAGCGCTACAAAATCGATATGACTAAGTGTGAATCGTGGGACGGCGCAAAACAAAATCCAATTTCTATTAAGCGTACGAAGGATGCTATCGTGAATACAATGATTTTCCCGAGGGCAACAAGTTGATGAAATATTTGCTCAATCGCGTGTGTAACATAGTTTCATTTGTTTCACTTCATCCAAGTCACTCGACTGAAATAACAACAGTACCTACCTACGACTCATGTGAATCAGCAATCATTTTAATGGCTATAATTTAATAATCACTTTCCAACTGATGTAACACTGTAAGAAACTCGTACTCAAATGTAAATTTTAAGGATAGAAAAGAAAGTAAAATGAGGTATATTGATTATTTCTGAGACGCCAACGAATAATATTTGCATACAAAGCACAATTGAGCTCTAAAATGGAGCAAAATAGGAAACTGTCAGTCCTCTTGAGAATGAAATTAGCATTAGCGCAGTCTCTGCCATTCAACAACAGGAATGAACCATTAATCTTGTCCAATGTGATTGCGGTCCTGATTCGACATCATTATTCAATCGTGGGTGCTAATTTTCATATTATTGCTATAATTTTACAGTAAACACTTAAAAATCCTTTATTAATATGTATGAAATCGGAAAGCGACAAATGTTAATTGTAGTTCATAGTCCTTCAGAACATTACGTACTTCACTTTCACTTGTAAGGACAGACTTACTTTTGAAGTATGAAGCAATTTTGTTCTTAAAAATCCTTTTCTTACTTTCGAGCCGGTATAAAAATAACCATAATATGTAAGTATTTAGTTAGTTTTAATAATGACACGTATTATTTTATGAAATTATGAAAAATAGGCATCTTCAGACTATCAGACTTTCAGTTATAAAGTATTTCATTTAATACTCCCCTTGCTGCTAGGGCATTATGTGTTATTTCACGTTTGAAGCGCAACTTAAGAATCATTTAATAGTGTAATAAACACGTTCATTATGCAATCCAAGGTACCTATCTGCGGCTAAATTTAAGCTTGGATTGAACTGGAGCATAAACAGTGCGTACTTGAAAAGTGCATGAGCGAGAAGCAGCAGAGCGTAGAGAGCTCTTGCCTCTAGAGTCGTTAAGGCGCACTGCCGTAGCTCCCCAGGTTATTTAGTTAAGATTTCTTTCCAAAATGACGAAATTTTGGAATAGACGCGGTCTTGAAAAATATTTTTACGGTGGTTATTTGCATAATACCTAAGGTCTTGTATTGAGCTTCGTGAGAATATTTTATCTATGACTTATAAGTATGTTTACAAAAGCTTTCTTTCCTTCCTTTCTTAAAGCAATATTTAATTATATTATTATTATTTTATTATTTTTAATATTCATACTAAAACTAAAATGTACTCGAGGAAAGTAAATAAGAATATGTTTCGTGCTTCGGATTTTTTGCGTTACAATAGGTTATGGACAATGATATAGATATATATATAATATGATGGAACCCTATATTCCCATATATTAGAATAGGCGAGTCACTATTGATTAGATAATCTTCCATCGCTACCAGTACCAGTATCCGAGGTCCTATAAATTTGACTACCATACTTTGTTAAAAATGTAAGCAATTTATTAATAAAATAATATAGTGCTTAAAATGCTTTATATACGTGATATAAATTCCTAAATACATCAATTCTCGATATTACTTTTTGTTATTATTAATACTTAGTCTAAGAAATTACCTTTTTTATATTCAGATATTTATACAATGAGAGCTTTCTAGGTAATATAAAACTAAAGCGGGATTATATTAAAAGATCTTTGCATCTGATTAATAGATCGATACTTCAACACCTCTTATAATATCTGAATGCCATATTTTAAAGATGAAATTTTAAACTAAAATATGAGCAATATCAATTGCCTAGTTTATAATTATGAGTACTTACTGTTGAGTAGATACTTCCTCTACCTGTAGTTGTAAATTGTACGTAAGTGTTAATTGTGAATCGTACGATAATTCGTATAGTTTTAAAATTAAAACAAACTCACCGCGACTGGGATCTTTAATTCATAATATTTAATAGTTATAACCTACAAAGTTATGAAATATTTTTTTAATTAAAATATTATTAAACGTCAAATAAACAAAAGAATTGTATCTGCAAAAGATTTCATTGGAGCTTGAACTACAGAAAACGTTATAAAACGTCACCCGGTATCTGATTCGCACTTCAATGCACTTCTTATCCTCTACACGAAGTAGTCTACTCAAATATGCATGTGTTACTCTGCATAAGAACTTCTCAAGGAACTAATCTGTGTTTTAGTATCCATTAATGAGGTGCTCTTGAATATTTAAAAGTAAAAAGAAAATATAAAAATGTTTATATACTAAGTAGTATGGATATTATAATGGTTCTCAGCATAATAAGTCGTCTTTATTAAAATTACTTTAAGTTTTAGTTGTAAAATTATTGTATTGCTTATAATTTTGAAGCTACATGTATTATGTATAATCCAACAAATTAAAAATGTAGTAGGAGGTACATACTCGTATATATATAAAAATAAATATTTTGGAACATTAACACACAGAAGGTAACATGGAATGGATCCCAGATATACATATTGTAAATATAAACACCCATAAGTGGAATACAAATATTCGTGCTCGTCATTAATGCTCCCAGCCGTACAGCGTACTAGAACCCACGACCACTTTATATAGCTTTTACAGACAAGTAACGCTGTTTTCTAAGTATTTCGTGGATTTATTTTGATTTCGGTTCCTGAATTATGTATTTTTTATTAACCTGAATGGTGGAATTAGATATAATAAGTATTTTCAGTAATATTTATAAGACGGTGGGTAGGGTGGTGACGTATCATTTTAATAGAACGTGGACGATCGTATTGAGCGCCGCGTTTACACCCCCGGTTGTATCAACTCGGCACTGTGTACCGTTCATGTCGTGTGTACTGAGAACAATATTCGGTGGTGTATCGGCAGTAATTGGCTGGGAGCTAGTGGATCGATCGCTCGATGTGACACCAATACCTCGTTCCGCCATGCAATCACCCTTAGTAATCCACTATCGACCTAATTGTTTCTTCTAATGACTACTCTTCGTATCAATTATAACAATCCATTACAACTTCTCGTTAATTTATTAGTGTGTCCAACTACGCGGAAATAAAGGCAATATATTGTTTTAGTTACGCGCATGAACATTAATAGCTACAAATTATTAAGTGGTAAATTATTTACGAATATATTGAAAATTACCATTAACCGATAAATAGTTAATAATATTAATAAGTGAATTTTTGATTTATGAGTTTAAATTGTAGCAAAGTAACAATAAAATGCAGCATTCGAAATAGCTTACTTCACTCGCGCATAGCCTAAAGCAATCTCTGAGGATTGCTCTTGACCTGCAATGCAAAACGCCCAACAAAAGCTCGTTGGGCCAACTGCATTCGAGCAAAACAAAGTACCGACTCCTGTTAAGATAGCGTAAGTTTTTCCTAAGATAGCGAGTTTTGTGCCGTAACGTTGCAATCAAGTTTTAAGTGATACTATAGCGAGGGAACTTTAAAGCGATAACGTTTAATCAACTTATGTAAATTAACCTTCAATTTATCTTTAAATAATACGGATAACTTATTAAAATGGAAATAATGACCGTTTATTGTTTCCAGCAAATTTCGTGAATACTTGTTCTTATTCATGGAAGTAAGGAAAGAAAAAAAGAATTTTTATTTGAGACATAACATACAAGAAAAGTTAAGTGCAATGAGGTGATAAGAATAAATAATAGCACTGCATTTTCTCTTCCTGAACTTATGAGTGACACCGATACGAACACGGGACCTGACAAACAAAGTATGGTAATATACCGTATAGTGCACAAAATATAAATTATAATTTCTCATAATGGGATTACCATGAAAATTAAAATGCACTACATATAATGTACTTACACATACATATTTCATTCGTTTCTATAATAATCCTAATCGTTCAGCATAATGTGAGGGTTAAATCATAAGTGAGGATGAAGGTAAAGACTGTACGTAGCCAACTTTTTATCGCTGTTTTAGGGCACTTCAGTTATTCTAATTTAATAGGGCGAAATATTTAAATATCCCTAGTCATTCAACCATATTATTATAAAAAAATAATACTTAGATATAATATAATTACTACTTATAACTTTTTGTTATTATTAATACTAGCGACTCACCCTCGCTTCGCTTGAGTTCGTCCCTAGATTTGCCGCGAACGAAGTCAAGGGTTCCGCTAGTTAATGTACACAAAAACTATATAGTAAAACCTTCCTCGAGAACCACTCTATCCATTGGTGAAAATAGTATGAAAATCGATGCAGTAGATTTTGAGTTTTATATTGATCTTTACCCATTTATCAGAGTCAGAGACGACTTGGTATAGCTAGTTTAAACTGTATTCTAGAAGGCTAGTAACCTTGAGGTGACCCGATGTAATTTTTCAATGTATCCGAAAAAGACATGAATTTATAACCACAACAAATCTTTTAATGGTTTTTTAACTTCTTATAATTATCAGTCAGCCAACGACAAAAAATTTTAATAGAATATTATCTTTGACGAAGGAGCCAGGAAAAAAATAGTATAAAACTTTTATTAGATTAGGTATTTAAAGTTAATGAATATCTTATTCCACTTACTAATTACGTTTTTTAAAGTCAGTTTATATTGTTTCTAAAGTTTTATTGTATATTGCTATGTTTTAAAAGAAAGAATAGTTGCGCATCGGCCGTATATCGCACTGCGCTCCATTGAAATGTTGTCTCTGAGGACTACGTTTTATTGAAAAACTTTGTAACTTCCACCTCTAGGTCCCAGGGCTCGTATATGTTCTCACTATAGTCATTTTTAAATTCGTTAACAAGCTTAAAAATATTTCTATATGGAAAATGTGACTATAATTTAAATTATTTTATTAATAGAAATCGTTAATTTATTACTTTCTTAAATATCATCAAAGAAAAATATTATGTAATACTAATAAGAACTATACTAGTATACTACTTAATTTAATAGACTCTCGGTGTAGTAATATACATATATCACACAAAGCTATAGGTAATTTACAATTTTATGTTAATGTTTCATTTAACGACTAAATAAAGATTAATTCACATCAGATATATTCGTAGATATGGAAATACAAATCTATAAAAAAATGCTTGTTTGTATCAATTCACACAGTTCACAACAATGTATGTTATTCTCATGGCGAAATAACTCAATCAAATCAAATGAAGCTCAATGTAGCAAAGGTTAAAAAGGAAACCAACATAGGCTATTTTTATCGAAAAAAATAAAATAAGTTCCATTGGTGGATAGAAATTAATCGCATTTTCTAAGCATATAATATTATACAATTGTATTAAACAAATACTTCGTAAGTAAGTATGATATTTGTAATATCAATAAATAATATTAAGCTTAAATCTGGAAAAACATTATTGACTCATACCTTTATTGGTATCTTTAATCTCGAATAATATCAAATAATAATCTTATCTTTGATCTCTAAAGAAAATTCTTCGAAAGGATTTAATATTATTAATGGAAATATAATCTAATAGCACTTTGAGTTATTAAATTGTATAAGATATTTGTTGACTTCAAATAAGACTTATTTGTATTACAATAGATCTTCATATATTGTATTTTTTTAATAAAAGCGAATGACTTAAATGAGATTATATAAGATAAATGAATAAAATTAAATGATCAACCGTTATCTACACAATCCAGCGTATTTAAAGACGTACTTGGTCGTAAACAGCGAGAGTAGGCGCAAGGTGGTCGGAGTAAATCGCTCCATTAGGCAGTTAAAAGCTCGTCGCTATCGTTGGAACATAACTCAAGCACCCGTCTCCGCGCGGTACTATAAATTATGCCTTTGTGCGAAGTGGGCGTGCCCGTTTAAAATATGTACGACATTGTCTTCCCAGCACAACCCCCTCATATCTCTCACTGAAATCCAACGAAGGTCATCTTTCAGTAAATTATCTATGCGTTTGTGAACAGACTGTCTTTCTACGGCTACATTCGAAAAGTACGTCACGCTGGACTCACCTATAGGTCGAATTTTATAACCAGCGCAGAACCATCATTCACACATGTGGATGGTTCGTTTTACGACACCATTAGATTATGTTTCATAAAGTTCTTATTGAAAAGAGTTTTTCTTATTTAATGTTTTATACGTTTCTGAGAAGTCAAGTAGGTACATAATAAATGAACATGTTATAAAATTTATGAAAAAATATTATTATATACAATTATTAAAATTAACCTCCATATTATAATATTGCAATTTTTACCTTTTTAAATACAATAATAATAAGGATAACATCTTCTTAACTGAAAACTTTTATCATTTTGGTAATAACTTGTTTTACTTAATTGGCGCTTGAGAAAAGATGTCAAAAAATTGATTTTCTATCTATTACCAATAAGGCAGCGCGCAAGGCGGTCAACTCAGAATATTAATCAGGATGCCAAACTATACATCTACCAAATTAGAACTCCCCTTGACATTTTGTTGTTGTTTAGTCCTTATTTTTTTACATTATAATAAGTACAAGACATTATTTCGTAGATTTATTTAAAGTAGATATCACACTCCTAAATGTATCAAAGATGCTGATCACGAAGTCACGCGTAATTCAACCCAACACATACGTACAAGTATAACTCAACTAAAACTATATTCCAAAACGTGAGACACCAAAAGCTGTATATAATATAATAAACTTTTTTCGAAAACCTTATCGAAATAGTCATTTTTAGCGACACAGAGGAATAATTAACTATCTATATTTTTTAGAAATTTTGTCTGTTTGTGACCGCATCATGACAAAACAACTGGACATGTTTTGTAACATATAAATATTATCTTACATTAGTTTTATATTTTATTAATAATTATACTGGATATAAAGAGATTGAAATGCATTTTAAAAGCTAATCAGCTCGTCAAGCTTTTCATGAAGGAAATCCAATTCATGTGAGGTAAAGGTGCAGCTGTGACCAACGATTAGTCGCAATTCGTAGCCTGCATAAATGTGTCTACGACCTGCTACGGTAATTCATTCTACGTTATATTATTTGATATTTCTCTGTGCTGCAGTGAGCTGTTAGTTCTAGATTAATACTTTACTTATACAATGATATTGCAGTATGTGTGAGAACCTTTTGTAATTCAAACGAAAATATAAAATACGTAGATTCAATAGCTTATTGTCCAATAATTCCATAAATTCAAAAAAAATGTTTTTATAATAAGTAGTACTGTTTTGAAAAGTACAATAAAAATCAATGAATAATAAAAGACAAATCAACAATTTTTAAAATGGAAAGCTTACCTCATTCAAAACGCACAGAGTGTAGCTACGGGAGGGCTAAACTAGTGAATTCATATCTAGAATTTTCAGGAATTTAAGATATGAGCACTTTATCTTAAATTCCCATCCATCAATTTTAAGCTACGGTAATAATCGACAGGCACAGATTGCGAGCGTTTACCTGTAAACCTGTCCGATCTTTCATAAAAAGAGAACATCGGTCGTCGACGTTGAATGGTACAAATAAGTAGAGGTTGCGGTTGTTCTAATGTCGTTAGACGTTAACAAGGCTTTGGAAGTCGGCGAGGCAGTGATCGAAGCTCGGTCAAGCGCAAGAGATAATACCTTCGTTGACCTCCACGTCTCTGTTCGTTTTCATCAATTATGTCCATTGTACGAAATTATAATATTTAACTTAGTGAAAATATCAGAAAAAATCACTTTTAGTACATAGCATATCATAACAATAATAATAATTTATTTAAAACTAGGGACGAGCCCGAGCGGAGCGAGGGCGAGTTAACATGATCGAAATCGTGGGTTCCGCTAGTAAATGTATACAAAAAAATTGACAAATTATATACTAAAACCTTCCTTGAGAACCACTATATCCATTGGTTAAAACAGCATGAAAATCGGTGCAGTAGTTTTTGAGTTTATCCTGAACAGACAGACAGACGCGGCGGAGCACTATTTCATAAATTCAAAAATAATTTAATATAAGATCGATGAGTTAGTAAATAAACACAAAACCTAAACCATTCGATATTTTTAATCAAAGTAATAACACGTATATCATTTATCACCAACTATCGGTACGTCTCAAAACTGAACGCTTACCATTAACTGGAAATTTGGATCATTTTTCTCAAATATCGTTAGGAAGTATATAAGTTAAGAAAGTAAGTTTTACAACTATCGCCCTCCAATTCAAAGCTGAATAGAGACAGAATTTTCATTCCCAGAACCGCACTTTGGATGCATTAGTCTTGCCCTAGTAGACGCTAAGAAGACTAACTTTTAGTAGGTACCGCTTCATTTTGTAACATTGATAAAAAGATTTTAAGCAGAAGATAACTAAGGTATTTTTTTAACAATACTAATAATCGCCGTATCTTTGCTCAGGTATTAACGGTCAGTTATCTATACATACATGTGTACATACTTACATATGTACTTTTTTTTTTATGGGACAAAGGGGGCAAACGGGCAGGAGGCTCACCTGATGGTAAGTGATCACCTCCGCCCATGGACATCTGCAACACCACAGGGCTTGCAGATGCGTTGCCGGCCTTTCAGGAAAGGGAGGGAGGAGGGAGAAGGACGGGAGTAGGGATGAGGAGTGGGCCTCCCGGACTCTCACTTATCGGACGAAACGCGACAGCATAGCTGCCACTTCACGCCGGTCTTCTGTGAGAGAGTGGTACTATACGGGGCGTGCCGCCCATTCAGCTGCTACCCGAAGGTAACAAGCATGGCACTACCACTTGAACATATAAATAAAATTGAAGTGTCTGTTTTTAATTTCAAATTAACAGCTTTTCACTAAATGCATATGAAAGTATATACGATTCTAACAACAAAAAATCAATTTTTAATTTTTTTGTCTGTCTGTTTGTTCCGGGTAATCTCTGAAACGATTGGACCGATTTTGACGGGACTTTCACTGGCAGATAGCTAACGATGTAAGGAGTAACTTCGGCTAAGTAACTTTTTAACCGACTTCCAAAAAGGAGGTGATTACATTTTAGAAAATTTATTTAGTTTAACTAGCGGATCCCGTGGCTTCGTTGACGTTATAATATAAAATTAACAGTTTTAAATTGTTTGATTTTCCAACTGCTATTTTTTAATTTTGGGTTTTCTTTATTTTTCATACTTAAATTCCTTAACATTACATAAAAAGAACTGTTCCAATTTGTCCAGCCGTTTTCGAGTTTTAGCGAAAGTAACGAACAGCAATTGATTTTTCTATAGGTACATAAAAGATATTTAATATTAGATATGAAATTCATTGGTACCCGTTGCCCATTAGTAATTTAGAACTTTCCATGTGTTAATTCATCATGAGTAAACGAATTTTGATTAAATTTAACATATAAACTGATCTATCCTAATGGAATATATAGGTAGGTAGGCACATAAGTTTAATGTTTTTACTTTTAAACCAAACAATGAAGGGCAGCTTCCATGCCATTATATTATAATTAAAAAAAACAATGATTCGTACACAAAAAAAATCAAAAAAAGGAAGGCAAATATTTTGTTCGCGAGTGATTCTATAACTAAGAACTATAATAAATGACGTACTAACTATATATGTATGTATGTTTCTCTGTTGATTTATATCTTTGGTATCGGAAAAACGAATCGAAGTGGATTTTTGCAGAGAGATAGTCTACGTTACGAACATTTAGCCGTTAGTATAAGACGAAAGTTATTTTTTAAGTTGCAAACACTCTGCTTGAACAAAGCAAGGGTAGATCATTAGTAGGTACATATAGATAATATATACTTAGCATTATAACTCCTTGTGCATTTTAAATAAATAACCAGTATTAACTAGTAACCAGTAACCATTTCAACAGCACTGATATCTATAAATATCGATCTATAAAGTTGTTAATTGAACTTACGAGGAAACATGACCAATAAAGTCCAGTTTACCGAGAACTGTAAACAATTATCCACTGTAATATGTGAACATTATGTGCTGGGCAATATCATTCCATAAGTCAAAGTTTCTATTGATTTACGGACTTCTAATAAATTTTAAAGATTTTTTTAACACACTTTTTGATTTTTGGTACACAGCTCGGCACATGTTTCGGCCCAGGTGAATACCCAATCACATGTCGATTAACATGCTAATACACTTTGCTATGCTTTGACCATAGATAATTAATTTATTACAGAAGCGACTAAAGCTATATAAAAAAGATGCTTCAAAGGATTCCATCTAACTAAGAATAATTAACGCACTCTACCGTAAAGATTCGTAGATAGGCTACGCTCAGGCTACCTTCATTTTGATATTAATTATATAGAAAAGCAGATGTTATAATTTATAAAGTATCCTTTATGAAATATACATTGTAAAATAAAGTAAATAATTATATGTACATTTTTATAGTACAGTACAGGCGTGTATATATAGGCGTGTTATTTAGGCAAACCAAATTATTTAGCTATGTTGAGTTTATATTTAAAGTGGATTAGGTGCCATCACTAACACATCCATGAAAATGTACATAGACATATGGATCAGGTACAGTTTAATTAATATCAATCCTTAGTAATATTATAAATGCGAAAGTAACCCTGTCTGTTGCTTTGTTTGTCGCGCTTTCACGCCAAAACTACTGAACTTTAAATAAAATTTAGTACACAGGTAGTCCAGACCCTGAGAAAGGACATAGGCTACTTTTCAAGGCAAAAAGGGCTGTAAGAGGTTGAAAGCTTGTAAGTTGAAACTTATTTTTTAGGGTGTTGATTAGATATAAATAAAAAAGACATTCAAAGTTTGTAAAAATTTTATCCTAAAAGGGGTAACTAGGGACGAACCTGAGCGAAGCGAGGGTGAGCCACTAATTCTCTATAAACACTTCTGTATAGGTTCATACATCACATGAGACTAGAAATCGCTTATCCGTATTAATTTCAAAACCTCTTAAACCTTACGCTAAAAGCTTTGTTGCACCAATAATTTCCGATCAACTAGATAACGGTTTCATACAAAAGCAAGTGTGGTGAGACGTCTTATGTAATAGGTTTAGGCGAACTAATGGAAGCAAACCGCAGCTTTGGCGTTGCGGCTGACAGGCCTCCACCTAGAATGCCACATCCTGCAAAATGGTGACATGCTAGTGGTAAACGAGTTAGAGGAATAAATTATATCGCTATTTAAAAAAAGACTTGTATCACACAACAAATAAAGTTTCATTTTCTAGGTAACAATTAGCCTTACCAACAATTTTCTATAGTAAAAAAACGATAATCCTTATCAGTAAAATGCCGACATGAATAAAGATAATGTCATTTATGAATTATGGGGTCAACCAATGCGAGGTCCACCGCAGACTACTGATATTAAAATATACTTAACTATAATAATGCTATATATTTTTATTTATCTTTATTACTATGTATTATTATATAGGTATTAGGTACTATTTATAATATTTTTAATGTAATATTAAAGGTGATAGTTGAACAATAAGCTGACGCTTATTTCAGTAATCACACGATTCTAAAATACTTTATAAAAGGAACACCACGAAAATAACTGCATGATTCGCAAAACGTTATGTCGCTCGCATCCACTGTGGTTTTGTGACAGTCAGTTACATGCGAGTTTATTACGTTACGAATAATTAGATTCGCAGCCGAGAGAAATCGGTATTATCAAGTTACTCGTCATTTATAAGGGAAATGAGGATAGACGACTTTAAAATGTAAAGAAATGCTATTTTATATAAGAGTAGAAAATAAAAAAATATGTATCTAATATTACCTGGGAGGACAACATTAATGCCTTGAAAATATGAATTACTTACCTACTAAAATTTTCCGCGACTTAGCCCGCGTTCTAAAGATTAAACAAACGAAATTCTTGGATTTAACATAATATTATTATACCATTGTATTCATATAGCCTTATAAGCCTTCACTAAAAGAGTATTTATTTCGAACTAGTAGTTCCTGAAATAAGCGCGTTCATCCAAACTCTTTAGCTTTATAAATATAACATAGTATCGATTTTTATTAATAACTTATATTCGTTTCCTACTTATATACACTATAAGAAGGAATCATCGAGGGAACGAAAATCTTAAATCTGAATTAGTGTAATCTTCATGTTATTATAGTCAGATGATGCATGATGCCTATCGTTGAACATGAAAGTTTCTTGTGGGGGCACGCGGACGCAAAAATAAAATTGAAAAAAAAAATTGAGTAATAATCAATTTTGTTAATTTTACAGCAATAAGAGATTTTTTCCTTAAAACACTGTGGCAAGGGATGGGGAAGGTGTACAAAAAATTATGGACTTACTACTTTCGAGAATTAGCGTACCTACTCCCAAAAAAGAAATGACAAAAAAAGGCCTACTTATACCCTAAATTTTCCTCCCCCTATCACAATAAGAGCGCGGGTAGAGCCGCGGGAATTGCTAGTTTATAATTATTAAATAGAATAGGTTATTTATTCGCGCTAATTTTCACAGACTCCATTGGAACTTAATTGCCATGAATGAAGAAAAATGCCCTCTTAGTATCAAGACAAGAACCCCATCTGATTAGACTGTTGATGAGATCCCTGGGATTTAGGTCCGTTATTTACTATTGCAAAAAATAAAACTAAGTCTCCGACAAAATTACTTTATGTGTATAATAAAATGTAAACAGTAAGAAATGTGATATTTTCTAGATTTCTCTACCATTATACGCATGTATTCTAATTTTTACATATAAACCTTCATCTTAAATTACTCTATTTATTGCTGAAAATCACATTAAAATCCGTTGCGTACCTACTTTAAAAGATCTAAGTGTACAAACAGCGGGAGCGACTTTGTTTTACGCTATAGATTGTAAAATAAACAAATGTAAATAACATTCTAAACTTCTAAAGGATAACGCAATACTTGCTATACTCTATATTATTAGTAACTAGCGGTGCCCGCGGCTTCGCTCGCGCTAAGAGTGAATAAAATAAAAATTTTTGCTTATATACTGTTACTTATAATGTACCAAGGACTGATTCCCCATTTAAAGTTCTGGCCCTCTTTTTTGAAAACTACTGTGTAGCATCCTGCCATGCCGCCACTGCTGCGCTTTCTAAAACTTATTTCCTATTTTTAACCAATTTTGCTACTATATGTATCATAATTTCTTTGTGTGTTTTTCGTTAATGATAAACTGATGTACGTGGTTCATTGTTATGGACTTATGGTAAAAATTACTGTTAAATATTTTTCCTACGCAAATTTTGCCACCCCCGTTAACCCCCATAGGGGTTGATTTTCAAAAAACGCTTAGATATGTATCTCATAATTTGTAGAGCATTATTTCAGTGTCACGCAAAATATTTCAATAGAATTAAATTTCCCATACAAACTTAGCCACCCCCTTTAACCCCCAATGGGGGTGAATTTCAAAAAACCCTGAAATACGTGTTTCATCATTTGTACTAAAAAGCATTAATTCAAAGTTTCATGCAAAAATGTGCAATAAAAATATTTTTCTCATACAAACTTTGCCACCCCTTTTAACCCTTTTAGGGGTTGAATTTCCAAAAAATAATATGCCTATTTCCTTCTCATGAATGCAAACTATCTACATACCAAATTTCAGCAAAATCGGTTGGGTGGTTTAGGCGTGAAAAGGTAACAGACAGACAGACAGACAGACAGACAGACAGAGTTACTTTCGCATTTATAATATTAGTATGGATATTTTTTCTTTGGTTCTAATGCAATATTTTTACAGCAGAAATCTTTTTTGTTTTGTGATAAAAATTGCCTTTATCCTTTACCGCTACCACCAATTGTACATATTTCGATCTAAAAATCAATTGCTGTTCGTTAGTCTCTATAAAACTCAAAAATGACTGGAATAATGTAGAATAATTCTCGGTTTGTTGACGGTGTGTTATAGTGCAGTCATTGAACCGAAAAATACGGTCTTACCTCCAAATTTTTTTACTGTGAACCGATTTGCATGAAATTTTGGAATTAGGCTCATCTTACCCTTAACTTCAAAAGTGAAAATGATCTGTACTCCGCCTATTATTTTTAAGGGGTGTAAACAACCCCTTAATGGAAAAATTGACATTGAGCCATTTTATCGCTAGAAAACATGTCTAATAGTAAGTGGTAAAATTGTAAAGTGTTTTCTAAGACAATTACCTCATATTAGAATCATTTTCAACCCCTTGAAAATCTTACAACCCTTGCAAACAACCCCTAAATTGAAAAAATCACAAAAAATACTTTGGTATGACATAAAAAGTTGTAAGTATAGAGTAAGTAATATTTTATATTCTCTATAATAATTATCAAATTTTTAACCCCCTTTCAACCCTTGAAAAGTAGCCCTTGATAAAAAATTGTTAAAATTTTTTTTTTGATAAAATGAAAAGGATTTAAATATTATTCCACACTCTCGAAAATGATTATCATATTCTTAAGCTTTTCTACCCTTAAAACTACCCCTAAATAAAAACAGTAAATATATATGATTACACATTTAAAAATAATTAAATTTAGAGTAAAAAGTTGCCATTTATTGAATAAAATATTTACAAATTATATAAAATTGTACTTGTAAATATATGAGTCATATTATGTTTATACATATATACACATTACAATAGTTTTGGGTCTCTATTATACTGCGTACTTTCACATTGCTCCAAATATTCACACTCCGAAATTTTCAGTTACTAAGTAGAAAAAAATATGATAAGTTTTTGTTCATTGCAATATATATTAAAAAACCTTTTTCTAAAACGGTGCAGGGTTAAAGGGCTTAAGAGAGGCTGTGATTGCGCTGCCACGCGCTCTTTAAACAATCATATCTCCGTCAATTTTTGTTTGACAGAAAAAACAAAAAAACTAAATTGTTTGTCAGAAAAATACCTAAATTTTTCATCCCTACACTTTTCTACGTATCTGTCGTCATTTTGGAGATATTATGAAAAAAAGGTGGGTGTTTTAAAAATTTGAATTTTTTTTAGTGTGACTTTTTTTAAAATATATGTCCTGAAGCAGCCACACTGATACAATCTATCAAACTCTTCATAATAAAGTTAATTCTAGGCGGAATACGATTAATTTTATTTTGGTGGAAATGGCACTTATGAAACCCATTGATTTAAAAGAAAAAACATTAGATGCTCCTCTTATTTGCAATACAGCTCACTTATTTTACGTGCAAAAGACTTTTAATAGTGCTCATTTTAAAGCTTATTTCAAGCACTACAAAACCCTTTTTTATTAGAATGCATAAAATGCATCTGCTCGCCGCTAGATGGCATTGACCACATCGATTAAATATCAGACAAAATAAAAAACGGCTTTGATCTTTAATATCTAGCTTAATAATACTTTATAAAAAACCAAATTGTTCATTTTTTTACCTGCTACAATTTTGTTCTTTATAAAATTTTCGATAAAACGTATATTTTTGGAGATATTTGCAAAAAACCGATGCAAAACGTGAAAAAATTGCGAATTTTCAATTGCCAATAACTTGAAAAGTATTGGATTTTTCGAAAAACTTTATAGATGATTTTTTGCTTAAAATTAGGCCTTCTATCGATATCCGAGGTTATTTTGAAAAAAAAATTCACCTCCGAGAAGGGGTGGCAACCACCCCCAGGGTGGTTGCGGAGTGCAAATCATTTTCACTTTTGAAGTTAAGGGTAAGATGAACCTAATTCCAAAATTGTATGTAATTCGATTCACAGTAACAAAATTCGGAGCAATAATGCTTCAATGACTGCACTATTAGGAGTGGTTTTAACTTTTAGTATAAAAAATAGGGAAAACATAAAAAACTGCTGGGAAATCGATTACTATTTTTTCGTATGGGAATCACTTACCGTGAAAGCCTAACGATAGTCTTGCACATAAATATTACAGACATATTGTCTAAATTATTATCAGTAGGTAATCTCCAGCAAGAAACAATAGTGTGTCATTACTCATTTTCCATGTTTTTTTCTTTTTGTATGTATGTTGTCACGCAATAACTTAAACTAATTTGAGCAGTGGCAAGTGCCTACAGAAAAACAGCCGTAAAATTTCTCGTTTTAAAAATGCATGTCGTTCAAAGCTTAATAAGCTCACCTATTTAGACTATATACCTAAAAGTGTTAAAACAGTCGCTATGTATGTATGTATGTAGACTGTTTTTTACTCTTTTACTAAGCCACACAATGAGTTTTAATAGTTTTCACAAAAAAGTGAGCTAATTGCTCATTCACGAGAAAGGTTAGCGTACATAATTTGTATTTTTCATAAGGTGTATGAGTGTAATATAGAAGACAAATACTTGTTGTGTACTTTCCTAAAAAGAAAAAAATTAAACAATAGGCATAATGCCTATTAAGTTATTACAAAAAGGTAGGGTTTCAATATTTATCAGAGTTCTTACTTAATCCACTATATTATACAACTAGCGACTCACCATCGCTTCACTCGGGTTTGTCTCTACGTACCCCCTTTAGCATAAAATTTTTACAATCTTTGAATGTCTTACTTATTGATATAATATAATCAAAAGCCTAAAAAATAAGTTTCAAGTTTCGAGCTTTAAAAATGACGTAATTTCCATACAAACTTTCATCCCCTATTTCAACCCTTTACAGTCCTTTTTTCGCCTTAAAAAGTAGCCTATGGTCCTTTCTCAGGCTCTTAGACTACATGTGTACCTAAATTCATTAAAATCGGTCCAGTAGTTTTGTGTTTATTCGTTACATACAAAAATACAAATCTTTCCTCTTTATAATCTTATATAATATATAAAAATCTATAATATATAATATATAATATGTAGATATCACTTTTATTTATATGCATTAAGCCCTTTTTTTCCCACTGCTGGGCACAGGCCTCCCTTCAATGAGAGAGATATTATTAATTTAGGAACAATATAAATAAGTGTTGTAATGAATTTGAATTTATTAATATTTTAAATTTGTATAAGAAATGAATATGTCTTAGGATATTACATAAATGAAACAATTTATAAGCTTAACTTAATGTTTATTCTTGGCTAGCATCCACATTCTCAGTCTGCAAGCCCTTGATAGATGCAACTGGCACATAGGTCACCAGGGTGAATAATTTGTGTGCTGAGTCCTCATCATCATTACGTCTGCGAGAAAGCCTTACACGGACCCGGAAAGGCACATTTCTGAAACAAAAATTATTTATGTTTATACTTATATACTTTTGTAAATATGACTACACTGTTTTAATTCTATTGCTTCATTTGGCCCTATTATAAAAATATTAAATTTAAATATTGAAGTAATAAAAACTACTATTTGAAAATATTGTTTACCATTAAGCTGAAGAAATATATTTGTTATAAGAATAACATTAGATTATTGTTTCATTATTTATAAATATGTAGTACTACAAAATTAATCCTTTATTTTTGTTAAAATCTGGAAAAACTTTCCAATGTAAATTTATTATGATCAGTTCCAAAGACAAAAACCCAATTATTTATAGTGATAACAGCTTGTGTTTTATATTCAAATTTCAAATTCTGTTTATAACACATGCATTATACATGATATGTTGTTGTTATAAAACAAGTACGAAATCATTTTTCCAATAGAATTGGTTTTAAATATGGTAGTATTTACCCACAGTAACTGTTCATATATATTATAACCTATCATAACTTATTATTCTAACCTATTCTTTGTATCATGTTTATATCTTAGGATTCTTAAACAATAGCTCATAGAAAATACTTAAAAAGACTATATAATCTTTAATACAATTAAACATATTATTACCTGACACCCTTTGACCAAAGGTATTTGTTTAGTCTGGTGTCAACACGAACATCAGGGGTACCCATTTGTTTTTCAGCGAATTTGCGAATTTCCTTAATCGCTCGCGGTGCCCGTTTTTTAAATCCAACTCCATGAAGCCGTTTATGTAAATTAACAGTATATTCACGAGTCACAACTTCATTTATCGCCGATTTACCTTTCCTCTCTCCTTTTGGTTTAGCCATTGTGATCTGCAAACTTTACAAATCAAATACTCAAAATATATACACCTCTAAATTGTCCATACACTAAACAACTTTATTTGAGTAATTCAATAAATAGATTACAGCTTTATTTCTAGATTTTAATAGATTAAAACTTAAAAACACACCTCAGCTTACACTTGCCGAATCAAAAAGAACTGTCATATCAATATGTCAATCTCAATCTGTCATTTGTCAATTGTCATATGTCAATACTACAGCGTATATAAACCCTGTTTTCCAATTACAGAGCATAATGCGACTCAGTGCCGCACAATGCCGATTTGTGCTGATGCTAATTGGAGCGTGAATATAATGATTCGATTATATATTTCTGCAAAATAAATATGTTTATAGTTTTAAATTCTAAAATAAAATTGTATTCACATTATAAACGTGGAATATAAAAAAAATTCAATGTTATTACTCTTGTAACCTTCATCGATACACGGTATATTTATTTCTTTAACACAGCATCACGCAAAAGCAGTGCTCGATTGTGCGAACTGCGAAGCGCTGTTGTAGTTGGAACATTCAACGATGAGCATTATGCCGCATAATGCGCCTTAGTGCTGTAATTGGAAAAGGCCGTATATAAAGATTTATTATTCATCTATGATATTAAGTCAATCATAAACGCTGATAATATTTATTATTATTCGTCTGTGTTGCTGATTGCTGAACTATTAATAGTACTATTACTTTTATTTAAAGATAATTATATTAAATAAAAAGTTATAAGTTATTAAATTGTTGTAATTAAAATCTTTTAATAAATATAATAGTTTGAGTAAAAGTTTAATTTATTTTATAATTTTCTAATATTATTTTCCTAATCTTTTCTACTTTATACAAACTATGTACATTATATTACAAATTAAGTAAAGAATAAATGTAATATTATGTATATAGTAATAAGTATTTTGGTTTGGCATACTGACATTTATTACATACATTATTATTCTTCTACTCTAATATATAAAATATAAAAAGAATATTTGAAATATGACTAATGACTGATAGTCTTAGACATGGAGATTAGAAACCAGGAGGACCATCGCTTCATACTAAAGCATTACCCGCCTGTCTCTGAAAATGTGTAGAATTTACAACGCGCTGCCGGCGGTAAGTAGTATCTGTGAAGTTAGCTATTTATGAGTACTGTCACTGTTGTGACAATGTGAAGTTAGGCATTGAGACAACATAGCGATCGCAGCGCCTCCTTGGTTTGACAATATTTCTGAGACACTACATTGTAGGGCCTTGGTTCTCCTGGTTTCTAATCTCCATGGTCTTAGATATGAAACCACTTAAAAAATTCTTCAGATTTTTATATAACAAATTTTTATTAGATTTCAATATTATTAAGTAAAAATATGTAACATTTTTTACTAAACATCTACTAAATTCTTTTATTTAAAGTTGAATACTATATTAAATTTTAATTATAAATTAACATTTTAATTATAAATTTATAAGTAGCGACTGCGCCGATACAATATTATTCATACATCATAGATAACTAGTAAAGTCTCGCATTTTCTCGCGACTTCAAATTAACAGATACGGGCTTCGTTCGGCATTTTACAATATTGTGTTACCTTGGAAAACATTTTAAAATTACATGTTTTTTAAATAAAAAAAATGAATCCAGATCGATGTACATATACACGCTTTACAAAAGATTCTTTTCTAATAGTGATAGATATTTAAAATCAGTAATCTAAGCTATAAAATGACTATTGTCCTTTAACTAGGCAATAAATTCAACATCTTTATTATTCATCTATGATATTATATTGGAGAGTTAGTCTAGTCAACAAGTTCAAAAACGTGTTAAATAGAAATAAAGCTCCTGAGTGTTTTTCAGAAAAAATGACCCTGTGACGATCAGGAAATATAATTTTGGCATTACATTAATTTGTTTATATTTACTCTGGTATTAAATAATAGATTATTAACTAGCTAAATATGCTATTTAAATTAAAATTAAACCATTATAATAAGAAATATTCAAGTTTTTCTGTCAGCATATGATGCAAAGTATTCCTGTAAGTCACAACATATAATCGATCAGAAATAAAACAACCAGGTATTGAAACAAAATAAACTTATATTAGCATAAAGATATACCTAAAATCTATCCAAAAATAAAAAAAGGTAGTTTAATTCTTTCAAATTAAAAAATAATCTGCGAAATAGTTTCATGTTCGTCACTCCTCGGACACGTCGCACTTGAAAAGTTGTCATTACTAATGATACATGTTACAAATTCAAAAATCAAGCAAAGTGAAAAGTTTTTGGCAATAACAAATTACTGATAATGACAACATAAATACTATAAAACGAAAAATAAATATTTTAAAACCATTTTTGTACCATTCAGAATATGGGACAGTGACTATTACGAAAATTGCGTGACGAATAGGAATAATTTGAGCAGCGTCCACATTGCCGGTTCAAACACAATCATAAAGAAAAAAGCGTAAACTTAATATTATTAATGAGACCTTTTAGATTTATCATACCTATTTTATACATATAAGTATTAAAAAATATAAAGTTAGATCTGTAATCTTTTTTCGATTCTTTTTAAGTCTTGCCAACTGTTTTTGGAGCTAAACTTGAAATTTTTCAGGATTTTGCCTAAATTTTTCGCGATATTTCCTTGCCCTTTCTGCTGCGGTAAGCGCCATTTTCTTCTTCGACGAATCGAACGAAATAATTACTATTTCAAATAACTACTTCCTCCCACATAGATCTCACACTCATCCTGAAGAAAATGTTCGTAAATCCAATGCATGCAAAGAGAACCAAAATAAGTAGCACTGCAGTAATTTTCTGATATCGCTTTTAACATTGATTTAAATCAAAATATATTAAAATTTTGTTTTTATAATTTTATATTGTAAATTTTGACCTGGAACAAAAAAGGTATCATGGCTATATCTTATTAAATGGAAAATGGAATTTTAATATTATGCACACCACGCAGGTATTAGAAAACATGTACAATACTCTTTTTTTTAAATCAATGATGATAGTTGCGCAGATTATCTACGTACAAACAAACAATACAAATTTTACCTCTTTACAATACCAAATTATCACAATTAGTTTAACAAAATTAAAATAAAATTATTTAATTAATTAATTTAACAAAATTAAAACAAAATTAAAACAAAAATAAAATATTTCGTTATACGTTAAGCTTTACAATTCAAGTTCGTCACGATTTTGTTCCGGTAGTATGTCACATGACGCACAGGACGTGACGTTTTCATCCCAGGGAACTTTTAAAATTAAAAATAACTAATATTTAGTTAAAATACCTTGTGTTTAGCTTTACTAATCTAATATAGGTTAGTATATGTTTAAAATATAATATGATACGTAAAGACAACGAGTTTATTTACCTTTTAAATACTGTCACTATCCAGAAAACTTTTTTTGTACGCCGAAGACACCAACACTTTCGTCTCAATTATTGTCGCAATCGACGTTTAAAACAATAAAGGCGGTATCATTTAACGATGATAATGTTGTCAGGAAGGCAAAAAAAATACAAATTGTAGATTTTGTCTTCTGTAAGATATCAAATTTACCGTGACGCAACTGGATTTTCCGGTACTATGATTTTCGTAGGACAACATTAAAATAATGATATTTTTCAAAATAACTATAAATATATAACATAAAGACTGAAAAGACACTTTTAGATATACAGAGACTATGTTCAAGCACTTATGCATACTCAAAGACTAATATTTATCAAATGAGATGTATTTGAAATCTCCGAGAGCACCATGGGACACACGAAATCTTCACCTCCTATTTTACTTTTATTTTAATATAAAAATATCTGTTCGCTTTTTATGGACATTTTTAATTTAATTCGATGCTAAAATATTTACCTTACTCATATAAAATTTCATTTTTCACATGTGGTATATAAAAAATATAAATAAAAATATTTGAAGTTGTGGGACAGGCCGATTTCTTTATGGTCATTTTTTGTGAAAAACACTCTCCTAAAAATATGTGCGATAGCTCATTCGATTTGGAATGACGTCTAGAAAAATGTTTTTAAGGGTATATTAGCACATAAAAAATTGCGATTCTTGTTAGCTAAATAAGATTAAAAAAAAAGATATTTCGTTTTTTGTTAATAACTCAAAAAATATTAATATTTAGGCAATTTTGAAAAAAAGCTCGTTAAAAAGGAGGAAATTTCCAATGAAAAAGTCCTAACTCCCGGAACTCTATCTCCATTATTTATAATTTTAATTTGAGGTTGAAAATAGAGCTGTTCCGGCATGCACGCGCTGCCGCTAAAGAGAGCTCAGCAATAAACATATTTTTTTTATAACATAAAATGAGATTTTAAAAATTTGAAAAAAATCTAATATCTTCTTAACACTTGAAAAAATCGAGCTGAAGCTGAAGAAAAAAAAAGTTGAACCACTATTTTTCAAAAAGTTATTCAATTGTTTCACAATCTCCATTGGCATAACCCATTGTTTATGAAAGGTATAAATAATTGGCCTATAAATTCATAAGATCCTGCGATAAGTACTTCATAAGATGCTGCGATAAATTTTAATAAATGTTTATTAATTTGCTAATTATGATTTTTATAACTATTGAAAAATTAAAAATCTAAATTTTTTTTCAATTAATATCAAGCTATGCCTGTTTTCACATTAAAAAATTGAAAAATAAAAATTAAATTATATTTGAAATAGTATTTAAGCTTATCACAGAACAGTAATCATAGATGAAAAATAAACACAATAATACCCTGATATTTATAATCTATGGTTAATGGTGACAACTCTTAACTGACAAGTAAAAACAACCTAAAAATTTAGGTGTAAATAAATAAAAAGCTCATAAAATTATGCTTTTGATAAAAATATATTAAAGTTTAAACATAATATAGAAGTTCTGATAGTCATTATGGCCGTTTACAAGTAAGTTTTTGACAGATACTATACTTACTATACTATATAATATAAAAGGAATATTCTTTTTTTACTATTATTTAAAATGCATATTTGTTTATTTCCAGAATTATTCATCCAGTTAAATATTTTAATGATTATATTAGCCTAAATGTTAGACCAGATGGTAGAAGCTTTGAAGATCAGCGCAATATAAAACTTAACGTTAATTGCATAAGAGCAGCAGATGCATCTGCAATAGTAAAATGTGGTAACACTACTGTTGTTTGCGGAATTAAATTGGTAAAAATATATTTACTGAATACTGTTATTTTTATTAATAATTCAGTTACTCAAAATCTTCTTTTAAACATATGTATATTTTAAGGAGTTGGCAAAACCAAAAGCTGAAGAACCTGAATTAGGGTTTATTGTCACTAATGTTGAACTTCTTCCATTATGTTCATCTAAATTAAGACCTGGGCCTCCATCTGACCATGCTCAAGTTATTAGTAATATTGTTTCTGATATATTCAAGAACTCCAAGTGTGTGGATTTAAAAGACTTATGTGTGGTACCCGATAAGCTTGCATGGGTTCTATATTGTGACATTGTCTGTCTTGATAATGATGGAAGTGTGGTAGATGCCTGCATCATAACTTTAATGACAAGTCTAAAAATGTGTACGTATTAATTTTTGTATTAAAACTTACTGAATATTAGACATATTGTGATTATGAAAACAAATTTTTGTTTTCTAGTAACTTTGCCTTCGGTATGTTATGATGGAGAAACAGAAGAAATCAAAGTAGATATTAATACAAGAACAGCTTTAAAAGTACATGGGCTTCCAGTTGCTACTAGTTTTGCTGTTTACCAACAATTGCCAAGGTTGTATCTATACATGTATTAAAATAACAAAGTAAAATCTGTACATGAAATATATGAATGTTCATTTTTAATAATATATTATATATTACAGAAGCATAGTGTTAGCTGATCCTTCAGCTTATGAAGAGGAAATGAGTGGTGGAATAGGAGCTAATTTAATAATCTGTTGGAATAAAGGTCAATTTTGTGGAATACAAAAGTTTGGTGGCAGTGACCTTTCAAATGAAACTGAAAAGGAAACCTTAAAGTTAGCAAAACAGAGAAGCAAACTTGTGGAAAAAGTTATTGAGACATGTTTAAAAAATGGATCCTGAAATAAAATTTTTAACATTAATTTCTGTTTTATTTATTTGTAATTTGATTTATAAGTATTTAAAATGATTGATAATCTTTACATTTAATAAAATTCTAAGAAGCTATATATCAGATAGATAGATACATTAATTTTAGAATATTTACATAGTAATCTTCAGTTTTTATAACTTTTGTCTGTATGTGATTGCATTACGACAAAACCCTTGGACAGCTTATATTTTTGATTATAGCTTGAATGATAAATGATGATTTTGATGAGTCCCTACTCCCTAGTAATAAAATAAAATTATTTAATATGCTAAAAAGTAGCTTCTAAGTTAAATAAATCTATACATATAATAAAATTCTATCTTAGTAAATATCTGTCCGTTAAATAAGTGTTTGAAAATCTTTTTTGAACTTTCACAGTCACTTTGTATGAAAGTCCGCCGCGTCTGTCTGTCTGTTCACGATAAAGTACGAAACTCCTACACAAATTTTCATGCTTTTTTCACCAATGGATAGAATAATTCTCCAGAAAGGCTTTAATATATAATTTGTCAAGTTTTTGTATACATTGGCTAAATGTTGGAGGTGTCGCCTGTTGGACAAAATAAGCCGTCTGGGAGCATTTAACGAAAATGCTACCTAAACCCTTTGAGATATAACAAAATGATGTATGGTGGCATTGTGTATCTTATATAGGTGAAAAAAGTCCGCGATGGCATATTATGTCTTAAGGAAACATATTTATATTAATTTTAATACTTTAAAAAATTGGCAATTAAAAAGCGAAAATAATTGGAAAGCTATTTACACTCGCGCTAAATCTAGGGACAAGGCCGAGCGAAGCGAGGGCGAGTCACAACTCAGCACAAGTGTGATATTTATATAATAAATTATTTTACCTGTAGCTTAGCTATAATTATTTTTCGCCTGTGGCTTTGTTGGACAATAATGACAGATTCTGGCGGGAACCTTGAAAAAGCGCGGTTGACTTTAGAAAATTAATTTTAAATTTTTCCTATAAAGTGATTTTTTTATAGTTAAAGTGAATTTAAATATTGCTATTAGCGGCTGAAAAGCACAATAGCAATGGAGATAAACGAGGGGGGCGGGTCTAACCCGCCCACCTCAAAAAAAATAAAACGGACACAGCCTAGGGATGAAGGACAATCGGACTCCGGCGGTGAGCGAGATGCGTATCTGCCCTATTACAAACCGAATTATAAAAGACTATATCCGGAAAACTCAACCAACACAGACTTTAAAGTGTATGTAGAATCCATAAACGATGATAGATTGGGTAACAAGAGCCCTATATACTTAAATCATCTTTTCTCAATGGACATAAAAGGTGTGACGGGTATTCAGAGGGTGAATGCCAATAAAATAGCAGTTATTTTCAAGCAATATAATACGGCCAATAACTTTATTAATAACACTACTTTCCTCACAAAATATAACATGAAGGCATTTATACCGGCAGCGCAAATTGAAAAAACCGGCATCATTAGATTTGTTCCAACGAATATATCTAACAAAGAACTCTATACAAGACTTTCTTCAATTTATGAAATAGTGGCAATAAGAAGGTTTACAAAGAAAATAGGACAAGAGCGCATTCCATTACAGACTGTAAGCGTTACTTTTTTATCTAATGTACTACCTGATAATGTTCAATATGATCTATTCTCATATAGAGTTTTTGAATACATTCCACCATTATTACAGTGCTATAGGTGTTTTAAATTTAATCATTCAGCAAGGATTTGTAATGGTAAACAAAGATGTAGTATTTGCGGAGGTGAACACATGTATAAGGAATGTGATAAACCAACAGAAATCAGCTGCATAAATTGCAGTGGGCCTCACCTTGCGATATCTAGATTATGTCCTATTAAAGCAAAAAAGATCATTGAAAAGAAAAACAACATATCTTATGCAGGTGTCACCTCTACAAAACAAGTCATCACCAATGAAACAGATTTTCCTCCACTCTCACCACCAAAATCACAACTTGTAAATAGTAATGTTATTGTAAATAAATCTATAAATATTCCTGTAAATAAGTCTGTACAAGATGTAAATAAAGCTAAAATAGTTAATTCTAAAGACCTTAAAACTCAAATAATTTCCAATAACGATGTACTTATGGCTCTAGTGCAGACGTTGGTGGAATTAGGCAATAAAGATGATAGTACACCGACTAATATTAAAACTATTAAAGATACATTATTAAAAAACTTAACATAATGGATTGTGTAGGGCCTAGTTCTACACAATCCAAGTTACGTATTGCGCAGTATAACATTCAAAGTGCAAATAGTAAAAAACCTTTATTAATCCAATTTTTAAAACAACAAAATATTGATATTTGCCTTCTTAATGAGACATGGTTCAAAGATAATAATTTTAAAATACCAGGATATAATATATACAATAAAAATTCAAACAATACACATAATGGAGTTGCAATACTAATAAAACCACACCTTAAGTATAATATATTAAATACCAGATTTTATGAAGACATTCAAACAATTGCTGTATCTGTATCAACAGGACATAGTAGTTTAACAATTCTTTGTGTATACTGTCCACCTTCAAGTGGACGGATACGAATTAATAGACTCCGTTACATTATTAATGATCTACCAAAGCCCATATTTATGAGTGGTGACTTTAATGCTCATCATATTGCATTTGGTTGTTTGTCAACGAAAAGTAGAGGTCAGGATTTATTCAATTTAATTGATGACTTAGATTTGTGTATTTTAAATGATGGTAGATCTACAACTATAAATCGCCCTAGACAAACTGCTTCTGCCATAGATGTAAGCTTTATAAGTGGCAGCCTCGCACCACTATGTGAATGGTCTGTACATGATGATACAATGGGAAGTTACCATTATCCAACAATAACAGAGATTTCATTACATATAGATAAATATCATCTCAATTCCCCTGTAGATAAGTTCATATATAAAAAAGCTGACTGGAAAACATATACAGCTCTTTCAAAAACAATGTTTAATGATTTGATACTTCAACCACATGATCCTATTTCAACCTATAATAATTTCTGTTTTCATTTAGATACTCTTAAAGAAATGTCAATTCCAAAGCTCACTAAAACAAACACTTTCATAAGCAGACCACCAGCTCCCTGGTGGAATAGTATATGTGAACAAAGTGTTATTGCTTCATATAATGCACTAAAACTATATAGAAAAGAGTCTACTATTGAAAATTATATTAATTACAAAAGAAAAGATGCCCAGAAAAAGAGAACAATTTCAGAACAGAAAAAAATAGGATGGAATAATTTGTGTAACACTTTTAATAGAAATACTCACATAAGTAAAATTTGGAATTTATTAAAAATGTTCAAAGGCATAAGACCTAAGAATAAATCATATACAAATGAGTTTATATCTCCACTCTTAAATAAATTATCAGATAATAGCAACTTAATTGAAGTAGATCAACTGAACATTCTTTTTGAAACCAACAATGATAACCCAAATTCTACATTTTTACTGGATCCTTTTTCATGGTCTGAATTTTTAACAAGCTTGCACTCTAGACGAAATACAACTCCTGGCTTAGATGATTATCCTTACATCGTAATTAAAAACTTAGATGTATCTGCCCAAAAGTTGTTTCTTAACATTCTCAATTTGCTTTGGCTTAATAAATGTATTCCACAGTCATGGAAAACACAGTGTGTTGTCCCAATACTTAAGCCCGACAAATCTCCTGAGTTTGCTAGTTCTTATAGACCAATTTCCTTGTCATCATGTCTTGGTAAAATATTCGAAAATATGGTGAAAGTTCGTCTTGACTGGTATGTTGAATCAAAGTGTTTCATTCCACATATACAATATGGCTTCCGTAGAGGGCGTAGTAGTGCAGACAGTTTCACCTCTTTAATCTCTGACCTAAAAAATGCAAAACATAGAAAATTAAACACTGTTTGCGTATTCCTAGATGTCCAAAGTGCTTTTGACAGTGTTGATCCTGGTATACTAGTTCAAATCATGTCTAGGTTAGGTGTGCCCGGGCACTTATGTAAGTGGATTTTTAATTTTTTGAACAATAGAACAATCTATGCTAGACATAACAATATTTTATATGGACCCAAATATGCCTCAAGAGGCACAATGCAGGGTGCCACACTATCTCCATTGCTGTACAATATATACACAAGTGAAATTTGTAAATATGTAAATAATAGGAATGTAAATATCTTACAATTTGCTGATGACATTGTATTATACAGCAGTAATTACAACCTAGAGATTGCAATAGATAACATGAACAAATCCTTATTTCAACTATTACAATATTATAATGATTGTTTACATTTAAAAATTAACCCCTCTAAAAGTAGTGTTATGTTTTTTGGCAATGAAACCCCAAACTCAAATGTTATTTACAATAATGAAATTATAAATAAAGTCACTTCAAAGAAATTTTTAGGAATAATACTAGATCCAAAATTAACTTTTGAAGAACATATTAAATATATATCCAAAAAAGCTCACACAGGACTAAATGTTATCAGATCACTTTGTGGTGTAACATGGGGTGCAGATCCTAAAATATTGTCAATATTGTATAAAAGTATTGTAAGAAGTCACTTAGATTATAGCTCACTCGCTTATATGAATAGTTCTCATGTAAATAAATTAGACATATTGCAGAATAAGGCTTTAAGAATAATATCTGGTGCTATGTGCTCAACTCCCATAAGGGCCATGGAAGTTGAGACAAAAGTGATGCCTTTGATTTTGAGGCGAATTTTACTTGCTGAAAGATTCTGTCTCAAACTAATAGCATCAAATAACATTCAAATAATAAATAAAATTGTACCTTATATAGATAGATCCCCAAGAAGACCATTAACAACAGCACACGGTCTACTATGTGGTAATTCTCCAACACTGTCTGATATATTTCTGGAAATAGACAATAATTTTTCTAAAATCAGAAAACAGTTTCCATGGCCATGTTACTCTTTCTCTTATCAGTGTATTTCACATCCAATTAATGTAGTTCAACAGACAATAAACAATAATTCGGAAATGCTTCAATTTTTGGAGGAAAATACAATGTACTATGTTATCTACACTGATGGGAGCAAAACAAGTGATTATGTACATGCTGCTCTATATGATCCACAAGCAAAATTTTCTTCAAGTTTTATTCTGCATGAACCCTGCTCTATATTTACGGCAGAGGCATATGCAGTGTATCAGGCATTAATGCGTATTCGCGAAATCAATAACAATAAATGTTTTTTAATAATTTCTGATTCCTTAAGTTTGATAACAGCTTTAACTACCCTCACAGTCAAATACAAGTCTAATTATATCCTTTACTTCATTAAGCAAATAATTCACCAATACCACAGTAAAAATATCCAAATTTTCTTTCTATGGGTGCCTTCCCACAAAGGTATCTCTGGCAATGAAATGGCTGATAAAACTGCATATGAAGGAGTTAATGCTGTTGACGTTAGAAATACAATGAATGTTCCTATGTCCGATTACTTGCAATGTATTGACCAAAATATTCAAAAGTTGTGGTTAGAAATGTGGAAGAAAGATCAAGATACGAAAGGAAAATGGTATGGAAGCATACAAGAAAGCTTACCTGCAAGACCTTGGTATCATCGTATGCCAGATGCTTCTCGAGACTTTATTACTATCATAAATAGACTGCGTTTCGGTCATAATACTACACCGTCACACCTTGCTCGACTCGGCATTATTGCGAATGGAACCTGTTCTCATTGTAATTCAAGTGATGGAACTGTGGAGCATGTTATCTTTGATTGTCAAAAATTTTTGATTGACAGACTAGTGTTGGCCAGTGAACTCAGTGATGTTGAAAATAAGTGTGATTTATTGTCCCGCCCGCCGCCATTAAAACAATTGTTACAAGACGAACTTACTTATAAGCACATCTACAAATACATAAAGAATACAATTAAAACAATTTAATGGGATGTGCTCATAGACATATTATTACGTATACGAATAAATAAGAGTTGACCTAAAGGTTGTAATTACCAGGTCAAAAAATCCCAAAAAAAAAAAAAAAAAACAATAATGACATGTTATTTTAAGTTTTTAATGGCAATACTTGAAAAAAATGTCACCACGTCTCAAAATATCAAAATATGTTATTGAGGTAAAAATCTTAACTTTTTTACTTATAACTATTATAAATTTCTAGATATATGTAAAGTCATTTACTATTATGTTAGATTTAGTTAAATAGTCTTCATTTTTCTATATTTGTGTTGAAAAACTTGTTCATTGAATAAACGTCATCGTCTGATTCGTTTGCCTTAGCGAGCTAATATCATTTTTTAATTTTAAATTAAAAGTATGTATATTATATTTACAGCGGTTATCTAAAATCGATTCAAATGAAATCACCGGCTGTCTATATGGCCTCATGTACGATAGTACTTTGCTCGTCGTGGGGATGAGCTTAGAATTTTTTGAAAATGAAAAAAAAACATACAGACAACTGCTTCTTCACTTACCTGCCGAGGTAGAAATATGTGGAGTTATTAAATTCAGTGAGACTCTAACGATAGAATCGAAACCTAAAGAAATATTGCAGGTAATAATATCATTTTTTACTCAACTAACACACTCTTTGAAGCCACTAACAAAAAATAATAATAAATTGAATGATTTTATTGAGATTGAATATATAAATAATTAATTTGATATAAAAGATGAATGACAATTTATTTTTATATATAATATGAACATTATATTACTATCAATTATTTTGTTTTAGGATGTTGATATAACAGACAATCCACTCTTTATAATAATTAATAAGAAAAAAGAAATAAAAGCACACTTTTTAGTGCATGATAAATTTGAAGAAACTCCTTATGAAATTCTTCTGTCAGATGAATTATGGAAACAATTTATTCATGTGCGCCTTAATACTATTTTACCTTTGACTTGTGAAGCAACTATACCCGGTGTAAAAAATCTACTACAAAACAAAAGAAAAAAGGTAAATAATAAGAGATTCATTTTGTTCATTAGGGAAAATAAAAATGACAATATATATGACAAATACATTGTTTGTTACATTTATGTACCTCAATAGAGGAGAGCAGAAAATGTTTAACTATATACCTTCTAGGATTACTTGTTCTTAACTTTTTTATCCACCACTTTTTTTGCAAATACTGGTACTAAGAAATGTGCAGTGGAATGTGGCCCCAAAATGTAAGGAGCACATGTGCAGCATAACCTGTGCATAATCAAAAACATTTTTAATAAACATTAACACTGGAAAATATAATCATCAAAACTAGTAGAATTTCATAATAATAAAACCCTTAACTCAAACTTTAGAAAAAAATATTGTCAAAAATATATTTGTTCAAATTCCTTCTACCATAAATCCCCATTATTCATTAAGATCCCTTCACATAAATCCCTCTTGAACCTTACCAATACTAATAGTTATTAGCTTTTTTGTGCTTTTTACTAAATATTTTAAAATGTTTTGTAGATAGCTTCTGGACAGGTATCATTTAACATTGATGGAACATCAGTATATTTATTTGGAGTAGCGTCTGATGTTGGTGTTACCGGAACAAGTATAGATGCTAATGTTGGAGAATTACTTGATTCTATTGGTCCAGAACAAACTAAGAAAAAGAAGTGTAGTGCCAATAAAGTTGTAAGTCATTTGATATTATGATATGATATGATATTGTGAATAAAGTAATTTTTATTTTTTTGTTTTATCAAATTAATTAATTTTTAGCAGAATTGATGTCAATCTAATCTACAATGGTTTATTTATTTTACATTTAATTCTATATTTGCTCTTAATTTTGTTACCCTGTGAAGACTGCAGATACCGTGGCATTTAGTTAATGTCATTACTTGATTAAAAAAATGGCATTATTGTCTTCTCTACCTGTTTTATCCTTTTAGTTTGAAAAACATCAAAGACCACAATGTGATATCTTTCTGCTTGCCTACAGAATGTAACAGATCTGAGTTTTAACTAAAATTTTACCTTTTTTATAGGAAATAGTACCTGTTAATTTAGTATTAAAAGCCACAAAAGACATGCTATCAGATAAGCTAGTTAAAACAGCAGTTAAAATGATGACAACACAAAGAAAACGTAAGGCATAAGTATATAACAAAAACATTAACTATCTTCAAATGGTAATAAATCAATCACAATACTTAAAATCTACCGAGAGTGATTACTAATACTTCTTTATGACGTTTTCAGCTGCATTTTGTATCAGCATGCCACTAAGAGTGGATACATTAGCATTTGTTCACAGAAACACAAAACTTTCTGAACTGTATACAGTGCTGGTGGAAGCGGCTTGTCGCTCTCTGAAATTACTGGAATCTGTGTTATTGGAACAATTAGGTAAGTGTTTTTGAATATTCTTTAATACTTACTAAATATTTTATTTCAAGTAATCTTGAAAAATTTTTATTTAATGCAATACATTATTATTTTTAAGTAATTGATATCCATAGAATTAGGTATTTACTATTTATATACAATTAATTGTTTTCCATAATATAGTACATATTATTATTATAATTTTATAAATGAGGAAAATGGATGTTTGTTTGTTAATCACGCTAATATGACTGAACAGATCTGAATAAGAAAAAGTATTCGTCATAAACTTAAATATGTAGCTGACTATACAAACTTAAATAATTATGTATGTCTTTACACATATTACACAGCAATTAATTTTTATTTTTTGGCTTTTGTTACTATACATATAAATGTTTTTTATTAGGTCAAGAAGGTATCGGCGACGGAGCAGGCCTTCGTTTACCAGAGACTTACCATTATCTTCCACCAGACCTTGGACATTTCATCACAAGAGTTGTACCTAAAGGCATCCCTGATGAAAGCATGGGTTAGTCTGATAAACTTAAATAACAGTAGTAAATTATAATTTTACTATAAATACAAAGAAATAGTAATTTTATATACAAAAATTTATATTTGGTATATTGCGAAATTATCTCGACTGCGTTACATTATTTATTAGGGCTTTCTTACTGATAATAACTAATTTTATTATCCTACGCAAAAAGGTGATAAAATTAAAAAGCTTAATGATTACAGAAAATGAAAGGAGATTGCTGCACAAACAGCTGTCTCTACCATTAGATAGGCCATTGTTCCGGAGAGGTAATGCATTTGTGAGTGGACTGACCAAGTTGGTGAACCCTCACGAGGCCATCCCCCCACAGCCGGCCAAGCCAGACACAATAACAGCAGTGGTGTACGGCCGCTACACCTACCACCACTACATGCAGGATAACTTCAATGATGACGGCTGGGGATGTGCCTACCGCTCTATGCAAACTATATTTTCTTGGTTTAGGTATGTTAATATTACGTGTTGTACTCATAAGTTCATTTAAAGGTCGACTTAAATGGATTAAGATAAATTATTACATATAAAAACTAGTTCATAGCTAGCTGTAATAAAGATGTAATGATAAGTCATCCATATATTACCTATTAAAATTGCAATTGACAATGTAAACTAGCAAATATCTGAATGAAACTACCTTTTCGAGAGACTCTTCCCGTGACCATGATTGCTGTAAAGCATTCGAAACGTCGGGAACTAACAATCAAAATAAATCCGCGACAAAATCCGGAAAGGTAGTTCCATTTATAATGTCGAATATTCGCGTAAATCTAAGAAAGTATTAGCAAATATCTTTTAATCTCAGACAATTCTATTAAAGTACACAAAAATTCCAATGTGTTAAATATCATAGAAAAAATAAACTTTTTAGAGCATATGCGAAATTACAGATTATAGATTTTGCATAAAATTTCATTCATAAAAGTAATTTACGTTACTATTCCAGGCTTCAAGGCTACAGCACTGTGGAAGTACCAACCCACAGAGACATACAACAGTGCCTTGTCAATATCGGGGATAAGCAGCCTTCATTCCTTGGCTCAAAACAATGGATCGGGTCCACGGAAGTCATGTTTTGCCTTGAAACTCTACTAGGAGTACAATCTAGGATTATTTTTGCTAATACGGGCTCTGAATTAAGTAATTATGCACCTGAGCTGGTGCATCATTTTCAGAAACATGGAAGTCCTATCATGATAGGTTTGTGTTTTATTTATTTAGTAGATGTTTTTAATCATTAATTCAAAATATTGTTTCCTCCATGTAATAAATTATTATTATTGCTATTTATAAATGAAAGTAAACATAAACGCTATAGTTATATAACTATCTTAAAAAAAGATTTTGTGAGACCATTTGCAAATTACCCTATTGTTATTAAGAATTATGTATATACTTTAGATTCAAAGTGTAAAACACGTTGTCGTCTATCTAGACACCAATATAAAAATTATTTAGCCTGTTTTAACGTCATAATGCTCGGCACAAGCCTGCCTTCAAATGGGCGATCCCCAATCAATTAATAAACGCACATAATATATTAGATGGCAGATTTCATATTTTCAGATGCTAATTAGGTTTTGTGGTAATTAAATGAGAACAAAATGGCATATGAATACATATCTACAAGAAGGCGTGACTTGCCTTTTTTATCTAGCATGTTATCATGGCCTTAATACCTACTATATATAATAATTTTTAAACATAAGGAAAAATGTAATAATGAATTTATTTTTTTAAATATAAGATATCCTTTGTTTTGCAGGTGGTGGAGTGTTAGCACATACAATTTTAGGTGTGGAGTATAACTCGGTGACAAATGACACTAGATATCTCATACTAGACCCGCACTACACTGGGCCCGAAGATATAAACACAATTATCTCTAAAGGCTGGTGCGGATGGAAGAATTCTGACTTTTGGAAAAAAACAGCGCATTACAATTTGTGCCTGCCACAGACTAAACCTGCTATTTAAATGATCAATACTAAATACATAAGTGAGAAAAATAATATGACAAAAAATTTCAGCCATCAACCCTTGGATAATATTTTTATAATTTTTAAAACTTTATTACAGTCACATGTAAAGATAAAAGATATAAAGCGTTACAGTTCTCGAGGCGTAAACTCAGCTTTGCATTTGTGTGAGTGACAGCCAAAAACCAATAACGACACTTCAAAGCTGGTCTTTATAAAAGGGTTTAAAAGTTTAAACACGATCCGCAACAAGCGGTACCTCTCCGTACACTGCAAGAGCATGAATGCTCGCTGAGCTTAAGCCTAATATAGAGGACTATTAAGCATTTTACGATAATGTTACATTTTAACAAAATAAAATGATGTGATTTTTTATGATTTAAACATGCTTATTATAATGATATCACGATTTGTGAAGATTTATTTTTATTGTAATTCAAAACTAGAATAATTAAATTTAATACATCATGTCACTTAATCAATTTTACTGTTATACTCACTACTTCAAACAATATAATTATTGACATAGTCATTTTGGGGAATGGAAAAAACAATTTTATGAATAAAACTACTTTAGCTGTTTACTTTAATATTTTCAATATCTTCACCAGATAAAGAACACTGTTAGTATCTGGACATGAGTATTATTTTGTGAATGACTGTAACATATTATGTTAATGTTACAAAAATAGTTTTATTCATAAAAATTTGAATATATTATTTTCGTTTCATTAAAGAAATTCAGTATTTAAGATATTTTTTCCTTCATTTTTATGTTTATCTACATTTGCTCTATTAATAAATAATAATAATAAAAACCTGTCATTTAGTATAAATTCTAAATTCCACTCGCATTTAACTTTCAAATTGTAATAAATACATCGACTTAGTAACTTGTCTGCTCAACTGAAAGAAACCATATTACTGTGATAGTGTTACCAGTTACTAAGTGGTTTTAGTCGCACGCTAGACGTTTTTGTACATGTGCCATAGATATGGCCACAGTATTTAAGAATTTTTTACAAGTCATGCAATCCTTATTAATCAATTTTTTTTTATTTTCCAATTCTCTTTTGGTGTTTGCCTTTTATAAAATTATGTCTAATGTCAAATTATGTGCTATGTGTAGGGGAGACGAAACCGTTTTTTTAAAATGCTTACTTGCATTTACATGTGAAAGACTGGTTAGGTTGTGTAGGAAAGCTATTTTAAATGTTTTTTGTTGCTAATGTATAAAAATTAATGCATTGTATACATGTTTTATTTATAATATGCTATTTTAGCAGCACCACATAACTAAGCCATTTTATTTAACCCCTATACTAATAATAATCACTGAGGTTTTCTTATGGACCAGTTTTCGTTCAATGCCTAATAATATTGACGTAGCCAAATGTAATGTGGATTAAGGAAGTATATTTTATTACAATTAAATTATCATTGTAAGTCTATTTTTTATTTTCCATCCCAACTCCTACAATTTTTTTTAAATTAGTCAAAATAATCGAGATTTTTTTTATAAATAATGTTTAATCACTTTGCAATAAGGGGGCAACGAAGTCAGTAAATGAAAAAAAAATTAATTTTATAGGTTTATTTACAGTAGTAGTATTATAGATTAGGTACAGTTATTTTATACTTATCTCGGTAAAGCCTATATACATTAAATCACAGAGATTAAAAGATTTTTATACCAAGTGGCGACGCAATCATCACTACTAAATACTAATACCATGCGATACCCTTAGATTTATCCTTGTGATATCCATTATTTATGGATGTCCGATAGGCAATATTACATTATTAAAAGCAGTAACAAATATTTTCACTATTTACTAGTAATATAAAACAAAGTTCCCACGCGTCTATCTGTGCGCGATAAACTCAGAAACTCAACTGATTTCAAGTGGTTTTCCAGTACAGTTCAGTTCAGTTCCAATACAGTTATTCGTGAAAGTTAGGTGTTTTTTTTATTTGTCAATAATTATTTTGTGTTAATTCGCTGAAATATGAATATTGTTATAAGATGTTCAAAAAATCATTCGATATGTGGCGTGAGCTACGTTATTAATTAAAAAAGTTGTATGAAAACTATGTATTATATAGTTAATTATCTTAAAAATATCTTATTCACCTGTAGCAACGCTATGTTCTCGTATCTTGGGACGCACCCAAGCAATGCGAGGGTAAGTACTAATTATAACGTCAACACGTGTAATTAGTAAAGTCAGCCTACGTAAATTATGAAATTTTAAACGGGAAATTTACTTAATATTATTACCTAAAATCCATACAACACTGCAACACGTATTGAGACTAGGATATTTAATATCACAATTTTTTGAACTCATTATTTAGAGTGATAAGTGCGTCCCCACATTGTATGTAAGTTATTAAGCTTGAATATTTAAATTTTCATTATATATACCTACTAAGTCGTGACATAAATACTGACGCTATACAAATATTTTAATACACTTAACAATTTGGTAAATACATAGTTTGTAATCTTTATTGTCAAAATTTCAATTAAAACACAAACAGCGACAGTTATATAGATGACTATTATTATGAACAAATAATAAATAAAATTATAAGGAAATAACAGTCATGTCTATGCCTTGGCGAACTTCCAACATTTTCATTTTTAGAAATTAAAAATCGCAAACGTCAAATGGTGACTAATTTTGTTACTCTAATATGTATTTTTGGCATTTTAAATGAACCAACTTTTTTTTCACTAAGGACAAATCTATTAATAAAAATATTATTGTGCTATCCCGCTTCGCTAGTTCAAGAAGTTGTATATTTAATTCTTTATCAGTGATGGGCGAAAATATTAGTAGCTCTAGCTTAAAAAATTGCTCACTTGGTCTAATTTTTTATATGCAAAAATGTCTGTTGGATATTGACACAATAATTAAGCCTATTTCATGTTACAATTAAAAAAGTATTATTTATTAATCTAAATTTATCCTTTTCCATTATTATTCAGTAACCTAATATTTTATTTTTTTTTGTTTTGCAACTTTTAATGGATTATACGTGTAATAAATTATTTTTATAAGTTAATGAATAAAAAATGGCTTCTCTAATGGTCTGAGATCCCAAATAAGAGCGACATTCATTCATCTGCTTAGAAAATAATATTTTATCAAATTAAATTTTTACTGAAAATATATGAATAGGGTTGCCATAAAAATATGGTCATTGATAAATAAAATATTTCTTATTTATTTTTACAATATAAATAAAAACTAATGTGCTTTTGAGAAGCGCTTTGGAGCCAACATTTCGTTCATTCGCCAACGTTCGTTTGTAAACACGTGTTTTGTGGAAAAATTAAAAACTGCAATAAGTGTAAATAAGTGTTTTTATGCAGATCAAGCGATTCTGTGATTGATTTTAATAAAAAAGTTTTTGTTAAAATGTAGCTGTTACATAATCTGTTATATTGTTTGATTTTCATTGGATTTTCATTCATTTGGCAAGTCAGTCAGTGAAATTTTAAAAATAAATTATTTTTAATAATTTTTATTTATTATAACCATGACCATATTTTTATGGCAACCCTATTGTTATATGTTCGGAAACATATTTTATTTGATAAAATATAATTTTCGTCCGGTAAGCAGATGAGTGTAGGTCATTCCTACTTCGGATCCTCTACTATAAATAATATACTTAGTATTCATGGTCAGCTTAACAAATAAAAGTGCAATCAAAATTACCGATTACACCTATTACTTTTGAATTATATTCTTTTTACAAAATCTCTAAATCACAGTGGCGAATTTGAGGAAACTTTTTCTGAAAAAAAAATGCAAAAAAATTAGCTTTGTATTACGGTATGTATGTAATGTAAAAACAAACTATAGGAATGGCAGAGATCCCTGTTTTAACTGCAACAACATTAAAAGTAAACAACTTACCCTTAACTTCAGTTCTATCCTATCAATCTCTCCTCCCAGCATATCGACAATGTTTTCTCCATGTTTGAGTAGGAATGATTCAACATCATCAATTGTGTCTATCTTCTTCATATCCTACAACATACCAAAGACATTGTACATTATTAATTAATTTTGAAATGTATAAAAAAATATATCTTTAATTTAATTTTAATTCTAATATAAACCTCAAGTAATATGTTTAGATCATGCTTTTCTAAGTAAGATCTCGTAAGTGCACGACCATCAAAGTCCACCTCAGCCTGAAAAAAAAATGATATTTAGTGTAAATAAAATAAAAAAATATATAAATATAAAACGATTTGACGATACGTTTGGCTTAGTTTGTGCAAGAGGTCGCGGGTATGCGTCTCGCTGGGGGCATTATTTGTTGAGCACGATTGTTGGCATATTATTATGTATTTAAAGTAATTAATCAAGCCTCAAGTAGTTTCACGGAACTAGATGGAACTGCGTAATAATGTGTCAACATATTAATTTTATATTATAATAAAAAAATAAAAATATATAATGAAAAACAAACAATCACCTTATATCTTATAAGATTATTTCCTATATCTATACCCTTAACGTCGTGAATGGCTCGAATCATAAAGTCCCGTTCTAACACACTGTTTATTTCATCCAACTGCTCTTGACGAATCGATCTAAAAGAAAAGTTAGCTACAATAGGTTTTATATTTTTCAAATACATTGCTTGAATGAGTTTTGACTTAGTGATTTCAGTAATTTGTCGCCGATTTTTTATTTAAATATAAAATCCTTTTTAATGAAACAATTGGTTTAATGATTGTTTCGTACGACTTATCTTCCGTATTTGACTGGTTTGATATTCATTTGTTTAATTTACACATAAGTTCAAAAAAAATATTAGTTGATCTTGGTTAGTAATGAATATTAAAGACCGTCAAATTCCCAATTTAGGGCTTAAAACTCAATAAACACGTTAGGCTTGACCCGGGACTCGAACCGTCGACTCCCAGATATAGAATGTGCTATAAATCAATTAAGCAAACAAACAGTTTACCTGCCGATCAAGGCGCCAACATTACTGAGTATAATGAAGGACGCCACGCCGCCGAGCAGCGTGCCCACCAGGATGCAGCCCACGGCGTCGGGCAGCGGGCTGCCGGTGTACTGCGAGATGGCCATGCACGTGCCCGCCACCACCACGCCCGCCACCGCCGCCGTGTCCTCGAACAGCACCACGTTCACCGACGGGTCGGAGCTCCTCATCACTGTTGGTATAGCTTATTTTTATAAGGTACTACTAAAACACTTAAAAAAGTGTTAGTGGTTTTAAAGGTTAGTGTAGATTTCTCAAAAATGAGACATTTTCCCACAGTAAAAAATACATATGACAAAATCATTAGATATAGATTTGAACTCTGTACCGATACCGACTATATCAATAAGATTTTTCATATATTATTATATATTAACGTTTTGCTGAAAGTCATTAAATGGTTTTCTTTTTCTATTATAATTACATATTTAGATTATAATAACATATTCAGAAACTTCTAACTTAAATACGTTCGCATACAAGGGGAGGGAGGGGAGGGGTCTGGCTGAGTGTGACAAGATGTCACAAGGGGGGACGGGGCGTATACGGCAACGTGACGTTCGCCCAAGAGGCTCGGAAACGTTATTTAAAATACCGTTTTTAAAATGCAATACCGATTGTAGATATTTCGGCCAATTTAGAAAATCCTTGGACTTCTGAATTCGTTATGAAAGATATTTATTAATTTATTTAAATTTTATTATAATAAATAAATAAATATTTTTAATTTTCAGAATATCATTTAGAATTTATCATACTCAGCAGGGGGGGGGGTCTTAGTTTTTGTGACGAAATATTTCTAGGGGGGGGTCACAGAAAGTGTGACACAGCGTGACAATAGGGGGGAGGGGGTCAAAAAAAGCTGATTTTAGTGTGACGTATTTTATGAACGGCCCCTATACAATACTTACCATATTCATACAATGTCATATTAGCTTCTTTAGCACCTTTCCTAATTGCACTAAGGGCTACCATTAATGTAGCTCCCTCTGAAACAACTGCCCCACCAAGTACAAAATAAGCCTGCAAATTAAGAAAAAATATCTAAATGCAACAGCTATTTCCTCAGCTCATTTTAAACCAAATCATTTTGGATTTTGACAAGTTCTTGATATGAAAGTATAAAAGGAATAATAATAGATAATATAATTCAAAATTGACACTATCCCATATTGAAATATTTATTATTTTTATAATTTTTAAAAGATAACTTACCCAATAAAAATCATGAAGAGGTTGAGGGTCTATAATACCAGTTACCCCATGGTAAAAAGAAAGTCCGCAACCTACACAGAAGATCCCCACACCTGATATAAGCGATGAGACATATCTCATATTAGTGTAACCATATGGATGATCGGGATCTGCAATCTATTAAAAATATACTTTAATCACAGTATTTATGGTAAATAGACTGGTATGTATAGTTTCATTAGTCAAAAGTAGTTACAAGTCAGCATAATATAGCTATTTATTATATCATTTTATTTGTAGCTGTGTTACAATTTAGAAAATAGGATTTAGTTTTAAAAACTAGTGTAAAACAATATTTACAAAAAATTTGGAAATACCTAAAGCAACGCTTGATGATAGATAATAATAGGCAACAATGAAATCTTATGTATACATTTTAATACTTACCTGTACAGATTTATGTATGCCATAAGCTAAAATAAGTTGATTAACAGTATCTGCAAGAGAATGTATACATTCAGAGAATAGGCTATGCGAGCCAGTATATAACCAAGCACATAGTTTAAAGAGAAAATTACATCCATTGCTGAAAAAAAAAACATTATTTACAATATGCAAATAAGATAAAACCATCAGGATAATTTGTATCTGAACTCGTACATTGCAACAGCAGTAAGGACAACTCTTCCAGAGACTGTTTTTAAACCCATCTCCTCAACTCCTTGTTTTAACCTTTTATGGCCCATTTCTCTTCTATAGTTTCTTAATCTCCTTTTGACAGTAAAGACATCTGTAAATTTAATAATATATTGATGACTATTTAATTAAAGGAATAATATATTATTCATAAATACACAAATTAGCCTTGTTAAATTATAATACTAAAAAAAGAATAACCTTGCTCATATCTTCTTCTGTCTAATTCTCTTCTAAGAAGTTCTTTATCGAGAGTCTCTTTTGAACCCCATACCTATAAATATATTACATTTATTTATGAATATAGTTTCTAATTTTTAATATAAGGCATGTTATTTGATTTTTTTTTTGCATTATTGCACATTGTGCAAGGAGTTACAATAAGGTCAAAATTAGATTACTCTAAAAATACAATAATAATGAACAACAGGCATTAAAATGGAAAAGCAAAACTTAGAGAAAAACAAACTTACAGATAATATTGGACTTATAAACATTTATACATGTAAACTTTACCTCAATGGCTTTAGCTTCTACATCTTTTCTATAATAGACAGTTATAGGTGGCTCTGACTCATATGGAGATCTCCTGAGTACTTTAGGTAGCATTTCCAAGTCAGATTGCTTTAATAAATACTCAGTCATGGCTCTCATGGGGGTTATAAAGTTTCTTTCAGTATATGATGCAGAAAAATCAATTAATAATCTTTTCTTTTCTAAAAATAACAATAAAAAGTCAATTATGATTATGCTGACATGGATAATAATAGGGAATATATATTTTAAACATACTTGGTGGCGCTACAGCAGCTTGTTTTGCAGCTTCTTCAGTTTCTTGAGACTTTGCCTTCTCAATTGTTACTTTAGTAACTACCTTATCTGCATCAGTCTCTGTTTTAACAATTATATTACCTAAAGATTTTTCCTTGACAGTTCTATGCGAGTCTTTCCCTTCTGGAGTTAATTTGTCAGTTATATCCTTAGCATCTTTTATTTCACTTTTATCATAAAAATAAGCAGATGTGTAAATCCGTCTATAAATTTTCTTATTTTGTAAAGAGAAAATACTTTTTCTTTGTAAAGTCCGATAAGCGCCGATACATATTGATGAATTGTAGTATTTACACTGAGTATATTGTCTACCAAATTTTCTACAAAAATTGGAAGCCAAGGAAGTTAACATGATCATTTTAATATAAATATCTCAAACGAATGAACTACTTGGAAAAATAAGAAAAATCCTAGTGTGTTGTACAATACATTATATGGAAAAATACGTAATATATAAGGAATTTGTTTACTTTATAATTAATATATTAACTTATAGAATTGGTAAATAAATAATAACTATTTCGCTGAAAAATCTTTGAAAAATGGCTTTCCGATGCCTGTTGTCACTTGTCAGTTTGAAAAGTGCTGTCAATTGTCATTCAAACACCAATCACCAATTGTCAATTTGACATTGACTGAATGTCACCAACCAATGTCAACCAATGATATTCTAATATGGCGGAATCAATCGTGCCTCAGCTGCACAATTTTAGCACCCCATCGAAGGATTTTTGAAATTAAAATGACCTGAATCGATAGGTCTACGTTCGGTCTGTATAGGTCCACTATCGTTTTTGTTAGGTAACCTGTAGTTTTTTAATAAATATTTTTTTTAATTTTGCAAAAAAAATTGCAACTTAGCACACCTCATTTAAACGGAAACTGATTAATCTTTATATTTCTAAATAGGCATGGGTATGTTCCGATATGCACTGCGACCACTGTACAGTGTGACGTCAATTCAGTATACTGTGAAGCCGTTCCTTTATAGCCAGTTATACTGGTTACGATTTAAAACGGAACGCAATCCCGTATACTGTCAGCCGCATTTTTTGACGCAGCATTCAAATGAGTGTATTCAAGTTTTCTAGTACATTAATAATGTATACAATGGCAAACTTACCTGTCTTTGCACGATCAAAAATTTCCTGCGTAACTTTCAGCTCGTATTGAACATTTTCAACACAGTCTAATAAGGTTAATTTTTGCAATTCTTCCATTGTTTTATTGTTTTATTTATTAATCCGAACTAATTACAGAACTTTCAAATTTTCTGATTAAACTGTAGCTTTGTTTATAAGATGTTAGGCACTCGAGTGGTTTTGACTGATCAGGTGATCAAGGTACTGCGAGTACCTTACCTCGAAAACGCCAGTGCTCACAGTAGAATATGGCGGCGATTTATGACGTCATATATTTCCCTAGGGTACTGCGGCAGTATACTGGCAGTCCATAACGGAACGAATTTTTCTACAGTGATAGCACTGTGCAGTGCTCGCAGTGCATATCGGAACACAGCCATGATGACAGTAACTAAAAACCACTAAAATAATGTGTTCATCTAATGAGATAAGATTAATAGGTTTTGAAAAGCGTATTTATTTTCATATTTAGGGCGAGATTGATATTTTATTTATTAAAATAAAACGACAAAATACAGCAGTCCGCCATGATAAGTTGAACACCAATCAGAGTGAATTACGTCACGGCCGTACAAACGTCACTTTTTTTTGTATTTAAAAGTACTAACTAGGACGTTTAAAATCTGCATTCTGCGTTTGTATTTTGTGAAGTATTTCATTATTTCTATCAATTAGTTGCTTAGTTTGTGTTTTCATAACATGGAACAAGGATTTACCAAGGCAAATAGCTCTAATTTGCCTAGAGTTGATTTGTTGATGTTGGGGGAGTTTTTGGCATCAAATAAAGACTTTTGTTCAGGTGAGTTTAGAAATGTCAAGACTACAATGTAAGTTGTACATTATTATATCTTTATAAACAATAATTTAAAAATTCAAACCCGTAAAATTTTAATAATTTTTTCTGTATTAATAAAAAGCACTACGTAATAGATTAAAGATTGTTTCTAAAACATTGTTTTTATTGACTAACATATCGATTTCTTTGTTATAGATCCTCGTATTAACGCACTGAGGGACCGCACAGCACTTGTACACTTTTGAATTCATATTTAAACCCAAATTATCTGATTTGTTGCTTTGGCTCCCTAGTGTTTACAGTCAGATTATACGGTCGTGACGTCACAAGCAGACGCCATGACACCGTCGATCGTTTTGAAGCAAATTTTAAAACTTAAAATTTAAATAGCATTTTTTTCGTAATAAAACTTTGTTTTCTGCTGAAATAATGTATTTTTTGGAAATAGTAGATACTTTAAACCATTATAGGCCAGTTTTTCAAAATCAGTCATCATGCCTATTCTTTATCGTTAGGTCAGTATTGGTCATTTTGATTTCAAAAATCCTTCGATGGGGTGCTAAAATTGTGCAGCTTCGTGCCGTATATTATCTATACTCTTTGTTCGTGCCTCACTGGCACAACTGAAAGCCACTAGTCAAGTCAAGTCAAGATATTCTAATAAACCATGGTCCATGTAATAAACAGATATGTTATACGCTCACTAAACAACCGAAAAAAGTGTTCCGCGCAGCACACACACACTTTTCATTCAAGGTACATTTCACTACATGTCAAAATGATAGAAAGGGGATATTCGATAAAATCAATAAGAAAAAAAGAGACAGCTAGTGTTGTCAATTGCGCGTCAATGTAAACAAACATTATTCTAGGGACAAAAATTTATATGTGTAGTATATTAACCAAAGATGAAATAACTATCTGGTATCCGCAACACAATAATGTCTCAACATATTCATTTATTTATTTATTTATAGTGACTGGAGCTCTCTGCCAAGATGGGGGGCATACAGGTCTTTGCTGGCTTAGTGCATTTTGCGTGGGCGTATCTCTCAGTGGTTCTACCACGTGTAGAGTGGCCTAGGACAGGTGGTAATTCCTACGAACGTGAGCAACACCATCCCCCAAACAATTTGAATAATCTATAAACACATTTTGAAACTGCAAAAAAAGATCACTGTTATTAAAATTGCTATATTTTTTTTTAATTTATTTATAATAGCAACTACTAGCAAATGGTTTATATTTTATAACTATATTCTTTGGTTAGACGCTATTCTTATTCATCGTCATCTTAAATCTATGGTTGCGAGTTTTGACAGTTGATGACAGAAAGCGCGCGATGTGATCATATTCATTTTTGTACCTAATTTTCGTAATCACGCCGAGTCAGCCATTACTCATTAGCAAGAGCAAGCAAACGCTAAAGTTTACACAGAGTGAGAGTTTACCAACAACAAGTATTCAAACGAAAACAATAACATTAAAAACTTCATAATGCCGGCTAGCAGTATCAATCTGTACCATATGCAAGACGCCAAAAATAATTTCCAAGCTCTTCGGCCTGCTCCTGTCTGTAATGATTCTAATATGTTTGTGGGTCAATGCCAAAATATACATGTATCAACAAATTGCTATTATGGCTTTCACGATCCAAAAAACTTGGGCAACATTTCGATTTCCGAAGACGCCGATTGCGAAATGATAGAGGTGTCACATGGCGAAGATACTAAAGTCACATCCACACCTCAATGTAATGCGAGAAAAAGAAGTGCAGAAGATTGTTCATATCCGAAAAATAAGCGTCTACGTGAAGGTAAGATTTTTAATTATTTACTGTCCAAAAGCTTATTGAAGTTAAATACAAAGGAAATCGACCAAAATAATAGAGTTTATTTTCATAACATAATTGATTTCAATGAGATTTTGAACTTTTTATTTACCAGTTAAAAAAATATGCAATTTTTATTTATGAAATTTTACTTATAAATCAGTGAAGTTTGACACAATGCAGCAGGATGAAAAACCAAATTTTCTTTCATTTGCTAGAAGTTGCTATTTTATAGCAAAAAAAGGGTTGGCTTTAGAAGTCGGCCACACGATTTTGGTGTTTTGGGGGGGTGGGGGGGTAAGGGGGGTGTGTTAGCTACCCGATGGTACCACTCCCGCGGCGCGGAGATCCTTATTTTTTTTTTATGAATTTTTTAATTTCGTGTTTTTGTATGCGTATAACGGAACGTTTTTCCAAGTAAAAATGGTTTGGTAAGTAAAATGGAACGTAATTATAAGTGAAAAACATTATAAATTTGAAAATAAATAACACACAAAATAAATTTCTACTCAATACAAATAAAATTCAAATTAGAATTAGTTAGTCGAGTACCATAAGCATTACTAGGCCAGATTGGTTAGGTTAGGTTAGAACATGACCACAAACATAACTGACTTTCATCTAAACACTAGGTCAGATTGGTTAGGTTAGGTTAGAACATGACCACAAACATAACCGACTTTCAGCTAAACACTAGGTCAGATTGGTTAGGTTAGGTTAGAACATGACCACAAACATACCCGACTTTCAGCTAAACACTAGTCAGATTGGTTAGGTTAGGTTAGAACATGACCACAAACATAACCGACTTTCATCTAAACACTAGGTCAGATTGGTTAGGTTAGGTTAGAACATGACCACAAAAATAACCGACTTTCAGGCTTCAGCTAAACACTAGGTCAGATTGGTTAGGTTAGGTTAGAACATGACCACAAAAATAACCGACTTTAATATTTTTAATTCTAATTTGAATTTTATTTGTATTGAGTAGAAATTTATTTTGTGTGTTATTTATATTATTTTCAAATTTATAATGTTTTTCACTTATAATTACGTTCCATTTTACTTACCAAACCATTTTTACTTGGAAAAACGTTCCGTTATACGCATACAAAAACACGAAATTAAAAAATTCATAAAAAAAAAATAAGGATCTCCGCGCCGCGGGAGTGGTACCATCGGGTAGCTAACAACCCCCCCTTACCCCCCCACCCCCCCAAAACACCAAAATCGTGTGGCCGACTTCTAAAGCAACCCCCAAAAAAATATATAGCAATTTTAAAAGAGTGATCTTTTGTTGCAGTTTCAAATCATGTTATTTTTATTTTATATCCACTTGGTACCTGTTGCATTGCATCATAAGTGTGTTAATTATGCATAATTATAAATACCTACTGTTAAATGGAATTTGTACAAAATGTAAATAATTAAGTAAATTAATTAATTGAAGGTGTATTGACTACAGCTATATCCTGCATAGTTATTATCAGTTTCAAAAGTAAAGAAAAATAGATATTAGGTTTTATCAGTTTTTCTTTTTTCTGGTTTAATCTTGCATCAGCAGATGAGATGTTTAGACAGTATTTTTTTATCAGTAAAAATTCAATATACTAGAAATGCTTTTATTGAATTGGTAATAGTGCTTAAGCTTACATAGTCTATTTTATTATTGTATTAGAAATACTTAATTATTGAAGATTAAATGGATGAGGGTGATAATATGTCGCAACATTCTAATTTTGAGAAAATTGAGTTCAGATTGTATTGTAATGTATTGACTGCATAATATAATATGGACATTTATGCATAAAATGGCATAAATATGAAAATACAATATTTCACCTTTATCTGTTCACATCTTCAATAATTGTCATAGATGTAGTGTAATATATATCTTTAGAATTTAGAAATGTAACAATACCACTCTGTATCAAAAGTAAAACTATAATTGTTTGTTGTTTAAAAATAAACATATTATAAAGGTTGAAGCTATTTGTACACAAGCAGGACTTGGGGTCTCTAGCATGAGTCATAAACTGTATAATAAGAGCACCCACAAACAGCGAACTTTTGATCGGCCGATTGTTTGGATCCTACGCTATAAGCTTGACACTCCAGTGTCAAAACTCGAAAAAACTGAAAGTCTGGCCGACTGAACAGACCGTAGTGTGCACACGTAGAAGCTCGCTGTATTGATTAAACAGTCGGCCGATAGTTGGCAGACTGTTTAGTCTGAAGTATTACTATAAAAATTAAGTACATATAATATTACTAGTATATTATATGTACTTACTTTTTCTCTTATAGTTTTTGTGTTTTTACCAAGATGGATGGCAGTTTTCTATTATAAGGTGATTGTGATGATTATTAAGTATTCTGCACTTGCTTAGATTTTCTACTAGTAGGTGTTATGTGTGCAGTACTGTTTTTCGGATTTCTTCAACTATAGCAGAATACTTCTATATTATGTTTTTAAAATTATTCACATGAAAGTCATGGTTGTGTACAAAAAGCTTTAACTTGATTTACATATGAATAGTAAATAATTAATAAAACATATTTATAAATGAAACTACCTTTTCGGATTTTGTCGCGGATTTATTTAGATTTTTAGTTCCCGACGTTTCGAATGCTTTACAGCAATCATGGTCACGGGAGAGACTCCCGAGTCTCGCAAGAGACAAAATCCGAAAAGGTAGTTTCATTTATAATGTCGAATATTCGCGTAAATCTAAGAAAGTATTATGTGAACCAAAACATATTTACATAATTTGTAAGTCAACAAAGGCTAAGGCAATCTTTTTATTATGAGCAACATTTATTTCACAAAGTTTGATGACATGAGTTATGATGAGATATATGCATGATATGCATAACTCAATTTTGTAAAAGAAAATGAATATTATATAATTAAGTGGATATAAAAATAAAAGAACAATGGTTATTGATATTGTTTATTATTTAATACAAAATAAAACATACATAAAATTGAAAGCCTTGTTATAATATATTGTATCATGTATCAAATAAAAACAAAAACCAGCAGCAGATCAATATCTCTAATAGTATAATTTGAAACAGCAACAAATTGATGACTGGGATTCCTGCTGAGACAAGTAAGGGCATAGTGTGACAAAATTCGATTTATTTCAGAGGGTATGGTGCCAACGCCTTCAAACTACAATCCATGCTTACTGCGTCCTACCCACAACAATCCAGATATATCTCGTTGTCTCATGGTTCACATGATTTAGCTTATTTATAAATGTCTGCATATCCAAATTTTAAATTAATTCAGAAATGTTAATTTTATCTGCAGAAGTACAAATAATGAAAAGCTTAGAACCTGAGACAACTGAGAAAAAGAAATTGGAAACTAGTTCAGAAGATTCACTGGAACATTTGTATTGGAATTTGCACGGAGGAAACTTTTACCATCTATTACAGTGTCTGTGACGAACTTTGTGTGATATATATGAAATATTGGGACTCTAAAAGAACTTCTATTACTAAATATTTTGTAAAGAAGTTATATATTGAGCATATATATAACTTCAACATTTTCCTAATAAAGATAAAATAGGAAATGGGATGCTTTTTATTTATAGAAAAGAAAAACTAAAAATTATTTATTTATTTATTCTAAATAAAAAATAAATATAACATAAATGAAGCTATGCAAATATAGACAATGGCAAAATAGTAATGAGAATACAATAATTTAAATCATGAAGTGAATGTTAAATTGAAGATGTCAATACTCTTGACCCCAACCTGAAAAAGAAAAAAATTTAATTATTATTTGTTTTGTTTTTCTGTTGCAGATGCAGAAGAAGATTTAATCTAATACTTTTTTACAGGCTCACTCAAACAATATATCAAATTATTTGATGTTTGAGTGTTTATTCCATATTAATTAAATATTAATTTTAACCTGTTTGATTTCCAGATGATTCCTCCATGTGCAGCCTTGTTGGCACACGGTCAAGCCCGAGCCACTCTGCTTCAGCCTTAAATAAAAATATTATCAAATATTATGTCCTAAGTTCAACTTGGAGGATAAAATTTACAGTGATATAATTAGCATCTAAGTTATATTAAATTTCAAATGAGATTTTATATATTTATATACACACCAATGTGACCCAAGTGTTTTGATCTGTGATATTTTATGTACCTGATTCTGTATTACACTTATGTTGAACAAAAAACTTGTTTTATTTTTAATATGCTCATCTTTGATATAAATACTTGTTTTTATTAAGTTATAAAAAAAATTCAACACTAGCGGCTCGCTCTCACTTCGGGTATAGTTATATATTAATTTTTTTTTCGGAAATCATTCTATCCATTGGTAAAAGCAGGATGTAAATCGGTGCAGTCGTTTTTGAGTTTATTACGAACAGACAGACACGGCGGAAGACTTTAGTTTTATAATATGTAATTAAACTTGATGACTGTTTTGATAAATAATAAATGCGATGAAGTTTAACATTAAAACATAAAAAAACGAAAAAATATTAAATTTAATGAAAATATTTGATTAGTTCAATTAAAGAAAATCTTTATTTAGAATACTACAATAATACACTTGAAGTAAAAAGAGTACATCAGGGATATAGAAGTTCAAAAGATATTACAAGACAGTATGATACATTAGAATAATAAATAGCTAACTATATAGGTAGTTAGTAAGCATGTAAAATAGGTATGAAAGTCAATTTTTGCGGTTAACACAGTAAATAAGCGGGAGACATCTACAGTATAGGTGTTGCATTACCTCAGTGAGCGTTACCTCGTCGGTGTCCACGACGTCCGGCAGCGCCTCTGCGCCCAGCTCGCCCTCGCCCACGTCCCCGGGGCACGTCTGGTCCGCCTCCGCTAGGTCTCCATTATGCATTTCCGAACAATTTACGAGATCAACTTTCCCCTCTTGGCACGAACGCGGGCTGTTATCGTTCATATGGTTGAGATCGTTCTCATCGATGTTCACGTGTACGTGGCCCGGCCACATGTCGTAAGGACACGCGTTGCAGTGCATCTCAGTTTCTCTGGTATTAAATAAGTTTAGGGATCCCGCGACATCCTGCAAAGCTTCTGATTCGGTGACTTCATTCTTCGAATGTGACGATTCATCGTCAGCATTTACCGAATAAAAAAATGGCAAGTTTTCGATTATGCTGTTAGTTACGTCGCTAACTCTCGATCCTTCATATCTGGAAAGCAATTCGACCAACGGTGAATATCTGCTATCAGTAGAACTGCCGAGTATGGTAGACGCCAGAGATTCCAGCAGTTCCGTTGTAAATGTTTCCTCACTTTTCATCAATAGGAATCGCGCAATCTTGTTATCGTTTTGTACGGTACTCGAGGAAACATTCTGGTTATTGCAATCGTTACAGTTGGCTTCTGTCGACGTTGTGACGGCCTCGTTGGCAGCCTCCGCATTTTCTGCGTCGTTATTTTGATTGTCAAGAAGAGCTTCACACTGAGACAGTACGTTTCGTATAGACTGCAAAACCTTCTGCCGAAGTGGATCAGAGCTGATCAATTGCAGCTCCCGGAACAGTTGAATCAAAAAATCCGGGTGAGATTCGTTCACGCCGATCAGCGTAGTCACTTCGGAGTAAATGTTCTCTCTAAGGAGATCGAATAGCTTGGTCGTCGCTTTTTCTTCGCGGCTGGTGGAGGCGAGATTAGGGTTTGGCGGCTCGGCGGAAGCGCCCGCGATGTTGATATTGCTAGTGGGTGAGAAGTCCAGCGCGTAGTTTCGCCGGGTGGAGTTCTTGGCTGGCAGCTTGGCAGAAGACTTTTTCTTGTCTGCAGGTGAGTTGAGGTTGTTGGAGTGGGACTGGACGATCTCCGGTATGGGTTCCGCGTAGTTGAGATTGCGGAAGGCGTTGGCGGGGGGGTCGGGGCGCGCCTCGTCGTGCTGGTTGACGTTGAGCACGTCGGGCGCGGAGGAGAATGAGAGCGAGCGCTCGTAGGCGCGGCGCGGCGCGGGCGGGTGCTCGCCCCCCGCGGGGTGCGGGGGGTGCGGGCGGGGCGACGCGGCCTCGGTGTTGCGCTTGGGGGTTAGCGAGGGCGAGGTGGAAGAAGACGTGTGGTGCAGGCTATTGTGCGAGCGCTCCACCAGGGGCGCTGCACTCGATTGCGTCTCTGCATTGCTCTTGCTGTTGGCCGACAGCAGGTTCTGTCGCGAGTAGCTGAAATATCATACATTATTAATATTTTGTATATGTATCTATTAAAGTAATTACATTGTTAGTAGAAAAAACCATAAATGTTTCTATACTGAGTGGTAGGTAGGGAATGACTGTAACGTAAATAAAAATGACGATAAAGCCAAGGTGACACCATCACACAGTTCTTACCCTTATAAAGATTAGAAGTGCAGATACCAAATGTTTGTATGTATATCTATATATATCTATATATAATATAATTACTAATTTAATTTAACTAATAAACAGGTACGTGTTCTAATATCTGAAATTAGATAGAAAATATATTTAATACATATTCTGCTATATAAAAGCTCAAATAAAATAAAAATAAGTAATGAATAATACCTTCTAAAATTATCCCAATAGTTATTGGCTCGATTGCCGGGCGGCACCTGGTTGTTCAGTGTATGCGACGCTGTGTCAGCTCGCCAACGCTCCTCGAGCTAAAATGTACGGTACAAAAATTAAAATTGTTGCAAATAAACCATCAACTTGGCATACATGATACAGGAAAGACTTCTTATAAGTTTCAATTGTGAAGCGATTATTTTTAGTATATTTATAACAAAGTCGTTAGTCGGTGCGTTTCTAGATACCCTATATTTGAAAATAATATACAGGAAGCGCCATCTTTTATTTATTTGCAGTCTTATAGGGTATTAAACTTCACACGAATCAGTCAGATATTATTAAATGAGAAGGATCAAATTATGAAAAATATCTTATTACCCGACTGCACCAGAAGGAGGGTTAGGATTTTCGAGAGTATGCATGTATGTATAATCTAAACGGCTCGATAGAATTTAGGTGTCGTTCCTTTCGTATTTACTGTGAGAGTGACACTGGTATATCAAAATAAAAAAAATGGCAGATTTCATACGCCAATTTATGTCTTAAAAAATCTTCCAAATTAATCGAATGGGTTTCAAAATATAGGTTTTTAAGAGATGATCAATGATATTTTAACTACAGATATGTTATACGCTCACTAAACAACCGAAAAAAGTGTTCCGCGCTGCAACATACACACTTTTCATTCAAGGTACATGTCAAAATGATAGAAAGGGGATAGTCGATAAAATCAATAAGAAAAAAAGAGACAGCTAGTGTTGTCAATTGCGCGTCAATGTAAACAAACATTAGTCTAGCGACCGATGACATATCAGAATATTAGGCAAATAATTGAAATATATTAATAAATCGAAGTATCCTGCGTTCTTACATGTGGTATGAGATCCCTTGTGTTTTATTAACTTTGGTATCGTAATTGGTGCATTTCCTAAATACACAGGATGGCATTTTTTTTAATTTTGTAGCAGCGTACCACTCTTCGCCATGCGATGACACAGACTAAAGGCAATACGTCCTAATTAGGATGTTTTCGAGTTTTCACGATTGCGCGCTCATAACATATCTATAGTTAAAATATCATTGGAGATGATCATAAAAATATATGTTTAAAAGTAATGTAGGATAAAAAAAATTACTAAATATTACTTCAAATGTCAATTTGGCAAAAACTGAAAAGTTGTATATAAAAAATATATATAATATTATAAAAATAAAAAACCAAATGCATAAAAGCTAACTAAAAAGACAAAAAAAAATTGACAAATGAATATAGTATGTGTATGTCTCCGACTGCATAATACTATATTCTTTTGTCAACTTGTTTACATCTTTTTAGTTGTCTGTTATGCAGTCGGCTTTTTTATTGTTTTATATCTATGACAGATGTCCAAACATCTTATTCACTGTTGCTGTTGCGTTGTTTTGGTTGTACAGCAAAATTTAATTGTATGCAATAAAATAAATAAGGCCTACATGGTTAAGTTGATCTTTGAGCTGGTGTATCTCCCGCTGCTGCATCACAAGCTGTTGCCAGCACCACGCGCCCCACAGCCCACAGCCGCATCCGCAGCCGCCTACGATACCTGTTTATGTTACACATTATATGAATATAGTGATATATCGACGAAGATCACTCATAAATTATAAAATCCACTAATAAATCCACTGACGCCACATATGGCTCAGTTCGTCTTGACCCCACTTGCTTTGCAAGCGTATTGGTAATTAAAGTTTTATTTGTGTAGTGTGTATCTGGTATTAGTAACTTTAATATTTGGAAAATATTAAATAAAAAGCATTAACTTCTTATTCCTTTATATTCCAAACTAACCATGGAGATTAAAGACCAGGAGAACCATCGCTTCATACTAAAGCATTACCCGCCTGTCTCTGAAAATGTGTAGAATTTACAACGCGCTGTCGTCGGTAAGTAGTATCTGTGAAGTTAGCTATTTATGAGTACTGTCACTATTGTGACAACGTGAAGTTAGGCATTGAGACAACATAGCGATCGCAGCGCCTCCTTGGTTTGACAATATTTCTGAGACACTACATTCTAGGGCCTTGGTTCTCCTGGTCTCTAATCTCCATGAAACTAACAATAATGACATCTATCAAAATACTAAAATATAAAATAGTGTTCGATATTCGAACACATATACTACAGTAACAAAAACCTCGTAGCTTACCACGGAACTAGGTGGCGCTATGTATAATAATGGACTGAACAGGATATCATTCAAACATAAATAAATAGCATATAAATATTTATTTACCGTACGGCATCATCATGTTGTAGGGAAGCGCGGGCGGGAACATCTGCGGCGTGCCCATGAGCCGCTCCATGGTCTGCGACTGCGCGTTCTGCGTGAACTGGTTCGTGCGCACGTCCTGCAAATACATACAAATGTTTTATATGGGCCACATGCTTTTTATTCTATTAAAGAGTAGATTTATTAATATATGAACACACATTTTTGTTTACAATAAGTAGAAAAAATACTAAATATCTTTGACGGTTTTTAATTTTTGGTTATTTTGCGATGACGTATAATCTTGCCTATTTTTTTAAATTTATGGATCAGTTAACGTTTTTTTTTTCTATATTATTAAATAAGCAAATATCTGTTCAAATGCTTGCCTGATTAAAAATTTGAACTATTGTATACTGACAAAAGTACTATGTAATTTTTACCTGATTTGACTTGCTTGTATTCCATGTTGGTGGCACATGAGAGTATGGCATATTCGCTGCATTGTCATCTGTAAGCAAATACACTCCAAAACTTCAGATTTCTACTTATCTTAATCTACAAGCATTGACGGATTAACTATAGTAGCAAGAGTAGCAATTGCTACGGGCCCCTGTGCATAAGGTGAACTCGCACATTTATACCCGGACGTGTGTCTGAGCGTAATTTTCTGAGTGAAACTTATTGAGACGTGGTAGTGGTTGAATTTCCTTTATGTTAAAAAACGTGAAACATTACACCGTTTCCTACTAACACAATCCAAGTCAGAATTGGTAACCGATTACTTCCAATTCTTGACGAAAATAAAACAGAATTTCATTCGGTGATCGCACAAGTTTTACGAAAAGTTGCTCGTATAAATGTGTAGAATTTAGAACGGATTCAAAGTGAAAAAAATCCTGGCTGCTGAAGCCTAGGGTCCAAATAACCTTAAACAAAACAGGTGGCCCTATCAGCTTATTCCGCAACAAATCGGTCGCCAGAGCCTCGTTCGTTATCTAGCCGGGGGTACCCGTGCAGGTGACGTTGACTTTGGAGGCCGACTAGTTGTTATGGTCGCCCCTTACCCCCCGTAAATAGTAATCTACTGAACTGTTTAACAACCACGAAATTGTAACTTGAGTTTATCACGAACAGACAGAACGACAGACAGACAGTCAGACGTGGCGGAGGACTTTGTCTTATAATATGTAGTGAAAGTTAAAACCCATTGCAGAGGAAGGGCCTTTGGAAATAATTTGCTACGGGCCCCGCGCTTGCTTAATCCGGCACTCTACAAGATCTGAATTTTGATTGAGAGTTACCTATGAATGTTTTATGTTGAATTCATTACAAAACATTGGGTTGGTAATTGGTATTAATGAAACATTAGAGAAAGAATGTGCACTTACTATTTTGCGTAGGTGGGATCATATTATTTACATTTGACGAATCTGAGCGAGAGTCGTGACGTACGTTCGTATTACTATTATTTGCAACTGACGCCTGAGAAAAGAAATAGTATATCATTAATAATTAAAATCCAAAATATCCCTAACCTTTGTAAAGACACAAATATAATATATTTTTAATCATAACACATTATACATGCATGTATTGAAGGGTAAATGAGCTTACATTGTTATCTTCAGACTGACGGTCCTGAGTCGGTCGTCGACGAAGACGATTTCTTTGATTAGACTTGTTTCTTGAACTAAAAATCAATAAAAAAATATTATATAACAGATTTTATAGTAAAATATACAACAGAATCGTTTTAGTTTTATATAACAGATTTTAAGTAAAAAATACAGCAGAATCGTATTAGTTTATGTTGAACATAAGATTTAAACTCGCTTCGCGTCTGGTGCTTCCTTAGGTATCTAACAATGAACTATCAAGATTATACTACAAGATTTTTTCAAGTGGTAGTGCCATGCTTGTTACCTTCGGGTAGCAGCCGAATGGGCCGGCACGCCCCGTATAGTACCACTCTCTCACAGAAGACCGGCGTGAAGTGGCAGCTATGCTGTCGCGTTTCGTCCGGTAAGTGAGAGTCCGGGAGGCCCACTCCCCATCCCTACTCCCGTCCTTCTCCCTCCTCCCTCGCTCCCTTTCCTGAAAGGCCGGCAACGCATCTACAAGCCCTGTGGTGTTGCAGATGTCCATGGGCGGAGGTGATCACTTACCATCAGGTGAGCCTCCTGCCCGTTTGCCCCCTTTGTCCCATAAAAAAAAAAAAAAATACCTACCTATGTCAAATCGTATGGCCGTTTGAACATGAAGGATAAAAAATATAAAACGCGCTAACTATGCACACATATATATGGACACTTATGTGTGCATAGTTAGCACGCGTATGAACTTAGACACCAGTGGCGGAGTGTGCAATTTAAGCAGAGGTAAGCCATTCCAAAAAAAGCCATACAACTTTTATAAAACAATGTCAATCAATCAAAACCTATTTAGGATTTAGCTTAACATTAGTCAAATTATAATGTTAAAGTAACATATTTAAAATAACTTAAATGTATTAAAATTGACTCCAAAAATAATAATGAAAAAAAAACACAAATGGAATCAGAGTATAATTAAAAATAGAAAAAAAAAACAATAATTTACGATTTTTTTTAATATCTAATTAATCAAATAGTTTTAATATAATCAAATATTTACTAGTATTTAAGTAATTCATACTGCGTGTCGACGCCAGATTTCCTATCGTCGACGTTATTGCCTTTATCATAAGGCGTTTATTATATTTATTATATCGAGCCATACACTCTACCAATGAAATAACTCGAATACAATTTCGTTACGCACTACGTCAAACACACATCATCTAACGGTCTTAACTAATCTTTCTTATGTTCTTCGCGAACACTACGTAACAATTATTGTAACTTAGAAAACAAATCGCAGAATCGCATACAATTCAACATCAATATATTATGCAAATAATAAACATGTGAAACATACTCACTCCTTTTTAAAACACAAAATTAAACGAATAAAAACTACGATTGAAACAAAAAAGAATCTCATAATGCAATTGTAAACTAATTAAAATTATACATTCGCCAAGTTAATTTGTAATATTTTCTTTAAATATTAATATTACTCGTTTCGCTTGTCTTTGGTCAATTACAGCGACGTTTTCTACTCTCTGACCAACCAACACAACATGCAAAATAAGAAAGCCAGAAGCGTCATTTTGAGCAAAAACAATTTGAGTAATGGTTTACGCATGCGTAAAATAAAAAAATGTATGAATACATATAACAATTGCGAATGTTCAAGCCAAAATTATGAATGAAACACAATTTGTATAAAAACGGTAAAAACGTAAAAAAACTGGTTGTATTTTATGCAACGTCTAATCGATGACGCATTTCTATGTAGAAACGCCTTGTATAAAATACATTTTTGTGGATTTTTGGTTTTTTGTACATTTTATATTATTTTCAATAATTGACTAAGATAATTTAATTACTAAATTATAAATATGTTAATTAAAAAAATGTTTACAATAGATTTGTTGGATTTTTAAAAGATAAGATATTGAGAATTATTTTGAACAGAACCTTCACCACTAATACACATAATGTACATTCTTATACAAATATAGCATTTATAATAACAGATCAATGAGAATGTCACCTGTCCCTGTCGCTATCGCTGGCGTAGTTGCTGCCAAGGTGCGAAGGCGCCGTGTTAGAGGCACGCCCCAGAGCACTGTCGCCGCCGCCCTGCAAACATCTTTAATATTAGTTATATCTTTCTAGATTATAGCCTATTTGGTACTCTGATGTATAAGCTATATTACTCGTTTAGTTTCACCAAAATACGTTCAGTAGTTTTGGCGTAAAAGAGGAATAATCCATACATCTTCACTTACTTTTATTTACTATTTACTACTTTTATGGAAGCTAGCTTTCTTTTATTAATTTGACATCCATCAATATAAATTGATACATTCATAAACACCATATATTATAAACAATTACTTAATTTTTTTTTAAATTTCATGATAAGACTAAAAATACCAGTCAAAAAGTGTTAAAATCAATTACATTTCCATAAATTTTCAAGTCTCACAATTTGGTCTGTCTGAATAAATCGATCTTGCAGTTTCAACGTTAACCATATAAATAAACTTTCATTTTAAGGCTTATTACATAACACACTAAGGCATTAAGGCTTTTTGCACCATCAGTGAATACTTAGAAGATGTAAATGTGTGGGATTAATGTCTTGTTGTGTTTCACGTAGGATTACAGTAAATTCCAGTAACCATACCCTGAAGTTATCATTATCTCGCGAATTCTGCGAATCTAACTGCACGTGCTCGGAGTGAGATTCCGGTTCCTCTTGTTCACTGTAATAAATAAAATTGACATCTTGGATGATGAATAATTCATTTACAAATCATCAATAAGGCATTTATTTATTTAAAACATTGATTATTAGTAAAATTAAACTTTTAAAAAATTGTGTTTAAATAACACTTGAAATAATATTTTAAAGTATAAGTAAAAAGTTTATTATCATGACTTCCCTTATAAATAATTTACCTGTTATAGGAGTGATTAGCTACGCCGGCGACACGAGGATCAGCATTCACAATTTGAGCTTCCGAAGTGTTGCCTATTGCCTAAAATATACAAGTTTATGAAAGGTATAATTCATTGAAACATCTATTAGTACCTAAATATTATTTATACAAAAATCTTGCGTATGCAAAATACAGTTAAAATAATATTTATAAGAAAACTATGATGCTGTTGTATAAAAGTATCAAGAATTAATAAGCACTTTTGTATTTTTGAAGTGAAACTTCCAACAAGGTTGCGTTAAACGTTTAACGCAACCTTGGGGTTTTAAGTCTCGGAAATCTAAAGCTTTAGATTAGTATTAAATATAAACGAGTAGCAGTACAAGTACCAGGCACTCAGAGACGGGGAAGAGTTAGCGCCACTCGCCCACCGCAAGTCAGTGATTTTTAATGTGTGACGTTATGTGTAGCAAAAGTATTACAATATACAGCCTGACTTATGACGGCTGTTATAACGGCTGACGGTTTGTCATGGGTGTTTTTATTTAAAGTTATATATGTGTAGTGTAATATTGTCCCAACATATTTATTTCTTAATTACCTCTTTATTGAGGAGTGCCTCCAGCTCACGCTGTTTTTCGGCGAGCAGCGAGCGCAGCTGCAGCTGGCGACGCTCAGCCGGCCCAGGCACCTCCTCGTTAACCTTCTTTTGCTTGCGCTCTGTGGCACAAGTATCTTTTTATCCAATGATATCATATACAAGATACGTTACGTTCACAACATAATTGTTACGCGACACACATATACACATTTAATAACACTGTACATCTAAACACACGCTATAAGTGCGACAGGAAATACGCAAAGCGTAAGAGTGAAAGAGACAGCTTTTCGACACGCGTGCTCGCAATAGGGAACGTGCACGAACTATAGGTGGCAGCACTAAATCGACAAAAGAGACACTATGCGGACAGTAAAGAAAACTTATCACACCCTGTCATCGTGCTTTCAATTATTTAAACAACATTATCCCGTAAATTATATTAACTTTGAATACGATAAAAGTTTTAAAATATAGCTTCCGGTCTATCAATAATGATCGTCAGCTTTACCAAAATACCAAAGGTCAAAAGCTCATCGAGGCCCGCCATGTATTGGAGGTTGAAGAGATAGTAAATTAAGAAAATAAGGCGGTGGTAACGGGCAAAATTGTCGCACAAATTAAAATATACCATGTTTACGACGTGAAAATAATTTTCTGAATTATTGCGTTTATCATTTTTTGCGTTTTTTACATAACCAAGGCATGAGAGTACTATTATGTGGAAAGTAATAAAATTTTACGCTATTTGATTTATTTTCGTTTTTAGTGGATGTATCGGTCATCCTACTACATCCAGAAATCCTACTAATATTATTAACACGAAAGTTTTTAAGTATGGATGGATGTTTGTTACTCTTTCACGTAAAAACTACTGAATGGATTTTAATGAAACTTTACAAATATATAGCTTATAGATCAGAATAACACATAGGCTACAATTTATAAAGATATTGTGTGAATTGTACAAAATCTAAAATATGAAATAAGTAAGACATTAAAAGTAGGGGGTACCTAGGGACGAACCCGAGCGAAGCGAGGGTTAATCGCTAGTGCAACAATACATTATGATTAGCTATAATAATAATTTTCACTCATAAAATTACTCGTTTACTTGTTATAAATGTCGATGACAACTATTAATATAGTACAAGATTCGTATTGGTGACGCCAGTCGGCAGCACCTTTGTTGTGCACGTTCCCTATGACAGGTGACAGCTCGGCTGGTCAGACAGACTGGTCACAAATAGCACCAATCCACGCCACGCGTTTGGTGCGTTTGTGGCGTATCTTGTATATAATATCACTGTTTTCATCAACTTCATGCTTCAAAAAATTAATATTTTTGGTGTAATTTAGTACCCAGATATACTTTAATTTGGAAAAAATCATAGGCTATTGTTAGACACCCAAAGACGCGCACACGTATGGAACGAGGGTGGAATGAATACATACAAATTTAGTGATTAATAAAAAAATACGATCCAACTATAGTTTATATTAAAAGTTGTGTGTTTATATTAAAAGATTGTGAGTTCTATAAGAAGTATGGTATTTCCAATTTTCCTATTTCGTAATCTATGGTCATTCAAACAATACAGTCGTTAAGCTTTTAAGAGCTCATATACCTTAGATTTACAATTTTAAGCATTTTTTTTTTCTTCATTGTAAACCCTTCTTTGTAAAATATTCTAAAGTTTCGGAATAAAAATCAATTAAAACCACGAAAAGAAAATAAAGCACGTGTTATTTACCTTTATTGGTCACCATATCTTTAATGCGTGCACGCTCCCCCATTATCTTCTCCGTCTCCATGCGCAGTTCCTGGGCTAACTCTTGAAGAGAATTTATGTTAGCCTCATGACCTAAATGTAAACAATACATTTAATAGAGTAGAGACACAATAATTCAATATTAAAATAATTTTAAAATTGCATGAAATGGGGATTGGTAAATGTTATTATTTTACATAGTTATTTGTTGAAATTAAAAAAAATAATATACTAGTTGTCTTCTTTGCAACCAAAATTGTTGTCATAAAACACGTCACATTATTTATTATAGTAGTATATTCATTTTTATCGATCTATTCCGTACAAGGAGTTAACACGGACGAACCCGAAGGTGAGCCTCTAGTACTAAATAAACTAGAATGTACATACATCACCCTCTAGTCCAAAAACTAGGACTTAGCAAAATTGTATAACTCCATTGCCTTACTAAGAAGCATTTAACCTTAGTATAGTAGAACAACCACTCACTCTGCTGGGTGTGTTGCTGGGCTAGGTGCTGGGCGTGGGGTTGCGCGTGGGTCTGGGCGTGGGGCGGCGCCTGCGCGCCGGGCTGCATGTGCTGCGGGTGCTCGTTGGTGAACTTGTGCCGCGGCGGCAGCGAGTTGCGCACGCGGCACACGCTGCCCTCCGACCAGCCGCCCTCCGACTTACTGCACACACGGACACACAATATTAGCACATAATATTGTCAACATATAAGCCAATCAGATATGGTACTCGTGCAAAGACAAACGCGGGGACGCACCTAATTGTCATACTAAAAAACCCAAACAAAAAGACTCAATAAATCTAAGCCTGACTTGCGATTCGAACTCAAGACCTTCGGAAGTGAAGCCGTACAGGCGCCACTACACCATTGAGGCAGTTAGATACAATGTGACAGGTTATTAGATGTAAGATAGGTGGACAATGGACATAGTGCAATATCACTTTCATGACATAACTTCTTTCCTCGCAATTTACGTGAATAAAAATATAGTTCTCATTCGGCTAATATGCTTGAGATTTGCAACACACTTATATTGAATATAATTTATAAAGCTAAAAAGAAACAAAATGTCGCTTTACTAAAAGTAAAGAGTGAATAAAATTTAAATTTAGCAAACCACAAATAAATTACATTTCTATTTCATCACTACTAATACTAAAAATACATAGCAGTTTTTCGTAATTCAATATTCATAAAAACAGAGTGACTATCAACTTACTTGTCATGTATGTTTGAATGACTTGAATGACTAGGCATGTGGAAGGTGTCCTCGTGTACCGCAGACAAGTTATCTGCTTCAAAAGTTTCTACCGACCGCATGAGATCTAAAAAATATAACAGAGTCTATATCACATGTGGATATGATATGCGTATACATAAAATTTTAAAAAATTACATATTGGGTCTGAGATGTTTTATGTACTTAGTCGTTATAAACAAAATAGTACTTATAGAGAGAGGGAGAGAGAAAATAATTTTGTAATGTACGATTTTGACGAGTTTTACTGGATAAAGCATCTATCAAAAAGAATATGATGCAAAAGTTATGTTAAAACTGTCTAATCTTTTTTATGTAATTTTAGTTGAATAAACATACGATAATGTAAATTCAACCTTAAACACAATTCTTAAAGTTGATTTTAGAAAGCTATGTCTACAATGTAAAAAAATTAAGAACAAAACATGCTATAAGATTATAGTCAACATTCATTAAAACAAATTCAATCTTACAACATGTCTTACCCAACAAATGGAAATATCGACAATTTAAATAGGAATGAGATATTATTATCCATACGTTTTATAAGCCTTTCCATAACAATGCTTTGAAACTCCTGCTGTTTATTACAACTTAATTTTAACTGTTTTTACAGTGATATTAATATTTACCGAAATTTTGAAACTCTATCCTATTTTAGCGTCCGACACTAGACGAGTGATTTTTGCAATTTATTAACAAGCACTGTAGCATGTTTATTGTCGGGGCGCTCGAATGGTAAACGATCAAGTAGGCGTATAAGAACTTACTTAATATATGGTTCAGTGAGGGCATTTTTGTTGCTGATTGTGTATCTAGTCCTTTTTAGTGATTAATGGAATAAAAGTTGTTTTATAAATTTTACTTTACATTACTCTTTACCTTTGGTTTTCTGTAAGGCAGTTTTTATAGCCTTTATTTCCATCAGCTTGAATGGATCCTCATTTTTGAGATTCACGCCTGGTTTATTACCTAAAATAAATACGACGAATTAAATACTTAATATTATTTCGATGAAATCTCAAAATGTTCAATCGATAAAGTGATACTCGTAGAATATTTTCAAACTATTTAGATGTGACAGGTTGATTTTATAAAATTAATATGAATATTTTTCTTTGCAAGTTTGATATGTAAAATGAAAGACTTACATTTACGTGATGGTTCCTCATCTGCACTGTCATCATTAGAACTAGAGTAAGTGTTGTGTGAGCTGCCGAGTCTAGTCGCCATTTGAAGTTTTTGGAACTCTGACACCTAAGTATATGACAAAAAATAGAACATTTAAAATACGTCAAATACATAGGTACTACAGTAATACCTAATATGTATACTACAGTAATACCTAATATGTATACTACTAAATTACTCTTGCTTTGCGCGGATCCGTCCATAGGAACATAAAAAAGGTAATCTTGAGCGTAACTTAAAAAATCTATATCTATACTTAATATTATAAAGAGGAAAGATTTGTATTTTTGTATGTAACGAATAAACTCATAAACTACTGGACCGATTTAAATGAAATTTGGTACACAGATAGTCTAGAGCCTGAGAAAGGACGTGGCTACTTTTAAAGGCAAAAAAAATGGCTATAAGGGGTTGAAATAGGGGATGAAAGTTTGTATGGAATTTTATAATTTTTAAAGATAGAAGCTTGTAACTTATTATTTAGCCTTTTGATTAGATATAAATAAGAAAGACATTCAAAGTTGAAGCTATGGTGAGTCACTAGTGTCATATAATTTATATTTAGCAGTAAATACACTCACTAAGTTCTCCATGTGTTGTTTCTTCATTTGCAGCTCCTGCAGCTTGATCCGCAACACGCGCTCGCGCTCAGTGAGCATGCCCTCGTCTTCCTCCACCTCGCTGTCTCGACCGCCGCCGACTGCATCCTGAGTGAACTGTTTGTGTATTTGATTTCAACACGATTTTTTAACTTATGACTCAATTTTGTATATTATCTTGGAAGCACACCCTGACAGGCGTTATAATATGTTGTAAACTTTGTTATTGTATAAAATGAGACTTACAGTTTATGTAGCTAATTTGATGTTATCTATTTGCACTTATCATTGTTTAGTGATAAATGGTATTCAATGGTAACATAAGTATTATAAGTACCTTAAATATAATAACAAATATTACAAGTTTCTCAATGCAAATTCTGTAATTTTGAAAACGCATTTGTTTTGACCTTTTTTATTTTTTACCATTTTTTTTTATTTATTATTAACAGAAAATTACATACATAATATAACTCGGGTCGACTTTTCGGTAAAATTTTTGTTACCATTTATTTACCAAAACAAACGATTTCAGGTCAAATATTATTCGTGCTCAACAAATGAATGCCCCCAGCGGGACTCGAACCCGCGACCGCTGGCGCAGAAAGCAGCGTCACTACCAACTGAGCCAAACGTGTCGTCAAAACCCTTTAGATTTACAATTCTTGAACTGTGAACAGCCTAGATACCTCGCTGCCGGCGACGTTGCCGTCCCGCAGGCAGAACCTGTCGTCGTGCGCGGCGGCTGGCGGCGCGTCGCCCGCCTGCGGCAACGTGGTCGCCACGCCGATCTGGTTCGCGCCGTACATACGGTTGGGGTGGTGGTAATTTGCACTTAAACTTAAGTTCTGGAAATAAATTATGTTTTGGTTTATGTGTTCGGTATGAAAATGGTAAATTATGTATAAAATATCTGTGTCACGATGTTAGTCCGAAATGAAATCTGGAAGTACTTTTTCGATTTTAACGTATTTTTTTAAATGTGTCATTTATTCCAACTTGTAAGATAAGATATTCTTTATGAGGATATTTTTTTTATAGGAAAAGTAACGATTTTAATGAGAATCTCTCAGCTCTCTAGCTCAGTTAAGCTACGCCCAAGGTTATGATTTTATTTCGACCAAACATAAATATACAAAAATCCCGTATTACGATGTTAGTCGACGATAATACTACTTAGCTGATATAGAACTCTACTAAGTTAATTGTGCCACAGCAATGCATGGCGGTGCCTGCTCTTTAAATCGATATTAACAGATAATGATTTTAGAATAAAGTTACTTTGAGTATTTTAATTTAAAAAATTACAAGAGAGTAATTTTCGGGGGTGAATCAAAAGACATGTTTTGTATAGATCAATAAAATACCTGCATTCCATTAAAGTTTTCATGCGATGTAGATGGATGGTGTATTTCTTGGGACTGCCTCTCTTTGTGTAATTCTTCCAGTTGCTGTTTAGCTTCTGCCTGATACTTGAGAAGTCTCTTTTGCTGTTGCTTAAGAGCTGTGAGACGGATCTGAGAGATTTCCATTTTGTTTTTGATTTCATTCTGCCAAAGTTCATTATCGCTGTAGGTAGATACATTACTTTGAACCGACACTGGCCTTACAACTACATCTTGCTGTAAACAAAAGAAAAATAACTTTAGCAATATCCTATTAATTAAAACATTAAAAACAAAATAAAAACAACTGAGGGTTAAACGAAAACAACAAAAAAAATCTACTTCTAACATGGATTGAAATTAGATATTTTAAAGCAAAAAATTTATACATAAGGGCTCGATTATTATTCCTAGAATCAAGAAAACTTCGGTATCATTTTCGTGTGTGATATGAGTTTGTTAAAAATGGTTAATTTCTGTTTTATGTATATCATGCTCTGTTTTAGTTGAAGGCATATCGACACACGGCACACAACGACAGTATGAAACCTGATTTTCGGCGAAACTAGAATCTTTGTTTTTCAATTCTTGAATGACTGTTATCTTTTCCATGCATGCCATGATATTTTTCCTTAAAATATCATTTAGCTGTTGATCATCTTTTTTTACCTCAATGTCAGGACAAGGTATTGATTCTATTTCTTTAATTTCTAATGTGTTACTTCGGAATTGGTCAACATCGTCTTCAGTTTCATTTGATTTAATCATTTCTTTCTGTGTCTCATCACTGATTTTGGAATTCATTAAAGTTTTATTCAAATGTTCATTTTCAATATTTGTAACTTTTTTCAAACTGTGAACCATGCTGTTGTCATTATTAGTTTTAATATTACAAGTTTTATCTTGATTCATTTTTTTCTCCTGTACTGCCTCGGTTTTATTCTCCAACTCAATTACGTCTGGCATTTGACTAGACGATTGACTTAAATCCTCATTCGGGACTGTAGTATTTTCAGTTTTCTGTTCAGTAAGCAATGATTCTAGTTTTGTTTCACTTTCTTTCAATTGCATTACCATTTTTACAAGTTCATCATACTCGTCCTTTGTGTGCTCAATAAAAGCCTAAATTACATAATCATATGTATTACAAGATATAATTTTTATTTAATATAAAATTAAATACACTGAGTCTAGAAAGACTTGTACCCAAAAATTTAAGGATCAGCTCAACCAAGTTCGACTTTGTTTGAAAAAAAAAAATAACATCATAAAATTTATCCATTTTAACCAAGTTGCTTATTTACTTCAATTTCTAAAGACGTAAAATATAAAATCAGTAGTCAACTACAATATTTAGAAATACAAACCTCATCTTCAGAATTTCGCATTGTATCAACTAGTGAGGATGTGACACGTATGTATTCCCTGATCTGTCCTAGGCGTCTTTCCACAGCCTCTGCATCTGGGCAAGCGGCCACTATCGCCTCTCCAAGGGCCCTCGCTGATTCTCTATGAACCTTAAATATTTTTATAATACATATTCAGATCCCTCAACTTATAATAACTATTCTTATCCAATATAAGTATTAAGTATTATAAAATAACATTTTATCCTACTTACATGGTTGTTTTCATTTATGTTGTTGAAGCTGCCTTGACCCTGATCGTACATGTTTTTCATCAAGTTAACAGATTTTGTACCAGATCTTGAATGTGGTGTAGTATGAGTATTATTGTTATTAGAATTGCTTCCTTCAAAGGTATTGCGAGTGGAATTTAAATTCCTTGTCAAATTGTTTCTATTTTGATTTGGAGTCTACAATTCAAGGTAAAACATTAAAGTAAATTTTAAATAAAAACCTCAATAGGTTTGATGTACCTATAGGCTATAAGCTTAACTTAACTTACATTAAATTGTTGTGACATATTCCCTGCAACAGCATTTGGTGTTGTTGGGTTAACTATCATAACAGCAGCTGCTGCATGATTTGAATGTGGAATTAGGCCTGTAAATTAAAATAATAAAGTACAAAATAATAGCAACCAATAATTTGTTTTTTAAATTAAGAATGTATAAAATCAAAATAAAATAAAATAAAATTTTATTTAATATGTTATATAACCTTTGATATTTTCATGTGTTAATCATTTCCAACATTCCAACCACTTGTCTTACAGTGAAGAAAAACAGTTATACAAACAAACAAACCGGCATGTCTGAAAAAACCTAGCAAGGTTTTGAAAGACATATGAAGGCTACCAACCCACACTTGGACATCATGGTGGACTATGGCTTAATCTCCACATATTGATAGGAGGCTGGTGTCCAGCAGTTAGATGTTAAAAAGGGATAAATACATACATTTATTATTATGTTAAGGTAATAATAGATGAATGATGGATGGATGCATATTACATGCGGTGGAGAGGAATATTTGAAGTAGAAGTTATATATCTAATTATGCAAGTAATGATACACTACATACCATTTTGCATTTGGTGTGCATATGGATGTAATGTGTGAGACGAAGAAGAAGCACTGTCATCCTGATGGTCTGCAGTTAAAGCTTCACGATTTTGCACAGTTAATGGCAAAGCCCGAGGTTGCGGCCTTACAGGAACAAATCTTCCAAATCCACTTTCAAATGATGCAGAATTGTCTAAAATTAAAATAGAAAGGTAATATATTTTTATCAGTGTTCTAATCACATTTACACTGCTTTAAACTAAAATCATCTGTTCCTTGGTCAACCATTATAATGAATGTTTTAGATGCATGCTTACCTAAATCTGTTAATTCTTGGTCAGATGTGTTGTTCGTTTGCTTTCTTGTTTGATTACAATTTGATCTCGAATTATATTCTGAAACTGGAACCCAATCCAGAGATGTCTAAAAAATTTTGCACTGTCTTTATTACACAAAAATCACATGAGGCGTTTCTTATCCAAAGTTGATGGTATCAGAATATAAAATTATTGTATAGCTATCTGCTACCTTTTTATGCTTCAATTTTGAAAAACAACCACCCATATGGCAAGTAATAAAGATCTAATTAGTTGATTAATATGGAATAGAGTGAAATTTAATATTAATAGAATGAAAGAATTTCTGATCTCAACATGTGTACAATATTACAGAATATGCTGGCAGTTATCCAATATGTTTGGCGTTCCTAATTTTCTAAAAATATACATTCGCATTAGTGATCTGCAAAAACTTCAGGTTTGTTCAACGCCCTCAAAGTACATAGAGAGTGAAAAGAAACATGCTCTTGCAAAAATAACAGGACATATGACCCGAAGTAAAAGTGATATTATAACAAAGTGTAAAACTCTAGAGTAATACCGTCACTAAATTAGTGGCCATGTCTCGACGAGTCGGTGTTACAGCTTCTTGCGGCACATTACAATTATTTCTCACTTTAGTTTTCGGTATAGTGCCCGTGTGTCCTGGATGCCGCTCCTTATTACCAGGAGCCATTATATACAACTCCCCAAATTGTTAACTATTTCATTCGATTCTTAAAGAAAGACATTCTCTATCTGAATATAGAAACAATAGACAAAGATACTAAATGCTAATATAGTAGATTAAGTTGATTCAAAATCTAATGTACAAAGAAGAAAAGCTATATAGCAGAATTCTTTTCTTTTTTGAAAAATCGACCGCAAAAGGTATGTTGGAGATCGGAGTCGACGCAAAGGCAAACGTACATGACTGATGACAGTGACATCAATATTAATTATTAAGTATTATGTTATAAGTTATAACTTATATGCTTATATGGTTCGTTCAACAATACAAGCAAAAATTTGATATATAATATATTTAAAATACATCAATATATGAAAATATAACTAAATATTTTTTTTGTCAAAGTGGTTCATCTAAGATCGTAATTAATAATAATGGTAGGTATCTGAAATTATTATAAAGTCTTAGTTACATTTAATATTTCCAGATAATACGATATTGACGTTCAATGTAAAGTTAGTAGTAAAAAGTAAAAACATAGATGAATATTAAACGTAAAAAATAACTAATTAATGTAACGAACGAACTCTATCTATGTGTCAATCATAGATGAAAAATAAAGTGTCAATCATATTATTACCTCAGAACAATAACTAAAGCAAAGAAGGCGGGCTAAATTTAACCAATAAGTCGTCTCTATCTTCTTACACATTCATAACAGCATTAGAAAGAGACAGATGTAGGTTGCTCAAAATGCAAAATGTCCACAAAGCAAACGTCAATTTGGTTACCCTGGATATCCACTGACCTCTATAATACCACTGGACTGGCTGTTGTCAACGTGCTTTTGTGGCTGCTTGATATTCGCCATTTTGGCGCTGTCCGCCGCTGTCGCACGTAGCGAGAGTTCGTGGTACTAAAACTAATGACGTCGGTATAAAGATTTTTATTTTTTTATTTTTATTAATCAATAACCGTATCATCATAATTACAACTTATGTTATATTAACAACGAAAATGCAAAATTACTTTACAGTAAACAAACACTTCTCGCTGTCTTTTGTATATAATACGTCAAAATTAGTTCTCGAGACTCTCGCTAGTGGCGCTTCAAATGGACACAAATAATCGCTGTCAAACGCTTGGAACAGCCAGTCCAATGGTATTATAGAGGTCAGTGTGGATATCTGAATGATACTAAGATTAAAAGCTACCTAACGTCTCAGGTTTTTATCCATGACTTAGTTCATCGCATTTTTGTCGTGTAATGCTATGCGCCCATTCAATAATGATGTATTGGATGATCATAAAAATTTATCGATTAAATTAATAAGCAATTACAATTTATCAATTTTTTTTATGGGACAAAGGGGGCAAACGGGCAGGAGGCTCACCTGATGGTAAGTGATCACCTCCGCCCATGGACATCTGCAACACCACAGGGCTTGCAGATGCTTTACCGGCCTTTCAGGAAAGGGAGGGAGGGAGGAGGGAGAAGGACGGGAGTAGGGATGGGGAGTGGGCCTCCCGGACTCTCACTTACCGGACGAAACGCGACAGCATAGCTGCCACTTCACGCCGGTCTTCTGTGAGAAAGTGGTACTATACGGGGCGTGCCGATTTTTAGGAGCTAGTTACATTATAAAATACAGTGCACTGTAGTTAGATAGCAAATTTGACCGTTTATCTTTCTTTAACTACAGAAAACTGTATTTTATAACTTAACTGGATGGGGCTCATAAGAAATATACCATAACACACGTAGCACACAAGAAAAAATATTTTTTTAATAACTAAATTTTAAATAACTATTAGTTGCGAGAGAGATGGCTTGACGCCCGTTCCGGGACCCACCTGGCGCGCGGCGAGTGTTATGAGCACTTTTGTCAGTGGCCGTCATTCACATAAGACATTCAGTCCACACACATCCACACTGACCTCTATAATACCACTGGACTGGCTGTTGTCAACGTACTTTTGTGGCTGCTTGATATTCGCCATTTTGGCGCTGTCGGCCGTAGCGAGACGTAGCGAGAGTTTGTGGTACTAAAACTAATGATGTCGATATCAGCGAGCAAATATCAATAACTTTTAATAATAATTTTTTACAATCAATAAAACTGTTTCAAATAAAGATTTTTATTTTTTATTTTTATTAATCAATAACCGTATCATCATAATTACTACTTATGTTATATTAACAACGAAAATGCAAAATTACTTTCAAAATTAGTTCTCGGGACTCTCGCTAGTGGCGCTTCAAATGGACACAAAAAATTGCTGTCAAACGCTTGGAACAGCCTGTCCAGTGGTAATTGGTAGGTATTATAGAGGTCAGTGACAATCCTAGGGACACGGTATCGAATAGAAAGTATCGATACTGTACTCATGAGTAGTATCGAAAAAAAAGTATCGTACTCATAAAAGTATCGAAACAAAAGTATCGATACTTCAAGGTATCGAGTACTTTTCGTTTTTCAACCGACTTACAAAAAGGAGGAGGTTCTCAATTCGTCTGTTTTTTTTATGTTTACCTCAGAACTTTTGACTGAGTGAAGGGATTTTGATGATTTTTTTTATTTGAAAGGTGGTGCTTTCTGTGTGGTTCCAGTTCTGACAATGGCATCCATGAGAAAACCATTTAAGTCTTCAATTTGCATTAATTATGTGCGCGACAAATGGACGAATTACTCAATATCACGCTAACCGATTTTGATGATTTTTTTATTGGAAAGGATGTACTTCAGGGGTAGTTTGATAAAAATTGGGTTAGGTTCTGATCATGAGATCCATGAAAAAGAAACGGAACTCTTCAATTCTTAGGAGCAAATTAACAATACTCGGCGGAATCTTTTATAGGCTATCCGTACATTTGAGTCACCTAGCGTAACGTCGTTATCATATCAATGAGCTGATGATAGAAGGTACTACTCCACTACAGTTAGGAATTGAAAGAAAATTCTTTCAATATTATACGCACTTATGGACCAATACTTATATTCTTTCAGGCTATTAGGTTTACTTGATAATAGAAGATAAATTTTATAATCATTAACGTATGGGAGTTAGGCGGAACACTGAATGTGGACAAATCTCGATTGGCTAATACGCTTATTCCGAAACCTCGTTGACTCATTAGAGCAGTGGTTTAGTTGGCCTACCCTATACCTATTTTACATTTTAATAAACAAAATACGTATCTACTACCTGCAAAAAAAAATGTTTTGTTGTTGTGTTTTAGAAGATCCAGAGAACGAGTGAACTAGATGGCGTTGCCATAACTATAAACATAAGCCGTAAGGTCGTGTAGTTCCGGTGTACCTGCTCATGAATAGTATCGAAAAAAAAATCGTACTCATAAAAGTATCGAAACAAAAGTATCCATACTACAAGGTGTAGAGTACTTTTCTTAGGGCCTAAGTGCCAGTCCATACGGCACGTTGCGTTGCGTCGTCGCAACGCAAATATTTTAATGCATAGCCGGCCACACGGGGTCTGCGCCACCGCAGCGTTACTACGACGCAACGGTCGTGTCCACTAAGAATAAATCGCATGGTCCATGGACGACTGTTTCTAATGATTAATTTTGACTTAGAGATCACAAAAAACAATATTATTTAATAAAATAAATATGGATTATTAATATTTCTACAAAATAAATTCAGCTAAAGTAGACATTTTATCACGTGACTGTAAACACCAATCAGAATTCGTTACGTCAGTTCGTACCAAGCGCCATTGTTGTTGTTGATATTTTCGTAGAGTACAGTAGGTTATTTGAGAAAGTTTTCGTTTAAATGTATTTCTTGTCGAATTGATACAGTTATTCTTAATTATATCTTCAAAAACAAGTATAGTTTGCTATGGAATCAGGATTTAACAAAGCGAACAGTAGCATTTTGTCCAAAATTCATGTCAAACAATGAGCTTTGTTCATCGGTATTCCACAATGCTTAAACCTCTACGTAGAAAAGATTTATAATGATTATTAGGTACTAATATTTATACTAGCCACTATTTGAAATATCAAGCAAACTTAGACAACACAGTTAGTTACACAGTACAGAATGATAGTGAGTACTTTTAGATTACTTGAATAAATCAAATAATATTCAAGCAAAATAATGATCAACCGTATTTAGCAAAAAAACAAAGCGCGAAACGAATACGAATTACGATAAAATTAAACGACAACGGTCAACGATTTCGAGCAAAGATCGATTTTGTGTTTGAGAAGATTCAGGACGTGTAAACTAGATGGCGTTGCCATAACCATAAACAAGCCGTAAGATTGCAAGTTTTAAATGGGTAAATTCTAAGATGACCCATTTTAAACATAACTTTTTATTCGATACGATACCTGCCAAAAAGTACTCATTGAGTAAAAGTATCGAATGCAAAGTATCGAGTACAAAAGTATCGGTATCGAAAGGAAATGTACTCGATACCACAAAGTATCGATACTTTTTTCGTGTCCCTAGACAATCCACAATCCACAATCCACATTCAGTCTGTGCGATTCGGTTACGAGGAGTAAGCGTTACGAATCCGCGTTACCAAATTTAAAAACTAAATGTTTTTTCGTATTAGTTATTAATGAAGTTTTTGTGTACAAAGAACTAAAACATGAACTGATTGAGAAAGTAGGAGCTTTATAAAACATATTTTGGTAATGGAATGGTTTTAAATAGTACTTAATTTGCTAAAAAACTGTTGTGTTTACTGCTAAGACGATAAAGTAAAACTTTAGGATACATTAATTATTAATTGTCTCGGAAATCCGTTCAATTTTTAAACCGGTTTTGGTCATTTACCCCAAAATAATAGCTTTTCGGTTTTAGGTTTTAAGATTTCGGATAGATACATTCTATAACCAAACCTAAATCCGACCTTTTACAATGAATAACTTAATTATTATTATTTCGTTTAACTAAAAGGTACGTTTTATAACTACTGATAAATTAACATTTTCGAAATAAACCGTTTATTTAAACCGGTTCGGAACCCCGAATGAAACATTTTAAAAGGTGATACCGTAAAAATTAAAGAGTTTTAATGACCACATCAATGTTATTTAAAGAAAGTATCTAGTATAAACCATAGCTCATTATTATGTAAGCAATGATAAACCGTGTGTAGTTGCTAGATAGACAACATTCATGCTAAACAAATGGATGCTCCCCAGCGGGACTCGAACCGGCGACCAGGGACACCGCAACAATTGTTTTTGTACGACTACTGTACGACCCGACAATCGACGATGTCACATTAGATCTAAGCATGAGCTACAATAATAATATAATATTATAAGAATCGAAACACGTATGATGATCACAAGGTGTTTTTTTTTACTGTTGAACTATATTCAGAAAGTATTTGTTATTCGTCCTCTGGTTTGGGTCTTGTAGGGTGGCTTATAGGGTAAACGTACCAGTTTACCGGCCTCTACACCTTTTCGGCCACTACGCACGTTTTTTTGAATAATAGACAGTGTTATAGACCGCTCTTTTATAATTTCGCGCCAATCGATCCGGATGAACTTCACAGTTTATAATTCAACGGCATGACCTCGAAATTTTCAAAATGAGCACTCAGTCGCCCTTTCAAAATATGGTGTGTGGACGCGTGTAAAATTTAGTGAAAAAAATAGCAGGTGGATTGATTTTCAAAGGTAAGTTCTTAAATGTTAATGTTGGTTTATTGGTGGTTGATTTGGTTTGTGTGTATTTAGAATGTTTAATTTCAATATTCAAGTGCCTAAACTCATCAATTTTTTTATAATTTATGATATTTTTGGTGGTCGGACAATACGTTAACGATTAATTTCAAAATCTACTTTCCGACCGGGTAGTCGCAAAACCGGTTTATTCACGTCATTTCTTTTTGCCTTTATTGCGGAAACCTTAAATTCACCAACATAGATTGCACTATATTTGTGAACAGCTAGAATTTTGTGAATTTATAACTAGATTCCGGCCGCCTGTATACCTTATATTTTCAAAGATATGACCTTCAAAAATACCAAATATTTAGCGGCCGATGATCAGTAAAAACAAAACCTGTCTCCGGCCGTTTCAAATAAAGGACGGCCGAAAATTGGTAAAAATTACGCCTTGATTCCGGCCTGTCGAAAACAGAACAAATGATGAAAACAGAACGAATGGATACATTTTGGTTGCTGTGCATGGGGTTAGAATTGTGCTTGTTTTTTTCAGATGGCATCTAGCAGCGAAGAAAAGAAAAAGAGAAAAAACGTTAGGCCTTTCAGAAGGTTTGCTTACAGTGAAGAAGCACTGACAAACGCTCTTTCAGATATACGTGGCAACGTTTGCAGTATCAGAGAAGCATGCCGGCAGTACGGAGTTCCAAGATCCACTATACAGGACCGGCTTTCCAGGTCGTGTTGCTGATCAGAAAAGAAAAGTTGGCCCAGATCCTATATTTGGTTTTGATGGAGAAAAGAAAATCGTTGATTGGATAATTAAGTTGGCGAAAGCTGGAATTTATCCTATTCCGCATCCTTCTGAAAAGCCTACGAAAAGCGCTACGGAGAAAATTTCGGGTTTTTTTTTCTTTACAGGACATGGAGCACAGCTCTATTCAGATTCCAGAGATTGGTTCTTATATATCTCGTAACGACATCTCTATAGCACCATTTGGTGACATTCAATTATCACAAATGTGTCAAGCTAGTAACGACTAACGAGATCGTTATTCCTTCTGATGATAGCCTCTCGATGCATGGTAAAACAAAGTAAGTCTTGGTTTACTAGGTATATAATTTCATGTTATCTTTGAATTTCATTTTTATATAATTATATTAAGAGAATTTTATTGATCCTAAAGCCAAAAGTAGCTATTTGTTTAGAGTCGATATTTTAATCTGTTACTTAATTTTATTTTTAAGATGTAAAAGAGAGTAAAAATATACAGCTTTTGTGAATTTATTAATTGTATTATTTTCATACTATTACAAAACTTATAGGCTATTACACAAGAGTCATTTTTCTACCGTAAATTAGGTGGCTGATAACCAGTGCACTAGTGGACGATAACTGATTAATAAGGCCGATAGCCGGTATATTTGCTATTTTTACGAATATATATTTTTTTTCAATTATGTATCACTGATACGCCTATAGACGCTAGGTTTAATGAAACTAGAATATTGTAGGATGAAATGAAAATTTTTTGAAAAGTTTTGGAGTACAACCTTATGATAGAAATCAACTCTGAAGTCAACAAGCCGCTTAAACGGTCGATAACCGGTATGTTTACCCTATTAGGGGGTGAGATGGGCGGTGGTCGTATAGGAGTGCCCTCCGAGTGGCGACCTGAATACAGCATTTTGTTTATACAGTTATTATTAAATTCCATCAACGTTTCTAGTAATCACCGCGCCTACAATTTTCAATTACGAAGCATAGTTTTCTTCGCCGGCTTTTTAAACTTTTATACTATGTATATGTAAGAGAAGCTTGTAACATTATCAAGTATAAGATGTCCTATGTGATATTTTTTTAAATATTCTTCTTATGAACTGTGGAGTCTGTGGTAAGGACTAAGGATTTATATCCCCATAAATTAGGCTTTACAGTTTTAAATGACTAAGACTTGCCTTATACGTCATACACTACACTGCTTTGGTGCACTCGAAACTACCATGATTTTTGTCTTAGACGCATTCATGGTTCTTATCAAATCATATTTAGCAAAACGATAAGGGCAGGCTATTCTCTGCATCTGCAAAGGGCATAGGTATCATAATTCATTAAAGCACATTGCATAAACTCGTCATCCTAATTTGTTAAAGATTGTCGGTTGACTTCTGCTTACTGAATTTTAAACCAAATTACCAAATGTGAGTCAGGCTCGTGTGTAGAAGGTATAATGGGAATTCGATTATATGTAATACTAGCTGTGCCCGCGACTTCGTTCGCGTGGATGTCGGAACTTAACAATGTATTTTTTAGTGCGAAGCGCTGTTGGAGGATACCCATACAAATCATTTTTTTTTTATTTATGCTAGTGCTTCTTAATAAACAACATTGGCTGTGGAACCATCTGGAGCGTACACAAAAAGGTTATTGGGGTTGTTTACGCGGGAAAGAGCTACGTATAGTTGACCATGAGAAAAGCATCCAATACTTAGGTCCACCCCCGCAACGGATAATCGAATTGCTGTTAGCCTCACTTCACGATCTTCTTCTGATTCCTGGGACCTACTTAGTCTCTTCCTTTTCGCATCTCGGCTACGCTGCGAAAGGTTTGTTTTTTTTCTAGAAGTCATTTTCAAAATAAAAACTAAATCAAACAAATAAAATATTGAACTAAATAAATCAACAATTTACAACAACACAAACTTTCAAAATGAGAATGAAGACTAATAAAATTTCAAACTACGAAGTAAATAAAACTACTTGACTCAAATTGCAAGTTATTAAATTTACTTCGCACTTCGAAATTAAGACCGAATCTAACTAACCAAAATTTTTTGAAAGATAAAACGAAATAATGAATTAACGAACGAACGATTTACGACACTATCAATTTAATTCAAGACCTTTACATAGACAAACCTCTTTAAAGACAGAACTTTAATGACTCCTACAAAACAAAAACCTACTTCCAAACTTAATAAATCTAAACTAAAAAGTAGAAAATAATACTTTTAAGGACTTTGTTAATTTTGGAGTCGGTGCCAGCCAGGTATTTTGATTATGTTTACAAATTGATAGATTAATCAAATATGTATCTATTTAGGGTTATTTTGCTTTGGCTGGCACCGACTTCAAAATTAACAAAGTCCTTAAAAGTATTATTTTTTACTTTTTAGTTTAGATTTATTAAGTTTGGAAGTTGGTTTTTTTTTTCTGTTAAAAATAATTTATTTTTAAATTTTTTGCGGAAAGTAGATACGTATTGTGTTAATGACTATAAAAATTTACCTTCTATTATGAGGTAAACCTTATAGCCTGAAAGTATACAACTATCGGTCCATAATTGCATATTATATTGAAAAAAAAATCTTTAAACTGCTAACCGTTGAGGAGTTGTACCTTCCATCATCAGTTACGGTACATGACTCAAATATCCATATAGCCTATAAAAGATTCGGCCGAGCATCGTTACTTTGCTCCTAAGAATTGAAGAGTTCCGATACTTTCCCATCATCAGAACCTTACCAAACTCTCATCAAACTACCCTTGAAGTATATCCTTTCCATTAAAAAAAGAATCATCGAAATCGGTTGGCGTGATATTGAGTTATTCGTCCATTTGTCGCGCAAATACTTAATGCAAATTTGAGACTTTTATGGTTTTCTCATGGATGCCATTGTCAGAACTGGAAAATATTAAAATGGGACAAACGGGAAGCACTACCTTTCAAATAAAAAAAGAATCATCAAAATCGGTTCACCCAGTTCAAAGTTATGAGCTAACAAACATTAAAAAAAATACAGACGAATTGATAACCTCCTCCTTTTGGAAGTCGGTTGAAAACTCAAAGATTGCCGGCAGACATGGGCGAAGGTCATTCTTTCAAGGAAAATCTTAACACCGCGATTCAGAAAATGACTTCACACGCACAACGCCATCTATCGAATAATACTGCACGCGGTTGATCTCTAGTTATAATCCAGTCTAAGTTCGAATACTCGTAGATGGCGCTGTTTTAATATTTTACTTCGGAAACACTATTATAATTTTATTAATTTACATTTTTTATAAGGTGTGAACTGATAACTATGAAACAAAAAACTTAATATTACTTCAATTTACGCACATATTGTTGTGTATAAAAGTTACTTGAAGTTGTGAGATCAAATGCACATAGCCCTAATTTTACTTCTGGAATTTCTCTACTTCTTCACTTTAAACTCAAATATCTTTTGATAGACTGAACCGATTGCAATGAAACAAAAACTAAATGTTACTTAAAGTTACGTTCAATCGTTGTGTATAAAAGTTATCTACATTGCTTTCGTACATTTTACGTGATGCCCGGATAAATAAACAGACAAACCGACAAACCGACAAACCGACAAACAGACAAACAGACAAACAGACAAACAGACAAAAATTCTAAAAATGCTGGAAATGGGTTCTACTGGTTGTCCTTTAACACCCTGGCTATTTTTTTTGTATTTTTTTTTGATGTACAAAAACGACTTTTCTACAGTTTTATTATATGTATAGATAAAATTGAATTTCTCGTAACGAACATTTCACCAATAACACGAGTCTTTAACAACTCTTTAAACTGTTTACCCCTGACCGAAATATTTGTCCCTTAAGAAATTTATATACCTATCCCAAAGGATATATTCCTGTGGATAGGTGAAGTTAAAATTAATAATAACTAGCGACTTACCTTCTACCAGAGAAAAAAATCAGATTATTATAAGTATGTGTGTAAATGGAAAAAATAAGTTTGTACCTAGTACAAACACTTAACTAGAACGTGACGCGCTTAACAGGCCTACCTCTATTGTTTTTTGGTTCTAAGTCAATTTCATGATTTATTTTTGCCAGTATTGAAAAAATTGTAGTTTTACACATTATGGTTTAGAATTTCTTGTGATGATGTCATCGATGACGTTATACCAGTACTGGACTCGAGACATTAAACCGGTTCTACCATCGACCTCCAATTATGTTAATGTTGTTCCTCTCCACTCCTTCGTATATATAAGTTGTTTACTCTATAGCCCAGAATTAGTTAAATCAACAGACGACTACTTAACTGAAAATTGTAATGCAAAATCTCGTCAAATTAATGTGGATGATAATTAGCTAATAAATACATATTTACTGTATTGGTAGCCGTAGAAAAGATACAATATACATAGGTATCTTAAGCATTTTAAGCTCTACATTCTACAGTGCTAGAATAAATACGATTTGCAATTGCATTTCGTATGAGAAGAACCGTCGCTAGTAATCAGTAATCCTAAATAATAAGGAAGAAATTCATTTATTATTGAAATTGTTTTCTTTTCTATCTCGTGATTTTGTATATTACTCTTTTTCTTCAACAGGTATATGAAACATTATAAAAACAAATGAATAGTATATTTTCATTATTCTAATAAGTGAATCGTTAAACGTGTTTTATCGCAAACATAAAAACATTGTTCCTTCTTTTCCGAGTCTCATGCAATTTACATGTGACACTAATTTATATACACTATTAACCATCCTTGCCTATTGTAGGCAATTTTATTTGCTTAGAAATTATAGCTATATATAGGTATAGGTCACGCCCATCGTGTTTGAGTGATTTTTGGGCGGCATCCCTACGAACTCTTACAAAATAGTAGTGGCGTTGAATGTGTTAAAAGCTCAAAATTGTATAACGTGTTGTAGGCATTTGTGATCGGAGAAAAGTTACATTCGATTTGGCCTAATCCTCAAATGGATTTAAAAAACTTTGAAAATATTTAAATACGTAATATATGGCCTAACCGGTAACCCAATTTATTTTTCAGAAATAGCTGTCTATAATAAATTTAGAAGAAAATTATTAAGGTAGAAACAATATAAATAACTAAGCTTTGAATTAAATGAAAGCACTTAACAGTCATTATCTTATAAATGAAACTACTTTTTCGGATTTTGTCGCAGATTTATTTTGATTTTTAGTTCCCGACGTTTCGAATGCTAAACAGAAATCATGGTCACGGGAGAGACTTTTTTGTTTGTTTATAATGTCGGATATTCGCGTAAGCCTAAGAAAGTCATTATCTTCCAATGTAGCTGAGGGTTAGACTACCTTTACGCTGGCGGCCTCAATTCATCATCATTTATCAGCTATTCCAGTAATTCCCATGGAAACGTCATCAGCTTAATTCTCTATTCGCCTAAAGTCTTACATTATCTTTCATTTATACTTCACCCATTTCCAATCTTTGTTACCTAAATTATTTAAGAAAAATAAAATATATTATAAAGGTCGAAAACTTAAATTTTCCTTATAAAACCAAAACTTATTATTTTTAAAGGGCTTTTTGTCAAAAGCGTGACTGATATATATTATATACAACTCACGTTTGCACATACGATTTGATATTTCAAATTGGATCAAAATACTTACTTCGCGGCATGACATTAATCACGACGTAGGCAAGTAAAAAGTAAGAGAAACGAGCGCTCTACCATTGGCGGCCTCGTTGTTCGCTGTGTGACGGCGCGCCGTGCGGTTCTTATCGTTGCAAGTAAGACATAGAGGTCTTACAAGTAAGAGTTATAAATAAAAAGAGTTCTGTTTGTGTATAGGCTACAATATACAATACATCCTGCGCGTATAGTACCGTCTACCATTGTCCTCCCACCGTTATTTAAATCAAATGCAATTATAATATTGTGTCAAAAATATCACGAATGCATTTGAAATGCAAAAATAGTGATGTGTTGAAAGTTTAGTGGGTGATTGTAATTTAAATAAATATACATAATAAACAGACGTTATAACATAATATTTAGTAACGGAAGTGCTTGTCGTGAAAGTAGATGTTTGTGTTTACGGGTGTAAATATTTTTATTAATTTGTGATTCTAGGTAAGCGGTATTTTATAAAATAACGGTACCTAATTATACGTACATACATGTTATTGTTGATATGAAAAACAGTTTGTTCACAATTTAAAATTTATTGTCGTTAAAACTGTAATATAGGTTACACAAGGTGATACAGACGGTAGATTAGGTGATTACAAAGCACCTTTAATAAATGTAAATATTTTTTATATATAAAAACTAAGAAGAGCATGAAGTATATAAATTATGTTATTAGAGAAAATAAACATGACAATGCAAAGCTACTCGTAGTATTATACAGAATGATTTATTTAGTATAATTAAGTTTTTAAAAAAAACTTGTAAATTGAGATAATAGCTTTCTAGCAGAGCTGCTTTACTTTTCCTTAAAAAAGGAAAGTGACACCAAGTCGTACTTATTCTCATATTTCCTCAAAACATGAATCAGAATTGCAGTGAGTGTAATGCATGCCCGCAGCTTTATAAGTTCCTCTTCTTTGTATGTTCAAGCTTGAATACTGTCTGTACACTATGTACACAAACCGTGGAGCTCATAAAGCGACTTCATTTTTTAAGTAGTATCAATTGCCTCCGTCGTCAGAGCAAAATTGATCTAATCCGAGATATAAGTATTAAAGACTCTACGCTCTCTATGATTTCGATGATTTCTATTGTTTTATTTTCTGTAGATATGTTACTTTCGCCTAAACCTGAATTATAAGAGTAATCTTCGAACATAAGTTGTATTAAAATTATTATTGCTAGTGATGTAACGAATATTGATATTCGCATACCTACGTATTCTCAAGAAGCGATGGTACATGTGTTTGACAAACAAAAATGGAATTTTATATGGAATTGATGAATATGGAATGAGCATACAACTGTGCTTCGCTTATGTTTTTGTAACACTTTGTCACTTTTCAATATAGATAACTATATTAGTAAAATAAAATTTCTTAAATGAAATAATACTAATCTCAAACCACTACAAGTCATTAAGAATAAGAATTTTATGTGTGAATATCTACCTCTTTATTTGAAAGTCTACCTTTGCATTCGCATTTACTAATATTAAAGATAAATATTCGCATTCGCGAATGCGAAAAATCAAACACTAGTTAGGTACATCACAAAATGTACCAATAATATGAAATAGGCAATATAAAAATCTCCAAAGATTTCAATCGATCAAATTGCATGTTGCGGTGATTCATAAAGCTTTATTTTTATTATAGTTATCACCTAAATGATGAGGTATTACTTTATTAATGAATCATTAATAATTTTACCCAGGGCTTTTTTGTGAGGGCATGCGGGTTCACGCAATGCCCTCAATGGGAAATATTGGAAATATCAAAAAATACCGATAAAATAATGAAAACTATAATAGAAATATAATTATAGAAAGAATTTGAAAAAAAATGAGTAGATAAATCTCAAAACACTGTGGACTTATAGACTTACTACTTGTGAGATTTAGCGTGCCAAAAAAAAGTGACAAAAAAAGGCCTAATTTTACCTATCTCCTCCGTTTTAATAATATATATAGTATAATATAAATTATGATTTATACATCTTTCAGTTCACTCTATAGTTTATACTTTATATTTCCTTTATGACAACTTTATCATATAAAATACGTTTCTCGTAGAGGGTTATCATATGTTAAGCGATGTCAATTTCTTGAAGAGATATTGTTACAAAAATATATGTTTGATGATCTCATTTTATTTTGACTAACTTCAATAAGTAATAATCATGAAGGTATTAATAAATTTTATTGCCCTTGTATTAAAAAAAAATTGGTTAATAATAATATTATGTTGCGTGTTATGGCGTGCTTTGAATATTTTTATTGAAAAACTTATATAAAAATCACCAATATTGTTCTCAAAAAGCCTCAAATCCAACAATAGTCACTAAACGACAGAGCGACAGTAGTCGCTTACACTTGCAACTAAAGTAGGGTGATTACAATAAAAATATTATAATTTATAAATAATAGTGGGGTTTTAATTTCTGTAGTGGTAATTTGGCAATTAATAAAAGCTTTTTTTAGCTATTTTTATTTTCAAACTAACCTAACAGTAATTATAACTTTATCGTCTAGTCTAATCTATATTTTGATCTAAGCTCTTATAAATAGAACAGTGTAAGTTATAATATTATCGGCCTCAGTTCTGCGACTTGCTAATTGCTAATAAAAACATTTCCCAACCGACGAAGATTGACGAGCCTAAATATGTGTTATGAATCTTTAAATTTAAAAATAATATCGTATGTTTATCGTATTAAGTACTTGTTTATTAAACAGCTGCCCAACATCTGTTTAGCTAGTGTTAATATTTGGTAAACTAAAATTTAAAAAATAATTGCCGTTAAAATACAAATCGATTATATTTGTAATGTCGATATGTATTTTTTGGATAACGGCAATAGATTTTCTGTTATGAAAATGATTGTTGTGTGAAGTTTATTATTTTTTTGAAATTAATTTATTGTCAAACATACGTAGCTTAGAAACAAATAGTCATTCTCATTAATTCCAAAGACGATTAATTGGGTGATTTCATTTAGCAGCACTTCGCATTTCGTATCCCATTAAAAATGTAAAGTTCTATATATTTAGAAACAAAATCGTGTAATTTTTCTAAGCGTCGGGTCCAATGAGTAAGACCACAATAAGCTGTGTCTGTAATATTTATTAATTGTAGCAATGTTTTCATTATAATTTATAAACTACTACTTTTCGACCGACTCCCATTTCTTTCGCACCGGACTAATGATCGTGTTGATTATAGAAACGTTTGGTGTTTGCCTCAAATTCACAAAATTATTATACATTGTCTTAATCAAGCTGCAGCTTAATATTTCATATAGTTATTTCTATTCACATTGTTTATGCAAAAAGTAAAGCTGCATTTTGCGCTTCATGACTTTCATTAAACTTAAACTGTCCAATGTCCAAAAGTAATATTTCATGGCACATGTACTAAAATAAGTCGTGCCGAATATAAAAGAGTTGTAAGAATTCTTAAAGTGAAGCATAAAATTACATAAAATATCCTAATTTTGGTTCATGCGTAATTGATGACAATTGACAATATAAAGTGTGAATTCGCCCTTAGGCATCGAACGTTACGAAGCGCGTCGTCGGTCACGCATGGCGACGGACCTTTGCCGATTATAGCGGTGACGACATCGCCCACTCCCGACACGATCCTATTCCAGTTGTTCGTCACAAATTATGTTTTTTTCAACGAGATCTATTTTCATTCATTCATGAACCAAAAAATAATGAAAAAATACAATGTTTAAAAAGGTAGCCATAGTGCTTTTTCAACCGACTTTATTATTTAATTTGAAGCACAAACATCAATATATTACTCTAAAATATTAAAATACTTCCTATGCCAAATAATAGTATATTTCTCTATAAAAATATTTTTTCAAATAGAATTATGTATTAACAAATAACCGGTGATTCTATACAAACATTTTAAAAAACACATTTTGTGGCCGCGATACAAAATGGTAAAGTGCAAGGGCACTGACGTAATAACGTGAACAATTTTTATTTTATTTTTTGTTTATGCCATCTTTATTGACGCTATTACTCAATATACACCTAATGCGAATGCGAGATGAATTTATTGAATGTTTTTGAAGATATTCAATTTTTGCTCTAGTGAGCTTTTCATGCTAGGCACGCTTTGCTAGTACAGGTCTTTGAGTGTGGGTTACGGTTAATCTTCAATTTCCAAACTTAACCGGCTAAAAACCGCCTAAAAACCGCCAAGTCCTTTGAAAGAAGACAATCCGTAATTCCCGTCCGTCCCGTAATTAAAAATAAATAAAATTTATAATATAAAAGTACCTATCCTTACTTACTTTATAGCATTAGTCATTAACTATCTGGGAGTGCTGTTGAAAAGTGAGTGAAATTTCCGTCAAAATCGGTCCAGCCGTTTCAGAGATTAGCCGGGACAAACAGACAGACAGAAAAAAAAATGAAAAAGTACCGTATTCAAATTCAAATTCAAAATATTTTATTCAGCATAAAATTATTACAATTTTTTACTGAACGTCATGAGTCTACTACCAGTTCGGAAAGAAGAAGCCACTGACCTGAGAAGAACTGGCGAAAGAAACTCAGCGGGACTAATTTTTTTTTTTTTTTGTCTGTTTTAATATTTTTTTAAATGGAAATCGAAATGAACAATAATTCTATTGGTTGAAATAGCCTGGAGGCGATCACATCATTCCCAAGGCGTACTGTCTTCTAAAAAATCGTTAATCGAATAATATCCTTTACTACACAAACGTTCTTTCACAATTTTTTTAAATTTGGCAATAGGAGCTTTTTGAACGTTTTCTGGGATCCTGTTGTATAAGCGTATACATTGTCCATAAAAAGAATTACTGACTCGGCGTAAACGAGTCACAGGCATTACAAGTTTATGTTTACTCCTAGTATTAATGGTATGCATGTCGCAATTCCTGGGAAATTCGTGTATATTTTTATGAACATACATAACATTTTCGTACACGTATTGAGAAGCAACAGTCAATATTTTTATTTCTTTAAACTTATCTCTTAATGATATTCTAGGACCTAAACTATAAATTGCACGAATAGCTCTTTTCTGCAGGACAAAAATTGTATTAACGGTAGCTGCATTTCCCCATAATAAGATTCCATATGACATAATACTATGAAAATAACTAAAGTATACTATGCGAGCTGTATCTACGTCAGTAAGAAGTCTAATTTTTTTAACCGCGAACGCTGCAGAGCTAAGCCTATTCGCTAGCTCCTCAATATGGAGATCCCACCGCAATTTCGAATCTATGATAATACCTAGGAATTTGATAGACTGTACCGGTTTTAATATTTCCCCGCCTAATACTACACCATTATCAACAAGTTTAACATTAGGTGTTGTGAATTTTATTAATTTTGTTTTTTTGTTATTTAATAATAAATTATTCGAATCAAACCAATAGACAACCTTTGAGAGAGCATCGTTTACATCGTCATACACAAGTAAATTACGTTTTACCTTAAAAATAAGTGAAGTATCATCAGCGAACAATACTATCTCATGTTTGTCCTGCACAAAAAATGGCAAATCATTTATGTAAACTAGAAAGAGAAATGGACCAAGAATAGAGCCTTGTGGAACCCCCATATCTAACGGAGCCCCAGGAGATCTCTTACCATTTACATCAACCCTCTGTATTCTATTACTCAGATAGGAATTCAGAAGGTTGAGTGCCTTATTTCTAATCCCATAATGATGCAGTTTCCTGATCAACGTCACGTGATGCACACAATCAAAGGCCTTGGATAAGTCACAGAATATCCCAAGAGCATCCTGCGACCTCTCCCATGCCTCAAAAATATTTTTAACTAGCTCAACACTAGCATCTGCTGTGGAGCGACCTTTTGTGAAGCCAAACTGTTTCTTATGAAGTAGATTGTGTGCATTAAAATGCAATAACATTTGCCCGAGTATGATTTTTTCAAAAATTTTACTAAATGTTGGGAGTACTGAAATTGGTCTAAAATTATTAGGGTCTAGGGTACTACCCGATTTAAAAATTGGAATAACTTTACTATGTTTCATTAGATCAGATCATTTTACAGATATACCCCATAAATCAGCTGTTTTCTTGACGTCCAGGCTTCTGAAGGCTACCATTATATCTTTGGGGCTTACAGGTTTAAATTTAAATATTTCATTACATTCTTTAATGTTTTCCTTTAGCAAAAATTCAGCAATGTCGGGAGATGAATTAAGTGATTGCGTCGTTGAAAGTGGAATGTCAGTGAAAAATTTTTCAAACTCAGACGCAACTTCTCGTTCTGAGGTAATATAATTATCATTAATATTTAACTTAAAATCGAAGCTGCGATCTGTGACTCTTCCACTTTCACAAGCAATTATGTTCCATGTCATTTTGATTTTATTTAGCGCATTTCTTATTTTGTCTTTAATATACAAGGATTTTGCCATGGAACATACTCTTCTAAACATTTTTGAGTAGGCACTTACAAAAGAAGCAAAAGATACACTATGATTATAGGCTCTTTCACTGTACAATTCATATAGCCTTTGCCTGCTCTTACATATGCCAGGAGTTGTATATTATACTTTCAGATGCATTTAGTGAAAAGCTGTTAATTTGAATTTAAAAACAGACCCTTCAACTTTATTTATATGTACTGATACTTATGTACTGATAAGGCAGTGTTAGTGCAGTCGTGTCGCGCTCGCTTGGGAAAGTGAAACACGTGGGTTAAATTTTCCAGGATTTTAATCCATTATCACCCCTCGCAACTTTGTGCCCATCAGTAACACAATTTACAGATGCAAATATAAGCTACAAATTATAACTTTTTATTTTCTAACAATCCCGTTTTTAACAATCTCAATGTTAGATCAGAGTACCAATACTACAGTGTTAATAAGTCCAAAGGTATTGCCCATAAATCTTAAGTTATGACAATATGAACAGTCTGCAGGTGACAAAATCAGCATTTTACGAGGAAATAGCTATGGTGTTCGTATGACCCCATGAATACGTATTATCTTTGACCTATTGTTTTATCGCGTGATGTCCATCAGCAGTAAATACCACCTGACACGCCATTTGGCAATATTAAAACATTGAATACTTTACAATATGATCTTAATACCACGCCGCACAATAAACTACATACTTTAGTACAGTACTAGACTGTACCGGTACAAGGTAATTCCATAGCTCCCAATATTTTAACATTTCGCCAGAATTTGTAATTTTAGGATGCCCACCGACTATAGACACTTGAGCTCTGCATGCATACATTAAAAATATTTACTAGACATGTATATGTATTATATCCTATATATGTAATATTGTTTTGATGTTGTCGACTTGACAGGACCAGTTATTGTATTCCCGCGGAAATGAAAGATATTCCTGTAGTAAAAAGTCTCTTTTGTAAGAAAATTCAACAGTCATACTGATAAAAACCAAAAATTCCATAACTTTATTTAATTCTCTGGCCTATCCTGCACACTAGACGTACATTAATCATTGTTTCTAAAAATATTTTATTTACAGATCTTGTTTTGTTAGTAAATGTTTGATTATCTAAAAATAAGTCGGGTTTTCCTTCCTGACGCTATAACTCCAGAACGCACGCACCGATTTCCACGGTTTTGCATTCGTTGGAAAGGTCTCGGGCTCCGTGAGGTTTATAGCAAAGAAAAAGGAAAAATTTCAACAGAAAAGCGGGAAAATCTTTTAAACTATACTAAAGAGGTTACACCTGGGGACGAACCCGAGCGAAGCGAGGGTGAGTCGCTGGTATATGTATAGAAGTAAATAATAATTGGGAGCACAATAAGCTACGAATAATGTCACAATAAGAACTGGACAATAGTTCTCGTCTTTTCGGGACACTTATTTTAAACCAATGTAGGTGTTAAATATATAAAAAGATAGCTTCTCCACAAATGCCACAAGTTTTATGTGGGTTAATACTCGTAGTTCGATAGTAAAATTGAATAATCTTGTTTCATTTGATGCGCCTTGTGCAGCAAAGTAAACTAAGTTCGTAGAAAATTTCTTGATAGAAATAAGTAGTGACTCACTCTTGCGATGGTTATAACTTATAACATCCAAATTTTATCGAAATTCGGTCAGTGCATCATAAATATTATTCGATCTACGCTAGCACGATATCATCAGCATCCTCACTACACCACTATCACTATCATCACTATCACTACATATTATGAAACAAAGTCCTCCGTGGCGTCTGTCTGTCTGTTCGCGATAAACTTAATTAACAAAAAAACAAAAACCGACTTCCAAACTATATAAATCTAAACTAAAAAGTAGAAAATAATACTTTAAATTTTGGAGTCGGTGCCAGCCAGGTACTTTGATTATGTTTACAAATTGATAGATTAATCGAATATGTATCTATTTTGGGGTTATTTTGCTTTGGCTGGCACCGACTTTATTACACACCTAAGGATTGAAGAGTTCCGTTACTTTGTCAAGGATCCCATCATCAGAACCATACCAAACTCTCATCAAACTACCCTTAATGTACGTCCTTTCCAATAAAAAAAGAATAATCGAAATCGGTTGGCGTGATATTGAGTTATTCGTTCATTTGTCGCGCACATAATTAATGCAAATATAAGACTTAGGTATATGGTTTTCTCATAAATGTCTTTGTCAGAACTGGAAAATATTAAAATGAGACCACACGGGAAGCAATATCTTTCAGATAAAAAAAGAATCATCAAAATTGGTTCACCCAGTTCAAAGCTCTGAGCTAACAAACATAAAAAAAAGCATACAGACGAATTGATAGCCTCCTCCTTTTGGAAGTCGGTTGAAAAGTATTGCACCGATTTTCATACTGTTTTCACTAATGGATAGAATGGTTCTCGAGGAAGGGCTTAGTATATAATTTGTTAGAGTGTGAACTCGCGGCTTCGCTAGCTCTAAGTCTAGTAATTACATATTTTTATCAGTATCACTTTTTTAGGTGCAAGATGTTGAAATATCTGATGAATTAACAAAGGTGCTTTAGAAAGACTAAAAATGAAGCAGCTTATAAACAGGAATCTCATTTCACTGAAGTGTGTACTCTTCTGTTTTCTTTCAGGTAAAGCTTTCATACTTTTATAATGATATCGCGTGTCGTTAGTTTTTATACTGCGTAAGATACTGCAATCCCATTATCAAAATATAAGTACGTTGACATAATTAATGGAGTACCTATGGGATACATATGGTGTAATTCCATAAAAGTTGAAAAAAATCATAGGCAATAATTAAAAAGATAATATTATAAGGATTGCGTTATTTTACTAAAAAAAGTAATGTAGGTAATTTTTATGTGCGTCTACAAAAAGTAGTTCAATGGCGAACGGCTATGGCTCGTTATGCTTGCGTAGTAAGGTTACATGTAGAGCTACAACCTTCCTTCTAAGGATTATCGGTCTCCAGTCCCCACACAAGTATATAATGTTTTAGAGACCGTTCACCTCTTGCTCCGCTTCTCCAGTTGGCGCGGAAATTATAAGTCTTTACGTTTATGGAATGTAAGCCATTTAAAGGCAGAGAAGAGGAAATAAGGCATTGTGCAAAAGCTGCAAGCCTAAGTTTTAGTTAAAATTAATTGAGGATAAACAAAATTTGTAAGCTAGCAACTGAATTTATCTTTAATTCTACTTTTATCAGCAATATTTAAGCGTATTATATTTATTTGATACCCGAGAGTCCTTGCAATTTGGAGGCGTGTTTCTGTTTGCTCTAATCTTGATTTATATTAGGAATATGTTTATGAAAAAAAGTAGTATTTTTTTAATAATCTTAATCGTCAGCCTTTTTAATTAACTGCCTTATTTTCTATAGGTATAGGATGCATTTTTCCATTTCTGCCACTTCATATGTTGTCCATTGGACTGGACAGAGGAGAAGCCAGGCTGATTTCGGTAGTTGCACCTTGCGTAGCGCTATTGGGCCCTGCAATACTTGGAACATTAATTGATAAGTAAGCTTTTTGACATTTTTCATTCATACATTAATTTCTTTAAATATACATATTCTATTTTTTGGGCCCCGTAGTTAAAAACTGAATCGTTGTAATTTTGTCAAGCATATCTTTTCGCCTATCAGTATTTTACATGTAAAATTCGTGTATAGCTGTATTTTGTAAGTGTAAAAATAAAACTACGGGTTTGTGTAGTTTGTATGCGTGGCTATTCTCATTGTTAAATGCTGTACGGTTTTACGTTATCGGACTCAGGTAATTGAGTCAATTACAACGGAAATCATCATGAATCAAATGACTTTTATATATTATAAAAAATAAAATTAAAAAGTAAACAAAATGTTTTCGGATAGGCTAATTTTTATTTGCCCAATTGTATTTTTTATTATTTAAGATAATTTTTCAGATTATCAGTAGGACGAGGTTCGACTGGCGGAGGGGCTGGCAACAGCGGTTCAGGAAAACTTTTACGAGTTATCACGGCTATCTGTCTAATACTAAGCGCTTTGTTTTACACTTTGTTGCTTGCTGTACCTTACACAGAGCGACACGAGGTATGTATCATTATTACATATATTTAAATTAGACTTGCATTATTGTTATATTTAAGTTTTAAACTTTACTTGGTACCCATACCCATTTTAGGCATCGAGACGACAATCTTTATAACCTATTGTAACATTTATGCACATTGCACATTACTTATACAAAAAAGTCACATATGTATTTTATTTTTTTTAAACTTCCATCTACTAAATTAATCCACAGGATGTTATAATTTTCTTTTTATGTCAAGGTTACTTAATGGCTAAACGGTAATAATAGCAACTAGTTAAGTACATTACTTTCACAAAATGAAATGTCGGACGAGGCTTTTAGTCTAATGGTATTAAAATTTAAAAGCTCGGCATGAACATATTAAGTTTCAATTCGCTTCGAACATAATATACATTACGTAGGTAATATGAGAAGGCGTGATAGTAAACGATTGCAATTAGAAAACGCGTTCATTTAAATATTTTTATATTATTTTTCTTATCTCCCAACAGGCGCGTCGACCACAAGTTTTGTTTATGTGTGATGCAGATGGCGGCTATGTTATGCAAGAAGTATGTACAGAAGGCATGCGATGTAATCGATGGGACGGTGAAAAGGTATTGAATACTTTTTTTTCTAGAATCTCTTTTCCAGCCCGTCTAGGCCATATCTTGTAAGTTTTTTGACATTTTATCATCAGTGTGCTACTGATTAGTATTATTATTAGTATCTATTTATGCATATAAAAGTGAAATAATTAGCAAAATCTCAGTGTGTATATAGACTTAATATTTGGCAGGTACATTTCCCATAGCGAGTATAAAAAGGATTTTAAAAACATAAGTATAGCCGCGGGCAATTGATAGTTAATATACACATAATATAAAAGTGAACAAAATACAACCAAAAGAAATGCTGTAGAAACCCTTGGCCCATGGAGTCAAAGTGCTAAGCTCTTTTTAAAAGACAAAACCTAGTCTTATCGCCTCCACTGGTGACAGGAGAGCTGGCTCATTTTTCGCCTAAAGAATCGGCATTGCCATTCAACGGGGGAATGCAGCTAGCATTCTTGCCACTATTCCACGCGGACACGACTTGTACAGTAATAATTAAGTGTACATTTGCTTTCTATATTATATAGTTAAGTTTACTTGTACTTCCTTTATAATAAAAATTTGAATACCAAAAGTAATAAATGACAATAAAGTCAGGAGTGCTGGCGGTGAGCGCGTGCGAGTACGGGTGCGCGGACGAGAACATGACCTGGGTGACGCGCCCCTTCACCACCACGTCCACCTCCACCACGCTCAGCCCCATGTACAACAGCGTCGCTAACGCCACGGTAAGTATTACGGGATGATAGATTATATTATGTGCGAAAATTTGCAAATTGTGTCAAAATCCATTCGGCTAGGATTTGTGTGAAATATATTGTTTTGACTTTTAGTCTACCTAACTAAGTACGTTCTAACAATTAGTTATGTCACTAGTTCGTATTAAATTTAAAAAATCGACTAAAAAGCTTTATTAATTTCAGAATCACTTTAAAAGTAAGGTGATTTCCTTCAAATAAGTGTAGCCATTATGTAGGTATGGGCAAAATGATTGTTGATGTGTTACTTTTTAATTCTAATAACTTTTTAATTTAAAAAATTATCTCGAAAATAACAATTTATGAAGAAATCGCGTAACATATACAAAATGCCCATCCAGCAGCTCTTGTTTATTTAGGTCGGTTAATAAAACGTGTAGGTATACACATTTATTAATAACAACTTGTGTACGCCAAGTCGTCGAAATTCTTCTATAATTATTCTTGAAAATTAGAGATAAACATGTCTGAATAGAATTTACCTACCTATCTAAATATATTATGTACCTACTTAATACTTATAGAGAAAAAACCGTTTTATATGTGTCCAAATTTTTGTTACTACAGTTCGTCTATATACTCGTAACTACTAAACTAAAAGACTGAAAATCAATTAAATAACACAGGAGATCAATACTTGCCTATTTTGTCTGCCTATTGTTTCCCTATGTACATATACAAAGAAAGGTTATATTTAGTAATAGCCATACGTTCTCACTTCTCGCTTCGTCTTGGCTTTTGACCCTTATTACACCTCAAGTCATATCACCTCATAAGTGGCTACTTTGCACTGAATAACAAACAAAAAGGTACAGAAATATGAAAAACAGGTAGCCAAATATTGTTATTGAGAGGCGTGTGCTCGGTCTACCTGAATAGATAATAATTGTATTGATCATACAAATATAATATGTTCTACCCTGTGTAAGGCACAATGGTGCCTTGAATTATTATCTAACACGCGATGCCTTTAAATCGAAGAAAAATGTAGAAATACCTAAGGGCATTTATTGTTGGTAATTAGATTTACTATATAGTGTGTAATAGTATGTACTACTTATTATTCACAGAAAGGTTTTAGGGAACCTGGATACTATACTTATTGATACTTTTCTAATTATATAACACAAAAATTAGTGACCTTTAATTAGTCGTAGATAATTCTAGGACATACCTAGTTACTTGTAAGTTGTATAGTAGGTCATAGGTAGGTAATATTTACCAATGCGTACCTACCGATAGATGCTACGTGTTAAAAATATTGCCGAGTTAAACTTGTATATTGAAATTTTAATTACCAATAATTTTACAGTGTTCATCAAATGTTTGTCATGTATTAGCCAAAGGTAAATGAACAATTTTAAATTTATTTTTGTGTTTAGAAAGAATCTGCCTTTATGAATAGGTTTTAAGGCACATCGAATCTTTTTACATAACAGTCCTGTTAAACTTTAAATCACCAGAAAAGTCGCTGACAGCAAATCCAAACAGATGGTCTAATAAGAAAACATAACATAACTTTATTAATTAAGCTGTTGAATTTAATTTATCTCTATTTTTTATTGAAGTATGGATTATTCTACCTATAAAATCATAGATTTGATACTAACCATAAGTGCTAAATAAAGATAATAATAAATGTCCTGATGATCACGTGCGTATGGTTAGTTTATGAAAATATGACGTCACTCTAAGCTCATGACATCCTTTATTAGAGTCTGATTCATGTCGACCTCCATCATCAAATGAGAATGAGCAATCGCCGAGTTAGAAATGTTATGTTATGTGGGTAGGCACGGATGAGGACACATATCATCAGAACATTGAATAATAGGCTAAATATCACGAAAACAACTTAAAAATTCAGTACCTAACTGTGCCTAATATGGCTAATTAGATCGAATTGTTACAATTGTTTATAACTGACAATTACCTACCATTCAGCTGTTGTTTTGAAAACGCAAACGCAAGTTTGAATGTGTGTTTGCTTGTAACTACTTCGCGCTGAAATAGCGGGGCAGATTAAGGTAAAAAGTCTCTAGTTTTGATGCCTCTCATTCAGCTAGGATAGGCAACTACGGACAATGAATTTTCGCATATTACTTGTAACTAAAACCTAACAGAACCTACGTCATAATGGGGAGACGTAGGACTACTTAGGTACACAACCACGTAGCCCATTTTTTTTTTTTATGGGACAAAGGGGGCAAACGGGCAGGAGGCTCACCTGATGGTAAGTGATCACCTCCGCCCATGGACATCTGCAACACCACAGGGCTTGCAGATGCGTTGCCGGCCTTTCAGGAAAGGGAGGGAGGAGGGAGAAGGACGGGAGTAGGGATGGGGAGTGGGCCTCCCGGACTCTCACTTACCGGACGAAACGCGACAGCATAGCTGCCACTTCACGCCGGTCTTCTGTGAGAGAGTGGTACTATACGGGGCGTGCCGGCCCATTCGGTTGCTACCCAAAGGTGACAAGCATGGCACTACCACTTAAGACAAGCATGGCCCATGTGGCAGTTCTGCCAAAGCAGACCACAACAACCATGCGGGTGCTCTAAAAATCTTTTCTGCTATCAGCGAATTATAAACAGCCCACACTTGTGCGTTTCTTATCTTTGCACCCGCCTGTTTAGCCGAACGTTAATGAGTTCCCACCACGACAAAGTAAACGCACTTTTTGGGGGATAAGAGAAGTACCTGGAGCAACCTGCATGGTACACCTCCCACTGAAGTTATAAAATATCTGTAATTAGTCAACAGTACCACCGGAGACTGACGACGGAGACGATGAAGACACGTTCGAAATAAAGCCGCCTCACTTGTGCTATAATGGAAATTGCTTGGTGTACATGCAACACGCAGCTCGCCTTCGACTGCCGCTGTCGTTAATTGCGCCTCAACCACCTGAAGATAACTCTACCGTAGAGAATAATTGGTGTACATATCGCACTGGTGAGTTTCTATCATTATATAATATTGAAATACCGTCTTAAATTTTATAAAGTTAAAGTTTCATTTATAATGGCGCCAAATTATATAAAAAAATATTTTGGTCTCACGAACTGGTTGTTTTCATAATTATAATGAAAATTATTAACTGTTTCACTCTATATTCTATGTATTGAACACTTGATAGCTCGCGGTCCATAGGGAAATATTTGTAGGCACTAGGTTTTTGATGTGTTATCTTGTTGTATAAAATCAGGCGGTGCATCAAAATGTCTGGTGCCGCCCGAGCGCCTGGCCGGCCTGGTGGAGGAAGGCGAGGAGTGTCGCGCGGCGGTGCGCTGCCAGGTGCTGGACCCCTACGACGAGCCCGACGCAGTGCTGGCCAATGCCGAGTGCCGTCTAGTTTTGGGCGACCCGGGGTATACGTTTTGGAGCTATTTTGTGATAAGGTACTGGAAATAGAACTACTATTATATAAACGTGAAGGTTTGTTGCCAATGTAGGTACATATTATGTTTTATACTAGCTACGTCCCGCAGGAAAGATTCGACGGATTTGGATGAATCTATAGTTCTTAGAATTGTCTACTATATTATTATACTTAGATAACCTGTACACAATGTGAAGGGTTTTTTTATAACCGAAGAAATATTTTATAACTTAAATGTAACGTACAACGTTCCGTTTAAGTTATAAAGATATTTTAGAACCGAGGACACTAGAAGGTTCTCTTTCGTTTTCATTCTGCTTATCACTATAGTTAAGCACGAAAGTTAAGAAATACATTTGAGCCTTGCACATGCGGGCATTTACAACATTGCTTACTTCCTTTTTATCGTCTTTGAATGTGGGCTTGACTACGTTTTAACTCAATCTAAACACATGAAAGTACCTTGCCGTAATATATGTTTTGATTTAGGCTCAAGATTTTGACGCGACGCAGCGGAAGTATGTGATACTGAATGAAAATATATTATGAGTGACGTAAGTTGTAAAGATGGACGTTATTGATTTTCGAACCCACACACGTTTTCATATTCTCACGTAATGTCAAAGGTCAATTTACCCGAATATATATTTATTAGCATTGTATTTAGTATTTACCAATGAATATTAAATTATTATTGAACCAAGCTGAAGGCGGTTTCTTATACGTAGTTACTTAGTATTTACTAGGTAGTAACTAAGTTTTAACTACAGTAGGTACATATTGGTCGACTCAAGATATCGCGGGTCATATATATAAAATAAATATGACATTTTAATCAATACTCTTTTATTTGCGATTTATGTTTATTTTTTATTATTTATACATCTTTTATACGTTTAAATGAATATTTAATAGGTATGTGTAATTTGGTACTTGATAACATATTAGAATTACATTCAGTGGTTAAATCCAATAACGCGGGGATTAGCCCCAAAAGTTGGTTTTCATTGGTTGGTCATTTCGGCAAAATTGGGTCATATCGTGAGGGTGAACGTTTGAATCCCTGCAACTGTTCTAATTTGGTAATTTTGTTAATACTAGTAATGTAATAATATACCTACCTACTATTTACATTATACCTAATACGTAAAGTAAAAAGTAAATGGAGATATTGTTATAAACGTATATTTTAGTTAAACTTTATTAAATTAAATATAATTAACCTTTAAATATTAAGACATGATATTAAGGAACGTTTTGCAGGGTGTTAGCTGATATTTGGCCAACCGCTGCCTTGGCGCTACTTGGGGCGGCCTGCGTCATAGCCACCAGGGAAACTTCACTTGGCCGAGGTGACGTTGGCAGGCAAATGGCATTTGGCACCCTGGGACTGGCAATATTTCCTCCATTGGCAGGACTGGCGTCCTCCCAAATGCCAGACACCCCTTACTTGGTGCCATTCCTAATGCACGCCATCTTCATGATCATCGGTGCTATTATACTTCTTGCTGATACGTAAGTACATATTTAATTTGGTCTTCGTCTAGTGTGTCATATTACCGAAAACAGTGAGTAATTGTAGTCTCAATATCATTATGTCTAAGAAACCAATAAACACAAAAGATGTAAGATACCTACTCTATACTATACATACATAATATAACGAACTAAATAAAACATTGATTTCATTTGGGTTTACGACTCTGGACACGTGTAGAGACCAAACATTCCAAACATATAGATGTACCTACCCATGTTGGTAATATATATGCTTATAATAACGTAATTATTATTTGTATCATTTTTACAATTTTCTATTATAAGTTTTCCCATTAAAAGGATAACAATGACTGAAACTCGACATGCTTTAATTAGGTACCCGGCCGCATAAAGTAGGCTAAGAAAATCTAATTATAGTTTTGTTTGTGTTATCTTGTTATGTTAAAAATAATAATGTTTCATAATATAAAAATCCATTGATTTAGGTCACCCGGTTATTATGGAAAAGAATGGGGAAATCGGATATTATGAGATAAACATAGGGATTACTGAGGATGGACTAAAATGCTATCGATTTTGTGGTTTTGTATTAAATGTCGTCAGTATGGTTTAAATATATATATTTTTAATTATAAAACTGTTTTGTGAAATTAATATTACGAGCTGAGTTTTGAATTTGAAAAATGTAGTCAAGCGATCTGTACGAACGATATTGTAATATTAATTATTATAATAAGCCTTTTGTCAGCGATAGGTCATCTCAATTTGAAACTTGCTTAAATAACGCTTTCGTTTTCTAAAATAAATAAATAAAAAAAAATTATAAGTTAAAATTTATATTTTAAAGCATTTTGAAAACACATGTGAAGCATGAACACATAATATCTAAAACTCGATTTCTTAAAACAAGTTTGATAATTTCATGTAAGTAGTTACCTATATGAATCTGATTTCTAAATACCTAAGTATTTCTAGAACCGACTCTGCTATAAATCAATTTAATTAAATGAGAATGAGAATATAAAATGAATTAAAATTTACATTTAGTCAAATAATTTCAACGTAGTACGCAATAACAAATAACAATGAATGCACCAACAACAATATGCGAGCTTGAAATACAGCCGCAGAATAAACAGTAATTCATATTTAAAAATGTACGCCAACAGGACGTGTTGCCTTTTGTTTACAGAAGTTCTGTATCCTGAAACATTGTATTTTTGCACATGAAAGAGCACTAGAAAGCAACTGTAGCACAAACTCGCGATCGCGATACATTTTAATTATCCAGGCTCGCTCATTATTGCTTTAAATAAAAAAGTATAACATCTTAATAAGACACATATATTTTTTAATTTACTAAATATTGATGATAAATGATGTATTGTAGTAATGTCTTTATTTAAAACAATAGTACGTATCACGCCCGCCGCTTACTGGGTCACCAGAGAGGACATAATTAGCTACATTGTTACACAACTACCTACTGGTTGTTAAATTTTGCTTTTTAATCAGATCAAGGAAAATGTATTTTTACAAAGACAATACATATCGCATATGTACAATGTACATTCATAGCGAAAGAAATTAAAAAACGAATTATTTATCATGGTAAACCGTCCACTAAAGTTGGCTACCTCCATGTGTGTTTCTTCCTTTTGCGTCCGGCTGGTTTGCTGGACGCTAATGGGCAAACACGACATTATGAACATTTTCCTCGGTCAACACTTTTTTTTTAATAGAGCTGTGTATCACTTAAATCCCTTAATTAATTCAAGAAGTTGAAGATGTTCTCTCGGGTCACTATATCTAGTTGGAATTGTTTTATTGAGTAAGAGAGTGAGAGCTTCACTGTCTCTTGAGTTTAAATTGTATCTACAAAGCACCCATTGATATTGGTAGCGGAATTCATTTTCTACAGTAAAAAGTGAATTAACATGCAGTTATATTATTTATTTATGTTTTTCTTAGCCACATGCCACTGTCGACGCCAGAGTGGTGGTGGCACACGTCCACGGGCGTGCTGACGATGCCCATGAACGCGGTGCGGCGCTACGGCGCGGAGACCGCCGCGGTGTTCGCCGTCGTCGCTCTCCTCGGCACAATGTGGAGCGGCATCGACACCTATTTGCCCTGGTAATTTTAGTTCTATGTAATTATAATAATGTCTGTAGATATGGCAATTAAGAATGTTATTCAAATTATTTTTTATATTTAATTTGTTTGGCTCTGTATCTGTCTAATTAGTTAAGTCATATCCCGCAGATTTTCGATTTTTTCGTCTTTCTATATGAATCATTTTATTTCAGTCGAAAACTGTTGACGAACGGATTTCAGTTGAAATTTTTTTTATCGTAGTGATAATAAAAGCAACGCTGTAACAAGTAACAAGATCTGTGTAGATTTGCGTAAAAATGGCCGAATTTGATGGCTTACTCAAAGGGCAAACTTTGCAAATTTTGTTATAATAAATATTATTTACTTTAATTTTATTGTATTGATATTACTGTGTTTCATTTAAATGTAATAAAGAAAGATACTTATGTATTTTCTTTAACAAAAGGTCAAGGATACTTAAATTCAATAAATTTAAAGTTTAATTTAGTACACCTATTTACTATAATAATTAATATATAACCCTATTGTAATATACTCGTATAATTAGGTTGTGCAAAGCGAGACCTATCAGTATTCCACAATCTGAGCATTTTGTACCACTTTACTGAAAAACTATCACGCCAATAGATTTGTGCTTTAACATAGTAATTTAACTTCATTTGTAGATATGTTATCTGTCAAAAATATATGCATAATTTTATAAACATTAAAAAAATGAAAATTAACAATTTTGTGTTAATTGGATAGAATGTTGGTTTATTGTACTACTAACGCCATCTGCTAGAAAACAAACAAAAAATTAACATCGCTGTAACATTATTATTTATTACCCGTTAGAAAAACTACGCGAGCCCTCACAAAACTCGGCTTTTTCTAGTATATAAACATATACTAAATAGAGCTTCGAAAACTATACTAAACTGTAGTAGGTAATGTATTTTAGGTATTATTATATTATTATTAGCAACTATCGTACAGGGCTGTGGTGGACCTGAACGGCACGGGTGTGGAGGTGGGGCTGACGCGCACGCTGGGCGCGCTGCCCGCCGTGCCCGCGCTGTGGGCGGCGGAGGCGCTCGTCGACTACATCGGACACTCCAACGTCTTCATCACCGCCTTCACCTTCTACTGCTTGCGGTATACTGGTCAGTGTTGTTTTGTTTTATACAAACTAATTTTAAAGTGTATGTACTGGTTTTTGTTCACGGTCTCGATTTCGTGGTGGGAACATTGATAGATAAAATTTAGGTTTTAGTCTATGTAATAAGTAATAACACATCCCATGCTGGATTTAAACAGTTACTGCGTTAAAAAACCAATCTAAGTATGATGTACTACTGATGAAAAGATTACTATTTTAACACTTTCACAGACACGAATATTTGACATTTTTAAAAGAAAATTATCTTGTAGTATGTTTTCGCTAATTTTTTGAATTTGTTCCCGACATTTTAAATGCTTTATAGCAATTACTCGCGAGTAAAGTTAAGATGTTTCAGAAGTTTAAGTATATTAAGTAATAACAGACGGTATTTATTGATTAAATTGTACCTACATTATCCCAATATCCAGGTCTAGCATACAGCACGTCGTACACGTGGGTGGCGGTGTGCTCGCTGCTGGAGGTGTTCACGCTGAGCCTGGCGTGGGTGACGGCGATGCTGTACTTCCGCCACCTCGTGCCGCGCAAGTACACCGCCACCGGCCAGGCGCTGCCCGTCATCGCGCACTTCTGCATTGGTATGGCACTATTTGATTCACTAAACCCAGGTGGAATTAGAAGTGTACATCCAATCTATACTTGACTTGTTTAAAGAGATTGTGGTGAAATCTAGCTTGAGCATGATCACAGCGTGACCGTTTGTGGGTATTCATGGTACTTAACAAATTTTTTATACATATTTTCAAACCTCCAATCCGCGTTGGAAATAATTATTATCGTGTATAAGTATTGTAATTTTGTTTTACTCTATAAAGATCAAAGGAAATCACAAACAATTATTGCGCTGTTTTAGTTTCATTCTTGCTTAATTAGCAATATTGTTTGATTTAAATTAAAAATATGATTCCGATATTTAAATTGGTACTAATTGTGAAGATGAATTACAACAAAACAATTGGCATTTAAAATATTTATAATTGATTTTTACTCAGTTGATTCCACATGAACATTAAGTTAACTAAACACACGGTTGTGTCAGGTCGTTGCATCGGCGCGGTAGTGAGCGGGCTGGTGTCGCTGGAGGCGCCGCTGGCGGCGCAGCGCGCGGCGTGGCGCGCGCTGGGCGTGGCCGCGCTGCTGGTCGCCGCGCTCTACCTCGCGCTCTACCACCTCGTGCTGGCGCCGCGCTGCGCCGCGCCCGCGCAGCCGCCGCCGCACCACCTGCTACAAGGTACCAACAACTTTTAGTATCGATATTTTAAAATTAAGTATCGAGTAGGTATCGGTCAAAAGTACTCATATCAGTATGCCAATATCACTATTTCATTTTAAGCGACATTGTCAACCAGTGGGTCTAAAGACGAAACCGCCAACGAAGATTTTTATTTTTGTTCACATCACAAACAACTCTCACTTGGCCAGAAGCGAAAGCGCACTCTTCTAAAGCCGATGAAGTATCGATTTATTTGGCTAATCCAGTCTGCGATTTAAAATCGAACCCATTAGAGGAATGGGAGAATTTCAAACCCGTATTCTCAGTGTTATATAAACAAGCATACATATATTTGAACGTAGTATCTCTGTACCTTACGAAAGGCTGTTTTCCAAAGCTGGCGCAACATTCACTGCTTCCAGAAATCGCCTAACATTTGGACAAATTAATATTTTTGGGAAGCATTACAAGCAGACTTTTTTCATAAATAATTTTGTATTTATAAAATTAAAAATGCCAATACTTAATAGAGTTTTTGCTCTAAATTTTCCATAAACTATTCGATACGAGTAAATATCGATATTTTTCAATTGATACCGAGTACGATACTTGACGACCGATACAGTATCGAGTAAACGTATCGATACCTCAATGGTATCAACCAGGTAATCATTTGCAATATACGTCAAATTAGTTATCTGGACATTCGCTAGTGGCGCTTCAAATGGACACAAAAATATTGCTGTCAAACCGCAAACGCTTGGAACAGCCCAAAGAGTATAGATAATATATGGAACAGCCTGTCCAGTGGTATTGTAGAGGTCAGTGATCTCTTATGCATTCAACCACGACGCCCCGAGTGCCGAATTTACCCTACTACACTCACACACATGAACACGCACACGCCGCGACACACTACGGCATAGTACCCACTACAAGTATTAAAGTTACGAACAGTCACATGCGCTAATATTATTTAAGTAAGGAATTATAACACGATATCAGACTTAGGATCAATTCATCAAATATGTAGATATAAACTAACCCAAGCGAATAGAAAGCTTCCCATACTGTCCCTTTATATAATTATCGTAAATAAATTACTAAAAAATCCCTTAATGATGTAGAATTTAATTATTTAATAGTAATTATTATTTATATTTACATTGTAATTGTTGTCTTGTCACCTTAAGCTTAGTCTTAAATTAGATAAGAGGGTCCGTGGAAGTTTAGACGTACACGACACAGGGTATCCTAGTGCGTGCGTCTCAGCACGCCATTTGCCTATATTTAGTTACATAATAATTGTATAAGTTTAAGGAGTATGTCTGTATCCTATTATGTTAATGAATTAAATAAATAAATAAAAAAATAATATATTCGTCAATTTATTAGGCTGTACAAAATATTGTAATTTTAATTTATATGTAAAGCTAGCACAGTGGACGGACAGCTTAATGGAAAAGGTGGGTGAGGTAGTTCCATAGTCGTGGCACATTGCAATCTGGTTTATATGCACTATTTGTTATGATGCACTATAAAGGTATAAAATATAGAAGAAAACTTTTAATATATTTTATTTAATTACAAAACTATAGTTGATTTTGAATGATGAATGAATGTGAATTGAATGAATTTGTTTCTCATAAAGATTATTTAATGTATACTCCAATTACGCATTCAAGACTGTGCATTAGATACAGTAATTCTAATTAATGTCTGTACAAGACACATCTAGAATGCATATACATACTCTATTAAACATTAAACTAATAGCCGACGAGGTCATTACGACAACGTTCTTTGGCCATTTTAAGAGAGACTACATTTGTCGTATTATACGAGTACTATACTATACTATATATATATATATATATATTTATTATATGTTAACACTCTGTACAGTCTACATACATAGTAATTTTAAGTAAAAAATATGTGTAGATTGTGGATACACTTAATGTAGGCTTTATTCACTAGTAATGCAAAGACAGCAAGTTAACAAATTCCGGCAGGAATCATTTATCAATTAACCTTAACCATACGGTTATTAGGTCAATTCATTCTAATATCCTATAAAATACTAAATATTATGTATTATTTAATTAAAACTAAGTATATATTATTGTATTATATTACTGAATCAATGTATTATGTATATTTCTATTTTCTACTGCACCTTACAGGTCTGAACGCGAATGGCGGCTCCAACGGCAACTACTCGCCCATGCGCGTGTACCACGAGGAGCGCTCGAGGAAGGGACATTTCCGTTATTGAGTTATATTATATAATGTTGTTTTTTACTATCTCTTATATACGTTTTCCGATAAGTACATAATTGTGATAACTATTTCTTTACTAATGAGCCTGATTTGATCAGCTATATTTAAGCTTGAATATTTTGACGCCTTAACTGCATTTTATTAATTGTAAGAATTTGAAATTAAATAATTCGTATTCTATTGCATTTTTTATTTTCATAGCAAATAAATCAAATATAAAAAAGAAAATAACAATCGCAAAAAAATTATCATGGTAAGAAAAATAGTTTATTAAAAGTAAAATACCCAGTTCTGAAAAATTATAGTACCTTATACCATACACAGAAAACTATTAAGATGGAACTAAAAGTGGTATAATATTTTAAATAAAACTATAGTGGTAATACATTTAATATTCTCTTATGGTGGTACTATTTTAATGAAATATTATAAAGCTGTTTGATACATCATAAGCAGTAAAGAAAATATAACGTTAACATAAAATCACATGTATCCAAATAATTTTTTTATCACAAAAAGACAAGATCCAAAAAGTAAACAGATCACATTTTCGAAAAAAAATAGCAACCTAAGAGCTCAGATTTGTATCATTTTTTTTTAATATTTACATGCAATAATTATTACAGTATCTGAAAGAATTTCTAAAAATCTTTAATATATAATTTTTATACAAGTGTAAAAATGAAACTACTGAATTTAAAAATTAAAACAAGTTTAGTTCAGTAGTTTTCAATTTAATTAAATAAAACTAAATATGTTTTCATTTGTTTAATAATAATTTATAATAATTGATGAATAATATTAACAAAAATTAATCATATTTTATAGTTATACAACAGATAAATGGAATTATTCACAATTGAATATTACATTCAATCTCATGTTATGTAGTTGTTGTACAAAAATTCAAGTTCAATATGTTAAGTATTTATTTAAACTCCCATATAATTGAACTAAAATACTTATTTAATTGCTCTGAACCAAATTATTGTATTCTGAAGAATTTCAGTATTGATATTGCTTTTAATAACTTGTCTCAACGAGATTGGCCGCCATGGCCGGAATCGGTCGGAGAACATTATTATATATTAGTAGTAACTAATAGTCAATCTACAGAATAATAACGCAATTTTTTATTAAAAGAATTCGCTCGGGATGTTTTATGACATATTGTGAATGTTTCTTTACTGTAAAATTGTGTACTAAGAGTCGCACTTCATCATTTATGTATAGACAGTTTATTCAGCAATAAGACATTTTTAATGACCCCAGACCAGACAACACTATGACATCATATTTATATGAATTTTTCATATTTAATTTTTTTAATGTCCCAACATATTTTATTTTACTTAATATAAAAATTAAAAAAAAAACAATCTGAGCTCATGTACAGTTATTATATAACACAATATGAATTTATAAATCATATTATAATATTGTTTTGAATTTGTTGTCTTAAATACACAATACCTCATGCTACATTCGAATTGCATACTAAAATATTGTTAAGCCTTAAAATAAAATTTCTTCCGAAAATGATACAACAATGTTTTAGTGTAGACTTCTTTTGTTATAAAAAATTATAGGACATGTATGTGTATTTGTAAATTAAAGTTTAACAAAGAAACAAATACATAATATATGTAATAACAAAATGTTTTTCTAATATTTACTTATTACGACAGTAAAACAATACTTTTCTGACATTAGTCATCAAGAATATGTTTACATTTAACCACACTATTAACTTAACCTATAGGAGATATATGCAAGTTCAGAGTTTCAGTGAACTCGTCAGTCAGCTATCATTCGAGCGCAGCCTCGCTGCTGCCTGCGTTGTCATCTTTTAATAAATTTTCAATCATTTCATCACTCATTTCCGAATCCTGACTTTTCTTGTCACTGTCTGATGGATTTTCATTTAAAATATCTTCATCTAGTTTTTCTTCTTTTATCTCATTAGACTTTTTTTCTTCCTCTACAGTTTTAGCAGAATTTTTATAAGTTTCCAACATATTTTTCAGTAATTTCGTCTGACTGTCTCCATTTTGTTTGGATTCATTAACATTTTCGATTGAGTCTTGTTTTTCAAAGGTTTCTTCTTTAACGTCTTTTACAGTTTTAATTTCACTTTCCAAACGATCATCTTGTGTCTCCATTTGTTTACCGTGGTTTGAGTGTTCATCGCTTTGATCATTTAATCGTTTTGAAAACGATTCTGCATCAGGACACACATCACCCTCATTTCTCGAAAAATTGCTTTTGTCAATGGATCTTTCGTTACTTTCGTTTTGGTCACTGCTACCGACTGCCGTCAAATCTACTTCCTGATTATCATTCGTGTTTGATTCGGTAGAATTTTCATCTATAAAAATAGGATCGCCATTATCCTCCTCGTTCAGTATCTCAACATCGTCGTCATCGCTGTCGTTGCTCGATTTCTTGGCAACATACTGCTTGAATTCCTTACTCAAATTATCTCGTATATCTTTAAACCTGGTGATGGACGTGTTCAAGGAACGATCCAACGTTTTATACAAATTGTGCATTTCACTCAATGAGCGCGTGCGGAGATGCATGGAGGTGGTGTCCTTCTTGAGTTGGTGGAGCCTCGAGAGCGAGTACTCCATGGCGTCGATGGCGTCGGTGAGATTGTAGCGGTACCACTCGACGGGCACGTTGAGGTCGCAGACGCGCGCGGCGTCGGAGGAGCGGGACGCGCGGGGCTTGGCCGCGGCGCGCTTGGCGGGCGCGCGGCGCGAGGCCGCGCCCGCGGCGGGCTTGGCCGGCGGCGCGGCGGACACCGAGCTCAGCTTGGCCATGAACGTCGCGCCCTTCGTGCTCTTGGCCGCGCCGTTGTCCGTCACCGCGACGATGGTGGCGGAGTAGCCGCCCGGCATGTTCGGGTTCGCGTTGATGGCGAATATACGACCATCGGGGAGGCGGTACATCTTGTTGGAGGAGAGAGTCTGCGGGTCCACCCTGAACTTCAGTCCGCCGGTGTTCGCGTTGACGGTGACGTCGTTGTCCGTCATCTGCACGATGTTCTCGGGGCTGAGGTCGGGCAACGTGCTGGTGGCGCGGAAGGCCATGTAGGGAGTGGAGGATTTCGGCACGACCACGGGCCCCGGCGTCATGCACTGCACATCGTCATCGCCGTTGTCCTCAGTCACCTGATCGTTACATTATATCAAATTAATATACAAACAGCGTGCTTATAAGCACGTGTTAGCAGCTTTTGCTAGCACACTTATTACTAGCTCAGGTTCTTAACTATTTGGATATCAAATTATTACAACACTGAAATATAAAGTTATCTTTAAAGTTTAAAAATGATAAAAAAGATGAAAAATAAAATATAACTTAGATCAAACCAATCAATTTACACATTCAATACACAATTTATATGATAAACAAGCTTATCGCGGGATTTACCTACGTAACATAAATAACATTAATTATGTCAGATCAATGTAATCGTTGTATTCTTGTTAATCAACCCAGTTCAAATTTAGTCAAAAGCTTATATACATAAATATAATATAATTCTGAGTCAAAGCTCTGCAAGTTTTTTTTTATCACGAAATAGGATTACAACGAAATCTTTCTTTACCTCACACAATGGTTCCATAGGAAAGTCGGGAGTACACACTACATCGTCATCAATAGCGCTGCCTGCAATTGCTGCCACAGCAGAAATATCTAAGCCCTGGTTTTAAAGTGATTAAAAACAATTTAAAAACAATATAACATTACAGTGCTATACTAACTTTGTTTGTCAGTCCTTAACTTTTTAAGTAAGGATTACGTATTTTAGAAATGAAAGAAGAAATAAAACGTATCACATCTAAATAATTACTTTCTATGAAGTCAAATAATACAGTAGCACAATGCGTTTGACTTGAAATATAAGTCGCTTTCAAAGACACTACGCGAATGTTCGCATATTTGTATAGAAAAAGCAAAGTGATGTTGATTTCTTTCATCATACATGTAAGCAGGGCCGGCATTAGATAGGCGCGCGCTAGGGCGTCTTCCCAGGGCGTTGAAGAGAAAAGGACGCTGGCTAAGAAGGGCCGGGGGGTTTGGTCGCCTAAAATACCTAAATGTAGTAAACAGAAACTGTTGAGTTTACGGAAACAGTGTAGGCACCATAGAAAATGTCGCCCAGGGCGCTGGTAGCTCTAACGCCGGCTCTGTATGTAAGAGTAAATATATCTGAGTGAGGAAAAGTTAAAAGCTGACGAAAAAGCTAGTTTTTTTTTTAAATAATTGAATAATGTAAGTCAGAGTATGATACCATTTTCTTTTTATGCTGACACATAAAGACTGGAGATTTCAAAAGCCATTTAGGCAACTGGCAAAGTAGACTTAAAAATTATTATAATAAGTGAAACAGAAATGAAATTAGTCATAAACTAACCGAACATACCTGCGTCAAACTATCCAGTGATAAATTTATATTGTCATTTGTAAATGTAGGAGAGTTTTTAAGGCCGTTGAACATTATCGACATAGGCGTACCCGCTGCCTTCGGTCTTATTCTCGGATATGCTATGAAGTTCTGTTGCATTTTTCTATCATTGTTGAATCTCACTGGGTTTATAACAGCAGAATTTGGCATCTACCGAAAGTATCACCACTTAATAAGGTTATTTTAGTTATACAAGTATTTAGTCAACCAAATTCATATTATACTACTTACTCTAACTTTTTTTGGCAGTGTGGGCATACCCATATGGTTCACTACCTTATTTGATATGGCTATAGGATTTTTAATTAATATTCCTTTATGTTTTGGGCTTGCTGAACGTTTTTGTGCTTTCTTTTCTTGTTTCGGTGGATCCTCCATACTCATTGAAGCAAATTTTTTTACCTACAAGAGTATAATTATAACAAAAGTATAAGATTCAATAAATAATTTTGTATAAATAAGAATAACATAAATTTAAATGCTTGTGTTAAAAATAATATTATGGAATATTAAGTTTTTTTCACCTGTATTGTTGGTGGTATTTTGGAAATTATAGACTCTGTTGACATTTTCTTAGGTGCTGGTTCTATTTCTTTTTTTTTAATTTCTTTTTCTTTTCGCCTAAATTTATTTCTGCAGCATTCAGAATGATCCATTGCACAATGTTTTTCATATGCTTCTTTTAATACAGGGTCTTCAGTCACAAATGTAATTCTAATAGAAAGAAATAAATATTACTAAATTAAATAAAAGATGCTTCAATACTAAAAATGTTTAATTTAAAAACCAATCATCCTTTTAAATAAAATGTATATTTAAATTTAATTACTTATTATCATTTCTACTTAAATATAGGCTGTCTATAAACTATGAACAACCTTTCTGCCAAATTTAATCTTTATGTATCGCGGTTTTCGCTATCCTGTGATGAGTGAATGACCTTTCTACTAGAAAAACAGGCTAATATTTTTTATAAGAATTAACATTCTAACTTAACTAATTCCATTAATTATTTGTTAAACTACAAATTAATTTCTTATTTGATCTGATATATGAATGATAATTTAATTTAAACAATCAATCAGTGATTTTTTTAAAGACGCTTCAGTATATTTTATTTTGTAGTACATTTTATAATATTTTCTCTAATGCTTACACCAAAACTTCACTCGATTAACTAAAGCATATACTTTATAATAATAATTCTTTATTCATAAATTATACGCTAACCTTACTTAAATGGTATACATACATAGATAGAAATAGAGAAGGCTTTATCTAAAGTTTAGGTATTATGCATGTTTAATTATATTTAAAAAAAAAACTGTTTTCGTGGTGTAGCGGCTAGCACACATCTGGAGGTCCAGCTGCTGTGGTTGTAATCAGTTGGAAGGATATTACAATTATATTACATTTGCAACTGTCATGGTACACCAAAGAGTAACACTATGAAAGTTGTTATAATATTATTAATGGAAATACTAACTTTGATTTAAGATCACAATAACGAAGTACTGCCCAACATGTGGCTCTTAAGTCCCACAAACATCTATTGTTACACCTAAAACATTTCCAATCATCTGCTTCTTCTATTTCCTTAATTTTTGGGTTACCCAAATTTCTTTTAATACATTTCTAAAACAAAAAAAAAAGAATAATGTAATTGCAATAAAAGTATTATGCCTAAATATAGTGTGGTAGGAATACATACTGCACAAAATACATGAGGACAATCAGAGCAACAGTAAACTTGGCCGCCCTGGCCACACCATCGACAATACAGTTCAGATCCATCATCACCTTTTTCAAATTCCCCACTATTGTAAAAAGTGTGACAGGAATGGCATACTAAAGTACGCAGCATGGGATGAGGACGCATTTTAGTATCATTGCGAACAGAACAACCTAAATGTCGATCACAAGCTGAGCAATGCAACCTCGAACTTGTTATAGTATTTAAATCTGAAACAATGCATTATTTAAAAAACTTAAGCTCTTGTGTTGTGATAAAAAAGGCAAATTAAAAATATGCCATATCCATATGTTGTTACTTTTTGAATTAAATATATTCAGAGGTAGTTACAATGTATAAATATTAGGTATCAAAATATATTTTAACACTAATATAAGAATCAGGCAATAATAAAATCATATACCTATTATAAAGGATAACATAAACATGATAAAAAGAAGAATATTAACTACCTATATAAATGTAGAAAACTTACCTTTAAATTTATTTTTGTAATAATTTCTCTCTTCTTCTGGTATATCATCATCAAAGTCACCATCTCCTGGTTCTATTGAAATCAAAATATTAAACTTTTCTGTTAATGTTTATCTTATATGATTAATAATTAAATAAATTTATAGACTTTTCTTGACATAGTATAAGATAGTTAAAATAAAAGTTTAATCTTTTTCTTAATCAATAAATACATAATTCTTCTTTACTAAGATTGGGTGATGATATAAAATTCTCAATGCAATTATTCCAAAAAATATTTTATATTGTTTAAAGAAAATATATACAGCTGCACAATAAAACTTAAAAATAACTAGAAACTTAATTAATTAGTTAGGAACTTAATGAACAGTATAAACTATGTTATAAACGATAAAGGTAATATTTTTTTAGTCTACCAGGGAAGGGCGGGAATTGAACAACTTCGTTTGCTTTGACCGGCTTCTCCGATGCTGGAGTCGTCTCAATGTTGGCAATGTCGCTCATAGTTAAAATCAAATGTTACTTATGAAATAGTATTTAAGATTAGTGGCTCATTATTTAAAAATGCTATTTTATTTGTTTAATCAACTAACTAGTATATTTTAGCTACTAAAACAATCACATTCACAAAATTTCACAACGAAAACTTTTATTCAGCCATTTTGGCATTTGTGAATTGTGATTTACCTTACGTCTTACGTTTTTTTTTTTACACAGATTAAAAAATATAAAGTATCGTAAATAATATTATTATTGTGTAATAAAATAAAAAAATGGAGCCGTTAGTATTCTAAGAAAATTGTATTCCGATTATGTAAATATAAATTGTAATTACTTACGTTGGGTTAGGTTACCACTGCAATTCCGGGGCAGAGGCTGACTGCTACCGGACGCGTCCCCAGGTGGCGGATGGGGGAACGCCACTCGCTCCTGTTGCTGAGGGCAGGAGCGGGTGGTAGCGGGGAAACCCGCCGCGGACCAACAGCCAGAGGGTGGCGCGGTGCCTCCAGCCGTTTTTACGGTAAGAGGCGCTGCGCGGGCCTCCCGTCGGGACTAGCTCGACGGGTAGGCGGCTGGGAGTGGGACTGTCTAGTGGGGGGCGGTCCCGCAACTGGTGAGGTAGGTCGGCGGCCAGCTTGGTCCGGAGCTGGGCCGACGGTAGGGAGACCGCGGGGGGAGAGGAGTGCCGGTATTGCGGTGCGCCGCTCGTCCCTATCCCCCGCGGCCTGACGTGGCCGCCAGCGTTGGATGGCGGAGGCGGTGGGGCGGCAGAGGAAGAGGAGACTCGGTATTACGGTGCGCCGTTCTCCCTGTCCTCTGCAGCCGTATGGTAGTGGTAGCCCACTTCGGTGGGCGGTGTCCTGATGTTTGGTCGGGGCTGCTCCGGGTACTTCTCTGCTTGTATCAGAGTGGACTTGGAGCAGCCCTGCCGGAGTGGCCTTAGGCCAACCGCTGGGGCGTCGCGGTAGAATGCTAAATGCGATCCCGCGGCGTCCCGCTAAGGCGGTCTGGAGGTAGGGCGCTGGGTTTTAGGGGGTATATCACCGAGTCCCTCACAGTGCCTCCTGGTTAGCAGGGGGCCCGTGCGAGAAATGCATTTCCCAGCGATAACAAAAAAAAAAAAGGTTACCACTGCAATACATCTATAATATTCTTTATTGCATTTAAAAATGATATACAGTTTTATGTTTGTTTGATTGTGTATTTAGTATATAATACGCGGTAACAATAAACACTGTCATGGAGCGGGACTCCCTCTATAGTGTTTTTCTCCTTAAAAGGTTAAACTTAAACCCCTCAGGTTAAAACGACACAAAATAAACAGTGACGATAGTAAATTTAAATTAAAAAAAAAGAACTGGTAGAATCAACGACTTATGGTAGAATAGTTGACCTACTCAGCAAACATCCTAAATATTGTAATGATTGATAAAATATGTGAATTGTAAAAGTTTGTTATGTATGTCCTCAGTCCTCTATACGTTTCTTAATGCTCTAAGGACTAAGGTGTTTCACCTTCATCAAAATCGGATTATTGAATATCTTAGAGCATGATTTAATGCTCTAAGTGAAACACTGGCTATTGTTTTTAATGATGGATGGAAGGTGTATTCATGTAACAACGTATCGGGGCCGGGCTGGGCCGGTGCCGGGAAACTATACACACCGACATTTCCGTCCATTTCAACGGCCAGGGCGCGGTCTACCATAATTTCTTCATACAAAAGCATACTATACTATAGGCCCCGACACGGTGTAACGTGAATCCGAATTTATGCTTGCAAAGTCTTTCTTTGTCAGAGTATTTCTAGTGCACACCTAAATCATTCAAACTTTTCTACGCACCCGTACGAAGCGAATGTAAGTCACTAGTATATATCTATTATCTATTACATATAATAAAACTGTAGAAAAGTCGTTTTTGTACATCAAAAAAAATTACAAAAAAAATAGCCAGGGTGTTAAAGGACAACCAATAGAACCCATTTCCAGCATTTTTAGAATTTTTGTCTGTTTGTCGGTTTGTCTGTTTATTTATCCGGGCATCACGTAAAATGTACGAAAGCAATGTAGATAACTTTTATACACAACGATTGAACGTAACTTGAAGTAACATTTAGTTTTTATTTCATTGCAATCGGTTCAGTCTATCAAAAGATATTTGAGTTTAAAGTGAAGAAGTAGAGAAATTCCAGAAGTAAAATTAGGGTTATGTGCATTTGGTCTCACGACTTCACGTAACTCTTATACACAACAATATGTGCGTATATTGAAGTAACATTAAGTTTTTAGTGCACAGTTAGGAGGCTGCGAAAATGCACAGGAGTTTTCCAATCTATTGTTACAAATAGGAGATGGCACATACCCCGTACAAGAAGACGGAAAAGTTAATTTGATTGATAAGCTCTGTTCTTGCGTTACATCACAACAGGAGCTTATTTCTTCTGTGTACGGAAATTCCACAAACATGGGAAATCAAGCCGGTTCTTGGCTATGTCAGCGAGCTATTTTGACTCCCCGCAATGACCAAGCAGCGGCAATTAATTTAGGTCATGTGTCCGGAAATAGTAGAGAATACACCTCTATAAATACAGTTATAGAAGAAGAAGTCACCACGCACTACCCGGTAGAATTCACAATTCTCAGTCAGTCTCTGTCATGCCATGACGATTAATAAAGCTCAGGGCCAGACATTATCCGTTGCGGGGGTGGACCTAAGTATTGGATGCTTTTCTCATGGTCAACTATACGTAGCTCTTTCCCGCGTAAACAACCCCAATAACCTTTTTGTGTACGCTCCAGATGGTTCCACAGCTAATGTTGTTTATAAAGAAGCACTAGCATAAATAAAAAAAATGATTTGTATCGGTATCCTCCAACAGCGCTTCGCACTAAAAATACATTGTTAAGTTCCGACATCCACGCG